>OX457142.1:15605342-17015342 GCA_949752895.1 Dendrolimus pini
AAGGCATTCATTCATTTAATCACTGAGTTATAAGTATCTAATCAAATTATCATTTTGAAATTTTTAGTCGAATCAAATTTTTAAATTTTCAATATGACCGCCATCAGCTTGAACACACAAATTATATCGTCTTTGAATATTATGTCGAACTCTCGTTAATAGGTCACTAGTGGCAGCCATATCTTTTAATTTAGTAAATGACGTAATTATTCGGTTTTTTAAATTCTCCACAGTATCAATATCTGTCGAATAAACATCATTTTTTACATATCCCCATAAAAAAAATCCATTGGGGTGAGGTCCGGTGATCTAGGTGGCCATCTCAATGGGCCATAACGGCCAATCCACTGCTGTTCGAACATTTCAGTCAACCTCTCTCTGGAAGACACCATTGAGTGAGATGGTGCTTCGTCGACTTGGTACCACATCTGTCTATTTGCCGCTAGTGGTAGTTCATCCATATAATCAGCAACGACTCCATTAAGAAGTTCTAAAAACTTCGCAGCGTTTAAATTACCTTCAATAAAAACCGGACCAATGATAACATTCCTGTGTATGCCAGCCCACACATTCACAGAAAATCTGTACTGATGGGAAGTCTCTCGTGCTAGATGTGGATTCACGTGACTCCAATACCGAAGATTTTGTCGGTTCCATAACCCGTTTCTTGTAAATGTACTTTCGTCAGTCCACATCAAATTGTACAAGAAGTCCGGATTCTCGTAATTTTGTCGTATAACCCAAGTACAAAAGGCTGCTCTAACAGGCTTGTCTCTGGGTATCAAAGCTTGTACTTTCCGGTACTTAAAAGGTTTCCGTTTATCGCGTTTTAAAACTCTATGTATTGTTGTATGGTTTACACGCAAATGTCGAGCAGCTCTACGTAGACTGGTTGTTGGATTGCGAGAAAAATAATTGAAAATTTGTTCATCACGTGTCACGGAAGCCCTTGAAGGGGCACTATCCAAACGCGGAATTAAGGGTTGATTCTCCCGAATCCTCTGCAAAGCTTGCACAATCATGCGGCCATTAGTCGGACAAGCACGGGTGTGCCCATACCTTTCACGGTATGTCTGGATAGCCAAAACAGCATTACCGCGACATTCCCCGTAAATCAAAATCATGTCTGCATATTCCGATGCTGTAAAATTATACCGAGGCATTTTGAAAAATCACTTATTGTTCACACGCTCAATACACTAATTTCTCTTATATCAATAAACATAAAGTCCTATAAATTGTAGATTCAAAATTGCCAACTTCGTGCGCAATGATTCAAACAACGTTATATGTTCAAGGCCGGCTCAAAACTGACATAAAATAAACAAATAAGTATAGGATAGGTCAGTTTCACAAATTTCTAGTGGTGTCACTTCAGGTCCGGAGTCCCAGTAGTCGATATCGATATTTCTCACTTGTTATAATGTACACTATTAAATATATTTTTTATAGTATTATAATCGCGCACATATCTTATTAAAGTTTTTTTAATGAGCCATTTTATGAAATAGCCATACTTCATTATTTGAAGATTTTTTTACTTTAAACAATCTAAATCATATCATATCATCATAGCATCTCATATTATCACCATATGCTAATACGTAATAAACTTTTACTTACTAATGATAATAACAAACTATCCAATAAAATCCACCTAAAAATGCTGGGGCTAGCAACTTATTAACACATATATTACATACATGCCAGATTTAAAATAATTAATTTAATTTTAGTATTCTACACAATTTAAGAAATTTCATTCAAAATAATATTTTATTCACTATAAAATAAAATTCAACGCTGGTTTCTTTAAATTCTGTGATAAAACCTTTCTTTTCATTGGAACATCGTTATCAAGTCCTTTCGTATTATCTATTCTGTAATTTTTTAACAAGGGTTTTTGAAATTTTTGCAGTTTTTGACGTCTCTGTCGAAATTATCCTCGTTACCTGTTTTAGTTTTGTAAATTAAAAATTATTCCTAAGTTATTTTAATAGACTATGAAGTGTAAATTTAACTGAAGTGTTGCGAGACCAAAATCGATAAACACGACGATGTGAACTAGTACAGCACTAATTAGTACTAACTTGACGGCGCACGTGTTGCGGCATTTATTTGATGCGCAAATTTTGACAAAAAGAAAAGTATTTGTCCCTTTCGCACCTAATATTTTTTATTGTAATGAGCGAGAGCGTAAGAATGAACAACTTTCGCGTTTAATGATGAAGAGACGAGCTGGCAACATGATACATGTGGTCACTAACCTACCGATGTAGTCACAATAACAGATACATGTTGTTGTAAAATTCTGAAATGAAAAATGAGGTCCTGTTGCTAAACCAAAGAAGCTACCTTGATTCGTTGTTATATTTGGGCAGAGTACGTCATGAAGAAAACGTGGTCTGATTTATTGTCGTAAGGTCTGAAACACGCTGTATATGCCAGGGGTCACCAATTACTTTCGCTCGGGGCCCGTTTTAAGAAATGAAATGACCATCGCAGTTCGCACGACACGTAATTTTACGGAAATAACAAAGGTATTTTTTTACATATCAATGAGAAAAATGACATTTTTTGCGGTCACGAAATTGATACGGTCCTGATGCGGACCGTAGTCCGCCATTTGGCGACCCCTTATCTATTTACTTTAACTAGACTTGAAAACGTAAATATCCAATGAGAGCTCGATTTTTAAGGTTTGGTATGAAACCAATAACTTCCCAATTTTTCGAAAATCATTGATTTTTATAGTAGAATGTTGTTTTTTTTTTGCTGACACTCCAAATTTTACCGCCCTTGACACTAGACCCTAGTGTAAATCCATAACTGGTCATAGTGCAACTATGAGAGATTGAGATCCACCGACACTACACGTGCCACCCTACTTCGTACATAACACGCTCTTCGGAGTTTAGAGCAGAGTATCAGTATTCTTCTACCATGCTATTAAAAACTGTACGAAAACTTACAACAGGTTTCGCCAAATCTCCGAGGATATTCCAAAGATCAGCTATAGTGCGCAGACCCACGAATAGTACGACGAAGAGACCAACGAACTTCACCGACATCGTGCAAGCCAGTGAAACTCCCAAGAATATCTGCCATGACAACATACGGCTGCAGAATGGTGCGAGCCCCTCGTCTGTTAGGGTTCGAACCTGAGGAACAATAAGTAACAAAATAACGTATATCAGTATGTACACAAGGAAGAAGCGAAACTTCTTATTGCTCACATACGCACATCAATACACACACATGTTGTTTAACGCATAAACATATTTTTAAGTATAACACGACTATAACATTTTCACTTAAATAATTAACGTAACAATAATATAATACCACAGTATTTTCTTAAGGATCTTCCTAAATGGGGTTCGCTATCGCACTCATGTATTATCACATTTTTGATGATATAAATTCATAGCAAGAGACGATCAGACGAGCGTGCATGACAAGAGCTATGAATTTCAAAGAAGCAAGTGAGGTGTGTAATAATAAGCCTGAATGGCGCTCTGTTGTTCGTGCCTACCCCGCAAGTGACCTGGCGTGAAGTTATGTATGTATAAATTCATAGAACTTACATATGACAAATGCGTATTACGAAAAACTTAATAAAAAAATTACGAATGTTTCACAATAAAATTATGATTCAATCATACATAAAAAACGTTTTTTTCATAATAATTATCTTTTGCTAATATGCAAAGCTGAAGAGTTAGTTTGCTTGAACGCACTAATCTCTGGAACGACTGGGCTTATTTGAAAAATTCTTTCAGTGTTAGATAGCGCATTTATCAAGGAAGGCTATAGGCTATATTCATCACACTAAGACCAATAGGAGCGGAGCACCAATGAAGAATGCTTCAAAATCGGGGGTTTTTTTAACTTATTTTTTTTAAACTAATCCACGCGAACGTAGTCGCGGGTAGAAGCTAGTTTTTTATATATAGAAATGTATTTGAAAACAACGATTTCTTTTGTGAAATATTCGTAAAATTTAATTCTTCGAACCAAATATTTAAGTCATCAGTAGTTATTATAATAAACTTGTTAATAAGATTGAAAAGGAATGTAATGTTTGTATTAGAACTAATAATTTACTTGTGTTTAGCTTTCCCGTCAGAAGTTTCACAGTATTAGATATATTGAGTAATTAATTTTAGTGTAGTGTAACTCTATATTTCTTTCTGTTCCTTTTTCTAGATTATAAGTATCCAGTTTTGGTTTAGGTTTATTGTCATGTATTGTTAGGCCTTACATTTATGGATATACTGTTGGATACTTTTTAATAATATATAAAAAAAATGGTAACTTTTGTGTAATACGGATTTGTCGCAAATAAATTCTGTGAATTTATGTTTTCAAAAATGTGGTAATACGCGAGCGAGATAGCAAACTTCATTTAGGTAGGCCCTTAACCCTTAATTTGGTATTGTATGCGGTGCCATACAAACTTTAAAAAAAATAAAGTGTTAAAAAATATTATGATTTCAATATAATTATTAATATTTATTCTCATAAGCTAGTCACACTTTATGAAAAAAAAAAATGTTTTTGAGTGTAGCAACGCTGGTGCTGTCACTTTTTTCAAAATTTCTGCCCGAAAGAAGCAGGCTGTGCTCACTAAGGTATTTGTTTTTTTTTGTTACTTTTTCCTCGTAAATTTCTAATAAAACGCTAATAATTCGATCGTGACATTATAGTGAAGTGTTCACTGTTATAATTTTGGCAATATTTGTGGATATTTGTTGTTTTATTTGATAATAAATTTTGTATGCCGTGACATACAGTGCCAACTTAGTAATGAATCAGTGTATAACGAACCTGTATGTCACAGCATACATTGCCAATTTATTAGATTTCTTTTTGTGATAATGTTTTTGCGATTTATGGGTTTTTGTTTGCTTGGGCTTGAGTTGTGGTGTATGCAAGCTTTTTTTTCTTTACAGCACGCGCTACTAACACGTGGTGGTAGAATTTTAGCTTTGATCCCTACTGAAAATGCACTCTGATGATGGTAATGCATCATGCAATTGTCGCTAGGCTTTGAAGCTCAAGTAGTCATTGCTTTGTGCACAAGTATAAAATAAAGCTTTTGGAAATATGAATAAATCTAATTACTTAATATGCTTTAAGGATTCATAATTTAATAAAACACGTTCAAACCTTAATAGCCCCATAGATGGAGCAACTCATGAAGAAAAGAAGTATTGGGTCCAGCAAAATGTATCTGTTCAACGTCATAAATCCAACATCTAAAAACAAGTAGATTTATTAAGTCTCAATACGCAGCATCAGGTTTTTTTAAATTGTGAAGCTAGCAAACAGGCCGATGGTAGAGCTCATGGAACGTGCTTACCGTCGCCTATAGGCGTTTGATTCACTAATGGCGAACGCGACGCGTTGCGTACCTTTAGGACAGGATAAAGAGGACGGAATAGAAGACTGCGGATTTGTTGGTGAAGAAGGTCTCCTTCCACGCAGGACACCTTTAGTGAGAAGCAAAGCGTGGGGTCGCTAGAGATAAAGTGTATCAGAACTAGTTCCTTTGGCGACCCGTAAAAGCGTATAGAAGGGCGCAGGTTAGGTTTAGTGGGTAGTTGGACGGCTGACATCCCTCTGTCCTCCGCTCGGGGGCCACACTGGGTTACATCCGTTCAAGAGTCCCACAAAGCCCTCGGTTTAAAGACTCCCCCCAGGCCCGAGGATGGTGTCCCAAGAAAAGATGGTATAGAGGGATCAGACAGGAGGAATTGAATGAATTATTTTTCACCATAAACTTAGCCTAAACAGTTAACATGGATACACTTGTGTGGGCGGTGGGCGGCCTTATCGGTCATAGCGATCTCTTCCAAACGACCCGATCTCAATGGAGATTTTAAAGAAGAATTATACAATTTTTGGTGTGTACTCAACTTAAATAAAACTTTTAAACTTTTTTAAACTCAACTTAAATAAAACTATTAAAATATTAATAAACTACTATATACTTTTATTTAGATATACTTGTATATTTAGAAGAATTATAAATGAAATATATCTATAATACATACGAACAATAAATATGACGTGATAATATGTATGTACGTGTTAACAATATATTATTTACATGTCGGAAACCGGTCTGCACTTTTCTGCGCAAACGAAAATAGTCGATCGGAATTATAAGTTGTGTAAAACTGCAGTTTACTTGCATTTTACGTAGAAAGAGACGAAACATGCAACTGGAGACAGAACCCTTCGTCCCTTTCTACCTAAGATGCAAGCAAGCTACACATGTAAGCTGGCGATATCGTACATATGAAGTACGTGGACAAAATGCCCAGAAACACAGTCTGAAATCCAAGTGGTGAATGATCAAGCAATAGAGACGGATTTTACAAAGAATATTTAGTGAAAATCAACTCACCACATAATAACAGCATTGTCCCAATGAATGTTGACTCAAGTGATTTAGTCATTTCCCATATGGTTAAGAAAGTAAGTGGAATAATTAGAGCACCTAAAGTAGTACAAAACTGAAATTTAAATGTACATATTGAAATTAATTGTCGGCCAATTAATGATAATAAAATAACTGGTACTGAAGAATTCAAAAAGAAAGGGCACATCTTTGCTTATTGCAAACTTTTGTACATAAACCCTAATTTCAAATTACTGACAATGAGGTATCTGCATGTTTTTTGTTGTATTTTAAACCATGTGTTTACATCGTTTTATCATAGTAAAAATAGAAATACTGTTAGAAATGTCCAAATATAATTAAAGCTATTTAAGCGTCACTATTTTCGCGTGTTTTGGTGACGTCATAGTTCATTTCCAGTGTACAAATATGTTTACATATTCATCTTTCTCAGTTTTCAATTTTAAACTAGATTAAATAGATCCAAAATGAAAAATGACATCAAATTTCCTTTTGATCAATAGCGTTGCGTCTCGCGACTTTAAATATTCCGCATATTTTAACACTTTTTTAAATTATAATCTGTAAATTAAAAGGAATAATGAAATTACGTGAGACATGTAATTCTAGAGCAATAAAGCATCATATAAAAAATTGACTCGTATTTGAATTACGTACTCCCCATTAGCGATTCGCAAAGATCATTCTCCTTACTTACCATTCTCATCCCCTGATATTTTGCTCCTTCATACCTGTCTCCTGGCTTTTCGAATGCAAATTTACCATCATAGCCGGTCAGTTTGCCAGATAACGCTATGAGCATCTAAAAATACAAAATATTAAACAGTAAGCTTCCACGTCCCTGAAAACTAAGATGATGTCAGACATCGAGTTGAAAATTATTAGCATGTTACCTGTACAAATTTTTTGTATGGGGTAGTATGACTTAACATAGAAAAACATTGTGAATAATGTAATGTCAATTGCAGAAAATTATATTCCAGTCATTTAATTATTTATTTTGGACTTTTCTTTAATAAATATATCGAAATTCGAAATAACCATCGTCCCTACATCCACATAACCAAAACCGTGAAAAATAAGTAGACCCTTACTTTCATATTTATATAGTAGCAAAACTTTCAGCTAACACTGCAGTCTGTTTTTTTGATATTGCAATGAACTGATTTTTCACAGTGCAGAACAGTTATTAATAAATATAAACTTTAAAAAATGATAATTAGTTTTGTGTCTACCAAAGGAATGGTATATGAAATACAGTAATTTTTTTAGGTATTGTATTATAGTTAGCCCGGGGGAAGACAACATATTCTACCCACACGATAAAGCACGCCACCATGCCGCCGTCACACTTTCGTTTGCATTCGCAATTACTACAAAGGATTTTTCATTTTTTTAAACAATACTTAGCCATTTTCATTAAATGTAAGCTGAGCTTTACCTTGCCAAGTGGCGGGTGAACATCGAAGAAGAATGTCCTGTTTATGTACCAGCTTGCCATTTTACCAAAATGTGTTTCATCCCAACTGAAATATTACATTCATTATTTAACTAAAGTTCCTAATAATAATAAGAATATCCCGCAAGGGGGCTTTGTGGCGAAGCCTTAGGTGAGTGGCGACACCTCGTACCTGACTCCGGGGGCCAAGACAAGGCCCCCGCCTCCGTGCTTGCCTTAGCCAGCCGGCACGGAGTGGAGATCGCTAGAGCTAAGACTCAAGCTCCAGGGGTGGAAGTGATAAATGGCCTAATGTCGGAAGTAGCTTCGGTGAACCTGCAGCCCACCTCTCTACACCCCTTAGCCACTCATACCCATGTTGCCCCTGCCTTTTATGGCATTTGTTGGGGCACATGCAGGGAGTGGCGAGTCACAGTCTGCCCATTTTTCCATGTTCCCCGAACATTGCGACGGGCAGACGCCATAGTCCCCATATTTCCAGACCGCTAGTACCACTAATAGTTCACCCCAATAGCCCAGTACTTTTTGTCTTGATTTCCCACAATAGTCCTACACTGGCCGGGGCTTGTCCTTGGGTGCATTATTATATGGTGTAGACAGGGATAATCGCCGGTCAGTGTCCCACCACATATTTACATTAAATTTGTCAAGGAGCCTCTACGTGTTGGCCTCCCCATGGCCCCACGCAAGCCCTCCAAAAGTTCGGGCCATTTTTATGGCCCGTGGTCTTGAAAGACATACATGTATAATAATAATAATAATCGGCAGACAAACACACATATTGTATATCTCCAAATTAAGCAAGTTACTTGTGTTATGGGTAATATACAACGCACTTCACTGGGGCCGATCCCAGACACCCAGACCATAGTAAATAACGGAATAAAGTAACGTTTCCGAAATTTACTATATCAGGAATCGAATCCGGAGCCTCTGCATTGCAGTGAGGTTGGCCGGCAAAGGCTTAGCCTGCTCAACCACAGAGTTATACAACTAAAGTTCATTATGACTATAAGAAGTATTGTGGTCTACCTACCATAATTGCTATATATAGGTATACAGGCTGAATTTTGTGGGCTATTTACGGGTCATTCAGTGCCAAACCCAAATCAAAATCAGGATTTTTATTTAAATGTTTTATAAAAAAAACTTTTTCCCCAACTTAATATTGATAGCTTCATAACAAATGGGTGTACAGACAAAAGTGCAGTTTTACACAAGGGACAAATTTGTAAATAAAATAAAACTAGTTGATCGTATAAGCCTGAAATTTGGAATACCCTTCTTTTTAGGTATACTTGCATTCTGGTAAGACTTTCTAAATTGTAACATGCATAGTTTTTAGTAAACACCAAAAAAATGGCATTTTTGCATATACACCTATATGTTATGAAACTCTCATTATATTTCATTCCAATATCTTGCAGGGTCAGAAGATATGAAAATAATTTCTTAAATTATAAACTAGTAAAATGAAAGAAACTTGACTTGTATTCTACCTATAATCCCTTAAGACTATAAGTAGAATACTGAGCCTAGGTTATCGAAGTCAATGGGTAAGGTTCCCGGAAGGTTCATGTAATATCTTAGTAAAAATTCATTAGTTCACTATCATTTTTGAAACAAGTTAACCAATTTTAATGAAATTTTGTAAAATGTATGGTTACTCAATTTGCAAGATAGGATAGGTTAAAACCTATAAGTGACCTCTCTATATTTTGAATAAAAAAAGACAGGGATTATGTACACTATCTATAGGTATAAACACTTTTTATGGGATTTAGGTGAGAATATAATATTTATTTATTATGAACAGATCCAAACTTTTTTTAATATAGATTAGAAGGCGAAAAAATACATATTCAATTAATTATCGAAGTTTAAAATTCACAACAATGATCTGGTAATTTTGACAATAATAAAGTGTGTATTGACTTTAGAAATATACTCACGTATGGTATGACACTACTAAAAGCGTTTTTTTTTTCTTTTTGTTTCGATAACTCTATATGGAGATGTCACTGTCATAGACAAAGAATAACCATTTACTATTTATCTTATATACACAGGAACAGTTGGTTAGGTTAGGTTTTGTGTAGACTAAAGCACCAACAGACAACAAGACCAAAGCCAGAACAGACTGGTAACCATTCACTATTTATCTTATATACACACAAACAGTCGGTTAGGTTAGGTGTAAACTACATAAACAACCAAAACTACCACAACTGCTTTTGTTGTTTTATTTCATTTTTAACAATTTTATGTTGTGTTTTCAGACTATTGTTTTTTTATGTTAAATATTCGATTTTCATTGGATTTTGCAACTTTGGACCTATGATATAAGTGAAAAACAGAAGTGAGGTTAGATTGACAAAAACATTAATAACTCAGGAACTATACATTTCCGCCACATAGGAGTTGCACAAGGGGTAAGTTTTCCTCCCCCCTCATTACTTATGATTTCGGGGACATATATGTAAATCACACCCCAGAAGGCTAAGGCGGGTGTGAAGCGAAGCGGAGTTCCCACCTAAGCTTTCATGGTTATTTTTTTATAACCACCCAAAGTTAATTTTATATCTCAAATAATATATAAATAAATGTGCCCTATACCTATAACTATACCATACCCCAATATTTTCTAAAATTCTAGGTACCAATCAGTCTATTTTGCGAAGAAATTACAATTAAAATTGTACTCACCAAACATGATCAGGTTCTAAAACTTTGTAAAATCTAGTTAAAAAAGTCGCTCCACAAATAATACCAAAAGTTATCCACCAACTGCAAAACAAAAACTTGTAATAGTTTACAATTTAAAGTTAAAATGATAAATTTGTACATAATCATATAGTATTTAATTATAAGTATTGTTAGAAAATATACTAGTTTGTTAACTAGCGTGAAACTTTAGAAAGTTCGCAAAACGTTTTCGTTTTTGTATGTTACTTACATCTTACTACTAGAAGTCGTTGAAGAACTGTTCCTTTTTTTGTTCGTCATGTTTTTTAGTACCTATTTATGAGCCTCTCGTTAGTTAAACATTTTCATTCCGAAATTAAACAAATTTATTCAAGAACATAACGGTATCAATATAAACTCTCCATATATTCAATGTACTCTGTGATATAAACAATACAGACAGAGCCCATGAGCTGACAGCTGACCAGTGTTGCCAGATGACCATGCCCATTAATCCCCAAATTGTTGTTAAAATTCCCTAAATATAAGCTTTTTGAGAAAAATCCCCAAAACAGTTTTACTTATTTTAAAGGAGAGATAAAAAAGCAAAACTACCGTCGTAGCGAAAACGTCACTAATGACGTCATCATTTTAGCTCCCCGGGGGGAGGGGGGAGGGTAACAACGACCCGTGTCAATAGGTGGGTTAAATAACCGTTCCACTTGAGTTTACGATTGTGACGCCAGCAAATAAGTGGAACGGGAAAAACCGCAGTTGTGAACGTAGTCGTTGTGAGTCTAACGGAAAGTAGCCTATAAGATACGACGCGTACGAGTAGAAACGGCATAATAAATAACATTAATGATGTAAATGAACGAACGAATTAATTGAATTATTAAAATGAACTGTTGAATTGAAGTATGATTCACTAGTAGAGTATAATTCTAAGATAAAGTAATAATACCGTATTATAACTTAGATTTAATAATTGTAGTGATGAGAATTGTGTTTGTAGATGAATTATTAATACTTAAAATATCTCCAAAAATTTCTCACAACAAAATATTTCCCCCGAATGTCCCTCCAAAGAATCTTTACCCCCAAATCTCCCACCCGACGTCAAAAAATTCCCGAATTTGCAGGAATCCCCCCATCTGGTAACACTGCAGCTGACAGACCCCTTGCATACCTGGGCTACAATTCGATTTACACAATTTATAGTGTAAAGCAGTGATTCCCAAAGTGGTCTATATCGACCCCTAGGGGTCTATGACAACCTGCAAGGGGTCTACGTCAGCGAAAAAATTTTTTGGGGTCCATGAAATGAAAATGGGGGTCCACGATAGTGGATTTCAACACATACACTGATAGTACCTATTTACTTAAATCATACTATCTTATAATATCAAAACATATACATTATTTATAAAAGTACCTATGAAGTAAAAAAATTATTATATATGTTTATAAAATTGTGTAAGTTGTAGGATGTTGGTATTCGCTTTATAGTCGCAATACATTTTGAACTTGTAAAAACCTGAGAGTCGCAGTCTCAGAGCTTCGCTACCTTGCACTGACTTGTTCAATTCGTCACTCTATAAATACGAATGTGGGACAAATACGTTTATTCGTTCAAAATTTTATTTTGAGTAGTTTTAATTTAAATTCAATTAATAAATGTATAAATTAACATGTGTTTTTACTTTAAGTTTTTAACACTAACTTCACTACAGTTAGAAATTTACAGGAAATCAATATCAGGTAAGTAGGGGGTCTACCCAACACGGAAAACATGGCAAGGGGTCTACGACACAAAAAAGTTTGGGGAACTCTGGTGTAAAGGAATGTACTCTGTGTAAATTACAGATGATATTTTTCGCACTTCATCGAAAATACCCCCAACCTGTGCTGTGCAACTAAAATGTCCAGCTTCAACAGTTACTTACCGTTTCTGTTGAAGATATTCCTATACCAGCTTGTATTAGATAGCTGATAACGAATTTAAAAAAACTTCCACGGGCAAGTGGAAAAACGAATCGCTACGGACTATTGGAAAACGAATTGCAACGGTTAAGTGGAAAAACGAATCGCAACGGACAAGTGGAAAAACGAATCGCAACGGACAAGTGGAAAAACGAATCGCAACGGACAAGTGGAAAAACGAATCGCAACGGACAAGTGGAAAAACGAATCGCAACGCAGTTTTGCCGTTCGTTGTCGTTCACTTTTGTTGTGACTATAATAAAACTACGTTTTAACGTTTTTAAGCGCGGTAATAACGTAGTTCTTTTATGTATACGAGTACAAGGCGCAAAAAGTTAAGAAAATATTAGCAGAGCATAGCTCGATGCAAACTTAAGTTTGTCTCCATTAATGTCGGCTCGGAACATCGCACATTCCGATGCGCTGAACGCGATTTTTGGTATTAGAGGGACGAGTTATATCCTCGCTCGCTCTCTCGCTCGCTTTCTCGTTTACGGGATTTCCCCGGCGCTCGGCTCACTGGGGCTTCAATAGCGCTTTCGGAGATAGATAAAGCGCTTTTTAGGGCAACCCAGCTCCCGATTCTATTAAACAACTTCTGGCGCAAAATCTTACGCTTTTTGTAATGCACATATCGAATTAATTTTAAATATCTGGATATGAATATCTGGACTAATATTATTAAGAGGAAAGATTAGATTGTTTGTTTGCATTGAAGAAGCTCTGAAACTACTGAACCGATTTTAAAAATTCTTTCACTGTTGGCAAGGTACATTATTCCCGGGTGACAAAGGCTATATTATATTTACAAAAAATTAGGGATCCTTACTAAAACTCCAATAATGTAACGCAAGGTGTAAAAAATACCTAAAATCGCGTGCACTGCGAAAACTATTCATGATAGAATAAAACAATGTACTACGACTTTGTAGAACACATCATTATCTACAAAAAGTGTCGCGTACCTAAAATCGCGTGCACTGCGAAAACTATTGATGATAGAATAAAACAATGTACTACGACTTCGTAGAACACATCATTATCTACAAAAAGTGTCGCGACAGCATATGTCTAACTATTATAGTTATGCCACAATAAGTGTTCTTTTATTTTAAAAAATTATTTATAATGCCGCCGCTAGAAAAGGCTCTTTATTTGTATCTTGGTATTAATCCTTATCAAAATAAATTACTTCATATTCAAGAGTGCTTCAATACCTTTATATAACTTTTTGAATTATTCAATTCGGACATTCCATTCGAAAGATATCACGAGTTTAAAAATGTAAGAATTAGTGACGGTGATCACGTGACTGTGACACCTTTTCGTGAGCCAAAAATTCGTAAGACCCCCTCTATATAGAAGTTTCACTTCAAAAATTCTATGTTCAGTGAAACGTTCTGCTTAGTGATGTTCAATATCTAACTATGTGTTTTATATATTCTACTATGTACTTCTATATAGTTGACTATGCCACTCATATATTATATATATATATATATATTTAGTAGATTTCTTCGTGTAAAAGTTATTCTATTATACCCCGTCAAAGCATGTATTTATTTTTAGGTTTGTGCATCCAGTAAATCTTTGAAAATTCGAAATCACTCGGGAGTTTTGGGCGGGAACTGAAAGGAGACGTTGTGCTGTGCAGTTTTATTTTCTAGAAATGTGTAAAATTACTCTAAAATGAACAATAGTTGTAGGATATTGATAGTTTTTGAGTAGTAGTTATGTGTTTTGTGAGAAATGTGAACAGTATAGTCAAATGTGGCCTTTTGAGTTGTCACAAGAACTCCGTTGAATGGCACTAGCTGATTATCTACAGTTCAGCTGTGCTACACATAGGCTTAAGAAAATAAAGAAATTATATTGTAAACGAAGTTCTGGCTTAAAGGCCTAGCTGCCAAGCCATAAACCTAAATAAAATAAATTAAATAATTAGAAATCACTCTTCTTTGATTTTAAAAATACATCTTTAACTCACTACGTTAAGATCTATTTTAGTCACATGGAATGATGAAAACTAACAGATCAGATACTTGGATGTAGTTTGAGACAGTAGATATAGGATATTGTGAATTGAAATGAGATAACATGTGCACTTTAAGAAATACAATGATGATACACAGTAAATTAGACTCTGGCGTTATATTAAAGCTTAAAACCGGTTAACTGAATGAATTATGTCGTTCGAAACCAAAGATTTAAAAGAGTTAAAGATTTAAAAGAGTGATTTAAATCTTTTAAGGAAAAAGATTTATAAATCACTGATCTCATTGGTGATGTAGTTTGCGCATCGCTAATCCAGTTATACATTTTTGAAACTAATATTCACATTACCCAATTGTTATACTTTATTGTTCCACGTGACTTGTACTGCAATCCCGTGGGTCATGTAATGCATAGACTATAAACTCTCGTCGTCACATCTAAAAACCATAATAAATCGTTTTGTTAATGCTTTTATTTAACTTTTAAATATGAACAAGTGGGTTTTGTGGCGTATTTATTACGCAAAACTGTATTTTTAGCAAATTTATATCATTTGCTAATTTAGCAAAGTTCACCAAATGGATTAAAATTGATTCACAAAATAACTTGATTATTGTTTAATATCGAATTGGTAATACTTTTAAGGCATTACTAAATGAGCAGTGATTAACCTGTCAAAAGCTTATCTAAGGTCAAAAGTAAAATGAACACTTAGAAATAGTATAAATATGTATAATTTAAATCGATTCTGTTATGTTATTCTGACCGAATTATTGTTTCTTTATTCTTTATTTATTATTATTTTTTATTATTATTATAAATTGCACAAAAATTAATTGGACAAAATTTAAATTTTTATCCAACGGTAGCTATCCAATTCTCATTAAAAAAATTGTTATTATGATTCACTTCTCAGAATGGTATGAAACTAGTGTGATTTATTTGATTGCGCAGATTATAATTTACGATTGTGGTTCATTAGTAAAAGATTTTTCATTATTTGCAGTTAAAAATCTAAATGTAAAAATCTAAATTGTAGCCGACTTGCATCGATTCGTTTGTTTCCTCTCGTTGTACTCTCTTACTCTCATACCAACTATGGAGAGTACGTGTACAGCACTAGCATGATGTCAGAATTTTGTCAACAAACAGTATTTGAAAGTTCTACAGAGGAAGTATTTCCTGAATCACTGTTCGCCGTGTTCGGTCTTGTAAATAAATAACTTTGTAACATTCATAATTAAATTATTCAACACTTGAAGTGCTTAGGGATGACAGCCTCAGTATTTTTACATCATGTTTCATATTAAGAGTGTATTAGTGTTATTTGAAATATTTTTAATTTCCTTTTGTTTCTGCGAAATAAGTTTAGAGAAAAAGGATAAACTTTTAAATGGTTTCGTGCAATATTATAATAGTCTACCGAACCAGTCATATAATTGTGAAGTAGGATATTTGCAAAATGCGCAGCAGATTGTAAGTATAAAGTTATTTCTGTAGTGTAATGATCTTATTTTAATTAATATTTTTAAAGTGTCTTGTCTAAGGTTATCGTAGTAGACCTTTGTCAGTTTGTTATTATTAATTAACTAATTCATCATCGTTTTGCGTGATTCTTTACTAAAGAACTAGGCACCCATATTTGTTTACAGCTAATAAGAATATTTGTATAATTCATACATATGACTTTTTTGGCTCATTGTCAACAGTGTCTAAATAAACTGCAAATCACTAAGTAAGATATTGAAGTGACTTTGGTTTGATTCCATATTTCTCATTGTTAATAAAGAAAAAGTTGAATACTTTCCAATTATTTAGAAGTAATATGTACATAGTCATTATTTGTTCCAATTACACATTTAAAGTATGAAATAGCATGTTTATTACTGGTCTTCATTTCTACCAAATATTTGGTAAAACTTTAGAATAGTAGTGGTCACTGAATTTTAAATAGCGGGCGGGGGGGGGGGGGGTTTCATGGGGCGATGGGGAAGAGTACTTCTCCCTTTAGCAACCCTATGTCTGGGAAACATGTAATTTTTGAGATATTATTATATATATATATGATTGTATTGGTGTACAATAAAGTGTTATCTATCTATCTATTTTTTTTTTCGTTATTTTGCTTAGTAATCTTGTGACTATGTTGACCAGTCTGTTCTGGCACACATGCCAGCTCTTGACACAGCACACTGACTTCACTTGGTCGGCTCATGCGATTTGAAAGTCAAATTGTAACTATCATTGTAATATATTAAGCAAAAAAAAACTATTTTCATATTAAATATTAATAAGGTAATTTAGTGTTTATATATCGAGCATAAGTGTATTCCTAAACACAAACACATTTTGTTACTAACAAAAGTGACCTAACCTTGTTTATTTAACATATATTTGGTTTTTCCCATTATTCATTCAACATTCAAAACTTGTTGGTGGACTTTAAAAACTTGTTCCCTGCCCCAAATAACAGATCTAGTGGCTATATAAAAGGCTAATGTATACTATTGTATACCCCTAAACTCAAAGTATCCTTAATCTCATGCCACTCTCTGTCAAAGCCCAGTTAAGTATTTATTAATTCAGGCTGTTGCTAGGTAATTAATCCATCATAATCTGAAAATATCACCAAGTATCACACAACACAATTTTAGTATTCTAATAAAGGGTTTTTAAAACTCTCTGAAAACTATTCAAGAGTTCCAATAGACATTGAGCTAAGTTTGGAACATTTTTATACTATCAATATGGTTGAAATGAATTTATGCTAACTGATTTTTAGATATGATCATAGTCTCAAACACATTTATTCATTAATGTTTCCAGGTAGCTGAAAGATTTATGATAATAGCTGAATAATACATTAATTTAAAACAAAACAAGATATACTTATATTATATTTTTGGAATGAACCTAATATATTTGAGGTCGCTTTAAGTGATAAGGCCACCCTTTCTTCAACATGTACTACTGTACTTAGTTTTAAGAACGTAGTTTTAATTTTTGGTGAACAATAAAGTGTTTTCATTCATTCATTCATATTTGTGATTTCGAATATTTACTTATCCATTCATTATTTATAAGTTGTACAATGTTTATAAATCTATTAAATAAGTGTAATTCATAAACACATTAATAATGTGATAACCCTTTTTTTTCAAACACAAAGAACTATGTACAACTGTTATGAATAATATGCTATTTATTTTCCCTTGTTAAATTATTTAATTCTATGGGTATTTCTATATACATACTAAACATTAAACTATTTTTTTTAAAGAAATTAGTTTAATAAAAAAAATAAGTGATATATAGAGACTAATGTTAGCTATTGCTAATGTCAAAAACATTTACTTAAAAAGTTAATATTTTG
The DNA here is from genome assembly GCA_949752895.1 of Dendrolimus pini. Taxonomy (NCBI): domain Eukaryota; kingdom Metazoa; phylum Arthropoda; class Insecta; order Lepidoptera; family Lasiocampidae; genus Dendrolimus; species Dendrolimus pini. Next base: position 15,623,268 of record OX457142.1, read on the forward strand.
GAACAGGATGAAAACTGCTATAAAATCGAAATAATCATAAAGGCTGTCTACTCCGGTGCAACAAAGTATTTTAAATGTACCACAACACTTCAGGAGTTACCTGAAAATGCAATAAATGTAATGAACAATGAGTACCAGTGCACCGAGCAAGGCGACTACAACGGTGGTGCGTATGAAGAGGTTGTAACTGTTACTACAACGGAACAGCCATTTGAACGAAGACCAGTGCAACTGGATAATGAAGTGGAGACAAACACTGCAGTGAGTTGTGTTGTTCATGATCATTTTTCTTTCACCTTCTTCCAATCACTTAAGTCTGGACAATATATTTTCCTCCCATGCTTCACTATTCTGGTATTACTCCTCCGTCACACAATTAATCTATACATAACTGAAACAGTTCGGTATTTAAAATAAAAACTTATCTGAAACCCTATGTATATATATAAAACAAAGTCATGTTAGTTACACCATTTATAACTCAAGAATAGGATAATAAATATGATATGTATTAATAAAAAACATATCATTAAAAATCATTGCTCACAACATAAGTCTAGCCATTCCTTTATTTTGGCCTTTCCCGTATTTCGTACCGTATTTCGGCAATGGTGACTGCATTTAAACTCATTGTCTTTTGTTTGATTTAGGTGAAATTATTCTTGTGTGTGTTCAAGTGGACCCTGGACTTAGATTCACGATTGGACCCGTTAGGTGGCGCAGCTGAACACCTCCTTAACGGTGGGACCGTTTTGATTTTTGGTGTTTTTTAAATTAGATTAGAGAATGGTTTAGATTAACGATTGGTCCCGGTTGATGATGCTGCAATCGGTTTCTAGATTTTTATTTTTGAAGGGCAAGACAACATCTGCCAGGTATAGCCAGTCAGTGTCATTGTATTTATTTTTTTATCATTAGAGAAAATTACACTTTAAATGTGACATATTATTACATTTTCACTGCCCATGCGAACAAAATTAACCATGGAATCAATACAATACAATTATTTGTATTTTTGTTTTTTATTATCCGCAAGAGTTTACTTGAATCTTGAGCGAAACGTGCGCTCTCCTCACGCCCCCCACCTTCATACCGCTCTCGCCATCTCGACCCCCGCCTTCTTACCGCTCTCGCCATCGACGCGTCACTAGTTCGTGCTTACGTCATCCGAGCTAAGTCTCAAGTTAACTCTTGCGGGTTGTACAATTCTTAAAAAATATAGTTGCCATAATTGAAATTATCCAAAACTATTGAATAATTGAAAATCTTATCTGATGATCTGGCCTGAAACCAATACTATGTTATTCATATATTCATATACAGATCTGAAATTTCATATCCATAACGTCCCTAATGTGAATGTATGACTATGTTATTCTATCTCTCTTTTTGGTCTACTTTTACTCTTATATCCTTATTAATCTTTCAGTTTAACATTATTTTGTCCCATAATTGTCATCCCTTTTCATATTATGCCCATATCACCTTAATTTTCTTCCTCTTAATGTATTAGCGGATGTTACGTATATGATAGTACATATAGATAGATTCATAAAGATGACTCATATGTCCTAATGTCATATTTTTAAAAGGTTTCGCTATTGTAATGTGGCTAATTAATAATTTTGGACGTGTGATTTGGTTCACTTTAAAACAACACAATAAGGAATAAATGCTTAATTATTTCGTTTTCCTTAACACCATTTAATTAAAAAACATGATTATCACTAAAACTTAAAATATATTTTATGGTTGACCTAATAAATCAGCAACTGTGTTAGAATGTCAAGGTTTTACATATATTGATAAGTTTGTACAACGGCTTACGATGTTTTTCATCCTCTATTTGCAACTTGATCAGTTTAAGTTACCTAGAATGTATGTGTTTCCCTTAGAATAGTATAGGTTAGCTTTAATGAAACTATACTCCCGGTCCGAAACTAAAGGTAATAAAAAAAATTACATACAGAAATATTTGTTATAGAGTAAAATTTTGTCGTGTTTCGTTGCGCAAATGGAGAAAGACCTGTGGTGCCTTCTAGATAGGAAGGACTTGTAAACTTTGGAAGAGTTACATTCATTATACGGCAATTATTGCTCCCAATGTTTTCATCTACAGTAATCACTTACCACGTGGACACACATACACACAACACATATTTGCTTATTTGCAAACATCATAAAAATTTCGAAACATTATTAAAATTTCCACTTTTGTAGTGTAATAGTAGTCGTTTCAAGAAACTATTTTTTGGCTATGAATATACTATTTGCAGTCCATAAAAAATACGTACCATATACTTATTTGTAATTTGTAACATTATTTGAAACATACCTAAACGGTTTTTCTACTGATGTTTCATTCCTAATTTTACCGATTGTCTAATTACTACTAATAATAATTATTATTACACATTAATATGTAGCATTGATCTAGAACTGTGTCGAAAAAACCTATTGATATATACAAAATTGTTAAATGTAAAGAATTGTAAAATAGATTGTTTTTATAACACAAATGTTTGTTTTTAGAAGTTACCTAGAATGTATGCGTTTCCGTTAGAATAGTATAGGTTAGCTTTAATGAAACTATACTGGGGAAAACCTTTTGTTTCTGACCAAAGCACTGTCTTAGGAGCTACGTAAGTGTAGTATTCTATTCTATTTTGTTCGGCGACGGCTCCAACGCTTTGATGTGCGTGCTTTGCCAATATCGGAGTGACTATATAACAGTGACAGGTGCTGGGTGATCAGAAATTAATTTATATAGACAACTTTGAACGGTGGAGGGCGTTTTCTGATGACCTGAGGCCAACAGAAAACATTAATTGTATTAGACTAACAAATGTAATGGTTCACTATACTTTGATTATTAATTACCTGGACTAAAATGACAGCTGCGATCGACCTTCTTTTTATGTTGTTAGCTTGGAGCAAGTCACCACTGTCAGTTAAATCCTACACAATTTCTATAGAAATTCTATATCTCGCTCGCGCGTTAGCACACTTTTGAAGATATAAACTGACGGGAGTTTACTTACGACAAGACTTTTGACGTGCTAGGACCATGCTCGAGTCATTATTTTGATTAAAGCTCTTAGGGCCGCCCCGATCGTTGTGATACCACGCTCTCACAGTATATCGGCGTTAAAATGTTAGTTTTGAGATAATCTTGCTTTGTACGATCAGTAAGATTTGCGATGGCTCATTCCGTCAGCTCTCTCCTATCCCTTCTTCCATATCCCATAGTCCCTAACTCATGTTCCCTATCCCAGCCTAAAGGCAGGCAACGCGTTTGATTCTTCCCAGATGTTGTTATCGTTTAAAAGCGACGGTAACGACGTTCCATCAGGTGGGCCGGCTGTCTGTTTGCCATCTTCGCAATATAAAAAATAAAAACGACAAATATTGATTCAATTTCAACAATAATATTACGAGTTGTTGTAAGTAACTTCTGGCAATTTATATCTTCAAAGAATGTGGTAATGGGGGAGTGAGATAGCCAACTCCATATTTGTATGTTGTCTCTTATAGCGAAGTTACGCAGTTGGCAGTAACGTTTCAAAATGTCAAATTGCGCTTAAGTGCATATTTTGAAAGAACGCATGCGCAAACTGAAACTATACTTTGATTTTTAATTACCTAAACCAAAATGACAGCTGCTATTTAGTAAGTCAATGGCTGCGATCAACCTTTTTTTTAATCATAACTCAGATGATCAACAACAATACACCACTGTGAGTTGAATCGTACAGGGTTTGAATAGGATTCAACTCAACAGTGGTGAGTTGCTTCTAGCTTGCAAGATAAAAAAAGGTCGATCGCAGCTGTCATTATAGTCCATGTAATTAGAAGTCAATGTATAGATTTTTTGTATTTTTTTTCCCCAATACACGAGGCGTTACAGTGCCGCGTGTTATCTCAGTTACACCGATTACCATTCTCGTGTGTAATTTACATACATGAGAGTTTTTGTAAATTACAGTTTTTTTATTGCCTTCGTCCTCTGTCATATGCTAAGGGGAGGGTTTTCTTTTATCTTTTAATTTCACTTTTTATAACATTCTAGGGTACGCTTGGTATCTTTATTTTCTATTTCCTTTTTCTCAAAAAATGTAAGACCAAAACATGGTTTCTTATATATAATACTAGCTTCTGCCCGCGACTTCGTCCGTGTGGATTTTTTTTCATAAAAAGTATCCTATGTTGTATGTCGACGGGTGCAAAGTAAAAAGAGATATCTGCAAAATAGCTACTTTACAGGAGAGCGAAAAGATGGTCGTATTAACTTTGAAAGAACATACGTAGCTGGCTTTTTTTACGTACGAAAATTTATTGAAATAATGTGATATATGCAAAACAAATAATGTCATATTGTAAAGAATTGTTTTATTAAAACGATTGTACAATAAACTAAAAATCATCATTTTGTAGATAACTTTATTTACTTTGCACCCGTCGATGTATCCTCCAAGAATATGTGTACAAAGTTTCATGATGATCGGTTGGTGGTGAAAGCGTAACAAACAAACTTACATTCACATTTATAATATTAGTAGGGATTACAATTTTTATAATTATCTTAATTTTATTATAATTATTTTATTTTATAATAATCTTAAGTTAATGTTAATCTTATGTAATCTACACAGTGTGTTTATTTCTATCTTTCGGTGGGTATTTACTACCACCTATAATTTAAACTATGTTTATTTCAAAGTAATTTGAAATAAATATTTTAACCAAGTATGCAAACTTTCTATACAGATTTAAATTGAAACCTCTAGATTGGTTCGTGAACTTTAAAACAGCGTAGGGTCATATCCATAAGTTTAAGTTTGTGTACTGAAAACCTTTTTTGAAGAAAAAACAGAAATTTAAGGAAAATTGGTTTAATTAAAAAATTGGTTTTAACAATAGACACAAACTTTATGCAAGGGTTTATTTATGTTTTAATAAGGTGTATTACCTCCACGTGCCCTTATTACGTATTCTCATCGGTTATTAGGGCTATTTATTTTATTTATTTATTTTATTAGGGTTATTAAAAGATCTTGCGGAATATTGTCCCATTCTTCTGAAAGTGCTGTTCTTAGTGCTGCCACTGTCGTGGGTAAAGGGTTTCTCGCATATACAGCTCTTTTTAAATTGTCCCAAACATGCTCAATGGGATTAAAATCTGGGCTGCGTGCTGGCCAATTCATTGTACGTATCCCAACCTCTTCGCAATATTGTCGAACTTGTGCAGCAGCGTGCGGCCGGGCATTATTCTGCATTAAAGTAAAATTTTCGCCTATGAATCCCATGTAAGGCACCACGTGATCTTCTAAGATCTCTGTTATGTAGCGATGTGCAGTCAAACCCCCTCTATTACCGTTTTGACGGACCATGTCTATGAACACAAGTTCTGTTCGCCCGTTCATCGATATGCCACCCCAGAACATACACGAACCGCCTCCAAAAGGAACACGCTGCTCAATGCAACTTTTAGCATATCGCTCCCCACGTCGACGATAGACTCTTCTGCGACCATCTGCACCATATAAACATGTCCTACACTCGTCCGTGAACAATACGGAGGTCCATTGCTCTTCTGTCCAATTCAGGTGATCACGCGCAAATCTTAAGCGAGCTTGTCTGTGAGCTACAGACAACTTTGGACCATTTGCTGGTCTAAAAGGGGTGATATCCGCTTCCTTTAACCTTCTTCTTATTGTTCGTGCACTCACGTTAACTCCACGCACTTCAATAAGCTCTGTTTTGATGTTAACAGACGGGAGGAAACGATTTCGCAGGGAAGTTGTAACAATAAATCGGTCATCATGACCGGTGGTTGCTCGAGTCCTGCCTGTACCACGTCTCCTTCTGTAAGAACCTGTCACCAAACCTTCTCTATATTCTAGAAACCGTAGACTGGTTTAAATTTAAATTTCTACCAATCGTTCGTTGATATAAGCCCTCCCGCACCAATGCTACAATTTGAGCCGCTTGTTCGGACGAAGTATCCATATTATGGTTCAAAAACTCTCGATGAGTTAAAAAACTAACCCAACAATTCTGCTGGTAACAATAATTCAATTGACAAAAGAATAAAAAATCAATGAGAATCAATTTAAAACTTTGCTATAAATAACACGCAAATCTGATACTACGAGTAAATTTTCTTTTCCCGGCTATATTCATTTGTTTTACTGCAGTTCTATTTTTAAATTTTCCTTTTTTTTTAGATTAAGAGCCACTCTCTCCATATTTATATAATTTAATCTAAAAAGTTTGCATACTTATTTAAAAAAATCATTTCAAAGTAATCCTGAACTTTGATGCAGTTTATGAGTCCGTCAGTTTATTTACTTGTATGTCACGTATCTGCTAACTTGGAGCGTTGATATTACTAACGCTATTGATACATATAGCTACTTTATGTTTATAACGTTGTTTCCTGCTCGTAGATTACAAGCTTTTGCTAATGGTGATAAGTTTTTGTTAGCTGCTGTACAAAGGGGAATTCCTAATTTCTTAGTGCTAAATACGTCATCTTTCATCACAACTCGTATTTTTCATGTTTGAGGGGAATCCTCCATTCCTATTCAAAAAACAGCTTCCATTGTGTGTGCAGCGAGCGGATCGTATTGTTCAACTCTTGCCCGCTACTTCGTCCACGTGTAATAAATCAGCAGTCGTTGTGCCACATCAAGCTTGCGCTAGACTCACTTTAATTGATATAACAACTAGTGTTTGCCCGTGGCTTCGCTTGCGTTAAAAAGGATTATGTATGTAAAGGACTGAACACGTTATAATTCTTAGAAATGTTGAAATTAATTTTTAATTCTAAAGTACCAAATGATAAATACCCGTAATGCCATCTAGCGAAGATGGAGCTAACCATGAGATCAACTTATCGTTGTCATTGTCGTTGCTATGACGATGTAGTTTCTTAGTGAATGTAACTGTGGCGCCAATAAAACGCGATCTGATCACCATCTTTTCGGCTGTATTACTCTTTCCCTCGCGAAGAGTGCATATTTCTGGATGAATGGTAGCGTCTATTTTATACCCCTGACAACGTGTATAAAAAATTTCGTGACAATCTGTTTAGTAGTTAAGGCGTAAAAGCACAGCAAACAAATCTTAATCTAAAACTTTTTTGGTCCATTGGTTTATAACGGTAGCATAAATATTGTATTATACGTCCTTTATTTTTAACTACCTATTATCGGCGACCGATAGGCGTGGAATTTAATTTAATTGTCCTTTCCTTTATTCAATATTTTTTTCTGAAATAAAAATAGTCTAAGTTACTGCTTATAACATCAGCTATCTGCCAGTGAAAATCGCGCGAAAATCGGCGCAGCCGTTTCAGAGATTAGCCAGAATAAACAGACAGACAATATTTTTTTTTTGTATAGTAATTACCGTATATACTGTCATATGCATTCAGTAAAAAGCCGTTATTTGGACATTACAAACAGACACTTCAATTTTATTTATTTGTATGTATAGACAAAACAAAGTCAGGTAACGGATATCTGGACCTTTGCACTGTACGCGCGGTCGGGGTGCATTAGATTAGCGAAAAGTAGAACGTGCTTCTAAATTTTCTACTTGTGGCCGGTTCGTATGTCTTGATATTCAATCACGCAGACCTCGTCCCCAGGAAGCGGACCGGCGGTCGGAGGCGCCGCTACGCGCATCTCCTCCATAGTTACTGTCACAGGGGACCGCTGTCACGGGGGTGTCAGCGGCCTTCCCTCCCCCTGCTGTACGAAGTGGGTCACTCTGCTCCCCGGGGTGGCCCAGTGACAGAGCATAGGGGCTTCATGGTGCAGTTACTCTGTACGAGATCCCGTGACTCCCCGTAAAAGCGCTATAAATGGGGCGCAGGTTATGTCCTACTATTCAATCACTTGCCTTACCATCGCTTGAATTTTGACATTACTTGTATGGAGCTTTTATTAAATTCTAACCCATAGTAAGGCGGCTAATAGAACAGTCAGTAAGATACATCGAGATAACCTATTTGTCGAACCTGCTAAGCCGCCTTGAACAACCGTGGCCTGTTCTCCTATAGTGGGAGGTCTGAGCCCAGCAGCAGGACATTCCGTCGTCAGCCATTCACAGTCCACTGCTGGACGTAGGCCTCCCCAAGACGGCGCCACTCATACCTGTCCACTGGCTTCTTCATCCAGCGCCTACCGGCGACCTTGCGTAGGTCGTCGGTCCATCGGGCTGGAGGGCGTCCGACACTACGTTTACCGACTATACCCGTTTTGCGAGACATTTCCGGACTGTCATTATGTTATTATTAGGCGTATTTAATTCCTTGGCGCGAGCGATTCTATGGGATTCTATAGCTTACATATTTTGCGGGTAATACTGATTAATTTATGTATGTAAACAAAGAACAATGCGCTATAAATAATGTTATGTAAGTAGTGCTAATATTAGTTAGATTAACGCCTTGCGCTTTATAAAGCCCTGGTGAGGCCGTATTGCTCACACTTGTGGGTCGCGGCATCCCCTGGACAGTATTCGACGTCGAGCCGTTTGCATTGTTGACAATCCCATACTCACAGACAGTTTAGATACGCTTACGTCTCTCTGCGTATTCTACCGACTATACAATGGGGAATGTTCCGAGGAACTGTTCGGAATGGCGCCTTCGTCTTCTTTTTACCATCGGCTGGACGTTCATCCCCACTTCCTTTAGAACATTTCTCCTGCGCATCGTGGGGATGTGGAATGAGCTCCTAACCGTGATTTTGCCACAGCCCTACAATATGAGTTTTTTAAAAAAGGGTGTCATAACATTTCTTCGAGACCGGCAGCGCGTTAGTGACCGCTTTCTATCAGTTGGGCCGTCTGCCTGTCTGCTGTACTCCAGCGATAATAGTAATTGCTTTTATGTTAAATGCAAACGACTTTTCAATTGAAACGGTACATGGTGGTTTAATACACGATACAATTGAATTGATTTGATGCGGTTATTGATATATCGGGTAATTCCACCCAATTGGATTCGTTAAGTATTTTTTAATTTATTGCCCGTTATTGCATGGTAAATATACACATTGCGTGGCATACATGCATTAATGTTTACTCATAATGTATTCCATGTCAAATCTGATTATATTTATATTTACTACTATTTCAGAGTCGATACATACCTACTTATATGATTAATGTATTTTACTTGCTGATTATTATCGTTATATTTTGCCCAATTTATACAATGCATTATAATTTTATTGCCTATGTGTTATTTTGGTATATAAACTATATTTTTATATATAGTGACTTTAAAATAATTCGTTATACGAAACGATGTGTATTTTCTCCGAATTTAATCAAAATATGTTTAATTGCAAATTTAATTCAATAACATTAACATGCCGAAATAGACCAATATATAATACCACAAATATTCACCCATCGGAAATGGCTACATATCTGCGGCTTTAGGGGTCTTCCTGGGACCAAGGAAGGCCAAAGCGAATAAACTTTATCGAGACATACTCAGGCAGTAAGGCCAATCTTTTAGGAACGTCCTCCCCCCGGACAGCGGTCTTATACTAGATTATGTATATTAATTTTAATTTAGTCAGAACCAATATATATACATATAATAAAATTGTAGAGGTCGAATTTCTGTAGAATGAAAAAAAAACCGAGCCAGGGGGATGTAAGAAGTGAAACAGAACTAATTTAGACTTTTTTCAATTTTTTTGTTTCTCTGTCTGTTTGCGCCGGCTACTCTTCGAAATGACTGGACCGATTCAAATGAAATTTTGTGTGGTGGTAGCTTATATCCCTGGTCAACATATAGGATACTTTTGATCCCGAAAAATGAAAGAATTCCCGTGGGATAGTTAAAAAACTTTAATTTCTTAAACAGCTTATTATAAAACTTAGGCACGTAATTAAGTATTGATATTGCCGGTATCATCATACAATAAAGCAATTTATACATTAAAAATTTAAAAACTTCGTTTAAAAAAACCGACTTCAAAAACGAAAAAACTAAAATGTATAAAATAACTTATTTCTAAAGCTATTATTATTAATATATATTATCTAAGAAATCTTAAAGTCGGTGCTTAGTAATTTTCAAAATATAGTAATTTTTATGTTTTACTTTGCACCGACTTCAAGATGTTTTAGATAATATATATTAATAATAATAGCTTTAGAAATAAGTTATTTTATACATTTTAGTTTTTTCGTTTTTGAAGTCGGTTTTTTTAAACGAAGTTTTTAAATTTTATTTGTTACTTTTTAATATCTAGCTATGTATGGGTGGACCTACGAATGGTGCCGCGCTTCTTAAAAAATATAGGTCCCAAGAACCGGTAACAAAAAAATGATCGTAAAATGAAAACTACTGGGCCAAACTATGTCAAATTTTTAGGGGACCACGTGGCAGCTATTCCGCGTCGAACAAAAAAAGAATCACGTAAATCGAATCATAAATCTCAGAGTAATCGGTGTACATATGGAACGGAGTGAAAATTATTTTCATGAAAAATGTTCATAAAATGAAAACTACTGGGCCAAACTATGTAAAATTTTTAGGGAACCAATTAGAAGCTATTCCGCGTCGAACAAAAAAAGAATCACGTAAATCGGATCATAAATCACGGAGTAATCGGCGAACATACATAAAAAAAAGCAAAAAAAAAAGATCCCGACGTATTGAGAACCTCCTCCTTTTTTCGAAGTCGGTTAAAAAACAGGCTATATATCATCACGCTAAAACCAATAGGAGAGGAGCACCAATGAAGAATGTTTTAAAATCGGGAGGGTTTTTTAACCGACTTCGAAAAAAGGAGGAGGTTCTCAATTCGTCGGGATCTTTTTTTTTTGTTTTGCTTTTTTTTATGTATGTTCGCCGATTACTCCGTGATTTATGATCCGATTTACGTGATTCTTTTTTTGTTCGACGCGGAATAGCTGCCATGTGGTCCCCTAAAAATTTGACATAGTTTGGCTCACTGATTTCGCTGAAACTCAGTATATATATATATATACTAGCTTCTGCCCGCGACTTCGTTCGTGTGGAATAGTAAAAAAAAAGTAAGTTTAAAAAAACTCCGCGAGTTTGAAACATTCTTCATTGGTGCTCCGCCTCTATTGCTCTTAGCGTGATGGTTTAAAGCCTATAACCTTTCTCGATAAATGGGCTATCTAACACTGAAAAAAAATCAAATCAGTAGTTCCTGAGATTAGCGCGTTCAAGCAAAGAAACAAACTTATCAGCTTTATATATTATATATAAGATAAAACTCTCTGACCGACACCACCACCCTGTCAAAATCTCCGCTTCTATTATGTTACGTTGCAGAGAAATTACTTTCAGTCTGTTATAAGCTATTCAAGTAATTAAAGCTTTTTTAACTAACCCACAAAATCTCTTAAATTTTTCGAGATCAAAAGTATCCTATATTTAGTAGTTGACCAGGGATATAAGCTGTCACCATACAAAATTTCATGTAAATCGGTCCAGTCGTTTCGGAAATTACAATACAAACAGACAGACAAACAGAGAAACAAAAATTAGGAAACAATCTAAATTAGTTCTATGTCACTTCTTACATCCCCCTGACTCGGTTTTTAGCATTTTTTTCATTATACAGAAATTTGACCTATACAATTTTATTTATTACATTTTTATGTATTTGCCCACGGATAATTCACTTCATTTTATATCGCTAATTATACCATGCCCCGTCTATCTGTCAACAAATAAATTACAAAACTTGACCAAAAAGGCCAAAATGGTCTAAATGACCAAAAGACCACAGTGACCGACATGGCTAAAATGACGGAATAGGCAAAAACGACCAAAAGGCCAAAATGACCAAATAGGCCAAAATGACCAAATAGGCCAAAATGACCAAAAAGGCCAAAATGACCAAATAGGCCAAAATGACCAAATAGGCCAAAATGACCAAATATGCCAAAATGACCAAAAAGGCCAAAATGACCAAATAGGCCAAAATGACCAAAATGGAAAAATTACCAAATAGGCCAAAATGACCAAATAGGCCAAAATGTCCAAAAAGGTCAAAATGATCAAAAAGGCCAAAATGACCAAATAGGCCAAAATGACCAAATAGGCCAAAATGACCAAATAGGCCAAAATGACCAAATAGGCCAAAATGTCCAAAAAGGTCAAAATGACAAAAAAGGCCAAAATTACCAAATAGGCCAAAATGACTAAATAGGCCAAAATGATCAAAAAGGTCAAAATGATCAAAAGGCCAAAATGACCAAATAGGCCAAAATGACCAAATAGGCCAAAATGACCAAATAGGCCAAAATGACCAAAAAGGCCAAAATTACCAAATAGGCCATAATTACCAAATAGGCCAAAATGACCAAATAGGCCAAAATTACCAAAAAGGCCAAAATGATAAAATAGGCCAAAATCACCAAATAGGCCAAAATGATCAAATAGGCCAAAATGACCAAATAGGCCAAAATGACCAAAAAGGTCAAAATGATCAAAAAGGCCAAAATGACCAAATAGGCCAAAATGACCAAATAGGCCAAAATGACCAAAATGACCAAAAAGGAAAAATTACCAAAAAGGCCAAAATGACCAAATAGGCCAAAATTACCAAAAAGGTCAAAATGATCAAAAAGGCCAAAATGACCAAATAGGCCAAAATGACCAAATAGGCCAAAATGACCAAAAAGGTCAAAATGACCAAATAGGCCAAAATTACCAAAAAGGTCAAAATGATAAAAAAGGCCAAAACGATAAAATAGGCCAAAATCACCAAATAGGCCAAAATGATCAAATAGGCCAAAATGACCAAATAGGCCAAAATGACCAAAAAGGTCAAAATGATCAAAAAGGCCAAAATGACCAAATAGGCCAAAATGACCAAATAGGCCAAAATGACCTAATAGGCCAAAATTACCAAAAAGGTCAAAATGATCAAAAAGGCTAAAATGATCAAATGGGCCAAAATGACCAAATAGGCCAAAATTACCAAATAGGCCAAAATGACCAAATAGGCCAAAATTACCAAAAAGGTCAAAATGATCAAAAAGGCCAAAATGATAAAATAGGTCAAAATCACCAAATAGGCCAAAATGATCAAATAGGCCAAAATGACCAAATAGGCCAAAATGACCAAAAAGGTCAAAATGAACAAAAAGGCCAAAATAACCAAATAGGCCAAAATGACCAAAAAGGTCAAAATGATCAAAAAGGCCAAAATGACCAAATAAGCCAAAATTACCAAATAGGCCAAAATGACCAAATAGGCCAAAATGACCAAATAGGCCAAAATGACCAAAAAGGTCAAAATGATCAAAAAGGCCAAAATGACCAAATAGGCCAAAATTACCAAAAAGGCCAAAATAAAAATTATCCCTTGTCCATCCTCAGTATTTAATTTACATACGTACCGAATTTCAGCCAAATCGGTCCAGTAGTTTTTCCGTATAAGCATAACAAACAAACAGACAAATATCATTTTATCCCGGAAACTATCCCATTTTTCGGGATAAAAAGTATCCTATGTTCATCCTCGGTATCGAAAATATATATACTGAGTTTCAGCCAAATCGGTCCAGTAGTTTTTACGTGAAAACGGAACAGACAGACAGACAGAGTTACTTTCACATTTATAATATTATTAGGGATATATGTATTCGATGCCGCCGTTGAACATAGGATACTTTTTATCCTGAAAAATGGAATAGTGTCCGGGATAGAAATACATATGTCTCTCTGTTTGTTAAGCTTCACAGAAAACCTATTTGGCCGATTGGGCTAAAATTCGTTACATATGTAATTTTAATACTGAGGGTGGACAAGAGGTACTTTTCATCCCGGAAAATGGTATAAATTTATGTCAAGGTTATCCCAATAGGACAAGTTTTTTTTGTAATTTGCCATTTTCGTCATTTTGGTTATTTTGGTCATTTCAGCCATTTTGATAATTTTGTCATTGTTGTCATTTATGTAGTTTACAGATAGATAGACGGGGAATAGATAGATAAATAAAACTGCAACGGGTTGATGTAGAGGATGAAAGTTTATTCACGACCTCCGTATGACGAAGTGGATGTGTTCTGATTCCCGGGGCACATTCAGGCACTTTTTGCGCTGGATCGGACTGGGCGTAACTCTGTTCTAAGTCTCAGCCTTTCCTACACAAAAGCGCGGGGCACATGGGAGGAGGGTGGTTTTAGTGGGGGTATTGGGGGCTGCCCGCGCAGTCCTCGGAGTCGCCACACAAGCTGAGTCGATCGCGGGTGGATTACTTTTGCATGCAGTAATGCCGCCCCCGACCGATGTGAGTCTGATCCCTTGCCAGGACCCAGTGCGTAAATCAGAAGCATTTCCCCCGCCTCAAAAAAAAAGAGGATGAAAGTTTGTATGGGAGACAAATCTTCTCAAGTTATAAGATATAAAATTTATCTTTATCTGTAAAAAATGCGTTAGTAACTCAATCTGTTTGTCTGTTACGATTTCACGGAAAAACTACTCAGAGTACTGGATCTGTTTTGCTGTAATTTTGTTTAAATGTATTTTTAATCCCTAAAATGGACATAAATACTTTCATGCCTTTTTCGGGAGATGTGATAGTTTGTGATATGAAGTGTCGTCGGTGTCCGCCATCTCTCCACGGGAACGTAGGATCGATTCCGGCCCTCGTTCATCCCTGTGGCACAACTCGAGCCCGAGTCGGCCATCAGGAGTTCTTCCCGTGGGTAGTATAAAGTTTAATATTTATTTATTTAAAATTAAATTATTTTCAAGGTTACGTCAGGCGAGCAATTCATAGCAATACCGAAGGTGCATCCCAACGCTCCATGCATTGGTTGTTCCACCCATATCAATCCCCAGGCTGCTGGTGTCAGCGAACTAGCCGCATTGGGTGCAAAACAACTTGATCGACATGTGCCTAATATCAAGCATACTGTCAGTGGCGTGCTTGATGTTGAAAGACAGGTTCAAGTAAGTTGTGTTAATAGTATAGCTGCTTTTTCGACAGTGTGTCAGGGGGGATCTGTTGCATGCGATATCGTAGGATAGATTTATAGACTTTTATTAAATCCAAAACGTCTCTGACCCGCCGCCCCTGTTACAGTGCTTGTAATTGTACTTTAACAGAAATAGCTAGCATTCTACTGTAGTTGGTAGAAGCGTAGCTTACAAACCAATGCAACATCGTTAGTTCCTTTAAAATGGCCTGCCCTACTTAGTTTTATGGTCTGCTCTGTATATTTTTATCAGGTATTGCTAATGCTGAAGAAAACATTACAAGAAGTCCAGCTCATTAAAATAAGTGAGTGGACTCTCAAGTATCACTCTTATTCAAGGTTGTACCTTGGATAAAAGTGGCAGGTAAAAGTTCCTATTTTCAGAATAGGTAACGCCAGTCCAGCTTCGGGAGATTATGCACTGTTATCGCATAATGAGGTAAAAAAGAATACCAATCTTAGGTTGTTAGTACTAATATTAATATAATTAATTCTTTATTTCATGCCTTGCCTTACAAAAGCGTTTAAACTTAAATTAAATTTTAATCTACAGGTAGTGAATGGCATCCGCTACATACTCACTTTACATATAGACTTCGAGATAAAGTCTTGTAAAGAAGACGTAACTAATAACGATTTTTGCAAAAAGACAGAAACTTGTAAAGTTACTATACTTGAAAAACCGTGGGTTAGGTATGCCGATGGTTCAAAATATAAAGCAATATTGGCTAATAACTGCACTGATAACTGGCTTTTCGGCGACGACGGTGAAGTTATCTTAGATGGTACTAATATAGATAAGGGAGACCGTGATGGTGATATAAATTCTAAACATGAAAATTCCGGTGATGACGTGATTAAACCAATCCATAATATAGAAGTACAATCACAACAGAATCAAGAAAAAGTATTGAATGAACAAGATATTAAAAATATTGAACAACAAATAATCCCTCTCAACAAATTTAATGAACACTTTGATGCACTTGGTCCAACAGATTCAAGAGCATCCATCAACAATGAAATAGTTAAAGAACATAAACCGGAAGTTGAAAGTTCGCCCGTGTCTTCAAATAATGTAGTTCACTTGGAGAATAAAGATGCTACTATTTCAGATGATAAAAAGAAAACTATTGATGACTTGATACGATTTTTTGATTCTGCTGGCTTCAATAATGAGCCTGCTCATGAAGAACATATAAGTAGGTCAAGACGAAGTTATGATAATGATGTGGCAGCTATGTTACTAGCCGAGCGTTTTACTAATATTAAACAAAGTATCAATAACGCGAAGCATGTGTTTTCTGTAGCACAAGCTATGGTCGACCATCTTAATGATATTGATTCTGATATTAAGACAAAAAAGTTGTTGAGTGTTTTAAAAGCTGAAGAAGAGTTCGATGGAGACAATCATTATTTTTATATTCAAGCACGTGTTTCAACACCATGTGATAGGTTTGAATGTGAATCAAAAGCAAGTGAGGTAAAAATTTGTAATGGAGTTATTGATACCACAAAACAAATATTTCAAGTGCTTAGTGCATTTTGCTCTTTTGAATCTGATTTTTCTGCTGTTAATAAGATAAACAATGTTCCTCTCGATGACCCTGTTCTACAACATCTGGCAAAATCTGCTGTCACGGAAATTGAAAGATCTTCAAAAGGTCACATGGCTTTAAAGCTAAATAAAATTTTAAGTGCTAATAAACAAAAAGTCGGTGGAACTTTGACGAAACTTTCTATTTTACTGGGATTTTTGAATTGTAGTAAAACCGTCCAGGACGTGTCTAGAAATGATTGTATTTTAGAAGAAGAAATGGGTTCAAAATTATGCGAAGTTCTTATACATGATAAACTTAGAATGAAAGATCAAAGAATTACTTACACATGTATTGACAGGCCTGTGCATATTAGCTTCTCAAATAAAATTATGAAAAAGACTGATCTAGATGATCCTAAAATTCGTAGTATGGTACAGACTGCCTTAGAATATTTAGAAATGCAATCAAACAAAAAATATAAGCAAAAAATAGTTTCTGTGAATTCAGTTCGTACTCAGTTGAGTGCTGGGTTTTTGACAGAAATTGAATTTACTGTTGGCTACACTAGTTGCATTGATAACCAGATTACTGATATGAACGATTCCAGTACATGTGTTCTTTTAGAAGACGAGCCTATGAGGCATTGCAAAGCTCTGATTTGGGATCGATCATGGATAGAAGATGGGACGCAGATGGAAGTATCGTGCAAAGACCCTGAAATTCGTTTTGATGGTGACGAAATATCAACCCATAGATCAAAAAGATCTTTGGATTTTGTTGGAGGGCCAGTGCCTAAAGATGCGAAAGATCCTCAATATAAAGATTTAGCAGATGAGTCCTTAGTCAAATTTATGCTTGATTCAGGTGAAAAACAGCATTACTATGTAGTCAATGTAGAAAATGTAACCGTTCAAGTAGTTGCTGGAACATTAACCAACATTACTTTCACCATTACACCTACAACTTGTCAAATAGACAATAGGGGCACAGCTTCTTTTCCTAATTGCAAGATTATAAATTCAACAGATACTGCTACTTGTCATTCGACAATATTGTATCAACCGTGGACCGCAGATGGCAAAACAATTACCGTGACATGCGACACTGAAAACATCAACCGTAGATTAAAACGTGAAGCAATACTTGGAGGCTTTAGTGATCAAGATCCTGACGATCCTCGTTACACTGCGTTAGCTGAATGTTCTTTGCAAAAATATCTTGAAACATCAGGCATCTCCTTACCAAATAAATACATAAAAGTTAACAAAGTGGCTGTTCAAATTGTATCTGGTACAAATACATTAGTAGATTTCACAGTGTTTCCGGCTAATGCGGATGTGATTGAATGTAGATCAAAGATTTGGGAGCAACCTTGGCTCAAAAAGAAGGAGATTGAAGTAGATTGCGACCTTGCCAATAGAGCTAAAAGACAATTACCCGGTGGGCAAAGTGAGCAAAATGTAAACGACCCAAAATATAAGGCGTTAGCTGAAGAGTCTCTGATAAAGTACCTCCAGACAACAGGCGTAAGCACGCCGCATATAGTCGTGAAAGTCAATAAAGTAACTATTCAGGTGGTTTCAGGTACAATTACTCGTGTTGATTTTACCGCGTCTCCGTCTAGTGGCAGTATAGAAGATACGTTTACCTGTAGATCAAAGATTTGGGAGCAACCTTGGCTCAAAAAGAAGGAGATTGAAGTAGATTGCGACCTTGCCAATAGAGCTAAAAGACAATTACCCGGTGGGCAAAGTGAGCAAAATGTAAACGACCCAAAATATAAGGCGTTAGCTGAAGAGTCTCTGATAAAGTACCTCCAGACAACAGGCGTAAGCACGCCGCATATAGTCGTGAAAGTCAATAAAGTAACTATTCAGGTGGTTTCAGGTACAATTACTCGTGTTGATTTTACCGCGTCTCCGTCTAGTGGCAGTATAGAAGATACGTTTACCTGTAGATCAAAGATTTGGGAGCAACCTTGGCTCAAAAAGAAGGAGATTGAAGTAGATTGCGACCTTGCCAATAGAGCTAAAAGACAATTACCCGGTGGGCAAAGTGAGCAAAATGTAAACGACCCAAAATATAAGGCGTTAGCTGAAGAGTCTCTGATAAAGTACCTCCAGACAACAGGCGTAAGCACGCCGCATATAGTCGTGAAAGTCAATAAAGTAACTATTCAGGTGGTTTCAGGTACAATTACTCGTGTTGATTTTACCGCGTCTCCGTCTAGTGGCAGTATAGAAGATACGTTTACCTGTAGATCAAAGATTTGGGAGCAACCTTGGCTCAAAAAGAAGGAGATTGAAGTAGATTGCGACCTTGCCAATAGAGCTAAAAGACAATTACCCGGTGGGCAAAGTGAGCAAAATGTAAACGACCCAAAATATAAGGCTTTAGCTGAAGAGTCTCTGATAAAGTACCTCCAGACAACAGGCGTAAGCACGCCGCATATAGTCGTGAAAGTCAATAAAGTAACTATTCAGGTGGTTTCAGGTACAATTACTCGTGTTGATTTTACCGCGTCTCCGTCTAGTGGCAGTATAGAAGATACGTTTACCTGTAGATCAAAGATTTGGGAGCAACTCAAAAAGAAGGAGATTGAAGTAGATTGCGACCTTGCCAATAGAGCTAAAAGACAATTACCCGGTGGGCAAAGTGAGCAAAATGTAAACGACCCAAAATATAAGGCGTTAGCTGAAGAGTCTCTGATAAAGTACCTCCAGACAACAGGCGTAAGCACGCCGCATATAGTCGTGAAAGTCAATAAAGTAACTATTCAGGTGGTTTCAGGTACAATTACTCGTGTTGATTTTACCGCGTCTCCGTCTAGTGGCAGTATAGAAGATACGTTTACCTGTAGATCAAAGATTTGGGAGCAACCTTGGCTCAAAAAGAAGGAGATTGAAGTAGATTGCGACCTTGCCAATAGAGCTAAAAGACAATTACCCGGTGGGCAAAGTGAGCAAAATGTAAACGACCCAAAATATAAGGCGTTAGCTGAAGAGTCTCTGATAAAGTACCTCCAGACAACAGGCGTAAGCACGCCGCATATAGTCGTGAAAGTCAATAAAGTAACTATTCAGGTGGTTTCAGGTACAATTACTCGTGTTGATTTTACCGCGTCTCCGTCTAGTGGCAGTATAGAAGATACGTTTACCTGTAGATCAAAGATTTGGGAGCAACCTTGGCTCAAAAAGAAGGAGATTGAAGTAGATTGCGACCTTGCCAATAGAGCTAAAAGACAATTACCCGGTGGGCAAAGTGAGCAAAATGTAAACGACCCAAAATATAAGGCTTTAGCTGAAGAGTCTCTGATAAAGTACCTCCAGACAACAGGCGTAAGCACGCAGCATATAGTCGTGAAAGTCAATAAAGTAACTATTCAGGTGGTTTCAGGTACAATTACTCGTGTTGATTTTACCGCGTCTCCGTCTAGTGGCAGTATAGAAGATACGTTTACCTGTAGATCAAAGATTTGGGAGCAACCTTGGCTCAAAAAGAAGGAGATTGAAGTA
Organism: Dendrolimus pini; assembly: GCA_949752895.1. Classification (NCBI taxonomy): domain Eukaryota; kingdom Metazoa; phylum Arthropoda; class Insecta; order Lepidoptera; family Lasiocampidae; genus Dendrolimus; species Dendrolimus pini. The sequence goes on from OX457142.1 coordinate 15,643,324, forward strand.
GATTGCGACCTTGCCAATAGAGCTAAAAGACAATTACCCGGTGGGCAAAGTGAGCAAAATGTAAACGACCCAAAATATAAGGCGTTAGCTGAAGAGTCTCTGATAAAGTACCTCCAGACAACAGGCGTAAGCACGCCGCATATAGTCGTGAAAGTCAATAAAGTAACTATTCAGGTGGTTTCAGGTACAATTACTCGTGTTGATTTTACCGCGTCTCCGTCTAGTGGCAGTATAGAAGATACGTTTACCTGTAGATCAAAGATTTGGGAGCAACCTTGGCTCAAAAAGAAGGAGATTGAAGTAGATTGCGACCTTGCCAATAGAGCTAAAAGACAATTACCCGGTGGGCAAAGTGAGCAAAATGTAAACGACCCAAAATATAAGGCTTTAGCTGAAGAGTCTCTGATAAAGTACCTCCAGACAACAGGCGTAAGCACGCAGCATATAGTCGTGAAAGTCAATAAAGTAACTATTCAGGTGGTTTCAGGTACAATTACTCGTGTTGATTTTACCGCGTCTCCGTCTAGTGGCAGTATAGAAGATACGTTTACCTGTAGATCAAAGATTTGGGAGCAACCTTGGCTCAAAAAGAAGGAGATTGAAGTAGATTGCGACCTTGCCAATAGATCTAAAAGACAAGTACCCGGTGGTCAAAATGAGAAAAATGTAAACGACCCAAAATATAAGGCTTTAGCTGAAGAGTCTCTGGTAAAGTACCTCCATACAAAAGGCGTAAGCACGCCGCATATAGTCGTAAAAGTCAATAAAGTAACTACTCAGTTAGTTTCTGGTATAATTACTCGTGTTGATTTTACCGCGTCTCCGTCTAGTGGCAGTTTAGGGGATACGTTTACCTGTAGCTCAAAGATTTGGGAGCAACCTTGGCTCAAAAAGACGGAGATTGAAGTAGATTGCGACATTGCCAATAGATCTAAAAGACAAGTACCCGGTGGTCACCATTTAGTATTTAAGAATAAGAAACAAGAAATTCCACCTGAATTATTTGTGCATAAACACACTTATGTAAAATCTTCGGAAAATTCACAATATAACAAGATCAATAGGAAAAAAAGAGAAACTTTAGATGATGACAAACCAGACCTTTTTGGTCGTCGCACTATAGTCAATATACCAGAACGCAATAAAACAACTGGAAATTTCCAAGAGCAAGATCCAAGTAAAATAGAATATAAATTATTAGCACAAAAGTCTTTGGTGAAGTATGTTAAGTCAGAGAAAATCGATAAAGCACATAAAGTTATCGAAGTAAAGCGGGTCCGAACACAAGTCGTCAGTGGTATACTCTACAAGATCGATTTTAAAGCTGCGCCGACTACTTGCTCAGCGAATATAGATTTCAGTATTTTAGAAAGTTGTTTATTAGAAAATGAGGTTGTTCTTTTTTGTCATGCTGATATAAGGAGCAAGCTTTGGTTGCATCAAGAGGACATCAAAGTAACTTGTAATGTTAAACGTAATAAAGCTAATGTTACTACTACTACTCCACTAAATCGTATCGGGAAAAAATTACAACAAAATAGTAGGTGGAAAAGACAAGCTTACCCCGATGAAGATGACATTGAAGAGGACAATAAGCATTACTACGCTGATTTAGCAGTTCAACATTTAAATCACATATCTGATTCTCATAATTTATACAAACTGGTTACTATACATACTGTTAAGAAAAGGGTAGTGATGGATTCTAGCTTGATTATGATGTATATTGAAGTAGCACAAACATATTGCCTCAGACACGCGGATGAAAATATTTTGCCCGAATGCGAGGAATTAGACGGTATGGATCATAAAAATTGTTTTGCTCGGTTAACGCCTTCTTCTGACGATGAACTTATCATAATCCATACAGATGTAATTTGCGACGACGACAGTAAATTCGAAGATATAACTGGTATATCACTTGCAAAATTGCTTCAAGCCTCTATAAGCAGAATAGAAAGTTCTACTCAAGTAAAAAGCAAAGTCGTGCATATTGGAGATCCACAGTGGATACCTACACTTGATCCCGATGTCCCTGTTAAATTAAACTTTATCATTGCAACTACCAATTGCAGTAAGGATGTTGATTTTATTAAAAAACGGTCAGACTGTTTTTATGATATTACAATCCCGTCAAAGGCTTGTAACTCATACATATGGTTAGCCCCATTTACCAATAAAGTTGATTATGTTCAAGTTTCATGCCAGTCGACGAACCCACGCGTTAAAAGAGATCTAGAGCAAAATGCAACTGAGGATACCGTTTTAATAAATCATCTGGTGCAATTATCTTTAGACAAGTTAGAGATGACGTCTCAACATAGGTATAAGCAACGTTTGTTGAGAGTCAATAGCTACTCAACAAAAATAACGTCCGGTAAAGTAACAACTATAGATTTCGATGTGGGCTACACGTCGTGTTTAAAGTATGAGTGGATTGATAATGTGACCAGTTGCGAATTTTTAGAACATCTGCCAAGAAGACACTGCGTATCACAAATTTGGGAACGCCTTTGGATTAACAATGGAAGGAACATCGATGTAAACTGTGAAGATGATGAGACACCTTTAGAATCTCATATAGAATTCGAAAGCGCAGAAATGGGTATGCAGTTAGCTAAAGAAGCGTTGAAACATATCGAGGCAAAGTATCCTAATCCACGGAAACAGCAAGTTGTTAGAATATTTACATTGGAAAAGCAGGTTGTAGCTGGGATGCATTATCGAATGAAAATCGAAGTTGGTTCTACGAACTGCTTTGCTTTGAGTGCAGAGACTAATTGTAAAATTGACAAAGATGCTGGTTTGAATAAATTTTGTAGAGTTAATGTTTGGTTGAGACCATGGACAGATCATCCTCCGAATTTTAGAGTACAATGTGATTATCAGGACACGGCAGTGGGTGAGGTATATCACCACGTGCAGGCCGAATACTTATTCTTTAACTTCTTGACCACCTACAAGCCTGAATATATAAATGATCATAAAGAGATGGGCCGACGGTTTGATATTTTTAAAAATAACATTCGTAAAGTTCATGACTTAAACATTCACGAGCGAGGAACTGCGACTTATGGTTTAACCAGATTTGCTGATTTAACTTATGAGGAATTCAGCACGAAATATATGGGGTTGAAGCCCAATTTAAAGGAAGATAATCGAATGCCTACGAGACCAGCGACTATACCTAATGTGGAGGTCCCAGAAAGTTTCGACTGGAGAGAATTTGATGCAGTTACTGCGGTTAAAGATCAAGGCTCTTGTGGAAGCTGCTGGGCTTTCAGTGTGACAGGTATGTCTTATTTATTTAATACTTTTCGCGTTGAAATTGTGTTTCTTGATACAGATACTACTAGATATATGAGAGCATTTCTTTGTGTAAGTAAGCTATTCAGTTCGATAATCGTTGAGTCTATCGCCATTTCTTTATATTTTCGTCTACGGGTTATAGGTACTAAGAACTTGAATCAAGTACCCTAAAATCTTAAGAGGCGATGATTATAATAATTAATACTAATTTAATAGCAATTTATTAACTTGACCTTCAAGATAAAAGTTAACCTCCAACAATATTAACTAGTTAAACTATTGGCTACAGAGAACATTTTGTATAAATTTTTCTAGGCAATATCGAGGGCCAATGGAAGATGCAGTCAGGTCAACTGTTGTCATTATCTGAACAAGAACTAGTGGACTGCGACAAAATGGACCAAGGCTGCAATGGAGGGCTTATGGATAATGCTTACAGGTAAATTCTATTGATCATATCTCAACAATGTATCATAAAACACTAGTCCTATGGACATAGTCACTTTAAGCGATAAGGCCAGGCCGCCCTTTGTGCAACAATTATTGTACCTAGTTTTTAAGAACGTAGTTTTAATTCTTGGTAAACAATAACGTATTTTCATTGATTCATAGGCAATTTTGTCCGGATAAAGTAAATTAAGCACATACTTGTATGTTGCATTAAGTGCCTTATAATAAGTGTTAGGATTAAACAAAATAGACGGACGGCTGGCGCAGGTTGTTAAATTTATCGATTCATATTATATAACTTACGTTACTATAATAAATTTCTAAATATAGAAAATTACTATATGTACAATTAAATTTAAAAATTGTAATATATGTACAATTTTATGTACAGAATTTAAAAATTGTAATATATGTACATTTTTTCTTCTTTGTCTGTCTGTTATAGCATAAGTGAAAACTACTGAACGGATTTAAATGAAACTCGACATAAAGCTAGCTTATATCCCGGGGCGTAACTTAGGATATTTTTATCCCAATAAATGACGTCGTTTCTGTGGGATAAACGAAAATAGCAAAAAAGATGGCGCTGCAATCGTATCTTCTTTGGAAATTACTGAATGTATATGAATGAAGCTCGACGTAGCGCTGGATTACAACTCGATTTAACACTTGGGATACATTTTATCCCGATTTAATAAATTATCCCGTTTTCATGGAAGAGACGGATTAGCAAAAAAGGTGACGCTGTAATCGCGTTTTTTCAATTCACTAACAAATACCTTCGTTGTCATAAACAACAGGTCACTCATTCCTTTTATTACTTCAAATCAGGTTGGCTTCGACTCATCCGTATGTTTTGCTGGACAGTTGTCTAGACTATATAGACTCGTTTCTTTTTTATTTTATAGAGAACTTAAACAGTAAAGTTTTAGATAAAACAAAGTCTCTTTCCGCGTTTGTCTGTTTGTATATCCCTTAATTCTTCCTGAACCACACAATGGATTTTTAAGACATTTTCACCATCAGTTAGATACATTTCATTAAAGATTTATATATATAAAATATCTAAATATATTTGTATATATGTGGACTTTTCACACGGCGTAGCTGCGGGAAATGCGCTAGTAATATAATATAAATTTAAAAATTTGACTTATTTTCTTTTTTTTATATTCAACTCACAATTAACTCTCATGTGACAATGCACTCTAATTTTTGAATCCCTTAATTGCATGATATATCTCGCCCACCTAAATTGTTTGAAAATTCAATATATTATTGTGTAGGGGCATATCTACTACACCTTGTCAAATTTTATTCTCAAGTCCAGGTGATTTCTGAAACATGACTCTTTCAGATATGTGTAATGGTGGATAACATGACGATTTCATAAGAGTGCTGCTTTTGCTAAAATGGCTACAGAATTCTAATTAAAGCTTTTTTTTTAGTGTTTCATGAAACCGTATCATCATTATTTACTAGAAGTTTGAAAATCTATGGTTATTGTAAACAAAGTAAAGAAATAAATAATCAAGTCTGTGCTATTTACGAAATGCGTTGTGAATCGTTAAAACTTCCACACTGTTAACGGAAATAGTTTTGCAAATTGTTTATAAACGTACTAGCAGCGATAAATATGCAAATATGGATAATTGACAAAGAATTTGTAAACGAAATTTTTTCAGTGATCAATGTTATTAGTGTACTATAGGTATATGACGTGGATACAAATGTAAAGGTATACCAAAAAAGAGATGATGATTTGTGTAGGATGATATGCTGATGAGGATGCATGAAAGTAGGATAAATGCAGTTGAAATGAGCTTTGAGCGGTATATGTGATAACGGAGCGTTGTGGATTGAAAGAAGATGTAGTGACAAGAGTTGAAAAAGGAATGTGAAGGTGCTTTGGGCATGTAAAGAGAATGAATGAAAGCAGAATCACAAAACAAGAATATAGATATTATACGTTTTTTATCTTATATATAATAATAATAATAATCGGCAGACAAACACACACATTGTATATCCCCAAACTAAGCAAGTTATGCTTGTGTTATGGGTAATATACAACGGACCACTCTTGGGCCGATCCCAGACACCCAGACCATGGTAAATAGCGGAGAAAATACGTTTCCGAAATTTACTATACCAGGAATCGAACCCGGAGCCTCTGCGTTGGTTGCAGTGAGGTAGGCCGGCAAAGGCTTAGCCCGCTCAACCACAGAGGCCCTCAAATATGACAGCATGTGACTGGTAGAGTCGGTGCCGGTAGACCGAGACGTGATATCATGATCAAATTGCATATTTTGAAAAAAGGTCATATATAAATAGTTTAAATAAGCGTGTATGTATGGAGAAGAATAATGAAAGTTGATGAAGCGAAAAGTGTTTGTCGCGATCGTAGGAGGTGGAGATCCATCACCTCTGCCTACCTCAAGGAAACCTAAGCCTCAAGGCGTGACAATATATATGTATATATGTATGATATGCTGATTTGTGGTGTGACAGAGGACGTATATATGTCAGAATAGAGGTGTGTGGAAGGAAAATATAAATTGTGCCGACTCCAAATAATTGGGAGAAGGTTTGTATTGCAGGAGTTAAACAGACAGGCAGACGGCCCACTTGATAAAAAAAGGTTACCATCGCCTATGGACATGTGCAACACCAAAGGTGCTACAAAAGCGCTGCTGCTCTCTTAAGGGAGACTGGAACCTGGTCACTAATGCCGGAACACAACTCTAGGTTGTTATGGCGGCATACTATAGACCAGGGGTGGTAGCCATCCAGGTGAAAGAAAAAGAGATTATGAATGTACTTGGAGCCCTCCAGTGTATCGATCATGACGTCAATGGGCCATTCATAAATTATGTAACATGTTAAGGGGGGGAGGTAGTGGGTGAAGTGTGATAATTGGTGGGAGGAGTCTTGAATTTCGTGACGTCACATTTCGAACATTTAATAAATTTAAACTTTAAGGGCCGCTTGCATAACGTTCCTTAAATTTATTTAAGAAACACTAAACGCAATTAACACCCTTAAATACGATTAGCGTCTTGCACAACGCAAAATTTGTCGCTGAATATGTTTAAAGTACTGTCTATACATTATGTGTAAAACGTATTTAGGCAGTTTATATGATTAGCTAATTTTATTTAAAGGCGATCGTCGTACAAGCGACCCTAAAACAAGAAATTCGAACTATTGACGAAAAACTTCAATATATTTCCAACTCTATCTGAATGAGCATAGTGGTTAAATTATAAAAAAAATGCTGTTTAATTTAACAATTTCTTGATGTAAAATTGCAAAGTTTGTGATGTCACACTAGGGAGGGGGGAGTCTTACGAATGTGACCAGCTGTGTGACGTAATTTGTAGATGCCCCCAAGGTCAAGCGGCGTGAGGTGACTGATACCATTTATGACCTATAAAGTTGAAAGGTCTGATTTTTTAGTTCAATTCAATAATTTGATTAAAACATAGTGCCATAAGTACATGATACATATGGCGCGCTTAATAAAACAAAAATAAGTACTTATCATTAAGAATATATTCGCTCCAACTGCCGTACAATTTGACCGTTAATTAGCAAAAAATAATCCTCGAGTCGCTATTGTATTTCAACTTAGTGCAATTTAGTTTTAAGTGTTTTAAGAATTTGTTTGCTTTTTAATCATACATTGAAAAAAGTATGACACATTATTTTTTAAAATTCATTTTGTACTGACTTTCGTTTGTAATATATTCGATAAGCGAAATAGTGACGGACTTTGCGCGTGTTATTAGATTGTGCAGTTTGTACTAGTTGTGTCCAGTTATATTTGTACCTGTGTTTTACGTGTTGTTATAGTTCTAATAAATTCTATAGTACTTCCAACGGCATTTTAATTCGAGACCTGTAGCTCGTAACAATAGTATAGAAATATTTTGTGTTCTGACTGCAGGTGCACTTTTTTTTGTTTACTAGTGGTATAAAATACAAGCGCCTGCTTATTAAGTTGTTTAAGAGCCGGTTTCTTTCCAATTAAGAACTATTAATATAATATCATGTGTTTTTATTCTTATTTGGCAGTTTTACAATATTTTTGTATCTCTCAAAACTCGTTTTTGTGAATATTAATGTAATTATACCTCACAAATATATATAAATATGATTTTATTATATTGTCTTATTTCTATGTCTATTATACTTGTCATTTAATTTTTTTTATATATCCTTTTTTATTCCAGTTATATTGCGAAACTCACATGTTAGGTTATGTATAGATTTAGTGTCTGTATGTCGTTTTGTCTGTTTGTTCGGATTACTGGGCAAAAAATTGAATTCCAGTACGATGTTTTCACTGATCGATAGTCAACTTTACGTAATAAAATGTGTGATATTTTTTATTTTTGTGAATTTTCCCGGGAGCGGTTTGAAGGCAAACAAATTAGCTTATTCCCACACAGTTTCCACTAAAACGATAGCTTCCATTCTTTTTTTAAATGATGCTTTGTGATCTGGGAAACCCGCGGGAATTTCTCATTATTTTAATTGCTTCAGTGTCTGTATGTCACTTAAATGGCCCTAGCGGAAGATCAGCGCTGGTTAAGTTAACCAGCAACGTGCTGAGCTAGGACCAATTTAGAGCTACACTTTGTTTGTTTTTTTCTATTGCATTGTTTTACATTGTACATATATTTATTTATGCTTGTATATTGTATTTTCATTTGTGTTGTAGTTCTAAATAAATGTTTTTTCTTTCTTTCTATAAGACCAGAGTAATAGTAACATTATAGAGAAAGATAACACTTTATTGCACACCAAAATTTGCAATTACAAAAAATGTTCGTAAAATGAAATCTACTGGGCCAAACTATGTCAAATTTTTAGGGGACCACATGGCAGCTATTCCGCGTCGAACAAAAAAAGAATCACGTAAATCGAATCATAAATCTCAAGAGTAATCGGTGTACATCCATATGTACACCGATTACCGTTCCATAACGGAGTGAAAATTATTTCCATGAAAAACGTTCATAAAATGAAAACTACTAGGCCAAACTATGTAAAAAATTTTGGGGACCAATTGGAAGCTATTCCGCGTCGCACAAAAAAAGAATCACGTAAATCGGATCATAAATCACGGAGTAATCGGCGAACATACATAAAAAAAGGAACAAAAAAAAAGTTCTCGACGAATTGAGAACCTCCTCCTTTTTTCGAAGTCGGTTAAAAACAGACCATATTTACAATATTACAATATTTTCTAGGCAATAAAATAGGTGGCCTTATCGCTCAAAGCGATCTCTTCCAGGAAACCTAAATGAAAGAAATTTGAATCAGGCGATATAGGTGGTGCAGGAAGAAAGCAATAGATCATGAATACTCCGACTAATTTAAGAAATAAATATACAAATACATAGTAATATATACAATAATACATGAGTTATTATAATAAATAAACTAGCATGATTATATTGTGCTAATCAGACATAGCTATTTATCGACCAATATTGTTTTTTGAGAAAATTTCTTATGCACAAATAGTGTTTTCTGAGCAAATGTCTAAATGTTGGTAAGGATTTGGCCTCTGACAGTAAGAGGCAGCATGTTCCAAAGTGTGACAGCTTGCACTGTAAAACAATTATCATAATAGGATGAAGTGTGATCATACTTGGAAATGAAAAATAAAACCACTTTTCCAGGGCCATAGAGCAGCTAGGCGGTCTTGAATTGGAGAATGACTACCCATACGAAGCTGGAGACGATAAATGCGTGTTCAACAAGACGCTGTCCAAGGTTCAGATCAGCGGCGCCGTGAACATATCCTCGAACGAGACCGATATGGCCAAGTGGCTGGTTAAGAACGGACCCATTTCGATAGGTAAGACAAATAACTAACTTCTTGTTGTAAGATAAACAGATTATTTGACATAAAATTTGGATTTATTCTCTAGAATTTATTTTAATTTTACACATATAGGTGTCATTATACATAGGCTACGTTCCACAAGGGACAACTTTGCTTTGCTTGCGGGTGTTACAATCATAAACTCTAGTGGAAGGGATTATGGAGCGTTGATGTCATTAACGACGAAATACACAAATGTCATAGGTTGATTGGAAAATCGTTTTCAATGTCAATCGATAGAGAGACTTGAGATGTGGTCGACGCCCACTTCGACCCACCTCTTGCCATGGGTCGCTGTTAACGCTGTATGAATGAAAATAATGACGTCATTAATGACGTTTTGTTCACGACCATAATGACCATAGTCGCCATGTGGAACGGCTGACGGAGCATTTTGGACGTTGTGAGCTACTAGAGGAACAGGCTCATTGCCATTGTTAAAACTGACATCCTATCAATTAATCCCTGTTGATGTGACGTATGTTCATATCTCATTTATAGGAATAAATGCGAACGCTATGCAATTCTACATGGGCGGCATCTCTCATCCCTGGAAGATGCTTTGCAACCCGACGAACCTGGATCATGGCGTGCTGCTTGTCGGATATGGAATTAAAGGTAATTTGCTTCCAGACGTTTTGGCGTTTGTAGTAGTGTACTGTCGGCACATAAATAAAAAAACCATGTATGCTAACACTTAAATGTTTTCCAGACTACCCCCTTTTCAATAAACGTCTTCCGTATTGGATAGTGAAGAACTCATGGGGCCCGTCTTGGGGTGAGCAGGGCTATTACCGCGTGTTTAGGGGCGACGGCACCTGCGGAGTCAACCAGATGGCAAGCAGCGCTGTTATATAATTCTTCTTTAATGACTTGTATATGAAACCCACAATATCTAAGGTTAACTATCAAGAGCTCATATTATCTGAGGTTTGATTAACTAACTGATTCTTCACATAAACATTTTAGCTCATACAATAGAAAAGTAATACAAGAGGGAAAGAGAGAACACTTTATTGCACCCCAAAATATGCAATCACAGAAACAGACCATATTTACAATATTTTATAGGCCATTAATCAGAACACTATGTTCATACTGATAAGAGTTGGAAATATTTTTTCGCTTATATATATGTATAGAATTTTTCTTTAATTTTTCAATAAAATTTCTGTAGTGATAATTCCGAGAATATTGATTGAAAAATGTATCTTGTGAAAAACAAGGTATATGTTTTTGGTTGTCTTTATTTGCGCTTCTATTAAAGATAAATGGTATTTTGTATGGACAGTGTAAAATTTGGTGAGTTCATCAAAATTTTACACTGACTATTTATAAAATACTTAGAAGACTTGATATTGTTAACCTTCGATATTCCCTTATTTCAAACAAAATCTTATGTCATAGATTTTTTGGTGATTATATTTAAGAAAAATCCTCTGTGTATACTTAATTAAGATATTCTTTCAACTATCTATACTATTTTACTTTATTTATATTTTATTTTTAAATTTATTTTATTTTTTTATAAATCTGGAATAATTTGCCTTTATTTACAATGCCATATTTTAGATCTATTGAAAATTATGAATAATAAAATAGACATGTTTTCTATGACATTTGAATCTCGGTTTTTTGTTATGTTTTTTTTTTGAGTTTTTTTTTGATATTATATTCATTTTTTTATTTAGTTCTAATAAGTACTTATCTAATAAGTAATAATAGTAAGACTTGTTGGTATGTTCAACATGTTAGTGTGGCTTATTTTAAAGTTAAGCCACGCGTCGTTGCTTATGTAATTAGTCTAAAGACTTACACACTCGGTAAGGGACCATTCATTAACTACGTAAGGGTATCAATATCTTACGTAATATTATACAAGTTGTTTGATATTACAGTGAAACCTGATTAAGTGAGATATTAAGAGACCTGCAATCTGATTACACTTATAGAGGTATTCCACTTACCCAGTGTTTCAGATATCCAGGTATAAATAAATATCTCAGTGTAATTAGGTAACGTTGTGGATTGAAAGATGTAATAACAAGAGTTGAAAAAGGAATGTTAAGGTGGTTTGGGCATGCAGAGAGGGTAGATGAAAATAGAATCACAGGTGTATGACAGTATTGTGAAAGCTAGAGTTGGTAACGGTAGACCACGACGTACACACCATGATCAAATAACAGAAGTGTTAAATGGGGTCAGGTAAAAAGCATATCAAATAAACGTGCATGTATGAAGAGGTTAATGAAAGTAGATGAAGCGAAAGTTGTTTGTCAGGATCTTCGCAAGTAGACATCTATAGTCTCTGCCTACCCCCATGGGAAATGGTAAATAAATATCAGTCTCCAGGGTTCCATTACTAGAGGGCAGAATACAGGTTATTTCAGTTGTAGAGGTGCGATTATTAAATAATGTTATGTAAACATTATAAATGAATTTTAATAAAAATAATAATAATAAAGGTAATCACATAATAAAATAAACAAAAAGCGAAACTAAAACTGGAGGTCATTGAGGCTCAAAAATATTTACATAGTTAAGTGTGGAATTTGCGGGTTGAATAAGAATAAGTAAGTAAACAAACAAAAAGATGTTATCTCAGTTACAGAGGTAAGTATGATGATAAATCGAAAGAACGAATCCCAGATATAGAGGTTTGCTTCGTCCCACTAACAGGGGTAATTCAGTGCCAAAGTGTTGGGACCTCAGCATGAGTTCCACTTATGGAGGATTCTCACTAATCCAGGTCCCATTTAACCAAGTTCCACTGTATATAAAGATAATCAATACTTGATAGCAATGAAAGAGTATAACGAAGTTTTTGGCAGGGACTGAAAGGAGATGTTGTGCTGTTCAGTTTTATTTTCTAAAAATGTATAAAATTAATCTAAAATTAACAGAAGTTGTAGGATATTGATAGGTTGAGTAGTAATAATGTTTTTGTGAGAAATGTGAACTGTATAGTCAAATGTGGCCTTTCGAGTTGTCACAATAACTCCGTTGAATGGCGTCAGTTGATAACCTACAGTTCAGCTGAGCTTTATTACATAGGCTTAAGAAAATGAAGCAACTATATTGTAATCTAAGATCTGGCTTCAAGACCTAGCTGCCAAGCCATGAACCTAAATAAATAATAAAGAGTATAACCTAAAAGTTTAAAGTAAATAAAAATCTTTGATTTACTTAAAACTGTGTGTTTTAGTGTAACTAATCCATTTCTAACAGCGTTTTATTGTTCGGAAAAACGAGATTGAATCTTACACAAGAAGTCTTATGTATCATTATATGGGATATAGAGAGGGTCAAAAATCGTCAAATCATCCTGACATTAGTAATAGGGATGGGCCGAAATTTGTTTTAAATTAGGTCTCACCGAATTTCGGCAGCTTGAGCCGAACTTCGGCATTCGAGCGAAATTCGGTTTAAATGCCGAACATTTGGTGCAAGGAAAAGTAAAATATATACTTGCACTATTTTGAATAAAGTTAATAGAAATCATATCTATCATAACCGTAATATAAAAATTGGCATCTGTATACTCATTGTCATTTATTTTAGTTCGGATCATTTGAATCTGAACGCCCAATGTGAAAAAAAAAACGTTGTTCCCGGTCCATAAACAACACCTACTCCTACTTAAAATTTACAAGAGGTAGGTTATGGTGTAAAAAAGCCAAAAAATTGGTGTGATCAAGTTGACGTCAACAGGTCGCGATGTGTCGCTCTTGAGAAAGCGTCGCGAAATCAAACCGAAGTTCGTATTCGGTTCAAACCACATTCGGCCCATCCCTAGTAATTAATGAATGGCCCCTAATTATTATCTGCAGGTGGTATGTATAACTTTTAATGTGGAAATGTATAAAACAATATTAAGCTATATGCTACACTAGAGAGGGTACCACTAAAATGCCAACGTCGTAATCAATGACGGCGATCGCGGTACCGTCCTCTCTGCCTGTATAGGGGCAGTTCTTCTTGTTGATGGGTGATTGTCTGACACGCATCATATGTCGCAACCAGATGCTAGATGATGCATGTTTAACTGCAATTAACAGATTAGCGCTAGTTATTGTTATCAACAAAGCAGCGGAAACGGAAAGAGTCGTAAAACGGTATATTTTTTAAAGAAAACCTGGTTGCCGTTAATGATGTGGGCGGGTGGACGCAGGTGGATCACCCATAGAGACATACTGTTTGTGTTCGTTTCTTTGTGAAAAAAAAGATTTAATGCAAAGCTGGAAAACGCGTAGCCAGTTTATTTAATGGAACGCGGTTACCGCCCTACAGACGCTTACAACATCAGGAGTGAAGCCAAGGCGTTGCCAACCGTTAGAATGAGATTGGACGGGATCGGTTCACTCGCTCATGGCTTTACTCACCGTACGACACACATAGGGTTGTCACTTAAAAGTATAGTACTTCTGGCAATTTTACGGGAAAAAATAGTACACATTTATTTTCATTATTACTTTGTGGCGAGGAGTATACCTCTACAATTAAAATTAAATGTTGACTCGCGTTCTGATGAACATAGAAAGACGATTAATACATGAGGTTCTTTATATTATTAGAGAATGTGTATTTTTTTTATTTTTTGCACACCCTACTTCTCGGGAACTGTGTGTCGGTAGTGTACGACTCGCAGTGTCACCCTAAGTCAGGGTCGTGGGCCAACAGCTTCGCGCCACGACCCTGGGAGATAGGTTCCAGAAGACAGGCCTCTAGATAAGCTATACATACCATTTGTTATTTAAGATTATGATGCACGTATTTAAACTATTTATGTTTTAACATGTTATATCTAGGGGTTGAAGGCGATTTCAAGCGACATTTTGAAAATATGACGGAGAGTTGAAATAATAATAGTTTAATTTAAGTATAACATTTTGTATCAAAAAATATACGTAGGTCCAAATGGCGCTTATGATAAAGGCTCGACATTTTAAAAAGAAGAATACTATATACTATAAATAGAATACTGGAATACTATAAATGTAATTCGAAAGTAAGGTCTTTATATTTCCAAAAGTTGTCACAAACTATCAAAATGTCGCTTGTAACAATTAACCTTTCATCCCTCGAATTATTATATCGAGGATTCCAAAGTGTGTTAAACGACATTTGGAACTATCGGGAATGAACAGAGTTTAATGTTTCCAAACGACCCAAAAAAAAGATATCATTAATAAACTATGTTAGTTTTGAAAAATAAAATCATTTATAGAATGTATATGTACCAGTTTCACTTATTTTTTTCTTAAGCTGGGACGATACGACAAAAAAACGCCTTTCACCCATCGACATTTATTCATTACGTATGTAAAAAATATACTTAATAATAGTTAATAAGCGAATCATCTAGTACTCTCATGTGATTTTTATATATTCGAAATAAATTTTAAATTTTTGTAAAGTTTTTTATTTAATTACAAAGACCGAGACTTAGTCCATACCAACTAACATAAATATGACAGTCTGTGTATCTTGCAGAGGTTTAGGAATTGACATTTCTTCAATGATCGGCAAGAATATAGGATACTTTTAATCTGGGAATAGCAGGTTTTGGCGAGAAACACGTGAAAACCATTAGTTTTACATGCGTATGTGAAAGTAAGCTTGTATGTTTATTTATTTTTTGCGTTCTTATGAATTGATTTTTATGGAATTTGATATAGTTAATCTAAGTCGTAGCATCGGGATTATGTGTAATGTATGCATTATTGGGTAGATTTTTGGACAAAAGCATATTTTAATTATCAACTGCAGACGGTGAATTAAAACATGATGAAAAGTGTAGATAGCGATAATCTACCTGTGAAACCCACTAATACGGCTTGGCCGGGCGTAGCCGGTATATTGTTCGTTCTGAATATGAGGAGACCTTAAGCCTAGCTAGTGGGACATTAATGGGCTGGTATAGACGTCTATTAAAGTGTGCAGAAAATTGGCGTGACGTGACACAAACTAATGCCACTGAAATTAAAAGGTCAAATATATAAATCTGTCATACGACCAGTCAAGCTAAACAGGTCGGAATGTTGGGCCACTAAAGTGATAAACCAAATATCTCCACTCAGCTGAGATGAGAATGTTGAGATGGATGTGTGGTGTTACAAGAATGGATAAGGTGAGAAATGAGTACATAAAGGGACCTTTGTTAGAAGATTAAGTTGGTATGGGCATATAACGAGGAGGCATGAAAGTCACGTGACAAAAAGAATGTTAAACTACAAGATGTATGGGTACAAATGAAAAGGTAGACCATAAAAAAAGATGAATGTATTGTGTGAAGAATGATATGTAGTGTGACAGAAGATGTGTGTCACAATAGAGGAGTGGAAGGAAAAGACTTATTGAACTGACCCCATTAATTTGGATATGGTGAAAGAAAAAAGAGATAGACGTCTATTAAAATATAAAATTCAAAGAATTGTTTATTAGCGCAGCTGTGCCTAGTTCGCACATAATGTCATTGAATAAATCCTACATATCTAAAACCTCGCTGACGTATAGCCCACTCTCCATATTATACGTTTGGACAACATACGTTTGTTAGATGGATGTGAAGGAAAGTATGTTTGTTTATGTAAGGGTTTTATGTAAATATTTTCGTAAAAAGAAAACTCTCATTTACGTTCGTGAGTGGCGCTCCCTGCGGCGTGCATTACCTGTCATCCGCAGGCCCCGTGTCCAAGACATCAATGTTATAAAACGTGATATTGTTTTCTAAATATTTTTTCTTTCTATGCTGCAATTATTTTATCCGAGCAGGAATGGAGAAAGAATAAAATTTTCTGCGTTCGGGCGGCCTGTCGTAAAAGGCGAGAGGGTAGGGTTAGCCCGACTGGATGGCTACCACCCCTGATCTAGAATATGCCGCCATAACAACTTTGAGTTGTGTTCCAACATTAGTGACCAGGTTCCAGTCTCCCTTAAGAGAGCAGCAGCGCATTTGTAGCACCTTTGGTGTTGCAAATGTCCATAGGCGATGGTAACCGCTTTCTATTAAGTAGGCCGTCTGCCTGTTTGCTGAACTCTTGCAATAAAAAAAAAATTACCGGCTATTGTCTACATATCATTACGTCTTTTTCCCATAAGAATAGAGAGATAGTGGATATCAAGTTACTAGAACTTTGGAAAACACTGCGCTTCATTTACTTCTACTGATCTCTTCGTATACGTTTTTTGACGGCCTCTGTGGTTGAGCGGGCTAAGCCTTTGCCGGCCTACCTCACTGGAACGCGGAGGCTCGGGGTTCGATTCCTAGTATAGTAAATTTCGGAAACGTGTTTTCTACGTTATTTACTATGGTCTGGGTGTCTGGGATCGGCCCCAGAGTAGTCCGTTGTATATTACCCGTAACACAAGCGTAACTTGCTTAATTTGGGGATATACAATATGTGTGTTTGTCTGTCGATTTATTTATTACATTCAGAAGTTTTATCATATAAAACTCGCATTTTTTTTTTATGTTTGCGTATAGGCAAACTGGCAGACGGGTCCACTTGATGGCAAGTGGCTACCGTCGCCCATGGACATCTGCAACACTAAGGGAGCCGATGCGTTGCCTACCTCGTTGAGACTTTAAAAATCTGTTCACGCCCTTTTTGAAGAGTCCCATATTGTAGCGGTCTGGGAAAACCGCGGGATAAAAATAAACATAAAAATTGACAAGTTATATAAATAATATGTCCGACTCCCACACAGCCACGTGTTAAGTAGCTACCTGTAACCGCATATATCACAAGAATAACTTTATAATTTGGTTTATGCGATTATAAACCACGAAAACGCGGAATTAACAATGTTGCCCACAAATTATAATTCACTAGATTGCTTAAGCGATATATTAAGCTTATCATCCCGAAATGAGGCCGGGATTATTCACGGGTGCGGTTTAAAACGATAAGGGTGGCGTTATATTATTCTTCTTCTTACCTTGAATCTTTTTTCATAAAAAAATATAGTTTTAAACTTAGACGAATACATAGGAAGTATATATACCTATTTATTTAATTGAAAGAGCATAGTTACTCAAAATATCTCTATTGATAACAAATCATTAATTAATTTATTTGATGTCTATTATTCTGATGTTTCGGCCACTTTTCAGTAGAAGACAGATGTCAAGTGTAAATTATTATCCCACCTATTTAGGATCCGATCATCAAAACCCAAACAAACAACCACTGGAACACTGGACAACTGGAACAAAAACCAACTTGATTGATAGTTTCTTTTTATTTTTCCTCCCACATATTTGAATTTTATATAGGATTATTAGAGCTAGACATTTTTGCTGAAGACTTTCATGCGCCGCTCTTTCTCTTTAAGCCACATAATGTTGCGAAGCGGTGGTAAATTAGATTAGGCTTCCATAGAGAAAATAATAACCATAAACAAAATTAAAACTAAATAATTTAAGGGCACAAGTTGGCGATCGGCTTAATAAAACTTTAACAATACCCATTGATACTTGACATCTTTGTCTTGGTGATCACGGCTACTGAAAAGTCGCCGAAACGTCGGAATAATAAAAATCAAATAAATTAGTCTAAAACCGTTAAAACGTAGTTTTATTTTATGTATACTAATCGCAAAAATTTAAGAAAATGTTAAGTAATTAATTATGTCTATCTTAATGTGCCGGCTAATCTCTGAAACGGCTGGACCGATTTTGACGCCACTCACTGGCAGACAGCTGATGTTATAACGAGTAACTAAGGCTACCTTCTGTTTTTGTATTTTCAAGTTCCGGGAAAAAAAATCCTCGCAGACGAAGTCGTGGTCACAGGTAGTAAAATTATAAACTAGTACGATAAAGGATTGTTACAATTACCACGTGTTAATAACGTTGAAGGATAACATCGTGATGCAACCTACACATCGAGATAACCGATGTGTCAAACCTGCTAAGCTGCCTTGGACAGGCGTGAATATACTGTACGTCCCCTATAGTGGGAGGCCCGAACCCAGCAGTGGGACGTTCATGGGCTGTTAGTATATTATTTATGTATACAATAAAGGAAACTTAACTTATATTGTATTCTACCTATGATCCCGTAATACCAAAGTAGAATACTGAGCCCAGGTCATCGAAGTCAATGGGTAAGGTTCCTAGAAGGTTGGCTACGTTACCTCGTTGGATCACCATACTGATCCGTTGTCCAAGGTAGGAACCACATAGTTATCACTTTTGTTTGTCAATGTTTTGTTGTAAACACATTCTTTTATTGTTTCTTGTAATTTATTATAATTTGGTTAATTTACAACTAAAGTATATGAACTTAAATTCTAAATAAATTATGAATTTATATAAACTTAACTAAATACTTAAAAATAAACTAAATTACAAATAAATTAATATAAAGAATGTAACAAATCGCTGGCAGAGGGAAGCGTGCCCAGAAGGCTGGCTGGATTGCCACGCTGATTCGCTGCGCGAAATAGGAACCAGCCTTCTGATCACGGGTGGTATCTAAGAGTTTCTTACAAATTTTTTTGAAGAAACCCTTTGCCGATGGACCCCACGGACCTAAAGTTTCAACTCCAAACGGCACAAATATGTAACCTCTACTGACTGACTGACTTTTTAAACTTGGAACAATACCACATGACTGTATATACCTGAAACTCAACCCTTACGTGAAAATGACTGTGAAATACAAAAATAGACGGAAAGACATGAATATTCATATCATCATAGGGGATCGACTTTTGTTAAGAATGGCTAAGGAACTTAAAAAATAAATATTCTTTTCACTTAGCTGTTAGTTGTTTGGTTCTTTGAAGGTATTATACTCACTTACGAATGAAAGAGCTCGTAAAAATTTACAAAGTACGTATATAAGTTAGACGTGGTGTATAACTATTTGTTTGTGCATCTCCGTAGCCTTGTATTCGCACCGGCCGCCCTACTTCCGCGGCCTCATAGAATATAAAGAAGGTTGATTTTGGATCAAGTGCTGAAACAGGCACAAACCCGTGCTTTTATCGGTCCCAATGAGAATTAGCATTTTTATTTTAAAAAACTATGAAAGTGAGGTATATGTACTGAGATTATAAACCAATACAATGTTGTGTATATATCGTTAGTTTTTTTAGTTAGTGTTAGTTAGTTTTAGTTAGTGTGTTTTTAATTTTTCGTGTACTTAAATAATTTTTGTAAATATGTTAATACACAAAAAGTTCAAAAGGGAGTCAAGTTTGTACAATGAATATAAAAAAGAGAAAAAAAACGAATCGCAACGGACAAGTGGAAAAACGAATGGCAACGGATAAGTGGAAAAATGAATCGCAACGAACAAGTGGAAAAACACATCGCAACGTACACAAGTGGAAAAACTTCAACTGACAAGTGACAAAATGAATCGCAAAAAAATAATAACTTCAAGTTTTACGGGCAGATTGTTAATGTACTTGTCCAATTTAGGTAGAGATTGTTTGCTGTTTAAAAGTGTTATCTATTTTATAGTTATATCTTTGTAGCCCCACCAAATATACCGAAGGAGGTGAATAGATGAATTATTATACATACAATAAGACAATTTATTGATTGCGATCGACAGTGTTGTGTTTAACATAAAAGACGAATTAATTAATATTTTGTTTTCAAGTAAATTATATAGAGAGCTTAACTGCATGGTTGACAAAATGGCGGAGTGGACCGAGAGCGAATCGAAAAATAGTATAATATATAACTTTTGCATACTTCTTTATCACCTTCAAATACGCCAAACTGTTAGATCTGTTAGGTGCTTTGTACCTAACAGCTCCTTCTGTGTATGTGTTCTGTGCTCCAGCCCGCCACATACATTATAATATATTAAATACTATTCAAGCTGTCAGACTCACTTCCATTGAAACGTCTGTTCAAGAGTTTAATGTAGTGTTTTTGTATACTTTTTGAAAGCATTTGAAAGTTTGTTTATTTCTTATTACGTGATGGTATATAGGTGTTTTTGACATATCTGCATGAAATTTTTTCAATACTACAATACTAGTTTCAATGCTAGTTAGAAAGCTGCACGGTACCCGACAAGTATATTGTCATCATATTGTTGTGGGATCCACTAATTGCTGAGTAATCCGTCAACGATTGGTACTTATGGTCTATACGTGAATGAGCACCAGGTTGTTATCAGTGATTCACTTGCCGTCCACGCGTGAATAGCTATCCGCTGCAGGCCTCTAGCTTTCACATATCGGTAATGTCGATGTGTAGGTTTCCCCACACCTCCTTTGCCGTCAATATATGATAATTACTTTAATCCTTGTAGTTATTGATCATACCTATGGTAAATTAAACATTTCCACGGCGATACACTTGAACAAACTACAAACAAAACTTGCATATCCAAGGTTGCGGAATATTTGAAGTTTAATACCCACTCAATCAATAATTGGTGACCATACCCATTGATACTTTCTCGTTTCCTAACAAGTTTACATTATTTGCTTCGTATCAAATAAAATCCAATCGATGTGGTAGTCAACTATTGTAGTTATCTTTTATCTCTGTAACTATATCGTAATCGTAGACAATTTAATGGAAGGTCTGGAAACATTATTGAAGTTTTACTAAGGATCCCTAATTTTTTTATAGGAATAAATATCGTTGTCAGCCATTCACAGTCCACTGCTGGACGTAGGCCTCCCCAAGACGGCGCCACTCATACCTGTCCACTGTCTTCCTCATCCAGCGCCTACCGGCAACCTTGCGTGGGTCGTCGGTCCATCGGGCTGGAGGGCGTCCGACACTACGTTTACCGAGACGCGGTCTCCACTCCAGGACTCGTTTGCTCCAACGGCCATCGGTCCTGCGGCAGACGTGACCGGCCCACTGCCACTTCAACTTGCTAATTTTGCGAGCTATGTGGGTTACTTTGGTTCTCTTACGGATATCCTCATTTCTAATTTTATCCATAAGAGAAACATCCAACATAGCTCTCTCCATAGCCTGTTGAGTGACTTGGAACTTGTGGACCAATCCTGCCGTCAGTGTCCACGTCTCGGCCCCGTAGGTCAGGACGAAGACGTAGTCAGGAATAAATATAGTCTGTATTAATTTGACATAGAGTAGCATTCTAATGGTGAAAGAATTTTTGAAATCTGTCTAGTAGTTTTTGAGTTTATTCGTTACAAAAACACAAATCTTTCCTCTTCATATTGAAAGAAAGAAAAAATATAATTTTATTTAGGACAAATTATATAAATACAATATGATTGCTAAAAACTTTAAAAGTAGAATAATATAATTTGTTGGAAATCGAATCTATTCGATATTTTGTGTTACAATGTACATCACTAATATATGTCGACATCACTAAGCTCTTTTGCACAAATGACTTCCTATAGAAAACTGTGTTCACATAAGTATATATAAATATAAAATAATTGCGTTAATTTTTTCATTAATCCACCAAGGAACTCTAAACATAACATAATTTTGTCCCAAAAGGGGACATCACTCTTAGCAAAATGCCGGTCGGTTAAAATCAGCGCTACATAGTACATACACAATAGGTAGAAATAGGGGAACTCATTATCGGGAATAAATATATTATGTGTTATAGATAGGTTCTTAAAAAAATTATATAACAAACAAAATTAAAATACAATTAAATTAATACCACTTGTGTATCATGTTTTAGGTCGCGTTGTGAATGTTGGCGCTCTTTTATTAGTATAGACCAGGGGTCGGCAACCATATGAGTCGGAAGAGTCAAAAATACAATTTACGAAATTTCAAAGTTTTTAAAGAGCCACAATTTTTTTCTTGCCAACAATAAATATTACTTGCATAAATTAAGTGTTTGATAATAACAATCAAATCTATTTATTCATAATTATAAGTAGTATTTTTCACAACAAAAAGATAATATTTATGTGTCATTATTAGATAATTACTTATTATTAAATGAAAGAATGAAAACAATTAACTTATTAACGTACAAGACTAACCTGTACTTCAATAACAAACAACTGGGCAAAAATCTCAATGGAAACCATGTCTTTTTTTACATATAGAGAGCTTCATAACATATAGGGGTATACGCATAAATGCAATTTTTTTGTTTACAAAAAATATGTATGTTACAATTTAGGAGGTCTTACCAGTATGCAAGTGTACCTAAAAAGAAGGGTATTCCGGATTTCAGCCTTATACAATCAACTAGTTTTGTTTTATATACAATTTTGTACATTTTTATACTGCACTTTTGTCTTAACGCCCATTTGTTATGAAGCCCTCGATGTATAAATAAAGCTCGGCAGCTCTACACCCAAAGAGCACCATGTGGCTCGCGAGCCGCAGGTTGCCGACCCCTGGTATAGACAAAGGTCTCGTAATGTTTACTCTTAGCTCTCGGGGCTCTGTCCACATATTATGTTCAGTGTTCGTCTGGGTAGAAGTTATTGTGAAATGTCTGAACTATCAACCCTATTATGGCATTTATTTTAAAATCACAAACACACTTCAATTTTATTAGTATAGAATATTGCCGTGCTTCGGTCAAGTGGTTAACGTATTGGCGCGTGGGATTGCTTCCAGACTGCACCATCCAATTATCCGAAGATGGCCTGTGTCTAGAGGTGCCAAATCATTAACATGAAATTCCGGACTTTCCTGAGCAGTTGTCATTTGGCCGTTCTGTAACGTAATTTGACATAAACATTATTCTTATATATAATAAGTACTCGGATCAAACCCTAGTAGGTAGCTCTATTATATTTACATAAAAAAATAATTAGGCTTTTATGTATTTCGAGCTAAGCTCCGGCAAAAGCTGGTGTAATTACGTATCTTGAAAAATTATCTAACTATTGGTGAAAACTGCTTCAAATCCGTTTCGTGGTTTACTTAGCGGATGTACAGACAGACAGAGAGACGTATAAAGTGACTTTGTTTTGTACTTTGTTATGTTTATATATTTCGTATAGGTTCGTGTTTAACAGATATTGCGCGTGTTATCAAGTGGAAATACAGTCTAAGATGAAGCATGCTTACTAAGAAGATATCTGTTCACGCGAATCTTGAAGACACCAAAATTGCATGTTTCAGGAAAAATAGACGATCGTAAAGGGTTCCATTCTTTAGCGTATGATAAGAATGGAAGCATAGCGTTTCGTCCGTTTGTTGGTACTTTCACCATATATCGGTGGCGTGAGCTCGTAGGCCTGCTTATCCGGTGGTAAAAACGTGAGAGAGGAATTAACCTGTGCAATTCCGTGGTACACTAACACGTGTGTGGCACGCGCATCGACATATACTAGCGATTTTGGGTCGATGATCTAAGGCTCTGTAGCTTCTTAACATTATCATCTCATCTATGTAACGATACAGAAAAACTAGTCTGGTGAAATTCAGAAACAGTTTGACCCATTTTGATGGAATTTCGTGTTCCTTCAGCAAGGTACAGAAAACAGCAGCGTAATAATAGCTGTATAAATAGGGCGTTCCATTAGTAACGCACAACGCCCAAAATGCTCACATAGCCGTTCCACCTGGCGACCGCGATCGTCGTGGTCGTAACAAAAACGTCACTAATGACGTCATCATTTTCGATCACACAACGCCCGCAACAACCCATGTCAAAAGGTGGGTCCAAGTGGGCGTTGACCACAGAGCATTAATTCTCTCTTGTTAATACGTTGACAAAGGCGCGAATTTTGAAACAAAGATGGCGAATGAAAAAATATGTTTCTTTATTAATTTTGCAAAATTAATTTTAATGTATTTTGAACACACGTCTATCATTTTCCTTTATCAACGATAATGAAAACTGATTAGAAATAAATTATCTAAATAAATGCTAATAACAAATTAGCATTTATTTACATAATTTATTTCTAATCAGTTTTCATTATCGTTGACTTGAATATAATTATATAATTAATGAGAAATTCATTGTTTCATGTTTGTAGACATAGCTTTTGTTGAAGAATTATACGAAAGAGTTATAACTCAGAATTCAGAATTATAGATAGATAGATAATAGATAATTCAATGTATTTCTTGAAAGTCTAAAGTGGCTTTTAAATTCTTCATCTGAATAACGATCGACTATATTTTTATATTGTGTAATACGTGGCCTGAGATCACGTTTTTTAGTATTACGGTTTATAAACTTAACGTCCACTCTTCATCTGAGCTAGGCGAATTTGCTTTCTTCTGAATTATTACCGCGATGAAGTAGCCGATATTTCTTTTAACATAAATTAGTCAGCCCTACACATGAAAAAGGCGCGATTTTCATATCAACCAATGACATTTGCTTAAGACATTAATGACATCAACGCTCCATAACCCGTTCCACTAGCTTTTATGATTATAACGTCAGCAAGCAAGTGGAACGGGAAAAATCGCGGTCGTGAACGTGGTCGTTGTGAGTCCCTAATGGAACGCCCTGAAAGTTGACTATTGTTAACCATAAATAGCGTTTTTCCTTTTCCAGACTTTTAGCTGCTTCATCTCAATTAGGCGAAGTGTAAAATAATTTATCACTTTATAATTACTAAATTGTAAAACACTTTTTTAAATATTAATATTATAGTGGACTGTGAAGTCATATACTTAATAATTAGAAATGCACGTGCATATATTGACGATTTAAAATAATAAGAAACTTAAAAAAAGAAAAGAACATTACTGTTCCATATTTAAAAATAGTATATTGTGGCCAGTAACAAACTTTATCAGACACAATAAAAACTTTTTGGGGGAGATTCCAACAGAATAGTTTATTATGACTTCCTTCCCAATTGCTGAATTATTTTAGTGCAATTATTGCTTAAATTTTCTTAAATGTTACTAACCATTCACAGTCATGTGTCGTCAAATACCTACGTATTGGTTATTATGTGGTATGTAATTTAAAAATAATTTAATTGGATTTTTTCTCCCTAAATTCCTAATAGGTTCAAATCTATATGCCGAAGAAGGACCTACATGTATATTATCGAACATATCTGGAAAAATTTAATCGTATGGCAATCCTTGCTGTGACTTGAGTATGACCTAGTTTCAAAGGGCTCTCTAGGTAGACTCCATTTAAAGCCGAATTCCCATTATTTAACTTTCTAAAATTCCCTTTCGAACACCATTTTAACATGTTTTAATTTCACAATAAGTAATAATTAAAATTAAAATAAAGGTAGAACTTACCATTTAGAGTCTAAAAAAACTTTATTCTGAGATATAAGATCTTTTGCTATTTTCTGGGGCTTTACAGCGAGGTATTTCTTCTCTTTTTAGATCTGTGGTGCAATGTCGATAATATTGACATATATTTTGTCATTTGGACAAAAATTACAAAAATAAACGACAACAATTGTTATCAATCCTTTGTACAAAATACAAGTGAATTCTTCAAGGTAATGTCTAATCAGCTCAAACCAAAATTATCTCTCTCACAGGATATGTTATCTTCTTTCGCTCTACATAAGAAAGAGGTACCAAGCAAAGAAAACGCCGAACCTGGTTCATCTTACGAAGTGTTCAGAAATGGTACTACCGCTGTAGAATTAGTCGTGAAGGATGTAGGTAATAGACAGAGGAAAAATGATATTACACACATTTTAGAACTGAAAAAGTTGCAAAATGAAGTCGAGATTCTTAGAAATGAAGTCAAGAATCCTAAAACAGCAACCAATAATGATGTAACATTAAAAGCATTACAAGCAGAAATAGATAAACTAAAAGCAGAGCTCAACGAAGCAAACGCTTCCTTGAATAAGACTAAGAAGAGCTTTAGAATAATAATGCAAGGAGTGAAAAAGCAGTTAGATATAGCAAATCAAAGGGAGCTACAAGAACAAACTAAAAATGTCACTTTACAGTTCGAAAATGAAAAATTATCCACACTGCTGATTTCTAAAACCAATTTAGTTAACAAATATAAAGACGAACTTGTTAACCTTAAGCGTGCGTTGAAATTTGTTATTAAAAATATAAGTAGCACACCGAAAATACCAGTAAATTTGGATTATATAGAATATAAGGATTATGAAGATGATTTAAAAAAGCAAGGAAAAGTTCGGATTAACAATTTGTATGATGGTACCACAACATTTGATAGTTCCGTGTCAAAAGATGCAAAAAGCTCTTTTGGTTAAATTAATTTATTTATTTATTCGTTTCTAATATATTGAATTTGTGTTGAACTAAAAATTATAAAAATAAAATAATATAACTGAGGACCTATAACAGTGTAGGATCTTTTAATAAACCATCAATAGTCAATTGAGGGTATGTTATATATCATGAAAATTATAATAACAGTCCATAAACGTCCCACTGCTGGGCTTGGCCACCCGTTCATAGGAAAACGGACAGTATACCCGCTCCGCTACGCTTATCCAAGGCAGGTTTTATGACGATGTTTTTCTTCACAGTCAGTATATAGAAAGAAAACGATATCCATATTAGGCCAGGGAACTGCCTAAGTGGTGCTTTTCTTATTGCTGAAGTACAGCAGAGTGGCTGACGGCCCTACTGGGATAGAAAATGGACACCTTCGCCTATGGCCATTAGCAATGCCAGAGGTGCTGCCAATGTGCGGGCGGCCTTGAAGGAGAAACAGGAACCTGACAGTGATTACGGAACACAACTCAAAGTTGTGATGTGGCATGCGCTAGACCAGGGCCACCCAGTCGAGCAAATGTCCTACCACCTGGCTGTGGTTTGTTTTCTCGCCTCTTACGACACGCCGCCCCAACGCAGGAATTGGTATTCTTTTTTCTTTCCTGCACGGAGAAATATGCATGCGTTCCAGCCAGGATTCGAATCCACGCCCTTGAGTTTGGGACGCCAGTACATTACTAGACACACGAGACCATTAATGGCCGGTTTCTGCGTCTTACTATTCATACGATTGTCTTACCATGGGTTGAGTTTTGATATTACTTGTATGGAGCTTATCAAATTTTTAACCGATAGTACGGCAATGAACGGTTGGTGAGATATGATGGGAACGGGCCATCAGTTATCAAGGCATTTATCGTTATAAAAACTAAGTTCTTCAGGTGTCAACCTTTAACATTTGGTAACAACTTACAATGAAAAAGATACAACGATATAAAATTGTATTATTTGCTTGCTGGCCTGGATAAATTAAATAAATTTACCCACTTTTATCCGGGCATCTAATAGGTTTCACAACTTGAGAATCTAAAGTAAAAAAAAACCAAGACGCGTTAAAAACCTAAAGCTTCCCTATAAATCGAATGCATTACTCCCGATTCCGAACGCTAATATAGCAATTCAATTATGGAGGATACAAATGGAGTCAGGTGCATTACAGTCTCCGGATGGCGGAATCGGGTTATTCAACCGGGTACGCCCGGGCGGTGCATAACCGGGTCCCGACCGGGTTACGGCAGAGTTTTGACCCGGTCACCGGGTTACAGCCCGGTCAGTAGGTCGAGGAGACGCCCCGCTGTCAACGGAGACCCAGCACTTAGGAGATTTGATGCTTTTTGAGCACTTTCTAGTGCATAAAGCGGGAAATTAGGTACGGTTAGTAACTAGTGATACATCTACTATGCTTAGCTCTAGTAAGTTTCCAGCTATGGCTTATCAAATCATTATTTATTGCATAAAACATGGTACATAAAAAGGCTGGTAGGGCTGTTCATAGCTTCACATATTTTTGCCTCTAGGGCGTGCAAAATGCTGTACTACATATTATAATTGTCAATTCTTATCGATTCTATAAGTACCTTATAATTACACTAGCTGTGCCCGCAACGTCGACCGCGTGGAATTTGTTTTCAAAATCCTCCGATTTTGAAACTTTCTTTATTAGTGCTCCGCTCCTATTGGTCTGAGCGTGATGATATATAGCTTGTAGCCTTCCTCGATAAATGGGCTATCCAAAACTGAAAGAATTTTTTAAATCGGACCAGCGGTTTCTGAGATAAGCGCGTTCAAACAAACAAAAAATCTTCATCTTTATAATATTAGTATAGATTAATATTTAAAAAAAATAACTTTAGAATAGTAATATAATAACCATAATCTTTAAATTTAGTCATTCCTTAAAATAAATGTCATAACAATTAAAATTTATCAACTGGTGTTGCAGGTAATATAACCTCAGTAAATTAAAGTCTATCATTAAAATATTCATTATAATATGACTTGTCAATTAGAAATGTCTTTAATATATACTTAAAATTAGTAAAATTATATAATCCTTATATGATCCATTTGTATAAAAACTATTACAAAACAAAATAGCCAAATTTTACAAGAGAGCTAATAGAAAATAACATTGGTATTTCTCAATACATTTTTTTTATCGTATACCCGATTTTATCCAAACAAGCACAGCAGGACTTCCAATCATGATGTTTATGTGATTGGCAACAAATAACTCCGAAAATGATGGTAATCTACGAAGCAGACTTAATATTAAATATTAGGATATGCCCGTGATTTCGTCCACGTCTGACTTGAAATTACCGCCGGGTTTCTCGGAACAAAAAGTACCGCAGCATTTAGAATACAATCTAAGTTATGGTTTTAGTCAAAACTGTATAAGCAGGTTTTCAAATTGGACAAGAACATTAACAATCTGCCCGTAACACATCAAGTTAAAATTTTGTTGCGATTCATTTTGTCACTTTTTAGTTGAAGATTTTCCACTTGTCCGTTGCTATTCGTTTTTCCACTTGTCCGTTGCGATTCGTTTTTCCACTTGTCCGTTGAAGTTTCACTTCTAATATGTGTCCCAGCACACATTTTTCCACTCATCCGTGGCATTCATTTTTCACTTATCCGTTGCCATTCGTTTTTCCACTTGTCCGTTGCGATTCGTTTTTCCACTTGTCCGTTGAAGTTTCACTTCTAATATGTGTTACAGCACACATTTCGATTTTGTTAATAGCTTCAGTATACAGACACAGCATGCTTACAATCTTATGTCTTATTCATAAAGAGTTAAAGTCAATTTGAACACTTGTTTAAGAATCATAAAAAAAGCGATCAAATTTAATTTAACTCTCTATGAATAACACCGATGTTAGAACGTCAAATAATTATTACCTTTAATTTTAGTAACTTAATGCTTATTGACAAAGGTGATAGTTTAGAAAAACCTTAAGGTAAGTAAAAAAACAGAAAACTCGGAACATTTAATGTTACAATTGGCATTGTCAACAAAACTTCGTTCGCGTTGCCATAAAGCCATAATGACGGTTTTGTTAGTGTGTTGAAGCGGCTTTGTCAAGAAAACATGACAGCATGGCTATAGTCGTAAATTCCATAGAACCATGGTCAGTTATTGGGATAAAAAATATCCTAATCGGTGACCCGAGATACAAGCTAGCTGAGTATTCAGTTTCATTTAAAACCATTCAATTGCTTTCACATAATGCACTTACATCCAGACAGACAACAATTCTAAAAATACACTTTGAGATAATATTTTCTTAAGTTTTCGCGACTTGTATACATAATAACATTCATCTTCAAGCCACAACATGTTGTGAAGCGGTGGTAAATTAGATTAGGCTCCCATAGAGTAAATAATAACCATAAACAAAAATAAAACTAAATAATTAAAATGAACAAGTTGGCGGTAGGCTAAATAAAACTTTAACAATACTCGTTGGACAAATGTCAGCTTTGTCGTCCGTGACCACGGCCACTGAAAAGCGGCCGAAACGTCGGATAAACCAAAATCAAATAAATTGCTGCGCTTAAAACCGTTAAAACGTAGTTTTATTATTATACATTTTCAGATTCTGTTGATCGTAATTAGCCCCCTTGTCTTGTTATTCATTTTTAAACACAATGTACAATCTGGATCTCTAGACAGATTTATTATATTAAGGATTTTATCTTTAAGAAATTTGTGATATTTTGCTATGTTATTGAACAAAACATGATTTTCGTCTAGAAAATAACCCAATTGAAATCTACCCGATAGTATTGGTTTTAGTTGTTATTTATTATCAGTTGCTTCAGTTAGTCTTCAACGTCCTTGATTAAGTCAAGTAAAGTTCCTTTCTTTTCACAAGAAATAAATTTCTTATCAAGTAAGCACTTTACCAGTTTGTTGGTTGTTGTAGTTAGTGTTTTATTACAGTTCTTTGTCGTATTTTTATTAAGTTTAAATGGTTTTGTAAAGTGTTCTTAAAGCAAATAGCAAATGATTGACGAGAAGCGATTTAAAAAAGAACACCTAGTTATAATAGATCTTCTGACTATATTAGGGGTGACGCCTGGCCTGAAAGGACAGAATTTTTAAAAATTCAAATCAAATAGTTTATTGCATAATAACATGGTTATACAAATAGGTCTTGATCTTGTTCTTCCACAAGACGACCGTGGTCATTGTGACAACGGTCGTCTTGTGGAACGGCAGACGGAGTATTTTGGGTGGTGTGAGATACTTAAGGATCGCGTCCACAATCAACGGGCTTAAGTAGTCTTCCATTGGCTCATTTCGTCAAAACGTTATGTTTGTAGAGTTCCGTCTGTCGCGTTTAAAAATCGCGTAGGCAACGTAGAGAGTCCAGTCGTGATAATTATTTTTAAAATCGGAAATACCTTTTGCACTTTATAGGTACCTTAATCAATATAAAATACTAATTGCCGTTCAGCTTAACCTAAACTCAAATTTTTAGAGAAAGGATTTTCAAATAGAATCTTGTCGAACGTCTTTAGATTTTCTTAGTATCTAAAATCTTTGATCCCTTTCCTTTTGCGTCTCGTTTCCTCACGAGCCGTTCAAGGCAAGGGGAATGCGTCGCGTTATTTTGGATACCAACGTTGATCACGAAAGAGCTGTTTGCTCATATTTTTTTAATGTGTGTTAAGTGCATCTTTTAAATCCTCATTATTAGTGTGCATTCCGACATAAGTAGGAGGAAACCCCCATAAAACAGGCCTGTATTCACCTAACAGTCAAATATAGCAAGCATTAGCCGTATGAAACCCTGTCGCTTAAGAAGTGGGGTTTTCTATATGGCTACATGTTCGAGTTAGTGAACCACCTACGCTGCCTCTTAATTAATCACCGTACTTGGAGACCGTAAGCCACAGTGCGTTGCTCAACCCGTTGCTCGTTGATTGAGACAATAGTGTCCGGCGATTTGGACGAGTTGGTAATAGCAGAATTGGACCCCAGAGTTTTTTTTAATTGCTAAAGCACAGCAGACAGGCTGACGGCCCAACTGTGACGGAATGCGGTTACCGTCGCCTATGAGCATTGGGTGTACCAGAGGTGCCGTCAATGTGCTGCCGGCCTTGAAGGAGAAACCTGGCCACTGATGCCGGAATGGAACTCAAAATTGTTATGGCGGCATACTCTAGACCAGGGGTGGTAGCCATCCAGTCGGACAAATGCCCACCTGGCTGTGGATCGTTTTGTCGCCTCTTATGACAGGCTGCCCGGCCGCAGGAATTTGTATTATTTGTTCTTTCCTGTGCCGTACATATTAAACCTACGAACCCGAGAATATGAAGGGGGGGGGGGAGCGAATATCAAAGAAATCATTAAAATTAAGGAGTTTTTTCTAATCAACGTATAGTATTCGTAAATTAATCAAGTTATGGCCGAAATTGTTAACGTAATGTAATACTGTTCTAAAGTTATTTAAATTCGCTGTTAAATTGTTTTGTTTGTGCTCAATAAAAGTTCAATGTCAATGGTCTTCACTGTAGATAATAAGATTTCATATTTAAACATACGTTATAAATTGTTATAAGTATTTGCATTATATTTTTTTCCGTAGTTTTTGGCAAAAACGGAGCCCTTATGATGTCGTTATGTCCATCCGGCCATCTGTCATTTTGTCAGCCTGACTTTGTGTACGGCGTTTTTATTAATCTCGGTAGTGATTGTGTTTGTATAATTTTATTTTTATTTATTTTATTTTATCTGTACGCAAATCCAATCAAAAGTAAAGTAACAACCGGTTCCTGTATAATAAATGAATGTGAAATGTATAATACTGTTACGAGTCGCGAGATTCGAATTAAAATGACGTTACAATTACTATAGAGTTTATTAGAACTATACAAACACGTATAACACAGGTACAAATATAACCGAACACAACAAGCCAAAACGTAATGCAGAAGGTCGTAATTCCATAAAACGCGCAAAGTCCGTCACTAAAAGTTTCCCGATTGTAGTACACACGTCTTGCTTCGGTCGTGGTTATCGCTCTACTGTCCTCCCCCCTCCATCAGGTCATCGTTTTATACTGCACAAATGCAATGTCCCCGTATCATAATCCGAAACACTTGGCTAATGAGTCGACCGCAACGGCCATAAACGAGTACAATAAAACAATGGACTGTTTTCTAGAATAATTAGTAAACGCATGCTAATAAATAAGTAAACAAAAGATGTCCAAATGCCGAAAGGTAAAATGTGTTTTACAGGTCTGAATTTGTTTTTGTCGGCGTCTAGGTTGTAACAATACTATTCATTCACTTGCCTTACCATTGCTTAAATTTTCACATTATTCGTATGGAGCTTATGTAAAATTTTAATCTGTACTACTGTACTGTATCTCGTAAACTAGGAACCCTACAGAAAATTTTGAAAAACATTTGTAACAAATTAAATTGTCTACAACTTTATTCTCATTACTTTTTATCGTAAAATGGAAAATAAAAAAGTTATAAACAACAATAACTGAAAAGTTTTGAACAAATTTTCTTTTGGGCGTCATAACTTTTTCCTGTACATTTTACAATAAAAATGACATCAGAGCAATCTCATCGATAATAAATTGTACATGTGTGCAAAGTATAGTTAATTCATTGAGGGATCTAAGAGTTAATTTGTACACACGATAGATAGGCCCAAATATATGAACGGATGTGGTTCACGAGACAAGATTTGTCTGTCGCAATATTAGGGTTAGACCCAAGAATCCGCAGAATGCATAAACTGCTGACCAAACAAACTGTGTACCCCAGAATTTTCAATCCCAATTCGGTAGTTGTCAATTTTTGAGAAACAGGTTTATTTTGAGCCTTATGGTCTATTTTAGCCAAAATATTAATATTTCAGCAAAAAAACAACATTAACATATTTAATTTAGCAATTTTATAAATATTTTGATATTTCGTCACAAAAACGCGTCAAGCTGTCATGGCGCCTCGCATGACGTCACAGTGTGCAAAACAAACATCTGTTTCATTGAAGTGTTATCTGAGAAGTCATTGATAACTTCTTGTGTTTTGCACGCTATGACGTCACGCGCTCTGATCGGCGTTTATTGTCACGTGGCTTATGGCTGCAATATAACAATTTTATTTCTCAAAAATATCAATTAATATTTAAGTTAAAACAATTTTTTTGTCATATTTAGATCGTAATCTACGATATATATTAAAATCAGCCTATATTTTTCATACTGTCATGTACCGTATTATGTTTTTTTCAATCTCGTGAAATTTATCATGCTGACAAGAATCTAATAAGCTTTCAATTTACGATTGATAGAAGTATAAAAACATGATTTTTATAATAACTAGACAAAAGCTTTATTTTACTTACTTATTTAATTCGGTTTTTTACGTATGATATAAAAACAATAATAACAAAGAAACTAAGTGCATATGACCTACACAACTGCCCAGCAAAACAGAGGTGAGACGAAGCCAACCTGATTCGAAGTAATATAATAAATAATTATACACTCCCGGGAAAATTCCCGCGAGATTCCCGAAATATACACTTATAAAAAACTTATGTTATCGTTTAAGTGAAATCAGCTAATATTTATACAAACTAACTAATATGTACCATACCGGGGAAAACTCCCGCCGGATTCCCGGTAAAAATTTGCTATCGATCAGTGAAAAAATTGCATTGCTATTCGATTTTTTTTCAATCTGGCCATTTTATGTCATTCCCAGAACAATTCAACAACAACAACAATTCTCGCGGGATTCAGTTTAAAAACTAGCGGAAAGTTTAAGTCTACTGTCGATCAGTGAAAACGGGATCGAAATCGGCCCAGTAGTTTTTACGTGAATCCCGAACAAACAGACAAACAGATATGAAATATAAAAAAAATGCATCATGTTCTCCATCATTTATATAGTTTAATCCAGTTGTTTTTTAAATACCTGCAATGTATGGCCACGGCATGCTTAGAATTTTATAATATTATAGATAGATTATAAATGTGCCCGGTTTTTTTTTGTCAAAGTATCACCATCTTACATATTTCGATAATCGATACATACCTACAAAATAATAATACATAATCGATTACAATAGCTAAACTAACTTGATCGAATCGGTAATGTAACTTATTACGCCGTGACCTAAAGCCGGGTACTCATCTGCGAACTGTAACTGTAACCGAGTGTATACTGTAACATGCTCTAATGTGGACACTGAAAATTATCTTTCAAACACAGTTTTTGTAGCTAAGGGTTTAATATGGACTTCTTGCCACGACAGCGGGAAAGTCGACTCTCTACAATAAACCGATTTACAATTGCGTAACACAAAGTAAAAATGCTTTATAGTTCATAACAGCTCGCAACGATAGACGAGTTGCCTTTGACGGCATACTCATCAGTGAGCAATAACAGTATCCGCATAGTGCTATAGTCAGAGATGTACAAGATACCCTATACAAAGTATCTGAATACAACATACGATTACTTTCAAAATATATCATATCAGATTTAGAAGAAGGCGCCACCGTGCCTGCGACGCAGTGATCGTGGAGACGAGGTTATACGAGAGGTACATAGGCACCAAGAACGTGCTCCAAAAATCCATTATGACAGCCAAATTATGGAAGGAACTGCTGGTCAGCATAAATTAGATCCCTGGGAATGTCATACTACATGGTGAGGCACAAACTTTGTCGATGGTCCCTCCGCTGATCTAGCCATTGACTATTGACGACCATAGCAAATGTCTTTGCTATATCTCCTTGCAGGCTTTGAATATTGATCTGCTATTGATTTTGAAGAATTCACATATTCATTTAGAAAGTGTATCATTTTCCTCCAACGGAGATAATTTCTATATTTTCATGGTTTCATTAAGAAGTTCCTGCACTGCCAAAAGATCTTGTATGGAATTTTAATAGGAGTTCCATCTGGTTCCACATGGAAATGTCTTTTGATATATTGATTTGAATTTAGAAGGTGTGTTTAGTTTATTTACATTATAAGGTGGTGTACTAAATGTAAAAAAATGCGAACTTGCCTCGCAAGCGTACTGCGAGCTTCCTTTTTCGCGAAATTTTACCAGTGGTTTTGACGGTGTCGACTACCGCGGCCCTTATTTCCCGACCACACTACGATTGTTGGTTACAGTGTCTGCAGTTGTAACGGTTACAGTTACAAGTGATCGGTTCATTGCGGGCGCGCCGCATGCCACTCACGCGGCGCTCACGAACCACACAATGATTTTTGGCTACAGTATCTGCAATGGTTACGGCTCGCAAATGAGTACACGGCTTAACATGTTACTTGCAAACTCATATTCCTACAATGTACCGATATTGCTGTTATCAAAGGTCATCCGCTGGATGCAATGCATACGGATGCATATTCCAATGAATTTGAATTGGCAATGTAATCAAAATTGCAGTAATTCGGTTACTAGCTGTCGGCTTCGTGTTTGCTGTACATTCGTTCCAGTTTTCATTGCCATGTTTGCTCTGGACTATGGGCCGGGTATTGTGATGTTTGGCGACATTGATTTTTAGACAATAGATGAGGCACACTTTTTAAATATTGACTAAGTGCGTGTCAGTTCGGCCTCAATGGAGAGTAATGAAAGTTCCACTACTAATGATTAAAATCAGTGGTGTGTCGGACTGTGTTCCAGCACAGCAAAATACTGAGTGCCAACCTCATTTTCCATGTTCTGGCACACATTTTTGCTATTATTTATTATTGTTAAGTGTAAGTATTTTATTTGTTACTGCTATTTGCCCCGGAAGGTTCACTTCATTTTATATCGCAAACTATCCCCATCCCATCCTATCCCATCCCATCTTCCGGATGAAAAGTATCTATGCCAATTTTCGGTATTAAAACTACATAATTATGCACACCAAAATGACCAAATCGACCACATCGACCACACCGACCACATCGACCACAGTGACCACATCGACCAAAATGACGAAAATGGCAAATCACAAAATAAAAACCTATCGTTCTTTCTGGGATAATCTTTACGTAATCTATCCCCAAGCTTATCCCATTATCCGGGATTAAAAGCATCTATTGACCACCTTCGGTACTAAAATTACATATATGCCGAATTTCAGCCAAATCGGTCCAGCAGTTTTTCCGTAAAAGCATAACAAACAGAGTGACAAATATATTTTTATCCCGGAAACTATCCCATTTTCGGGATAAAAAGTATCCTTCAGATTCGGCATCAAAAAAATATATATAGTGAGTTTCAGCCAAATCGGTCCAGCAGTTTTTCCGTAAAAGCATAACAAACAGAGAGACAAATATATTTTTATCCCGGAAACTCTCCCATTTTCGGGATAAAAAGTATCCTTCAGATTCGGCATCAAAAAAATATATATAGTGAGTTTCAGCCAAATCGGTCCAGCAGTTTTTCCGTAAAAGCATAACAAACAGAGTGACAAATATATTTTTATCCCGGAAACTATCCCATTTTCGGGATAAAAAGTATCCTTCAGATTCGGCATCAAAAAAATATATATAGTGAGTTTCAGCCAAATCGGTCCAGCAGTTTTTCCGTAAAAGCATAACAAACAGAGAGACAAATATATTTTTATCCCGGAAACTCTCCCATTTTCGGGATAAAAAGTATCCTTCAGATTCGGCATCAAAAAAATATATATAGTGAGTTTCAGCCAAATCGGTCCAGCAGTTTTTCCGTAAAAGCATAACAAACAGAGAGACAAATATATTTTTATCCCGGAAACTATCCCATTTTCGGGATAAAAAGTGTCCTTCAGATTCGGCATCAAAAAAATATATATAGTGAGTTTCAGACAAATCGGTCCAGTAGTTTTTCCGTGAAAATGGAACAGACAGAGAGACAGAGTTACTTTCGCATTTATAATATTATAATAGGGATGGAATAGAAATTGTTCTTATTATTTTGGGTTTTCCTAAGGGGATTATGTAGTTATTTTTGAATGTTTATAAATGAATGGTACAATGTTTTTTTCTTCAATTAATTTTCTAAATAATAATGTCTGATTTCAGCTTCTTGCTTTTTCCAATAATTTTTCTTTGTTGAATTTATTTCTGTTAAAAACCAAGATTTATAAACCTTAAATACACTTTAATATAGGTAATTATCATTTCAACTTTAAATGAATGCAATAAAATCGACTTCTCAAAAGTATTAGTTATTTAATTTGGCCATTATGAGATCGAATTGTTCTATAGCTGTAATATATTTTAAAGCTATATTTATTTATATATTTTCCATATCCTGTGCTAAGACTTTTCCAGCGAAGTCTTTCATATATCGATGTAGTATAAGCTTTACTGTAACTGTCGTCATGAGAGCCGTACAAATGTACTGTGCAAACAAACAAACTTTGTACTCTCCAGCCGACATCCGCTCAATATTACAATATTCATTTATCCAACACCGTCCAGTTTTGCTCGTAAACTGTTTATTAAAAAACATTATGAATTTACTTTGTTTATATACACTTTATTTACAGAAACAAGAATATCTAAGTAAAACAATTTAGATATTATAACTGACTAACTTGACGTTCGCGGCTTTGATTAAATGGATTATATTAATTTTTCTTTCTAGATATATACATACATACATACATAACTTCACGCCAAGTCCCTTACGGGGTAGGCACGAAGAACCGAGCGCCATTCAGGCTTATTCTTACACACCTCACTTGCTTCTTTGACATTCATAGCTCTTGTCATGCACGCTCGACTGTTCTTAATGCTCCTGACATCACCTTTCTAGATATATATTTAATCAATTACCAGATAAACTATAAGTGTATTTTTTTAAATGATAGGGTAACTCAAAATATGAAATTTATTTATTAGAAATACAATACAATTACTTTATTAGAAATAGTTTAACATCTAGCCAAAAAATAAATTTAGAGCCAGATTCCAGCGCCACCTACAGGGTCTAATTGTGAATCTAAACTAACCCGAGACCCACTCAAACAAACATAAAATTTCATGAAAGTCGTAAAATCCGATTTCAGCGCCAAGTATTTTGTTTAGATTGATGTAGCATTTGAATTTTGAAAGAATTTTTGAAATCGGTTCAGTAATTTTTGAGTTTATTCGTTACAAACACACAACAATACAGATCTTACCTCTTTATAATATTATATATAGATGTAATGTAAAGAGTACATACAGTTGATGGTCTTATCTCTATGAACGATTATGTCCAGACAACCTTTGGATGGAAAATGGACTTGTGTATTATTGTATATATAATTGTGTATGTATGTATGTATTCGTGTGTGTGTGTGTGTGTGTGTGTGTGTGTGTATATATATATATATATATATATATATATATATATATATATATATGTATGTATTATATTAGTTATGTATATTTATGTTTCTATTGCCATTTTTCTGCACCACCTATTTCGCCTGATTAAAATTTTTCTCATTTAGGTTGCCTGGAAGAGACCGCTTTGAGCGATAAGGCCGCCTGTTGTTTTTTTTTTTTAATTATATTTATGGCTTGGCAACTAGGCCTTTAAGCCAGATCTTAGTTTATAATATACATTTAGTTTCTTCATTTTCTTAAGCCTATGTGTAGCACAGCTGAACTGTAGGTAATCAGCTAGTGCCATTCAACGGAGTTCTTGTGACAACTCAAAAGGCCACATTTGACTATACAGTTCACATTTCTCACAAAACACATAATCACTACTCAAAAACTATCAATATCCTACAACTATTGTTCATTTTAGAGTAATTTTACACATTTTTAGAAAATAAAACTGCACAGCACAACATCACCTTTCAGTTCCCGCCAAAAACTCGCCTGTTGTATTGCCTTGAAAATATTGTAAATATGGTCTGTTTCTGTAATTCTATGTTTTGGTGTGCAATAAAGTGTTATCTATCTATCTATCTATAACGTAATATATATAATAACAGCCCATAACTGTCCCACTGCTGGTCTCGGGCCTCCCACTGTAGGGGGAATGGACAGTATACCCGCCACGCTTGTCCAAGGCGGCTTAGCAGGTTTGACACATCGGTTATCTCGACTTGCAGGTTGCATCACGATGTTTTCCTTCACCGTTGTTAGCACGTGGTAATTGTAGCAATATGCACATTAGGTCAGAAAACAGCCTAAGTGGTGCATGCGTTCTGGCCAGGATCGAACCCGCGACCTTTGAGTTGAGGACGCGTCTGCTAGCCATTACGCTACCACGCCTTCCGGCAAATATGTCTATTGAAACCTTATTATAATTATTAAGTTAGTACTAGAACTACTTATGTTTGAACAAGTTTGCATAACTTTGGCGTAAAAATTTCAATGTTTTAAGTGAACTGTAAAGTTTCTGTAGAAAATATAAACCTAAACCATAAATATTTTCAGGTGAAATTGTAGTTTCCATAATCTCTTAATTAACCGACTTCGAAAAAAGGAGGAGGTTCTCAATTCGTCGGGATCTTTTTTTTTTTTTTTTGTTGCTTTTTTTATGTATGTTCGCCGATTACTCCGTCATTTATGATCTGATTTACGTGATTCTTTTTTTTTCGACGCCGAATAGCTTCCAATTGGTCCCCTAAAATTTTTACATAGTTTGGCCCAGTAGTTTTCATTTTATGAACATTTTTCATGAAAATAATTTTCACTCCGTTCCATATGTACACCGATTACTCTGAGATTTATGATTAGATTTACGTGATTCTTTTTTTGTTCGACGCGGAATTGCTGCCATGTGGTCCCCTAAAAATTTGACATAGTTTGGCCCAGTAGTTTTCATTTTACGATCATTTTTTTGTTCCCGGTTCTTGGGACCTATATTTTTTAAGAAGCGCGGCACCATTCGTATGTCCACCCATACATAGCTAGACACTAAAAAGTAACAAATAAAAAATAAAAACTTCGTTTAAAAAAACCGACTTCAAAAACTAAAAAACTAAAATGTATAAAATAACTTATTTCTAAAGCTATTAAATATTAATATATATTATCTAAAACATCTTGAAGTCGGTGCAAAGCAAAACATAAAAATTACTATATTTTAAAAATTACTAAGCACCGACTTTAAGATGTTTTATATAATATATATTAATATTTAATAGCTTTAGAAATAAGTTATTTTATACATTTTAGTTTTTTAGTTTTTGAAGTCGGTTTTTTTAAACGAAGTTTTTATTTTTTAGATTATACTTGTTGACAGGTATCGCGTAAGTACCTACTCTGTACAATTTTTAATATATATATATCGACTAAACTTTTCAGTTATCTATAATATTATAAAATTCTAAACATGACGTGCCTGTATATTGAAGCTATTTAAAAAAACCCAACAGGAATAGACTATATAAACGACGGAGAAAACAATGTATTTTTTTAGATTTCTTGTCTGTTTGTTTGGGATTCACGTAAAAACTACGGGGGTGGTTTAAAAAAAACAAATTCTTAGCGGTACTTTTAACCCGGGAATGCCGTGAGGAATTTTCTGGGAATAATTTAAAATGACCAGAGTGGAGAGAGAAAAAAACGTATTCCAATACGATTTTTTCACTGATCAATAACAAATTTTATGTGATATGTGATACATTTTACCCCGGGAGTCCCACGGGAATTGTCCCGGCCGCGGTTTGTAATTATTCGGGTGCATAAAAATTAGCTTATTCCGGCAGTTTTCACTAAAACGATAGCTTACACTCTTTTTTGAATGCTGCGGTACTTTGTGTATCGGGAACCCCGCGGGAATTTTAAATCAAGCGCGAATGAGGTCGCGGGCATATCCTAGTAATATATATTTAAAAAAATAACTCTTTGAATTATAAAAGCGTCGAACGCCTCCTAAAACATAAGCGCACAGAATGATTCAGCCGCTCACATGTGTGAAGTATGTAAAATTAAAATTATCTATGAAAAAATTTAGACTTTAGAGAATACTCTCGAAGAACCAGTTTATTATTTTACCGTTCAGCTTTTAACCCAGGCTGACGTCATAGTACTGTACAAAGTGACGGTTCTGATGAAGTTCTGTGGCGATATAAGTCACACACCTGACTCTAGGGTCGAAACCTGCGCAGGTATGTGCACATTCAAATGCAATAATGTGGCCACAATGCATTTTTCATGGCCTGAGATGAGAACGAACAACCAAACAGTAGGCCAGCGCTTTAATCTCGGGAACGTTAAGGGTGGTCTACACACAACTCTAATATTTTGTGAAGTGAAAAGCATTACGGCCGAGTGAAGGGAGTAGAAGGTATAATATCTCGTGGTGAGAGGCGGCATAATGTTAGAGTAGACTTTGTTTTTATTTTTAATTGCATGAGTTCAGCAGGCAGACGGCCCACTTGATGGAGAGCGGCTACCATCGCCAATGGACATTTTCAACACCAAATATGCTGCTGCTGTCTTAAGGGAAACTGGAACATGGCCACTAAAGCCGGAACACAACCCAAGGTTGTTATGGTGACATACTCTAGACCAGGGGTGGTAGCCGTCCAGTCGGCCCGTCAAATGCCCTACCACCTGGCTGTGGGTTGTTTTGTCGCCTCTTACGACAGGCCACCCGGCCGTAGGAAATTGTATTTTTTGTCCGTTCTTGCACGGATAAAAATTATGGATGTTTTTTTCGGTTCCGGTTCGAATGCAGTTTTTTTGTTTGATAAGATATGTTTCAATAAAAAATACATTCATTAAAATGTACGTACCTAACCAAACCAAATCATAATTTGCAGTAAACCTGCAAAAGATCGAGATGTGTGCTAGGACACATAGTAGAAGTGAATCTTCAACGGACATGTGGAAAACGAAAGGCAACGGACAAGTGGCAAAACGAATCGCAACAAAATTTTAACTTGCGATTAGGATTAGAAGGGATAACATAGGGAAAAAGGGGCAGGGGGAAGTGGGGAATCGGAACCCTACTCATCGCATGAAGTTACAGCCTCCTAAAAATAATTTTAATTAAAGTAAAAGCTTTCTAATCTGCACTACCCCTTAAATTGCTATGCCGGGGGCAACCGAACCCTCCCGACTACCCCCGAAGTCTATCGCCTTCCATGACTATCCAGTCGCTACAAATCCTACAACGCGGGCGGGTGTTTGCTTCAAATTTTTTCGCATTTTCTAAACTTTTTTTTCAAACAGTGCTTATTGAAATTGCATATGTTGTTCGATTGGTCTATTCAACACTTTTGAAGCGCATATCGATTATTACGTGCCGTGAGAATGGGTTTTGCTGGCCGTCAGAGAGTTTAGGCCGAAAGTGGTAAGTGCCTAGGCATGGCTAGACCGATTGTTTTGCGTCAAACGAGATAGCTGTAGTGTGTATATGTTTTTATAAGGGCGATGACAGCTCATGGAAAAACTTAAAAGAAAACAAAGTTACTTTTCAAGTAATAAAAACTGCTTTAAAATCCTTTACGTGGTTTAAGAGGAGTTGTCAAATATACAGATAGACGGGGAAAGACTCTTCGTTTTATACTATGTAAAGAAGATTATGTGTTTTTTGTATTTGAAGTCTCGACCAAATGCCTCAAAATCCGCGACAGCTACAGTAATCGTCATCGTCAGTAGCAAGATGAGAGGCTTGCAAAGTAGTAGAAAGAGTTCTGATACAAACTAGGACATGGCTTACTAGATTTTTACCGAAGGTTCCTACATTATCTAAGTATATCTGTGTGTTATAGAGTTCGAAATGAGGTATAATCTTTGTTGTAATTTAACGTGACCAGATAGTTGGCTGACCCGTATTTGGGGCAATCCGGGCAATGCACGAACGTTGCATAATGTTGAAACGCGGCGAGCGTTTTGGGTACGTTCCCAACGATGATTTGGCACCTTATATAATATTAGTAATATTTTTATCAAGTTGTATATATTAGTATAATTTAAAATTAACAAACTCCGTGGGCTCTGCGCCCCAAAGCGAGTCTTGGCCTCCGAAACCATAATTTAAAATTAAGTTTTTATATTGGGTACTTAAATCATCAGCATCATCATCATCCGAGCGTTAAATCCCGGTTGCGTTCGGAGTGTTCACTTCGACGCCGAGGGACCGCTTTCCTACTTTTTCTACTCCACTTCGCGCGATCTTCAGCATCCTCCGTTTTGAGACTATGGGTACGCATGTCATCCTTCACAACGTCAAGACAACATTTTTTGGGCCTTCCCCTTCAACCGGGACCTGGCGGAGGCGGCATGGCTAGACATTTGTTCCCCACATAATTAGCCGGTCTCCGTAATACGTGGCCGTACCAGCGTTTGTCTATTATATATTAGGTACTTAAATCATTTATAATTATTACTGTGTACCATTGTAATTTAAAAATTACGCTTTACCTCTACCTTCGTTTTAGACGTAAAAGTCTATATTCGTTGATCCAAACGTACACATATTCGGTTTTATTCATAGAAAGTTAGATTAAGTTTGAGTGCTTCTTTAAGAATCATAAAGATGCGTTCGAACTTACCTAACTCTCTATAAATAAGACCGATTATATGTATTGTTGATAAGAATTATACATATGTGCGTAGGGTAGGTTTTTGTCAGAATAGCAGATGATTATTTTGTTTAGTGTTTGCGACGAAAATGTCGAAATATAATCAAATAAAATGCCGTGCTTAAAATCGTTAAAACTTACTTCTTATAGCTATTGGTTCCTAAAACCGAAGGAATATAGTTAAGTCGTAGCATTTCATTTCAATATCGTGGGTACTACTAGTCCTGGCCGGGAAGCATGAATACGTTAGTCACTTAACAACCACTATTCTTTCATTGCTCGAGTACCGCAGACGGGCTGACCAATTTTTTGATTTTTAGTTTGAAGTAATTTTTGTGTTTGTTAATTTTTTTAAATCAAATAATGAAATGAGCTAGCTAGCAAACGAGCCGAATGAGGCTGGCTCTGCCTAAAATTCTGATAAATACCTACATGAAAACGATTCAGTCCCAACTCCTTGTCTGTCCTCCTCCTGT
Source organism: Dendrolimus pini (assembly GCA_949752895.1). Lineage (NCBI taxonomy): Eukaryota > Metazoa > Arthropoda > Insecta > Lepidoptera > Lasiocampidae > Dendrolimus > Dendrolimus pini. The sequence goes on from OX457142.1 coordinate 15,688,123, forward strand.
CATAACAGGTGATAAAACAACCCACAGCTAGATGGAGGGTCTTAGAGTATTTGCTTGTCTGGATGGCTACCACCCGAGCTCTAGAGTATACCTCCATGACAACCTTAAGTTGTCCGGCAAAAGCTATTCTCTCTTTAGAGAGCGGCAGCAAATTGGTAGCACCTGTAGTTTTACAAATGTCTATAGGCGGTGGTAACCGCTTTCCATCAGGTAAGCCGTCAGTCTATCTGCTGAACTCATGCAATAAAATAATCTGCTAATTGTGACTTATGATTACTTAATTATATAATGTTTGTGCCATTAATGTTATTCACAAACTAAATTAGTATGAAAGGTAAAACGATATGTGCCATTGTGTCCATCCCTTTCTTTTCTAAATAATTCCCTATATTTGAGCCAAATACACCAAGGTCACTGGGTGAGAAGAAATCGACGTGAAGAAAAGAGGTACCTAGTTCATTTGTGCTCTGTGCGTAAGGGCGCGTTTCCACTTTGTCGTGACGACAGATAATCGTTTAGTTTTAAGTGTCGTGGCTTATATGTTTAAATGGAGGTGTTCACATATAGAAAGACATTTTTTGCAGTGACGACAGATTACGACTAAATCGTGACGGCAAATCTATCGTAGCCACGGTAAAAATATCGTTTCGTCGTTTACACGTATTTTCCTGTCCCCTCGCTAATGATGTGTAAACGACAAAGCGACTGCTGTGAAACGACAAAATGTCGTCGAGATCCAATGGGAACAACTAGATACGATAGTCAATGAACGATAAAATTTTTGACGACTAATAATTGTTATAATGGGAACAGCTAGAAACGACAATCGTCCAACGATAAATTAATCGTTACGACATAGTGGGAACGCGCTCTCACACGAAATAAAGTGAAATAAATATTAAAAAATACTTTAAATAAATTGTGTACTAATAATACTATAATAATAATAATTGTGTGGGAGTGGCGAGTCACCGTCTGCCCATTTTTCCATGTTCCCTGAACATTGCGACGGGCAGACGCCATAGTCCCCATATTCCCAGACCGCTAGTTCCACTAACAGTTCACCCCAATAGCCCGGTACTTTTTGTCTTCATTTCCCACAATAGTCCTACACTGGCCGGGGCTTGTCCTTGGGTGCATTATTGTATGGTGTAGACAGGGATAATCGCCGGTCAGTGTCATGCCACATATTTACATTAAATTTGTCAAGGGGCCTCTACGTGTTGGCCTCCCCATGGCCCCACGCAAGCCCTCCAAAAGTCCGGGCCATTTTTATGGCCCGTGGTCTTGAAAGACATACAGAATAATTGTGTAATAAATATTTATCAGACACGATAATAGTGACCATAAGATATACAAGACATAATAATATAGAAGAACTGCGCCAATAGATCCAGTGAGTTCCTTTTGTGTCCTTCCAATTTCGATACACTAATTGTGTTCAAAACTTTGTTTATTAAATTGAACCAAAGCGTAAACATACGAGTTAGTACCTATAACATTATTACGAGTTGCAGGACTCGGATTGAAATGCCGTTGGAATTATTATAGAATTTATTAGAACTATACAAACGTATAACTCAGGTACAAATATAACTTAACGCAATAAGTCTAAACGTAGTGCACGATTCAATAACACGCGCAAAGTCCGTCACTAAATAGATCACCGAATGTACACAAGTCTTGCCTCGCGGCTGGTTATCGCTCGACTGCCTACCCCCAGTTGGGGCATTGCTTTATATTGTACAAATATAATATGTCTACTCGACCGCGTGGACTAAATTTACACGAATCACACCTGGCTAATGATTACCATAAAGATTACAATACACAATGGGCTGTTTTTTCCAATCACAAATTTTAAACACAAAGTAAACAAAAGAAGGCAGTCATAAAAGCGTTTCAATGTTATTAGCACAAACACTGACGGGTAATAAATGTACTTTGTTTACAGATATACAGGTGGCCCAAATTGTAACATTATTCGAAACATGTTAAATACATACACCGTCTCTGTGTGCGTATGAAGGTAAGTTAAGTAAGAAACTCGACTCCAGTATGGGTCTTCCGGCGCGCAGTGTTGTGAGGATAATAAACACTCAATTGTCCATGAAGATAAAAGAACCGGAAATTTCACTTTTATCTAAAAGTTTTAACGAGTTTTCCGTAGTGATAACTTTTTGCAGGACCGGTTTTACCGTCTTTTAATTAACTTGTCACTTCCATTATAAGGGTATTAACGGAAAAAAACGTTGTAAATGACATCAAAGATTTAATGACAGGACGAGTGTTGTATTTTTTATTAAAAATTGGACTAGGGTCTCCAAATATTAAGTGAAGGGATGTTGAGGTGAGTCAATACGTATTTAGCCAGTTTCCCAAACAGCTGAAATCAAAGTTTCCTGACGACATTTTTAATTAACATACTTTATTGCATAATATTAAGTTATAATTCAAGAAGTTTAAGTACAGATAATATTTTTTTTTCTAGACAATCTTAGGATGGATTAGAAAAAAATGTGTGACATGTGGCTTTTGCAATAAAACTAGAGTAAAAATGCGTAAGACCCCCTCTATATAGAAGTTTCACTTCAAAAATATATATATATATATATAGAATTATGAAATGACAAGTATAATAGACATAGACATAAGACAATAATAGTGTTACATGCCGTCAAAGAAATGCCCAAACCTGCCTATCGTAAAAACGCAATTTATTACCTTTCTTGCATTCGGAGCTCTTTTGTTTACTTCGTGTTTAAAATTTTCAATTAAGAAAAACATTCTATTGTTATCGTACTTGTTTTATGGCCGTCATTAGTGTCGAACTAATCCTTGTTATTATTGCATTTGCGTCGAAGCTTGCCAGGTTTGCGGATTAACTCAGTGAACGCGGTCCTTTGATGTATTGTACAGTTAAGTATAAAACAATGCCCGAATGGAGGGGTGGGGCAGTCAAGCGACGATTGAAATGAAATGAAATATTTATTCTTCCAGAAATGTAGTTGTATACAGATGTCATTCTTAGAAATACATGGATCTTAATCGTCATTATTTAATTGGTTTGTTATTTATTTTATTAAATCTTTACTTTTATCCCATTAAGTCGTATTTATTACATTTATTTATTAATTATATATTTATTACCTGTATTAATTACATAGATTTTTTTTAAATTTATTATTCCTATCTCTTTGTCAATTATTTAATGTCATTAATTAAAATATTATTATTTATTATGTATAGAATTATTTGTTTCAAATTTGTCGTTTAGGAATTCATTTGTGGAATAATAGGATTTATCTAGTAATAATTTCTTCAGTCTTGTTTTAAAAATATTAAATGGTAATGTTTTCAACGATTTTGGTAGTTTATTAAATATTGCAGGTGCCATTTCGTACACGCTCTTATCCAACAGTGCCGTATTATATCTATTGACACAAAGTATATTTGACTCTCTTTTTCTTAAATTTTCATGTCGTGGCGGTTTTATTTTAAATAGATGGGGGTTTATTTTAACGAACATTGCAATCTCGTATATATACAGACAGCGCAAGGTTAAAATTTTTAATGATTGGAAATGAGTCTTGCAACTGTCTCTGGGACCCAAATTGCAGATTGAACGTATACATTTCTTTTGTGCGATAAATATATTATTTTTATCTGTGGAGTTACCCCAAAATATAACTCCATACCTTAGTATAGATTCAACATAGCTATGGTAAGCAATCAATACAGCATCTCGATTTACAAATTTTGACAGTTTATAAAGAGCATAGGAAAAACTATTTACTTTTTTCAATTGTTCAACATGTGTTTTCCACGTTAATTTATTATCAATAAATAATCCTAAAAACTTTGTGTGGTCTACTCGTTCTGTTAATGTATTATTGTATGTTATATTCAAATTGTTACTATTATTTTTACGCTGACTGAAGTGCATAATATATGTTTTTTTCTAAGTTTACAGTTAAATGATTAGATTTTAGCCATTCTATGGTAACTTTTAAAGTATCATCCGATTTTATTACTATAGTGCTATCATCCGCGAATAATATAGTAGGATGATTTACATTTTTTGGAAGGTCATTTATATATATCAAGAATAGCAAGGGCCCCAAGACGCTTCCTTGGGGCACTCCATTCCTGATTATTCTAGTATTAGAGCAAACCCTAATCTCGCGTTTGGTTTTAAGATCAATATTATTTATTTCCACATGTTGCTTGCGATTTTGTAAGTAGGATTTTATTAAATCTAGTCCTTTACCACGTACTCCATATCTCTCTAGTTTTTCCAAAAGTATGCCATGTTTGACAAAATCGAATGCTTTTGTCATGTCCATGTATATAGCACAGTTTGGTTGCCTCTTATCCATACTTGACATAACTTTTTGAAGAAATTCATATATAGCAATATTAATATTTTTGTTTTTGCTGAAACCATTTTGTTCTTCGACTAAAATATTTTTACTTTCAAGAAAATGATATAATCTGTAGTGAATTATTTTTTCAGAAATTTTAGAAAACACGGGTATTAAAGCAATAGGTCGGTAATTTTTTAGTAAATTTTTATATCCTTTTTTATATAATGGTTTGATAATGGACATTTTTAGACTATTAGGGAATACACCTTCTTCAAAAGATAGGTTTATAATATGACATAGTGGAAAACATATTAAAATACTAACTGATTTAATAATTGTTGTAGATATACCATCATAGCCTGTACTCTTTGTATTTTTTAAGGACTGAATCGTTTTTCCATGGGGGTAGTGGGATTCAGGAATAAAGTGTCTGTGATTCTATTTATTGTTTCAGATGAACCTAGGTTGTTTTTGTTGATGTTTACTTGGTCTATATAGAAATCATTAAAGGCATTACATATGTCTTTTGGTTCAGTTATTTCTACGTCGTTATGCAATACCTGCAATATGGGTTCCGGAGGAAAATTAGTCTTGTTCTCATTTATTATTTTCCATGTAGCTTTACTTTTGTTGTTGGCAGTTTTAATATAGTAATTATTTTGAGTATATTTTGTTAGTCGTATTATTTTTTTATTTCGAGCACTGTATGTAGTGTACAATTTTTTATTTTCTTCGTTTTTTGTCTTGCGATATTGCCATAATAGTTTGCGTTTATTTTTACTACCAGTTTTGATACCACGCGATAACCATTTATTTCTTTTATTTATTGTTTTTATTGTGTATTTTTTAGGAAAACAAAGATCATAAAAAAAGTTTGAATATTTCAAAAAACTTGTCGTAGGCAAGATTAGTGTCATTGATTTCATAAACTTCATGAAAACTTAAATTTGTTATGTACTCTGTAAATTTATTGATAAGTTCCGTAGAGTATTCTCGTGTTTCAGTTCTCCATGAATGTATAATACATGTTTTTTTCACCTGGCATTTTATTATCTGTGCGGTGTAGTTCGATAGGGTTGTTTCTATTACTTCTCCATTATTAAACCGGTCATTATGGAATATATTATCAATACAAGTGCCACTCGATAAACGAGTGGGTTGTCTAATAAGTATTTTGAGATTAAATCCATAAATAATTTCTTCTAACTTTTTTGTTACGTCATCTTGTCGATTACGAGCAAGACGTGTGTAGTGCTTTCGATTAGCGATATAGTGACGAACTTTGCGCGTGTTTTTGAATCGTGCAGTTTATACAGTGTCTAGTTATATTTGGTTTTATACGTGTTTGTACAGTTCTAATAAACTCTATAGTAATTCCAACGGAATTTTAATTCGAGACCTGTGTAGCTCGTAACAATATATAAATATTGTTTTATATAAGTAATAATAATAATTATCATAGATAAGGATGTGATGATTGACTTTAAGAGCCCGAGGTAATAATTCTTCAGGAGTATGTCGAATGCCTGAAGAGATTGCGCAAGACTGATTTTCACAGGTAGCGCATTCCACAGGAACTCTACATGGACTGTGTAAGATTTTTTGGAAAATCGCGAGTGATTTTCAGGTGTTTCCAGACGTATGTTTTCCGATGATTTGAGATGATGAGTATGACTAAGGTGTAGATATTTAAAACGCTCCTTGAGATAAGGAGGAGTTTTTCAGTTTAATATTATATTTTAAAGAAGAGACAGAATATGAGCATTCCGAACAGGAAGCTATTTGCTTAACACGAAATTGATAGTCTCTGGAAGGAAGAAAATCTTTGCAGGGTGCTCATCTAAGAGTATCTGATAGAAAACTTACTAGTGACAAATGTAGTGTGGGTGTGTTGTGGTGTGTGGTGTGGTGTGGTGCGATCTATGGTGTGATATGGTGGTGGTTACTGGTTCAAGACTTTGAATTTTGTCATCGAATAGCTGGTTGTTGGCTACCTGCGGTGCATGTTCCCAATAGATATGACAACTTTTTTTTCAAGAAAAAGGAGGCTATCAATTCTTCGTGTGTATATGTATATAATATATATGTATGGTCAGCCATAACTTTCCTGTTTCGAAACCGATTTTAATGTTTCTTTTTTTTAGCTTTAGAGTGCTCCCGTATACATTTTATTACTGTTGAATTTTAGTTTCGGAAGATATAGCAGAAAAATCCTTAAAATCAGGCTAAAAAGTGAAATTTTTGCGGTTTTTTAGACATAATGGTTTTGGTTGTCAACCGATTTTTTTCAATGTTTTAGCGTTCGATTTAGTACAGTCTTAGATTGATTCCGTATAATTTCATTGGTATTAGACCTCGAGTTACGAAGATTAGCAATAAGTCCTTAATATCAAGTAGAAAACGTTGTAGTGATTGAATTCTGTAACGTTTTTGTTTCCGAACTAATTTTGATGCTTCTTTGCGTTGGATTTATAGTGCCTTCATAGTATTCTGGTATAAATTTTACTGCTATCAAACTTTGGGTTCCGAAGAGATAGCAAACAATTCGTTAGAATCAAGTAAAATGTTTAGTTTTGGAGATATTTCATTCATAACTCTTTTGTTTCTGAACCGATTTTGGTCATTAGGTATATGTCAAATTCATAATGGTTCCGCATAAATTTCATTGCTATTAGCCTTTCGGTTCCGAATATGTGTCAGAAAATTTTTAGTAATCAAATAGAGAACGTATTGAAATATTTTTAATATTTATGACAATCCTAATACCACTAGGTTTTTAATTAAGATCTATAACGTGCTGAACTAGAATAGGGCTAAAAAGGCCTACAATGGACATCCATAACGATAAACAGCAAGACCGCGTAAATTGAGTAATCAGATCTGTCGTATTTAGAATATATCGTCGAGCTGAGTAGAGATTTAAAAGCAAAAGCTACCTGGTGAAACCAGACGACGGGTGTAATCATAATAATTGTTACAATTCTCGTTAAACACGTTTTCTGTAAAACAAAATGCACAAGCCGCGCCAAGGCAGCGGCCGGCGAGTGCCAGAATCGACTAATATAACGTTTGTTCACTGACCAACATCTAGTAGCGAAACTTTGTTAGCGTTACCATGACAACAACGTGTTTGTTTATGAAATGTGACGGCACTTATTTGACGGTCATAAATACATATAGACGCTTCTGTTTCATATAGATGTCGTTTCCGAGATCCTGCATATTAGGAAAATAACATGTATGTAAACAAAAAATTACCATGAACATTGTAATAACAACAAAATATTACCAAATATAGTAATTGTTACGTTTTACTTGACACCCACTTCAAGATGTAGAAACTTTTATTTTTTGAATTTTAACTAATCTTGAAGTCGATTTATTTTTTGTTACAAATTTTATATTGTTTTTAAGCTGTAAAAAATATAGTACTTTTGGGAAATTTTGGGCAAATGTCGTTATTGAATTTTTCATGTGTATTTTTGCCTTGGCCAGCAAAGAGATAATTTTCAAAATAATCATAAGAATCGGAACAAAAAGCTTGACAGTTAAATTAGCGAAGAATATATTATAGTACAATAGATGCGCCTCGCGGTCTCACCCTCGTGGTGATGGAACATCTTTATATTTTGGATAATTCATACTATATCTTTATAAATTATAGTCTATGTGTTATTTTGTCGTGAAAGCTATATTATTGTAAAGTTTCATCAAAATCCATATCGTCATTTTTGCGTGAAAGAGTAAGAAACATACATACATCCATACATTCTTACAACCTTTAGCGTTTATAATATTTATAATTAGTAGGATTTAGTAATATATTATATAGTACAATTGGCTAGATGTATTACAATACTATATATTGCAGTATGGTTGGAAACCCTTGTTCCCAATGATGATTCGAACCATTGTAAATGAAGGGTTGCTTTGTTTTTTACGTTTTCACAACTAAGTGGATGAACAGATTTTAAATATTCGCAGGAAGTATAAATTATTCCGCGTAGTGCTTTTATCTCAAAAATCAATCCAGTAGGGGATAATAAAGGGGAAAGGGAAGATAAACATTTTTATGAATTCATTATCCATAACGCTTTAGTTACTTATTACGTAATACGAAAATTCATATTGATAAGGAAAAACGTGTCTCAATTTTTTGCAAAATTACCCCTGAAGGGAGACGTAGCTCTCACCGCATTACCTCTATAACGAGACGGGGGTGCGACGTATTCCGCTATCGCTTACCTCTCCTCCAGCGGGGTGCGTTACTCAATGAGAGCATGAAGATGCCGGGGGACGAGGCCGACGATCCACCACCTACCTGGGCCAGCGGAGATGCTAGGACATTTGTCGTGGCCCCGGCATTAAAGGCGAAGGATGGAATAGCGAGGGGTTTTAGTAGGTATCTCTAACTGTGGTGTGGCAATAGCATCTTTATTTCTGCCTAGAGGTGCTAGTGCCACCCCCACCTGGCGAATTCCACACACCGGCCGCGATTTTCCCCTAGGAGTTCTATCCTCGCGCAGTGTAAAATATGGTGTCCCTTAGGGCAGTGTTTTGGGCCCGAGCTTTTTATAATTTACATTAACGATTATGCCACAATGCACTAACCAACCTAAATAATTATTTGCAGATGATAGGGCACTCACAATAGCATGCAATCTAACTGAAATACAAACGTACAAATCTGACATGAATCTGACATTACACTCCATAGTTTTGTAGTTAAATAATAATAATTTAAAAATTAATATTAATAAAAAAATAATGAATTTCAGATAACGCGAAAATGCTGCAATAGATAATTTTGACATTAAATGTACTGACACTACAATTGAATAAGTAGAATATATTGTTACGAGTTGCAGGACTCGAATTAAAATGCCGTTGGAATTATTATAGAGCATATTAGAACTATACAAACACGTATAAACACAAGTACAAACATAACTGAACACAAACAGTCCAAACGTAATGCACAATTCAATAACACGCGCTAAGTCCGTCACTAAATAGATTACCGAATGTAAACACTCTCACTTCTTTCTTCGCTTGTGATTATCGCTCGACTGCCATAAAAGATTACAATACACTATGGGCTGTTTTTCTAATCACAAATTTTAAACACAAAGTAAACAAGAGAAGTCCAAATGCCGAAAAGGTAACAAAATGTGTTTGTACAGGGCTGCAGGTGTGAATTTGTCTTTGTAGGCACCTCGGTCGTAACAATATAAAATATTTAGGATTGAACATAGATGTAAAATTAAATTGGAAAAAACACATTTTTTGTGTTTTTTCCAATTAAAATTAATACTAATCTAAATTATGCTTTACATAAACTCAACCCTCTAGTTAATATAGATGCTCTTATGAATGCCTATGGCGGTCTTATTGTGTGAAACATAAGATATCGAATAATATTTTTGGGGCTTCCCTACAGATGTCGATTAAACGATGTTTAATCTTAAACCATGTTTAATCCTAAACAAACAGACTCATGCAAACCCTTTAAAAAAAGGTTCTAACAATACCATTATTATATTTTTGTAACTGCACTATTCGTATATATATTCATATACAGCTTAATTTTTAAAAGATAAAAATTACAAGTAGTAAATGGGTCCCAAATCCTCGGTTGGGAACGTTCCCAAAACGATGGCCGCATTACCAGAAGTTTAGAAATACCAGTTAGAAAAGACTTGTATTTTTGTATGTTTGTAACGAAAAAACTACTGGATGAAATAAAAAATTCTTTCACCATTACAATTCTACATTGTCTCTGAGTAACATAGGCTGTATTTATGCGTCTATTCCAAAATATTTAAAAAGTAAATGTCCGCCCGGGCGATGCCGGGACAGGTCGCTAGTACAGTATAACAATGACGTCAAAATTTGCTATACTTGTACAAAATATAGGTGACTTCAGCGTTTTGTAAAATTATAAACAATATCTCAGTTGCTTTCGCTGTCAGTTACCGTATTTATAAGTATGGATGATTTCCAATTCATTTCATTCAGGAAAACGGCAGTGTGCCGTGCATGAAATACTCAGGGGGCAGCTGAGGGCGAGAATACGCTGTAGGGGGCGTATACAGTCTACCGTCAATAAAATGGAGTTTGACACATGAATAAAAATGTTTTACCGACTTTGCTGGAGTGCTTATTGTGTTTTCTGTACGTGTTATGGTTATTACTTAGTAAACAGACCTACAATGACAGATGTTGTATCTCTATTCTGTATTTTATTATTGCCAACTATTGTATATTAAAAAAAATACTTACGTAATCTGTTTAACCACATCTACTATTAATGATTAAAATAAAGGATATTTTTATAAAATAAAATAAAAGATTGGGAACGCTCTCCGTCGACAGCGATTTGAAATTGTTTTTTAATATATAATTTTATTTTAAACTAGCGGCCCCGGCAGGCGTTGTCCTGCTATGAAAAAATAAAAATCTAGGACCCGATCCCAGCGCCACCTACCGGTTCCAATTGTGGATTTAAACCATGCGGGGACCCACTCAAACACACAAAAACAAAATCACCAAAATCGGTCCGGGTGATTAGGAAGATTCTAGTACCCAATCTCAGCGCAACCTACCGTTTCCAACGGGATAAAAAGTATCCTATGTCCGTCTCCTGGTGTTTTTTTATTCCATTTTATTACACCTTGGGTTACATTATTGGACTTTTAGTAAGGATCCTTAATTTTTTTGAAAATATAATATAGCCTATAGCCTTCCTCGATACATGTACTATCCAACACTGAAAGAATTTTTCAAATATATTTTTTTCAAAAAAAAAGAAGACCAGCGGTTCCTGAGATTAGCGCGTTTAAACAAACAAACAAACTCTTCAGCTTTATAATATTAGTGTAGATAGACATGACATTTTGAACATACTTCATATCCTTACAATTCGTTCCGTGTCCAGGAGCGCGGACGCGTCTTTAATACCTGGCTCTTCACCGAGCAGTCAGACGAGAGTATTTTTAGACAATTTATTTATTAATTATTTATTTATTTGTGCCCGACTGGATCTACCACCCCTAGTGTAGAGTATGCCGTCATAACAACTTTGAGTTGTGTTGGAGCACGCCCCACGTCCACGGCTGGGCCGCAGGCCGCGGCTGCCGTGGGATCGCCGAACACTCGCCCGCACGACGCCTAGTGCAACGGACGACATCAAATTGTATATACTATATATATATCTTCGAATACACCAGCATCTAGTATACAGTCCGCAGTCTTTTAATTACCTGAACCATCAGTGTGTCTGCTAGACAGGCCACTCTTCTACAAGTTGTGTTCTAGCATCAGTGGCTCGGTTCCATTTTCCGTCGAAGCCGCCAGCACATTGACAGCACCTCTGGTGGTGTCAATGTCTATTGGTCACCGGTAACCACTTAGCAGCAAAGTTGAGCCATGACCCTGTCCTGCTGTGCTTCACCAACAAGAAGAAACTATTGAGCCTCTTCGCTATAGTATTTTCTTAAGTTTTCGCGACAAGTATACATAATAAAACTATGTATGAATAAATAAAAACTGTAATATTACTCATTGACACGACACCTTTGTCTTCCGTGATAACGTCTACAGAAACGTCGCCGAAACTTCTTAATAAAAACCAGAAATCAAACCAAATACCATGCTTAAAACCGTTACGACGTATAATAAAACTACGATGACAAAGATGTGAAATCTCCTCGCTATAAACCCTTTTTTTGTCAATCTTTCGATTTTCCACCACGGCGTTGTAATCCATCTTGATTTGAAATAAATCAATTAATGACAGTTTCGAGGAACTTTGGAGGTGCTTGCTGGGTGTTACTATTTACTATTTGTTGGTGGTAACTATTACTTCCACTAGTTTCTTCAATAGATGTCACATTTAGGGCGTTGGTCGCACTCGGGCTGTTGTTCTCAGAACACCGTAGTCACTTTGGCAAAATTATACAATTATACCTATCTCTCTGTCTGTATCTCAATGTATCTCACATTCATTTTTCTCAATACGAAACGTAGTTATGGTTATATATATCCTGTTTTTGAAGTGAAACATCTTTAGAATCGTTGTGATTTGAAACTCGCTAAAACAAAAAAGCGACACTCAAAAGAGATAAACACGTAAATATATTATACGACTAAGCCTGCGAGGGAATAAGATAGTATACATTATACAGCGTTTCATTTCTTACTAAATAAATTATTGGATAAAATTTTAGTTAAAATGTGTTTAGATGATTAATTTATATAAACCGCAAGAGTTAACTTGAGACCTGAGCTGATAACTTGATTTAATACATACATACATCTATAAGATATATATTAATTAGTATGAGAATTAGGTATAATTATTTAAGAAAACAATAGTGTTTTCTGAGTGCCTTCCTAAACGCGTCAATGTCAGTAAGAGGCAGCGCATTCCAAAGTTTGACCAAACAATATAACTACAACCCTTTTCGTAGCATCTGCGTAGTAACACGTAGCGGTTACTACGCACTACGTGAGATAAAGGTATATACTGTAGATCAACGCTGTAATATATTTAAGAGCTAATATACTAAAAAGGAGTAATATATCAGATATTTTATGGGACAGGTAATATTATGATTGGTACGTAAGTAAGCATAGACGTTTTTGTGCAAGTCGTCAAAATTTTCGCAATTTTTTCTTGTGTATATGAACATGTTTTATAGTCTCTGTAAGCTGTTGATCTAAGCGTTGGCCCTCCTAGTTCACTGGAATGCGGATAGAGTTTGATTTCCGGGTATGATAAACTAGCTGTGCCCGCGAAGTCGTCCGCGTGGAATTTGTTTTCGAAATCCTCCCGATTTTGAAACATTCTTCATTGGTGCTCCGCTCCTATTAGTCTTAGCGTGATGATATATAGCCCATAGCCTTCCTCGATGAATGGGCTATCTAATACTGAAATAGTTTTTCTAATCAGACCAGCAGTTCCTGAGATTAGCGCGTTTAAGCAAACAAATTCTTCAGCTTTATATGTTAGTATAAGATTTTGTATCTAAATAAACTTTCCTTTATATACCCTTGTTTTTTCTTACGTGTCGATTTCTGCCAGTTTACTCAAAGCCACCTAAAAGAATATCGTTCCAAAAATGAGTCACTTACAGGAAAGGATATCGGCTGACATTTATATACTCTAGTCTGTCTGGGACCAAGCTGAGGATCAATCTCAGTGTTGTCCGTTGTATATATGCTGGCACTTATATATACCTGATGTTTTTATGCAAATAGGTTTTAGAGATAGGGCAATATTGCCTCTCTCTGTCCGGCACATCGCCCTTCTATCAATATACACAGTAGCAATAGCCAAAGATTGTTATTAATTAAAACACTATGTTTAATTACTTTCTCATATAACCTGACAACACTTAATAATAATCGAAAAGAGTAACAACGACTTAACAAAAGTATCAAAAACATAATAAACACCATCAATAATTTAGATGAAAACAAATATAGTCAAGGTGAGAAAATCCATCAGTGGGGGAACTCTGTACATCTCTCATTATTTTCGTGTTTAAATAGCTACGACAATAACAAATTGGTCATTAAGTCTAAAACACCATTCAAGTCTACATTCGTAATTAGCAAAATCCGTTTAAAAAGGTAAATGACAGGTATACGGACTTACCCCACTGACGGACTTCGTCACCTTGAATAGTCAAGAACATTTTATAGATTTTTTTAAAAACTCTATGTACTGGTTCCGTAGCCTTTTTTACAATTTTATTTAGAAAAAAGTTTAAAAATTATACACGGTTATTTATTATTGTTGCGACTCAGGTCCCGACAAAAACAAAATCCACCTGCATATCTGAAACAAAGCACATTTATTACCCGTCGGCATTTGAACTAATAATATTTAAATTCTTTTATAGTCGTCTTCTTTTGTTTACTGTGTGTTTAAAATTTGTAATTATAAAACAGCATACTTGCATGTTGTATTGTAATCTTTTATGGCAGTCATTAGCCAGGTGTGTCGAATTAAGTCGACTTAGATACGGGAACATTGCAGTTGCGCAGTATAAAGCGATGATCTGATGGAGGGGGGAGTCAATCTAGCGATAACCACGAGCGAAGCAAGACGTGAGTACTACAATCGGGAATCTTTTAGTGACGGACTTTGCGCGTTTTATGGAATTACGACCTGCATTACGTTTGGACTTGTTGTGTTCGGTTATATTTGTACCTGTGTTATACGTGTTGGTATAGTTTTAATAAACTCTATAACAATTCCAACGGCATTTCAATTTGAGTCCCGTGACTCGTAACATTAGACTGAAGTTACGAATACAAAAAACGCCGTGTTTTTATGTGTACGGGCTTTTGTAACACCAAATAATGTGATGCCACACTGTAAATACAACTCGAGGTTGTTATGTCAGCATACTCTATACCAGAAGTGGTAGCCATCCAGGCAGGCAAATACCCTACAACCTGGCTGTGGGTTATGTTGTCGCTTCTTACGACAGGCCGCTCAGTCACAGGAAATTGTATTCTCTCACCGTCATTGCACGGATAATAAAGAGACATTTGTCTGTCCATGGCAACTAATTATTGTCGTAATAATCGTTTTCGCAAATTCAATTATAAAACTGTAAAGCTAAGTATGACAGGCAAACTAAAGCTTGTTATATAACGCTGAGCATGTCAGTGGCATATCACTGTAGACTATTAGCCTGACAGCGTTATATAAGGGCTTAAGGGCCTCTTAAAGGCTTCTGTGTATTCCAGTAGTTAGACACTGCTCACGAACGATATTCAGCTTTAGTGAAAGTGATAAATTAGTTCGTAAGAATCATATTTCTTTCATACAAAAATACCTACAATTAAGGCCTGATTTTTGATGCCTTCTCTTTTATAATAAAGAGTCAACAAATACATATCGTCGGCGTCAGTGCAGGAACTTGTAACAACAAAAAAAATTAGTTTTTCTTCACAATTGTTATATATAATATAGTTACCTGTTAATACATAGATAGATAGATAACACTTTATTGTACACCATTACAGAAAATACAGATGAACTTATAGGCTAAAAATATTCTAAATGTGCACAATGGGCGGTCTTATCGCTAATAAGCGATCTCTTCCAGACAACCCGCGGCAGGAATAAAAACATATTATATTGGTCAAAGGTGGTATACATAAATATTAGAGGATATGCAGCTACTTAGATATATTTTATACTTAATAGACATATATAAATACACCTATTGATATTACATACATAAATATATACATACATAAATAATAATTTGTAGTTGTTTTTTTTTCAACAAAAACAAAATTTTGAACTAAAAAGCATAAAATAAATATTTAGTTTTGCAAGCACTTGAATAGCTTTAGAAATAATATATTAAGTGCCTGTAGAATGAAATGAAATTAAGTTACAATTATTATTATCTTTTGCACAGCATGAAAATGGTAAAATGTATAGGACATCAACTTATCATTGTAAAAACTTTTGTACTATATTCTGGCAAATAAAGATTATTATTATTATTGTTACATACCGTCAAAGAAATGCGCACACCTGCCCGTCGTAAAAACGCAGTTTATTGCCTTCTTTGATTTAGGAATTCTTTTGCTTACTTTGTGTTTAGAATATGTACTTCAGAAAAACATGCTATTGTTATTGAACTTGTTTTATGGCTGTCATTAATATCGAACTAATGCTTGCCGTTATTGCATTCCGTCGAAGCCAGGTATGCGGATTAACTCGGTGAACGCGGTCCTTTGTTCTATTATACAGTTTAGTAGTATAAAACAATGCCCGAACGGAGGGGTGAGGCAGTGAAGCGACGATTACGATGATAGCAAGACGTGTGTAGTACTTTTAATTAGCGATATAGTGACGGGCTTTGCGCGTGTTATTGAATCATCAGTTTATACAGTGTCTAGTTAATTTGTACCTGTTTTATACGCGTTTGTACAGTTCTAATAAACTCTATAGTAATTCCAACGGCATTTAAATTCGACTCCTGTGTAGCTCGTAACATTATATTAAAAATGACTGCATAAGTGGGATCTTTGAAAGTTACACCGTAACTGATTGATTTTATCTGTGCAGAAACGGAGAAAGAATACAATTTCCTGCGGCTGGGCGGCCTGTCGTAAGAGGCGACAATGCAACCATCAGCCAGGTGGTAGAGTATTTGCCCGACTGGATGGCTACCACCCCTGGTCTAAATTATGTCGCCATAACAACCTTGAGTTGTGTTCCGGCATTAGTGACCAGGTTCCAGTCTCCCTTAAGAGAGCAGCAGCGCATTTGCAGTACCGTTGGTGTTGCAAATGTACATAAGCGACGGTAACCGCTTTCCATGAAGTGGACCGTCTGCCTGTCTGCTGAACTCCTGCAATAAAAATTTTTTAAAAAATATCATGTTTATAAAAACACCTTCGCAAATAATGCATTATTATTATAAATTTGGTTAACATAAAAGAAGTTATAGTGAGCCAACCTTAAAAGATAGACATATTTCAGTCTTGACAGTGTGACAGCGGCGTTACAATGAACCTCCTATCAATATCATCAAATAAATAATAATCAACCAAATAAATTATGACCTGACTAAATTCAAAGTGACAACACAACTGTTTTATTCATGCAACTGTCATTGTTAATTCTCCCATGATTTGTTTTATTCTATAGAATAACTTTTATCCGGTGATTGGAAAATCGGCCCTTAGTTGAATACAAATGTAAAGAGGTGAAGACTCGCATTTGCGGCAGTTTCATCTCCGTGACAGAGATAAACTCTAAGAGTGTTACATATGTTGGTCCCACGACATTTTACGGAAACTCTCTAATAATATGGATAACAAATGCCTCATCCTCCAGAGCCCGGTAGACGGAGAAGGCGCAAGTAATGCTGGCCGTACTATAGTTGGTTCGCGTTAAGAATGCAATGAGTCATCAATGCAACTGCAGGGTAAAGGTGTATTCACAGTGGTGTTAAAATTCAAACAATTTATATTTTTAAATATTAAGTTTAATGAATTTAAAAAATACACTTAAAAGTAAAAATTAAAATTAAGTCATTAATATTTTAATCACTATCACTGGTAACCTCGTTAGTATTTATAATAAAAGAATTTTCTGCGGCGAGTTCCGTGACGTCATCTAATCCCACACGGTATTTTCTTCTTGTAAGACGTGGTTATGATCTCAAAACAAGGGATGCCGAACACCGCGTAAAATGGGAAAGTGGATCCTAGGCTTCCTAGCGAACGCTCCGTACGCAACCGAGATTTAACGCTCTGATTGTGATGTATAATAAAAATAAACAAGTTTTTTTTTCTCTTTCCAGGTCAAGCATAAGCAAAACAGAATGTTTTCTTTATGTCGACGCTACAAAGATGAACACGGTAAGTAATTAATGGCGTGAAGTCTGGTAGACTAATTGTAAATTATTATCATTGTATCAACTTACTACTATAACTTTATGAAAGCGGATGGATGATAGCCTCGATGTTATTTTTAATTTCTTTATAATAGATGCGTTGGTTTAGTGTGCAGTTCAGGATATATGTCACATTTTTCTCCAGCACCACATCTCTAAAGTGCCAAAACCTCTGCGTTCAGATGCTTTCAAGTCCAAGTAAGTCGCAGTTCCATAAAGACAACCGGGAATGTAAATTTCCGTAATATTACAATAGTACAATAATTATAACTAGTAGTCGCCCAGTGGTCGAAATTCGACCATAATTATCCTCCAATATAATGTTAATAGTCATTTCGATTTAGTAATTTTTAGTATTTCTTCAAACACCGTGCAAGTGACAAGTTGCGCTATTTACGACATACGCATTTTATCAACGTAACTGACTAACGATGTTTACTTTAATAATAACTAGTGGTCGCCCGTGGTCGAAATTCGACCATAATAATTAATTCAAATTATAAGTTTGAAAATTATTAAGGTTCTGTTCTCTTCTTTAACCACAGATTTCGCCTAGGCTACACTGTTAATTTGATTTTAACAATAAACAAAAGACTATACATGCGTGTGTGTCAAATATATGGTAGTGTGTGTAATGTTTTTTTATGGGTTTAATGCATTTTTTATGCATAATTCTTAGATCATATGACATGTTGTATCTCAGTGGCATATGTTTTACAAACTATTAGCATTCTGCACTCCTTCGCTATATAAACTATAAGTGTGCGAATTTCATACTTCTCCGTCCGCGCAATTTTCGTAAAAAGGGGTACAAAGTTTTTGCTTCACGTGTTAATATTGTTACGAGTTGCAGGACTCGAATTAAAATGCCGTTGGAATTACTATAGAATTTGTTAGAACTATACAAACAAGTATAACACAAGTACAAATATAACCGGACACAACCAGTACAAACGTAATACACGATTCAATAACACGCGCAAAGTTGGTCACTATATAGCTTATCGAATGTACACGCGTCTTGTCTCGCTTCTGCCTATCGCTAGACTGCCTCACCCCTCCGTTCGGGCATTCCTTTTATCCTGTACAAATACAATATGTCTCGACACAACACTCGACCGCCTAACAATAATTTCCAAGAATCTGGCTAATTCCTACCATAATCCTTTATGGATACAATACACAATAGGCTGTTTTTCTAATTACAAATTTTAAACACAAAGTAAACAAAAGAAGTACAAATGCCGAAAAGGTAATAAACTGCAGGTGTGCATTCACTTTCGTCGGCGTGTAACAATATCATGATTAGTGCCACTACTTGGATACAATTTTATTGTTTACGCCATTAATAGTATTTACCAACTAAATTAATATTAAAGGTAAAATCCATATTCAATAAATTCGATATGTGCAATTGTGGTATTATAATAAATAAACCTTCGCCTCATTATTTAAATAAAATAACATTGCTTGAGGGCATGATGTGTAATCCACCCCTTTCTTTCCTACACAATTCCCTATATTTGAGCCAAATATACCTTGCTCACTGGGTGAGAAGAAATCGCCGAAAGAAAGGTGGTAGTCCAATTGTGCTCTGTGCGGTCGAAATTAAGTGAAATTCATATTACAAAATACTTTACGTAGAATTTTGAAGTGCTACAAATATTCTAAATATTTATCAGACAATAATAGTGGCCAGAAGATATAATAATATAGAAGAACTGTGCCGTCTAACCATTTAAGGAGACCGGGTGAGTTCCCTTTGTGTCCTTCCCATTGATACACTGATTGTGGTCAAAATTTTGTTGTTTAATAAATTGAACCAAAGCGTAAACAGTTATTAACAGTAGTTTTACATGACGTGACTCAGTTGATTTAACTGTCACGTACCCTATTCTGTATTCACTTCATCTGCCTCTCACTCACGACTGGTAAGTTTAACAGGAGCACGCTTCAAGCCGGCACTTAGCAACCTGATGGACGGTCTATTTACATAATGTATTGCTTAGTTATTCATGAGGTAGGCCTTCGGAAATACAGCGGTACGACTCAACGGCTTTTAAGTGGTATTTTCACAAATAGGTATACATTAATTATGAATTAAATCCATACTAATAAAAAATAGAAGACCTTCTTATCTCAGGCTTAGTATTCTACCTATAGTCTTGAGGGACTATGGGTAGAATACAATACAAATAAGTTAAGTTTTCTTACATTGTATTCAATTGTATGTAATTTTATAATTGTTCAATCATTACAGTATTATTAAAAGATGAAAAAAAAACAAAAAACTTAATAATAAAAAATAGTGGGTAACAAGCAGTAGTAACTGAGTGGTTCGAATCCTGGCCGAAAGACATGCAACACTTGCAAATCAATTTTCTGACCTAATGTGCATATTGATACAATTACTACGTGCTAAGCTACTGGTGATTAAGTCAGGAACCTTCTCATAATTTGTGCTTTGTACAAGAGTGCTGCTTACCGTATTTTTTAATAACTGGAATAAAGCAGACGGGCAGCCGGCCCACCTGATGGAAAACGGTTGCCGTCGCCTATGTACGTTTGCAACACCAGGGATGTCTCTAGTGTTGCACTCAAACACCGTATCTAGCCATTCACTTAGTTATCCTAGCGAAAACCTTTCTATATAGGGGTCGAGGTTCTTTTTTTATTACGTGAGTTCAGCAGACAGGCAGACGGCCCATCTCATTAAAAGCGGTTACCATCGCCTATGGACATTTGCAAAGGTGCTGCTGCTCTGTTAAGGGAGACTAGAACCTGGTCACTAATGCCGGAACACAACTCAATGTTGTTATGGCGACATACTTTAGACCAGGGGTGGTAGCCATCCAGTCGGACAAATGCCCTACCACCTGGATGTGGGTTGTTTTGTCCCCTCTTACGCTTCGCTATAAGACCATTTCTGGTTCGGCACAATGATCGTTAATCCCAGAGCCACATGACAGTAATGCCATGTAGATCTATCTGCGCGACGAGTAATGCTCGTCTATACACACAGCAATAGCCTCATGAAGAAATAGAAAAATGTATTAACTTTTATCAAATTCTTTCTGATTATAAAGTTATACATACATACATATTACTGATTCATGTTATACTCAAGCTATTGTTACCAAATTAAGTACACGATGACCCTAATTTATCGTTTTAATATAATAAAAAAATAAATAAAACCGTTATTACATAGCTGGGGCACTTTATTAAATCGCTCAGCTAATGCTAACGTCACAAATCAGCTGGGTAAATTGGGATACCCCCAGATACCCCCTACTTAGTGAGTCCAGGTGTCTGGGGGGCCAAGTGGGCTCGCGGGGCGCTCACTCAACCCAGCCATTCATAAAACTAAGTCTCGATCGATACCAGTCACCGTAGTGATTTCGTCGCTTGCACATATTTGTCGATAAAGTATTGTGACGATAGTATTTTGTTTTTAGCTTATTTCTTCAACGAATGCTGTATATGTGCAGTATAGCATTTATCGCGGGCTATCAATTGTTATCGAGATCCAAAGCAGCACCTATTTTGAACTGCAAAACATCCACTCTAACGTTCCAGTGTTACTTAATTCAATTTTTTGTAAGCTTCTGAAAATTACGTTATGCATTTCATCTCAGTTTGGTGCAGTCTATTTAGATGTGTGTATATGGGTTTAAATAATGATTCAGGATTGCTCTTGGTAGTTGGGTTACCCTCCAGTCATGTGGTTCAGCTGAGATGGTAAACTCAAACAGATCACCAAATTTATAGAGGTGGCAGGATGTGTACATAGTTGCTCCGTCTGCGCGCTTGTTGTCTTCGAATAAGATCTGCTTTTGCTGGCGTATTTCATTACTCCAATCACCTGAATCGCGGAATGTATATATCTGCAATACTTAGGAGCCGTTTATTAGTTAGGTAAGGCGTTTAATGAGGGGTGGGGGTCGAGCCAAATATCACGTAATGTTTTCCCTGAGAAAATGTGTCAAATTGCGAGGACATGTTGAAATCACATGAACATGTTGGAGCCAATAGTTATTCTTGAGACCGTGCATGAGTCTTTTTATTATTCAATTACATAATTGTGATTCTAGCTTATGTTCTACGCAATTTTAAACACTAGTCTTATATAAAAATATTAAGCAAATTATGTTTTTTTTAATCCAATGCATTAACACTAGAAGCACATTTTGAGTAATGTCACTTGACCTTGAGGTACGGTTTGAGCCAAATCTCACGATATCTCATCAAGGGAAGAGGGGTCGGAAAATCGCCAAAAACGCCTCACACAATAATGGATGCCCTCTTATTCAAGGTGTATTACGGGACTTCATTTATCGGTTATTTCATGTGCAAGCTTCCTCACCATAATTAATCTATGTTACCTTAATCTGCCGCGCTCCAGTGTTTCTTACGACCGTTTTTTTACTATATATAATTCGCTTATACTCGTATACGCTGGAGGTATACTACACGTGCAAGGAATCCTCCTTTATGTTCATCTGCCGTGCTAGATTTAATTCAAAAATCCCCTATAGGCCTCTTGTACTATTTAATAATAATTATTGTCAACGCGGCAGCCCAGTAATAGGTACTGAACGCGTATCCAAAATGGCGGTGTTAGGAATGCTGGTATGGATGAGAAAGGAGACTAACCTGCGTGCCTCTGGGCTGCACTAACTATGCGTGCTGATCACCATGTTGTGAGCCTTGCAGCCAATCTTCTGGCTTGTCTCCTTCTTGCGGCCTTCGATAAAATGTACACACGCGGCGCGGTATAACTGCAATATGCAAGTTGTAGCGGAAAAGATGTGCGGGTCGTCGTACGAGACGCGACAGCAGACTACGTGTGACGAGGGTCAACAGCAGGCTGACTCGTAAAGACGAGCAGTATTAGTAGCAGCGGTAAGTACGACAAGGATAGTCGTATGGAAGGGAAGATGCGGCTGGGAAAAGGTGATTGGATAACGCGGTTAGGAAAGCGGGTAGTTGTGAAAATAATTGGATGGGACAGGATTTTAAATAAGCGGCGCGAACAATTATAATAAAGAATGTTATAGATATATAACACTCACAAAAACTTATGAAATTTAAGATGCATAAGTACTTATAAAACATATCGATATTTTAAACAAACGTCCAGCTCTACTCTCATACTAAGTTATGTCAACATTAATTACGTTTGGGCATTGTACCTAATACACTGCGTGGTCAGTGCACTTAATGTACTTTTTAATGTTTCCAAGCACGTCTTGTATTGTGAAATAACAGTAACTGTTGGTTTTGTCTATATTTTAAGTACATTTGCTAACAAAATTGCTAGAGGTTTTTATGTGAGGAGAATAGGGCAGTCTATGGTGGGCTTGATTAAGTTTGGTTTTGTTTAAATGAATATTTTATGTGTTTAGGAGATATATAAGATTTGGAAGCTTTTTTATTTGGTTCTTAATTATTTTTTTGGTATTTACCCGTTTCTTGAATAAGGGTCATATTTCGGCTATCAATCAGTGAACCTCGCGTGGTCAACGAGTGAACGTTTCATGATTCACGAATTGACTAGTAGTCTTTCAGCAATTGGTGAAAGGTGGCCAGGTGGTAGGGCATTTGCCCGACTGGATAGCTACCATCCCTGGAGTATGCCGCCATAACAATCTTGGGTTGGTTCCGGTATTAGTGACCAGGTTCCAGTCTCCCTTAAGAGAGCAGCAGCGCATTTGTAGCACCTTTGGTGTTGCAAATGTCCATAGGCGATGATAACCGCTTTCCTCAAATGGGCCGTTTGTCTGATGGTTTGACTGGTTCAAAGTAAAAGAACAAATTTTTAATAGTTGGACTATTGCAAACATACCGGCTAGGCTGATGGAAATTGGTAACCGTTGATTATATATATCTGTGACTCTAGATTACGTTATTACTAACGTGCTGCCTGGAAGGTATTTATGACACCTTTTTTGAAAAACTCCATATTGTAGCGCTTGGGCAAATTATCTGCTGAAAGCTTTGGAATAAGCTTCTATCTCCATAGTAAGCAGAAGAGAAGTTCGTGAGAAGTGATGAGTACTTGAGCGAAGTGGTTCTACAATTTGAGGATAACTGTCGCAGCCGATGGGGACTGGTGTGGTAACACGAGTACACGAGTAAGCACCATTCTGAAATGTTTCTCGATATGTTCTCGGTTATACAGATAGTACAAGACATCTTTACCTACATAGTATAAAACAAAGTCGCTTTCGACGTTTGTCTGTATATCCGCTAACCCCTTCTAAACCACGTAACGGATTCTCAAACGGTTTTCACCATCAGCTAAATAATTTTTCAAGGATATATATACATGAAGTAGCGCAGATTTTAAATCTAAGCAATTGCTGTCGATCAGTGAAAACCGCATCGAGATCGGCCCAATAGTTTTTACATGAATCCCGAACAAACAGACAAGAAGTCTCAAGAAAAAGAAAGGGTGGGACTTAAAGTATAGCGCCATCTATTTGATGTTAAGTAACTTAGTTGACAGCAGAACTCATACATACTATATACCTTTCTCGGTTTTCAAAAAAAAAAAAATATAGATTAAAATGAAACCTATCCTACGTCCTAAGTTGGAACAAACAAAATGAAAAAAAAGTGTGTGTGTACTTATGTACACGCGTTAGAAGTTATACTTCTAACAATTGGTTAAATAAATAAAGCCCCTACCACGGTCGATTCGACCGTGGTAGGGGCTTTATTTATTCAATTGACCGTATTGAAAAATACAATCAAAAACTGAGGTTTATTCTAAATAACTTAGAAAAAACGATATAATTACTTATTTTGTTAGAAATTCACTGGAATTAGAATTAAAATAAATCCTTTGATTTTGCTGATCACTTTAATATATATATATATATATATATATATATATATATATATATATGTCGCAGAACGGCCTCGTTCTCACGACATCATCTTTAGTTATTGCAGGTTTAGTGGGCGTCATCAGGATAAAATGCGAGCATAAAACACAATAGCCACGGTTTATACACTTTTAATTTAGATTTGATCAACATTATGACATAGTTTAGACCGAGCAGCGGGTTCAGGGCACCCGCTCATACTTCCAGCTTCAATACTTTCTTTAAAATACTCCATGGTCCAACTCGACCTGTTGCCACCAACCGAATGTGTCACAAAAACTCCTCCGTCTACCGAAGTAGATACTACTCAAAGTATAGAGGGCGTCTCTGACCCCGCTCCGCCATATGCTCTGCTCCGATTGGTCGTTTATTAAATTACAATATTCATAACTTTTATTAGGTTAGAACGATCTTGAAGTTATAGAAACATTCAACAAATCAAATTAAATTACATTAAGAATTTTAGAAGTAATTAAAATGTAAACAAATGATATTGTGCGTTATACATCCAAATAATAATCCATCCAACTATAACTTCCCTCCGACATATATATATATATATATATATATATATATATGTAGGATACTAAATAAATTATTTATAAATCATCAAACTCGTATTAATTAAAACACACAATGCTCGTCTCACAAATTCACAATCCGTCTATCAACAACTCGTTGCTACGCAACCACCATACTACACTCGGCCATCCTGAAAAACTAAAACGTTGACTATAGCTAACTTCAGGATGTCGGTTGACTATAGCTAACTTCATTATGTAGCTTTTTTCGTGTGACGGTGTGCGCGCGCATCGTAAAAATTTACTCTTATCATTTTTCCCTAACGCGCCTAAGGAAGTATAACTTCAATAACTTAAATTTATCCTAGTTTTCGGAATAACCTTTACATAAATCTATCCCATTATCCGGGATGAAAAGTATCTCTTGGCCATCCTCGATATTAAGGTTACATGTGTACCGAATTTCAACCAAATCGGTCCAATAGTCTTTCCAAGGGTAACAAAAACAGAGACAAATATATTTTTATCCCGGAAACTATCTAATTTTTCGTGATAAAAAGTATCCTATGTTCGTTCTCGGCATCGAATATATATATATATACTGAGTTTCCGCCAAATCGGTCTGGTAGTTTTTCCGTGAAAACAGAACAGACAGACAAAGGTACTTTCGCATTTATAATATTAATAGGGATAATCGGGATATATAGAAGATAGATGTAGATATCTTTCTGTCTATACAGAGGTAACTGCTTATCTTTATATTTTGCAGCAAGTAACTAAACTAAAAGTCATATAATATCCCTTTCTAGGAGTACACTAATCTTATTACATATGTTTTTAAACTTTTCCCTTCGCTTCTCTTTCGATCGTAAACAGATCTATTCTGAGACAAAACTGATAGTGACACAGTGTAGGTAGATGCAATGTTAGATAAAATACAATTATAAATAACTAAGATTAGTGTGTAAGGCCCCGTAAAATTCCAAATTATGCATATTGGATCACCGTTGCATTCGTAACTTGTGACTCGATTGCTAGTGTGGATGTATTTACTTGAAAATACAGCGCGGTTATCTTTCAGTTATTTTGTATGCACACGTTTTCTTGGCATATGGAAGATCATATACGGTTATAAAGTGACGTATTGGGGTCGCTATATGTATGCCATTTTATGCCCAGAGTCTACATTTTTAAGCTGAGATGGATCTTATAAGTGCCGGTTCTATTCGTCAGTTTTATTGTATTATAAAACTGACTATATATATTTAAATATTGGTAACTTTACTGCTTTGTCATTTTCTAAACTTTAACATAAAACACAAAACCCAGTCCTTTAAAAAGAAGTGAATAAAGTAGTTTTATTTCAGACTCGACAAAAAAATCCTCCCTTCAATAGCTAGAAGCTTACCTAAGATTATTGTGGTGGCGTCTTGACCGACCCGAAGTATAATCGGAAATTCTTGACCAATATGAAATCAGAGTGTAATATTCTCTTTTTCAGTTTCATAAGAAAGGTTTTTTCCCTGGGAGAGTTGTTAGCCCGCTGCACAACCCCCAAAATGCTGGAGGACCACATCCTACTTCGGTCGGCGAAACCATCGGCCTTAGCCAGTGGCGTAGCTAGGCTGTCCCACCGACCATTCCCCTATCCGCCACCCGGGGGATGCTCCCCATACGCCGTGAGGGCCAGCGCGGGGTTATAACAGTTATGGGCCTTACTTATAATCGTTTCTTAAATTTAAAGAAACTGCTCTGCAACTGATTATTGAAAATCTTACCCATAAACTCTTTAGTCGAATATTTTGGGTACAACCTACGTTAATCATTCAAATTTCGTTTATCTGTGCTCCTCTTAGGTAAAAAACAGGTAATACACGTTTATAAGTGACAAATAAAGATATTCATTGATTAAGGGACAGATTCTGTTCTCTTACTTAAAAAATGTCTAATCGTTTGTTAACGAGATTATTATAAGTAAGGCCGTATATATATAACAGGAAGGAGTGTAGTATTCTCATTTTGGAGGCCAGGACTCATTTTAGATCGTTGAGCCGCAGTCTTTAGCCGCAGTTAAGTCTGTAATATACAGTACATAACATACAGAATACGTAATTTACTCAACTTGACATAATTTACTATTCCAATACAGTATTATAAAGTATATTTAGTTCTACCGCAGATTTCAATTTCTTTGAAATTTTGCAGTATATTTAGGTCATTGACAAAGTGTATCCTCTAAACAGTATATATACTGTGGCATCGACCACAAATCACTCGGAATAACAACTATTGATATTTATTGCCTGAATTCTGTCCTGTGACCTTCCAATGTGTTTTTGGGTCACAAATATATTGCGTACGGAATTATTTTCAGTCCGCAACTTTGGGAATGATGTGCGGCTTAACCTCGGTAATTGGATTTAAACCTCAGAAGTATCTTAGGGTTTTTGTATTAAGTTACGTCTGACATCGTATTTATTTCTCTATTTTTGGAACTTTGAACCAGTCACTGTAAATATCAGTTCGATGGTTTTCTGTGGGAAAATTAAAAAGGCTATATAAAGCTGCTGAATAGGATGCGAGCAGGTCATTTCCTGACGAGAAGTTTTGGCCACCTCATTGGCAAAGTTGATTCCCACAACTGCCTCCTGTGTGAAACTCGTGAGGGTGTCCAACATGTGTTAATGGGATGCAGCAAAATTAAAGATGGCAGAGAACAGCTCATGAGGGAGTTGGGACTGAATCGCTTTGATGTAGTTTTTTTTATAGAGGTTTTGGCAGAGTCAGCCTCAAAAAAGGCCACTTTGTTAGCCAGCTCATTATTTAAATTATAATACATAAAATAATATAAAAAATTCCCTGTCACAATGTTTGACCGCGATTAACTCCAAAACTACTCAACCGATTTTGATGTTTTTTTGAGGTACTCTTTTACTGTCGCAACCTCAAGATTTTGTATGAGTGTACAAACTTATGACGTCATAGACTTGTATATAAATAAAATAAAAATAGTAATTAAATTATTTCTATAATGATATTTTAGAAGTAAGATGATGTCATGTAATATATTGGGATATAGGATAATAAGTTGGGACCTTTTAGAGGAGTGAAATTATGATCCTCATACAACAATTTTCAAAAAAATTACATTTATCAAGAAATTGGTCATTTTACACAGAAAAAAAATTAAGCCAATCTACCCTGTTTCTAATACTGATCAAAAACTTTTATCGAACCGGGTTGGAGTACGAAAAATTCATATTTTGCAAAATTGTTTTCCCATGGACTTGCAATGATTTCCTATAAAATATGAGAAGAGTTTTTTGCGATTTCGCAAATTTTAGTACTGCAACCTAGGTTGGTCCGACAGGAGGTTTGATCAGTATTAGAAACAGAATCGATTGATATCAAATTTTTGTGAAGACTGGTATTTTTTTGCTAACTGTACATTTTTGTTTAAATCTGTGAATGGGGATCAAAATTTCCCAAAAAAATATAGATAATTTCCTAAGACCTTAGCCGTGCAGAAACGGAGAAAGAATACAATTTCCTGCGGCCGGGCGGCTTATCGTAAGAGGCGATAAAATAACCCACAGCCAGATGGTAGGGTATTTGCTCGACTGGATGGCGACCACCCCTGGTTTAGGGTATGCCGCAATAACAACCTTGAGTTGTGTTCCGCCATAAGGGATCAGGTTCCAGTATCCGTTAAGAGAGCCAGCGCATTTGTAGCACCTTTGGTGTTGCAAATGTCCATAGGCGATGGTAACCGTTTTCCATTAAGTGGGCCGTCTGCCTGTCTGCTGAACCTCCTGCCATAAAAAAAGACCATTCTCGTGTAGCTGAAGTTTCCCCTTACTACCTTGCTGAAAATTTCGAACCTGTATATAAAAAAGTATATCCTCACACATACATATACACATATGTATGTATCTGTACACACACATCTATACATCATACACAAACTTCCAAATGTATAAATTTTGAACTAATTTTCTAAATATTATAACTACAGCAGTTATTTGCGACACCAAATTGTTTCATTACAAAAATGTCTATAAAAAATTTAATCCCTATTTCTTCGAGGCTAGCAATGCAGTGTTGCACACGTCCATGATGCCGGTGACCACTTTCCATCAAACCATCTTTCTGATTGTCTGCTCCTGGCATTAACAAATTACCTAATGTACTTAAAAACACCAACAGAAAAGTAGAAAACAATTCAGAAATTATCTCCTTGCATTCACTGTACCGTAACGGCAACCCTCTTGATACCTATACAAATACAGATTCAAAAGCCGGTTTACAGAGCTTTTTGAACCGGTAACCCGGTCCCTATTGGGAATCACTAAATATTCACTATAAAGGTGTCTTTATAGAATCCACTTCGGTTATACGACGCCCGGTTATCGGCACTTGTACCGGTTTATATTGGTTTGATCCGGTTCAAAGAGGCCTCATTTAATATTTCAATCTATAAAATTGGAACGGAGACGTGTCTGTACATTAATGATAATGACTGAATTGAAAACAGTTTTATTAAAACTTCCGACTTATTCACAGGCCGTGTCTTGACTTTTTGTTTATATTTTCGAAACATTTCGTAAGAAATGTGACGAAATACGACGTTCAACCGCCCATGAATTTCGTAACTTTTTGAGATTTCTCAAATTTTCAATGGATATTACGAGTGATTTTAGCTTAATTCGAGTTTAGTTTATAGACACGAATACGATGCTTGTGTATATTTTTTTTATAGCTGGAGTGCAGCAGATAGGCTGACTGACTACCTGATGGTAAGCGATTACTGTCGCCTATGTACGTTTACGACACCAGAAATGTCAGCAACGCATGCATTTTAAAAAAAGCTCGCATGAGTTAACAGTTTCCTTAATTTTTTTTACAGAATGTGTGAGAGTTTTAGTAAGCAAAAGATAGATAGATATAATACTATATTATTCACCAAAACAACAGATACAATACATTAATCACCTACAATATTTTTAGGCAGAATAGTAGGCGACCTTATCGCTTAGAGCGGTCTCTTCCAGGCAACCTAATTTACAGGATATTCTATACTAATTTGACGATGTAGGTGCAAAATTAGAGCGATCTCTTCTAGACAACCTAACTTACAGGATATTCTATACTAATCTAGTGATGTAGGTGCATATATTATTAACACTGTGGAAAAACCTTAGTTGGGAGCTCATTCCAAATCCTCACGGTATGGAAGAGAAACGTTCTTGAGGAACGTTATGTACATGAGTGAAGTGGCTCGATAAATTGCGGATGAACACCCAGCCGATGGCCAGCGGTGCCGTGGTAGAACAAAGACGAAGGCACTATTCTGAATAAGCTCCTCGGAACACTCGTCATATAGTCTCCGAAGGCTTAACGTATCTCAGCCATATGTGAGTTTGGGATCATTGACAACGCGAAGTACAGAGGATTAAGCTGGTAGGCTGGTGCTCCAGCTCAGTATGCTTGTTACATATTATATATTTGAACTGATTTTGGTTACAATAACTACCAAGTATTGTGAGTATTAATGCGTTGACTTCGAAACCAATATAAAAAAGCTAAAAACAAGTCTTTAGTTTTGGGTTTTGTTCGTTGACAACAGAATCTTAATAATGTTCTAACTTATAATTGTAATTAATTATTATGGTCAAATTTCGACCACTGGCCGACTACTAGTTTATACTAAAACACATGTCGTGTAAGTTAGTAAAGCCAGTCTCTCGCGGTACGTACCTGTTACATACTTTGAAATTATTTGATTGAGAAAAACAATTTTAACGCTTAATAACCGGTTATTTTAAACCTGTTTCTAACCACGGAAACAAACATATCAAAAACCTTTATTGACTGTGAATGTGTGCTAAAGCTTTAAATTTCAACCTGTGTTAAAAATTGAAAAAGCTTTTTTCCCTAAAAGTGAAATGGCAGCCATTATACGAGGCAGGCTCTTGAAGGGTAAACAATATTAGCATAAAACCAATATCGGGCCCCAGTGTCTCGAACGCACCTGGTCTGTGATTTTTATCAGAATTATAGGCACAGAGACTATCAATACGTGATTATTGATACGAATCGTAGGTATTTAGGTTTTCTTGAATTTATATATGTTACACTCACTGACATACTTTACAAACTGTTACGTCACGTACATTGAATCATTTACTGCTACTGACAAAATACATTACGCACAAAAATAAAATATTAAAATTTTTGGGTGGTTTTCAACACAAGTTGAAAGTGTCCCAAAGAAACCCTCAAAATTTCAAAGCCTTGCGATTTTATTTTCTTAGTGTTCAGAAGCTTCCAATTTATCGATTTTGAAAATTACTGTAATAAGCAATTTTTCGTTTTTTATGCTTTTTTTTAACTTCTGTTTCTTTCGAGTTTAACCATAATTTGTTCATAAAAAACATCTTTTGCTAAAAAAATCCATGACTGATACAGTGTAGATATAAGATCATGTTTGTTTTTAAAGTAATAAATAATAATTAACAAGTTGAAAAAAAATCGAAAAATGTTTCATTTTATGAATTCTTAAACTGCAGCATAATAAAGAACGTGAAAGTAAAAACTAGAACTAAACAAAAAAGAGGGCATAATTATAGATGAAAATATAAAAATGACTGTTCGTCTGTATGTCCTTTATAGAATCGTAAACTATACATTTAATCATGTGATGATCTTTGGCAAAGTAGTTGTGCATGAGCCAGAGAAGGTTTCTGAACTGGCTCACAATTGAACCCGGTAGGTGGCGCTGCTGTCGGCATATCGATTGAAGCTTTTCCGGGCAGGACGACGTCTGCCGGGACAGATAGTTATACATAAAGTATTGGTCCCAAACCACTGTCACTTACCGGGAACGTTCCCAAAAGGCTGGCAGCGTTACCATATTGAATAGCAATACTCAGCCTTTGAGCAAAATAGACGATAATAAAAATAAATTTCTCAAACCTTTTTCACGCATCATTAGGTATTAAATGATAAAAATATGCTTTTGTTCCAGAACATGGCGGCATACAAATCAAAGGCGGATACATGCTACGTTATAAAAGTAAGTACCCGTTCAATATTAGAGCACGGAACGTCGCTCCTAACATTTTATGGCATCGGAACCCTCATATTGAGTTACTAATAAAAATAATTCTGGCACTCAATCATATTTGGGAATCGTAAGCAATAATATTGGAATGTAGGTGGCATAAAAAGGGCCAGTTAATATTTGGGCCACCGTTGTTGTTTTCTTTATTCCTTTTAAGGCTTCCACAAACGGAATACGTAATAGGGCCACGGGCGTGACGTCACAACCGTGACCTTTTTTTCTATGTGTAAAAGGGAACCGTTCTGAATTCATCATGCCCGTCTACCAGACTGTCTATATTGCATTAATCGGAATAAATTTTTTTATAGTAGGAGTACAGCAGACAGGCTGACGGCCCACCTAATGGAAAGCGGTGACCGTCGCCTATGGATGTTTGCAACACCAGAAATGTTACCAACGCGCTGCCGGCAAATAATAACAGCAACAACAATACTCGTATTACTCAATACTTTATTGTACACCAACTTAAAACAGTAACACATTTTGATATTGTTACACGCCGACAAAGTGAATCACCTGTAGTTTATTACCTTTCCCGCATTTGGACTTCTGTTGTTTACTTTGTGTCTATTTGTAATTTAAAAAAATATCCTATTGTTATTGTACTCGTTTTGGGCCGCAGTGTGCAGATTACGTTTTCTTGGAAAATACAGTCCACGCGGTCGTGTATTGTATTGAATAGTTTAGGATAAAACAATGCCCGAATGGAAGGTTGAGGCAGTCAAGCGAGGATTACGATACGAGCAAGAAGTGTACATTAGATAAGGTATATAGTGACGGATTCGCGTGTTATTGAATCGTGCAGTTTGTACTTGTTGTGTCCAGTTATATTTGTACCTGTGCTATACGTGTTTGTATAGTTCTAATAAATTCTATAGTAATTCCAACGGCATTTTAATTCGAGTCCCGCACTCGTAACAATATCATAGGAATATCATACGAATTAGAAGGTAGTAGTACAATTGGCGGCCTTATTGCTTAAAGTAATCTCTTCCAGGCAACCTTTGGATGGACAAAGATTTTAATCACAATAAATTGTTGGCGTGCAGCTTAACACTATACTAATGATAATATATATTATATTCTGAAATAAACTTTCGTGAGAAAGTTTATTTTATATTTGTTTAGTTTATTTTTCAAAGTCGTGAGACTTTTGTCGGTTTTTATAAATATCCCGTCCATTTGCAAACGGGAAAAAAGATATTTATGTCCCCACTATTGATTCTGGATGGTGTGCATGTGTGTATCTCTTCTTTGTCTTCGTCTTACTTTTCCTCTGTCTATGGTTGCGAGGCTTATGTGTGTATGTCACTTCGGTGTAATGTGTGTGGTGATTGTGATGTGTGTTCTGGTTGTTAAGTTGTGTTATGTGTGGTTGAATTTAGGGTGTCTGTGTTGTTTACAAATACGGCATCTTCTAGCACCTTGCGTAGAATGTTTGTGATGTGTAACGCTGCCGGCTTCTGTTATAATGTACTTATAATAATATACTTTTATATTTATATATATATATGTCGCAGAACGGCCTCGTTCTCACGACATCTTTAGTTATTGCATGTTTAGTGGGCGTCATCAGGATAAAATGCGAGCATAAAACACAATAGCCACGGTTTATACACTTTTAATTTAGATTTGATCAACATTATGACATAGTTTAGACCGAGCAGCGGGTTCAGGGCACCCGCTCATACTTCCAGCTTCAATACTTTCTTTAAAATACTCCATGGTCCAACTCGACCTGTTGCCACCAACCAAATGTGCCACAAAAACTCCTCCGTCTACCGAAGTAGATACTACCAAAGTATAGAGGGCGCGTCTGACCCCTCTCTAGACATGCTCTGCTCTAATTGGTCGTTTATTAAATTACAATATTCATAACTTTTATTAGGTTAGAACGATCTTTAAGTTATAGAAACGTTTAACAAATCAAATTAAATTAAATTAAGAATTTTAGAAGTAATTAAAATGTAAACAAATGATATTGTGCGGTATACATCCAGGCAACAATACATCGTCATATCGTCATAGTCATAGCTTCCCTCCGACATATATATATATATATATACATATATATATATATATATATATATATATATATATATATATATACATATATATATATATATATTGTTACGTGCGAGCGGGGTTACGCACTTATGGATTGGAAGAAAACACCAGTTTTTAATTTAAAAGCTTTTATTGTCTTACACAGCCGCACGTAGTACCTCTCTGTAGGGTTGCCCCTATACGCACGACCAACGATGCACAGTCCCGACGATAAGTTGTCACACCCTCAATACCGTCGCCGATATTGCGCGGACCACCTCCAATATTATCGCGGGTAACTCGCTTCTGGTTCCTCCTTCGAACTACGCTAAACACCTCCTTCGCGTATCTGTCCACCAAACTTGTCACTAAATTCACCACTTAATCCGTCTCTGTACTCTATTAACCTTCTCTGATTACCCTTTAGTATCGCACTTGTCGTTTCACCGTCTTGAACTGAACTCAACTTTAAACTGCTACTTTCAACTCTGAAACTGCCCGGTAGGCGCGCCTTGCGCTGTTTATATACCCGGAAGAATTTTCTAGAACCCCTCTATCTATCTCTGTCTCTTCCTTCCCGAACCTTCTGTTCGGGAACTTTCGTTTATACATCTATCCCTTTCTAACATCTATCTATCTCTTTCTTTCGGACATCGTCTATCCCTTTCTAACATCTGTCTATCTCTTTCTTTCGTTTATCGTCTATCTCTTTCTAAATATATCCGTCCTTGTCTTTTTCTTCCAGAA
Organism: Dendrolimus pini; assembly: GCA_949752895.1. Lineage (NCBI taxonomy): Eukaryota > Metazoa > Arthropoda > Insecta > Lepidoptera > Lasiocampidae > Dendrolimus > Dendrolimus pini. The sequence goes on from OX457142.1 coordinate 15,723,259, forward strand.
ATTTCTAGTTCTTTCTAAAAGTTCTAAAACTGATTTACGCTGCTGGGGAGTTCCACCCTCGGTCGCCACAATATATATATATATGTCGCAGAACGGCCTCGTTCTCACGACATCTTTAGTTATTGCAGGTTTAGTGGGCGTCATCAGGATAAAATGCGAGCATAAAATACAATAGCCACGGTTCATACACTTTTAATTTAGATTTGAACAGCATTTTGACATAGTTTAGACCGAGCAGCGGGTTCAGGGCACCCGCTCATACTTCCAGCTTCAATACTTTCTTTAAAATACTCCATGGTCCAACTCGACCTGTTGCCACCAACCAAATGTGCCACAAAAACTCCTCCGTCTACCGAAGTAGATACTACCAAAGTATAGAGGGCGCGTCTGACCCCTCTCTAGACATGCTCTGCTCTAATTGGTCGTTTATTAAATTACAATATTCATAACTTTTATTAGGTTAGAACGATCTTTAAGTTATAGAAACGTTTAACAAATCAAATTAAATTAAATTAAGAATTTTAGAAGTAATTAAAATGTAAACAAATGATATTGTGCGGTATACATCCAGGCAACAATACATCGTCATATCGTCATAGTCATAGCTTCCCTCCGACATATATATATATATATATATATACATATATATATATATATATATATATATATATATATATACATATATATATATATATATTGTTACGTGCGAGCGGGGTTACGCACTTATGGATTGGAAGAAAACACCAGTTTTTAATTTAAAAGCTTTTATTGTCTTACACAGCCGCACGTAGTACCTCTCTGTAGGGTTGCCCCTATACGCACGACCAACGATGCACAGTCCCGACGATAAGTTGTCACACCCTCAATACCGTCGCCGATATTGCGCGGACCACCTCCAATATTATCGCGGGTAACTCGCTTCTGGTTCCTCCTTCGAACTACGCTAAACACCTCCTTCGCGTATCTGTCCACCAAACTTGTCACTAAATTCACCACTTAATCCGTCTCTGTACTCTATTAACCTTCTCTGATTACCCTTTAGTATCGCACTTGTCGTTTCACCGTCTTGAACTGAACTCAACTTTAAACTGCTACTTTCAACTCTGAAACTGCCCGGTAGGCGCGCCTTGCGCTGTTTATATACCCGGAAGAATTTTCTAGAACCCCTCTATCTATCTCTGTCTCTTCCTTCCCGAACCTTCTGTTCGGGAACTTTCGTTTATACATCTATCCCTTTCTAACATCTATCTATCTCTTTCTTTCGGACATCGTCTATCCCTTTCTAACATCTGTCTATCTCTTTCTTTCGTTTATCGTCTATCTCTTTCTAAATATATCCGTCCTTGTCTTTTTCTTCCAGAAATTTCTAGTTCTTTCTAAAAGTTCTAAAACTGATTTACGCTGCTGGGGAGTTCCACCCTCGGTCGCCACACTACCCCCTCCTAAAACGTGCTCGTCCCGAGCATCGTTATAACATTGAATTTTCGCTGGTCGACCCACATGGACTTTCCCGGCAGGACTCTTCGTAACTCCGTTTCTCCACATAGCTGCTCCAACGCTGTCTCAATAAGACTCTTGTGGAAAGCTCCCCACATCTGCCCGTCACTCCTCACGACACCATCGCAATGCTGAAGGGCACCGCCTCCGATGTCTTTTCTGGACATCCTTGACTAAGTCCCCAGTATTCGCCGTTGTAGCTCGTCTCTTAACCCTCTTCTTCCTTCGGTCCGCCTTATTCCATGTTCCTGTATGACCAGACCAGCGTTCCTCTGACATGACCCTCATGGTTTGTCCGTAACATTCGCTAGCAACTTCACGCGGCACCCCTTCAGATCGTTGTTTCTGGCGATCTCGTCGTAGCCTCGGCGCATCTACCAAAACTTGTTTCTGAAACCCATTTCGGTGCACTTTCTTTTTCCTTTGATTTTCTTTACTAATTCTTAGCCAGACCGCGTCTTTACATCCGCTATTTATTGGAACTTCTATTTCTCCACACTTGAGGATGCCGTTTCCTATATCAAGTGTACACCGATGCCTTCTGAGGAAATCTAAACCGATTATGCATTCCCCTATAATGTCGGCTATAACTGCTTGTTGCCAGAAAAGCTTTTCACCAATCTTGAAAGCTACTTTCTGCTCTCCTTTTACCGGTATCCGTTGGCCAGTAGCCGTTGTTAGCTCAAAAGTGTTGTCTTCATTAGTTACTTTTCCATTTTTCCTCAATAACTGCGGTCCAATACCTGTACGCGTTGCTCCAGTGTCTATAGTTAGTAGACAAGCAACTCCATTCACTATCCCATTAACCATTAAACTATTCCCATTTGAACTTTGATAAATCCGAATTTCCGGGGTAATTTTTCTGCCAGCCTGTATCGTTCTCGCACCTCTAGCTTTGTTTGCTCTTTCTAATACAGAAGCGTCAGTTCTTTGCCCCTCATAAGGTCGTCTTGGGCACCTGTTTCGGAAATGTCCTCGCTCCCCACAGGCATAACATCTGAGGGTAAATGTCCTCCGACCTCCCATGGAATCATCGCCCGTCGTGATCTCACGTATGCGTCCACTCCTCGAATCTCGACGAACAGCTTCGACCTCTAAAGCGTGCGCCAAAGCCTCCCTCATGTTATCGTGATGGCCCAATCGTACAGCTGCTCTTATCTCAACGTCAGATATACCGTCAACAAACGTTTGAAGTAGTACGCTGTCAACAAGTGTCGAAGGCGAACTCCGATATGCCTTCCGTACCAGCTTGTCCACCTCCAGTGACCAGTGCTGTAGCGATTCGTTAGGTCTCTGATAGCGCTCTCGAAGTTGGGCTCGAAACACGTGCTCTAAATGAGAGTCACCAAACCGTGATTCCAGAGCTTCCATTAGTTGCTCATAAGAGGCATCCTTGCTGACTGCTTCCAACACATTCGTTGCTTTATCCCGGAGTCCCAAAACAAGCGCAGTCCTAGCTTGTTCACTATCCCTTCCATTCATCTGTACCACCGCTTCGAACTGCCGCCTATAAGCTGCCCATGAAGATGCTCCATCATAAGGAGGTGCCTTAAAATTCATGGCAGATGGAGTTGTCACCGTTGAGATTGGCACACCCCTAACCTTTATTCTATGCAAATCTTCTTCCATAGCTGAAATTCGTTCGTCATGCCCAGACAGACACTCTTCATGTACCTGAAGCTTATTTCTTACCTCCTGAACTGCCTGTGCACTATCTTTAATAGCCTCTAGAATGCTGCCTTCACTGGTCCTCTGATCTTTCCCCAGAGCAAGCAGTTGTTCTTCCACGGCGCGCAGCTGATCCTCCTGACGGCGTGCTTGCTCCTCTTGGCGGCGAGCTTGTTCCTCCTGACGGCGGGCTTGTTCTTCCTGACGGCGCTCTTGTTCTTCCTGACGGCGGGCTTGTTCTTCTCGACTGCGGGCTTGTTCTTCCTGCATCGCTCGCAGCTGCTCGAACAATGTCCAGAACTCCGATTTAGGGGGCTGCGTACTTGATGGGTCTGTTGAAGTCCCCTCAACAGGATCGTTTAACTCTCCAGGGTTTTCTTCTACAGAGCTCTCCAGTTCCAAATTCTCTTGTTGCTGGGCGGCAGCCCTAGCTCGAGTGTTGACGCCGTCTCTTGGCATTACTGACATTTTATCTTCCAATCCCACTTCTGACACCAAATGTTACGTGCGAGCGGGGTTACGCACTTATGGATTGGAAGAAAACAGCAGTTTTTAATTTAAAAGCTTTTATTGTCTTACACAGCCGCACGTAGTACCTCTCTGTAGGGTTGCCCCTATACGCACGACCAACGATGCACAGTCCCGACGATAAGTTGTCACACCCTCAATACCGTCGCCGATATTGCGCGGACCACCTCCAATATTATCGCGGGTAACTCGCTTCTGGTTCCTCCTTCGAACTACGCTAAACACCTCCTTCGCGTATCTGTCCACCAAACTTGTCACTAAATTCACCACTTAATCCGTCTCTGTACTCTATTAACCTTCTCTGATTACCCTTTAGTATCGCACTTGTCGTTTCACCGTCTTGAACTGAACTCAACTTTAAACTGCTACTTTCAACTCTGAAACTGCCCGGTAGGCGCGCCTTGCGCTGTTTATATACCCGGAAGAATTTTCTAGAACCCCTCTATCTATCTCTGTCTCTTCCTTCCCGAACCTTCTGTTCGGGAACTTTCGTTTATACATCTATCCCTTTCTAACATCTATCTATCTCTTTCTTTCGGACATCGTCTATCCCTTTCTAACATCTATCTATCTCTTTCTTTCGTTTATCGTCTATCTCTTTCTAAATATATCCGTCCTTGTCTTTTTCTTCCAGAAATTTCTAGTTCTTTCTAAAAGTTCTAAAACTGATTTACGCTGCTGGGGAGTTCCACCCTCGGTCGCCACAATATATATATATATGTCGCAGAACGGCCTCGTTCTCACGACATCTTTAGTTATTGCAGGTTTAGTGGGCGTCATCAGGATAAAATGCGAGCATAAAATACAATAGCCACGGTTCATACACTTTTAATTTAGATTTGAACAGCATTTTGACATAGTTTAGACCGAGCAGCGGGTTCAGGGCACCCGCTCATACTTCCAGCTTCAATACTTTCTTTAAAATACTCCATGGTCCAACTCGACCTGTTGCCACCAACCAAATGTGCCACAAAAACTCCTCCGTCTACCGAAGTAGATACTACCAAAGTATAGAGGGCGCGTCTGACCCCTCTCTAGACATGCTCTGCTCTAATTGGTCGTTTATTAAATTACAATATTCATAACTTTTATTAGGTTAGAACGATCTTTAAGTTATAGAAACATTTAATAAATCAAATTAAATTAAATTAAGAATTTTAGAAGTAATTAAAATGTAAACAAATGATATTGTGCGTTATACATCCAGTCAACAATACATCCAATATAGCTTCCCTCCGACATATATATATATATATATATATATATATATATATATATATATATATATATATATATATATATGTATATATATAGATACGTAACCGTGTGTTCATAATTTTAATAGTTTTAATACCGCCGATAACTACTAATAATATGATAAATTACAAGAAAGTTGAAAACACGTGTAATAAATAAGAATTACGCGATTTCTTCTACAACTGTGAACCGATTTTCAAAATTATTTATTCAAACGAGTCTTTATAATATCCTTCTAAAATTCTCAAATGATTTCGTTATCACCAAGTCAAGATGTGATCAGTGGATACCAGGTAAATCGAGAACAACCCCTGGTAAAGAACGCCGAGTGTCGACACCCTTTGAAAGGCAAAACTTGTATACGCCAAAAGTACAATTTCTACAGGCGCTTCAAATCTTATTTCGACTGACTTATTCGAGATTCTAAAATGTACAAAAAAAAAATTTTAACAAAAAGAAAACTAACTTCAAACCAAAAAGCAAAAATAAACATTTTCTGCAACATTTTGATATCGATGCCAAGTAAAACATAAAAAACAATGTTCCAAGATGTTGTAGAAAATATATTTTATTTTATGCTTTTTGGTTTGAAATTACTTGGTGTAGTTTTTGTAAAAAAAGTTTATAGTAATTACAATGGCATTTAAATGAAAAAAGATATAACGATTAAATTCGTTTATATTGTTACGAGCTACAGGAGTTGAATTAAAATGCCGTTGGAATTACTATAGAATTTATTAGAACTATACAAACACGTATAAAACAGGTACAAATATAACTGGATACAACCAGTACAAACTGCACAATTCAATAACACGCGCAAAGTCCGTCACTATATCGCTTATCGAATGTACTCGTCTTGCTTTGATCGTGGTTCTCGCTAGACAGCGTGGACTGAGTTTTTCCAAGAAAACATAATCTACACACCTGCTTAATTATTTCTGCGAACGGCCACAAACGAAAACAATAACAATAGGCTATTGTCTAATTGCAAATTTAAACACAAAGTAAACAAAAGAAGCCCAAATGCGGGAAAGGTAATAAACCAGATATGCATTCCTTTGGCGGTGTGTAACAATATATTAACTGTTTTTGCCCAATTTCTGTCCAAATTGAGAAAAAGAGAAATAGATCATCTAGTTTCGTGTTATCAGATATACAAATTTACTTGTAAATATTTTATCAATTTGTTGCAGGGAAATATTTATGGAACTCCTGGTCGGAGGAGTGGGTGGTGCTGTACGACGACTCAACTATGGCTTGGTTCAAGGTATTTATTTCATTCCATAGTTTTTTAGGGACATAAATATGAATTGTCTTTATATACAATAAAATTATGAACTTAGACTAGTTCAAACTTTTATTGTATATAAATATTAAAGATTAAACTATACTATAAAATAAAATAAAAGACTGAAATAATAGAAAGTATTATAAACATATTAACAGATAAAAAATGCAGTTCAGTAATCCGGTTATTCATAAACGTCGGCACTTTCCATGTCCAAACGTCTCCCGAACATTCTCAAATGTGTTCGTTTCACGTTCCGTCGAATTGCAAATTGATTAATTCGGGAGCTTCCCGTACGGACACGGAAACTTTCCCGACGTTTGTGAATAACCCTACAGATCGCTGACGGTGGGAAGCGCTGCCAAAATGCCAAATGCTGGCCGCATTTCCCCGTTGTACGGCAACGCTGATCAGTTGTTCTAAGTACAGGCCAGTCCTTACGCGAGACTTATTTCAACCGCCTTGAAAGGTCTCGATAAAGTTCATAAGCCTCGCGTCCCCATGACCCCAAAGTCTCAAAGTTTCTTAATATGTGGCAGGTCCATATTTTTAGATTTAAATATTATTTTAATCATTTTATATTCACACTCTAACCTTGTCTCGGCACTTCTTGTTGATTAGGGTTGTAGGAGTAATCAGTGGACTGTTATGATTATATGAGCTTTATTTCAACCACATTACAGGTGTTACACACGACAAAGTTTTAAGATGTATGGTTTAACGTATGTATAAGCGTCCACTTCTCGTAGTGCAAAACCGGTCAGGCTCCAACATATCCCAGCGTTGAGGATTTGTCTTCAAAACCAATGACGCGACCCTATGCATGATTGTAGAGGCCCACTACAGCGGATCATACCATGACCGTGCTATGTACGTATCAGGCACGGTAAAAAATACGATACGGTCGACTATGCTCGCTAGAACGTATCAATAACGTAACGTCCCCGTGCATAACGGGCTTAGTGTCCGTAGCATCCGGGCAGCATCCGCGTGTCGTATTTGTATGTTTCTCATTCTCTCATTTGTAGTGGTCTAAACGGGCTTAGAACGGTCGTCATACGTGGGTTAAACCCGTGTACTCCCCGTTTCGCCGCGTGTGCTCACCGGTTTGACAACGTCGCGTGCTATACATGGAGCATAGTGACACCGACAACACATCCTCGCCGACAATTGTTGACGTGACCTGGCACGTGACGGTATTGGTCTGTGACGAAACGGTCAAGTGGGAATAATGTAATAAATACTTTTCAATACGAAGAATTTCTTTTGTTGGATATGTTCTTGGCACGGTTATCGCATGATACGGTGTAGTGGGCGTAGACACATTTATTGTTCATCGACGGGTAATTACAACAACGTCGTATAGTTGTTGTAACTGATTTCCACTGATTGATATCGTTGAACAAATCACATATCCATTCTATGGTTCCAAAGTCTCAATAAACCCCAGTTTTCTTTATTCAATATTCACAATATATTGTGAACGTAACAGAAGCACTACTAATGCAATAGTGTTGTCGCTTGGAACTAGTAATTGGATTGTCTCCAAACTTCATTAATTAAGTTGCCGTCAATTTTGCTGCTAAACTGAACCACAAATCTACTTGGTTACAGTTCCTTCAAAGTTTATGCATAAATTGATCTCAGATCCGGTATCAAATAGTAAAGGATTTTAATACTAAATGGCATGAGGTTTTATCCACTTTGATGAATATATTAATTACCAATTTTAATTGTGTGACTTCGTGCGTTATTGACATAGTGTGGGACCCTATGTGCGACGACACTTTGGCTGTTTTCCATCTTTCAAACACCTCCAAGGCGGCTGACATGCATGCATCCACTAGCATGCATACACATTTGTGGCTTTCAGTGTTGAAACTCTAGGCCCATGGGGTCTCATAGCTCATCGACTCTATTGAGTGTTAGGTCTCAACTCTCGTTTAATAAAGGTCTCACTTGATCAAAGAGCTGGCCTTTATTTTGGTCAGCGTATTAGCGTTGCCCAACAGCGGAGAAAATCGGCCAACGTTTTGAGAACGTTTTCAACTGACAGCGATTTGATTTGATTTAATTTATTTATAAGTTGTTGCATGAGAGGTAAAAGCGACCTATTTAGGCACGAGATAATTTATATAATAGTTCGAGTGCCTAAATAGGTCTTTCTCCCGAACTTAATACTCTGCTTTTAATTTCAAATATAAGGAAAGTAAATAAAAACTGATTAGTTAAAAAACGACTACTTCTCTAATCAAATCGCCTGATTCGTGAACTCATTTAATACGTCCTAATGAAACGTCAAATGCATTCTTTTTCTGTAGCATTCTACCAGCCAGTATTTTTTTGTCACTGACGATATAGTATATAATTTAATATACATTTATATAAATTAAATAGTAATTTAGTGAAAAGTAATTTATAAGAAGAAAATGATGTTACAAAATTGTTGATATTTTTTTATTCCAATTTATGTCGTGATTTAACAGCGGTTGTAAAAAAAGTTAGGACATGAGTCGTATGTATTATCTACGGTTCGCATAGTTTTTAAAAATGTTTGGCAGTAGGGACGAAAAGTACCATTTTCATCCCTGTGATCAAGCGAGTCCAAGCATACTTTCAGAATATGAGAAATGAAAAAATATTTCTACCACCAAAAATGAAACCAAACTAAAATTATACAGCATTATTCGTAGGCACGAAATAAAAACAAAACTTTGAGAGGCCAGTCATCAATTTTTAGTATCGGAGACAGGCCGGGCTGACGGCGCCCGGGACCAGCGGACGCGCGATAACAAAACTTACTTAAGGACGCAACACATTCAACAACAAAAAAAATGGCAGTTATAGAGATTGCCGATAGAAGTGATAACTTAGAACGTTTGAATTAAAAAACTATTTCACAACAATGCACAATATATACACATTGATCTTTTCACTAAATCCATTCAATTTCACTTATAAAATATACACAGAACTAATGTTGCTGCACAATACGTCTACACAGAACTAATGTTGCACAATACGTCAGCTGTATAGCTACAGATATAATGATATAAGCATGTCTTGCTAAAACTAAGCGTCTCATTCAAAGAGTACAGAATGCTTGTGTATGGTTTTCTTTCAAAGTTACACCATTCCTAAACAAGCATTCTATTTTGAAAATGAGACATCGTCAAAAGTTACATTTAGCTTGCTTGCTTTTTGGTGTTATAAATAATAAAACACCTTTAAATGTCTACGAAAAGCTTTCGTGGATGTCAACAAGAAGGTCACTCGGTTGTAGACAAGGCTCGGTGCAGCTCGCTACTCAGCAGCATTGTTCGGCTGCCTTCAGGGGGAGTTTTCGTTAAGCTGCATCGAAGTGCTGGAATAACATACCGCCGCCGCTTATCGGCGTATAACCTAACCTGCAGTCTGTCTTTGGGTTCCGAACAAACTTAAAAAAAATCTTATTTGACCATCAATTTCGCCAGAGAGACCTTAAATACGACACAAGTATTTTATAGTATTATAATACTCGTCTGTCAATTAGTACGCTATATCTAACCATTACCAATTTATCATTTCTGCCTTGTTCGTCACTTCTGTCCGTTGTTTTTCTATTTTATTTTTTGTTTGTTTTCTTTTATTTGTTATTATAACAGTGTTCATATACACTAGTAATTATTTTGCATAATTTTATAACGAATGTTTATTATTGTTTTAATTTGCTTTGTGGAGCTAAGCCGTGGCATCACTGGGAGGTACTTGCGGAAGATCAGCGCTAGTTGTGAAACTAGCATTATGCTGAGCAAGAGCCTTTTTAGGACATCACAATTAATTGTAATATAATTATATTATTATGTAAGACTTTCTGTATCTTGTCCTAAATAAATACTTTTTCTTTCTTCTTTCATGTCGGTGACGCGAATGCACGAGATTCACCCATCCAAAAAGCGTCCACCGCGCACAGCACACGGCATCTGCGCATGCGCCGGTCATGAGCATGTCGGTGACGCGAACTCATAAGATTTTCCCTTACCTAACAGTGCCCAACGCGGCTAAAGTTTTCACTTCAGACAAGAAATTTCCAACTAATTTCCACTATACTCTATCCAACCATTTATTTTCCTTTTGACGTGCAAACTTCTATACGCCTATCAAGTTGCGAAATTATTGACAATGATTTTCATTGTTATCATTTCATCACTACAATCGCCATACTTTGTTGCTCCAGGTGGCGCATAACGTAATAGTGACATCTGTCAAGGCGTTCCATTAGTAGCTTACAACGCCCAAAATGCTCTGTTAGACGTTCCAGAAGACGACCACGATCGTTGTGGTCGTGGCGAATGACGTCATTATTTTCGATCGCACAACGCTCACGACGAGCATTGTGTGAAAGTCATACATAGCAGTTAAAAATTAAGTCTACTTACTCTATGTACACTGCTTCGCAGCATGTTATTGCTGTTGGGAAAAGTGGCTAAAACCTACCCAGCAACACTTCTTGCTAAACTTCTTATATTTCCTCTCCTTATGCTTCCACTACTATAATACGCATCGCTGAGGACTAGAATTCCTTACCATCGTCCGTTTTTCCCGAATCATACAATTTAGGTATCCTCTATAGAAGTGTGTTTCACCTTAGAATGCAATTCCACCTGACTTCAAGTGCAAAGTCAATAAAATATGAACCTTTACCAATAAAAAATCTATATAACTACTTTTAAATATATATATGTCGGAGGGAAGCTATGAATCGGATTGATTGTTGTTTGGATGTATAACGCACAATATTATTTGTTTACATTTTAACTACTTTTAAAATTCTTAATTCAATTTTATTTGATTTGTTAATTATTTGTATAACTTGAAGATCGTCCTAACCTAATAAAAGTTATGAATATTGTAATTTAATAAACGACCAATCAGAGCAGAGCATATGTCTTGAGCGGGGTCAAGACGCCATCTATACTTGAGTAGTATCTACCTTAGTAGATGGAGGAGTTTTTACGACACATTTGGGTGATGGTAACGGGTCGAGTTGGACCGATGAGAATTTTAAAGGAAGTGTTGAAATTAGGAGTATGATCGGTGCCCTGAACCCGCTGCTCGGTCTAAACTATGTCAAAATGTTGTTTAAATCTAAATTAAAAGTGTATAAACCGTGGCCATTGTGTTTTATGCTCGCATTTTATCCTGATAACGCTAAACCTGCAACTAATAAAGAACATATGGCTGGGTGTACTGGCAAAGGTGAGACAGTACTTCACGTCGGAACAACTGCTGAACTTATACCAAGCACAAGTTCGGTCCTGCATGGAGTACTGTTCTCATTTTTGGGACGGGCCAGCCAAATACCAGTTGGAGGCGTTGGAATCAATTGAGAAAAGAGCCAGGAAGCTGGTCGGCGATGATCGTTTTTTTGATGCTCGACTTCAGAGTCTTGAGCATAGATGCAAGGTCGCGGGGCTGACTGTCTTCTATCGGATACATTTCGGGGAGTGTTCCTTAGAATTGCACGAGCTGATGCATCCATCCCCTTTTTACCATCGGACAACCAGACGGACCGGTTTGCGCCACCGTTACATGGTGGAAACATCACCAGTCAGAACCAAGCGTTTCGCTTCATCTTTTCTGGTGCGCACTGCTGAAGAGTGGAATAATTTGCCGGAGTCTGTATTTCCTGACAAATACAATCTTGAAGTCTTCAAGTCACGAGTGAATAGGTATCTTTTAGGTAAGCGTGCTCCATCCTAGACTGCGTCATCACTCAACATCAGGTAAGACAGTAGTCAAACGCAAACCTATACTTCCATAAAAAAATATCACGAGAACGAGGCCTCCGACATATATTTATGTTATATAGAAATATATTTTTAATAATTTATCCAAGAATAATTAAAGAAAGAAAGAAAGAAAGAAAGAAAAATATTTATTCAGAACCACATAATATACACCAATACGTACTTATAAATAAGATAATACAATTAAAATGAAGTTCTGAATCGGTCCTAACTCAGCATAATGCTGGTTGGCTCAACCAGCGCTGGTCTTCCGTTAGGGCCGTTCAAGTGACTCACGGATAGACAAAACGAAACAAACACAAAACAAAACAAAAACAAAACAATATGACTATTGAATTATTGCAAACAAATATATATAAAAAAACTACATCATTAATATGTACAAAAATAAAAACTGATATAAAAACTAATGCTAAGAAGAGAATCTATAAAGAAGAACATAATGTAATAATGAACATAAAACTTAAAAACTAAAAAACTATAACAATGTCAATTTTATATTTTGTCTGTCAGTCTGTTGGTTTGTGTCAAATATGCAGCATATAATAAATAGGAAATATTTAATCTGAGAATAATCATGGTTATATAGACAACGAGAGATGGAAACATTAAAGTAGATCAGGCAGATCCTGCACATGAAACCAACATCATTATATGGCACTAGTATCATGTACAAGATCCGCCTGACTCACTTGATGATCATATATAAATTTTTTCAATTTTGCTCTAAACCCGTGTATATTTTGCAAGCTTTTAATAGGGGGTGGAATATTGTTCCAACATTTTGTCGCAGCATAGCGAAAACTACCCCTAAAAGCGACCGTCTTATGCCGTGACGTCGTAAGCTGCATAGCACATTGTCGCAATTCAGTCGATCTCTGAGAAGTAAACCACGAAAGTTTATTATATAAGTATAATGGGGCTTTATACTTGATGACACCGAAAAGTAAGCAGGCTAGATGCAATTTACGGCGGTGCTTCATTTTTAACATCGAACACTTATTTAAATATGGCGTCACATGATTCCTAAAGGGAATGTCAAAACAAAAGCGTGCACATGCGTTCTGAACTCGTTGGATTAATCTCTGTGTTCTGCTCAGCAGACGAGGACTAAAAACAATATCAGAATAATTGAGTTGCGAGAGAACCAATGACTCAACTAATTTAACTCTCGTACTCTCATTCAAGTACGGCCTAATTCTATACAATACTTTAAGTTTATAAAAACAAGTTTTTACTGTTTTGGCAACATGATTTTCAAATCTAAGCTCGCTGTCAACAAAAAGTCCTAAGTTACGCGCTTCATACACTCTATCAATAGGAACTCCATTAAGGTTAACTGTAACTGTAGGGTTGAGATTTGTTAGATTAATTTTGCTACCAAAAACAAGATATTTGGTCTTCAAGGGATTTAGTAGTAAGCAATTCTGTTGGGACCATAAAGCTATTCTTGATAAATCTTCATTCAATTTTGTAATAGCAGAATCAATATCCGTTGGCTTAAATGAAATATAAATTTGGGTATCATCGGCATAAATGTGAAATTTACAATATTGTATTTGATGCGTGATATCTGCCGTGTACAAAATAAAAAGAAGAGGGCCTAAAATTGATCCCTGAGGTACTCCTCTATTTACCAATAGCTTACTAGATACAGAAGAAGAACCATTGCCTCGATCAAGTTTTACGTATTGGTAACGATTACTAAGGTAGCTAGTAAACCAGCGTATAGCCTTGCTGTCAAACCCATAGTATTTTAATTTGGCAAGTAATAAGTCAATGTCAATGGAATCAAAAGCGCGGGAAAAATCAAGCAATACAAGGCAAGTACATAGTCCACCGTCTTGTGCAGAAAGTATGTTGTCAGTGACATCAAGTAAGGCAGTTACCGTACTGCGACCTTTTCTAAAGCCCGACTGTAATTCCGGCAAAATGCTATTAAATTCAAGGTAATCTGTTAGTTGCATGCATACTGCCTTTTCTAAAACTTTTGAGAGGCATGGCAATATACTAATTGGTCTTAAGTCTTTTAGATCATTAGGATTTTGAATTTTGGGTATGGGACGGATAATTGCGATTTTCCAGATATCAGGAAACACACAAGTATCTAGTGACATATTTAAAATGGAACTAACGATTTCCATAGTATTAGGTAACGTTAACAAAAGCATGTCAAGATTTATGGAATCATTGCCCTTAGCATTCGACTTAAAACTTTTGAAATTTTTTTGTAATGACTCTAATCTAACTGACTGTATACTAAAGATTGTATTGCTAAATTTATTGTTGTTGAAATATGTGATCGAAGAGTTACATACGTTAGAAATACCGGGTATGTTTAAAAAGTGGTTGTTAATGCTTTCTGGGTTAACAAAACTAGATGGAAGTTCTGTACTAGTTTTAGGAATTACAGTGTTTTTAAGGTTTTTCCATAATAGTTTTGGATTCTGTATTTTGCTATTAATATTATGTTTAAAGTAAGCCATTTTTTCACGATAAAGCGCTTCAGTTACAGTATTTTTAAAAAAATTGTAATAATCTTTTTTAGTTTGTAATTTGGTTCTATGATAATCGCTTAAAGCCTTATCGCGCAATTTCATCATTAGTTTTATGGTCTCTGTGATCCACGGAGGAGAACGGTTTTTAATTACAGAAGATTTAACAGGTGCATGTAAGTCGAATAAGGATATGACAATGCGGGTAATTAAAGTTGCAGCTAACAGAACACGACAAGAAAAAACCGATTCGCGCAACTGAAAGCTTGCCAAGCGCCTATATTTCTATGAGCGTTTCCGAATGTGCTCGGTGTATGCGGAATCCTGATCAAACTGAGCCGCTTCCTACATTATATTGTTTTTACGTGTTTGATAAATCTACACCTGCCTTAAATAAGGTTGTTTTCTATGTTCGAACCATGTTTTCAGAGGCAATTGAACATTGATCGCGATATATTGTTACCAGGTGTTAGGGCCACATCGTAATTCTCCCCTATTCAAGGAACGGCAGACAAACGTGCGCCGGTTTGTTTTTACCCAAACACCGCATCGGACCGCGGTCGCCCCGCACGCGCACCTTGCATCCCGCGACGCGTTCAGTGGCATCATTCACCTCCCCGCAAAAACCAGTGTCGTGTGCGCAGCCCTAATTCATACAAACTTCATTCGCGAGTGATATCCAGCACCTTCGTATCATCATACCAGGCCTGGTAAAGGCAACGTGGCGACGAGACAACCGTGAGTACTGTTTTTGATCTGCTAATTTTTGAATCGTGGACAATAACGACGTGGCTACACTTTTTCAGCACCGGAATGGTGCTGAAAAAGTGCATTTTTATTCAGGCCCTTTGGCCTCTTCGCCCCCACATTTGCAAAGAGCGCTATTGCTTTTTGCATTTGTAAACGACCAGACACGAAATTCCTTCTTATACCTACATATTTAAAATTCACTTTCCGTATATTTGCGTATGAATAGAATATAATATTTAGTTATTGCGTAATGCATCTACAATATGCACATTAGGTCCGAAACTACCTGAAAACGGGATCTGTCGGAAAGTAGAAGGGGTTAAGTTTTTAAGGGTGAAAAACGTTTTATCTCGATTTCCGGCAAAACTACAAGTTCTATGGAAAAAAGTTACATAGCAAAGTTTTTGGTAGTAGATCTTTGTTTACAACAATATATATGACACATCTAAAAACTAGCCTTGCTACTATGACGTAAGTTAGCAAGATTTTCTCCACCTTTGATACTTGCTACGTGGAAAACAGCCCCGCTTTCACCTTAGCGAGTATCCATTCCTTTCTAAGTTTATGTTAAGCTACCGATCCTTAAAATATCATCTTTCCTAAAATCACGTAAGTCTGGGGTGACTGGGATCTTGGACTAGTATATGGACCTGTAGGACAACCTTTAACACCACTTAGGGTGTTTTCTGACCTAATGTGCATATTGTTACAATTACCACGTGCTAACAACGGTGAAGGAAAATATCGTGATGCAACCTGCACATCGAGATGACCGATGTGTCAAACCTGCCAAGCCGCCTTGGACAAGCGTGGCGGGTATACCGTCCATTCCCCTAACGTGGGAGTCCCGAGCCCAGCAGTGGGACAGTTATGGGCTGTTGCTATCTTCTTCATTGCACCAATCCGCCACATATTGGTGACCCCGACGTGATGGCAAGGGACTACTCAATATTAACCTTGCTAATTATCATGTAGTAATAATGTTATCCATGTACGTGACGTAATTTTCCTCTATACTGGCATAAAACAGCTTTTGACATAATACCCTAACCTTTTCCCAAAGAAATAAAAGTATCAAGTTAAAGAGTGAATATCGAGTAAATTTGCTGGTTGAACGACTCCGGTGTCCAATCGCCTTCGGTGTCGCCCCACCGAAGATTATTGCCACAAAAGTTATAATAAGTTCCTGGAAAACACTCGGTGAAAGTCATGCGCTTGTAGCGGGTAATTTTTACACGCGATTTTATTTACTCACCGGATGGGAGCTAGATGAAAAAAAGTGTAATTGAAATTAAAAATGCTGACCGCTGAATATTATTATTCTATTTCGAACTTTAATGTAATGTAATAAGATCTAAAATAATATCCATTACTGTAATATACGCTGTTTTGAAAATAGAATGTCATTATACAATTTCTTCGTAGGTTTTCGAAACCTCGTTCCAACCAGGAGTCCCAAAGACACGTATCTAGAACTGTTATGGTATTTAGTTTTTCTAATAATTATATTTCTTGTTTTTGCATGGTTCAAAAAGTAGCTTACACAGATATTAGACGGTTCATTACTGTATTTCAATTTGGTTGAATCCCCCAAAGTGATCCGTATATAAACGATTTAATTTAACTGAATATCATCGTGTCCTTTCTGTTCTATACCTTTGAACCAACTTTATTTCTCATAAAATAATTTTTATAATTCACTTAAACTATGAGAACATTTATAAGTTCTTGAAAATAAATCATAAGAAGCGGTGTACATAGAATAGGAAGTAAAATTAAATTTAAACTTATATGTATGACCTTCAAAGAGTGTTCTACAGTGGAACTTATCTATATATATAATTATCAATTGCTGTTTGTTAGTCTCGCTAAAACTCAAGAACGGCTGTACTGTTTTAGCTAATTTTAGTTTTGGATTATTTGTGGAAGTCTAGGGATGGTTTAAAAGGTGAGTAAATATACAAAAACATGCTTGGAATATAGTAAAAACAACAATTTCGCTTTCTCTTACAAGCTATTCCTACCTGTCAAAAATTTGATGTTGGTCTCTTCGTTTAGAAATCAATTTAATTTAAAAGTCATGAAGATTGTTCATTTTTTTGGTTTTGAATGTCAAATTTGATGTTCGTCCCCTCGTTCAGAAATCAACGCTTTTTATTTATTGATCTTGAGGCGGTACGAAGTATGCAAAAACTTTTTAATTTGAATTTGATGGCAGTGAATAATTGCTCTCTTCCACTTAGATCGGGTTTGAGCACGGTCTTCTTCTATGCAAGTATTATTCACCGCTCGAAACTATCACTTGCACCAGCAACTTCCAGAATCAGTTTACACGGACCGCTTCCCCGGTAATCTCGGTGCTGTGGATGTGATATCCAGTTTAACGGGGATCTGCAAAACGCTGAATCGCAAACTACTCGCATAATGCCACCATATTACATTTGCGCTAGGTTCGGTTGAGTTATAACGTTGTTTTGGATAATACATATGTATAGCTATATACTTTCTTATTTATAGAGAACAGTAGACAGGCTGTCGCCCACCTGATAGGGAGTGGTTACTCTTGCCTATGGACATTTCTTATACTAAATGTTACCGACTCGCTGCTGGTCCCGAATATTTGGTGCCAGTCCCCCTGGCACCTGGCCACTCATGCCGTAATACAACTCAAGGTTTTTATGACAGTTTACTCTAGACTAGGGATGGTTGCCGTTCAGACAGGAAAATATACCCTACCACCTAGCCATGGGTTGTTTCATCGCTGCTTAAGATACGCTGCTCAACCGCATACATTTATATTGTTTCTCCGTTCCTGCGCAAATAACTACACACTTCACTTTCCACGTTCTTTACGTTTCATTTGGCACCGACTTCAAGGTGTTGAAGAAGATATTTATCTGTTGCTCTTCAGTTTTGATTTTGCTAAAAAAATATTATCTACTATTCAGTTGCTTGAATAGGTTTAAAGATAATATTTGAAGCGCCTGTAGAATATGTGTTTCTGGCACACGTAAATAATGCCCAAATTGCCATTCGAAGAGTGTAGGCACTTGGCGCTCGTTAATAAGGGTTGTTCTTGATTAACCTCGGATCAACTCATCACATCCTGACTTGAAGACAATAAAACCATCTCAAGAGTATATTCTTTCGAATAAAAAAATATTTTTTTAAATCGGCTTACAATTGACGGAGAAATCTTGTATTAAACACACAAAACACTGTAAGTCAAATTGAGAAAGTTCTCCTTTTCGATATCAAGTTTCAATTCAAGTGCAACTAATGAGCTAGACGTATTTTAGTTGCTCTTCAAATATCCTCTTTTGTATAGAATTTGCAAGGACAGCTATGCGTCGAGAGGGCAGTCCTCGTGTCGAGTGACCGAGCGGTGGTTGCTGACGCCACGATTTCCTACTTTGGCTCACTGAAGCCTCTTCACTACTCCGATAACGCTCAAGTCGTGTCATTAAGGCGTTAAGAGCCCATTTTAACAAGAATCACCGTTGGAGGTTGTGTCCTGTGCAAAATTGTACGCTCAAGGTTTTTTTTAAATGCCTGAAGCAGGCCGACGGCCCACCTGATGTAAAGAGTTTACCGTCGCGTTTGGACGTTTGCAACTCCAGGGGTGACGCTAACGCGTTGCCAACGTCTGCGAAATATAATGCCCTTAAAAAATCTCATGTCATAGCACAAGGAGAAAACCGCGGCGGGATGTTTGCCAGATCATTGTTGTATTGTTGCGTAGTTGCGCTCGGGAGCTCAAGGAAATTAATGAGTATGATCATCCCATCGCTGGGAAGCGGTGCGTTTGTAAAAGTGACACCTGATCAAACAATTGGGATTGTTCACTTTTTTTCAATTTAGCTTTTTGAAAAACCATTTCTAGGAATAGTGTCCCTAATAATTTCTGTCTAGTTAAAATTCCAAAAAACGTACGATCTTCTTGTATTTTGTAAGAAATGCGTTTGACCTTTATTTGACATTACTAAATCCAATCAGGTGGGCCGACTGCCTTTTTGCCTGCTTCAGGTTTAAAAAAAATTCTAGCTGTACATTATTTGATTTAAGTTCTGTAACAGGGATTTTGCCTAAAGACCACTTTAAAAATTTAACGATAACTATAGAAAATAATAATGGTTGAACACGAAAAATTATAAGCCTAGCGACAAAAAACACTAAAATGATCACGATACGTATGAATGAGTAATGACAGTGACATTTAAATAGTAGCACAGATACTATGATTATATAGAGATAAAACTTACTTTTATTATTTTTGTTTTCTAGGCGAAAAAATCAATGTAAACTTGTCCCTTATGACGTCATCGGAGAAATAAATTTAAAATCGAATTATAAAAAAACTAACGCTTAAAACACAAAAATATTCAAATTAGTATCTTAAAATACCCTATTTTACGTAATAAAAATATAAAATCAGAGGGTAATATTTTGTGAACAATCCCCATTCTTCGGAACACCCCTCGTTGTTGTACAGGAGGTAAAATACACAGAGGGACGCAAAGTCTCTCCGAAGCTAAGCGATTCTAAACCACTTGTAGTATGGGATCGTCGACGATACGAAAGGCGACGCTGGAGAGTACTACTCCATATGCTATATATGCGTATATTGAGACAATAGGATGTTTTAAAGTCAAATAAACGGAGACCTTTTTCAAGGTAGAACTAAATTATGCACACATGGGCCACGAACACCGATCTGGATACGTCGGAGCATTCTAAATAGTTGCTAGCTGCTTAGAGCTACATTATATCCACGCCATGCGATGCAATGCTACGTATGCGACGCCAGTCTAGGTATTCCAGATTTTCGTTGGATGGTGAAATAGTTCTATGTCTCAGACGTCGCACGCGTCATTACCCGAGGCCGTCTATCAAAAGTTGAAGACGAGAAAATTTTGCTACAACTAAGTAGCGTGAAATGCGCTATACGACTCGTCTTAGCGTGTATTTGGTATTCACGCCAACCTTTCACGCGTCTCAGACGTGTTCCACACTAATGTAGTTATCACTTAATTGTAATGTAATCATACTCCCAAACCTATTATACAAAAAATCCAGTCACACTCATTGAATCCCACAAAAAAGATGTACATAACCGATTCATACTTTCATACCAGTCCACCGTTTCCATGTTTTTTTTCATAAATGTTGTATTTAAAAAATACCACATTAATATTACAATCTAATCTAAAAAGACTATTAAGTAATTTAAATATAACCTAAATTGACTAAAAGAAAGTGTCCATTAGCACTTTTTTTTATTGTCTCTATTAAGGAGAAGACACTTTGTTGAAATTGTCTCTATTAAGGAGAAGACACTTTGTTGATGTGTTCTTTAATAAGTTAGCACAGTACACTACACTTTAATTTTGTTTAAGCACAAGTTCAAATCGTTTTGTATTTTTGAGCCTTCTCATTATATCCGTGTTGTCGAGGAGCTGGATCGCCTCAACATTCACGTGATGATGAAGCCGATGCTCGTGAGCTTCCGCGTACTTTCTGATAATACTAGTAACAAACTCCACTTTCAGAACCGTTTCTATGTGATGATTTTTGTCAAATTTAAATTTGTCAGAGTCATGTCAAGTCAGGGGCTGGCAAGTTTAGAATTGAAACTTTAGGTCCGTGGGGTCCATCGGCCAAGGGTTTCTTCAAAGAAATTTGTAGGAAAGTCTTTGATACCATCCGTGATCAGAAGGCTTGATCGTTTTTCGCGCAACGGTTGCCGCGGTGTATGGCAATGCTGATTGCATTGCCATACACCGCGGCAATGCAGCCAGCCTCCTGGGCACGCTTTCCTCTGGCAGCGATTTGCTACATACCTTATATTAATTTATTTAAAAATTTAGTTTATTTTAAGTATTTAGTTTAATTTATAATTTAGTTTTATTTTCAAAATAAATGTTCTATTTCGTATTTTAAATACATGCGAGGAATTTGTCAGACATTCTAGTTCATAGTTTTAGAAGCAGAAAACCTAGTTCCTAACAAATCTAACTCACCAAATCTGCCTCCTTTCGTCCCTTTATCCATGGCACTATTTGGCACTACCGAAGTCGAAATAAATTCCATAATACTTAGTCTAAAAGTTAGTAGCGCATGTGGCTGGGATGGTATACCAACTTCAATGATTAAGGGAGCCCGGCTTGTCATCGTTCCATATTTTACAAAGTTGTGTAATTTATGCATTGAGAAAGGAATTTTCCCAGATATTTACAAAATGAGCCTTATACATCCTATTCATAAGGATGGGGATAGAAAAGAAATTAATAACTACCCAAAATCAATGCTCCCCGTTTTATCCAAATTATTAGAAAAACTTCTAAACAAACGTTTAATGATATTTCTAGAAAATAATAATTTAATATCAACCTCTCAATTCGGTTTCAGAAAAGATAGGTGTACAGAAGACGCAGTCAGCCATTTAATAAGTCATGTGACAACACTAGTGGATATCAAGAAAAAAGTTTTGGGTATTTTTCTCTATTTAAAAAGAGCTTTTGACACAGTATCGGTTTCCATACTTCTAAATAAGATGGATAGATGTGGTATACGAGGATTACCCTTCAATATTTTTAAAAGTTACCTAGAAAATAGATCCCAAATTACTAAATTAGACGGCCATCTAAGTAATAAACAAACTATGTCTTTTGGAGTGCCACAAGGCAGCATCCTCGGACCAAGTCTTTTCTTGATTTATATTAATGACTTGTGTAGCCTAGTATTACAAAATGGTATTATTGTAAACTTTGCGGATGACACGGCGTTGATTTTTCATGGCGAGATTTGGGATGAGGTGCGTGCTGTGGCCGAACAAGGTATTGCAACAGTTTATAAGTGGCTGAATGCTAATCTTCTAACTCTCAACCTTAACAAAACTAAATTTATGACCTTTTCGATCACAAACTTACAACACCAGGTATGCTACTTAGGTATATTTTTATACAATAAAATTAACATAATTTTACGAGTTTATGATTTTACATACCAAGAGTGTAAGTTAAAATTAAATAATTGGCTTTTAACTCTTGACTATGATGGGACAGAACAATTGTTAAAAATAAATATATAACACAACTAACTAATATGTACAACCCAAAATGTTGTTTTTTATTTAATTGATAATTGTTATCTTTATTTCAATTTTATTTTTTTAGACATACAAATTCACAATATCACATGTCAGACATAACACGCACACACACACACACACACACACACACACACACACACACACACACACACGCACGCACGCACGCACGCACGCACGCACACACACACACACACACACACACACACACACACACACACACTCACTCACTCACTCACTCATACATATTTCATTCTTTTTTCTTTTAGATGAATGTAACTACAATATTTTCACAATCAGAATTGTACCATAAGGAAGGAGGTCCCCGAGATACAGGTCGACCTGGTTTCGGGACCAATGAGTTTCAGAAATTTGTGAATTATGTTTTTACTCAATAAATGATTTTTGATATTTTTTTTGATAGTTCAAAATTTATAGAGGATACAATCTACTGATATTAGACGGATCAATCAAGTTGAATCAATTTGATTGAAAAGCGTAGAACTGAAAAGACACGATGATATTTAAAGACGAATTATTCACCACGTTTTTGTTTATATTGATTGCTTTGGTTGATTTATCCAAATTAAAAGCCAGCCATGAACTAATATCAGCTTAATAACGACCATTTTCACAATTTTACTACAGAGTCCGTGTCAAATGTACCTAGATTTTGCCACCTTTTTCTGTAGATAATATAGTATTTTTTGTTTTTTAACCGTAAAAATGTAGTATTATGAGAATGTTAGGAGAAAAATAGTACTCATATTATATTTTTCAATAATTATTTTCGATTTTATTTATTTCATCATTAAATTTTCCATGTGTTTTTATTATTTACCACTTTTCGCTTTGGTCAGCAAATATTTATTATTTTTAAAATAATTGTCAGAATCTGAACAAAAAGCGCAACAGTTGAATCAGCGATGAAAATATATATTTCGTACTATATTATTTTTCTATTAACATACAATATCTAGACTATAGGAGATGTTTATTTGTAGTTAGTATTTAAGTAAAATTGTTTTAAATTTAATTCAAAAGGGCAATAAGAAGGTATTTGTTTGGGTCACTTGTGATTTGATGAAGGCTGGTAATGAAAATCAGCGCTGAGTCAGTTCTTGACACAGCATAATGCTAAGTTACCAGCCTTATTGTCGTGAGTGCTATGTTACATTTATATTTTAAATTTGTATATTTTATAAAATTTTAATGGCTTCGTTTTATGAGTACGTATATGCTGTTAATTTAGTTTATTGAAGTGAAACTTCTATATAGAGGGGGTCTTATGGAGTTTTGGCTCACGAAAAGATGTCACAGTCACGTGATCACCGTCACTAATTCTTACATTTTTAAACTCGTGATATCTTTCGAATGGACTGGATGGACATGGAATGGATGTCCGAATTGAATAATTCAAACAGTTATATAAAGGTATTGAAGCAGTCTTGAATATGAAGTAATTTATTTTGATAAGGATTAATATCAAGATACAAATAAAAAGCCTTTTCTAGCGGTGGCATTTTAATTAATTTTTTATAATAAAAAAAACGCTTATTGTGGCATAACTATAATAGTTAGATATATGTTGTCGCGATACTTTTTGTAAATAATGATGTGTTCTACAAAGTCGTAGTACATTATTTTATTTTATCATCAATAGTTTTCGCAGCGCACGCAATTTTAGGTATTTTTTTTGTACCTTGGATTAAATTACTGGAGTTTTAGTAGTGATCCCTATTTTTTTGTAAATATAATATACCCTATGTCACCCGGGGATAGCGTAGCTTGCCAACAGTGAAAGAATTTTTCAAATCGGTTCAGTAATTTCGGAGCCTCCTCATGCAAGCAAAAACCAATCTTATCTTTCCTCTTTATAATATTAGTCTAGATATTCATAAATATATTTATTATAAAATTAATTAGATATTTGCATATTATAAAAAGCGTAAGATTTTGCGCTGGAAGTTGCTTAATAAAATTGTTAATGTACTTGTCCAATTTGAAAACCTGCCCGTAAAACTTCAAGTCAAAATTTTGTTGCGATTCATTTTATCACTTGTCAGTTGAAGATTTTCCACTTGTCCGTTGCGATTCGTTTTCCACTTGTACGTTGCGATTCGTTTTTCCACTTGTCCGTTGCGATTCGTTTTTCCACTTGTCCGTTGAAGTTTCACTTCTAATATGTGTCCCAGCACACATTTCGATTTTTTTTAGTTTTATGTGCATGCATTCGCGATAATAAATATTTTTCTTTCTTTCTTTCTAACATATAGTACAATTGGTTAAAATTTAGTACGTAATAAATAGGTTTAATATTATATATTATACGGTTGGGAATTCCAAATGTAGACCTAATTAAAAAACACGTAACACGGTTGAGAGTAATCCCTCAAGGCTCACCAAGGATTAGTTACGCAATTGCAACCTCGTTATGCAAGCTTCCTGGTGTTACGTATTGGCGCAACAGCGAAACCCTGTAGCTTACATGTACACTACGTAAACTTGTTGGCACGTTGAATATTTCCTGCCGCTTTGTTAATTGTAAAACACAGCAAGGTAATTAATGACCTAATCAAGGTTTCATACTGTTACGAGTTGCAGGACTCGAATTAAAATGCCGTTAGAATAACTATAGAATTTATTAGAACTATACAAACACGTATAACACAGGTACAAATATAACTGAGCACGACCAGTGTAAACGTAATGAACGATTCAATAACACAATACACAATGGGCTGTTTTTCCAATCACAAATTATAAACACAAAGTAAAAAAAAGAAGACGGCCACAAAAGCGTTTCAATGTTATTAGCTCAAACACCGACGGGTAATAAATGTGCTTTGTTTACAGATATGCAGGTGGCCCAAATTCTAACAATAATTATTAAATTATCGTCAAATAAAGGGAAAAATAATAGAGGCGTCACTTTCACACTTTTACCTCTGCAACTCCAATATAATGTCATAGTCATTTTGTTTTAGTAAATGGTACTATTTCTTCAAACACCGTGCCAGTGTCAATTGCGTTATTTACAACACACGTCAACATAACCTACGGTGTTTACTTTAGTAATAACCAGTGGTCACCAGTGGTCGAAATTCGATCATGATAATTAACTTAAATTTTTAGTTTGAACAATATTAAGATTCTATTGTCAAAGACCATACTTACTATAATCACATTCTCGAACACTTAATTTTGACTTTAACAAT
Organism: Dendrolimus pini; assembly: GCA_949752895.1. Taxonomy (NCBI): domain Eukaryota; kingdom Metazoa; phylum Arthropoda; class Insecta; order Lepidoptera; family Lasiocampidae; genus Dendrolimus; species Dendrolimus pini. The sequence continues at coordinate 15,748,860 of OX457142.1, forward strand.
AAACTAAAGAGTATAATGTGTGTGTGTGACAAATGTGTGTTTTATTTTCATTGATTTAGGCTAGTGTGCACCGAAATTTAACCGGCTGGTCACTGTTTTTCCATACAGTTTTGGCGATTATTTTATTTTAACCATCTGTTAAAAGTCGGTGGACACCAGCCTTAATGTATTTTTTATCCATATTTTTTTTTAAATATTAGCATTCTGCATTCCACCCTATCAATTTTCGTAATAACACGTACATAGTTTTTGCTTCACGTATTAATATGTAAATGACTATTATTTTGTAAGCAAGTGCTTAAGAGTTTAACAATTTGTGATAATTAACAGTTATTTGATTAAAATAAGCTAAATGAACCATTACAAACCTATCATGTCGGCGTTTTTTAGTAAATTTAATCGAATTATGACGAAAAGATTTTTGCTTTTACTTCCACTAGACATCCTTCATAAACTTTAAAAATCACTGCTCTAACAGTATTGTTATATCCGTATTTGCTTATTTTTAACGGATATTAGACTTGGACCGAAGTTAAAATTAAAATAATCTGGACAAATTAAAGTGAAATATAAAGGAAAACAATTATTAGCCAGACGTGTTGCTGGGAAGTTGCTTATCGCTTCTTCTCCTTAACACCAATAATACGTTGCGAAGCGGTGTACATAGACTAGGAAGTAAAATTTTAACTTTTTAAAATACTAGTGTTAATGACATAACCACTGAACGCCCCTGACACAAAGGCTACGTTCCACTAGAGACTCACAACGACCACGTTGACCAGCGCGATTTTTCCCATTCCACTTGCTTCCGGCGTTATAATCGTAATAAACCCAAGTGGAATGGTTATTCGACGCACTTCTTCACATGGGTCGTTATGAGCGTTGTGTGATCGAAAATGACTTCATTAGTGACGTTTTCGCCATGACCACAACGACAGCGATTGCCTTGTGGAACGTATAACGGTGTAATTTGGGCGTTGTGAGCTACAAATATACAAAACACGTTTTCTCGAAGATAAATAAATAAATTGTCAAAAACAAATGGCTTCAAATACCAACAGAGTGCTGCTCATTAAAACCCATTAAAATTCTTAACATGTCGGGCTCAAGTTTTGTTCAAGGTGATGTTGCATTTATGTGAGGGTAGTATTATGGACTTACCACACTTACTAGAATATTTTATAACGATCCTACATAAACAGTGGCTGTAGTATATGTAAATCTATGTTATGAATGAATGAAGGAATGAGTGAATGAAAACACTTTATTGTTCACCAAAAATTTAAACTACGTACTTAAATCTAAATAAATGTTGAAGAAGTGGCGTGAGGATGTGCGGGTTTGTCTGTTGATGTTTTTAAAGCATGTGACTAACGATCTACGGATATTTGTTCAACGTAAACTTCGGATCAGTATCTCGCTTAAACTACTCCTCTTTCTGCTATAAAAATACCCTGTGTGCCATTATCTTTGGCCATCATTTTGATTTATATATTATATAATAATTTACAGGACCGGTGTTAACCTAGACGCCCAGGGCTAGTCAGTTTAGCGCCCTTTTACATCCTATATAGCGCGACCAGTGTATAAAAGCGCTGGAAGTATATTTGTTAGAGACTCCATATCCCCGATGCGGGGCACCGCTCCACCCTATGACGTTCGAGACCACTGCCGACCAAGCATGGAAATGATTGCTACTTTTAATTCATTTTCATTGGATGAAATTTAAAAAAATCACAATGATTTCACATGTGAAATTTCACTGGCAATGATTTTTGAAGCTTAAAATAACCATAGCGTCACACGTTCCGTATGCTAAAAAAATGAAATATGATTTATAATTTATAATCACTACGCATGCTACTTTCGAATCGAATGACTGACCTGTGACCTGCGATAACAATGAAATTTCTGATTGATTTTGAGATTATTCCAAGGAAAATAATACTTTACAGACCTTAATTTAATTTTTAATACTCTCATAAGATATTCAAGGTTCTCCCGTATAGTACCTAAACGGAGCACCGATGGCGCTACGCTCTTCATACTACTTACGTAGTAACTATTTATTAATCTGTGATACCACTTCATAGTCGTACACTTAGCCACTTAGAGGCGACGAATCAGCAAAATATAGTTTATTCTTTCTATCACACCCGCTCATTCGTCCCTACTCGCTCGCTCTCGCGATTTCATTACTTGTGACATTGCACAGACCAAATGAAGAGAGGTAGCAGATGCGATGTATGAAATTGCATTTCATATGAAATTTCACATGCTACTTGTGAAATGTTCCATGCCTACGACGCGTCCGCCGGCCAAGCTACTCAGTTGATCATGAAACCTTGTGAAGTGTATTCATGTAGGAACTCACGCGCCGGCCTGCGCGCCGCGCGTTTCGTGATAACCGTTTAGTAGTTAAGTTTATAAAATATACCTAAATCCATGTTTATTCATTCATTATAACAAGTTTACACTACAATCAAGCCTTCTTATTTCAAGTGCCCGCTATACCTACTAATATTATGAACGGGAAAGTTTGTGGGGATGTATGGATACATTTGCGTTACTCTCCCACGCAAAAACTACAGAACCTACAAAATGTTGATAAAACTTCACAGAAATAGACTACATGGACTTAGACATCAGAATTTAAACTCGCGCGCGCGTTGCCTTGTAGAAACTGGTGCGCCGAGCGGCTGACTCTGACGATTTAAACCGTATAAGTGTGTGAATTCTTTAACATTGGAAGTTTTCCAATTACAATATTTTCTCGAGTGCCATCTCACGTTAATGACTCGCCTTTCTCACCTTCAATTGTTTGCTTAAATATATTTGTAAATGTTGTAAAGTTGAAAGAAAAATAAAATTGAAGCTTTGATACTTTGCCTGAATTGTCTGAAACTCTCGGGTATGGTATGATATATCTCCTGGTTATTATAAGTAATAATGGAGGGGGGAGGGAGAGAGGGGAGGGAGGAGTACATAAAATGAAATAAAAACAGTATAAGTAAAAGTAAAAAAGATTTCGTAAGCCGTATATGAAATAAATACTAAATGGTACAGTCGCTTCTGGTACTCGCCGGCCGCTGCCGCAACACGCTCGCTTCGATTGCTCGGCTCATGCGCTTTGGTCTGCAGATATCCTAACCTAACCTAACCGACTGTACAAGGGTAGACCACAGCTTGACTCGTAAAGATAAGCAGTATCAGTACAGCGGTAAATACGACAAGTATCGTAAAGGAACGGAAGATGGCGACTGGGAAAAGGTGATTGGATAACGCGGTTAGGAAAAGCGGGTAGTTATGGAAATAATTTGACAGAACAGGTCTTTGAACTGAGCGGCGGAAACACAAATCTATTAATTTTACATGAGCTGCGGGTGCATTAGTGATTAACAATGACTTACAAATCAAATACTTGTAAGGGAATTCAATTACAACACATTTAACTTTGAAAAAGACAATTTAAAAAGTTATCCAACGCGAGAAGGCAGGGCGATCTTCCATTGAAAATTAATATGATTCATGCGGCTCATTGTGAATTCTACGATGCTGTTCGGGGTCTGATGAGGTTTGCTGACACGTTTCACGAAGCAGCGACATCTATGATAGAGTTTGTAACGATTCATGTTCGGTCTTTCTATTCATTCGCTTGTCTTACCATCGGTTGAATTTAACATTACTTGTATGGCATGAACGGTTGGTACGATATAGAAACCGGCTATTAATGTAGACACAGGTGCTTGCACACGTACGAATTCAACGGTAACCGATTTTGAAGTTACTGTAGGTACTTTTATCACTCTTTAATGATGAAGTAGATGAACAAACCGAGGCAAATTTTGTAGCGAACTTACAAAGAGAGTTTGTATGATTCTGTGAAGAGATATATTCCATCGAAAGAAGATATGTCTGATTATTTGTATGGTAAGTGGAAATACATAGTTTTATGTCTGATACCCTTCCGAATAAATTAATAATAATATTGTCGCGGTTGGCCATGACACACCTTCCATGATCAAATTGATTATGAACTAGAAGAAGGTGATGTCAGAAGCCTTAAGAACAGACGAGCGTGCATGACAAGAGCTATGAATGTCAAAGAAGCAAGTGAGGTGTGTAAGAATAAGCCTGAATGGCGCTCTGTTGTTCGTGCCTACCCCGCAGGGGACCTGGCGTGAAGTTATGTATATATTATCTTGTCTATTGTTGCAGGAAAATCATTAAATGATTTTATATCCGTCAAGAGCACAAATTTATTTTCTTGTTTAAACATTGATAAAAACTTCTTGAAGAAACCCGTTTCTACATGGGAAGAAGATGTTGCCTATTTGCAGACATAAAAAAGGGTTCTTCCTTTAAGGGCTGTGAATGATACAGCTGAAAGAGCTGTAAAATTTATGCAAGATTTTCATGGTTTAGTCACTGCAAAGGAAGAACAAAAATAATTTTTGCTGCGCTGTGTACAAAGAGCATAGAAATCTGTATCCCGACTATAAAAAAGAGACCCTAAAAAGCAAATATCCTTGCTGATTTGTGATGTTCTTTTAAGTAATAAATACCTATTTTCTAACTTTCTTGTTTATTATTTATAAAATGATGAAATAACATTTCATTTAGCTACACAACGATAAGCTTTAAAGACAGCGATTTTCAAAATCTTCACGGCTCTGTCGGCACGGGTTAATGCTTACATAGGAAGACAAAATTTTGTATTTGAGTAAGTCTAGGCAGTTTAAAAAGAATTAAGGGGTATGCATTTCGATATCTGAAAACATAATTTTTCACCCATATAAGGGACACCCTAATATATATATATAGGCTCCGACATATATATATATATATAATATATATATATATATATATATATATATATATATATATATATATATATATATATATATATATATTAGGGTGATCCAAAAAAAATTGTTTTTTCCAAACAGGCTCAAAAGTTTCTTTTGGGTGTAAAAAAATGTCTGTGAAAAGATGAGCCCTTAATATTAATATTAAGATTGTCCTCATCGCATTTTTTTAATTCCCATAAGAATAACACAGGAATTTTTTTTTTTTTGCTTCTGATTTTTGTACCATTCAAACGACTGGTTGACTGATAAATCGCTGTTCCAATCTTTATAGAGAATTGAACGCGCTACAAAAAAGGTCTGATAACATTTTTTGATTTGTCCACGCGTTCAAAAGTTATTCAAGATCAAAGTTCAATTGTTCAAAAATTTGATCGAATTTTATAAATTACACCGAAACTGTTGGTTTCAGTGTCAAAATAAGGCTCAATTTTTTTGTCAAATATAAGAGGAGAGAGGAGAGAGTTCAGAAGGATTTATTTGAAGCAGCGAGCGCGAAAACTAGCGTTTGTACACGAGCACGTATGTCGTGCGTTCGTGTTGAAGGCGTGAGTCGGACTGTAGCCGAAAATAAAAAATCGACAAATCAAAAAATGTTATCAGACCTTTTGTGTAGAGCGTTCAATTCTCTATAAAGATTGGAACAGCGATTTATCAGTCAACCAGTCGTTTGAACTGTACAAAAATCAGAAGAAGCAAAAAAAAATTTTCCTGTGTTATTCTTATGGGAATTAAAAAAATGCGATGAGGACAATCTTAATATTAATATTAAGGGCTCATCTTTTCACAGTCATTTTTTTACACCCAAAAGAAACTTCTAAGCCTGTTTGGAAAAAAATAATTTTTTTCTTTTTGATCACCCTAATATATATATATATATATATATATATATATATATATATATATATTCTGTGTTTAGTTATATATAGTTTACTTTATTTTGACAAACTAAATACCTCCTCCTTTTTTAAAGCACACACTCTCCATGTAGACTTTTTTTATAGCTGGAGTACAGCAAATAGGCTGACGGCCCACCTGGTGGAAAGCGGTTACCATCGCCTATGGACGTTTGCAACATCAGAGATGACACCAAGGCGCTGCCGGCCTCGAAGAAGTTTTTATGACATCCTTTTTGAAAAACTACATATCGTAGCGCTGTGGGAAAACCTCGACTGGGAGCTCATTCGTAATCCCCACGGTACGCAAGAGAACCGTTCTACAGAACCGTTGCGTACATGAGCAAAGCGGCTCAAGGAAGTGGGGGTGAACTCTCAACCGATGGTGAGCGGTGTGATGGTAGAAAGAGGACGAAGGCACCATTCTAATCAGTTCTTCGGAACACTCTCCGTTATACAGTCGGTAGTATACGCAGAGAGAAGCAAAGTCTCTCCTTAGGCCAAGCGTATCTAGACCATCTGTGAGAATGGGATCATCTAAACGCGAAAAGCTCGACGTTGAATACTGTCCAGGGTATTAAGTTGGCAGGCACGTGCTCCAGCCCAAAGGCGTGAGCAGTACTCCATATGAATAGAAGAATATAAATAGAAGGAAAATAGGATTTATACGAACACTGATTAAAAGTATTGTATTTTTTTCAACAGGATGCATCAGGCAAATGTATGGCAACACAGAAACACCTCGTGAAGGAAAGTCCAGAAATGCTGGCGATAGCAACATGGACCGGTCAAGTTCCGCGGCGGCCGGCCTTACCCCCGGGGGCAAAGCTCTCACAGCTCATGGCCCTTGGCTCTAGAAAGGATCCAGGACACGTGGTCTGGATGCTGGCTAAATCTGACACTGAAATGAAGTAAGTTAAAATAGATTTTCAATTCTAAACTTTCGTTAATGAATTGCAAACTCGCTAATCTTGAGGATATATAATGTGTGTATTTATGTATTAAAATCTTATTATACAAACGACCCTTTGTATACAGGTTATTCAAACTATTTATCTATACAAAACAAATTACTAACGCAAAGTTTTTAACATTATTCAAATCTGCCAAGTGGTAGGACATTTGCCCGACTGGATGGCTACCACTCCTGGTCTAAAGTATGTCACCATAACAACCTTGAGTTGTGTTCCGGCATTAGTGACCAGGTTCCAGTCTCCGAGAGCAGCAACGCATTTGTATAGCACCTTTGGTGTTGCAAGTGGGCCGTCTGCCTGTCTGCTAAACTCCTGCAATAAAAAATAAAAACAAACTTTCATTGACTTTTTAGGACTGCAATATAACTGAATGTCTTGCAAATTGCCATTATTCTTACTCAAAATATTACATTTCTCAAAGTCATCTAAATCAAGCTATAACTAAAAGTCGATCAATCTTTCACGATGCGTGTAGGCGACATTCGCCAAATAATTGGCAATTTTACAACGAGCGTTTTATCCGTGCAAGTACGGAGAAAGAATACTGTTACATGCCGGCAAAGGTGAAGGCACACCTGCCTGTCATAAATAACAGTATTTATTTCTCGGAGAAGGCCTCGCTCTCGTGACATCTTCTTTATCGATTGCAGGTTTAGTGGGCGTCATCAGGGTAAAATGCGAGCATAAAACACAATGGCCACGGTTTATACACTTTTAATTTAGATTTAAACAACATTTTGACATAGTTTAGACCGAGCAGCGGGTTCAGGGCACCGATCATACGTCTAACTTCAACGCTTTCTTTAAAATTCTCAACGGTCCAACTCGACCCGTTGCCATCACTCAAATGTGTCGCAAAAACTCCCCAGTCTACCTAAGAAAAAAAGTACGGTGGCGCCTCGACCTCGCTCAAGCCATATTATTATGCTCTGCTCTGATTGGTCGATTATTAAATTACAATATTCATAACTTTTATTAGGTTAGGACGATCTATAAGTTATAGAAAAATTTAACAAATCAAATAAATTTAAATTAAGAATTTTAAAAGTAATTAAAAAGTAAACAAATAATATTGTGCGTTATACATCCAAACAACAATCAATCCGATTCATAGCTTCCCTCCGACATATTTAATTTCTTTTGTTTACTTTGTGTTTAAAATTAGAAACACAAAGTTGTAAAAGTTTGCAATTAGACAATAGCCTATTGTTATTGTTTTCGACTTTAATGGCCGTTCGCAGGAATAATTAACCAGGTATTCCAGGTATTCAAAGCGCTTTTTAAGAAATTATAATACACCCCACGCTTTTTTAACACGCTTTTATTAGCTTCACCTGTATGTATGTATGATACCGACCACTTTGAGCTCGATTTTGTCCTACTTTGAACGATCAGATTTAATTCAATGCAATAATATAGTACCATGGAGCTGATCTGATGATGGAGTGGGAAGGTGGCCATAGGAACTCCTGTACTAAACAAGATAGACCCTTCGTGTTTGGGCTCGTATGTTTATATCGCGTGACAATGCAATAATATGGTACCATGGAGCTGATCTGATGATGGAGTCGGAAGGTGGCCATAGGAACTCCTACATACAGGTGAAGCTAATAAAAGTGTGTTAAAAATGGCACTGAATGAAAGAGGTATGGGCTCATATCACCGCCTTCCAAAATAAAGTAAAAACTTTGTTTTTCTATCGTGGAAGAAGGTGATATGTATGGATATAACACCTTCTTCCACTCAGCTTTCGATGGTCGAATGACGCGACGTAACTTTTAAGGTGTTATGTGACATACATATCACCTTCATTCATTCGCGACATTCAATAATTTGAATTATTATGTGACAGAATGAAATCAAACCAATAATTTTATTGTTTTGATTTCATCCTTTCACATTCTCGCGTGCTTTCTCGTAGTGTGGTTTCGAACTTTGGCAAGTACGTCCGCCTGGAGAGGCCAGGGCGGATGGCCTGCCAAGAGTGTCGATGCCGTCCACGACACTGTACGCTATCCACGAATAGCCCTCACCGCCAGGACCCGTTGTGCGCGGCACAACAAAGTCCTATTGTAGCGGTGGAGTGCAGTGGACCAAACGGGTGCACCGTATAGGGCCATACTCCTAAGGATGCCCGAAAAAGCGTTCTCCTTACGCCAACTGTGGTTTTACAATCTGGGTATTCATATTAATGATGGAGGTAAGGAAAAAATCGGATGTTGTACATGGACTGAAGATGTAGCGGATCGCGAAAGTATCGAAGTCGCAAGCGCACTTCTAAGATTTGTGGAGGTAGATCAAAGTTGACAAAACAAAGATCACTTATTGATTTGGTCAGATTCATGTGCCGGACAAAATATTTTTTTTAACATGATAGCACTTTATCAATACATTACCTTAAAAGGATATTTCAAAGTAATCGAACACAAGTTTCCCGAAGTTGGCCATTCTATATTAGATTCGGATCGTGATTTTGTTAGGATTGAAAAAGTCCTTAGCAAACATAATACAGTTTATGTTCCTGACGAATACCGGAGCAAATCTTCTCGTAATAATACTGTTATTGACATGACCGAACATTTTAGAAAAATTGGTTAGCTATAAGGCCTAGACCGCACTATGGTTTATTCCCGGTAGCGGTTAACCGCTATAACTGCGAAACCGCTCGAGACGTACACATTACGATTATAAACCGCGAAACCGCCCGTGATTTTCACAGTTTGAAGATGGTTTTCAAAAGAGCAGTATATATTGTTGCTCTGGTACTAAGAAATAGAAAAAAAAGACGTCAACGAACATTTCGCAAATATTGGGTCCATCCACTCACTAGCCGTAGATTTGAGAAAGGTTTCTTTCAGAAAAAGTATAAAATTTTAAGAGAACATCCAGAGAAATTTTTCAACTATTTTCGAATGTCAGTAGCCAGCTTCGATAAAATTTTGCACAATGTGCATCCATAAATCACCTTCATGGATACAAAATTTCGCAAATGTATTTTATATTTCGGCGGTCGGCCGAATACTAGCCAAAAAACCGCCCGCGGTTAACGCATAGTGCGTGCGCGCCCACTTAATTCTATAGATTACAAATTTTGCTACGGTTTCTTACCGCGACAATTTTGTAACATTTCACGGTTTTAAAATCAGTCGCGGGTAAAAACCGCAAGTGCAGCCGCTTGTATTCGTTTTCGTGTTTCATAAACTCACACGGTTAATAACTGCTGCAGTTTCACCGTAGTGCGGCCTAGGTCTAAGAGAAAATTAATTTGGTTAACAGAAAAAAAGATGTCAACAATGGAAAAATAAGTTTTAGGGATGGTATTAAATGGATACGCTTGGATGAGTATGGTTCCTATCTATACAAAGAAACATACGATGAAATGACACCCTTCAAAAAGGTGGACATTAAAAAAAAAAAGATATCATGTAGAAATTTCACGTATGAACGGCAAATATGGTACTGTGTCAGTGAAAAAAAAGAGAATCTCCGAGATCAACTTAAGTACGTGAAGCCAGAATATCGCTACTTCTATGAGTCGATTTTAAGAGTAATATTTTTACTATAGCTAAGACATTACACACAAATGATCACTGCTATAAGTTTACGTTTTCTTTTATATTGTTTAGTTATAAGAAAAAATGAGACATTGTTTACTTACATTCGTACTTAACACCTCATTTTATATAGCTTAAAGTGTAGAAGAGTTTACTTTTGTTCATGGAAGGAGTTATGTTCAGTTTTTTTTTCAAATTATATAATAAAACTAGCGGTCGCAGTAGACGTTGTCCTGCTTTGAAAAAATAAAATCTAAAACCCGATCCCAGTGCCACCTACCGGTTCCAATTGTGGATTTAAACCATCCGGGGACCCACTCAAATACAAAAAACAAAATCACCAAAATCGCTCCCGGTGATTAGGAGGATTCTAGAACCCGTTCCCAGCGCCACCTACCGGTTCCAATTGCGGATTTAAACCATCCGGGGACACCCACTCAAATACACAAAAACAAAATCGCTCCCCGTTGTTAAGAGGATTCTAGAACCCGATCTCAGCGCCACCTACCGGTTCCAACGGTATAAAAACTATCCTATCTTTTAAGTTGGATCAAACTGCACACGGTGTGGAAATTTGATTATGCGACATATCACCTTCATCAACTCACGTCTTCAATTACTTTTCGAAGAATCTGTAGCAAACGGTGCATACTCAGTGAGACAAAGACACAATAGAAGGAAAGAAGAATTTTTATTGTCGTTATAATAATGCCGAGACGAACAAGAAGTTTATACTGTAACATATCTCCATAAATTCCTTACATTTGTGGCTAGATAAAAACGTTATACAGGCGATAGTATAAGAGGCTGAAGCGAGCTGCTATGTAAATGAAATGTTGAAATTTAAATATTTTTCAATAGTGTAATATCCCTTTTTATGCAATATGCTCTTTAATTTGGTTTTAAATTTATTGAAAGGCAGATCTGTAACAATTCTTTTGAAATCTTATTGAAGAAGCGTCTACCAAGAAAGTCGTGAGTTTCTCTTATTCCTCCTATACCCACTCATCAGATCCTGACATGGTAACAATGGGACTAATTTGGGTGTATAACCTTTCGATTAAAAGAAAAAATTGAAAATCGGGTCACAACTGACGAAGAAATTGAGTAACGAACATACAGACGATACAAAAACCTTCTCCTTTATGCAATCGGATATAAAGAAAATGTTTGAAAATCGGTTCACAATTGACAGAGAAATCCACTAACAAACAAGCCAAAAAAAATGTACAAACGAATTAAGAACCTCCACCATTTTGAAGTCGTTTAAAAATATAGGTAAATGCAGACGAAGTCTTCTGTAACAGCAGCTTGTATATTATAAATAGAATAATAAGATTGGATTTACAAGTTACTACAATAAGTTCTTAACTCCATCTTATTGAGATGAAAGTTATATTTCCGTTTTGTATACTGCCTAACTAATCCACAATAAACTATAGCTATTTCTAACTTAGTTTTGTTGCACACCTATCTACTTGATATCCGAACGTCGCAGACGGTCATAAACACGTCGTTTTACCCTCAAGGGCTACGTTCCACAAGAGACTCACGACCGCCATTTTCCCGTTACAATCATAAACTTGAGTGGAACGGATTATGAAGCGATTGACGACGAAATACACAAATTTCATTGATCTATTTGAAAATCGCGCCTTTTTCAATGTCAATCGATAGAGAGAATTAATGCTCTGTCAACGACCACTTCGACCCATCTCTTGACATGGGTTGGTGTGAGCGCCGTTTGATCGAAAATGATTACGTCATTAGTGACGTTTTCGCCACGACCATGTTCGCCATGTGGAACGGCAGACAGCATTTTGGGCGTTGTGAGATACTAAAGAAGCCCTACGTTACCGTTACAGTTACTAAACATCAATGTATTGTTACTCAATAATTAAATAACACGCTAGAGGTCGCTACGGCATTTACAAATATTATTCACTGGCTGTGCCCGCGACACCGTCCGCGTGGAATTTGTTTTCAAAGCCCCCCAGATTTTGAAACATTTTTCATTGCTGCTCCGCTCCTATTGGTCTTAGCGTGATGATATATACAGCCTTTCTCGATAAATGGGCTATCCAACACTGAAAGATTTTTCAAATCAGACCAGTAGTTCATAAGATTAGCGCGTTTAAACTAACAAACCGTTCAGCTTTATATATTAGTATAAGATTAGCACCCATAACACAGCAAAACTTGCTTAGCATGGCTATATAAAATGTGTGTATGTCTACCGATCATCATCATCATCATAGCTCATCATAGACATAGCTCGCAAAATTAGCAAGTTGAAGTGGCAGTGGGCTGGTCACATCTGTCGCAGGACCGACGGCCGATGGAGCAAACGAGTCCTGGAGTGGAGACCACGTCTCGGTAAACGTAGTGTCGGACGCCATCCAGCCCGATGGACCGACGACCCACGCAAGGTCGCTGGTGAGCGCTAAATGCGGAAATCAGAGGACAGGGATGAGTGGCGCTGTCTTGGGAGGCCTAATTCCAGCAGTGGCCTGCGAATGGCCAACGACGACGATGCTATAAATAAATTTTAATCATGGTCATATCCTGGGGCGTTAGTTAGGATACCGCCAAAAACTCCCTATGCATTACATGAATCACAGAATGGCACTACTACGTCGCCGGTATGACGATATGATAATGATGAGACATGTGAAATTTACTGTCAAAAATGTGCAACTTGATAGGCATGCAAATGTCAAAACTAAAATAAATTATTAGACGGGGAATAGTGTAGATATAGACATACCGTTCCATGTGCAATACTTTGGCCCAACGTTTACAGCGAGCCCTAAGTCGTTAAGATTATTGTACCCAGATCATTGGACACTTTCTCAAGTGTATTGAACCCTTTTTCGGTTCAGCGACCGTTGATGAATGACCCTTGGTGCTGGCAAGACGCGGCCGGACCATTATACTTAAGACTTTGAACTTAATATAAGAAATCTGATTGTTTTCTATTCTCACTAGAATTTAACTTGCAGTTCGCTCGCATAAGATTCGTATCGTTATTATCTGGACGGTATTTATTACAGTCATACATGCTCGTAGATATTGTCGCGCATGTTTTCCATTGGGATAGAGATAGGCAGAGACGATGGATTTCCATCTGCTACGATCCCGACAAAAACTTTTCGCTTCGTCAACTATCATTAATCTCTTCATACATACACGCTTATTTGAAGTGCTTTTCACATGACCTTTCTTCAAAATATCTTCAATTTAATCATGGTAAGTACGTCGCAGTCGACCGGTACTAACTGTACCACTCACGTTGCTGCCATATACTTATTTTATGATTCTACTTTCATCCATTCTTTCTACACGACCAAAACACCTTTATATTCCTTTTTCATTTCGTATCACTGCATCCTTTTTCTATCCACAACGTTCCGTTATCACACTATTTCTTATCGTATCGCTTACATAAACCTTATATATACTTCTCGACGCTCTCATTTAAACTGCGTTTATCCTGCTTGCATGCTTTTTTCTGCCATATCCAACTTTCACTGCCATACATTAAGGTTGATAATATCTGACACTCCTTGATGGACACCCAGGCGTGCCTTTACAGATATCTTCTGGCTGTTCATAAAAGAGTTAAGCGCTCCATTCACCTTATTACTCTCCTTTAACATCACTGTTATGCTTTCCGTCGTTATGATAGAATAAATATAAAAGGTTTTTCAAAAGGAAAGGAAGCAAGTGAACGGCATCCCCTAATAAGCCAATTTACAAATACCTACGGGGCCTTGTACCCCGACTTGCGAACCAAATACGACTCTGTCCTCTTAACTTGTTTGTACAATCTAATGATTATGTAATAAGTCAATTTACAAATATCTACGGGGCCCTATACCCCGACTTACGAACCAAATTCGACCCTGTCCTCTTAACTTGTTTGTTCAATCTAATGATTATGTAATAAGTCAATTTACAAATATCTACGGGGCCCTATACCCCGACTTACGAACCAAATTCGACCCTGTCCTCTTAACTTGTTTGTTCAATCTAATGATTAAGTAATAAGTCAATTTACAAATATCTACGGGGCCCTATACCCCGACTTACGAACCAAATTCGACCCTGTCCTCTTAACTTGTTTGTTCAATCTAATGATTATGTAATAAGTCAATTTACAAATATCTACGGGGCCCTATACCCCGACTTACGAACCAAATTCGACCCTGTCCACTTAACTTGTTTGTACATCTAATATGTATTTTGAGGCCGCACCGCATTTTATTGCCTTATTTATCGTTTATGATTTCATAATAATATTTTTTACAAACTTTCCCTATACTTTTATACGAAACGACATCTCTGGTTTCGGGAAAACGGCAATCAAAAAGTTTTAAGGCGTGTTTTTTTACTACCGAAAAAGCTTGATAGTTGAGTGCCTTAATTTCCGAGTATTTTGTTTATAAATATTTTGTTATGTGATTTTGTATTGTTCGGTGTTTAATATAATGAGCTTGGGCCAGTGTTTAGAAATGAGTTTGAAAGAGGTTTTTCTACTTTGGAGATCTTTGACAGATGAACTACTATTACAGACTATGTTAGTTTTAAGAAAGAAATGTATATCAGATAAAAAATAAAAACTTCGTTTAAAAAAACCGACTTCAAAAACTAAAAAACTAAAATGTATAAAATAACTTATTTGTAAAGCTATTATTATTAATATATATTATCTAAAACATCTTAAAGTCGTAGTAATTTTCAAAATATTATAGTAATTTTTATGATTTACTTTGCACCGACTTCAAGATGTTTTAGATAATATATATTAATAATAATAGCTTTAGAAATAAGTTATTTTATAAAAAAATTATAGTTTTTTAGTTTTTGAAGTCGGTTTTTTTAAACGAAGTTTTTATTTTTTATTTGTTACTTTTTAGTGTCTAGCTATGTATGGGTGGACATACGAATGGTGCCGCGCTTCTTAAAAAATATAGGTCCCAAGAAACGAGAACAAAAAAATGATCGTAAAATGAAAACTACTGGGCCAAACTATGTAAAATTTTTAGGGGATCAATTGGAAGCTATTCCGCGTCGAATAAAAAAGAATCACGTAAATCGGATCATAAATCACGGAGAAATCGGCGAACATACATAAGAAAAAAGCAACAAAAAAAAGATCCCGACGAATTGAGAACCTCCTCCTTTTTTCGAAGTCGGTTAAAAATAGCGAAACATACCATAGCATAAAACATGGTATCCACGTTTCATACTGTCGTAGACTATTTTACTTATAGAATAGAATTTTGAATGTGTATTTTATTTTTTATGTCAATTTTTTTGTTTGTTTTATTGAGTGAAAATTATTGTGAGAAATACATGTATTTCTCACAAAATACATGTATTTCTCACAATTAAATATCCATTGTTGTTTTATTAAGTTTATCTTAATATATATAAATTACGTGTCACGTTGTTGGTCCGCGATGGACTCCTAAACTACTTAACCGATTTTAATCAAATTTGCACACGTTGTGCAGTTATAGATAGTTTTTATCTCACAATTGGATCCAGTAGGTGGCTCTGCAATCGGGTTCTAAATTTGGTTTTTAAGGCGGGACAACGTTTGCCGGGACAGCTAGTATACTATAAATAACACAAAATCAGGATATTGCTATTAAAATCACGATACCTCTCTTCAACGACCACAACACAAATAAAGATTTTATTTCATGTAATTTTATTTAATTTACTGTGTATATAATGATGTCATAAGTTGTGCTAGCGTAATGGCTAGCGCACGCGTCCCAAACTCAAAGGGCGCGGGTTCGATCCTGGCCGGAACACATGCGCCACTTAGTAAACTTTCTAATTTAATGTGCATATTGTAACAATCACCACGTGCTAACAACGGTGAAGGAAAACATCGTGATGCAACCTGCACATCGAGATAACCGATGTGTCAAACCTGCCAAGCCGCCTCGGACAAGCGTGGCGGGTATACTGTCCGTTTCCCCTATAATGGGAGGACCGAGCCCAGCAGTGTGACATTTATGGGCTGATATTATTATATTTTTTTAAAATAATTATGTCATATTACTTTTGACACTTTGATGTTATAAACGTATATCAACAGTAAAATTGATATAAAATTAGAGAAGTAGTAAGTTTTTATAAAAAAAGAAAATAAGACCAAAAGAACATTTATTACCATAAATTAAATTAAAATGCCATTTATTTAATATAATAATTAACATTGTAACCTATTTATGAAATTAAAACTGTTTACATGCTTTGATTTATGTTTTCACTTGTAATTATAATTATTTAATCAGGTGTATATATACAAGCGATATGCGTAGCGTATTGTAGCATGTTTAAGCAATCAAATAAATCACAAATGACTCGAAATTTATCAAGCTAACAATCGACTGGATTATCAACCGAACGTTCTAGAATGTATCGATTCTTTCGAGTCAACTTATTAGCTCAGAATACAGAAATATATATTCTTTAAACAAAATAAATATATACCTTGTACTTACGTACCATACTTTAAGCAAATAAATGAAGGTATTAAAATTACTTTTATAATTCTATTCGTTAATAAATCGCTTTCGGTTAAAATAATGTACATTATTTATACTTTTGTAGATTTTCTAGAATCTTATCCATGGGCATATGCTTAAGAATGTGTTTGAAAAGTTTTTTAAATGGCATAAAATTTATTATGTAATCAGGTACCCAAATCCACAAAAAGTTGAAATGGGCGTTGATCCAATAACCAAATGTGATAGCAACAGCTGCTAGAGCAGCGACGACCTCCCTGTTTTTCGGATTTTTCATAAGCTGCCCCCAATGATCCGAAGCCCTTTCCACAAATTTCGGCCATATGTTAACAAAAGAAACAATTTTTCCTACTACAGTAACAAACACGGGAGGTATGAAAGTTAAAATGTCTTTCCATGCGCCGGTCCACCTACGTGACACGTACAAATTATTTTCAAACCATCTTTCTGTACTTTTAATCAAACCTGAGACCCATTTGCAATCAAATTCTATGACTTCCCCTTTATTACTAGTCTGTAGAGCAGATTCCTCCTCTTCATCTGACTCGTCAGATTCCTCGTCTGAATCAGACGTTTCAGTTTCCACTTCAGCTTCAGCTGTTGCTGAAGATTTTAATTCACCTGATCCTGATTTCGAGGTAGAAGATGCTACAGACCCTGAAGATGAATTATCTTCCGAAGACGACGTAGAACTTGAAGCCGCAGATGTTGCAGCTTCTGAAGTGGAAGAATCGTCGGACTTTGAAGATGATGATGTTGATGAAGATGCTGCAGCTGCTGAGGATGCAGTGTCATCCGACGACGAAGATGAAGATGAAGATGCTGCTGCTGCTGAGGATGTGTCATCAGATGCTGCTGATGAAGATGCTGCCGCTGCTGAGGAGGATTTGTCATTTGACGATGAAGATGAAGATGCTACTGCTGCCGCTGCTGAGGAGGACGTGTCGTCCGACGACGAAGATGAAGATGCTGTTGCTGCTGCTGAGGAAGTGTCATCTGATGCTGCTGATGAAGATGCTGCCGCTGCTGAGGAGGACGTGTCATTCGTCGATGAAGATGAAGATGCTGCTGCTGCGCCTGCTGAAGACGAAGTGTCCTCTGCAGCATCTGCGTCTGCAACATAACCTTCATCAGCTAATGCTGATGAAAATTCTGTCGTGGGTGAAGAAGCACCTTGATTGTTGTCTTTATTGTTTCGGGTGGGTCTTCGTCTGCCACGATAAGAATCACCTTCAAGACCACTACTAGTGCTGAAATCACTAGCCAATTCAGAGTCTTCTTCCTCCTCCATCGCATCTTCATCATCTTCCCTGTCTAGGTTATCCCAATCTTCATCAGTATCAGTTGATGAATATGCTGGCGTGGAATCATTATTCCAATATTCTTTATCTGCAGGTTTTTTACCATAATTATTTGGTGAAAAAAGATACAATCTACTTTCTGGATTTTCTTTAGCTATTAATTCCGCAAGTTTATCCATATCTTTCTCATTTATTTCGATAAAGTCTTTTATTTCATCTGGAGGCAAGTGTTGACGGCGTCCTGGGCTTTGATGTTTTTTTTCCCAGACTCGATTATCCTGTTTATTGCGTGAATCTGAACGTTCGTCTCGTTTATTTTGATGGTGGCCATTATCCTTGTTATTTGAATACCAGTCTTGAGCTCGAACACGTGTTTGTTCTATATCCCCTCTCCTTTGTAATCCTTTGCGATGTTGTGCAAGTTGATCTTTACCGTGATGCGGTGTTTGTTGATCTTCTTTGTATCGTGATGTTTGTTGATTTTCTCCTTGACGCGTTGTAAATTGTTTTCCTCCTTGATGCCATGAATCCTGTTTTCCTTCGTGCCCAGAAGTATTCTGATCTCCGCCATGCCATGGACGATTTTCTTCTCTCTGCCCCGATGTATGCTGATCTCTTCCTTCATGTGTACGCTTTTCTCCCCTCTGTCCCGATGTATGCTGATCTCCTCCGCGCTGCCATGAACGCTTATCTCCCTTATCCGATGTCTGCTGATCCCTTCCGCCATGCCATGAACGATTTTCTTCTCTCTGCCCCGATGTATGCTTTTCTCCTCCCGGCTGGGATGTATGCTTATCTCTTCCTTCATGTGTACGCTTTTCTTCCCTCTGTCCCGATGTATGCTGATCTCCTCCGCGCTGCCATGAACGCTTATCTCCCTTATCCGATGTCTGCTGATCCCTTCCGCCATGCCATGAACGATTTTCTTCTCTCTGCCCCGATGTATGCTTTTCTCCTCCCGGCTGGGATGTATCCTTATCTCTTCCTTCATGTGTACGCTTTTCTTCCCTCTGTCCCGATGTATGCTGATCTCCTCCGCGCTGCCATGAACGCTTATCTCCCTTATCCGATGTCTGCTGATCCCTTCCGCCATGCCATGAACGATTTTCTTCTCTCTGCCCCGATGTATGCTTTTCTCCTCCCGGCTGGGATGTATGCTTATCTCTTCCTTCATGTGTACGCTTTTCTTCCCTCTGTCCCGATGTATGCTGATCTCCTCCACGCTGCCATGAACGCTTATCTCCCTTATCCGATGTCTGCTGATCCCTTCCGCCATGCCATGAACGATTTTCTTTTCTTTGCCCCGATGTATGCTTTTCTCCTCCCGGCTGGGATGTATGCTGATCTCTTCCTTCATGTGTACGCTTTTCTCCCCTCTGTCCCGATGAATGCTGATCTCCTGCGTGATTTTGTGTATACCGCTTTGCTTCTTTCGTGGGTGAAGCTGAAAGAGAATTGGTCTTGTTTATTCAATCATATATGATACTTAAAATAACTATTATATTAAGCATCAGTATCTTGTTCTAATAACGAATCCGTTAATTTTAGGGAAACATTTCTGCTAGAACTTTCTAGTTCTGATCGTGGAAGAAGAAATATTATAAATAATTTTTGCCTAACTAAACCGAAATCGGCCAACATTTATTCTAAAAATTCCTAACCTTTGGACAAGCAACGACATGCTTATTTCTTTTTCTAATGATTTATTTTGACAGTAGTAATTCTGACAAGAACTGTTCAATGTGCGCGGGCTGACAAGCACCTATCCAATTTACTCTTTTTACAATTGTTACATAAACTGTGCAAAATTTGAAAATAGTGCGTTTTTATAAGATGACATGAATCTCAGTGGATTTAAAAAAATCGCTTACCTTCACTTCTAGCCAGTGTAATGATCGCCACAACCTTTAAAATGAAATTATGATTAGAATTCGTAGTGTTCCTGTATATTCAAGTTTTGATATAATTTTCAAGCGTAATAACGGAAACCAGGAATTATTTATATGTGTAACAGAATCCCGAGTTACATTGTAGGTCTTTAACTGACGCTATACAAATGAATTCTTGTGGCAGCTCCAAAAGGTATCTAAATCTTGATTTAAAAAAAATCTTGCCCAAAAACCATCGATATCATGCAAGTATTATTTCTGTATAAAAAAATAATCTTAGAAATCTATGTATCGTAGAAATCTATGTAGCGCATAACCTACTTTACCGATTTTGATGAAATTTTTTGCGTGTGTTTGAATGGGTCCTTGGAGTGTTTATATTTGCAATTGAAACCGGTATGTGGTGCTGGGATCGGGTTCTAGAGTTTTGGTTCCTAGATTGTCTTAAAAAGAAGTTATTAAAGTTAAAAAAACATTAGATTGTTTATAAAAGTATATACTATGTCTTAGCTGATTTCTTAAAAGCCCATTTTTTTGCTTACTGCTTACTGAATGTAAGCGTGTTTTTTAAGTTGTAATAAATAACTGTGATTATAGATTTCAAAGTTATAACTGCGTTTTATTATTAGTTCACATCCTAAACCAAAACTTTCCTTTGACATATAGGACAGAAGGCATAATATTTAGGCCTATAGATTGTCTTCAATATGTGTACGCCTCTGAGAGGTTGTAGGGATATTACATAAGAACTGACTGACTTAATCCTAAATATATGTCGACAAACACTTAACTTGTAACCAAATTAAAAGTAAATTATTTAATACACATACACACGTTTAAAATAAATTCTATTAAAAATATATTTTACAAGCATCGCCGAGTGATCGCGTAGTTATTAGATTGCTAAGTAACAACTAACACGGGCCGTGGCATGCACCGATTGCGCTGACGTCATTGTCTCTTACTTCGTTGGTTGGCAGGGTTGGATTTCGTACTATAATTATAGTATTTGTACTACAATTTCATGGTTCGTATTATATACCATCCATATCTAACGATAATACGAAAAGATACTATAATTTCAATACCTTTCCTATATGACTAAAATAAGTAGTATTTAAATACCATTCGGTGCTAATCCAACATAAAAAAAAAGTTCATTGTGATGGAATCACGTTGTCTAATCTGTAGTCGAAGAATACAGATTATAAATCGTCATCCATGAACTATTTACGGGGAGTTCCCGTGAATTATACTTTGTCTTCTGACATTCTGATTGTTCGAACAGTAAGTTTGCATATTGCTCTCTATGAACTAGGTAATATAGTTCATAGGCGTCTGATAGTCCGTCTAATTATTGAAGAATTATTATTGTGCGTGTCCTAGGTACACACGTGAAACTTCTTTATGACCTTAATTTTCGAAAAATGATCTACTATATGCAACTATACAGAAATTGGGTAAATAAAGTTAAATTATGATTTTGCTGATCACTTTAATTATATATATATATATATATATATATACACACATACATATACATACATATATATATACAATCTGTTTCTGTTCAAATGACAATAAATCATAATCTTAGCAGTCGTACTCCATACAAATTTGTTGGTACTATTAAATCAACCCTAACGTCAAAATATTAAAAAAAGCAATATTCGATCAAATTAATTACGATAAAAAGGGAATTAAAACAGAACATCCTTGTAAATATTGGTTCACTGACCTTGTCGGGCTAACATAAACAATCGTCGTTTCGTCGATTGTTATAACATAAACAATCACTTTATTTTATTTAGGTTTATGGCTTGGCAGCTAGGCCTTTAAACCAGATCTTAGTTTATAATATACATTTAGTTTCTTCATTTTCTTAAGCCTATGTGTAGCACAGCTGAACTGTAGGTAATCAGCTAATGCCATTCACCGGAGTTCTTGTGACAACTGAAAAGACCACATTTGACTATACAGTTCACATTTCTCACAAAACACATAATCACTACTCAAAAACTATCAATATCCTACAACTATTGTTCATTTTAGAGTAATTTTACACATTTTTAGAAAATAAAACTGCACAACACAACATCTCCTTTCAGTTCCCGCCAAAAACTCCCTAAACAATCACTATATATATCAAATTTCTAGTGCTGTCACATCAGGTTCGAAGTCCCAGTAGTAGATATCGATATTTCATATTCCCTATGCTAATATCTAATAAACTTTTACTTACTAATGATAATAATAAGCTATCTAATAAAATCCATCTAAAAATGCTTGGGCTAGCAAGTCGTATCTAACGACATGAATCCATGCTACTGTTTGCTAAATATGTAATTCACTTTTAATAATTTGTGGGTAATAAAAATATTACATACATGCCAGATTTAAAATAATTTATTTAATTTTATTATTTTACACAATTTAATAAATTTCATTCAAAATAATATTTTATTCACTATAAAATAAAAGTCAACGCTGGTTTCTTTAACTTCTTTGATAAAACCTTTTTTTCATTGGAACATCATTATCAAGTCCTTTCGTAGTATTTATTCTGTAATTTTTTAACAAGTTTTTTGTAATTTTTGCAGTTTTTTGACGTCTCTGTCGAAATTATGCTCGTTACCAGTTTTAGTTTTGTAAATTAAAAATTATTCCTAAGTTACTTTAATAGACTTTGAAGTGTAAAGTAACTGAAGTGTTGCGAGACAAAATCGATAAACACGACGATGTGAACTAGTACAGCACTAATTAGTACTAACTTGATGTCGCACGTGTTGCGGCATTTGTTTTATGCGCAGATTTTGACCTGGTACCTCGCTGGTACCTTTTAGTTTATTGTTAAACGTTATTGTAGTAAACGAATATACTTAAAATGAGAATAAACGGATTCATGCATAATTTAGCATTCCTTCGGTATCCACCACAAAACCTACTTACTACAGAGGTATCTTAAGGCTTTATGTTCACCCAAAATAATTAAGGTTTCTAGGGTTAAAAAACATATAAGCAAAATCAACCAATATTGCCATGAAAAATGATTTAAAGAACGGTATTAAAAAGGTAGTCTTACCATTATGGCTGGCAGTAAAATCTTCGACCCCATCACGGCAACCATACAGCAGTAAAAGAGAACGTGTTATTATGAAACTGAAAAATCATATTGGAATATATACACATGTTAATGTGTACTCGAAACATATGTACAAACAATGGATTAATAAGTAAATTAATTAATAACCCGGCTATGTTCGTATATTGTTATAAGAAATCATTTCAATTGAAAAATCGAGTGTGTTATTGTCGGTTTAGGCAAAACACATACGAGGATTATGGGGGCCCATAGATTTTGACAGTGACTTGAAGAGAATTTTTTTAAATCACAGCTCCAACGCCTTCAGCTTTGTTTAATACTTGCAAACAACTCTGAAGGGTTTATGGTAATAAAAGAACAGCAACTTGACACATAATTATATAATCAGAGAGCCTTACGGTTTTAACACATCAATTATACTGATTTTAACAGCCGTCGAGTGCTTTTGGAACACTCGCCATCCCTCCAGCAATTCAACAGTTTAAGAAACTTAGTATATTGGCACAACCGATAGCGGATTGAAGTCATCGATAAAATATTTTAATTAAAGTATTATGAATGAAAACAATTTAATACATCACTGTTTGGAAATTCCAGATAATATTTTAAACAAGATATTATATAAAACATGATTCTTAAAGTTTTACATGTAATAAAACAAACCGAACACAGTACAAATCTATCGCGTCTGCCAACATGAAAACAAAATGTGAATACCGTCTATATACAATTGAGAGATTTTGAATTATAATCTGTACACAATCACTAAATTATAAAGGATACATATTTTATCAAAATTATTGTAACTTATTAACACAGAATAAATAAAAATATAACATTATTATTCAATTAAGGAAATGGTCGATTGTATCGTTTTGAAATAAGAGGGTACATAACATAATTAATTATTAACTTTAAACGGAAACATGGCAAGAACAACTATGCTACTAAATATCTGTAAAAATTGATTTTGCCAATGTCAAAATTAGAAAGGACTGGTTAGCACCAGTCCAAAGTGTTCGTTCCAGTTCGAAGTGCAATTTTAGCCACTGAAATTTTGTCGGTTGTTTATACGCGTATTTGCGAATCTGTGGACAACACAAACATAAAGTTACTAATTACATTACACAATTATTAAGCATTAAAAATTTACAAAGGACATTTACAAAATTACAATGTCTTTTATTGATGTTAGTAGGAAATTTACATTGATGGGACGGGGGCAGGAGTAATATTTTGCTGTGGGTTCACACTTGCTAAGTGCTTGGCAGTCCGCAAACAACAAAGGGTTTCGTAGACGTGAAAAAGCCCCCTCTTTTGAGAAAGAAATAAAGAAATATTTTGATCAGTACAAGAACAACACAATAGATTCCGGTTGCGCTCGGAGCGTTCACTCCGTCGCCCAGGGTCCGCTTTCCTACTTTTTCTAGTCCACTTCGAGCGATCTTCAGCATCCTCCGTTTTGAGATCATCGGTCCGCATGTCATTCTTCACAACGTCAAGCCAACATTTTTTGGGCCTTCCTTTTCGACCGTGACCTGGCGGAGGCGGCATATGGCTAGATATTTGTTCGTAATTAGCCGGTCTCCGTGGCCGTACCAGCGTAAGCGACACTTTTGCATTTAGTCTTCGCAGGCAGACAATATCGCCAGCATATTCATCTCCGTGACCCGCAGTTCTTGCTTGTCTCCCTTAAGTACAGGTCACGCTTCACTGCCGTACAAAAGGACAGGTCTAATGATGGATTTATAGACCTGTCCTTTAAATTTAACCGGCATTTACACAATATCTATCTATCTATCTCAATATATTTAAAATTAGATTTTCTCTCAGGAATAGCGCGGGAATGTTCCCAGGAGCGATTTGTAGTTGTTCAGATGCATACAAATTAGCTTATTCCCACACAGTTTTCACTAAAACGACAGCTTACATTGTCTTTTTAAATGCTATGATATGATAGCTGCGGTACTTTTTGTCCCGGGGATCCCGCAGGATTTTGAAGTCAATCGTGGACCAACTCGCAGGTATATCCTAGTTACTTATATTATTTTTAAGTAAAATATATATGCCAGTAAATAGCAAAACATTCTTACAATTATGACCCAAACCTTGTTTTTTTTTAGATCAGTACACATGCAGTCGACCCACCACTTAATGGAAAGCGGTTATCATCGCCTATGGACATTTGCAACACCAAAGGTGCTACAAATGCGCTGCTGGTCTCTTAAAGGAGACTGGATCCTGGTCACTAATGCCGGAACACAACACAAGGTTATGGTGGCATACTCTATACCAGGGGTGGTCGCCATCCAGTCAAGCAAATACCCTACCACCTGCCAGAATAACAAAATAACTATTTGATTATATGAAATTGCAACCTTGACTAACTTAATATTATGTAGATCATTTTCGAAAACCCTAAACCCAAAAACGCCATTTTGCAGAAAGTATAATAACGTCACTAACCAATTTATTGTAAACAGGTGGTTTTACAAAATTTATTCCAATATTTAGAATAATACGTGAATTTTTAATTTATGAAGTAATTATTGTCAGGAAATTAATTTTCTTAATAATAATATATATATATATATATATATATATATATATATGGTGTACAATGAATATGAATGAATATATATATATATATATATATATATATATATATATATATATGTACCTAAATGAAAGGTTTGAAAATTTAAAAATATCAGCCAAGTACGTGTCGGACCACGGGTGGGTTTTTGACATTGTTACAACTAACGTTCCGAGAAGACGGGAAGCCAAATAATTCTTTGCAACAAGTATTTTATTACCCCTTGGTTATGTGTAAATCTTTTAAGTATACACTAAAACTAACCTATTAAATATTTCTCAAATATATACATATAATACCTGCCTACAAATAAAAAAGATAACTACTCTAAGCTATCCTTTACGGCTAATACATATAAATATCCAGAAGAAAAACCAATTTCAATTAAGTCTACACGAACAAATTACGGGAAAATATTATGTTTGAAGGTGTGCAGTTATTTAATAAATTGCCAACTCACAGAAATGTAAAAATATAAACCATTTTTAAATGAAACTAAAAATTGTTTTATTCAAATAAATATAAAATAAAAAAACCGCAACACAATTATATCTAAGACTGCATAGGACCACATTAGTGTTAAGAATTATATTATGTTGTATTATTTAATAATTATTTTTAATGGGAAATAAAATTCTTTAAACCTAAGTATCGAAATTTAACATCTATTGACAATGGCTAATATCCCTTTGTATTGCCTACCAGAAAGATTTCATAAATCCTTTTTTCTATTATTCACATTACGCTGCAGATTCATAGAAGCCATTAAGCTTACAAGTTCGATAGTTTTTTGGTTTTTTTTATTGCAGTGATTCAGCAGACAGGCAAACGGCCCACTTGATGAAAAGCGGTTACCATCGCCTATGGACATTTGCAACACCAAAGGTGCTACAAATGCGCTGCTGCACTCTTAAGGGAGACTGGAACCTGGCCACTAATGCCGGAACGCAACTCAAGGTTGTTATGGCGACATACTCTAGACCAGGGGTGGTCGCTATCCAGTCGGGCAAATGCCCTACCACCTGGCTGTGGGTTGTTTTGTCGCCTCTTACAACAGGCCGCCCGGCCGCAGGAAATTGTATTCTTTCTCCACAGATAGTTCCAATGAATATGTGTATTTTGCTGGAACTTTTGTCTATTTTGCGAATACATAAAGTCAGACCGTTGAGTCTGGGTTAGTTGAGTTTCAATTGCTATCGAGACGTTACTAAGTGTACGCGCGTTTTGTGTATTACCATTTTCTGACTTCTAGTTTGGTATTCGTTTGTGTTCGTAAGAACTGTGAATTACATGTGTGTTCTTATAAAGATTGTAATAATTCCAACGATATTTAAATTCGAATCCCATAAATTCATAACAATATATAACTTTCAAGAAAATTTTATGGTTTCGAAGCCAAATGACGAAAACAGTAAACGTTCATCTAATATAGATAATCTAATCTAATATGTCTATGATCCGCTACACACATGGCTAATTTTTGATTTACTAACACTTATGGCTGTTTTGAAATGTGGGTCTAATAGTCCTCAGTGAGTAGGACCCTATTGGTTCATTAAAAATATTGTTATAATTATTGCAGGACTCGAATTAAAAATGCCGTTGGAATCACTATAGAATTTATTAGAATTATACAAACACGTATAACACAGGTACAAATATAACTGAACACAATCAGTTCGATTGTACACAAGCTTCGCCTTGTTCGTGGTTCTCGGTAGACTGCCCTCTCTGCATTGGGCCCTTGCTTTATAATGCACCGATGCCATATGCCTACCTGTCAAGCGTCGACGCAATTTCCCAGAAAACGTAATCCGCACACCTGCGTCCATAAACGAATACAATAACAATAGGATGATTTTCTAATTACAAATTTTAAACACAAAGTAAACAACAGAAGTCCAAATGCGGGAAAGCTAAAAATCTACAGGTGTGCATTCACTTTTGTCGGCGTGTAACAATATTATAATAATAATAATAAAAAATATAATATGGTATGGATTTTATCCATGCTCCCCGAAGATTGCGACGGGCGGACATCATAGTCCCCATAGCCCAGATCTCCAGTGACAATACAATACAATACAATACAATACAATACTCTTTATTGTACACCAACATTACATGGAAAAAAATATACAAATACACAAAAAACTTACTTACACTAACAGTATACCTAATAGCGCGGTACCTTTTATTTTCTTTTTCTACAATAGTCCTACACTGACTGGGGCTTGTCTTTGGATAAATTTTTATATAATGTAGACATGAATAATAGCCGGTGAGTGTCACGCCACATTTACATTTTTGTCAAGGGGCCTCTACGTGTTGGCCTTCCTATGGCCCACGCAAGCCCTGCAAAAGCCCGGCCCATTTTTAGGCCCATGTGTGGTCTTGAGAGAGATACAAAATAATATGAATGAATGAAAACTCTATTGTTTATCATAACTTAAACCTAGACATTTAATATAAAAACATTTCCATTAGACAATGGGCGGCCTTATCGCTTATAGCGATCTCTTCCAGGCAACCCAGTGTCCAAGAGGACATTCCAAAAAAAAAAAAAAAAAAATATTTGGTGGTTTAACTCAATTAAAACTAATTCAATCGTAATAAAAAAAAAACATAACAATAATAAAATATGGTATGGCTATTTTTTTTTTAAGGTTTCTTAATATTTTGAGTATATTGACTAGGTGCCAACATTGGTACAGTTTACAAATGTTTACTATAAAGTAGTGTCGAATAAATTTACGGCTGGGACTCGAGACCTTTTGGCGAGGCGCAAAATCACCACCATAAGTCTCGAAACCCGAGCCCCAAAGGAACCCGATCTTATCTCATTATTTATAATAATTGGGCGCAAGATGAAAGGGGTTGGAACTCGAGAGTGAACTTCGCGAAAAACAAGCAATTCATCACTCTTCGTCGCAGATGCTTGCAAAGGATGCGGTGCCGTTGCTAGCGAGTAGCGGTTGCAATCTGCTATGAACATCACGCATACTAATACTATAGATGGGAAAGGAACACTGTGTACTTCATATCTTTTAACTACTAAAACAAATAAATAAACTAAAGTAGACCGAGCCCCGAGCTCTCAGAGTAAAGCCGGCTAAAGAAAGCCGATTTTGGAATAGGAAGCCGACCGGGTCGTAGTGCGTTACAATAACTTAGTATTTAATAATCGAATTAGTCCGAGTAGAAGTGGAATAGTTTCCAGTAGATACATTGCTACTAGGTAAACAGCAGAGGACAAAACTACGTTTAATGAATACATAAGATACAAGTTTAAAAAAAAGTTGACTCTTTTGTTCATGTAGGCTCTGTCTATACTTTTATTAGTTCGTTTGAGCATTTATAAGTATAACATTAATAGACAGCAAGCATGGTAGCTCAGTGGCGTAAAGTAAGGGTATTTCCTTCAAATAAATTTAATTTAATAATACATCTTTAGTTATCACTTGAAAAATAATTTTTAAATATCATATTTTTGGCATCTTTGCAATATTTCTCAAATATTGCAGCAATTTTAAAATGATATATTTGTAGACATACTGGATTATAATACGTGTACGAAATTGTATACATCTCGCTTTAGTTATAGGGAAGCGGGTCAATCAACTAAAAGATAGTAAGATAGTTGTTTCTGTACGTAAAAACAGTTATTGACGCCAGCAGTTGACCATTCTGACGATATTGTACTAGCAGAATTGGGGCCTTGCTACAGAGGTTGGGGCGTGCACTAGCTTTTTATTCCTTGATTTAGAGAAAGGTTTTCCAAATCAGCACATGTAATAACCGCTTTAGGTATAAGAACTCTAGTTACTGAAACCTCTTACGCTATAAGGTCGCAATTGGGCCGCAGCCTATCATAACATGCGTACTTGCGTAGTCATGACAACATATTGCGTCGTTCATGATGACTCTTTGTAAAATCCTCGGGATGAAAAACCACATGAAGATGTGTTTTTTATGTTAATTAACATTTTTTTCCTGAGGATAGGGCTACGTGTGGTGTTAATTTAGTGAACCTTTTCGTGACACAAAGTTAAAATAAATCCGCAATGGCATTTTTTTTATTGCCTAAAGCAGGGCTTCAAAACGTTATCAATTACCTTTAAAAATATAGGTAGTTTTGAAAAAGATACTGGTATATTTTATTACCGTTACTTGGTAGTTCCTTTTGATTTTAACGTTAATTATAACGTTAATAAACGTATGTATAACGTTATACGTATCGGTAATTTTTACATTATTTCAAGCGACGTTGTCATTTTTAAGGATTGGCTTATTATGACTACATGTTTATTACTTATCGACAAACACAACTCTAAGCGCCGTGGCATAACTTTTTTACAATTAGTGTCTTGCCCAACGCAAAATTTGCCGCTAAATATGTTTAAAGAACTGTCAATACGTTTTGTGTAAAACATATTTAGGCAGTTTAATATGATTAACTAATTTTATTTAAAGGTGATCGTTACGCAAGCGGCCCTAAATATTACGCGTGCATAGCTCAGCGCTGTTTTACAATCATTGCGAGTGAAAGAGAGCGACGATGGTAACAAAACATAGTTAGAACGAAAAATTACCGATAAAAATTGTATTAACGTTATATTTTTACCGATAAATAATATAGCTAGAAATAACTTTAAGTTTCATAACGATATTTATTTTTTAAGGAGGTTCTGATATTTAATATTATGTGTTTCATTGCTTGCAAATAGAGAATGGATGGCAGCTATATCAAAAACGGTAAGTAGGTATCGTTAAAATCATAAGGACAAACTTAAATACACCGCACATATTGGCTACGTTCCACTAGACTCACAAAGACCACGTTCACGACCGCGATTTTCCCTTTCCACTTGCTAGCCGTCACAATCGTAAACACAAGTGGAACGGTTATTCGACCCACCTCCTGACATGGGTCGTTATGAGCGTTGTGCGGTCGAAAATGATGACGTCATTAGTGACGTTTTCACCACGACAATAACGACCGCGGTCGTCTTGTGGAACGGCTAACGGATCATTTTGGGCGTTGTGAGCTACTAATGGAACGCGCTGATTGTGATATTGGTTGAATGAATTTATATTGATTATTATAGTCGCATTTTTTAAGATTCTCTAGCCATTTTGACAAGAACTGGAACACTTATGCTTTGTTCATATTCGTCAGGCTTTGTACAATAATATTGTTATAAATCACACATGTCACTCGCCTTACATACGTCTAAATATCAACACATAATAATTGCTATAAACTCTAAACCACATTTACACATACATACATACGAAACTTCACGCCAGGTCCCTTGCGGGGTAGGCACGAACAACAGAGCGCCATACAGGCTTATTCTTACACACCTCACTTGCTTCTTTGACATTCAAATCACATTTAACACGTGTAAATCCATAAAATATATAATTAAGATCGCAACAGACTTTAAATTCAATATATCAACAAAACAGCAGCCAACCTGATGGAAAGTGATTAAAGGTGGTTACTAAAGTGCTGCTGGACTCGAAGAATAATAATAACACTTTTCTTAAAAACGTCGCATGCATCGTAGTACTCAGAGAAAACTACTGAGAGCTTATTCCAAATTCTCTAAGGTTCACACAAGAAACGTCCTTGAGAACCATAAAAATGGTTCCGAAGACATATGAATAAAACAGTGGACATAATAAAAATTCGATTTAATGGTTTTAAGTGCGGTAATTTACTTGATTTTTATTATTCCAACATTTCGGCCACTTCAGTAGCCGTAGTAGTCTTCTGTCATTGCGACTACTGAAGTGGCCGAAATGTTGCAATAATAAATATCAAATAAATTATCGCTCTTTTAATGGTCTAAAACGTTGTTTCATTATGTATTCGCCCAGTGGTCGAAATTTGACCTGATTAATTTAAATTATATGTAAGTTTGAACCTTATTAATGTTCTGTTGTCAAAGATTATACTTCTATAATTACAGATTTCGCCTAGGCTACACTGTTAATGTGACTTTAACAATAAACAAAAGAATATATATATTCTGTGTATCAAATACATGGTAGTGTGTGTAATCTATTTATTATGCATACTTTAAAAAAATATTAGCATTCTGCACTCGTCCTCTATATCAACTATAAGTGTGCGAAATTTCATACTCCGTCCGCGTAATTCACGTAGCAAGGGTTACAAAATTTTTGCTTCACGTATTAATATAACGATACTATAGTAGAATTATTTTCTCCGTGCAGTTTGGGTCATAAATCAAACTCGGCGTCAGCCCTGCTAGAGCGGTGAGCATGTTGCGCGGGCGCAACGCCATTAACGATAAAAACTCATTCTTATCAAAGAAAGATTATCATTCTTATAAAAATCATTATTATCTTTTTTGCTGTTAATTTTAAACTTAGATATAAGTATTTATATTTATTTTTAATATAACTTGTTACATTCTAAACTTTTGTACTTATAGTTTTTTAATACATATATTCCTAATTAATAATTTATTTTAAATCATTATGTCTTTCAAGACCACGGGCCATAAAAATGGCCCGGACTTTTGGAGGGCTTGCGTGGGGCCATGAGGAGGCCAACACGTAGAGGCCCCTTGACAAATTTAATGTAAATATGTGGCGTGACACTAACCGGCGGTTATCCCTGTCTACACCATACAATAATGCACCCAAGGACAAGCCCCGGCCAGTGTAGGACTATTGTGGGAAATGAAGACAAAAAGTACCGGGTTATTGGGGTGAACTGTTAGTGGTACTAGCGGTCTGGGAATATGGGGACTATGGCGTCTGCCCGTCGCAATGTTCAGGGAACATGGAAAAATGGGCAGACGGTGACTCGCCACTCCCTGCATGGGCCCCAAAAAATGCCATAAAAGGCAGGGGCAACATGGGTATGAGTGGCTAAGGGGTGTAGAGAGGTAGGCTGCAGGTTCACCGAAGCTACTTCCGACATTAGGCCATTTATCACTTCCACCCCTGGAGCTTAAGTCTTAGCTCTAGCGATCTCCACTCCGTGCCGGCTGGCTAAGGCAAGCACGGAGGCGGGGGCCTTGTCTTGGCCCCCGGAGTCAGGTACGAGGTGTCGCCACTCACCTAAGGCTTCGCCACAAAGCCCCCCTGCGGGAAAATCATTATTATTGTTATTTTAATAAATACGTTGTCTTAACTATTTTTTTCTTTTATTTATGTCATTAACCCAAAAATGACAAAACTAAATACACTATCGATAACGCTTATCGACAACAATAATGCGTATCACTCTGCCTGCCCATAAAGCCCGTGAGTGGAAGAGAGCGAAATACTCGCTTCGCTGCTCCGATTATTTATGACTCAAACTGCACGGAGAAAATAATTCTACTATAGTCGTGAAAACTTAAGAAAATATTACGAAACCAGTGGACGTTTGTCACATGTACTGAACCCCTCATTGTACGTGGACTTACACGCGGTAACTAAAAAAAACGTGTGCGTCTCGGGACGCCCAACAGCAGTGATAACTTAAACTAATTTAAGTTAAATTACGTCGGAATAACAAAAATCAAATAAATTACCACGCTTAAAACAGTTAAAACGTAGTTTTACTATAAGTTGGACAGGGACTATTTCATATTGAAATTGTTTAATTTGAGAAATGCTTAGGTTATTACTTAAATTTTATGTATATAGCGCGTGGGTTAGAGTGAGATAGGAGACGCCTGCCTACTGCTGCCGTATGCTTGAATGAAAGGGAAGCCAGACAGACTGGCGCCGTAACGCGTAACGTAATGAAGTGGTTTACCCTCCCATAAGAAGTTATCACTTCAAAAATATAATTGGTTAAAACTGTCGTGTTGCAGCTACCTCCACCCCCGTACATCGAGCTGGTGATGTCAATGCCTTATCTTCGGACTGCATTCAAAAGACCAACAGTTCGAGTCAGACGTAAGTGCTTCTCTTCATTAATTACTGGTATAGCCGGCAAAACTTCATTTGCGTTACCATGATGACGTGTTTGTTAGTGAATTGCAATGGAACACCAAAAACGAGCGCAGCGCCATTTTTGTGGCTATATTTCTCTGTCACACAGAAATGACGTCATTTGTCGGGAGAAGAAGTATTCTAGTGGTTTAACAGACAGATAGACAAGAATTCCGCCGCCGCTACCCTCCCCCCTCCACCCTCCACCCTATATATATTTCTCCCATATTGAAATTTATTATACAAACTCGACATTCCCAGCTAATATAGAAGACATATATTATACTAGCTGTGCCCGCGACGTCGTCCGCGTGGAATTTGTTTTCAAAACCCCCCGATTTTGAAACATTCTTCATTGGTGCTCCGCTCCTATTGGTCTAGCGTGATGATATATAACCTTCCTCGATAAATGGGCTATGGGCTGTCGGTCTGTTCCGTTTTCACGGAAAAACTACGGGACCAATTTGGCTAACATTCGGTATATATTTTATTGTCGAGGTTGGATAAGGGCTACTTTTCATGTCGGATAATTGGATCGATTAATCTAATCTAATAAAGGTTATCTTAGACAATAGGATAGGTTGATTTTCCATTTTTGTCATTCATTTCGGTCGTTTCGATCGTTTCAAAAAAACATTTTTTTTCGCAAGGAAGTTATTATCCGTGCGCAGAAGATTTGCCAATAGCTTCACGATGTCACGAGTCGATGGTTAGTAGGGTTACCAGAAAAGGTTACATAAATAGTTGTTGCAACAAATGTATTATTTAAATGTATTATTGTATATACTATCCGTGCAGGAACGGAGAAAGAATACAATTTCCTGTGGCCGGGCGGCCTGTCGTAAGAGGCTACAAAACAACCCACAGTCAGGTGGTAGGGCATTTGCCCGACTGGATGGCTACCACCCCTGGTCTAAAGCATGTCGCCGTAACAACCTTGAGTTGTGTTCCGGCATTAGTGACCAGGTTCTCCAGTCTCCTTTAAGAGAGCAGCAGCACATTTGTAGCACCTTTGGTGTTTCAAATGTCCATAGGCGATGGTAACCGCTATCTATCAAGTGGGCCGTCAGCCTGTCCGCTGAACTCCTGCAATAAAAAAATATTTACTTATATATATAAAATCATAGTAAGTAATACAATACAATAATAGTAAGTACTTATCGGCAAACCTGCGTGCGGCTTATAGAAACGCATTATTCTAAATGCATTGCATTGGAGGGAGACTATGTAGTAAAATAAAATATTTCTGTTTAAATTTTTGCATTTTTTAATATTGATAACAAGAACTTTTTGATTCAGTCTCGTATTATAGATATTTTTTTTATAATTATAACGCACGTGTAAATAAACAGCTGCACGTGTTCGCGTTTACGCGCGTCCCTTCTTGTTACACGTGCTAACCCATCCTCTTATCCCTACACGTGGCTTTACGGCTTGCACACGCTTCTAAATTGAATTGTATTGTGTTCGAAGTGCTATCTAAATTAATGGCAGGTTATTTTATTTTACTTAAAAACAACTATAACGTCAAATTAAATAAATTGATTATTGTGAGCTATATTAGCGGAGATTAAACATTCATTCAAACGAGACTTTTACTATAGCCCGCAAGAGTTAACTTGAGACCTATGCGCAGTAGGTAGTACACAACGGCGCTGAGGTCCCAAGTTAACTCTTACGGGCTACACCTACACCGAGAATGATATGTATAAAAGCTAATGTGAAGGATGAATCTGATGCTGTTTAATAAGTTTGTTGATATCCGGTTCCAATTTACTCAAGAACAGCCGCAAGTCGCCACGTTTGGTAACATGCAAACGTATTCTCTGGGTCTTTTTCTTTGGTTTCTTTCTGGGTCTCTTACCGCCTTACCTTTAGGCCTACAGCGCCCATAAGGGGGCGTTATCGCCCACTTTGTGAAACGATCTTGGCCACTAATGCCGGACCAATGTTATTGAACTTCATTTTAACCAGGGAATAAATCTCATATAACTATTGTTACATGCCGACAAAGTGGATACACACCTGGTTTATTACCCGCATTTGGACTTCTTTTGTTTACTTTGTATTTAAAACAACATTATATTGTTATTGTACTTGTTTTATGGCAGTCATTACACAGGTGTGTCGAACTAATTCTTGGAAATGATTGTTTTGCGTCGAGATATATTGTATTAGTACAGGATAAAAGGAATACCCGAACGGAGGGATGAGTCAGTCAAGTGAGGATTACGATACGAACAAGACGTACATTCGATAAGCGATATAGTGACGGACTTTGCGCGTGTTATTGAATTGTGCAGTCTGTGCTGGTTGGGTTCAGTTTTATTTGTACCTGCGTTATACGTGTTTGTATAGTTCTAATAAATTCTATAGTATTCCAACGGCATTTAAATTAGAGTCCCGCCCTCGTTTGCCTCGTTCGCCCTCTATTATGATAGGAGGTTAATTAATATTGAACCGCCAAAGCATTAAGGAAATGTCTTAAGAAATTTCAAATAAAATAAGACGAAGATATCGATGAACAATATATAAGGATAATTGGGATATCGCCTTTATACCCTAATTCAAGATAGTAATTCGTGTTGGGGGTCGAATTAAGTAATACGTGACTTACACACAAGACATGGGTGCGGGAAGCTCGAAATAACATTGTGCAAAAAGATAGTCCTAACTATACTGTTTCCAAGCGTTTATTTCACTTTTGACGTTTGCACGTCTATTAAGTTATAGATTTCTTGACAGTCTAGCCCACATGAAACAAATGACACAATTTTCGGTATTGGTTGTTGTAGTGTCGGTGACGTAATAGTGATGTTTTACGGGTCGTGTAACGCACAGACTTGAACCATCGACACTTTACGTAAATAAATCGATTTAAAAATTAAAAATATTGTTACGACCGACAAAAATGGATTCACACCTGCATTCCATAAAAGCACACTTTATTGCCTTTCCGCAATGGGACTTCTTTTGTTTACTTTGTGTTTAAAATTTGTAATTACAAAAGCAGGGCATTGTGTATTGTAATGTTTATAATAGTCATTAGCCAGGTGTGCTTTCTCATGGGGGATAAATGCCATAGTTACCACACTTGGCATGCGGGTTGGTAACCGCAGTGCCGGCCTATTTGCATCGGAGATGCTGCCCGTCTCCGACCAGGGGATTTCAATAGGCCGGCTTTCTTGCGATGGTTATACCGCCATCTATCGGTCGCCAGAGCCTCGTTTGCTGATGGCAGGGGGTACCGTGAGCAGGTGAAGTTGACAATTGAGTCCACAAGATATTGAGCGTAGACCCCATCCCCCCCAAGGGGGTCCACCAAGGGGTCTTACGAATGTGACCAGCTGTGACAAGAACAGAGGAGGAGTCAAAAAAATCATCAAATTCGTGTGACTTAATTTCTACATGGCCCCAAAAATAAAATTTACCTAGCCCATTCTTATTAACGGATAATCTGCTCAATAAGTCAATCACATTATTCAAGCAGCTGGCATATCCATTTTTCAAACTAATTTGCACAAATCAAAATGATATCCATTTGGGAGAGCACCGTCTTCAAGCGCATTGGACGGGAAATATTGGCTGAAATCGGTTATATTGAAATTTGCCTTTCCAATATCCATCGTAGTCTTTCCGCGCTGATATGGTTATTGGAGATGGCTTCAATTGATTTATGATGTGTTCTGAATTAACTCTGTTTTAGATATAGAGTTCAGTGTCAGTTACTGATGGGTGTTAAACACTTCTTAAACGCACTTGAAAAAAATGGAGGAGTTTCTTAATTCGTCTCTTTTTTGTATGTTCGTTACTCGATTTCACCGTCAATTGTAGACTGATGAATTGGTCCCATTGGCACTATGTCAGGATCTGGATGAGGGGTACTAAGAAATTAGAGAAACTCACGAAAATTGTTAACCAACTTCTTCGTAACACGATATTCTTATCAATTGTAAACAGATTTTCAAATAAAAAAATTTACTTGTCCCATGGTCACCAAGTCAAGATCAGATGAGAGGCTGGGATCCCAAGGCTATCGAATGCAACCCTGTTGATTCGATTGAATTCGATTCGATTCGATTGATTGTTAATGACGGCGTGCTCGTAAATTCTTAAAAAAAGCTTGTATACTCGTGTAGGTATTACATTTTTTACAGGCGGTTTTATATGCATGTTTCGCGATTTCTTCATCAATTGTGGATCGATTTTAATTTTTTTTCTTTATTCGTAAGTATGTATACTACGTATGT
Source organism: Dendrolimus pini (assembly GCA_949752895.1). Lineage (NCBI taxonomy): Eukaryota > Metazoa > Arthropoda > Insecta > Lepidoptera > Lasiocampidae > Dendrolimus > Dendrolimus pini. The sequence goes on from OX457142.1 coordinate 15,786,804, forward strand.
ATTCGTAAGTATGTGTACTCCCGATACGGTTCTACGGTCACTAAGTTAGGATCTGATGAGTGGATCCCAGAGAAATCGAGAGTTACTCTTAAGGATCTGATTTGTGGATCGCAAGGAAATCGAGAGAAACCTTTGTGGAAGAGCATAAACACCGGCGGTAGGTAAAACTTTAACAATACTCATTGACACATGACATCTTTGTCTTCCGTGATCACGGCTACTGAAAAGTGGCCGAAACGTCGGAATAATAAAAATCAAGTAAACAGCCGCATTTAAAACGTAGTTTCATTATTTAAAAAAAATGTCTTACCATTTAAATTGCTTTATTACATACATACATAACTTCACGCCAGGTCCCATGCGGGGTAGGCACGAACAACAGAGCGCCATTCAGGCTTATTCTTACACACCTCACTTGCTTCTTTGACATTCATAGCTCTTGTCATGCACGCTCGTCTGTTCTTAAGGCTCCTGACATCACCTTCTGCTAGTACACGATCAATTTGATAATGAAAGGTGTGTCGTGGCCTTCCGCGACTTATGCATCCATTCACTTTTGCATTGTATATCTGTTTAGTCATTCAGTCTATAAATTGCTTTATTGATAACAATAAAGAGTGCTAATCAGTTAATAGTAGTCAAACAAATAATCTAGCACTGATTTTACAAAATCCTGGTTGCGATTAATGATACGTGTTATACAATCGCCCGCTAAAAAGAAGAATTGCCTGAATACTCTTATTTTTTCCATACTTTTGTATGACTCGAAAGCCTGGATTATAAAGGCACAGAACAGACATAAAAATGACACCTTTGAAATGTGGTGCTGGCGTTGGGTACTCAGAACTCCGTTAAAAGTTCGCCGAACGAAAACTTTATACCGGAAGAGCTCACGATTGAACATCACCAGAGGTTATCAGCCGAAAAAACCCAGTATGGAAAGATTTATGGGTATTGGGAAAGTTGAAGGCGAGAGACCTCGCGGTAAATCTCCAAATAGGCGTGTTGACTGCGTAGGCGACCAAATGGACATGACAATTAATTCGGCACTCCACCGTGCTCAAAATTGACCTTGGTGTAAGAAAGTAATTAGAAATTAGAGAGAGTCTTGACAGCAGTAGTGAGTGAATGAATTAGAAGATGAAAGCGCTTCTACTTTAGTGTGGTAGCTATGCAAGTACTAGCGTACTCCCTCGCACACATTGCAGGCTTAATAACTTGAAGCGAATAAGACTTATCTAACTCTCTTTTCAGAAACTATACCATTCATGTTTTATTTATATGTAAATACTTATTCTGTAACAAATATCCTTTATAATTATACACCAAATCGATCAGCTTGTGGCCGTAGGCTTAGAACTTTGGTAATTACATTCCAGTTTAATAGGTTTAAATGGATTAATCGTTAAGCTTAAAGCTGTACTGGAGCCTTTTATAATTCCTCCCAGTTTCTGGGAAAGGACCTCCTGAAACTACCCTACCAAAAAAGCCTTAATTTCCAGTCACACCACGTTTTTGCTCGCTCAAGTTTACTAGGCACCGCCAGTACAAAGTGTTTGTTTCCATTATCACCAGTAACTCTATGTTACGTTATTGCACCGTGTTTCATTTTTGTTAGAAAATGATCATTTTTATTAAACTTGCAGTTAAACGGATCTTACTAAAGTTTAATGACCAGTTCCTATATCAGTATTGTCGTGTGATATTTTTTGAAACACTTTTATTTATTATTAATATTATCTTTACTTTTGTATTATAAAGGAAGTATTAACTCTTAATTATTATTTTAAAAATTAATATTAATATTAGAGGAGGAGGAGGAGGAGCCTTAAGAACAGACGAGCGTGCATGACAAGAGCTATGAATGTCAAAGAAGCAAGTGAGGTGTGTAAGAATAAGCCCGTATGGCGCTCTGTTGTTCGTGCCTACCCCGCAAGGGACCTGGCGTGAAGTTATGTATGTATGTATGTATGTAATATTAATATTAGTAAATGTTAATGTCTCCGCGTTCGATTCGCAAGAGGGGGCGAGGATATCGGTGGTAAGTCATCTGTCATTACTGTCAAACACTATTGACAGTGACGTTTTATTATACACATTAAATGTTACTACAATATCTTACAATATAAATTCTTACAGGCTTTACCGTGGCTAGATTAGGCTACATTAGTAGTATGGAGCTTATGTCGAATCTTAATCGTTTGTAAGGCAAATGAATGATTGGTAAGATATATAAACCGGCCATATATCAACTCTAACCACGAAAATCATAAAATCGCCGTTGCAAACACTTGCTACTTATTCTGAAATTCATAGTCTCGACGTAAAACTTTATCCATAATTTCCAATTTTCTTAAAGTTTTTATTATAAGCAATTAAAGCGAGCAGTCACTGACAAATATCTCCAACGCAACAAAACGTCACATCATGTTCTGTATTTAATTTTGTCATATTATATGTATGCATATTTATGTGTGTATTATGTATACAGTGAGGTACGACTTTTTTATTGCATAGCATAGGCAGCTGGAATTACCATCGCTTATGTAACACCAAAGGTGCTGCCAATCTGCTACCGCCATCTAAAAGAAGGCTGAACTGGTCACTATTACCGGAACACAACTTAAGGTTATTATGGCGGCATATTCTAGACCAGGGGTAGTAGCAATTAATGTTAGGTTAGGTTAGTAGGTAGTTAATCTACTTAATTTGTTTTATTTAAAGTAACAAAACGATTGCACAGCAAAAACACAAAAATTATAGACATAACGTTAAAATTTTATGAATTTATGAAACAATGGAAACAGACTCCAACAGTCGTTTTAGGCAAAGTGCGCAAAGGGTTATGTATACGACACGGTTTTCGCATTATAAGTTTTCTAAACTAGACCCTTTGCATTTGAACGGTAAAAACTTTTGGGCCATTTTTCCCGTATTTTAAAAGGAGTGACAAGGTATAATTTTATTTTGGAGGATTTCCAAAGGGTTTATTTGAATAATCTAATTATTTTTTCAACGATCGAGTATTTTTGTAAATGGAAAACTTTCATTTCATTGTAAACTTTAGCATAATAATAGTAGCTCGTAAACGTCCCGGTACTGGACTCGGGTGGCGCCATTTTTTTTATAAGACGGATTGGCGGTATTATTTTTAACTACTCTACGGACACGAGTTCCGCTCCCTTTTTTACAACTTAATTTCGGTTATTTTGGTTCTCGTGTGTGACATTAATTTAGTGATTTGTGCTGTGGTGTACCTTACGTATAACTTATTATATTAATTTATTCTACTTTTTATGCTAAACTTATACTAATGTAGAATGTATCTGTTACATGCTGGCGTTGTGAGGAAGTGCATGTGCAGTGTGTGCCTTATGTCTATACCTATATATATTATCCTATCTAGTGCCATGTGTGTTGTGTTTTCCTTTCTGTGTCTGGGTTATTAATTTTTAGGCTCTTTGTGTGTCTTGGTTTGTTTGTGCGTGTAATGCAATGCGGTGGTAGTGCGCGTTGGTTTGAGTATATGTATGATAGGATTGGCGGATTAATAACATCGATTACTCGGCGTACAGGTTTCTTCATAATGTGTTCCTACACCGTTAGCACGTAGTTATTACAAGTTTTCTTTTTAAAAGAATAAAAAAGAATATATTTAATGCAATATACAATGCAAAATACGTAATGCATTTACAGAGATGTTACGGTTTTTATAGTATTGTTACAACCTAGGCACCGACAAAAACAAATTCCACCTGCATATCTGTAAAAAACACATTTTATTACCTGTCGGCATTTTAACTAATTGTAACTATTGTTCTCGTCTCGTCTTCTTTTTTTAACTTATTTATTGGCATACGTTTCTAGTATTGCGAAGAACAGCCTATTGTCTATTGTACTCGTATATGACCGCTTGCAGGTTGCCTCATTAGCCAGGTGTTAGGATTATAAAGTACAAGCTGATTCTAGGAAATTCGATCCACGTTGCCGGACGGGCACATTGCATTTGTGCAACATAAAACGATGGCCTGATTGAGGAAAGGGGCAGTTCAGCGAGAACTACGATCAAGGTGTGACGTGTGTACAATCGGGAAACTAATAGTGACGGACTTTGCGTGTTTTATTGAATTACGACCTTCTGCATTACGTTTGGATTTGTTGTGTTCGGTTATATGTGTACCTGTGTTATGCGTGTTTGTATAGTTCTAATAAACTCTATAATGATTCCAACGGCATTTTAATTCGAGTCCCGCTAAACTCGTAACAGTATCAATGCATTCGGCCCATAATTGAGCGTGCAAAATTATCTTTACAATATTAACTTACAAATAAACATTTTATACAATCAATCAATACAATATGTTCATAATGTTTATCGTCCATAAACTATATTATAATCATATTTAGTGGTCAGCAGGGTTTTATTTTATTTTAGATAGTGTACGTGGCAGCTCTTTAGGAAACTTCGAAAGCTTGTTGTATACAAAGTCCCCATGCAATAGACACTTTTAATTCATGCAGTAATTTAGTTGATAGTGCAGAAATTCATCGCGTCTGTTACGCGCATAGACCTCCGAACGCTGACTAAATAGGTGTGGATTAGTTTTAACAAACATAGATATTTCGAGTATATATAGAGAGGGTATTGCGTCGCCTATGGATATTTGTAACACCAAAGGTGCTACAAATGCGCTGTTGCTCCCTTAAGGGAGTCTGGAACCTGGTCACTAATTCCGGAACACAACTCAAGGTTGTTATGGCGACACACTTTAGACCAGGGGTGGTAGCCATCCAGTCGGGCAAATGCCCTACCACCTGGCTATGGGCTATTTTGCACTTGAAGCACTTGAGCAAATAAATGAATTCCAAAAATATCCCCGTTCGCCATAAATTGTAATTATATTTATGTTCTGAATTATAAAGTACAAAGAATAATACATGTTACTTGATGTGTACTAACAAATATTTTCATGACTGTACATAGACAATTCAATTAATTAATCAACATAACAGCTTTGCAATTAATCTTAGTCTTATTATTAGTCAACGCCTTATTGTGTAAAATACGTTATTTGACATCATTGCTATTCGATTTTGGTAGGCGCTGTATGGTGGTTAATTATTTAATATAATATTAATGGTATTATTAAATTATTGTGTTTATAATATAGTTTACGTTAGTATGAACTTGGAAAGGAACAGATAACTAGCAGTGAATTTGTTATATTATAACTGTTTATCATTCCAACAAAACAGGTATTATGTGTTGAATAAGACACAGTGTTGCTCGAAGAAAGCATGTAATAATTTGCCCTTATTTAATATTTATAGTATAAAAACTCACCAACTTTAACATGATTTTATACCTCTCTTTCATTCACCAGCATGACATCTCTTTCCTTGATGTGACAGGTGTAAGATAGCTGTCAATTCATATATATGCATTGTAAAATTTTGCCGGTAAAACATTGCAAAATTTGTAAATTAGTCCAAAGTGTTAAAACTATTCAATATTAATAGAATTTTGAAGTGTTGAGAACACAGTGACAAGAATAGAATATAGTATTTCATTATAACACTTATAATTCGTCTTTAGTTTAAGCTAAGTGTGAATTTAACGATAGCACGTTGCGAAGCTATATATGTACGTACATGGATTTTTTAACTTATAATTATGTGTACTTTGAAAAAACGTTCTTTAACAGAAATTAATTAAAATAAAAACATTTTTCTTATTGCTGGAGCACAGCAGACAGGCTGACGTCCCAACTGTGATGGAAAGTGGTTTACCGTCGCCTATGGACATTAGCAATACCAGAGGTCCTGCCAATGGGCTGCCTGCTTTGAAGGAGAACAGAACACAACTCAAAATTGTTATGGCGGCATCTTCTAGATCAGTGGTGGTAGCCATCCAGTCGGGTAGATGCCCTACCACCTGCCTGTGGGTTGTTTTGTCGCCTCTTACGACAGGCCGCCCGGTCGTAGAAATTAGTATTATTTTCCGATACTGCACGAAGAGGATAGTTAATTTGAATAGGCATGCGTTAGTTTATTTAATAATCATCAAATCAAATATCACAAGTGTTAAAAAGAGGTCAGGTAAAAAGCATGTTAAAGAAACGTGCATTTATGAAGATGTTAATTCAAGTAGATGAAGCGTGAGTTGTTTGTCAGGAACGTCACAGGTCGAGCATAGTCTTTGTCTGCCCCCACGGGCAACAGGCGTGATAATATTTAGGTAGTTTAAATTTCATAGAGATTTACTTTGATTAAGTTTCATATTGATCCATTTTTGACAAAATGGAAATAGATTAGAAATAGAAGTTTTCAACAGTACACATAACTTGTTTCTTTGTTTCCAGCAGCAACGTCATCTGAAATGTACATCAGAAATGGTAAAAATGCGATCGGTGCTCTCGACGGTCGCGGACTCGTTGCTGTGATAAAGAGACAAGTCCCACTGGCTGGGCAATTGGGGCACGAGCTCGCTTGGGGCCAAGGGTGGGGATGGGTGACCTTGCCTAATGGAGTTTGGAGTGGACGTAAGTATCCTAAAGTAGTATATAGTACTAGTAGTTCTTGTGTGTGTGTGTGTATATATATATATATATATATATATATATATATATATATATATATATATATATATATCTCTCTCTCTCTCTCTCTCTCAAACTACCTTATATTTATTAATTAATACTTTAAGCGCAGATTTAGCATCTTTGTCAAACCCTTTTGGGTTTTAAGATGTAGATATATTAAAATGATGTATGTTTTTGTTTGAATAAATAAATTTAAAAAAAGGGTCATTTTTATATAATCCCACTGCTGGTCCCGTAAATATCCATTTTTAGAATATTTGAAGGAAATTTAATAAATATTGAAAAATTGCCATAAAACTAATGAAACAAGAACAAAAAAAAATGTACCTACAATTTTCGAGAATTAGCATGCCCCAAAAAATAAGTGACAAAAAAGGCCTGCATTTACTCAAGACCATATTTCAAATCATATTGTAGATGCTATGCTTGACAGAGTACCAACTTAAGGAGGTAAACTTATGGTTATGGATATTTAAATAAAAGGGTTTACTGATTTCAATAACATTCGATTAAAAGCAAATGACCCTCGGATCACCTTAACGTAGAAGAATAGCTTCGAGAAAACTTTCCGATGTTATTCTTCTACGTTAAGTGCTTGCACCTCTATTCCATGATCCTAATTAGCAGGGTTGTTAGCTGCTGCTGTTATTCAAAATAAATCAATTCACAGACGCAAATGTCTCATATTTCCAGGCCTAACTTGGTCGCAAGATGGTGAAGACTTCGCCCTCCACGCCATGCCAATAATGCATCACACAAACGTATCCCAAGCCTGTTCTATGCTGGATGGTGTCACAGCGTACGAAGCTTCGGCGTATGAGCAAGCCTTAGCCGAATACGATGATGCAGCCGCTACTTCTGACGATTGGGACTTCGGGGTCGATTGTGGGGACTTCATGATGTAAAACTGAAGTGGCAGGTTGTTTCTTTAGATGAGTTGAGTTCATGTGCTTTAGTGTGACCAGGCGTGTTCTGTGGTCGTAAGTTAATCATAAGATTCTTTTAAATAACAAGGCTGACCGCACTGTTTTTCAAACTATTGTTCTATGAATTATGGTCGGTTCCTATATTATCAAACGGTCTGTTTTTATTACGGACAGTTACAGTATTAACAGCTAAGGCTACTAGCGTTTTCAACGAAGTGTGTCAAGCGTAGGTGGGGTCCTAAATTTGACACAAAAGTTCAAAATATCTCCAACTCTATTTGTACGAGTATTGAACATTAAATGGAAATAAAACTAATTACAGAATTGCTGCTTTAATTGAATAATCTCTTGATGAAAGATTACAAAATATGTGTTGTCACTAGGGAGGGAAGAGTCTTACGAATAAGACCAGCTGTGACTAGAACGTGTCACGTAATTTGTGGAAGTCCCATTACCGACATGAACGGTGTTTGTACGGAAATGTCATTTAAGGCATTTCCATATTCTAACAACGAGTAATCGACAATACTATCCATAACTATTTCATCACCACTCAATATCAGCCGTCAACAAGTTACAGTGTGGTTATCATCTACGCTGCTGCTGTCATAGCTACTTTACTGGGACGTCTATTGTGGCTTGAGCGACTAAACCGTAGAGCTGGACGACCCAGAGATGTTTAAACTATCGCAATCGATTCACAATTAGAATCGATGTAACAAACGACTATAAGTAGAATACTGAGCATAGATCACCGTTTTCTATAGGTAAGGTGCCCAGAAGACGGGCTACGTTTCCTCGCTGGATCGCCATACTGATCCCTTGCCGGAGGTAAGCACCAGTCTGATCACCTGAAGAGTCAATGAGTCGTTTTGATAACTTTTGGTAGAAGCTCATGGCCTCAGGACCCCACGGTTCAAGCGTCTCGATGGCAAACGGCACAAACTTAACTCTCACTGAGGGTTGAATATTTACGCCGGTTGAGTGATTCAGCTGTTTCCGCCGCCGAGCCGGCTGATCTAGACGTGTTTGGTAAATGTCGCATCCCACACCAAAGGCTTGCCACGCTGCCAGGGAATAAGAGTCATTCCGACAGAACGCCTACCATCGTCACATGCAATACCGTTGGGCTCCAATAAAGCCGGCACTGCGGCGGCGAGAAAGACGGTGGTATCCTGGGTTGATTACCTCTGTTCCACAGACTCTTACCGCTTGTTCTGAGTCAATATTTCACATGTCAGACGCAGATAATGTCAATCGTAGACAGTATATGTAAGTCGCGTGGATTCATCCGCGAGTCGATCATATCTACGATGTTCGAGTTGAACTTCGATATGAATATGTTCTACAATCGATCGATATGAACATCTTATCATCGTTCATCGCTACTCGTAAGACAAGCGACTATTATTCTACAGCTGTATTTAAATATATTTTATAAAAATCTGTTGCTGAAAAGAATTTCAAACAGCACATACATATATGTATAAACGCCAAGTTGCTATATAATAGGCAATAATTGCTCAAAAGACAAGTAGCTCTTGTGCGGTCAGTTTTTGTTGAAGTATGAATTACAATACACCACAAACAAAAGTGTTATTTACGTCTCAGGAACATTTCAGATAAAAGTTACAAGCTTAAAACATGTTTAAAGTACTAAAATCTTAGATAATGATAAAGACACTATATTAATGAATAAATTAATTTGTGCATGTAGCTTTTTATCTTTCTACATAACAGTATCATACACACATGAAATAGTAAAATATTAATTTTAAAAATGAATGTATAATAAAAAAAGAGAGAAATTAAAGTATTATATTGCACGAGCAATCATAATAATGAAACAATGCACATTAAATTTAAATTTGCAACCGAAAATCACCTTGAAATCAACATTCGATCACAGATTAAATATAATTATAATATAAAACACGTGCCAAATTTTACAATATGTATTACTGTCATTAAAATTATGTGCTGGGCACATACACAATTTTCATATGAAAGAAATTTCCTAATGTTATTTTGTTTACATTAATGGGCGTATAACTCGAACAAAATGGCGGCCGAATTAGCATCCCTCTAGTTTACTGCATACTATGGCTGCCAACTATTTTTGTCAAAAATAACGTATTACAGTTTTTAACTAGGGAAAAAATAAAGTATTTGTAAGAAGAAAAGTATTTTTCAAAATTTTATTTATTTCTTCTTTTATAAACACTTTTTTGTGTTTTTCTAGCACACACTAATAACATTTCATTATCCTTAAATTTTTGGAAGCTATCTTTACATTTCAAATTTAAATAAACAAACAAATATTTTTTTATTCAATTTATAGATGTCCTGTTCCTTTCTTCTCGCCATTTTAGATTCATTACTGAATAAACTCTTTAGTGAAAGCTGAATCGATAATGGTTCAGTAATTATCCATATAAGTATTTCATTTTACGCATCAGAGTAAATATTGAAAATAGAGTATTTTCACATACTTTATTTTTATACAAAATTATAAAGTATATTTACCAAAAGTAAAGTAGGATATGTTATTATAAAGTATGGTTGGCAACCCTACTGCATCCCCGTCTACCAATTTACATGTGCAGGGCGTGTTCAAGTTATACGCTTGCCGTTTTGTGCATATTTTTTAACAACACATCTTGCTTAAAAATATATAATTTAGTTGGTTCATATTTTAGGATCTGCCTTATTACGTTGTTAACCTTTGATACTGCCCATGTTTGTAAATTTAAAGAAATATTATAAAACCTTGATGAATGTTTAAAAGCAGGGTAATAAATTTTGTTATCCGAATATTTTTTAATATACTAAACAATTCGCACAAACCAAATGTTATTTGATATAAAATAGTGTTTTATTTTATAGAAAAATTATAGGTTAAGTGGACGACCTAAATGACACCAATTGTTGGAGAAATAATATATTTAATTATTCTAATAAAATATAAAATACATTTTTTCAACATAACGTAGAAATCGGTTGAAGACGCGTAGAGACAGACCCAACGAATGGATTTCGTTGGTTTTTATAGAGGAAAGCGCAATTCTCACCATTGCCCAACTTTTGAAATTGGGTAAATAACATATGTTACAATAAATTCTAATATTATTTACAGATAAAAGAAGACTTACTTTTAAATTATCAGGATAATAATTTTAATTACTTAAAAAAAAGCACTATTTTGACAAGTACTTACGTCTTCTTTTCTACTATACTCTGATTTGAATTACCTGGACTAAAATGACAGCTGCAATTGTCTATTTTATGTTGCAAGTATGGATGGTAGAGGTAAGGAGAACCGTCTGATATGGGTGGAAAGTTGAAAAAATGTCCAGTGATAAATTCAAAAACCTTGCGAAATGGCGCTAGCGTAGGCAAATGGTGTGGTATAAAATTTAATATTTTAAGTGACTAGAGTATTTGGTGATAAGTAATACAAAATAATTTAGTAAATATTATATAACCTCAAAGAATTATAGTTATGTGAAAACGGGAAAAGTGATTTAATTACGTGAGCTTTGAATAATACGTTATAAAACTAAAACACTATAATATTACTGTAATAACTTTTGGCGCTTTCTTTTAAATCCACCCTGATGATAATGTGGTGCCGCCCTAATTTAATGCATGTCGATGGACACTTCTTCATATACAAAGATTGTTCTCCTTACATCTACCCTCCATACTTGTAGTGGCAAGGTTGGAGCACAGTGTAGCCATACTACAACACTATGATCCAAGCTTGCAACATAAAAAAAGGTCAATCACAGCTGTCATTATAGTCCAGGTAATTAAAAAAAAAAGAGCTAACGGCATAATTTTGTATTTGAAGATAATATAAATGTCTTAACTGATTTGACTGTCTACACTATCATACATTTTTATAAAGTAAAACTGGACAACAAAATATGGAAATTATTCAAGTTTTCGCAAAAACTTCGAGGACAATTCAGCATGTAAATGCAAGGTGGAAAGTCAACGCAAAACGATGCAAATGTGGACGAAGCGTCGAGCGTTGAGTAAATAATTCGCCAGCTCGCAAAAAAAAATCGACTGTCGTATCTCGATGTGCTGAATCCGAAGCTAAGGTGGGGTCAGTTTGGTCCATACATCCAAAAACTTTTGAATCATCTTCATCATTATCCGAGCGATAAATCCCGGTTACGTTCGAAGCGTTCACTCCGACGCCCAGGGTCCCTACAGGGTTTCCTACTTTTCTACTCCACTTCACGCGGTCTTCAGCTTCCCCCAGTTTGAGACCATTGTCACGCATATCATCCTTCACAACGTCAAGCCAGCATTTCTTGGGCCTACCCTTTTGACCGGGATCTGGCGGAGGCCACATGACTAGAAACTTGTTTCCCAGATCATTTTGAATCTGGAATCCGAATCTATAGTTAGCTTGGCCCACACATCCTCAAAATTTTGAGGATGTATGGGTGTGTTGTCAAAAGTACAGAACATTTTTTTTCTGGCCCAGTGTATTGTTTAAAATTAAGTATAAACTTTAGTTGCCACTACAATAATGGACTAACCCTGAAATATTACAATACACGCGATGATTAAAAGTTATACTACGTTATTTTGAAAAATGTAAATATTCATATTTTAGACGTAAGTTGATGTTAGTAAGTAGTTTATGTGGTCGGTAGAAACAGTACCTTACTGAACGAAATCCTGTGCGAGATCTTTTAAATGATTGATATATTTCATTTAAGAAAATAACCAAAACAATTTGCAATTGCCGCTTTTGTACAAATTAAGGTATATAGTCATATATATATATATATATACCTATCAATAACTCTTCATTGTACACCAATACAAAAAAAGAACTAACAGACTAAAACTATGTCTCATTATGCACAAAGGGCGGTCTAAAAAGCGATCTCATCCAGATAACCCCAGGAATGAATTGAGATTATAACGACGATGGTGGTATACATCATACATAGTACAATTTCTTACATTCTAGTACAGATGTTCTATTAATTTTCTTATTAAAATTGTTCAAATCACAGTGACAAATTTGTTCTACATGGTAAAGTCATGCTGTAATCATTGTCTTGATTACAGTTTTTAACTGATATCACGCTTTATGCTTAGCAACGGCTAGTCTTGAACTAATTGTGTTTCGTGCGGTAAATGAGAATTCAGGTGGCTCATTATACTATATTCTGTAATCCCTATCCCATCCTCCCTATTCCAGTCCTCCTATCCTATCCCCTCTTTTCTATTATCTTTCTATAGACGGAATATCGAAGAGAAACGAGTTGGTGTTTGTGCAGAGAAGGATATAATAAATATTATTACGTGCGAGCGGGAGTACACTCTTAGGCTTGGAAGGAAACGCCAGTTTTTTAAACTAAATGCTTTTATTGACTTACACAGCCGTAATTGATTCTTCTCCGCAGGGTTGCCCCTACACACAACTAAACTTAAATTCCATTAACTCTTTCGATTGATCGGACGAAAACGAACGACTTAGGCGTTTTAGAGTAAGGTTTCAGTAACGTACAACACAAGATGATATATTTTTATTTGATAAAAATAATCACGAAACATTAAAAAAGTCATTACTACGCATATCGGATATTAGTTAAAATAAAAAAATAGGCACAATGTGTTTCGTTTCATGCGAATATACGAATAAATAGACTTTATTACACATGAAAATAATAATTTTAGAATTACAACGTAAATAGCTATTTTTAATACCAAATAAAAAAAACAACACCACAGAATAAAATAAAAATATAAAAAACAGTAATAAAATACTATATGATACTTCATACATTTAAAAGATCTCTCGAGCATCCAAAATATAATACAGCGTTTTGGCATAGCGTCGGTATTAATCTAGGTGTGGTATATTGTATTTTAGTGCAATTTTGAAGTGAGTTTAGTCGCTATAAAATCTTCCGACCTACCCAAAGACTGCCTTACGTTATATTTACCTGATACCTGTGTTGTGTGTTACCCTATTGTGGAAATTGCGATTATATGTATTGTCCCATACCCCGCGTATTAAGGCACATTGCAAGACATTGTTTTTCATATAATAAGACCCGGTATCCTCTAAAGCGGAGAGGAGACAAGTGTGGAAAGGGTGTCTCAAGCAATGTGTAATAGAGATTTGGGTTGGCTAGAGCACAACAGAGATGTCTCCGAATTGATTGAGAGGTAAGAGACTCGTCGTATAACTCTATTTATATTATGAACAACATGTAATATATATGCATAAATATTCAGTCACAGTTTAGACCATATATTTTATATATCTACAAATGTCATTAGTATTCTCGAATAGATAATCTAATACAATAAAAGAAAACTTATTTGTATTGTAATCTACCCATAGTCCCTTAAGACTACTAAAGTACTGTCATATATGGGTAAGGTGCCCAGAAGGCTGGTTATGTTTGCTCGCTGGATCGCCATACTAATTCATTGCCGGAGGTAGGCACCAGCCTTCTAATCACCTGAAGAGTCAATGAGTCGTTTTGATAAATTTTATATATTTATGACATATATATGTGATCTTAATGATTATTTACAAATCATTTCCTTTCCTCTCTGCTTCACCCCGCTTTGATGGAAACCGAGCTTAATTGTTGTGGTTCTCTGTCAATTCATATTTTCCCCATTATTCTGTATAAATGAATATTATGGAAAAAGGGTACCATCTTCCATGATAAGTACAAAATTACAGAATTATGTAGACGCCTGAACTTATATACAAGGCAACAAATCTCGTAATTAGCTATTGCTATTAATACATTTAAAAACAATTTTCTGTCTTGCAATGTACCTATAGATGTTGTAGCAATTGTGTATAATATATATAAATTATATTATTAGAAAATTAACAATTTAATGGTGAAAATGCAATGAATGTAGTAGGTACAAATTTATGTTAAACTGTTTTATAATGCTTTATTGAACATTACTATGTGCTAATTTTTCTTTTAAATTTTAGATAAAATGTTTAAGATGTAGTTTAAAAGTTTTTTCTTTATCATATTATGTTTATAAATAATAAGGATAAATTTATAAGGCCACTGGTTACCACGTCATATGCTTGAGATGATTTTCAGTGCTATTCGCATAAACTAGATGGCGTAACTATCATCAAATTCAGATTTGGGGCATAATGTAAATTATAATATCTAGGTCTTCATAAGAAATGGGCGTATACGCAAAAATGTAATTTTTTGTAGTTTACTAAAATCTATGCATGTTACAATATAGAAAGTCTTACCAGTGTGCAAGTGTACCTAAATAGAAGGGTATTCTAAATTTCAGCCAAATATAATCAACTAGTCTTCTTTTATTCACAATTTTGTCTCTTGTGTAAAACTGCACTTTTGTCTGTATGCCCATTTCAATAATTATATTCCTTGGTACATTCACGACATATTTTTCAAAAATGACGGCCGTCACTTTGTTGTATGTTGTATTTATCGCTGTAAACGTGTGGTGTACTTAAAGTCTAAACTCGAAATTTAAGTATAGCAGCATTTTAATTTGTTATTTGGCTCTGTCTGAAAGAGAAATATCTTAAACAACTCAACCAATTTTGTTCTTATCAATTTTCATTCAAAGTAGCAATTCAAGCCTTGAATTATTTCGACAATCTCCATGCTAGTTCAAAAGGTAAGGTACAATTTCTATAACTGTGAATATCTTATGGTAGTAATGAACTTCAATAATATGGTTACTGAGAAACATCGTAAGAGGCCTTTGTCTTTATGTATATAATGTACTCTGTGTTTGTAAGTACCTATACTCGAGTGACTCGAGTATAGATGATACACTATATGACTCGAATTACTGTCAATCCTCAGTTATATGTAGTTTACTCAATTTTTATTGAAGGGCTGTACCATTGTCACTAACAAAATACAAATAATACACTTACCGATTTTATTCATGAAGGCCTAATAGTTTTTGAGAAACATTGCTATGACATAATACCAATGCATAGAGAGAATCACAATACAATTGTATAGCGAGTCGATTTTTGTCAAAATGGTTAAGGTACCCTAAAAATAGGTGCAATAAAATTCCACAAAGGGTGGCCAGCTGCGTTAAAATAGCCACTTTCGTAGATTCCTTTTACAAATGTAAATTAAATTTATTTGCTCTTGACATGGTACACTGATAAACAGGTATAACAGCTTTATACATATTGAGTTAGAGTAAATTTGAAGGCTTCTTTATGAACTTTAAAGAAGCCTTCAAACTTAGTGTACTGAATATGGATAAGACCATCAAACTATGATTAGTCAAACATGCCATTACCCATAAGGCGTGCAAATATAAAATTGCCTTATTCTACTAACAAATATTGCAAAAATGAGGTGATTATAGAATTTAAATGATTTAAAATATAACAAGAACACAATGTGTCAAAAACAAAATAATAATCGTAATTACAAAATTGTCATAATGTTATGCAGCCCAAAATTGTATGTATTTTTTCCACTTAAAATAACTTATCTTACACCTACCGTTTTCTACAAATTTATGGTAGATAAAAGCCCTAACATCATAAATCGATCATTATAGTATTTATGTATACAAGGACACATTGCAGAACTACAGCGTGTTCACGTTCTACATAAGACATTAGTTTGAATGACATATAATCAATTTATGGCATGGTAATCAATTGGTGCTTAAAATTTAATTATATCTATATAGGCAGCAATAACAAGACGCTGGTTACGTCGAAATGATAGGTACATATTTTTGTAATGTTTTGCATTATTAATTTTTATCGATTAATAAAAATTGCGGTGCATTTAATTTTGTGTAGCTGCGACGGAGTTTGTGATAAACGCAGCTAATTCTATAAAAAAACGAAATAATTTTAACATGTATACTAATTTACAATAAAACAGGTAACATCTATTACGTACATTAAATTTATATAAAATTAGCTGAGTTTTTAAAATTTATCGGTGTTGTTAAAGCAAAGTAGCAAAATATGTATAAATTAACAATTTATATCTTCATCAAACTCTTCTAGCAATATATTACACAATAAATTAAAATGTATCATTTTATAATAAAACTACGTTTTAACGGTTTTAAGCGCTTTAAACGTTTAACGGTTTAAACGTAGTTTTATTATGTATACAAGTCGCGACAACTTAAGAAAATATTATGTATGATTTTTTCATTGAACTATTTTAAATTTTCATTAAACCCATACCAGTACTTTGGTAACGTGTCTAGTGCTGAAAATAAGTATGTGATCCATTTTATTTTAGCCAGGGGAAATCTTCTTTTGAGGACTAAGCCGCGATAGGCATAGAAGCCAGGGGGGATAATTCGCGATCCGCGTGTGGGATTCGCCAGATCGGGGGTGACACTAGCATGCCCAGTCAGAGCTGGTGCCATGCTATTGCCACTCCCCAGTTAGGGATACCCACTAAAACCCCTGGATTTTCCGTCCTTCGCCTTATGTCAGAGCTACGGGTATACGACCTAGCCTCTTCCATTGCCGAGTGACTTCTTTTGTTCCTTGGCAAGTACATGATGCATATACAACCATAGCCAACTTAATAATAAGTAGGGCAATTTCAGTTTTCCAGCAATAAAAATACTTTAAAAACACTAATAGAGATTTAATGCATGGGCTTTGAAGACCTCTTTTATACTATGTATTAAACATATTGTCATTCTTTGTGCAAATTAGTGAATAGACCAAAATGTAACAGTGAAGAAAGATTTAAATTTTACGCAGGTAATTCACATGTTTTACGTTTATTTTGCCGCTTTACAACGAAACAAAAATTTAATACAAATTAATACTTAATTTAGATTTCTTGGACAAGATCGCTCTAGGAGAGATAAGACAGCCTAATGTTTTACCTAAAAATATGACTAATTTATTGTGTCTGTTATTTTGTTGATCAATAAAGTATTTTTATATCCATCTTAATTTAACATAGTTATTGTACTTAAAAAAAATGTTATTGCAAATTTATTTTTGAATACATGCAACATTCCTTTGCTTTAACAACACGTGTTCTAAATTCGTCATAGAATTAATATAGGATTAATAGTAAAATTTAAAAAAAAAGTCGAAATAATGAACTATGATTAGCGATGAAGTAGATCGACGTCGTGTGTAAAACATGTGATTCAAAAATAGCGGTTCACATAAACAGAAATAAATTATGAATGTTTGTATGTAACTTTTGTAAAATAAACGCCTTAAGGTGATTGTTGCTCGTTTCATTTGTCACCATCTGTACTAAGTACCATAGACAAATTGAAGTCTTCGGGGCTAGACTGCATACTTAAAATTTTTTGCCGAGTATAAAATCCTTTATTATTTTGGGCGTCAAAGGGGCCAAACAAATCTATGCTCCACATTCTCACAAAAGCTTTCTGAGAATAAGCGACCACATTCACATTTTCACTTTCCCCGACAATGTGAAAAGCTCTTAATAAATATGTTAAGTCATTATTTTGATATAATGCTCTGTTATCCATATTGGTAAGTATGTATTGTATGTGCAACAGTTCGGATCTTTATTTATTCCCACCTCACAGCCTTTATTAGAATGTACAAATGATTACGAATATTTATTACATTATTACTTTCGATGACGTGGATATATAGAGCTTTTTATCCTAGAGATACAAGTATAATTATCGCAGGATCAGGATTCGATATTTGTGGGATCAAGTCATTCTTGTTATATATAGATAAATTCAATCAATCTATCGGCTACATCCTGAACTCTCAATTACTAGATATTATTATATTTACTTATATTTTAATAACCACGATTTACAGTATCTAATTATAATGAATTTAATACGATCAAGGCTAATTAAATCGATTATCATGAAATATTTCCTATTATCAACTTTTTTTTAAAAGTTTTATAGCATAATACAAGTGATTATCAAACCACATTTACGAGCACGAGATCTATCTATCGACTACTTTCAGAAATCTCTATCACTAGTAATTAATTATTATTCAATTTACAGCATCTAATTGTAATGAAAAAATTGAAAAACTTGCTCTGGAGGCAATGCCAGTGTACTTTACAAGAACCGGCTAGATATCTTGGCGTAGGAGAGCAGGCCAAGAAATGATGGATGGTCATCTTGAGGGCTGGTATGCATGCTAATAGTCACCTAATAAAGGATGCCAAGGTTCACAAGAAATGGAGATGAACACGTAGTAAAGCGAAGCCTAGACTCCAAGCATAGCTGGGATTATTATAACAAAGATACAATTTGAGCTTTGGACGATTACGTTAAAACTGATTATAAAGAACATAATATATTTTCTCAACTTTATTTTTATATGAATCTATGTATTAAAAACTATATTTTTTTTAATAACTTAGTAACTGAAGAAAAATATTTAGGTACATACCGAAATTTACTCTACCCTTCATAACCGAAATTAAAAGACTAAAAGTGAAAGTTGGTCGCCACTCTTTAAAGTTACCGTGTCCCTACTCTATTCTGAGTGTACAAATTAGTCTTTCATTTCCTGCTAACGAGAAAAACAAACTCGAGTATCTCTGTTCTTTCTATAGCTAATAGCTTAACATGCGATAGTACCTACATCTGTCACAAGTTAATGATTGATTTTGAAACTACACTAAAGTAATTTTTAGCTAAGTAAATATCTTTTTATGCCCTGGATTGAGTACTACGTCGACAGAAAACATTTAGATCAACATAGTCCTTATTGAGATTTCCTGGGCACTCATAGATGGGAGGCCATAGTATAGGAGTAGCATTTTGAACACTGCAAAGCAGAGACCGCGCCGCCAAAGAAGTCCTACAGACGCGGCGCTGTAATCGCTGTCCAGGATAATTATTTGTTAATCTGTAACGGATGTAGGTAATTACTGAATAATAAATAATGAAATGAAATCCGATGATTGTTTCTAGTTTCTATTTAATTGTATTTACATAATTTGTATTGAGCAGAGCATTTATGGAATGGAGGTCGGCCATCTTAAGAAGGAAGCTACCACAGACAATACATGTTAAAGAATTGTCAAGTTTATAGATTTGTTGCGTTCTCTTTAACAATAAATACAAAATATTCCATCATTAAAGATGTAAATTTATTTCCTTGCTATTTTACGAACAAAATTCTATCAACTAGCGGAGCTGCGACTTTTAGTTCCTTTATTTTTCGTGGGACTTCTTTTGTGGCACGGATTCTAAAATTAATAAAAAGACGTGTTAGTCAGATTAATAAAAAGAAGGATAAACAAAAAAGCGGTTATTAAAGTATCAGAATCTAATTTCAAACTAACATTAAGTAAAGAGAAAAAGACCGTATTAGTAATGGTAGCCCTAACTTGGCAGGCCATGTAGGTGCAGCCAGTCGATTACTCATCACGAAATCATGCAGGCTTGTCCCCCGTCCCCGCCACGCCATCTCGCGACTTCGACACGGTCTGCACACAACAGCTGAGCCTGCTCGACGTGGCCTGACGTGCTTGAGTCGCTTGGCGACTGTTAACCTGTTTGATCAGTAACTTATGCGCGAAATAAATACAGCAAAAAGTTTGCATAGACCGTAATGTAATTAAAAATATAGAATTTTCGAACGCAAATCAGAATTTTAAATACACCGACGCGCGGGAAAATATTGATTCAATCATTTCAATTGTCATTTTTGAGTATACATGTTTTTTTGTAGTGTCAACAATATTTTGTGAATTTTTATCTAAAATTATGAAAGAAAATCAAGTGTAATATAAAATAAATATTATTATTGCGACTAAATATTTCAACTGCAGTTTGTTAATTGGGAAATAAAGATTGTAATTTTAAAATCTCGGCGTAGAAACTTTCTTTCTTGTATTTCAAAAGAAAATTTAAGGAGAAATGGAAAAAGGTGGCGGATCGAGATTACTGCAAATGCAGGTGAGTAATGACATGAATCCTATATAATAAATATAATAATATAATACTTTAGAATTAGATAGTTAAAATCTAATTATAGGTATAACTGCAAATGTTTACAAACTTAGCTCTAGCTTCACTAGTAGGTATATATATATGTACCTTATATATATATATATATATATATATATATATATATATAAGGTACATACATATATATATATATATATATATATACTAGCTGACCTGGCGAACTTCGTACCGCCATATTTTCTGAATACAATACACAATATTTCATCAAAATCGGTAAAGTCGTTCTCAAGTTATGCGCTTACTAACACATTTTGCGATTCGTTTTTAACCGACTTCAAAAAAAGGAGGAGGTTCTCAATTCGTAGGATCTTATTTTTTTTATTTTTTTATGTATGTTCACCGATTACTCCGAGATTTATGATCCGATTTACGTGATTCTTTTTTGTTCGATGCGGAATAGCTTCCAATTGGTCCCCTAAAAATTTAACATAGTTTGGCCCAATAGTTTTGATTTTATGAACATTTTTTATGAAAAAAATTCTATTCCGTTCCATATGAACACCGATTACTCTGAGATTTATGATCCGATTTACGTGATTCTTTTTTTGTTCAACGCGGAATAGTTGCCATATAGTCCCCTAAAAATTTGATATAGTTGGGCCTAATAGTTTTCATTTTACGAACATTTTTATGTTCCCGTTTCTTGGGACCTATATTTTTTTTTAAAGCGCGGCACCTTGCGTAGTTCTACCCATACATAGCTAGGCACTAAAAAGTAACAAATAAAATAAAAAAACTTCGTTTAAAAAAACCGACTTCAAAAACTAAAAAGTATAAAATAACTTATTTCTAAAGCTTTGTATTATTATTAATATAAATTATCTAAAACATCTCGAAGTCAGTGCAAAGTAAAACATTAAAATGACTATATTTTGAAAATTACAAAGCACCGACTTTAAGATGTTTTAGATAATTTATATTAATAATAATACATAGCTTTAGAAATAAGTTATTTTATACTGTTTAGTTTTTTAGTTTTTGAAGTCGGTTTTTTTAAACGAAGTTTTTTTATTATATATAAGATAAGATAACCCGGCGAACTTCATACCGCCATATTTTCTGAATTCCTAAAAGACTGTTTCATGACACAAAAACAAAATCACCATAATCGGTCCAGGTGATTAGGAGGATTCTAGAACCCGATCTCAGCGCCATCTACCGGTTTCAATTGTGGATTTAAACCATCCCGGGACCCACTCAAACACACACACAATATTTCATCAAAATCGGTAAAGTCGTTCTCAAGTTATGCGCTTACCAACACATTTTGCGATTCGTTTTTATATATAAGATTAGCTTCTGCCCGTGACTTCGTACACGTGGAAAGGAAGTTAAAAAACACCCGCGATTTTGAATCATTCTTCATTGGTGCTCCGCTCCTATTGCTCTTAGCGTGATGGTTTATAGCCTGTAACCTTCATCAATAAATGGGCTATCTAACACTGAAAAAAAATTTCAAATAGACCAGTAGTTCCTGAGATTAGCGCGTTCAAGGAAACAAACAAAGAAACAAACTTATCTGCTTTATATATTATATATATAAGACAAAACTCTCTCACTGACACCACACCCTATCAAATTATCCGCTTCTATTATTTTACGTTGCAGAGGAATTACTTTTAGTCTGTGTTAGCTGTTTAAGTAATTAAAGCGTTCTAACTATCCCACGGGAACTCTTTAATTTTTCGGGATCAAAAGTATCCTATATGTTGACCAGGGATATAAGCTGCCACCATACAAAATTTCATTTCAATCGGTCTAGTCGTTTCGAAGATTAGCCGTTACAAACAGACAGACAAACAGAGAAACAAAAAATTCAAAAAAAATCCAAATTTCTATTCTATCAAAAGTTCTATTTCACTTCTTACATCCCCCTGACTCGGTTTTTAGCATTTTTTTTAATTGTACAGAAATTTGACCTCTACAATTTTATTATAATATATATATATATATATATATATATATATATATATATATATATATATATATATATATATATATATATATATATAGGTTTTATCTACGTATCTACTCTACTCAACCTATTTATAAAATACAAACAAATATTAATATAAATAAATTATTGCTGGATGATCTACCACAAAAAATTAAAAGATTTGCTTAAGTAAGGATTAAGTTTTATGAAACTCTTTTTGAAAATGATTTTTTCGTTTTGTAATGGTCAAAATACGATCACACTAATAAAGTTGTCATTTAGATAAAAATAATATTTTCTTTTTTTAATTCATTGAATTAAGTATAACAAAACATATCCATAGACTGCTTATTAATTTTAGCACTTATTATTTTTAAATTTAAATAATAAAATGATCGTATGAGATATAATATAAACCAAATTTTTACTTGTAGATATACACGTTACATAGAATGTATAATAAGCGCAATGCTTTTTTAATTAGGTAATGTAGGTAACATCTTGTAACGTTGTACCAAAGATTGTAAGAGAAGTTATTTATTCCATTTTTCTGTATGGAAAAATCGTAATCTGTACTAATTTTATATGGAGGTACTGAGCTTGTTTGTAGGAAGTAAACTCTTTAACTTTAACCGATATTGAAAATTCTTTCATCAGTAGAAAGCTACATTATTTCTTAGTGACAAGCTATATTTGATTGTGATACAATGCTATGTTTCCGTGTTCAGCAGATACATAGCATTGTATGCTGCTAAAGAATGAATCTTACGGTTGTATGTTCGATGATATAATAATACCCAGACTAGAGTAGGTAAACAACTGTTTACGAAGCTTCCGGGCTTGTTTCTTTTGATTTTTTGACTCTTCAAATAGTTGATTTGTTCAAATCTCTGAAAAGTTCTAGAATAAATAAATAAGATTGTTATACAACCATGTGAAGTAAAATGTGATTTCAAGCACCCATATCAAGCTTTATTTGCAATAAATTAATGCAAAACTTTATTGATTTCCTCCGCAAGGTTAAGGATAAATACAGTTAACTGTGGATATTATATTATATATTAGTCTATATGAGTAATTTTGTTTAAACATATAAACATCAGCGGCTAAAGCACTTGCGTCTCATTTAAATGACTTGGGTTATATCTAATAATGGCCAGGTAATATGTACCGCTTAGGGAGATTGTTACAGTTACTACGTGCTGACCAACGAGACTTACTGGAAAACATCGTACGGAAGTCCTCCAAGTCCGCCCCGCACATCCCTTTTGTGAAACTTGCCGATCCCCTTTGCAAACGTTCACCGGTATATCGCCTGTTCGCCTAAGAAAGAGGCTCGAGCCCAACAAACGTGCTTTTAGATTGCTGTTATTATTTTTTACTTATATTTATATAACAATAAACAGCGTGCAGAAAGAACTGTAAAACTTAATGTTAGGGGCGAATTTTTAATCATCAGATGAAGTTATCAGTCGAATAAATTGTAAATTGTGAATTCAAAAGTGAAATATTCGTGCAAGTAACATTTTTAATTCTTCCATGTTATTTACTGATTGAAAAATCGGCCGTATGTATAATAATATGAGTATTTTGATAATGGGCATGACCGTGATATAATTTTTATTTCAAAAATGGGATACTTCCCTCGAGATACGGTTTTTTTTGACATAAGTGTAAGTTTTTTAGAAATCTTTTCAAAAAGGAATACACAATATTTCCCTTAGGATATAAACTATAATATATCGAAGTTTTCGTAAGGGAGTCGCATGATCGAAGTCCAGTAATCGAAAATATAAAAGAAAGTTTCATTAAGTCATCACGACACTTGTGCTAATTTTCACACGACAGTTGCAGATGTTGAACATAAGCAGTAAATAAATATAAAAAAAACACTGTATTGCAATATTTTAAGACTTTCACTTTACTGCAGTTAATTTTATTAATTACAGAGTTATATATAATATACCTATGACGATTGATCCCCGCCAAAAACAATCTGTTTACGCCATTTTTAAATCGGAGAATCTATGTTGTCTATGGATTTAAGCAAATGGTGTGTGTTGCGGTGCGAGCAAACACTGGCTGTTAAAAAACAAACATCCCATTCCACCAATTACAAGTCGGCAAAACCAACGGTTCTGTTTTTGAATTCAAGCGTGCTATTTCGCGTCGCGTGTTCGCGTATTTCTCAACCCGGGAGGCAGACCATGACCTCGGTGATTATGAACCCAACAGCTGTAGCGGAATACTAATGTTAGCGGTTATTAGTCATTAATAGTGTTACCAGTTGTTATACTTAAAGTTCGAACCAACAAAAATTTAAATATAATCGAGTAAGTGCATGGATGTTCGCAAGCTATGAAAGGTAGAGGTGACAAAGGATGTTTTCGTGATTGGCTGCGGAAGAATATTTTTCCAAAATATTCCAATTCCACTGTTCTCGTATATCCATCAATTGACTTGAATTAAAATATGATGGAGGTACCAACCTAGGGAATGCAATGTTTTGTTTTTATTTGTCCAATGCGTAACGCTGATAAGTAAATTCTTGCTTAATTATCTATGAATTCCATGAAACCTATTACAGCAGGTATCACTTAACCGTCTTTGTGAATTGTGATATCAAATTATTACGTCATAAGCTATGACCGTTAATAATACACGGTCAGTCTTTCTTTAATTTAATTTTTAATAAATCTCTAGATATTGTATAATTGAAAAACACATAGTTTTAACTTTTAGAACTACGCTTTCCTGCAAATACAAATATAGTATAATTTCGTGGAGTAATTAGAATATAAGGTAATAGAACAACCCTGAAAAGGAAAATCGCAACATGAATTTTTACATAAATTATTGTTAAAAGTACAAGATGTCGTATTGTGAATGTCATTATCACTCAATCAAACGATTATCTGTGTGTAAGTATCCATAGGTCGCTGGTTCAAATGTTCAAATGTCGCTGGTCCCTTAACACGAAGTTTGTAAAAACAACACAATACTACAATCCGTTGACAAGAATGTGTCGTGTCTACAACGAAATCTCTTTAAAAAACACAAAAAATAGATATATTTAATGCAAAAACTTTAGCTTTCAAAAAAATTATAATTTATATTCTGAAAGATCACACCTCTTCACTTGTTTAGTAATTTTTTTAATGATTTCTTTTTCTTAATCTTTTACCTTATAATGTATCACTAAAAATAATGTCCTAGCTTTAAATATTTATTGAATCACTATTACTGACATTATTCACATAATTTTGTTTGCGAAAATATAATTTTAACATGGATGTATCAGCACGCTTGGATCTCAATCAAGATGTAATAATTTACAAACTATATTATATAAATGAATTACTGATTGTTATCTGTTGTGTTGTCCAAATAAATAAATCCGGCTCTAAGGACCATATTTCAGCAGACTGTAACTTGCTTAGTTGGTTGAATGCTTGTACATCTATATAAAATGAAAACTGAAAACTTGGACTATATTTTGTATTAATTAAGTAAATACCATACAATATTTCATATCAACAGTTCAATAGCTACTGACAATATTAGACGTATGGTTTTATTCTAAAATAATGAGGCTTCCATACAGCCAGTGTCTATGTAGGTTTCCTACATACATACGTTTACATACATATGTTAATTTGGTTTGAAATAGATAGCGACAACTCTCTTTTTTCTCTTTTCTTGCACTTTATCCCAATAATTTAGGGTCTACACAGTGTCTTTTCTTTCCATACTCTTCTATTCTTGCATACGTGCGCTGTCACACCCGTAAATTATGACAGCGAAACGGTTGATTCAAAACTTAGACAGACATAGACAACTCTTTATTGTTCACCAAAACAAAAATTACAAAAAATGCATAATCAGGCAAAAGATCTTGATCAAACAAAAGGCGGCCTTATCGCTAAAAGCTGACGTCCGTCGGCAGCGGGCCCTAGGGTCCGAGCTACCGGTGGTTAAAGCTCCAGAGACAGGAACTTTGTCACAATGAGTGCCGTGCTCAAGAGAACCGCCTTCTGTATCTGGCCCTTCACCCATTTACCGAGCGAGATCCTCTCTAGATGTCGGTCGAGGCTCTTCGCTACCAAACCATTAACTGACACCACTATCGGTACGATGATCGTTGACACCATATGCCACATGTCAGTAATCTCGTGCGCGAGGTCTAGGTATTTCGTTGATTTATTATTATTATTATGCAAGAAAGAAAAAGAAAAAATGACATACATGGACAGCAGATTACAGTCAAAAGTATTGTAAACTAGCACACACATTATTGCGTAAGACTAACAATGATTCCTAAGTGAATTTTGATGGATATACAAACTTTTTGTATATGTTAAATACTTTGAATTTAATGATGAAGTAACACTTGAAAATATATCTTGTAACAACGAAAACCTCTCGTATTCATTAATACCGTCTTCTTAGCCCCCAACATTGTGCGTAATATTTTAGGTCTACCAGGAGCTCTCATCGTCATCCTAAGCTGATCAAGCGTGTCATCACGTTTTGTTTCTTTGACTTGCTGCTCCGTCTCTAAAAGTCTAGATGAAGACTCATCTTGGTCACACTCTGCGGAATATTCTTGACATTCGCTCCATATATCTTGTATATTATCAACCTCTTCTGCTTCATGTCTATGTTTTTCAACTGGAACATTGAACTTTGTGAAATTTATTTCGATGAAATCCTGATCGTCATCTTTAGGAATGTTCAATAGGCTCGGCTCTTGCTTCGAGCTATCCTTCATGTTTGCACTTTCGTCACGTAAGTTTCGTACTTCGGTCATGTCAAACTTAGCATCTAATTTACCTAAAAGCTTAGCAACATCTTTACCATTCAAATGTCCTAATCGCTCGTGCCAACAATTTTTTAAATAGTTAATGCGATAAAAATAAGCATGGGGGAACTGTTAGCGGTTTACCCTTATAATAGTCCTTGTCGCCCTACATATCCTTACAACTATCACAACAATGGGGGTAGATAATTGTGTCGCGTCGCAACTACAACGTACAAACGGCACCGTACCCTATATATTATCAGTATTGATTAAATTTACTGCATTCTAGCAATCGATGTGGAGGTGTCGTTTCACTTGTTTATCTTTTACAACATAAATATTTAGTAACTAGGATATGCCCGCGACTTTGGCCACGCGTGACTTGAAATTCCCGCAGGATTCCCGGGACATAAAGTACCGCAGCGTTTAAATAGAAATGTTAGATATCGTTTTAGTGAAAACTGTCGAAATATTTTTTTTATCGCTAGAGTACAGCAGACAGGCAGACGGCCCATCTGATGGAAAACTATTACCGTGACGTTTGCAACACCAGAGGTGTCACTAACGCGCTGCCGGCCTCGAAGAAATTTTATGACACCCTTTAAAAAAAACCCATATTGTAGCGATGTGGGAAAACCACGGCTGGGAGCCCATTCCAAATCACCACTGTGTGCAAGAGAAACGTTCGAGAGAACCGTTGCGTACAAAAGCGAAGCGGCTCAAGGAAGCTACAAAATGCTTCCAGGAATATCCCCGTGGGATTCCGTATTTCCGTGGGAAAATATCATTAATAAATAACTAGAACGATCAGTCATATTTATATTACCTACCTGTACCATGGAAAAAGAATACCTATTTCTTCCATCCCTATACGTATATGACGGCCACACATCATTTTCAAATTTTCAGTTCTTTCAGGGTTTTATTACACCATTGTGTAACGCCATAAGCCTTACAATTTTCTTTTCAATTTCCTCCATATAGACCCAGGCGTTTCTGAGAACAATGACTGTGACATAAAAAGATATACAGATGCAAGGATATGACAAAAAATAATCCGTTTTGATAAAATAATTGCGGAACCATAATACTTGCTGATTACGTTTTTTTTTGTTATAATCCAAACTCCACACGTACAAAGCTACGAGCACAGTTAGTTCGGAACAATTTTCACCTTTCTAGAGCATCGTTTCTCAACCTGGAGGTCACGTTTGTTATTAAAGAGATTCGCAGTCTGTTAAAAAATATGACACAGAGACAAAAGATTCAATTCAATCAAACGTATAAATAAACTTTTAATTGAAATATTATTATAATTTTGTAGTGAATGCGGGGTCATTTGTACACTTGCTTCGGCTATTATTGGTGGTAGTGGTAGACTGGTGGATACTAGCAGTAACTTGTTTTTGGAATGCTGGTGCTTGGTGAATAACAACACTTTGTAGCTTTCAGGAATTTATTCTTTAAGTAAGTTAACTTGGGTACTGATCCCTTGTAGTAGTATTTGAAGTTGTGTGTTACGACTAGGTTACTTTTAGCAACTTGTAGCGACTTAATAGCAGTGCAATAACAACTCGATCACAATAAAGTTATTTGTAAGCGTTATTTATAGTAATATTAAAGTAGCCTAAAATAAAGCGTCAGCAATATGCTGTACCTTGAACCTTACAGAAGATTTTTTACTTATCATTTTGGCTTTTTCGTGGGTCGCGACATTAAAATCGTTGAGAAACAAAGTGCTAAAGAATCTAGTAATTGATGTAAGCTTTGCACTAGTTTGCAGCAAGCTGTCTTTGTCGACAAACTTAACTGAATCATGTATACCGTTAAAACGATTAACTACAGTAACGTTTGTTACATATCGTGAAACCGATATGGGAATTGGGTCGCTTGCTATGTGATAAAACTTTTGTGAGTTATAGTTAAATGTTTTATTTTAGAGTTTGTAATACATATGATTCGATGTATTTGAATGGTTTGCATTTTATCACTGTCTTACCTTATGACTCGGTCACTCGTGACTTGGAGACTTTAAAGACTGTATTTGTCAGGAAAAACAGACTCCGGCAAATCATGCCACTCGTTGGCAGTGCGCACTACAAAAAACGAAGCAAAAGGCTTCGTCCTAACTGATGGTGTTTCCACCATGTAATGGTGGCGCAAACCGATACGTCTAGTTTTGCGATGGTAAAATAAAGATGGAGGACCAACTTGTGCTGTTCTAAGAAACATTCTCCGAAATATATCTGGCAGAACAAGACAGATAGCTTCGTAACTTTGCGTCTATGCTCTAGACTCTGAAATCGAGCATTAGAGTGACAGTTCTTGCCGACCAGCCATCTGGCTCGTTACTCAATTGACTCAAACGCCTAAAACTGATATTTGGCTGAGCCGTCCCAAGGATGAGAACAGTACTCTATGCACGACCGAACTTACAAATCTTGTTTTTAGGTTCTGTAGTCGTGTTAGTCTTGTCTGTTCACTCGTCCGCTATGTTCGTCTGTCCATTCGGCTTCCGTTCATCCGCTATATCATGTGTCCATCACAAACCACTAACACATTGTGTACCAGCAAATAAATTGCACTTCCATAGACTCAATTTTTAACTCGCCAGTTATGCAAGGTAAAATTATTATTGCAAATGTAAAATCAAGCAAAGCCATAAGTAATTATAACGCAAGCCCTTTAGCATTACAGGGCAATGCTAAAGCGCTTCCGTTATTTTAATTACGTTATTATATTTATTACAGGCAAAATTATGTCAAAGAAAAACGCAAGATGAGTAACAAAGAGCAACATTGATGTTGACATAATACCTTTCATTCAGACATACATTAGCTTACTTATAATAATCTCGTTAAGAAAGGATTAGCCATCTCTTAAATAAGAGACTCTTAAGCCCCTAATCCATGGCTGTTTCAAATAAAACTTGCCATCTTGCCTCTTAGCAGTCATTTAAAATACCTCTCGATGTTGGTTATTTTTGACAGTTATTTATGAGTTACTTTACCACCACCTCTTATCCTTAAGAGGAGTTTATGGGTAAGATTTTCGTT
Organism: Dendrolimus pini; assembly: GCA_949752895.1. NCBI lineage: Eukaryota > Metazoa > Arthropoda > Insecta > Lepidoptera > Lasiocampidae > Dendrolimus > Dendrolimus pini. Next base: position 15,817,145 of record OX457142.1, read on the forward strand.
AATCAGTTGCTGAGCAGTTTCTTAAAATTTAACAAACGCTTATAAGTAAGGCCAATTATATGTTTAGTTAGATAGATAACACTGTATTGCTCACCAAAATAAACGAATATACAAATAAAATGCATAATGATAATGGTTTTTGGCAAAACAATAGGCGGCCTTATCACTAAAAGCGATCTCTTCCAGCCAACCTAGCTTAAAAGAAATTCTTAACTAATCTGGCTATGTAATATGTTTGTATGTATTTAATTTATTAAGCAATTTAATTTAATTTATAAAATATGTAGTTTAAGGATCACTGTTTAAGTTCTACCGGCTAATCTGCACCACCTACATCGCCAGATTAGGTTAAATTATTCCTTAAGTTAGATGGCCTGGAAGAGATTGCTTTAAGCGATAAGGCCCCCTATCGTTTCTACCATGACAATATTGTAATCGTGCAGTTTCATAATTGTTTATTTGTTGAGCATATATATATATATATATATATATATATATATAAAGGGTTATCTATTATATTCTAATATTTTAATTTTTTTTGCGTTTCCGTATCTTGCATAAGTTCAGAACATATTTATAATCTAAATCAAGTCTCGCGTGAACCAAGTGGTCACAGCAGCATGTACACTGTGATTTTGTGTAATTTGTTTTCTTACAAATTCAAATTCAATAGTTTTTATTCAAAATAAGTTCCACTGGAGAACACTTTTTGAAGGTCTTGACGTATAAGTTAAAATTTAATTTTCCTTCCTAGTCTATGTACACAGCTTTGCAACGTGTTATTGCTGCTAAGGAGAAGAAGCGGCAAGAAACTTCCCAACAATACGTCTAGCTAAAAATTGTTTAACTCAAACTTTTTTAGTTTTATAGAGGAATGTGTTATACAAACACTTTTCGACGAATTAATGGAGTTGTAGCAAAGATTGCATACTCAGTAAGCCAGACACAATAAAAGGAAAGAAAAATATTATTATAGTAATAATGACATAATAATAATATAATTATCCTTACACCTCATTTTTCACACGTTTATCCGACGTATTGAGTTCACGCATTCTAAAAGCCAGTGAATTTATCCACTGGCATCGTGTAAAAGGCTACTGGCTTCATGTAAACGGCAGAAGTCAGTTCTCGGCGCCTGTACTGGCTTCGTTTGAAGGCAGTAGCTGGATCATTGTAAATCAGTCTTAACAGTTTGCATGCCGCTATCTATTTAATGATAATTTTTAGGTCATTGTGGTTCATAAAAATCGATTAGAGGCAACGCCCGACAATGTTCCATTAAGTAATTAGTAGCGAACAAACTGAAGCAGACACATATCATCTGAAAGATTAGACTTAGAAGAAATTCTTTACAATAAATATAAAGCGGTTTTACGTATGAAACATGAATTTAGAATTAAAAAATCACACAACACTAGGATGAAAGGCTTTCATAAGGTAACAAAATATGTAGGTCTTTATTAAACCGTCTATATTTTTTTTGAAGTCCAATTAATATTTAAATTATTATGGAAGTCCTTGCAGGAACGGACAAAGAATACAATTTCCTGCGGCCGGGCGGTTTGTGGTTTGAGGCGACAAAACAACCAACAGCCAGGTGTGGTTTGGTATTTACCCGTGTGGATAACTACCACGCCTGGTCTAGAGTATGCCGCCATAACAACCTTGAGTTGTGTCCCGGCATAACTGGCCCGGTTCCAGTCCCCCGTTAAAGAGCAGCAGCACATTGGTAGCACCTTGTTGTTACAAATGTCCTCAGGCGATGAGAACCGCTTTGCATCAGGTGGGCCGTCTGCTCGTAAGCTGAACTCGAGCAATAAAAAAGTTAACCTTCAAAATTACCCAAGTAAATTCTCATTTATGACAAATATATACGTTTTATATATAAATAATTATGTACATACATATTATCACGACTTTTTCCCAACCCATAGTGTGTATGTATGTATGTTTGTGTATGTATTTTTTTATTTATAAATATTTTTAATTTTTTGAAAGTCGTGCTATGTCAATGGTTTTTTTTTAATTATTGAAGGAGTTCAGCAGACAGGCAGATGGTCCACTTGATGGAATGCGGTTACGATCGCCTATGAACATTTGCAACACCAAAGGTGCTACAAATGCGCTCCTTAAGGGAGACTGGAACCTGGTCACTAATGCCGAAACACAACCCAAGGTTGCTATGGCGACATACTTTAGACCAGGGGTGGTAGCCATCCAGTCGGGCAAATGCCCTACCACCTGGCAAAATGGTTAAGGCATTTGCTGCTCATACAATCTATGTCGGTTCAAACCTGATTGGGGAATAAGCACGGTTTAGACTGATTTCAAATTTATGTGTATCTTTACATAGTGTTAGACTTGTCTACCATGTGCTAACAGCTAGGGAAAATATTGGGAGCGAACCTACATACATATAGAGATATTACCTAGATGTGAAATCCTTCAATCTCTTTGGCAAACCGTGGATTGTTTGCTCTCGTACATCGAGGAGGTCCGAACGCAGCAGTGAGACATTAATTGGTTGATATTTTTATTTATTTAAAATCAGCCTACAAATTGCATAGAGCGTTACTAATATATTTGGCTGTTGTAAACGTTATATAACATATATCTCATAAGACCCCCGTTGAATTGCTTAACTAGAAATTAACCGAAAAACTCCTTTCACCGTGCTAAGCAACACATTACAAAATCACTACTATCTTCAATATCTGTCTTGCTCTGCTGTTAAGACTGCGCGAGTATCTTCGCTTTTGAAAATTCGCGTAGTTACTTACACAAGGGCAAAAAGGCTACAGAAACTCGTCGGACTTAAACGCCTATAAATGCCTATCAACCTCATATTCAGTACTGGATTTACGTATATATATATATATATATATATACGTAAATCTATAGCTATATAGCTATAAATATATAGCTATAAGTACTGCAAAAAAATTTAAAGATAAGATAAATAAATAAATAAAAATATTCATATTAATAAGCTTCGATCAACAATAGTTACTGATCGAAGTTAATAAGAATGAAAAATAGATAATAGTGATATAGTTCGCACGGTGTTTTCATATACATAGCTATATCTATAATTATATATGCAATTCATTAATTAATTAAAGTCTTGTGTTACACATATACACAGCATATAATGTCGTATACAGCTATATATATTATTATGAAATGTATATGGTAATTATAATACTGTAAATGAATAGCTTGGGCACTTTAGACTACAGATTGACATTTGACTGAAATAATGATTAGCAGAGTGGAACTTGCAACTTAAAAAAAAACGAACACAGGTGTCATTTTAGTCCAGGTAATTAAAAATCGAATTATAAATTCATGAAACATAACCTAAATTGATCATGCACATAATACATTTGTAATGTCCTCGCAAAATCAAAAACAAAATTAAACCATTTCCAGCTAACTTAAAATCATGTAACCATACCAATGTTACCATATCAAAACTGTAATACCAAAAACGATATCGCCATATCCTTAAATGACATTGAAAGCATTAAATGTTGCTAGTGGGTGGTGTGTTTTAATAATATGGCACGTTCGGTGCCAGATTTGCAAGATCCCACGCGCTGTTGCAAGGATCATTTGTTTTTGTTGCCGACCTGGGTTTGTTTTTTTAATTTTGAAGGTTAAGAATAAATAATCTTTTTGTAGTTTTAATATTTCTAATCGACTTTTGCATGGTTTCCATATCTATCTATTCGTTTACCCCATAACTAGATAATTGACATCATTTGTCGATTTACCAACAGGCTGAATAGGCTTTGTCCGCGCAGGAACGGAGAAAGAATCCAATGTTCCTGCGGCCGGGCGGCCTGTCGTAAGAGGTGACAAAACAACTCACAGCCAAGTGGTAGAGCATTTGCCCGACTGGATGGCTACCACTCCTGGTCTAAAGGATGTCGACATAACAACCATGAGTTGTGTTCCGGCATTAGTGATCAGGTTCCAGTCTCCCTGAAGAGAGCAGCATCGCATTTGTAGCACCTTTGGTTTTGCAAATGTCTATAGGCGATGGTAACCGCTTTTGTATCAAGTGCGCCGTCTGCCTGTCTGCTGAGCTCCTGCAATAAAAAAAAATAGGCTGCACAATCACTGTCTAGTGATTGTGCGAACTTAAATGTTACGACAGTCAACATATAAATATGTTTCATCCCTTAGTTCACAATCATACTGATTACTGTGAAAAGACGGTGTAATTAGGGCAATAGTACACAAATCGTAGACTTACAATTTCATGAACAACACAATTATAATATTGTTACATATTGGTAAAGGTGAAGGCACACCTGCCTGTCATAAAACGCAGTTTATTACCTTTGTCGCATTGGGAGTTCTTTTGATTACTTTGTGTTTAAAATTTGCAATTAGACAATATCCTATTGTTATTGTTTTCGACTTTATTGGCCGTTCGCAGGAATAATTAACCAGGTGTGCAGATCACGCAGTCGATTGTTGTATTATACAGTTAACTATAAAACAATGCCCGAACGGAGAGGTGAGGCAGTCAAGCGAGGATTACGATACGAGCAAGACGTAGAATCGATGAGTGATATAGTGACGGACTTTACGCGTGTTATTGAATCGTGCAGTTTGTACTAATAGTGTCTAGTTATATTTGTACCTATGTTATACGTGTTTGTATAGTTCTAATAAATTCCATAGTCATTCCAACGGAATTTTAATTCGAGTCCCTGCGTAACTTGTAACAATATGACGCATATAGAAAGAACAAGTTCCATATTTTCATGTCTTTTCATTTTCGAAATAAAAAATATAGAAAAGAAATAGGCGCATTTTTTAAACACACGTAATATACTACAAGTTTATACTATCACAATCTTTACACTAAAAAAATTTTATGCACATCATAATTTGTATGCTAATATGTCTTTATATTTTGCGAAAAATAATAGCTTATTTTCTGTTAATTTGTTATTTTTGTTGTTGTTTGTGCATATCTAAATATTCCCTTGTTCTATCTAAATATTCAAAATTCTCGTGTTGTTCTACCTAAAAGTTTTACATTTTCCAAGTTCTTGGAACCGTGCACACTTTTCATTAATTAATCAGTGAATTATAAACAAGTCGCATACTACACCGAGATTACCTAGAACCATTGCTTCGGCTGATTCAACCAACTCAGGTTCTAATAACCTATTAATAACTTCATAAACATTTCTTTCCATGAACCTTGCGTACATGAAACTTCTGCTTATGATGGTGTATTAATAAATGTATGTAATGTAGGTAAATCTAATGCAGCCTTACGTAAAGATAAGATCAATTACAAAAACGGAACTTTAATGACCACATATACTCACTACTTACATGTATAATGGTTGAGTGGGCTAAAGCTTAGCCAGCCGAACTTGCTGGAACGCAGAGGCTCCAGGTTCGATTCCTGGCATGGTAAATTTCAGAAATGAACTGTCGGTTATTTACTGTGGTCTGGGGGTCTGGAATCGTCATCGGAGTGATCAGTAACTTGCTTAGCTCGGTGATATACTATGTGTGTTTTTGTCTGCCGATTAGTGAAAAAAGTTTTAGTTGAATTTTGTAAAATACAACTTGTTCTATTTTGTCGGGATAGAGCCATGCAGGAGTCGTTATTTTGATTACAACTCTTAGGACCGGGTCGATCGGTGTGATACTATAACACTCTTACAGAATCTTAAACCATCAGACACCAGCCTTAGTGACGGACTTTGCGCGTATTATTATATTTGTACCTGTGTTATACGTGTTTGTATATTTCTAATAAATTCTAACGGCATTTTAATTAGAGTCCTGCAACTCGTAATATTACAATAAAAATACTGTAAATAAGTAAGAAATAAATATAATTTCTTTTTTATATTTAAACATTTTTGTATGTTAGTTATGCATAATAAAGTTTTATGCATAACTGCCTATTCCAAGTAGCCATTCAATGTAATATTTCTTTTATAAACAGACACATTCTATTACAGTTGTAACTATTATCGATTGTGTAGTTTTGTATGTGTGTCAAATGTGTACCGCGGTAGGTATAACAAACATTACTAGTAACATGCTGATTAATTGAGGAATGTTTCCTAATGGACACTTGAGTCAACAGAACAGGAAAAGTTACAGAGTGGGACTAAAATTGTGACACTTTTAATTTTATTCAGACTTAACTATTTAAATGTTTTGTCCTCTAACATGAAGTTGAGGCAAACTAAAAAGTAAGTAAATGACCTAATAAAGATAGTAGGTCCATAGTGGACAATAACTGCTTTCGACTGCTAACTTTACTAGTGAACTTAACGAGGCTTACTTAAGGTACATTTAAAAACTTTTACTCAGTATTAAGTTTATATGGGTCAGAAGTATCAGGTGTTTTTATTTTATTTACAGCAAGGAACAAAGAAAATCAAATAGTCAAAATATTAAATAATAATTTCTGTATAATTGAATTACAAGAACTAAAGTAATATCTTAGGAAATTTACAGAAATCTACTGAAATACACAGTAATAGAGTTCAACATTCCACATTGTCAAATTAGATAGATAGATAGATAACTCTTTATTGCACACCAAAACATACAATTACAAAACAGACAATATTTACAATATTTTCTAGGCTATACAATAGGCGGCCTTATCGCTCAAAGCGATCTCTTCCAGGCAACCTAAATGAAAAACAAATTTGAATCAGGCGATGTAGGTGGTGCAGGAAAAAGGCAATGGACACATAAATACTCAAACTAATTTAACAAATAAATATACAAATACATACATATATACATAGTTATAAATATAATATACAATAATATACGTATACAATAATATATTACAAAACACATATGTTATTATAATAAATGTATTAGCATGATTATATTGTGTTAATCAGACATAGCTATTTATGGATAAATAGTGTTTTCTGAGTAAATTTCTAAATGTTGGTAAGGATTTGGCCTCTCTGACAGTAAGAGGCAGCATATTCCAAAGTTTGACAGCCTGCACTGTAAAAGAATTATCATAATAGGATGAAGTGTGTGCAGGTGTCATAAGTTTTCGATACGTATCAGAGCGCAAATTGTGGGCAGTGGATAGGCGAAGGAATTTAAAACGTTCCTTAAGGTACTGGGGACTATTAGGAGTAAATAATATATTATACAGGAGAGTGAGAATGTGAGTATTCCGGCGAAAATGAATAGGAAGCCACTTGAGTCTTTTACGATATTCGGAAACACGGTCATATTTTCGCAAGCCAAATATGAACCTGATACAAAAGTTCTGAAGCCGCTCAAGCTTATTCAGCTGTTCTTGGGTTAAATCCAGATAGCAGGCGTCAGCGTAATCAAGTATGGGAAGTAAGAGAGACTCAGCAAGCGTAATCTTGGTAGCAGTAGGCAAGAAGTTTCTTAATCTTCTGAGGGATCTAGAAGATAAGAAGACTCTGCGACTTAAATCAGTGATGTGAGGCCGCCAAGACAGCTCCCTATCGATGATTATGCCAAGATTTTTGACAGTGTCGCTAAGAGGTATATGTGTGCCGTCAAAAAGAACCTGTGGTAAGGAGGACCAGTGAACTTTAGCATTCATCCTAGGGCTACCGACGATTATCAATTGAGTTTTCTGAGGATTTACGGCAAGACCAAACTTTTTGCTCCATCTTAGTATGTGATCCAGGTCAGAGTTGATTTTGTTAATTGCAATATGTAGTGCATCAGTTTCACTTTGTGTGTAAATTTGTAAATCGTCTGCATATAGGTGGTAGGAAGAAGTCAATTTGTCGGAGATAGAATTTATAAAAACAGCAAATAAAAGAGGAGATAAAACGCCGCCCTGAGGAACACCGGCAGTTAAATCACACCAGGATGAGTGTGCCTCATCAATACGAATTCTCTGCCGGCGCCCATGCAGGTAACCAGTCGATTACTGATGGAGATATGTTAAGAGTGCGAAGAATACCCAGCAATAAGTCGTAATCAACATTATTGAAGGCGCTGCTAAAGTCCAACAGTGATAGTACAGTCAACAGACCATTCTCCATCCCATGCCTAATGTCATCCGTGATCTTGACCAGTGCTGTGACTGTACTGTGGCCTGGACGAAACCCGGATTGGAAGGGATTCATTAATGAATTTTGAGAAAGGAAAGTGCTAAATTGTTTGTGGACTAATCGTTCTAATACTTTGGAAAGAAAAGGAAGAATGGAAATTGGACGGAATTCAGAAAAAGACGAAGGATTTGGCTTTTTGGGAAGGGGAATAACGTGTGCTTCTTTCCAAGCAACTGGAAAGGTACAAGAAGCAATGGACGAATTAAGGATGTGGGTTATAATAGGGTTTATGACATCAAGAATGGGCACGATCATTCCGCGACTAATACCATCACTGCCGACTGCATTTGAAGAAATAGATTTAATAGCAATCTTAACATCACATTCAGATAACGGACTAAGAATAAAACTTGGATGTAAAGGAGTTGGAATAGAAGAAAGATCTTTTAACGTGTTTGACTTAGTAATTTTGTCAAAATACTTTGTAGATGTGAAATGTTGATTAAGACTATCAATGTCGAAGTTATTTGGAACAGGATTTTGCACTGACTTTCCAACTCCAAGTGATTTCAGAAATTTCCATACTTTTGATGGGTTATCTTTCTCAACTGATTCATGAATATACCGGAATGAATATACCGCTGTGCATCCCTACACACTCTATTGCAGCGATTACGAGCTGTTATGAAAGCTTGTTTATTTTCATCACTGGGTTTAAGTTTGTATTTGGTTTTAGCCATAGATTTTTTATGTATGAGCTTCTTGATATCGTCTGTAAGCCACGGTGCAGGAAGATGCTTTATTCTGACACGTCGCATAGGTGCATGCAAATCATACAACCTCAATAAGGCTGTATTAAATACATACACCTACATCTACATCATTCATCTACAGTAGCTGCCTTGAAGACCCCAGACCAATCCGATTCTTGGGCGTCCTTGACTAGGGCGGCCAAGTTTATACCACCAAAATTACGCTGCAGGATAACTTTAGTTATCCTGCAACGTAATTTTGGTGATTACGCTGTAGGATAACTTTAGTCAAATTATTTTATGGTTATCTCTAATGAGTTAAGTAATAGGTAACTCTTGATTGGACATCAGAGCGTACACAAGCCAAAGAAGGAATAAGAAGTATTGTATAGAATATTATATGTTGTGACGAAATTTGCCATTTAATAATAAGCTGGAAGTTGAAATGGCTAACTTCTTCATGTTTCTTTGACCTAAAATATATAAGATTAACCATAACTTCGCAGTCATTTAATGTTTTTTTTAAATGATTCATTACTAATTAAAAAAAGTGTGCGTCTCAGGACGCCCAACAGAAGTGATAACTAGCGTGAGAGAAAGCGAAGCCAGACAGATTGGCTCCGTAACGCGTTAGGTAACGAAGCGGTTTACCCTCCCACAAGAAGTTATCACTTCAAAAATGTTGTGTGTGCGCGCAGTTCACACGCAAGCAAAGTGAAGCAAAGTATGACAAGGGGAGGGAGGGAGTCTAAATTTCGTGACGTCGTATCTCATATATTATATCGTTATAATATATTTAAGCTTTAAAACATGAAATTTGTAGTATAAACGACATCTTCAAAACATTTCCAACTCTATCTGTATGAGTATAGTGTTTAAATTATTAAATATAATGTATTCTATCTCATTCTCTCGCAGGCTTAGTCCTCTATAGATTTATGTGTTTATCTCTTTTTAGGGTCGCTTTTTCGTTTCATCGAGTTTCAAATCACAACGATTCTAAAGGAGCTTCAATTCAAAAACACATTCCCGTTCCACGTTTTTCTCTGTTCTAAAGACAGAGCACATTGCTCCTGAACGGATGGTATGCAATTAACAACTGCACTAACGTCGTAGAAATGATATTATTAATGTTTCTATAAATATAACGCTTTGATTGAATTATTCCATTGTTTTGAGTGGAGACCGCGTATGAGGGAGCGATGACCTTACATATATCCTTTTGCTGACTGGATATAACAGAATTTGAAAAAAAATAACAATTACATCCATTATGACAATCGCTTAAACGTAATCTAAATAAAATAAAGGAACTATTTAGATCATAGGAAAATAATTTTTTTTTAGGTTTTATATTTCTTCTCTGTATACAATACAATAATGCTCTTTATTGTACACCGACATAAAAAAGAAAATATACCAGTGCGCACTAAACGTTTCGCCTCCACGTTCCTTCAACTTACCGCAGAATTGTAGAATGCCCTACCAGAGTCCGTGTTTCCCGAAAAGTACAATCTGGGTATCTTCAAGTCCTGTGTGATATAGGTACCATGTAGGTAAGCGTGCTCCATCTTCGACCGCATCATCGTCCGCCATTGGACGTGATCGTGGTCAAACGCAAATCTATTTAATATATAAAAAATACATAAGCCTAAATATTATAAGGTACTACAATGGACGGCCAGTTTACTATGTTCTAAGTTGTTCATAGGTTTAGACGTAACGTCTCAGTTTAAGCCAGTTCTGGTTGGTAAAATTCAGCACTAGGTATTGCTTAAAGCAATCTCTTCCAGGCTACCTTTGGATGGACAAGATCTAATTCCAAAATTAGCATCTGTGTGAAGTTGAACTAGAAACTAATAATAACACGCAATAATTATTATACCTATATATACCTTCATAGCTATAAAAATATATACGAACATAGACATACTAAAGAAACAATAAACACGTTATACAGTTAGATACTACTCCTTCACAAGTCACTTAAAGGAATGGATAGATTCAGCAGATCGGAAATCTGCCGGCAGAACATTCCAGAGATGATGATGATGATGATCTCCATAGTATGTAATGCTGTCCTAAGTCGCAATCTCTCTGACGATCTCAAAGATCTCGTATCATTGTGAAAGAACTGAAAACGTTATTTAAGACGGGATCCTAGAATCAACGAGTATGTTATAAAGAAGAGACAAAACATAAGCATTACGACGAAAACGAATTGGCAACCATTTGAGCTCTGTATATATTTGACTTGCTTCTGCCCGCGACGTCCGCGTGGAATAGTAAAAAATAATAAGTTAAAACAAAACCCGATTTTCAAACATTCTTCATTGGTGCTCCGCACCTATTGGTCTAAGTGTGATGATATATAGCCTATAGCCTTCGTCGATAAATGGGCTATCTAACACTGAAAGAAATCTGACCAGTAGTTCCTGAGATTAGCGCGTTCAAGCAAACAAACAAACTCTACAACTTTAAATCTTATACTAATATAATAAAGTTCAAGATTTTGTTTGTTTGTTTGTTTAACTGCGCTAATCTCAGGAACCGCCAGTCCGATTCGAAAAATTCTTTCAGTGTTGGATAGTACATTTATCGAGGAAGGCTATAGGCTATATCATCACGCTAAGACCAATAGAAGCGGAGCAGCAATGAAAAATGTTTCTAAATCGGGAGATATTTTAACTATTCAACGCGGACGACGTCGCAGGCACAGCTAGTATTAGTAGTATAAACTTCTTTTCTTTTCACATAGGACTCTTAGCTGTATTCTTGGTAATTCTTGATATACTCAGCTGACACAGGCAGACAGACTGCAAGAGTTAATTCATGGAGTATATAGGAAGGAACACTCTCACTTAGAAAAATCTATTTTCCTTTAAAACATCTTAGTTATGTATGTATAGTTGTCAAGGTGGCGCAGTCCGTCAGTGGGGGGGGGGGGGGGAACTCCATATACCTCGACAGTACAGTTATGACGAAAACAAATCAATCAGTGTAGCTAAGACACCGCTGAATTGTGTTTTCGAATTGTAGGTGACGGTTGACGGAGTTTGCCACCTTGACTATATACGAATCAGAGAAAATAAACATGGATGAGAAGCTAAACAAATTGTGGATAATAAATAGAAAAATCATCGTTATTAGTTATGTTACCAGTTGCAGTAATCGAATTAAAATTCCGTTAGCATTATTTTAGAATTTATTAAAATTGTGCTATGGCCGGGGGCTGCGCGTGGACTGAGGTGGTAGTTGTATTTAAACTTCAATGGCCCAATGTGTATGATGTCTTTTATTCATACATATAATATACATTATTGCTACGTGTGCAAATACTTAATTATTGCCCCCTTATAATAAACAATACAAACGCTACATACATATCCCCCCTTAAAAGAAAAAAAAAATATTACATAATTATTTTTTTGTACAAACTGACTCTTACATAGGAACTACAAACACACACGTATAACACAGGTACAAATATAACTGTATACAACCAGTCCAAACGTAATACACGATTCAATCACACGCGCAAAATCCGTCACTGTCTTGCTTCGCTTGTGGCTATCAATAGACTATCTTTCCATTGGGGCATTGCTTTATACTGCACAAATACAATATGTCGCCCGGCCGCGTGGACTGAATTTCTTAAAATCACACTGGCTAATGATTACCATAAACGATTACAATACATAATGGGCTGTTTTTCTTATTAAAATTTTTAAACACAAAGTAAACAAAAGAAGTTCAAATGACCAAAAGGTAATAAAATGTGTTTCTACAGGCGCAGGTGTGAATTTATCTTTGATCGGCAATTCAGGTCGTAACAGTTAGTTACTATATTCTTTAGCTGCATAAATAACAGGACTTGTAAGATTCAATATTATTTTTACTTCAGGAAATGGTGAATAGGATGCTTTTTTACCGTCTTCGCGATGCGAAAGTCACAATGGCTGGGCACACAAATCACATGTCACATTGCATGGTTATTATACTATGTTATTATTGTAACCAGTGGAAAGAGCTGTTGTGTAATGATTTGTTTGAAATATTAATGTCAGTAGTTGTGTAATTTGTGTAGTGTTTCTATATCCACTCGTTTACCTTACCATTGATAGGCAATTGATAATTAGATAGATAACACTTTATTACTTACCAAAATACAAAAACAAAATGCATAATTACAATACTTCTTGGCAAAACAACAGGCGGTCTTATCGCTAAAGGCGATATCTTCCAGGCAACCTAGCTTAAAATAAATTCTTAACTAATCTGGCGATGTAGGTGAAGCAGAAAAAAAATATGTCAGTACAATTTAAATTTGCATAATTACATTAATTTATTATTTTATTATTAATTTTTAATACATACTTAAATCCAGACACATTTCTTGAATATCAATATATACGTATATACAAAATAATCTAAATAATAAATGATTTTACTTGTATTGAGTTTATATCAATTTTATTGGTCAGTAGAAAGAAAAAATAAATGAATAAATAAAACCACGATTAGTTTCTTCTAGTATCGCTTGTTGGAGGAGCACCAGTCTCGTGGTTGCAGCATGAATAATTATGGACCTCGTACGTGATCACCACCCATACAAAATGATAAAGTGCTTTTGCCAAACATATTTTAAGTTAAAGATAGAAGCCTAAATGGAGCAATAGCTTGTCCTTATACCGCTTGAGGATAATTAAAACACGAATTCATTACCAACTCATAATACTAACATTTTGACTTGTACCTATTGGATTCAGTCATTTATCCTGTCTTCGTCACAATTTCAAATGTATTTATTGAAATCCATTAGCCTTTATGGTTACAATAATTAAACATGTTCAGTTAATAAATGAATTGCAATGCATATTCTGCCATATAAGATATGATATAAAGCCATTTAATGAACTGATTGATTACAAGTTAGATCAAACGAATTCAAACCTTTTAGTTGCACTTTTGGTTGTAATACATCAACAAAGTCGTTTACAGTGTCAGTTTAATTACTTATTAAGAATTTATTTATATCCTTTTAAACACATCTAATAATGTCATTAATTATGTTTTGATCAATAAGGCAAATAAGTTTTATGTCACAGAATGTTAAGTTAGTTAGAATTGTTAATGATTACCTTACGATATGTGGTTTTGGCTTACTCCGCCATTTTGGAAAAAACGGAACCCTTATGAAATTAACATGTCCACCCGTTTGTCTGTCCGTTTGAAGTATCACAATCACAATAAATTTCTTCTTGGGTATCAATGAGCTTTATAGAAATATGTAATCTACATGACACTACAAAAGGCTGTTGTGTAATCGCGAAATAATAAAGTTTAGGGAGCGTTCACTATATATATCTAAGGCTTGAAAGTTTTCTTTTCAGTAAATCAAGCCATTCCCACCGTTTTACCGTAAGCGACATTTATACTTAAAAATATTTTTTGTTACAAAAGGTATGTTAAACTATTATTTTGTTTTACGAAATTCAATTTTGATTCTATAGGGTCTAATATGACTAAAATTGAAAGTCCCCAAACAAAATAATACTTTAAAATACATTTTGCAACAAAAAATACATTTAGAGTCGCTTGCATAACGATCGCCTTTAAATAAAATTAGTTAATCATATTAAACTGCCTAAATAAGTTTTACACAAAATGTATTGACAGTTCTTTAAACATATTTAGCGACAAATTTTGCGTTGTGCAACACGCTAATCGTATTTAAGGGTGTTAAATGCGTTTAGTGTTTTTTAAATAAATTGAAGGAACGTTATGCAAGCGGCCCTTAGATACAAATGTCACTAACAATAAATTGGCAGTAAAGACTCGATATGTATATAGTATAGTGGTAAGGGGAATTAATTTTGTTTAATAATCCGCAGACAAGCAGAGTCCACAAGCAAGCATCCGCAGAGTATGCCGCCATAACAACCTTGTGTTGTGTTTCGGCATTAGTGACCAAGTTCCAGTCTCCCTTAAGAGAGCAGCAGCGCATTTGTAGCACACCTTTGGTGTTGCAAATGTCCATAGGCGATGGTGACCGCTTTCCATCTAGTAGTGGGCCGTCTGCCTGTCTGCTGAACTCCTGCAAAAAAAAAAGACAAACGCACAATGTATATCTATCTCTTTTTTGGTCTACCTTTGCTTTTATATCCATCAATGTTCCAGTCTGACATGCCTATACCACCTTAGCCTTCCTCTCAACTTTTGAGTCATGGAAGCAACTTTCAGAAAGCTTTTTGTGTAAATACTCGTTTCCCATCCTATACATTCTCTATAATATTCAATTAAATAACGTCACTATAAAAACAGCGATATATTGTCGTCCGCCCTTGCCCGCCTACAAGCTTACTGAATTTGGTTTCCCGCACCCAAAGCTGCGTCGGGTTGACTAGTCGCGACTTATTTGCATGCTATTTAAGGTAATTACATTATCTAGTTGGCTATTATGTTAGAACACGTACCCGTGATGATGTAATTATTTAATTGTTGCTCAGTGCTTCCAATCCTGGCCGAGGTCGTCACTTTTGAGGTCTTTAGTGGATGAAGTGTGTACAATTTACATACATGCGTTAATTGCAAACATATTGTTACAACTTAGGCCTGACAGAGACAAATTCCACGTACAGATCTGTAAAAGAATACAATTTCCTGCGGCCGGGCGGCCTGTTGTAAGAGGCGACAAAACAACCCACAGCCAGGTGGTAGGGCATTCGCCCGACTGGATGGCTACCACCCCTGGTCTAAAGTATGTCGCCATAACAACCTTGTGTTGAGTTGCGACATTAGTGACCAGGTTCCAGTCTCCCTTAAGAGAGCAGCAGCGCATTTGTACCACCTTTGGTGTTGCAAATGTCCATAGGCGATGGTAACCTCTTTCCATCAAATGATCCGTCTGCCTGTCTGCTGAACTCATGCAATAAATAAATAAAAAATATAAAAAAACACATTTTATTACATGTCTGCATTTGACCTAATTGTAATCCTTTTATGGTCGTCTTCTTTTGTTCACTTATTTATTGGCATACGTTTTTAGTTATTGTGGAGAACAGCCTATTGTCCTATTGTAGTCGTTTACGGCCGCTCAGGAGCATCATTAGCCATGTGTTGCGGATTATAAGTACAAGCTAATTCTAAGAAATTGTGTTGACGTTGCCGGGCGGGCGCATTTGAATTTGTGAAGTATAAAACGACGGCCTGATTGAGAGAGGAGGCAGTTTAGCTACAATTACGATACGGACGTGACGTGTGTACATTCGGGAATCTAACAGTGGCGGAATTTGAGCGTTTTATTGAATTACGACCTTCGGCATTAAGTTGGAATTTGTCGTGTGCGGTTATATTTGTACATGTGTTATACGTGTTTGTATAGTTCTAATAAACTCTGTAGAAATTCTAAAGGCATTTTAATTCGAGCTTCGCGACTCGTAACAATATTGTTCGTTTTGAAATATATTACAAAGTTTATTAATTATCTATATTTTGGGTCCATTGGAACTTTAATATTTTCTATAAAGATCATTGAAAACAACCATAGTGGGATCATCACCATAAACACTTGGTTACGGATAATATTATTTTATCAACATTTTCCCTAAGCGCTTTATTTATAAATATTAATTAAACTATATATTATATATGTATAATAACGAGCGTGTTCAGTAGTAATTAGGTTAGATAACACAGTAGGCACGGTACAGGGTGTGTACAACTACAGTCCCTAATGGAAAAGCGTATATCAACAGCTTTTTTTATCGCCAAATTCCTGCTTTACGGCTGTAACACGACCCTTTTGTATGGGAATGCTTTTAGTAGTCGTCTTGTGTTACTTGTCTTAGTTTAATTAAGGAATTAATGTCTTATATAGCGTTGAGCATTTAACGTATATTCAAATTCTGGACGGGTTAGGTCGGATTTAATATTCTTACGAGCTACGCAGGATTCGAATTAAAATGCCGTTGCAATTATTATAGAGTTTATTAGAACTGTACAAACACGTATAAAACAGGTACAAACATATTGGATTCAACCAGTACACAGTGCACGATGCAATAACACGCGCAAAGATCGTCACTATATCGCTCATCGAATGTACGTCTTACTCGTATCGTTATCCTCCATTGACTGCACCACCCCTCCGTTCGGGCATTGTTTTATAGTAAACTGTATAATACACAACAAAGGACCGCGTTCACTGAGTTAATTCGCACACCTGATAAGCTTAGACCCAATGCAATAACAACAAGGATTAGTTCGACACTAATAACGGCCTTAAAACAAGTACAATAACAATAGAATGTTTTACACATTCTAAACACAAAGTAAACAAAAGAATTCCTAAATGCGGGGGGGTAATAAACTGCGCTTTGTCTCTATGTAACAATATGTATAAATCAATTTTGACAGTCTGTGGTTGACTGGTTTAAGTTTTGGGCCGCCTAGCTCACTGGAACAAAGAAGTCCCATATTCGAGTACTGGCTTGGTAAACTTGAACAAACTTTCCGTTATTTACTATTTTCTCGGTATCTGAGATCAGCTTCAGTTATAATAAAAATAAAATAGCTGTTCGCCGACTTCCCCATTTTTAAGCGGGGAACAGAGAGTAGTTATGCTCGCAAGGCATAGATGATTTAGCGAGTTTAACACCTCGGTTACCTTTGCAGTTTTTCTCGTGATATTTTCCTTTAACTTCGGTACGTAGTTATTGTAAACAATGTATTAAGTCCGAAAACTGTCTAAGTAATGCCTGTTTTCCAGCCAGGATCCGAACCTGCCTTATCTGAATGACGAGTTTGTTATTCATTAGTTACCACGGTCTACAACGGCCCTAGAGCTATAACCGTTATTCAATTTGGGGTTATAAAATATGTAAGTTTATTTAGTTTTTATTTTTTTTATTTTGTGAATTCAACAGACAGGCAGACGGCCTACCTGATGGAAAATGGTTACCATCGGTTATGAATATTTGTAACACAAGAGGTGCCGCTCTTTAAAGGAGACTGGAACCAGGCCACTAATGCTGGAACACAACTCAAAGTTGCTATGGCGGCATACTCTAGACCAGATGTAGGTAGTAGCCATCCAAACGGGCAAATACCCTGCCACCTGGCCGTGGGTTATTTTGTCGCCTCTTACGACAGGCCGCCCAGCCGCAGGAAATTGCATTGTTTCTCCGTTCCTGCACGGATAAAAGTAAATATTTTGGTGTGGCAATGTTTTATTAAAAAAAACTAGCGGTTTTAAGTCCGATGAATGCAGTTCATAGCAGTAAACAAAGTCCATGAACTCTTAATTGCACTTTCAGCTAAGATTGAAAGTAATGACGTCACCCAAACACTTCGTCTATACTCACCGTACAAGGAAAGAGTGAATCATGTGGCCTTTGTAATAAATCCTCCCAGCAGTTTATGGTCAGTGTATAATCTGTAGGCATTAGCCTAAGCCATAATCTACCTTATATTGTAGGCTATAAAGATCATATTAAAATTTATGTTAAACATTTGATCTCGAACTGTTGTTGATCTTGCAGGGAAAGTTAGAAAGTAAGGATGACTTGATCATTGTAGGTACCAAAACACATATGCAAAAGTGCACGTATTATATAAGCCAGCAATTCTTTATTATTATATAACCTCCTCTGTCCTTAGCTTAACTAATTACGAATCCAGCAGAGAGTAATGTTTTTAATTAGAACAAGATAAACCAGACTACAATATAACATTTAAAATACATAAATCACTCTCTTGCAATTAAGTTGCTCGACTCGACATCAAAAATTCACCGAATATGTTTTTTTTAATATTCGTGATCATCAGATTATAATATTTAGTATGAATTTATTGTATAAAGCAGTTTAATAATTATATTATTTTTAAATGATTTGGTCTAGTCTCTAATATATATAATTCTAATGTTAGAGTGTATGTCTGAACTCCTTCCAAACGATTGGAATGTGCTTTTGTGTATTTGAGTGAATCCGTGGATGGTTTAGATTCACAATTGGATCCGGTAGATGGCATTAGAATCGGGTTCTAGATTTTCACTTTTTCAGAGCAGGCCACGTCTGCTAAGCCTGCTAGTAAAATATGTTTTCACTTTCATATTCTGAACGCCTGGAGTTGCCTGCTCACAGCGATGAAAACAGTACTTTTCGTCCCTAGACGATTTTCTCTGCTGTTAAAAAATTTACAAACTATGTGAACCATAGATAATGCGACTCATGTCTCAACTTTTCTTACAACTACTGTTGTTACACATAAATTGTTATAAATAAAATATTAACAATTTTGTAACACCATTTTATACTTGTAAATTACTTTTCATTTAATTATTATTTAATTTACATAGATTTAAACTAAATATTTAATATCATCAGTGACAAAAAATATTGGCTAGTAAAAATGCCACAGAAATAGAAATTTTCTGACGTTTCATGTCACGTATTAAATGAGTTCATCAGATTTAGTTATGGATTTAACGCCTGATTTCATTAGAACTTCTCTAAGTTGTTTTGTTTGACAAATCAGTTATTACTTACTTTCTTACGTTACTTTCCTCATATTCGAAATGAAAAGCAGAGTGTTAACCTCGTTTTAATTTAGGCACTCGAACTATTAGCATCCTTGCTACACTTGTACGCCAAACCATATCATGCCTAAATGGGTCAATTTCACTTCTTGTGAAACAATCTATAGGTCCCGCCACGTTAAAAGAACGCTGAGCGGTAGTGGAGGGGATGTGCCTGCGCAAGTGTACAGTCGTATCCTAAAGTATCACCCCGTCTCGCCGCCTTCATACCACCAATTTGATCGATAAAACGCTCACTGCGCACGTTCAGAGCCAGCGTTCTTTTTACGTGGCGCGAACTTATACCATTAAAACGAACCGTCAAAAAGATAGACTGGTTATGGATTCAGCTAGTCATGTACAATTTCGGAATTTTAAAAAATATTTACTGGGGTACTGGCGTCCCTGGAGTTCTTCTTTACAGCTATATCTACATGTAATTTTCATTTTTCTTACTCTACAAATATGTATTGGCACAGATAATCATAATAACCGGTCTTACGAGTAAAAGAGTCATGTTACTTTAACGTTAATAAGTAAAGAAAAGACTCAGATGGCAACTATTAAAAATAGCTTAGACAAATACCTATAGGTATATTAAGAAGCTTACATAGTTTACAAATATAAGTATTTCTAGGTAAATCGTGCCATTGTCAAACCGCAAGAAATCTGAGAAGATCCCACTATTGTTTACATTGTTGAGTACATACATTATTGCAGTGATTAATTAAAAGTGCATCAATAGACAGAAGTGGAAGATATACAATTTTTGCAACTTAACAATTTGAGTATGCTTTAATTACTCTTAATCAAATTCATACGAGTGTTAACTGATTGATCGGATTATTGTTAAACTTTTATATTAAGGTATATTTTTCATGAAGTCGATGGTCATAAGATGTCAAATTTTATCCCAAATTATTAGACAATTTCCTTAGGATTCGTAATCGATCCGTTTATGTGAGTAAAGCCACAATTCAAGCTCAATTTCTTGTATAAATAAGACTCTTACTAAATTATAAACCTGATAATTGCTTATATTTATTAATAAATTGCTTATTAATAAAGTAAATTATTGTACTAGGTTTAGCAATTACCGACTTTTGTTGTACTACTTATACTCCATCCAAAGGTGGTCTGGAAGAAATCGCCAAGGGCGATAAGACGGCCTTTGTACTTATAATGTATATTGATGTTCTGGATTTTATGTAGCATTTTGTACAATAAAGTACCTATATTCTAGTCTATTAAATGTCTAGTTCTAACTTAAATAAAAATTGGAACTATCATCAGTGAATGCCGGTTGTGTTCATAGCGTTCGCTTGGAAACTTTTCCCACTTTTTGCTCTACTTCCCACGGTCTTCGATATTTTTTACTGATAGACCTTTAGCATTCTTGTCATCTTTGAAGACATTG
The DNA here is from genome assembly GCA_949752895.1 of Dendrolimus pini. NCBI lineage: Eukaryota > Metazoa > Arthropoda > Insecta > Lepidoptera > Lasiocampidae > Dendrolimus > Dendrolimus pini. The sequence goes on from OX457142.1 coordinate 15,837,959, forward strand.
AACCACCAATTTTGAGGCCTATCCCTTCTGATGTAACGTAGCGTAAGATAGTTAGACATTAGTTACCAACATAACTAGTGGGTTTTCATAAAACATAGCTGTACCAACGTAAGCGGCTCTCTTGCAATTTATCTGCTATGTTACGGACATGAAGTCTACGCAGATGATGAGGCTTCTAACGCGGTTCTTCTGAAATTCCCGTCTGTGTCGCTCAAGCAAGGGCACATGGACAAATTTAAAAGTTATGAAATCGCCGTTTTATATTGGACTAGCTTCGGCCTGCGACTGCGTCCGCGTGGAATAGTAAAAAATTAAGTTAAAAAACCCCAATTTTGAAACATTCTTCATTGGTGATTCGCTCCTATTGGTCTTAGCGTGATGATATATAGCCTATAGCCTTCCTCGATAAATGGACTACCTAACAATGAAAGATTTTTTCAAATCAAACCAGTACTTCCTGAGATAAGCGCGTTCAAGCAAGCAAACTCTTCAGATTTATATATTAGTATAAGAGTATCCAAACACTCAGCATCTTATATTTTTTTATGTTCTTATCTTTTAATCATGAAAGGCAATTCACGCGAATATAGGCGCGTGGAAAACCATAAATATTACATGATTTATTTGTGTATAGTAATTAATAACAGAAACCTAATTAGTTATTACCTAAATAACGAAGTAATTAACCCACTATCCCACAATCTCAACCAAAACAACAGGATCTCTTGCCCTAGCGAAACCCTATAGAGGTCAAGCTGTCGCCACCTTTGGTTCATGTTTTATTCATATGCCATGACATTGACCAGTCACGTGTGCCGTTGCCAGGGAATAAAAAGCAAACAAACAACCCTAAAAGCTGAGCATTTCATTCAACCCTTAGCGTCGATTCGAGAAGGTTGTGTTTAAGAAAACTGTCTTAAAAAGTTTGATTAAATTGAAATGTTTATAATAATTAATTTTAGAGTTTTACAATTATAATATTGGTGTGCTTATTTGTATTAGTGCTTAAAACGTGTGATAGTGTATTTTTAAAGATGGAGTATAGGAAAGTTTAGATGTTATTCGGTGTGGTTTATTGACCTTGAATATTTTGTCATGATGACCAATGAAAAATATTGATCATTTTATTATTTTTCAATAAACAACACTAACCATAGCAGTTGTATGTGAAGCCAAATACTGTATAAAATTATATCGAGCTGTGATTTCATATCGCACTCAGTGTAGGATAATAAGGCATTAATTTTAAATATTTCTCGTTTTACCTGTTTAAATCGGGGTCGTATATTAGTAACAAAATAAATAAAGGTTATGAATTACATTGAATGATGTTTGTAATGTTATTAAAATATCAATGTCTTTATTAAGCAAGGCCACGTGCGAGTCGATCGTGAAGGGTTCGTCTATAAATACAATGCTAATATTCAATCGAACTTTGAAACATATGTACATATTATGGGCATATATTATGTGCATGCACTTATTGTAGGGTATGGTTGAACATGTTTTGATAATTCATTATTATGTTTTAGTAACTGTTTCATTTTAATAGGATGTGAGATAACTATGTATTATAAGTTATGCTTCCGAAGTGACAATGTGGTTGTGTTTGGCTGGATGTGTGTTGTCTCTTTATCTTCGGAATTATATGGTAGAGAATTCAAAAATCATAATCATTTAAAAATATTTGAATTTCAAGGATTAAACAATATATTTAAGTTAAGCAGTTATAAGAATTGGAATACTTTATTAAACCTTTGATAAGTGTTCGTAGCCAAATAAGAAAATTGGCCGACATACTTCCCCACTACAGAGCCCTTCACTGGACGCAAAACGACACGCACTTGGCCGAATTTTTTAGATAACTTTATTTAAAATTATATTATATTATTTCGTACCACAAAATCATACCTACTTAAAATTATATGGAGACAAGTAATATGTCTCGTTCATTGGAGTTCGACTGGTGGGATCCAAATAGCTGGAAGGCTAAACTGCCAAGAAGCATCAGATCATCTGAATCATTTCAAATATTGGACCCAAGTGAAATTAGAAACGGCTGGATAACATTACACGAACCTCAGGTAGGTACGCTTAACTAATCATTAAAGGTAATGCCAATCACAAATAAATAAAAAAGTGTGTGTGTACTTATGTACACGCGTTAGAAGTTATACTTCTTTGGCCTAACAAGATAAAAAACGACACTAACAATAGAAAAACTAAAATGTTTACTATAGTTAACTTCAGGGTGTCGGTTGACTATAGCTAACTTCATGGTGTAGGTTTTTCGTGTGACGGTGTGCGCGCGCATCGCAAAACTTTACTCTCATCATTTTTCCCTAACGCGCCTAAAGAAGTATAACTTCAATAATAATTTTAAAACCTATGTAAAACAGAGAAACAATACTACAGCTGAAGTCTGAAGCTCTTTAGGGCAGGGGTCACCAAATTGCGGACCGCGGCCCGCATCCGGACCGTTTACCCATTTTGTGCGGACCGCGAAAACACAGCAACATGCACTTCCAGAGTACGTAGTTTAATAAAAATGTATCACCCGCATAATCTTTGTTGACGTCAATTCCAGTGAAGAGTTCTGGATAAAATTTGTGTGTGGTAATAAATATCCAGAACTATAAAAAGTATTTTTGAAACTTACTATGTTTGGGTCAACATATATTTTCGAAGATAAACTTCATTAAGAATAAATTTTGATCTCGACTTACTGATGAACATCTCCAGGATTTAATGTTAATAGCTTGCACCAATTTTACTCCCAACTTCAGACAGATAGTCCGCAACAAAAAATGACATTTTCTCGTTGATATGTAAAAAAATACCCTAATTACATTGGCTTAATATTTTTTTTCTATAAAATGTTGTGCGGACCGCGATGGCCATTTAATTTCTTAAAACGGAACCCGAGCGAAACGAATTGTTGAACCCTGCTTTAGGGGAATGGACAATATATACACTACCCTTGTCCGGACAGACGGATTGACCGGATTTGATACATCGGTTATCCTGATGTGCAGTTTTCTTCACGACCTTTTTCGTTTACCGTCAGCACGTAGTTATTGTAACAAATATGCAGTTTGGTTAGAAAGTTGCGAAAGTGGTGCATATTAGTCCTGGGGCCCAATCCTACTATTACTATCTCCTCAAAATTGCCGGACTCTACCGCCTCAATCGTAGGCTGTTCCGTCTTCTGTTAATTCCAAGATTTCAACAGGTACGCCACGCTTTATAATCGAAAATTCGCGGAATATATGCTTAAAAAAACTAGTATTATATCGCCGGGACGCTATGGAGATATTATGGATTTAGTAGAATACAAATTTTTGACACTATCGCAATGGAATCGTACTTTAAATACTTCGCAATGCCAAGATTCAATAGCAGAATTGGGCCCCTGGAATGGAACACATGTCATTTGATACGCTAGTTTCTGACGTGAGTGTGCCTTTAAACTACTAAGGCTATTTTGGGCTTTATATTAGTAACAATATATTATGTTTTAGAACAAATCAGCCAAATTGGAAATAAATTTATTGACACTTTCAATATTTGACTTATCAGTATATTGAGAACTTTACCGTCATTTTATTCGTAAGTGACAGTTAGACCAAGTATATATTTTATTGGAAAAGGTACTTTAAACCACTATTTTGTTTTAATACTTTCAGTTTTAGTTAGATTAGGCCCTATGAATCAATTTTTTATCCGTGCAGGAACGGAGAAAGAATACAATTTCCTGCGGCTGGGCGGCCTGTCGTAAGAGGCGACAAAACAACCCACAGCTAGGTGGTAGGGTATTTGTTACACTGGATGGCGACCACCCCTGGTCTAGAGTATACTGCCATAACACCTCTTGTGTTGTGTTCCGGCATTAGTGACCAGGTTCCAGTCTTCCCTAGAAAGCAACAGCGCATTTGTAGCAATTTTGGTGTCGCGAATGTCCATAGGCGATGGTAACCGCTTTCCATCAAGTGGGCCGTCTAGCTGTCTGCTAAACTTCTGCATTTAAAAATAAATTAAAAAAACTGATGGTCTGAAAACAAAATAATTGTTGAAAAACGTTTTCAACAAAAAATATGCTAAGTCCAAGTGTTGCTTACGATATAGTGGCGGAAAAGGCTCGATATTTAGTAGGTATGTACGTCATAACATATAATTGATTGGTTCCGTTAAACTGTTTAATAATAGGTTACAACTAGTATTTGACTGTTTTGTCCGACAAGCCTTGACCTGTAACTTTTAACTTTCGTATATGTGATTAAAATTTAACTATTTATTGGATTTCTATTTGTCCTCTATGTATGTGTGCCTATTGTAGTCCTCTGTATACAATTTATTTATCAATTGTAGTCCTCGCCGTATTGATATTACTTCTCAAGAATTCGTAATACTTTCTTATTTCCTTTGACTGAACAACTGTTTCAAGGCCTCGGATTCAGCTCAGAATTGATCTTGAATATGAACCTTTAGTTCTGAATATGTCTATTAGTCACAGCCCATAACTTGAAGAGTAATACTTTTGTTACATAAGATACTTGCTTTGCATACGACCTCGCGTGACTCACAGCGATCTACACTTTGATGATATTGTAAGGAACAATGAGCCACGTTGTTTATTTGGCCGTAGACCTTGGTACCTGGATTTATTGATACAAATGTAGATTTATATATGACTAGATGCGCCCTCTTATAAATTGCTGTATACTCTTCATAAATAATAGCCTATGTGTTATTCTGGATGTGTAAGCTATATTACTGTAAAGTTTCATCAAAATCCATTCAGTGTTTTTTGCATGAAAGAGTAACAAACATGCATCCATAATATAGATAGAATAGTACCCTAGTGCTTTCGACGCGGCTTCATTTTCACAAAGTTCACTTTAGTGAAACAATATTGGTATCTTTATCTTTATCTATAGTCACCTACTATATTAAGGATTTATTATCTTCTCATTTTTATTAATTAAAAATCAGTTTCCGGGTAGTAGATGGATCCATTCAGATTAGTCGAAGGATTGGAATGCGTTTGTTTATTGCTGGAATATAAGAGCCGATGACAGGCCAACGGCTTACCTGATGGAAAGTGGTAACCGTCGCTGATATTTGCAACACCCAAGATACTATTAACCTGCTGTCGGCCTTGAAACGAGGACTTTTTAACTTCTAACAACAGGCCACCCGGCCACAGGAATTTGTAGTCTTGCTTCATTCCTGCACGGATATAAGCGTTTTGCGAGGTTTAAATAGTTAAAAAAGAAGAAATGACTAAGCTACAGCGAGACATGGTCGGATTTAATAAGTAGCCTGTAATGATACAAAATTGAACACTCATCATCTATCTATTTCAATTTTAACCAAAATACATACAGGCATATTGATGTTATCGATAGATAAAAACTAAACACTCAAATTATGTTGACATTACCTTGTGGATGTAGCATAATTATGATAATGAGCAAAATGGCGGCAAGGTGTGGTCAGTCCTCATACAATCAAAGGTTCCGTAGAAGTAACGTACTTGTATGAAATTATATAGATGAAAAACTGAATTAAAGCAAACTTTTTGTTAAATAAAAAGGTTTTTTACATCATAATGATTTATATATTATCTCAAGCTCTTTTTTTAAATTAAATACATATTGAAGTTATATTACTTTTCAAAGAATGAATGTAGTTGTAACAAACTGAACTTAACTGAAGAGAATGCGCCGCCTAGCGTGTAGGAACGAAATGGAATGCTCCACAGGCCCATCTACTACTGTTGGAAATTTGTACATATTCTTTGTGCGTTTCGGGAATCGTTTGCGACCTCCATTATTATATAGCGCCATCTATTGGCTTGTAAGTGTTCCAATACAAAACATACAAAAAACTGTTACCGTCGCAATAATCACGTAGATTTCACACTGTGACAAATCTCCATAGATTCCTTAATCTACTCTATGATGCCTAACTCCGCCATATTTATAGTACTATATCTTAAATTTTACATGGTGACATCATAAAGGCAATAACCGTTAAGCAGCGAAGATAACCAGACCGTGCTCAGGTCAGGTTGTCTTGACCTTTGATTTTGGGTCACAGACTCGGTCAAAGAATCGTCAGTCGTGTGCATCGTCTTAAAACAAAAGATTATTCAATTATAATACCTAACCACTCAGTATGAGTTGCAACGAGTTCCTAACTTGGCAAATCAATGTTTTTTATTATTAGCACATTTCTTATGCTTTCCGTGTGAACTTATGCCATTATTTTTAGTTGCATTAGAATTCCAAAATAATGAATAATTGTATACGAGTATTAACATTAACATATAAGTACAATTGGCAGTCTTATCGCCCATGGCGATTTCTTCCAGTCAACCTTTAGATGGGGTATAGGAAGGACAACAAAAGTCGGTAGTTACTAAACCAAGACTCGTACAATAATATAATAAATATAAACAACATAATTATGTACATACTACAATACACAATATATATATATATATATATATATATATATATATATATATATATATGTATATATATATAAAAAGTCGTCATTAACACTTGAGGTAGTAATCTTTAACTAATCTATTAAAGGAAGGTAATGATCGTGTCTGCTTGATGTTTTTAGTGGTAGTGCATTCCAGAGTTGAATGGCCTGGATTTAGGTATATATATTATATTATAGGGTACACTATATGCTACTATTAGCAACCTCCTCTCCCACCACCGTCAATATATGGCTACATAATAAAAATAAAATTTCTTCATATACTGTAATCTTGACAACTGCCGACTTTTTATAAATTTTGTTAATAGATACCGATATTTCAAGCTATTATCGAGTCATGGATACCCAAACGACACAGGAGCAACAGTAATTTATTTAATATGTCAAACGACAAGTGTTTTGCTTATCTTCATTTCTTTACCCCAATCTAAATAGTTGAGGTCGATGACTGTCAGTGAGTCAGCAGCGTCGTCGCGACGGTTGTTTGCGCGCGCGCCGCTTATGGACTTACTTGTTACTTGACCGTTTGACCGATTGTATAAGATACACTATATGTTGATCAATTGGATACAGATGCGAATTTCGAAACTTGCTTAAATTATTTCAGAGTTAAATTCCTACAAGGATTAAAAATTTGTTTTGCACTCAAATCTATAGCAAATGGCAATTATTATAATAACAGTAAGGTATCTGGGATTTTAAAATAAATGCAAATTTTGTGAAAATTGCTATTTAGGTATGCCTTATCGTAAATTACGGTCTTAGAATTCTTGTCTGAATGTTTGCCTCGAATAAGCTCTAAACTGCTTAACGAATTATGAACAATGTAAAATGTAAAGTAAGTATTATATGTTACACTTTTGTATGTTTCATTTCGATGACATGCAGGATTTAATAAAAAACATAAGGTCCAAGTTTCCGAAAAATAATTGTTTAGTTACAATATCAAAATGTTACACACATGGCATTAGATAGGATAATATATAGGGTATAGACATAAGGCACACACTGTGCATGCACTTCCTCACAACACCAGTATGTAACAGATACACTCTACATTAGTATAAGTTTAGTATTAAAATTAGAATAAATTAATATAATAAGCACACCACACCACAAAAATCACTAAATTAATGTCATACACAATAACAAAAATAACCAATAAGCGTCTATAAACTTTAAAAACTTTCTTAGAAATTAAGTTGTAAAAAAGGGTACGGAACTCGAGCCCGTAGTGTTGTTAAAAAAATCAAAGTATTGTTTGAATTAAGTACAGCAATTGTCTGCTTTTGTTCATTACTTCTCGTGTTTTTAGATCTGTTGATGCGATCCTGTCTTTATCTGAACTAAATTTTAGAATTGCAGCGAGTAGTCCAATCAAATAATATGAGTGCATTACGCTAGAAACAAATGACTATGTTCCTTTATACCAAGCTTTTCACAAAGTTTATTTAAATTTAAGTTAATTTATTTTACTCAAATCACATCGTTGTGCAAGCACTTGTTCCCTACGTGACCAGCTTTGTGGAACGAACTTAGGGCAATAGTTAACGCTTGGCCGATGTCGTGATGTACATCGTTGGGTACCGATTAGATTATACAACAAATACATGTGAAGAAAGAAATGTAATTGAGCTATTTTAGAAGTTTTTTGTTAACTAGAGGTATTTTTTCTTTGTGCTACAACAAAGGGCGTTATTTTTTTATTTTTTTTTATTGCCCGGAGCAGGCAAAAAGGCGGACGGTCCACTTGATGGAAGGTGGTTACCGTCGCCTATGGAAGTTTGCAACACTAGGGGCGTTGCCAACGCGTTGCCGGCCAGAATTTTTATAACATCCTTCTTAAACGACCCCATGTAGCGCAGAGGGAAAACCTCGGAGGGAAGTTCCCTCCAGATTATTGTTGTACGCGGTATAAACGTTCTAGAGAACCGTTGCGTAGTTGAGCGTGGGAGCTCCAGGAAATGGGGGTGAACATCCCGTCGATAGCGAGCGGTGCGGTTGTAAAAATGAGGCGTTGGCACCAGATCAAACAAACAATAAAATATATAGGCCCAATGTGTTGATAAAGTCAATTTGGTCCATAGATGAAGTGATTGCTTTCAATGAGGTGGGCAATAGGTCAGTTTGTCTCCCTTTGACATTAAAAAATTAGTTTAAACTTATCTTCTCAAATTAATAAAAATAAAATAAAGTCGTGTTAGTTACTCCATTTATAACTCAAGAACGCCCCGATAAATTTTTATGATTTTTCGTCCTTCGTCCGAATTGGATAATACAGCTCCAAAAACACAAAAATCATAAAAAAATTGGTATAAATGGTGTAACTGACACGAATTTGTTTTATATATAGGTATAGGTCTAGCAATCACAGCAACGTTCAACCGGTCTAATCTATATGTCCAGATAAAAAATCAAATAAATACTTGTAATCTGTATCGCATACATTGACAGATGACTAATAATCCAAGTAATAGCAGCTAAGTAACTGTAGATCGACTTCTAACAAACCAGCTTTTTTAGGAGTTATACGACTATATTACACAAAGTAACCTTTGCTCAGTAATCTTCCGGACTTCGTAAATGGACATCAGCATTGTCGCATTACCAACCACTGGTTACAACCTTGGTTTGCATATTGAGATTCGATCAATTTTACACCCACGTGTTGACAAGTGTTAGTATTATTTTGAATGCACTGTGTTAGTCAACAATCTTGATTTGAAGGTCAGTTTATATCTGAAGCGGAGCAAGAACGTATAAAAAATAAATCTAAATCGTATTCAAACACAAGGATCGTGTGCGAGTCGCGATCAGGATCTTTTGTAATATACATACAACTTTGAAAATAAATTGAGGTTTCAAAAGATTCAAGTTCAGCGGTTACGAGACACTTTTAGTATTCAACGCACAGTTGTGGTCACTGCATTCGCGTGAGAAGCTAAAAATCATCAACTTTTAGATTATATAGTTGATTTACTGCAAGATTCACTAACCGCCATATTTCAGGGCCAAAGCCGAATTTCGATTTTGACGAAAATCAAAGTGGTTGAAAAATCACAAACTAATGGCGTTTAACATCTTGCCGACGGTTCATATGCCTTACTGGGTGCGTTCGTTTAATATCTCACAACGCCCAAAATGCTCCGCTTGCCGTTCCACATGGTGACCACTGTCGTTTTGGTCGTGGCGATAACGTCACTAATGACGTTATGATTTTCGCTCACGCAGCACTCGACCGCGTAACCCATTTTTTTTTTCACCTGGAGAAATCCGATTGAGGACTAAGCCGCGACAAGGGCAGAAAGGGCCTTGGGGGGATAGTTCGCGACCTACTATGGGATTCGCCAGATCGGGGGTGGCACTAGCATGCCCAGTCACAACTGGTGCCATGCTATTGCCACTCCCCAGTTAGGGATACCCACTAAAACCCCTGGGTGTTCCGTCCTTCCCCTTATGCCAGGGCTACAGGTATATGACCTAGCCTCTCCGCAGCCCTGGCAGGCGTGGGCCCCCCTCACGAGGGCTCTTTCATTACCGGGGGACTCATCCCCCCGGCATCGTCATACTCTCTTTGACGTGGGGTGGTTTGTAACTCGCCCCACGGGAGGAGAGGTGAGCGCGCGCGGAACACTCGCGCTCTCATCTCGACGGCCGACCGCGTAACCCATGTCATAAGGTGATTCAAATAACAATAACGATTGTGACGCCGGCCAGCAAGTGGATCGGGAAAAATCGCGATCTTGAACGTGTTTGTTGTGAGTCTCTTATGGAACGTATCGGTTAAAATTTGACATAAGCTCCCTACAAGTGATATCAAAGTTCAAGCGATGGTAAGGCAAGTGAATGAATAATAAGAAATAGGAACCGGTCACAAATCATAGTGTAACTTGTGAGTATCAATTTCTGTAAAGGAATGTCAAGCATAAACTAACCAAACCAGGGGGCGCCAAATGGCGGACCGCCGACCCATTTTGTGCGGACCGCAAGAACACGGCAACTTGCACTACAGTATATCTATATATATATATATATATATATTATATTATAAGTTATTCTTAATGGTACACACAACATAAAAATCACAAAATTAATGTCACACACAGTAACAAAAATAAACAATAAGTGTATATGAACTCTAAAAACTTTCATAGTAATTAAGTTGTAAAAAGGGTACGGAACTCGAGTCCGTAGATTTGTTAACAAAAAAAAAAACTAACTAGGATTAATCCAAACATTTGGGTCTTAACCCGAGTTCCACTGGTTAAGACATAGGACGAATGAAAAAAATAATATTTTTTGGGTTTACTCAAGCGTATCTGCTATAATTTTAACCGCATAATTGTAACGAACAAAAAAACATTTCCTTTCACTTTGCCGATTATGTTATTGTCGTTTTTATTGTGTAATTGATCTGCTTAAACGCCAACGTAATAAGATCTTCCTTTATTTGGGGATATTGCAATAAACATAATATATCTCTTAATATCTGTGTCTTTTAAGGAAGTCAGATTACATTACGACTAATAAAATCGATTTTATTATACCTGACACATAATATGAATGAATGAATAAAAAACAGATATTTAGTAGGGATGGACCGAATTTCGCCAGCTTGAGCCTAGCTTCAGCATTCGGTCGAAATTCGGTTTAAATGCCGAACATTCTGTGCAAAAAAGGTAAAATAGCTACTGCACTATTTTGACTGAGGTTAAAAGAAATATATCAAGACCGTAAAATAAAATGAGGCCTCTATATACTCATGGTAATTTATTTTAGCTAGGAGCATGTAAACCTTAACTTGCAATGTGATTAAACATTATGAATTAAGACTTATGAAATGGTGTTTTTTTTTTAAATCAGAGGTCTAAAAGTTTATTCTTTTATCCATCTACTCGTACTTAAAATTTATTACAGGTAAGATATGGTGTAAAAGCGCCAAAGATTGGGCGTTATCAAATCACGTCAACTGGTTACGACGTGTTGCTCTTGAGAAAGCGTGGCAAAATTAAACCGAAGTTCGGCCGATTTTTTTGTTTTAACCGAATGTGCGGCCGTAGTTCATATTCGGTTCAACCCACATTCGGCCCACCCCTAATATTTATAAGACTATAAAATATTATGTAATTTTTTATTGCGGGAGTACATTTGGCAGGCTCACCACATGGAAGTTGGTTAATGTGCCGTATGGAAATTTGCAACGATGTTTCATCTATAATGGACAAAGGAGTTTTTATTACCTACTCTTTGTATAATAATATGTACGATAAGGTATTTGAATAGTAAAAATATATGTAATACTAGGGTGTGCCCGCGACTTCGTACACGCTTGACTTGATTTTCTCGCCGGATTCCCAGGATAAAAAAATATCGCGCTTATCATTACATACCATACTACCGAGCAGTAAAAAATCACTTAGTAAATCATATTTTTTAATTTAGCCATTTCATTCCCAGAAAAATTCCCGCGGGATACCCGGGATAAAAAAAGTAGCGCAGATTTTAAGTCTAAGAATTTGCTGTCGATCAACAAAAACCGAATCGAAATCGGCACAGTAGTTAATACGTGAACCCCAAACAAACCGACAACTAGACAATAAATTAAAAAATGCATCGTGTTCTACATTATTTATATAGACTATTCCAGTTGTTGTTTTAAATAGCTGCACATACCATGTTTAGAATTTTATATTATTATAGAGATACAAAACTTATGTATGACGCGGTTTAACTATACTAAACTGTAGTTATACGAGGCTAATAAAAGAAGGTTATTTATGGACGGCCCCTATCTTACTAATTCATGTCTCTTCTTACTACTGGTTAAAATTTGCCATAAACTCCATACAATTAATGTCAAGTTTAAGTTTATTAATAGTATAAGAACCGGCTATTTAGTAAATTAACCTATTTTATATTTTGCAATCAATCATCAGGCAAGTACCCGACCGAGGCATGAGGTCGTCGCCCACGCATCACTGATCACGGCAACCTGTCAATCGATCGGCAGCATTGTTCCATTGAACGCTTCCTTAACGACATAATGGGACAATGCGATCTCTTTCAATTTTTTCCTGTGTCTAGACTTGCTCGTAAAAACTGTCGTTTAATCGACTGTTTATTGATTAGACATGTTCGTCTTTGTGTCATGTTAACGGTAACGATAAACGTCGACTTGGGTCAGGATATCAGATGCGATGTTCAAAGAATGACGATTATTCTTGGGAGTAAATATTGTAATACTTACAACAACTCAAAAGGGTTTATAGTAGTAAAAGAACAGCAACTGATCACAATACTTTATAATCAGAGGACCTTACGGTTTTAACACATATTTTACAGTGATTTTAACAATCGTCGTCTCGTCGAGCATTTTTAGAACACCTCGCCCCATCCCTCCAAGAATTTAACAGTTTAAGCAACTTAGCATATGGCACAACCGATAGCGGATTGAAGTCATCGATAAACTATTTTAATTAAAGTGTTATGAATGAAAAGTATTACATTACTGTTTGGAAATTCCAGATAATATTTTATACAAGATATTATATAAAACATTATTCTTAAAGTTTTCAGTACAAATATATCACGTCAGCCAACATGAAAACAAAATGTAGTGAAAACCGTCTATATACAATTGAGAGATTTTGAATTATAATCTGTACACAATCATTATAAAGGATAAATATTGTATCACAATTATTATAAATTATAGATAACTACTTTATACAAAACCGCTAACCACAATAAAATTATAACATTACTAGCTGTACCCGGCAGACGTTGTTCTTTAAAAAATAAAAATCCTGAACCCGATTCCAGCGTCATCTGCAGGGACCAAATGTTAATCTAAACTATACTCAAATACACTTGAACAAACAAAAAATTTGGGTTGTATGTATTTTTTAATGCTGTATCATAAAAAAATAAAAAAAATATATATAAAAATTAAAAAAGAAAATTTTGGGGTGGACTACCCTTAACATTTAGGGGGATGAAAAATAGATGTTGTCCGATTCTCATACCTACCCAATATACACACAAAATTTCATGAGAATCGGTCAATCGTTTCGGAGGAGTATGGGAACGAACATTGTGACACGAAAGTTTTATATATAAGATTATTCAATTAAGGAAATGGTCGATTGTATCGTTTAGAAGTAAGAGGGTACATAAAAAAATTAATTATTAACTTTAAACGGAAACATGACAAAAACAACTATGCTACTAAATAACTGTAACAATATTTTCATTTGATCCCAGGCGCGATTTCAACAAAAACAACTTCAAGAACGTGAAATGAAAATCGCTTCCCTTTACGAAGCGCAACAAGCGAGAGCTCTGGACAGGGTTAGGCATTCACCGAGTAATGCCAGTAACGTCAATAACGGAGTCAGTGTTGCCAGCTCACCACCACAACCAGCTACTGTTGCTCATGCACCTGGAAAGGTGAGGTATTTTATTTTATATACGTTATATACCTTTGGGATGTACTGCAGTAACTAAACAATCTAATGGTAATGGCTACCGCCATTTAAAAACATTTAGACTTTGAGAATCTGTTTATGGTTTTTCCAAAAGCCCATTTCTCCTGAGCATTTAGACAACTGCTGGAGCAGGATTCAATCCACAACTTTATAAATTGTATCACATTGTATTGCATATTCATATGCTCTATTTTTTAGTTATTGTATAACTACAATTAACTACATAATAGACTGCACGTATCCCAATCGTGAAAGTTATACCGATAGTTCCCTTGCAATGGGAAGGCCTGAGTCCAGTGGGACGGACCTTTAAGAACAGGTACATATTCTTCCTTCCGATAGATAAAATCTATTAAATTGTCCGGCAAATTTTATGTTGTGGTAAATGCGTACCTACTTGTAAAATTTGTGTATTAACACAACACTTTTTTATAAAATTATTCGATGCTAGAAAAATCTTGATGAGTACTGTATTAGTAGTTCTTTAATTTCAAGGTTCGTCAAATGTTCGAAGAGCGTAGAACGAAGGGTATCGACAAAAGTTACCCTCTCCAACCTATTCAGAACACGGACAGAACCACACGAAAAGCATTGCCAAATGGATATACAAAAGTCACGACATCAACAACCAACGCGAGAGTTACTTCGGAAAAGAGATCAACGAAAACTACGAGCATATCCAGCACCCATAGCGTTAAGAAGCAACAAGTAAGTGTTTTGAAACTTCGTCACTCTGCTACTCTACAAATACGGTACAGATAGATCAACTAATTGTGAGAAAGTTGAGCAATTAAACATTTATTGCTCTTGTCTTCAGTTCGAGATTGAAAAGAAGTTACTGATAGTAAATATAATTTGGATAAAATAAAAACTTTTAGAACAATGACTTTTTGGACTGACTTTTAAGGACGTTGGAGATTGTGTAAATTAATATAATTAATTAAGTAAGAAGGTAGTAATATACTCCAGTAACAGTCGCGATTCATAATTACAATAAAAAAGAATATAACATGAGAAGTATTTCTTAAAATACTAGCGCTTTTTACAAAGTTTTTTTTACCATGATATAGGTTCGCGTTTGATGAACGATACGATCTAGGATGGAGCACGCTTACCTAGTATACCTATTCACTGGCGACTTGAAGATGTTTATATGAATCGAGGACCACAGACTCCGGAAAGTTATTCCACTCGACAGCGATGCGCAAGGACGCATAACGTTTAGTTCTAACCCATGATATGTCCACCATGTAACAATGGCGTACACCGGTGCGTCTGGTTGTTCGATAGTAGAAAGGGGATGGATAAACCAAGTCGTGAAGTTCCATAGCACAAGTCTCTCCTCACGTGATCTATATCCTGTAAAAATCTACTTTGTCTTTCCGGAATAAAAACTCTTATATCTTCGTTTCCATTACAGAAATTATACACATACGATCTTTCGTCATGAACACTTCATTTTAACAATGCCGTGAAGATTACCAGTTTGTTTAGTGACTTTACACTCTTAAGTCTGGTGAAAATTCTTTAATTATGCTTGTGTTAATGGTAGTTAGTACTATAGTAATTATATCAAACGAATTTATGGTTTGTTCGTAATTTTACAGAAGATAGAAAATATAGTAAACGGTTCCGGTGATCTCAACCACAATCTTGAAGAAGATTTCATTCCTGTTAAGCAAATGGTAAGTAGTAGGCCTACGATACGAAGGTCTTGATTTTTTTTTTGTTCTTTAGCGTGGAGGAATGAAAATTATTAATCAAAAAATTAATTACTGAATGTTCGATGAATAGGATAAATTGTGTAAAGGATAGCATAAGAGTTGTAGTGCAATAGAGAACAGAATAGAAAGAAACGATACAATATATCGACCTCAATTTATTGGGAACATGTAAAAGGCTTAAGTACTTGTATATTCCGTTTTGTAACATTTAAAACTATTCAAAATGTCGTTTAAATTGACTATTATATTCTAGTTGTTAAATTTGAGTGAATTCACGTGGTTAATCGTCGACTGAGACAATTATTTTTTCGATCTAGTTGCCTCAAAGCAACGGCGAGATCATCCAAAACATTGATGAAAGAGACAAAATAGATAACAACTATCTCATAGAAGATGAAACGTTCCCCGATGCTCTGGCACCTATACCAACTCCAAGATCACCAGAACCTCAAAACAACAATGAGAAAACTAATGCAGAAAATACGGAGAATGTTAGGATAGCTCCAGAGACGACGAAGATGACCAATGGCATTGCAAAGACTAAAGCAGAGTCTGTGAAAACAGTGAGAAAGTAGGTAACAATTAAAGAGCTTATATTAAATTTTATTGTTTTTTTGTAAATTTATTGATACCAAGGTTAGTGTAATGCATGGAAATTAGAGCAGATAAATTAGTTCTCTTGGGTCAATACGTTTTTGTGTTCCATCCCTATTTAGGATGGAATATTTGTATGATCTGTTACCAATTTCATGCTTGTCTGGATCTCGTGTTAATATTTTAAATTTCTAGCATCGGAGAGGGGTATTAACTTTGTTATCTACAGCATTATGCTCATCTCCAATTACAAGCAGTTACTTTTTAAAGTTTAACTATACGTACTCGGAACAATGTGTCTACCAATAGGTGAATTCCAGCATAGTTTTGAAATATCAAAAACTGTAATGGATGTAGTAATTGAAATGGTGTATAAGCTACTTAATGACCAAATACTTTTGTTTCAAATTAACATCTATACATAATATTCAACTCTTGCCCAAGAGTCGAATATTACTCAAAAAGGAGTTATTGCCATTTTTGGAGATCAAAAATATCACAAAGATGACGAATCAACTTCGTTTCATGAAAATCAGATCACAAATACACATTGTATATCTACAATATGGAGATTGTATAGCAATTGTTTGATTTGAGGTCCTCCTTTATATTTAGGAGTCCATCTCAAGGAAGAACAAGTCCAGCGAAAACCAAGCCCCAACCAGCAGCAACTGCACCAAGAAGGGTTATAAGTGAAAATGCGGTAAGTTTCGTTACTTTTTCATATTCTATCATTAAAATTACTGATAAAACTTTGACATATGTTAAATTACTAGCTTTTGGCAGCTACATTAGATGATGAACTATTGCTTTTAAACACCTTTTTATCTGGATACTCGTCTATCGATGTTATAGTTGGTAAAGCCCAAACGCTTTAGTAAATTTATCTTGTCCTGTGAGATTTAAATAAAATTTCTTTTAAATTGATCGCTTAAATGGTGGCCATGAAACGGTTACTTTCTGATATTAATTGTTAGTGAACGATATTAATACGTTAAATATAGTTTATATCAAAACGTTATATTAGCCATTATAAAAATATAATAAATATAAATAATATAATAAATAATTTCAAATTGTAATAAAAACTTTTCTCATTATTAGTTGTATAGACCTAGGTAGATAAAAAATAAAAGTACGCGGGCACTTCTAAATTCAAGCCTGACATAACACCTTTCGCTCATTTAACAATGTCAATCCAAAATTAATAGTTGTAAAAAATTAAAATTTATTAAATTAATAAGTAAATAATTATTGGGCAATCCCTGTATCGCAACGTGTGATGTGATCGTATTTTTTAGGTCACGGAGAGCAGTAAGGCTCGAGGGGTTATGCAGCGAGCCGCTAATCCTGTGAGTATAATTTTATCACTACAAAGTAGGAGTTGCATAGAGAAAGATTTAAGAAGTATAAAAAGTGACTGTTGTAATATGTGACAAACTAATGCCAACCAAATTACAAGGGCAACACGGGTCCTAATGTTGGTTGGCTGAGATTAGAATGTTGATATCAATTTGTTTGCTTGAAACACTGAGAGGGTTAAAATGGTATTGACATGTAATGACGAGGGATGAAAATTATATGATAAAAATAAATGTAAAGTAAATATTGATATATATAACAATAAAGGTAGTCCATAAAAGAGATGGAGAAAGTGTGTGAAGGATGAAATGAATATTTCTTGTGTGATAGAGGACATATGCAAGAAAAAGTATGAACTGAACATCCATGTTGACCCCAAATAATTCGGGAAAAATAAAAGGAATGAGAGAATAACACACAACAAATTCTGCCTCCCTACGTTTTAATTGGTAGCGTTGTCTTGGAGTTTCAATCTTAAATTTTCGCTTTCTATCTAGCTTTTTTACTTTTATTTGGATACAGGCATATCAAACTTTTCCTTCTTTTGTAATTGTTGTAAACGCTATTCAGAAATATGGGCTACGTAGCGCATACTTGACGAGACCTAACCTACCTTTATGCGATAACTTCGTATCACTAAGTAGTATACTCTTAATTTCCAAATAACTTTATTATCTTATATAGTTTTTCTTTTGCTGTGTATATTGCTTATTCTTTTGTTTGTATTTGCACTTTCAGGTACAAAGAAGGCATCCGGTGGTATGTTTTTTCTTCTGAGTACGGCTTATTTACTTTTACCCACTTTTTACCTTTTGTTATCTTTTTATCACTAAAACTATCTATTGCATGTTTTAATAATACAACAAACAGATTAGGCAGTCGTTTATATACCTACTGAGACATATTGTTTATTTGGTCGTGATGTAAAGAATCGCAATTTCAATTAAACATCAGCATGGATGTTGTGATGAAATACCACACTCGTGCAGGCGTGTTACTGACATCGTCGCCGCCTAAACTTCTTTACTAATGCAATCTGATTTAAGTTAACGAATACTTCTTAACTGATCTAACCTGGTATACTACATTACTTAACTTTTTAATTTTGACGTATCTATTATTGAGGGATATCAAAATATTTTGCAAATTCTATGATTGTTTATTTAGTTTTAATTAATCGAAGGTAAATTTTATTTAGGATTTCGATACTTTATGCGGTGACGTGGCTGAGAAACGGCAAAAACAAAAAACCCTTACTAAATAAAGAATTTAAAAAACTTTTAACTAATGCATCTGAATTTACATTTGCATTATAATTAAGTACTAGTGGTCGCCCGTGGTCGAAATTCGACCATAATAATTGATGTCAAAGACTATAGTTCTATAATCACAGATTTCGCCAAGGCTACACTGTTAATTTGATAAATAGTATATGCGTGTGTGTGTGTCAAATACATGGTGTGTAATGTTTTTTTTATTGATTTAATGTATTTTTCTTGCATATTTTTGTAAAAATATTAGCATTCTGCATTCCTTCTCTATATAAACTATAAGTGTGCGAAATTTCATACTCCTCCGTCCGCGCAATTTTCGTAAAAAGGGTACAAAGTTTTTGCTGTTTTCGTTTCACGTATTAATATATAGACATTAGTAATTAACCAATGTAAATGTAAATCAGACTTGACAGACTCTGTTAGACGACTGATGTTGAGCTGTGGCTTTTATATGCAAGGTGTCCGGCGGTGCGTCTTCTGTGAGCAAGGCGCGGAGCACGGCGAGCCCGGGCGCAGCTGCGGGCGGTGGCTCGGGCTCGGCGTGCGGCGTGTGCGGGCGCCACTTCGCCCCCGACCGCATCGCCAAGCATCAGGAGATCTGCAAGAAGGCGCACTCCAAGAAGCGGAAGCCGTTCGACGTGCTCAAACATCGACTTGCCGTGAGTACTGTTTCCTTCATTAAAATATTTAAATATAAAAACGTGCGAGTCTCAGGTCGCCCGAATCTAAGTTTAACTATTTAATATTGAAATTGATTATCTCGAGTAAAGCTTAGGTTATTACTTAAATTTTATGTATATTAATCTGATAATGTAAGGAAAGGTTTATTTATTAATAAAATCTTTTATTGATTATAAAATATATTTCATTCTTAGTTACGATTCTTGAATATGTACATTAGAAGAAATACGGCTAGCGCTGTGGGTTAGATTGAGAGGGGAGGAGCCTGCCTACCGCTGCCGTATGCGTGAGAGAAAAGGGAAGCCAGACAGACTGGCGCCGTAACGCGTTACGTAACGAAGCGGTTTACCCTCCCATAAGGTCACTTCAAAATTGTAGGCATTCTTTTTATCCCCGATAGTGGGAGTGTTTCTACGCGAAATGGATTTAAAGGATTACCTGACTAAAGCCCCTACCAATGAAAAATTTATATTTTCTATTTCTTTTATATGTTGCTGCCTTATGTAGGGCACAGAAGCGGACAGTTACAAGGCAAGGCTTGGAATTATTTAATGTCAAATATCAATAAATTACACATTTTTGTTCATAATACCTAATTATAATAGGTACGTTCTACTTGAAGTGTAAATCTCCTGAGAGCATCATTGTCCACAGCCACATTTTTTTAAGCTCGTCTTTAATTTTTGGCTACAGAATCAGTGATCATTGCCATCGGCAAGGCAATGATACGGAACAATTCTTAAAAATCTATTAAAAAATTTCGGTTCGAGTGCTCTGCTATATCTATAGCACTTCTAAAAACACGTGGTTCCGAATAATGATAAACTCTAGAGATTCATTCTACAACACCCAGAGAAACTTTGGGGTCGCACTAAACATTCCGCTTTCATCTTTACTGTGTCTCACAAGAACTGTTAAGTTGTCCTCTTCGGTAAATTGCGCATCTTTCGTAAAATTTCCTGTTTTTGACTCATGTTAGTACACAGATCTGACATTGTATACATTTACAAGTTTATTTTAGGAATCACTAAACATGCACTTCTCATCTGAAGAACTTACCTATAGGAAGCCTTAATGAAATCCTTTAGCGGCATTATTGCACTTAAAACAAGATTATAATACTAAAAAAATATACGTGCTCTACAATCACAATGTATCTTATATTCTTTGTACATGTGGAGCGCTATAGCCCACAAGTAATATGCTGGTAATTGTGGACTGTATAAAGGAGATATGACCCAGGTCCTTGGACTAGCAAAGCAGAAGCTCCACCAACCTGAGATCCGCCCTCTCCTGACTCGGTTCAGGTTGCACACCTGTGTGTTGCGCACCAACATTCAGTGTCGCGTGCTGTTTCTACAGCACGCGACACTGAATTCCACTTTAGCACTTCGTACAATTTTAAGGATTGTAAATGTTCTTGGCACGGCCAGTAATCGTAACAAGTTGATAGGTTTTGGAAGTATGATTAATCAAACGTTGACAGGCAATAAGGTCTAAAATGGCTGCCTATATATTTGTTGCCTTAGACGTCGCCTCACACAGAAAGAGGGTAGACAGCAAAATTGATGGAGCGATAATTTACCTACCTTATACTACTACTTTAAAGAAAGAACGTAGAACATGTCTTGTTCTTCTTTCTTGTAAGTATGTGATCTTTCATTCTAAATTTGTAAGAAATCCATATGTACTTCAGGGTACTGAGGCAGAGCCGTTCATTGGCAAACTGCGCAAGAGCACCGTGAACCCGTCCACGACCAAAGTGAGCAGTAAGCAACTGAACAGCAACTGGCGGCAGAAGCACGAGGAGTTCATAAACGCGATACGAGCGGCTAAGCAGGTTCAGGCGCATCTCAACGCTGGTGGTGAGTTTCATTATTTTTTTTTTGAGAGCGAAATGGGGATGATTTACATTGGTAAAAACAATAACAATTTTTTATTAAAGTTTTTTTCGTTAACATGGATGGTAAACTTTTTATATTAGGACACCATAGCTAAATTGAATATATTTTTAAAAATGGAAAAGTACTTACATGTTGTGTCCGTGTATGTGTTCGTGTGTGTTGTGTGTTAGCAATCGGTTCTCCACTTCCTCAAATGTATTGTTCATGTTCTGATGACCTTAGTTCCTCGATTAAAATCTATATCATTCGAAGAATTCGCGTTACTGAGCGATTCTCCTCAGCGGATCATTGTCCACAACCACGTTTTTTTAAAACTCGATCTAGATCGATCATTGTTAGTGACGACGACTCATTATTTTTATGAATTTGATTTTAAGAAATTCTTAGAGATATTTAAGGGTTAAAATAAAAGTAGTTGCGGATAATGATGCACAAAAGAGATTCACCCTACTATGACTGCCTATTAATGTCTTCCAATGTATAGGCGGAGAATCCTAATAGTATAAAAAATTAACATAAATCAAAACACCATCCTAACAAATTTGAAGCTAAACTTATCACCCAAAGTTACACAGTGTCTGAAAAGAAAAGATATTTTAAAACGCAGGACAGAGAAAATCCCGACAGAAATGGCGGAATTTTCCCTGTCCTGCGCAGTTTCTTGCCGATTATTATCGACCCGAAGCTCTTACAGGTCAGTCAGCCTCTGCTCTCTTTGCAGCGATATTGTAGACGGTCGTCATATGTTTTCCTCACACTGCGAACATCTCCCATCCTTTCTAAGTGGCCAACGGAAGCTATGTGTTTTTATTTCTCCTATTATGTTGGGTTCGATCACGACATTCTCGATTTCAAGGTTGATTTGGACCCTCCAGCTACCATCTTCTATCTTTGTTGGACCGAAAATCTTACGGATCTTATTATTTTATCTCCTTTTCCGCTACTAAAAACTAGTTTTGTTCTTGAGGGTAAGCGTCCAAGCTTCGGACTCATACATCAGAACGGGCCGTATGACGATTTTGTAAATCCTGATTTTGGCTGTTAAAAAGCCGCAATTCATAAATAAAAACAACATATATTTCAGATAAACAGGGGCTTTATTTTTATTTCAGGTAAGCTAAGCGATCTACCCCCACCACCGCCATCGGAGAACCCAGACTACGTCCAGTGTCCTCACTGCAGCAGACGTTTCAACCAAGGGGCGGCGGAACGTCACATACCCAAGTGTGCTAATTTCCAATTCAACAAACCGAAACCAGTGGCCAAGAGAAGGTAATAACAACCAGGCGATTATAAAAGGAACGGTTCGATCGGCTGGTTATTATACACCACCATTTGGTTAAAGAAAAAAAAATTGTTTACATTCGATTTCGAAATTCAAATTTTAAATCATAAACTAGGAACAAAAGGTATTTTTTGTTCTCAAAACAATCGATTAGAAGTGATTGAAATTAAGCACACGATTTTCAAGTTTTTGTATCTTTTTAGTTTTTATTCATATTTAACTTGTAATTTGCTGCCCTTATAACCAGTGAAGTGCTTTTAATAGGATAATTCAACATTGTTACTTAAACTTTTTTTATAGCCTTATTCGTTAACCAGTCGATTTTAAAAATTAACGAGATTTAAAATAAATTAACGTACTTACTAAGTAACGATTATACTGTGATTCTGTCTCGTGTTGTAATTGTGATTATTTCTCGAATAAGATTGATTATTTTAAATTTATACAGTTTGGCTAAAAAATAATTTTAGTTTTTTTACATTTTAACTTTGGGATACAATTTATAACATTCTTTATCCCATAAGGGAGAAGAAGGATCTCATGAACAAAATGGTCGATACAACGGAGAGTAAAGGCGGTGTGTTTTCTTGTTGGATATTTGACTCGCTTATTCAGTTAATTTTCACATATACACTATTTTATTTAGTCAAAATATTCTACGACACAATAAGCCCCAATTTTCGTAGTTGATTTATATTTCTCATATTTCATAATTTATAATACAATATTTAAAAACTCAGTTGTCCTGAACTGAAAGTCAATATTTAAGTGTTGAACGTAATATTTTTATGATTTAAATATAATTACAAAATTTAATTGTATCGAATTGTAGGAAAAAATTGATTCATTTTATATATACTATCAAACAACACACTATTGTTCGGAGGTTATTCAAATATATTACGTACTTATTCTACAAGCTATAAGGTGATACTTGATATAAATATAAAAAAAAATCAATAGAAACTGATTCCATAAAAATGCCACTGAATATAAGTGAAATAGCTTCCTTACTGAATATACAAAACATGGATATAGATCAAATGGACATCTCAAAAATTCAATCTCCCAATGCTCTTAAACATACTTCGCAGTGCTTCGCGAAGACACATGCAAATGTTTTTACTATTGGAGATTTCGTGCTTAGAATATGTTTGGCGACAGCACTTTATTACCTTGTATGGTTGGTGATCACTTATGTCCATGATTATACATGCTGTAACCGCGAGAATACAGATGATGATGATGCCCTTAGAAATGATGGTAGAAGAAATTATGATCGTAGATCTCTTTCTCGGCATAGAAGCCAAGCGCGACGCAGAAGACGGTGATTTCGAAAAAGTTGTATGATCATCTTAATTGCCTTAACCTAACATGTTTTGGTCGCATTTTGTATATTTCAGTCAAAACACTCTTCATAACAAAAGCTTGTCGTCCTTTCAAGAGGCAACACCTAAACGTGCGTTCTTCTTAAAAAATAACTATTTGGGTTTATTTTGCAGATTAGAAGCATGTTTTGGGAGTAATGGGTATAATAGCATTTTTTTTTTAACTTTCAATAGTTATTTTGCTCATGTTTCATAATGTTAAGCGAAATCGAGTCTGATAGCGTCCTTATTCAACACAACAGCTGTGTAAACGTCAAAATTGTATTTTAATAATTAAATAACCATCAGGGGCTCAATTTTGCTATTTCAAAATCTTGGCGTTGCCAAGATATTCAAAGTACATTTCCATTGCGATAGTGTCTAATATTCGTATTCCACCCAATCCACAATACCTTCTCGAAATCATCGCAGCGGAATAGTAGGAAAATATCAGTAGCAGAAATGGCTTGAGCCGAAGCGAAAATTGAAACGGTACCAACATTTAAACATTTATTGCGCGTTTTCACTTGAAAATATTTTTAATAAAAACGGCTTTTTCTCAAACCTGTCAATGTGTGGGTTGGTTGCATTTTGTATAAGTCGGTCCAATTAGTGACAACAGCAACAGATTGTAACTATATAAGTTCTTTTGAATTGTTTTACTTAATAATTAAGTAAGCCATAAATTTGGAACGTAATCAAAGTATAAATATATGAAAGATTGTGAGACGATGATTTTGTGATTTGAGAAATTACAGAATTATGCTCTTTTTTAATAAACCTGTTATTATTAACACCGCCAATGTTATTGGAATTAAAAAATATTGTATCAATTTGTAATTGGTTGTTTTATTTCTTAATCCTTTATATATTACATCTTGTTTTCCTCACATGACCTTTAAAGACGAAGTTTTAAGTTAGAAGGTAATTTGCGAGTCTAATGTGTCGCATTTTAGGCCTTATCGTCGTTAAGACAGACCACTTACTGTAGGTTCTCATATCTTACCGACAGTTCATTTGCCTGACTATCGGTAAATAAATTTGACACAAGCTCCATACAAGCAATGTCAAAATTTAACGCATGGTAGAGCAAGTGAATGACTAGTAAGATATAAGAACCGGCCATTTATCGACTATTTTAACTCCTAAATTTCCTTGTGAATGATGATAAGGGCTTAACTAGCCAGTTTTGCAATTCGCTTCTTAGGGCGCGTTCCCACTTTGTCGTGACGACAGATAATCGTGTAGTCTTAAGTGTCGTGGCTTATGTTTAAATGGAGGTGTTCACATATAGAACGACATGATTTACTGTCATCTACGACATTTTTTGCAGTGACGACAAATTGTCATGACAGTGGGAACGGCTAGCACGACAGTCGTAAAACGATAAAAAATCGTTACGACTAAATCGTGACGGCAAATCTATCGTAGCCACGATTGCTTGCTTCATCTTCCTTCATTTCAAAAAGTAATACATTATTAAAATTTCGTTTTCGTCCATTGAACTCAGGAGCATAAACGCACTACTGATCTCCAAGAGAACGTAGTGGCGATGTAGATTTGTAGCTTGCTAATGATGTGTAAACGACAAAGTGACTGCCGTGAAACGATAAAATGTCGTCGCGATCCAATGGGAACAGCTAGAGACGACAGTCGACCAACGATAAATTAATCGTTTCGACATAGTGGGAACGCGCCCTTAAGGTTAGCGACACACCTGCCCAGTATGTAATACAAATGTATATCGAAGCAAAGGTATACATTTGCGAGTTTAAACATTTACCATCCTTTGGAAAGTAATTATTCCATTAAATAAATAAATTCCATTAAGTAAATAGCTGTCCAAACAATGATTAAGGTTTTATTGGTAACTGTATGTATATGTAAATCAGGATTACGACAAACATTATTATTTTGATATCGCTGTGAAAAATAAAACAAAATTATAATGCTCAATATTTATTCACTTCATTTATAAATTGGGACATGATTAATATTGGATATGAGGCAAAAGCCAGTAATTTATTTGTAAAAAGTAACCAAATCAATACAATTACATCGTCATACATTAATTTAACCCATATTCACTTAACATTTCAAAAAAGCGCTTCATACAAAGTCAGATATAGCACAGCCGTAAACTTTGACACAGTCTAGATAGTTTTTGTTGGGGTATTCAAGACTACCTTATATTATTTTGTACCCAACATAACACAATAATAAAGTAGATATCACATTTTAAAACTAAAAGATTTAACATTTTATGTTTGTCTCTTTACAAAAAAAAAACCAATAATTCATCATTAAAAGTTTTCGCAAAGGCGATAATGTACTACCAATTCATTTCTATGATTTCATACAGACTTGATAACTAATATTACATATAAAAAGTAATATAATCACGCCTACTTCCCTTAGGTGTAAACAGCGTTGCCCATCATACAGATACATTTGCATGCATGAATAATTTCATTTTTAGGAAAATTACAGCGCATTTCAAATTTTCTATGCATTTCAAATTAGTTTACGAGTGTATATCTCTTGTTTCGTACCAAAGCGTATATGGGTTAAAATACATTCATTTTATATAACTCATTTTAAACATTGATTATATGATTTATTCATAGATATTATTCTATAATTACTTCTCACCTATCACTGGCTCGAGTATAATTAAAACCGCAATATGCGGTTTTAATTCTCAGCCGCGGCTTTGGGCGGCACATACGAGAGCACTATGGAGGAGTATGCCGGCACTAGCACGCCGTCAACCTCCTCGGAATAGTTGTGAGTATAGCTGAAACAAACATATTAGTATATTTTCCCTCTGTCCAATAACATTTTCAAACGAAAATATTTTGAAATCGTCCATTCAAGACGCAGCACCTAAACGTGGATTCTCCTTAAAAAAAACCCGGTTCTCTGTAAAGTCGGTTTACTGACGATAGTTGAACGTGACAACGTCATAAGAAAATACTGATGGAATGGTTTAATTTTTCAAAAGAAAATTTTAATTTTATTTGTTTGATAGATATTTTGTCTCAAGTAGGAGAGAGACAGATGTCGAACGCGGAGGCCGATTGTGCCTCTTTGTCGCTCGTTCCGCGCTCTCGCTTGCACTTCAAGCCTTAAATGGAACGCCTCAGAGCGAGGTAACGCCGCATGAGTCATGTTTTTTCGTGCGTACAGCCGGCTCCATCGAATTACAAGACGTTGTCACGTCAAAAATAACTGCAGTGTGTAAACTCCATGTACCGTCACTCGATTTAACGACAAACTCCCTAAAGCGTCGAAAACATGCTTTAGCTTGTTTCCCATAGAATGATACACTCTATAGCATTACATCCACTCTCAATAACGACAAGAAGTAAGTAATAAAAAGTACCTTTTAAGTTGCCAAAATTAGTAAAAGCTGCGCAGCTGTGTACGTACATTTATCACTTTTAACTCGACTGTTGGCATCATCCACACCGAAATTTCTAAGAACTTCCGAAATTTCTAAGTACTTCCCTTATCAAGAAGATGCCTCGATATCGGAAGATATGAATGAAATAAGTAAAAAATACAACACACTTCTCTCCATTTAACGACAACTCTCTATAGCGTCATAAAACGCACACCTTCAGCGTCGTTATAAGAGTTTATGCTGTATTTGGGTTTACACACACACACACACACACACACACACACACACACACACGCACGCACGCACGCACGCACACACACACACACACACACACAGACACACAAACACATACACACAAACTCACGTATTATTTATTATTTTCTTTTAATTAAATACTATTATAATATTATGTTCTGTGCTTAATGAAAATATTTAAGCGCAGTAACTATTATTCTAACAATACAATATAATAATGTAATAAAATATTTTGATATGTTTATTATGTTTTGTACTTAATGAAAATTAAGTACACTAACTTTATTTTCAATTCAATTACAAAATTTATAATAAGATAATTTTTAATATCAATTTTATGTAATGTATAGGGTGAAAATATTTAAGATACTTATAAATACAATAATATTTAAGGTATGGAAGAGCGGGATCTTCTGCTACAAGTAAATTTTGCTTAAAAGAAGATTCCAGCAACTGTTAACTAATTGTGCATGTGTTTTTCGAAGAAATAAATATTTTCATTTTCATTTCGCATAGCACATTATTAGCATGTTTTGGGAGCAAGAGGCATAATAGCATTTTTTTTTAATTTTAATAGTTATTTTTCTCATGTTTCATAATGTTAAGCGAAACCAAGTTGGATAGCGTCCTTATTCAACACAACAGCTGTGTGACCGTCAAAATTGTGTTTTAATTATTAAGCAAACAACAGGGGCCCAATTCTACTATTTCAAAATCTTAGCGTTGCGAAGATATTCAAAGTGCGATTTAATTGCAATATTGTCTAAAATCGGTATTCTACTAAATAAATAATCTTCTCGATATCGTCGTGGTAGAATAATAGTATAAAATAACTGGTATTACCTTTAGCCGGAATGAATATTGTAAGCTAAAAATTTGAAACATTTCCCGAGTTTTCGCTTATAAATATTTATAGATATTTATAGAATAGCGTGTCACGGGCACGCTATTGTAATTAACAGAATATTGAAATCAGGCAAACCTACGATTGAGACGATAGTGTCCGGTGATTTTGACCAGCTAGTAACAGCAGAATCAAGCCCCTGATCGACTTATAATTATAAATCTGATACGGTTGGTTGTGTGGACTTCATTTCCTTCCGTGCTCTTGTGGGCACTAGTCCAGCCGTTCTTGAACAGAACGAACGAACACCGAAACTAAATAAGTTGAAAGTGGACGGCTGCTTTACTCACTTGGTCGCCATTTTGACCTCGTTCGACATGTGGTGTACAGTCAGCGTTTTCGGCAACGCGACGAGCGAGGTCAGGTTCGCTCGCAAGTCTTCTGCTGTGGGGTTATAAACCGCCACGAACCCATTGTGGCCAGATTTCCACCTGAAAAAACCATATCCAATAACGTCAGGTCTCCACGTGCGCACGTACGCACGCACGCACACACATACGTGCGGTCGTGTTTATTGCCGAATAAGTTCCCACTAGAATAGACGATGACCTTGTCCATTGTTCAGAGATAATAATATGTTCAAAGATGGAGCACGTTCGCCTAGGAGGTATCTATTCACACGGGCCTTGTGAGTTCTATGTAGTTAGAGGGAGATAGCATCGGTTTCAACGTTCGTTTGAATTATCTGTATTTGAACACAAATTTGAGGTGCTTCCCAATTAGCAGTGTGTGACAGTTCGGCAACAAATTTGTGGTGGTTCCGTCTTACAGGTTAACGTGTAAAATACCTGGCACATGCGATGAACTTCGGCTCGGTGCTGTTCCGCGCCGCGAGCGCGGCCACCTCGTGCTGGCCGTGGGCAACGCTCGTGTCCTCACGAATTTCCACCAGGTGGGCAAGAGAATGGGAGTCACTCTGAAAATATCCATCGACCAGTTGACACTCGAATTAAACAGCGCGTTCTTTTAGTGGCTCACAACGCCCAAAACGCTCCGTCAGCCGTTCCAACTCGCGACCGCGGTCGTTATAGTTGTGGTGAAAACGTCACTAACGCTCACAACGGCCCATGGTCAAGAGGTGGGTCGAATAACCGTTCCACTTGGGTTCACGATTGTAACGCCCGTAAGCAAGTGGAACAGGAAAAATCACGGTCGTCGGAGCTCCTAATGGAACACGCTAAAAGTGTCACTTGAATGCATGAATGAAAGAAAACACTTTATTGTTTACCAAAATTAAAACTGCGTTCTTGAAAACTGGGTACAATTAATGTTGAACAGAGTGTGGCCCTAATGCTAGTAAGTTTAGAGACCTCTAACATATGTAATACTAGCTGCACCCCGCGGTCTCACCCGCGTGGTAATAGAAAATCATTATATTTTGGATAATTTACACTATATCTTTATGTGTAAACTATATTACTGTAAAGTCTCATCAAAATCCATTCAGCAGTTTTTGCGTGCAAGATTAACAAACGTACATTCATCCATACAACTTACTTATCTTAGAAACTTTCTCATTTATAATATTAGTAGGGTAACTCAAAAATGAACAATAGTTGTAGGATGTTTACGTTATGTTTGTATTGAAAATGTCAACGGTTTTGTGAAATGTGCTTTTCCGAGCTGCCACAAGAACGCCCTTCCTTAGATGACGTCAGTCAAAGATCTATAATTTGTGTTTTTTTTTATTGCGCGAGTTCAGCAGACAGGAAAAAACCTGATGGAAAGCGCTTTCTATCGCCTATAGACATTTGCAACACCAATAGTGCCACAGATACGCTGCCGCTCTCTGAGAGGAGACTGGAACCTGGCCACTAATGCCGAGACACAACATAAGGTTGCCATGACGGCATGCTCTAGACCAGGGGTGGTAGCCATCCTACCACCTGGCGACATAGACTTTTTGCTTGAAACTTATTTAGTTATGTCCTCTTCATTTCTTTTTTTTTTTGAGTGATTTGAGACTTTAAACTCATCTCCCGACAGATTTTGACACATCGAGATGAATAGAATTTCACACCCCTATATATAGAAAGGAGAACTCACGGCAGATGTCGCGTTGTCGTCCTTGATTTGTTGCAAAGTGAACACGGGCGTCGCTGGCAAGAGGAGCGCGAACCTCGCCAACTCCTGCGCAGCTGCGTCTACTGGTGTTACCAGCTGAAACGATTATATTCAAATATTTTTTAATATCCTAAAAATTATTAATATCGGCATGATATAACGGTTCGTTCTCATGTGATTCCAAGACAGTCTGTCGTAAACCATCTTTAAAAGAAGAGTTAAAGAGCTTTATCTGTCCTAATTAATGATGACTGTGATAAAGACAACCTTTTCATTCATTACAACCTCATTTCATTACTACATAGTATTATTTAAAATCACACATGTCACCTTACATATTATTATGTCTAATACTAAATACTTAATATCTCTATATAAAATCTAAAACAATATACAACGTGTGAAATCACGGAATAAACACACAAAAATCGCAATGGACTTTAAAAATATTATTAACAAAACAAATGATATATATGTATTTTATGTATGTATGAGTATAAAAGTTTATGTATGTATATCTGTATGGAATTTTTTAAGGAAAATCTTCGCTTAAAAAAATCGACTTCAAAAACTAAAAAGTATTATTGTATATACTTATTTCTAAAGCTATTATTTATCTTAAACATCTTAAATTCGGGGATAGTAATTTTCAAAATATAGTAATTTTTATGTTTTACTTTGCACCGACTTCAAGATGTTTTAGATAATATATATTAATAATAATAAAAGTTTCAGAAATAAGTTATTTTATACTTTTTAGTTTTTGAAGTCGGTTTTTTTAAACAAAGTTTTTATTTATTTATTTGTTACTTTTTAGTGTCTAGTCTAATGGGTACGCCTACGAAAGGTGCCGCGCGGAATGGAAATTTATTTATAAAAAATGTTCATAAAACGAAAACTACTGGGCCAAACTATGTCAAATTTTTAGGGGACCAAATGGCAGCTATTCCGCGTCAAACAAAAAAAGAATCACGTAAATCAGATCATAATCTCGGAGTAATCGGTGAACATACATAAAAAAAAGATTCCGACGAATTGAAAACTTGAGTCGGTTCTAAATTAATTTTCAATAAGTACTTTAATTAAGACAGAATGAAGTAATTTTAATGGAGAAAGAAGAATGAAGAGCACGCGTCCCTAAACTCAAAGGGCGTGGGTTTGATCCTGGTTCCAACGCATGCACGACTTAGGCGGTTTTCTGACCTAATGTGCATATTGTTGCATTGCCATGTGCTGACAACGGTGATGGAAAACATCGTGATGTAACCGGCACATCTAGATAACCGATGTGTCTAACTTGCCAAGCCGCCTTGGACAAGCGTGGCAGGTATACTGTCCGTTACCCTACAGCGGGAGGCCCGAGCCCATCACATCGCGATGGTTACTTTCACCGTAGCTCAGGTCACGGTCAGTTAAGAAAACTGCCCAAGTGGCATATGCGTTTCTACCAGGATTCGAACCGGCGCCCTTTGAATTTGGGACGCGTGCGCTAGCCATTACGCTACTACGACTTTACCATTTTTACTCGCGGATAAAAACGCAATGATAAACATTGACCAAGATGTTATATGCAAAGGTCACTTACATATAACACAACCGAGCGATAAGCTATCAAGTCTATACAAATATATAAAGCTGAAGAGTTTGTTTGTTTGCTTGAACGCGCTAATCTCAGGAACTACTGGACTAATTTAAAAAATTATTTCAGTGTTAGATATCCCATTTATCGAGGAAGGCTATATAGGCTATCATCACCCTAAGACCAATAGGAGCGAAGCACCAATGAGATATGTTTCAAAATCGGGGGTTTTTTTTCCTTTTGCGAGCTTCCGCTGCGTGAGCTTCGAATACAGTTAAAGATTCGCAAAAATCATGTGTGACAGAATTGTTCCCCCCTTTAAAAGTTCTAGAAAAAAGTCCGCGACAGCATATGTCTATCTTTTAAGGTTAGCTCACTGTAACCTTTTTTACGCTAAACAAATTCGTTCTAAAATAATGCATTATTTGCAAAAGCGTTTTTATAAACATGATAGTAATCCTTATCCAAATAAATACGTTATTCATCACAAGTATTTAGTTTAAAAGAAAATTGCCATTTACTTCATTCGATTTCAATGAATCTCTTAGGAGATATCGCAATTTTAAAATACCATCGTAACAAAATAATTATTAAGTACTAGCTGACACGGCAAACTTCGTACCGCCACAGAATCAATAATATAATAAAAACCGTATATATTCAGAAATATACATATATTTGTTTAGAAATCAAATAAAAAAAACAAAGCAGTCTTTTAAATTTCATTTCATTTCTGAACGTCGGGACAAACATGACATTCAAAACCAAAAACGAAAAAAAATATATTTAAAATTTAATTATTTCTAAACGAAAGGACGAACATCAAATGTTTGATAGGTAAGAAAATTTCTAAAGGAAAGCGAAATTGTTGATTTTACTATATTACAAGCAATTTTTTTCATAATAAAACTACGTTTTAACGGTTTTAAGCGCGGTAATTTATTTGATTTAGGTTTATCCGACGTTTCGGCCGCTTTTCAGTGGCCGTGGTCACGGAAGACAAAGATGACATTTGTCAAACGTGTATTGTCAAAGTTTTTATTCAGCCTACCGCCAACTTGTTCATTTTAATTATTTAGTTTTAAATTTTGTTTATGGATATTATTTACTCTATGGGAGCCTAATCTAATTTACCACCGCTTCACAACATGTTGTGGCTTGAAGAGAAGAAGCGGCGCAAGAAACTCTTCAGCAAACATGCCTAGTTCTAAAAATTTTGAATTTTTTTTGAATTTTTTTCATATTTACTCACCTTTTAAAATTTCCCTGCACTTATACAAAACCAAAATTAGCCAAATCAGTCCAGCCGTTCTTGAGTTTTAGCGAGACTAACAGCAATGGGGATTGTTCACAAAAAATTACCCTCTGATTTTATATTTTTATTACGTAAAATAGGGTATTTTAAGATACTAATTTGAATATTTTTGTATTTTAAGCGTTAGTTTTTTTATAATTCGATTTTAAAATTATTTCTCCGATGACGTCATAAGGGACAAGTTTACATTGATTTCTTTGCCTAGAAAACAAAAATATATAATATATATAATCATAGTAATGTGTGCTACTATTTAAATTTCACTGTCATTACTCATTACGTATCGCGATCATTTTAGTGTTTTTTGTCGCTAGGCTTATAATTCTTCGTGTTCAACCATTATTATTTTCTATACTTATCGTTAAATTTTTTAAAGTGGTCTTTAGGGAAAATCCATGTTACAGAACTTAAATCAAATAATGTACAGCTAGAATTTTTTTTACACCTGAAGCAGGCAAACAGGCAGACGGCCCACCTGATTGGATTTAGTAAGGTCAAATAAAGGTCAAACGCATTTCTTACAAAATACAAGAAGATCGTACGTTTTTTGGAATTTTAACTAGACAGAAATGATTAGGGACACTATTCCTCGAAATGGTTTTTCAAATAGCTATATTGAAAAAAAGTGAACAATCCCAATTGATTTTCATATATCAAGGGCGGTAGCCCCAGTTAGCTCTGCGAGTAACTATTCCACGCGGACGAAATCGCGGGCAGTAGTATAAAAATGTGCATTGTAGTTATATAATCAGCGATACGAAATCTATGTAAATTTTGGTACTCCACAACATCAGACCACTTTAACGACAACTGTTGGCAATATCGCAAATATGAGTTTTACAAACAAAACAATTCTCATAACTGGTGGCAGTTCGGGCATAGGCGCCGCTGCAGCTATCCTTTTCGCTCGCGAAGGAGCCAACGTTGCTATCGTTGGAAGAAACGAGACAAAACTATCAAAAACTGCTGCGGAATGTGTAAAAAGTGGCAAGAAACCATTGGTCATAGTGGCAGACGTAACCAAAGACGCCGAAAGGATTATTGATGAAACTATAGCTGCTTTTAAGGAAATTGATGTTTTGATCAATAACGCAGGTATTTCGAGTAACGGATGTATCTCGGATGGCAAATTAGTAGAGTCATACGACGCGCTGATGGATACAAATTTGCGATCTGTAATGAACCTAACTATGCTGGTTGCACCTTACTTAAAGGCTACTAAAGGCAACATCATCAATATAACAAGTGTTGTCGGGCATAGTCCGCCTAAATCTCTGTTGTTTACAGTGTATGGTGTATCGAAAGCTGCTTTGATTCATTTTACAAAAGCGGCAGCGCTTGAATTAGCGCCTTCTGGAGTGAGAGTCAACGCGGTAAGCCCTGGACCGGTAAGAACCGACTTTGTAGAAAACTGTGGTTTCCCACTGACATGGGACGATTTTAAAGAAATGACTACATTAGGAAATGTATCCGAGCCTGAAGAAATTGGTGAATTGATATTGTTTTTAGCAAGTGATAAAGCTAAAAGTATTACTGGTTCGATATATGTCAGTGACAATGGTTTTTTATTAATGTAATTTTTATTCGTCAATAAAAAATAAATTTCATTTGCTTTCTCCGTTTTTATTTTATTCGTAACCAGTGCTATTCACACGGCTTCGCTAACGTAGCATATTGTTCCCTTCTTTTCAGGGATAAACAGGATATAAAGTACTTATTCATCCCCGTTATCAAAATTACTTATAGACTTTTCTTAATTAACTATCCCACTTTCTGGGAAAAAACGCGTCCCATGTTCATCACCACTATCTAAAGTAGGTATATACCGCGCGAAACTTTTTTAGCTCGAAAATGGCATTAATTATTATTTTATATAATTATTGACTATAAAAACTGTTGTTATCATTTAACTATACATCAAAAGAACCTATTTATTTAAAAAAAACAACTTTTATAGATAGTGAGAAATCAATAATTTCTCAATTTTAAAATGTATTTTTGATTTATAAGTTTTATGCGACCAGACCATTATGACAGGTAGTATATAACAGATTTCAATATAATTTAATTATTCTCAATATCACGAAAAGGGGAGAAACACACATTACTATTATATTTTCTTGTACGTGTATAACGTTGTTGCTGCATAACGATAGGTAGATATCCAAGAATGTATTGCACAATTTATGTCGTTCTATTATCACTTATATCAGACCACGGACCATGTGAACGATCAAAGTTCATATAAACAATGTAATCAGAAATAATTTTATTGATAACTAAATAGTAGCTACATGTTACGTACATAAAAAAATTAGGTGTTTACTTTAGTTTCTTGTTCAATTCATTACAATTACAAAGAAACTAATAGGCTAAGATCCCGCTATACAACCACCTTCACCGAGTGTTTATTTGATGAAACCTATTTTATATTTAATTAAAGGTGTCAATAAATATATTGCATATGGGTTGCCTAACAAATTTTAGTCCAGTATATGATTAATTAATAATTAAAAAAAAAAAACATTCCACCGGTTTGTTTATTAAACAAATTCTATACCAATCGAAAGTATGAAGCCCATAAAACATGCAAATGTTAGGTTGCTTATTCTTTTCCGGTCACAACTTTCGGGTAGCCAAGTATAAACAGGTAAATAGATACTAGCATTTTGCACCGGTCTGATTATTGAATTAAAATTAAATGAAAATAAAGATTATTTCATTATGAACACGGCGGTATAGGGTTGCCTGCGAAAAATCAGTCCCGAATTCCGGTTGCCGAATTTTGAAAAGTGAAATATTACTGCGAGAGAATATGTGTGGCTGACAGGTCCCAACCATATCCCATGCGATAGAAGAGGACAACAGCATAGCAGCTGTTTGAAGTCCGTCCATTTAAAAAAAGCGAGTGCGCATGCTATTTGATCTTGAACATGAAAAGGATATATAGGATTATACCTGGCTACCCAAGAGTTGTGACCGGAAAAGAATAGGCAACCTAACATTTGCATATTCTATGGGCTACATACTTTCGATTGGTATAGAATTTGTTTAAAAAACAAACCGGTTACATATATAAAAAATTTTTTTTTTAATTATTAATTAATCATATACTTACTGAAATTTTTTAGTATATATTTATTGACACATTAAATTAAATATAAAATAGGTTTCATCAAATAAGCATCTCGGTGAAGGTCGTTGTATAGCGGGATCCTATACTATAAGTCAATATTGTGTAGACGACTGCACAGCCAAACATAAAGTGCAGTGTTATAACAGTCAGTACAATTATTTTTTCTCAGAGATTTTCTGCGTTCTATTAGTAGGTACTTATTGCAGTAGATGTCACTGTTCTCAAATTAAACACCAAATGAAAGAAAATAATATGTTTCGTTATACGCAGTTGTTTTAATACTTGTTTAAGAAATATTTGATATGTTTTTGCAATCCATATCAGCTAATAAATATATTTTAAAGTATGTAAGTTCTATTCCTCACATTTTTCAAATTATAAAGCTCTTTTTAACTTTAATTACTAGATTTTTGACGAATTGTCGATTTACCAAAAACTTATTTCAAAGATGTCAATTATGTCAAAACCAAAACGACATTCCGATCGATCGAGTCACACTCGTGAACGTATTATATGTTAGATTCCTGGACTCCGAAGACTTCGCTTATCACGTTTACTAGTGTTCTGTGATCACGTTGGACTTACGCATGTACCCTGAACACCGATTTGCCTAACGATTTGTTCTCTATTAACTTGGATTATGGCTTCTTCTGAAAGAGGTTGTTGTGTGCCCAGATGTGGTAAAACTTGTGAGTAAATCATCCTAACGGCACCAGATTAGACGTGGATACAAATGATGTTATGAAAATGTATGGCTTTGAATATTTAAATAAAAAGAAACATAATAAATCACGCTACCGCTAAATTGTTGTTTTATTTACTAACACAAGCATTTTTTTGAAAAGGCTTTTGGGAATTGCAGGAGTTAATTTATTATATTATATTATTATATTATACTATACTATTAACTCCCGCAATTTCCAAGTCTAATATAAAAATCAAAATAATACTAGACGCCCTGGACGGTTTTTGCCGTTGTATTGTGTCGTATACCGATAGAGTGCGTTAGTATATATATTATGACTGTTGACTCTGCAGCCAACCAGATTTGAGGTACCTTATATGTAATGAATGACATGTGGGCAACCTGACAACGTATTTGTTATTGAATTACAGCGATGGTTGCCTACATTGCAGTTTCATTCACATACGTTCAGTAATTTTCAAAAAGGATGTCACCGCAGCGCCATGTTTTTAGATATTTTCGTCTATTCCGCGGAAACGACGTCATTTATAAGGATAAAAATTATCCTAAGTTACGCCCCGGGATATGAGCTTGTTCTTTATCTAACTTATATGAACGGAACTCGACATAGAGATGGCTTATATCCCGAATCAACATTTAGGATATTTTTATCCCGATAAATGATGTCGTTTCCTTAGATAGACGGATCAGCAAATGAGATGGCGCTACAATCACATTTTTTTTAATTCACCAACAAATGCCTACGTTCTCATAAACAACATGTGATTCATTGTATCGCTTCACATCAGGTTGGCTTCGACTCGCCTCTACATTTTTCTGGATAGTTGTGTAGATTATATCAAGGCCTTCATAACAAATGGACGTACAGACAACAAAAGTGCAATTTTACACAAGGGACCAAAATTGTGAATAAAACAAAACTGGTTGATGGTATAAGGCTGAAATTTGGATTGCCCTATTCAAGTACACTTGCATACCAGTAACTTTCTAAATTGTAACATGCATAGATTTTAGTAAAGAACAAAAAATGGCATTTTTGCGTATACAAAGACCTCAATATGGACTTAGTTTCTTTGGAATTATTTTATTATATGTAAAAAACGGAATTAAGTTTTAATGTAAGTAAAATAAAGCTACTGCTTAGGATTTGATATGACATTAGACATTGAAAAAAGGACATTGATATCATATTGCATATAGTTATATGTTTACTAGATGTACCCAGCAGACGTCGTCCTGCCTTTAAAAAATAAAAATCTAGAACCCGATTCCAGCGTCATCTACCGGAACCAAATGTTAATCTGAACTATTCTCAAATCTACTTGAACAAACAAAAAAATTAATAAAAATCAGGTTCAGCGTTTAGGAGTATCGCGGCGCCACCTACTGAGTCTAATCGTTTATTTAAACCATTCCGGGACAAACTTCAACACATACAACAACAAAAAGAACACCTAAATTCTGGTACCCGATTGCAGCACCATGTATCTGGTTCAAATTAAAATCTAAATCATCCCAGTAGAAAATTATAAAAATACTAATATCGCTATTAAAAAATAGGGGTTGATCGTAGAGGGTTGAAAATTTAGGTTTGTATGTATTTTTTAATGCTGTATCATAAAAAAATTTATCTAAAAATTTAAAAAAATTAGAGGTGGACTACCCTTAACATTTAGGGGGATGAAAAATAGATGTAGTCCGATTCTCAGACCTACCCTATATGCACACAAAACTTCATGAGAATCGTTCAAATTAAAATCTAAATCATCCCAGTAGAAAATTACAAAAATACTAATATCGCTATTAAAAAATAGGGGTTGATCGTAGAGGGTTGAAAATTTAGGGTTGTATGTATTTTTGTATGTTGTATCATAAAAAAAATAGAAATTAAAAATTATGTCTAAAAAATAAAAATAAATATTTAGGGGTGGACTACCCCTAACATTTAGGGGGATGAAAAATAGATGTTGGCCGATTCTCATAGATACCGGATAAGCACAAAAAATTTCATCAAAATCGGTCAAGCCGTTTCGGAGGAGTATGGCAACGAAAACTGTGACACGAGAATTTTA
Organism: Dendrolimus pini; assembly: GCA_949752895.1. NCBI lineage: Eukaryota > Metazoa > Arthropoda > Insecta > Lepidoptera > Lasiocampidae > Dendrolimus > Dendrolimus pini. The sequence continues at coordinate 15,877,590 of OX457142.1, forward strand.
TATATTAGATATGTTTAAATAGTTGCATATTATCACCATATCTTGTATATGTATATAACTTATATGTATATTTGTATATATAGTATAGTTATATATTTATTATTAAAATGTAAGCAATCGTACAATAATTATGTATACCACCATCGCCTCTCCTAATCAGAATATCCTTGCCACGGGTTGTCTGGAAGAGATCGCTTTTTAGCGATAAGACCGCCCTTTGTACCCAATTTGATTAATACCAGTTCGTAAGTTTTCTGTAATGGTGTACATACAATAAAGTGTTAACTATCTATCGAGAGTTTTTGGCGGTAACTGAAAGGAGACGTTGTGCTGTGCAGTTTTATTTTCTAAAAATGTGTATAATTACTCTAAAATGAACAATAGTTGCAGGATATTGATAGTTTTTGAGTAGAAATTATGTGTTTTTGTGAGAAATGTGAACTGTATAGTCAGATGTGATCTTTCGAGTTTTCACAACAAGAACTCCATTGAATGGCGTCCGTTGTAGCCTGCAATACAACTGCGCTACTATACGAAGACCTATTAATTAACATGTTTCCGACTGAAAGACTTTGTATCTATGGTCATGGATAAATTAAAAAAAAAAAATCTATCTATCTATCATTACCTGCATAGCAGGCCAGCGGCCAGACTCCAGTATTTTCTGTATATGAATCGCCGCCCTCTCGACGTCTTCGTCGACTGTTATCGGCGCCGAAGAAGGAGGCGTCAAGCTTGACGTCAAGTTTTCCTTACACCTATACAGTTCCGTGGTGTAATTCATGTCCTCTTTTATCGTGAACACTGTCTCACCTGTTTGAATAAAATTTCAAACAAATTAGTAATCATAATAAACATTCTTATTCTTACTATCTTGTGTGTCTCTAACACTTGTATTTATAAACAAGTAATTACTCATTTCTAAGTAATTTCTTAGTTAAGTCATTACTTGGTGATAGAATTCCTGATTGCTAATTCTTATTCTATAGTCAAGAAAAATTCATTACTTAGAAAAGTAATTGCTAAAGTATAAGTCAATGCTTGACGGTCGTTCCCTTCTGGCAACATTTACTTGCCGCGTTTTGTTACATGAGAGGTATACGTAAAGTTTGAATTATTGTACTTTAACATGAATAAAAATATGTTAGTATTATTTTATATATTATAGCTTATAAAATTGTATTTTTAAATACTATTTTCAATTATTTATTTGAAATTCTAATGTAACTTTCTGTGAACAAAATAATTAGTTGTGAGAACAAACAAAACGTTTGACATGGTATAACTTTACTAAAGTTAAATGTAAAATTTTGTTTAAATTAGTTAGTATATAATGTCATTTTAAACTTGTTATCTTATCAATCACATATTTGAAGTTTTGAGGTGTACTTTTTACTGTCAATAACTGGCACAGTGGGCTCACAGGAAGTCCTCTCTGAGTCTCTGTGTGCAAAGAGTTTGTAATTCTTGGTAAAATAGTGATGAATTCACAACACTTTTGAAAAAGCGAAATCTCTTTTTAAAGGATATTTCCGAATAATCATACATTGGATCTATATCTCGACAGTAAACCTTAGGATATATAGGTTCATTAACTTCAATTTCCGGCAGTAGACTATCGAGATCGTCTCAAATATTAAAAACTTGTTCGATGCTTTCCTTTTTACGGCAGATAATTTGACAAAAACACAAAAAATGACAAATCAACAAAATAGTCTAGTAAATTCTCATTGCTTAAGTAAACAAAAAGGTGACTATTACTTGGCTAAGAATTCTATCTTTTGACATCTCTAGTTTCAAGTAAATACTTCACTATAAAACAAAAGTTACTGCTTAAGTAATTACTTTTACTCAAGTAATTACTTTTACTTGATTATAAATACAAGCATAAGACCGCGGGACATAAAAATGGCTTGGACTTTTGGAGGATTTAGGTTTTTTTTTTATTGCATGAGTTCAACAGACGGCCCACTTGATGGTAAGCGGTTACCATCGCCTATGGACATTTGCAACACCAAAGGTGCTACAAATGCGCTGCTGCTCTCTTAAGGGAGACTGGAACCTGGTCACCAATGCCGGAACACAAATCAAGGTTGTTATGGCGGCATACTCTAGACCCGGGGGTGGTAGCCATCCAGTCGGGCAAATACCTTACTAGCTGACTGTGGGTTGCTTTGTCGCCTCTTACGACAGGCCGCCCCAACGCAGGAAATTGTATTCTTTCTCCGTTCCTGCACGGATAAAAGGGGCCATGGGAAGGCCAACACGTAGAGATCCCGTGATGTGCCGTGACAGTGACCGGCGATTGTCACTGTCTGCACCATATAAAAATGCACCCAAGGACAAGCCCCGGTGAGTGTAGGGCTATTATTATATTGGAATACAAATCAAAAGGTACCGGGCTATTGGGATGAACTGCTAATGGAAGTAGGGATATGGGGCTATGGCGTCTGTCTGCGTGTCACAATGTTCGGGGAACATGGCACGTCGCAATTATAGATAGATAGATAGATAACACTTTATTGCTCACCAAAAAACAAGTACAAAAACAAAATGCATAATTACAATACTTCTTGGCAAAACAACAGGCGGCCTTATCGCTAAAAGCGATCTCTTCCAGGCAACCTAGCTTAAAAGAAATTCTTAACTAATCTGGCGATGTAGGTGGAGCAGAAAAATATAGGACTGTACAATTTAAATATACATACTTACAATATTTTATAAATTTAATACATTTACAATTTACATTTACAATTATCATCTCATGCATTCCTGGAGTTGCCCGAAAGAGATCGCTGTTTAGGGATAAGATCGCTCCTTGTATACGAGGATACATTGGTGTCTACATTCGCGGATACGGACCTCAACTACTATCCACTCACCAGTTCCGAGGTTGGCAGCGTTCTTGTCAACGAGCTGCGACCACTCGGCGAGCAGTGGAACCAGCTCGGGCTGGTCGCTGCTCATCTTCGTCTCCCAGAATTTCCGTTCGGTCAAATGCACGGCGCCGGTCTTCTTCGCCGCCATCTTTTCGTCCGCGAACGACTCGTTCACGAGCAGGTCACGAACTTTGTTTAATCTAAGGGATAAAACTGTATTTTATCGACCCACGAAGAAGTTAGAAAAGTCAATCAAGATTTTTTTTTTTACTGCGTATTTGTGAAACAGGCACAGAGAGCAGCAGCACATTTGTAGCACCTTTGGTGTTGCAAATGTCCATAGGCAATGGTAACCGCTTTCCATCAAGTGGGCCGTCTGCCTGTCTCCTGCAATAAAAAATAAATAAATAAAATTATTGCTTTTACTTGCAATTTACGAGGGCGAGAGAGCTTACTTGTGGAGGGAAAAGTGGGCTCTTGACATCACTAAGGGGAAAAGGGGGATCTCAGGCATCGGAAACCACATTCATCGTACGAAACACTAATAACATATTTAGAGTAGAATAGATTATACTTTATTGCATAACATTAAGATACAATTCGGTAGTTGTCAATTTTTGAGAAACAGGTTTATTTTGAGCCTTGTGGTCTATTTTAGCCAAAATAATAATATTTCAGCAAAAAAACAACATTAACATATTTAATTTAGCAATTTTATAAATATTTTGACATTTCGTGACAAAAACGCGTCAAGCTGTCATGGCGTCTCGCATGACGTCACAGTGTGCAAAACAAACATCTGTTTCATTGAAGTGTTATCTGGGAAGTTATTGATTGAGAACTTCTTGTGTTTTGCACACTATGACGTCACGCGCTCTGATCGGCGTTCATTGTCACGTGGCTAATGGCTGCAATATAACAATTTTATTTCTCAAAAATATCAATTAATATTTAATATTTTAGTTAAAACAATTTATATTTTGTCATATTTAGATCGTAATCTACGATATATATTAAAATCAGCCTATATTTTTAATACTGTCAACTACCGAATTCAAGAAGTTTAAGTACAGAAGGCAATAGGCGGTCTTATAAAAGCAATTTCTTCCAGACAAACTTAGGATGGATTAGAAAAAAATTGTGTAACATGTGGGTTTTGGAAAATAACTAGAATAAAAAATTATATATATAAAATTTTGAAATGGCAAGGCATATAATAGACAGAAATAAGATAAAAATATACATATATTGATATATAAGTATATATTTATAGGTCTTCTGTGAGAGCGTGGTATCACACAGATCGAGCTATCTGCTAGTTAAAGTCTCGTCACAATCTGTCCACCCGTTTTACTGATTAGCCGGAACATCCAGACAGACAGGCAAAATTTATAAAAAAAAATGCATTTTCGCAATCTATGGGTCAGAGTTATCCCCCCATTTTTTAACAAAAATTTTTTGACATTACAAACAGACAATTCAATTTTACTTATATTATTATAATTAACAGAACAAGCAAAATCAAATTTGTTTTCACATTGGCTACGTTCTACTTGAACGCCCAAAATGCTCCTTCAACCGTTCCACATAGCGACCACGGTCGTTACGGTCGCCGCGCAAACCTCACTAATGACGTCATTATTTTCGATCACGCAGCGCTCACAAATACCCATGTCAAGAGATGGGTAGAACAGTCCGTTCCATTAGAGTTTATGATTGTAATGCCCGCAAGCAAGTGGAACGGAAAAAACCGCAGTCGTGAGCGCGTGTGAGCCTCATGTGGAACGTAGCCTAAAGCCCTTCTGATTTAAATAATGATTTTCGAATTCAAGGTACGCCCTTTCACTATTAAATGTGCACTTATGTATTTTTCTTGAGATTTAAGTCTGACGATAACCTCATCTTATGGGCCGGTTCCTATGTGCCCAGCCTCATGGTAAGTGGTTACCGTCGCCTAGACTCTGAGAAAAAAAGACTTGGGAGTCCCCTCTTTTATTTATTTTATTGCACGAGTTCAGCGGAAATGCAGACGGCCCACCTGATGGAAAGCGGATACCATCGCTTATGGACATTGTATAACACCGAAGGTGTTACCATAGTGCTGTCGCTCTCTAAAACCTCTAAACTCTAGAACCTGGCCACTGCTGCCGGAACACAATCCAAGGTTGTTATGGCAGCATACTCTAGACCAGGGGCATATGCCCTACCACCTGACTGTGGGTTGTTTTGCCGCCTCTTACGACAGGCCGCAGGAAACTGTATTCTTTCTCCGTTCCTACACGGATAAAATCTGTCACTTGATTTAGTTTCAGGGCCATAAATTTAAAAAGTAATTATAATTCCGAGTATTCTTCTACTGTGTAATTTCAATTGTATTCCAGGAAAAACGATAAAAAAATCTACTAACAATACCTATAAAATACCCGGGATAAACCTAAAACTATTATCGCACGATATTTCTGTTTGTTTTCCTCCTGTTATCACTACCATTTTATACTTATCACCCGTATTGTGAAACCGCTTAGAATTGTATACTTTTGTTTCCATTATTAAAGGGGGTTTCCAGATTGAAAATTGGCATTTTTTTTCCAATTTAATGAATAAACGTAACATGACCTCCAGAGTGTCGTCATTATTGGACACGTGTCTAAACCAAAGTTTCACATACATTGTGACAAACAACAATAATTTATCATGTTCTGATACCTATAAGGCACAAACTGCACAGGCACTTCCTCGCAACACCAGCATGTAACAGATACACTCTACATTAGTATAAGTTTAGTATTAAAATTTAAAAAAAATATATATTATAAGTTATTCTTAAGGTACACACAACACAACATGAATATCACAAAATTAATGTCACACACAGTAACAAAGATAAACAATAAGCGTGTATGAACTCTAAAAACTTCCATAGTAATTAAGTTATAAAAAAGGGTACGGAACTCGAGTCCGTAGATTTGTTAATTTAAAAAAAAAACTAGCTGATACCCGCCCGCTTCGCGTGCCGTAGAATCCGTTCTTAGCTGACCTCAACTTGGAAAAGAAAGCTCTATAGGTATTATAGTTGCTGAGATATCTTGAAAGTCACCATTTACGTGGATTTCAATTTTATATATATATATATATACACAGTGGTGGTCATCTAATTAGAAACACTACCAACGGTCCTTGACATTATGTAAGATACTTCACCGCAATCGTAGTATTGTTATTTACGAAATAGCTACTATCCACAGCCTACCAATAGTTGTAATTAATATTTAGCGGCGTATCCCTTATTTTGAATAACAGCACTACAACGACCATTGATTCAATCAATTTCATACATTTTTCTAGGGGGATTGAATTCCATGCTTCAACAAATGCTTCATATAGTTCGTTATGACTGGTGTTACGTTTATTTGAGACTTTCTTCTTAACAATACACCAGATTTTCTATCGGGTTTAAATCCGGATATATATTATATATATATGTATATTTTTGTCTTATTTCCACGTCTATTTATACTTACCATCTAAAAATCTTATACATATATATATATTCATTGTATTTATATTGCAAAACCTACATGTTAAACAATTTTCTCTAATCCATCCTAAGGTTGTCTGGAAGAAATTGCTTTTAGTGATAAGACCGCCTATTGTCTTCTGTACTTAAACTTCTTGAATTGTATCTTAATGTTATGCAATAAAGTATATTCTATTCTATTCTATATATATATATTAGTACATACGTAACGTCTCATTCGAATGTTAGGGGTTTTTATTTGTTTATATTAGTTTTATATTTATAACACCATAAAATTCGAAAACTGCTGTCTGTACATTGAAGAAGACTATATAAACAATGGAGAAAAAGATGCATTTTTTTTTAGATTACTTGTCAGTTTGTTCGGGATTCACGTAAAAACTACTGGGCCGCTTTCGATGCGCTTTTCGCTGAGCGACAGCCAATTCTTAGACTTAAAATATGCGCTGCATTTAATCCTGGGAATTATTTAAAATGATTATAATAATAAAAAAACAATGCAATGTGATTTATTGCACTGATTGTTTTTATCCCGGCAATCCGGCATGAATTTTCCCGGGAGCGGTTTTGAAGTTATTCTGGATGCATACTTTCCATCAGGTGGCAAGTCAGCCCGTCTGCTTTACTCCTGCATTAAAAATAGGTGACCTACCTGACGCCATGAACGCCTGCCTTCAACCACAATTGTAGGACTTGGTTGAATTTTTCCCGGACTTCAGAATTGCGGAAGTTAAGATCCGGCTCATCGGCTGCAAAGTGGTGGAGGTAATACTCTTTGCGGTTCTCGCTGATCGTCCAGGCCTTCTCATTATATTCTGACACCTGAGTATATAAAAAAAAACTTCATTAAAGTATACAAACAGGGCGTTCCATTAGTAGCTCACAACACCCTAAAGGCTGCGTTCCACTAGGCGTCCGCGGTCGTCGTGGTCGGGGCGAAAACGTCGCCAATGACGTCATCATTTTCGTTCACACAACGCTCACAACGAACCATGTCAAAAGGCGAGTCGAATAGCCGTTCCACTTGGGTTTACGATTGTAACGCCGGCAAGCAGGTGGGACGGGAAAAATCGCGGTCGTGAACGTGGTCGTTGGGAGTCCCTGATGGAATGTAGCCTATGTGAGCCGTTTTAATTTCAACAGTTAAAATTGACATATTTTCTATGGCCATTGGCAAATTCAGATAAACTTTTAAAATATACTGTTACGAGCTACAGGACTCGAATTAAAATGCCGTTGGAATGACTATAGAATTTATTAGAACTGTACAAACACGTATAAAACAGGTACAAATATAACTGGATACAACCAGTAAAAACTGCACGATTCAATAACACACGCAATGTCCGTCACTATGTCGCTTATCGAATGTACACGTCTTGCTTTGATCGTGGTTCTCGCTAGAACCCTCCGTTCGGGCATTCCTTTTATTTTGTACAAATACAATATGCCTCGACGCAAAACAATAATAACAACAATTAGTAGACACACCTGCCTAATGACGGCCATAAAACAAGTACAATAACAATAGAATGTTTTCCTTAATTACAAATTTTAAGCACAAAGTAAACAAAAGAAGTCCAAATGCGGGAAATTTAATAAACCAGGTTTGTGGGAGGTAGATGTGCTTTCACCTTTTGTCGGCATGTAACAACACCTATTCTTCTCCGTCCGTTCTCCGTTCGGCATTTGGACTTCTTTTGTTTACTTCGTGTTCCAAATTTGTGATTAGAAAACAACCCATTGTGTATTGTAATCTTTAATGGCAGTCATTAGCCAGGCGTGTCGGATTTAAAGTACAAACTGATTCTAGGAAATTCGATCCACGCGGCTGGGTAGACATATTGCATCTGTGCAGTATAAAGCAATGTCTTGATTGAGGGACGAGGCAGTCGAGCGATAACCACGAGCCAAGCTAGACTTGTGTACATTCGGTAGTTTATTTAGTGACGGACTTTGCGCGTGTTATTGAATAACGACCTTCTGCAATACGTTTGGACTTTTTGTGTTCGGTTATATTTGTACCTGTGTTATACGTGTTTGTATAGTTCTAATAAACTCTATAGTAATTCTAACGGCATTTTAATTCGAGTCTCGCGACCAGTAACAATATGTATGTATGTATGTCCTAGATAACTTTTATCTGTCGAATAAACGAATGATAAATCTTACCCAATTATTGGGTACATCTTCCTTCCCGTTCTTGCCCTCCTTCCAAACAAAGTAATCCGTGTACGGGGCGGTTTTGTTTTCACTCATTTGGAACCATATATGGCTCTTCGACACGTAGTTCGGTATCAGATCCACAATAACCCTGCAAAAGACATTTTTTGAAGTGATAACTTCTTATGGGAGGGTAAACCGCTTCGTTACGTAACGCGTTACGGCGCCAGTCTGTCTGGCTTCTCTCATGCAAGTTATCACTTTTGTCAGGCGTCCCGAGACGCACACGTTTTATATTGACTCTGTAGCAAGAAGTCGAACACTGTCTAAAATTAATTATGATAATTTAACAATAACCTGAATTCTTATCTTAGATAATTTAGATTAGATGACACTTTATTGCTCACCAAAATGAAATAAGTACATATGTCACGGTATAACTGTAAAAGCGCTTAGTTTTTGAATAAATAGAAGACTTGATTAGTGGATAACTGATTCTGACATTCGCCGGCCGCTTTTTTTTGTTGTATGAGTTCAGCAGACAGGCAGACGGCCCACTTGATGGAAAGCGGTTACCATCGCCTATGGACATTTGCAACACCAAAGGTGCTACGAATGCTGCTCTCTTAATCGAGACTGGAACCTGGTCACAAATGCCGGAACACAACTCAAGGTTGTTATGGCGACATACTCTAGACCAGGGTGGTAGCCATCCAGTCGGACAAATGCCCTACCACCTGGCTGTGGGTTGTTTTGTCGCCCGCCCGCCCCAATGCAGGAAATTGTATTTTTTCTCCGTTCCTGAACGGATAACACTATTGCTAACCGAAATAAAATAAGTAGAACTGTAAAAATGGTTATTTTCTAAATAAATAGAAGACTTGATTAGTGGATAGCTGATCCTGGCGCTCGCCGGCCGCCGGCGCTGTTTACTAATTACAAACATTCTAAATGACTTCTTTACAATATCCGCCACACGGATAAAATAACCTTTAAGTTATTTATTTATCACACTTGTTATTGCGTGCAGGTTTCTATTAACATATTGTGTGGACAAATAAGATCGGCTCGATGAGTGTAATGCATTTATTCAATGTTACTAAGTGATAGTGATTTGGGTGATAATCTGTTACGACTAGTGCACATTGAACCTTCTATAAATGTCATATTTAATATTATTTTCTTTCATAAGCTGCCATCAATATTACCGCGCCAAAACCAAGAGAATGATGTCGTGTCTTTTATCCTAACACAAATTCTATGTAGTTAGAGGGAGAAAGTATCAGTTTCAAAGTTCGTTTCAATTATCTGTATTTGACCACAAATTTGTGGTGCTTCCCAATGAGCCGTGTGCCACAAGTTCGGCAGCAAAGTGGTGGTTCCGTCTTATAGGTTAAAGCTATCGACTAATTGTAAACGATTTGGCCTTGTTGTATCTCTAACTATTTTAAGTACTGTGTGAATAGTGTGTAATCTTTCAATCGGCATTTAGTTGAACTACCGCAATTAGTGGGAGTATCAATAAAAACCTAAACATTACAAAAGCGATATACTCACTTGATTCCCAATTCCTGAGCTTTTGCGAAGAACTCCTTATACTTGTCTAATAGGTTTGGTTCGTCCAGCACTTCATATGTGGGTACGTCGATAAAGATGCCTCCGGCTTTCATCTTCTGCAGGTTCGACAGCTCACTCGCCAGACTCTCATATTTTAAACCGTTGGCATCCACCAGCGGGTCTTTTTCGAACCTGGTTCCAAATTGTAAATAATTTACAGAAGAAAGAAAGAACTTTATTTGAAGAAATAGCAACGCAATTACATCCCTTAAACATTATTATACACAGAGCATATTTTGAGAATTTGTACGCCGCATTTTCAACACACAAGGTTTGCACTCAGCATATTGCTGTGCCGGAATTATATCCGACACAACACTGATTTCCAGTGCAAACCTTCCTTTTGACGTAAGACCAAAACGACCCAACTTTGTTAAACTAATTATATAGATAATTAGATATCATTTCATTGCTCATCAAAATAATGAAATATAAAAACTAAAATAAATCGGTAAAAAAAGAACATGTATAGTACAAGTAAAACTTGCATGCATCCTTGAAATTCAAACCACTATTTGCTTTGCAAACATTACATAGAGATCTGAAGAGGCAAGTATTGCGCTGTCTGCTCTCTTGCTGCCATGTCTTTCGCTCTCTCAGGTGTAACAAATGACAAAATATGACTGAAGTGTGCAAAATCACGGAACGAGTTAATGTCGAAGCCTATCTAAGTTTTACACATACTGTACGTTGTCTGTGTTTCTCCGCAAGATTTTAGGTCCAGCAAAACCATCATCGTAGCTGGAGGGTATGAATCAAACTTTAAATTGAGAATCTCATAACCGAGCCCAACAAAATAGGAGAAGTAAAAGCACATCATCTCCGCTGGCTCGGTCACCTAGAAAGGATGGGAGAGGATAGCAGTGTGAGGAAAACATATTGGGGTCTGCCGTCTCAAATATCGTTGGGAAAACAGACAGGAGACAGACAGGAGTCGGCAACAAATTGCGAAAGACAGGGAGAAATACGAGTTCTTGTTTCGGAGGCCAAGAGTCACTTTGGGTCGCTGAGCCACGAACACACTACTATAATGGCATCATAAGTTTCGGTATTCGGAGGGAATATTATAATAGCAGACCTTGCGTCACACTTGATCAAGGCGGAGTGGGGTGATTAGGAGTTGACATTACAATTCTGTATTTAGAACTCACCAGGTCTTGGGTACCGGCGCTGCACATTTCGGAGCGCGTATGATGATGGCAATAGCACCGGCGAGCATCGCCAGCCAGGCGGTCCAGAACAACACGAACATGAACCAACGCAGATTCACCCAGAATGGGTCGTCGGCGTACTTCAGGAGCTCCTCCTTGGTCAACCCGGAGAATTGCTAGTGATGAAGGATTCATACAATATTAATTATATAGGCTGAGTCTATTAATACGGGTACTGTACGAACAATTTATAATTATTAATACGGGTACTAAGCCCGGATAACCTCGTTCGTCCGGAGAGAGGATATTAAAAAAAAACTAACCTAATTAAAGATTGAAAATAAGTATTTTACGAAGTTCTTCCAATCCATACAAGAGCAGTACGCAAATACTCGCGTATACTTTGTAGTAATATATAAGCAGATCTTGTTCCGTAATGTACAGCGCCAGTACACATAGGGACTTATCGTGTATGTGTCGGAAAATTATTTTTGGGTGGTTATAAAAAATCTAACCTATATTAAAAATGTTCCGATTTGTTCATAATAAATAAATGTGCCGTGTATCTATACACCACCCTCATATTAGAATTAATTAATTTCTTTTTATTTTCATGTTTTCAATAATTCTTTAAAACATGTCATTAAAAAAAACACCTAACCTAACCTAATTAAAAAACAAGCTAATCATCCAATTCATTCTTTTTTTTTTTTAATTGTATATCTGTACGAATAAATATGATTTATTCGTCCAGTACCCGTACAAATAGTCACATCGAATTACATATTTAAAGGTGGCACTGGATGTAGGAGTTATGTACGAAAATAAGACAATAATCTTTTAAAAACTAGACTTTCAAATGCTGAAACACTAATTAAATGATCTATAACAGTTAGCAGCTAACAGTCAGAATAAGATGCTCGAAAATGCTATACTTTGCATGAAAAAAGCGACGTTGTGCGATAGCTGTGCAACTATCGATACACATCTTATATTGCCCACTTCTCTCGCTTTTTTCCTTCTTGTTGCAGTGGAAATATGCATAATGTAAACATGAGGTAATGGAAAATATGCTAAAAATCCAACAAAATGACCAGACCTGACTCCCTGATGACGGCCCGCTCTCGGGCACCAATGCGATGTTTGATGTGATGGATATCAAAAAATAAACACAAGTATAATGAATATATTTGTAAGCTATATAATATGTTTACGACCATAATTAATTTCAACTTATTCTTTACAGATTATCCTTCGCATAAACTTGACGAAGGTATTTGATTTGACTCACAAGTGTCAAATGTGAGTGACGTTTTTGAATGTGTAATGAATGTCGCTGTTTTAAAATTAACCTCTTTTTCGAAAGATTTTATATAAGAATTCTGTACAAGAGTGGAAAACGGGAACCCTTAAACAGAAGCTTATAGCCTCAGCGTTTGCATAGATATCGTAACCTCAAGATATCTTGCAGTTGGTCCCAACAACATATTCGTAATACAAATCTGTGAAAGGGGCGGCACCTTTACAGAAACGCAGTGTGAATTTGATACGTGGCTAGATATTATAGTAGAAGGCTCTAGACTTGATATACAAGTCATTTTAACACCTGTCATATTCGTAATACAATTCTATGAAAGTGGCGTCATATTTACAGAAACTCATTGTGAATTTGATACGTGGCTAGATATTATAGTAGAAGGCTCTAGATTTGATATACAAGTCATTTTAACACCTGTCATATTCGTAATACAATTCTATGAAAGTGGCGTCATATTTACAGAAACGCATTGTGAATTTAATACGTGGCTAGATATTATAGTAGAATCTAGACTTGATATACAAGTCCCTTTGACACTTGTCATATTCGTAATACAAATCTGTGAAAGTGGCCGAGGTTGTAACCTGGACTATTCGTGATAAAACCGCGTTGTTCACGGAAACTCTTGCAATATCTTATATCCATTTGTCTGTATGTCATAGCTGTTATATTAATGAAACTTGGAAGGAAGATATATCCAGAAGGGACCTTCACGAATAAGTTATCCACAACTCACCCGTTTGTTGGCATCCAGCTCAATCTTTGCGTCTCCGTTCCTGTGATCACCGACCACATATTTAGCATCAGCCATGTCCACTCTGGTCACGATCTTGGCCTCGTCTTCTTTTTGAAGCAATTTCTCTTCGGCCCCGTCAGCAGAAACCTTCTCCCTTGATTTAGAGAGGTTTGATTTTGATGTACGGAATTCTGGAATGAATTACAAAAATTATATATCGACTACATTTTTCACAAATGTATAAGTATATGTTATAAACTATTAAGGTATGCAAAAAAAATATTACGGTAAATACATGAGAGTTTGTACGAGTCGCAGAGATTTTTTTTGTACAATCGGCAGACAACTATGCAATACTTCTAGTATTGTATATTCCCAAATTAAGCAAGTTACGCTTGTGTTATAGGTAATATACAACGGGACTACTCTGGGGCCGATCCCAGATAGTCAGAACATAGTCAATAATGAAGAAAATTCGTTTGCGAAATTTACCATACCAGGAATCTTACCTGGAACCTCTGCGTATGCAACGCATATATGAGTTAGACCAGCAAAGGCTTAGCCCGCTCAACCACAGAGGCCGTCAATTATTAATATTGCTGTGCGTTGTGATAAAAGAAATCTACTTTAAATTTATATAAAAAATAAAAACTTCGTTTAAAAAAACTGACTTCAAAAACTAAAAACTAAAATGTATAAAATAACTTATTTCTAAAGCTATTATTATTCATATATATTATCTAAAACATCTTAAAGTCGGTGCTTAGTAATTTTCAAAATGTAGTAATTTTTATGTTTTACTTTGCACCGACTTCAAGATGTTTCAGATAATATATATTAATAATAATAGCTTTAGAAATAGTTATTTTATACATTTTAGTTTTTTAGTTTTTGAAGTCGGTTTTTTAAACGAAGTTTTTATTTTTTATTTGTTACTTTTTAGTGTCTAGCTATGTATGGGTGGACCTACGAATGGTGCCGCGCTTCTTAAATAATATAGGTCCTAAGAACCGGGAACAAAAAAATGTTCTTAAAATGAAAACCACTGGGCCAAACTATGTCAAATTTTTAAGGGACCACATGGCAGCTATTCCGCGTCGAACAAAAAAAGAATCACGTAAATCGGATCATAAATCACGGAGTAATCGGCGAACATACATAAAAAAAGCAAAAAAAAAAAGATCCCGACGAATTGAGAACCTCCTCCTTTTTTCCAAGTCGGTTAATAAATTGACAGTGAACTTCTAACATGTAAATATTAATCACTATAAATTTTTTCCGGCTTAATTCTGGCCGGGGAGGGTGCACTGCTTACGGCATTTGCTAAACTCGAACAATTACCACGTGCTGATGATTAACGAAAACATTGAGATGAAAAAACCTACAAATCTATAACTCCTTGGACAAATGTCCGTTCCCCTGAAACTGTAGAATTGGAATCCAGACAAGTGGGACGATTTTGGCCTGATATTATTAATCAATACAAAGTCGTGGTAACGTAATTTCAAAGAGCGCGGGTTCGATCCTAGACGGAACGCAAGCACCACTTAGTTTTCTGATCCTATGTGCATATTGTTACAATTACCACGTGCTTACAACGCAAGGAAGTGAAGGAAAAAATCGTTATGCAAATTGAGCATCGAGATAACGATGTATCAAACCCGCCAAGCCGCCTTGGACAAGCGTGGCGGGTATATTGTCCGTTCCCCCTGTAATGGGAGGCCCGAGCCCAGTAGTGGAACATTTATGGGCTGATATTATTATTAATCACTTTTACCCACGATTGTTATTTTTTAACATTTAATATATCTCAAAAAACATTACACCGCTGTACATTAAAATCTTTGTGGCTGAAACCGCTAACACCAAAATGAATTTATTTTGCATATTTTTACATCTAGCGAAATAGCGATCTAGACCCAGTTATTTTTAGGTCATTTATTTCTGGTCTTGTTCAAGTCGTCCCAAACGATTCTTTTGTTTATACAAAATAAAATGGGAACGTAATAATTAGGATCCGTTATTGCTCCCTAATAACGGCCTGACCTTGAGTGCATTTCTATAAGAACAGAGGGGTCAGCATCGATTGATGTCACGCCACGTTTATATTCAACTAGAGTTTACCCCACGGCTGCGCCGCGGGTTAACCTCTAGTGCGTGTCTCTTGTTTATAGAGCAAGTGCTACAGGTTATATTATATTACATTTTTATGTATTTGCCCCCGTCTATCTGTCAACAAAATAAATTACAAAACTTGACCAAAAAGGCCAAAATGGTCTAAATGACCAAATAGGCCAATATGATCAAAAAGGCCAAAATGACCAAATAGGCCAAAATGACCAAATAGGCCAAAATGACCAAAAAGGAAAAATGACCAAATAGGCCAAAATGACCAAATAGGCCAAAATGAAAATTATCCCTTGTCCATCCTCAGTATTTAATTTACATACTTACCGAATTTCAGCCAAATCGGTCCAGTAGTTTTTCCGTAAAAGCATAACAAACAAACAGACAAATATCATGTTATCCCGGAAACTATCCCATTTTTCGGGATAAAAACTATCCTATGTTCATCCTCGGTATCGAAAATATATATATACTGAGTTTCAGCCAAATCGGTCCAGTAGTTTTTACGTGAAAACGGAACAGACAGACAGACAGACAGAGTTACTTTCGCATTTATAATATTAATAGGGATTTTCAAAGGGCTCTCCACGTACGTACTGGCATTCTCGTGACAACACGCAAGTTGACGCAAATCTTTCCTAAGTTCGGTTCGGTCCCAGTTCCAGAGGCCAAATTTAATATTATTTTTGTCCACAATCTGACAGCTGCCATCAAATTGCCGCGCCAAAACCAAGAGAATTATACTGTCTCTTTTATTCTAATACAAATTCTATGTAGTTAGAGAGAGAAAGCATCAGGTCAACGTTCGTTTCAATTATCTGTAATTAACCGCGTATTTGTGGTACTTCCCAATGAGGCGTGTGTGACAGTTCGGCAACAAATTTGTGATGGTTCCGTCTTAGAGGGAGGGCGTCTATGTAAGCGAAGTCGCCAGTTACAGCTAGTATAACTAAACTCGGAGGGAATATACGAATAATATACAAGCATTCAAATATCTATTAAAATGCACTTTCATTTTTTTATTAATATGTATAGATGAAATATAGCAATTAATTTTAACTCAAATTTGAAATTTATAATACCCACTTAACTCGCAACACAAATTAAGAGACAGGGATACATCTTAGAATAAATTTCACTTTGTCTGTGCACACATTGTACGTAAACATATATTCCCAAATTAGGCAATTTACGCTTGAGTTTTGTGACACTAGAGATAATTTTAGGCCGATGCTGTAACACCCAAACCAGAGTAAACAACGTTAAGTTTGCCTATGAAATTAACTCTAGCAGAGACATAGTCAAGATCCCTATAAGTGGTCCATAAAGCAGGCTTCTAAGACAGTGTGATTATCTAGCAATATTCTAGTATGTTATTATATTTTAAAAAATCACTCAAATGTAATATTTTGTTATGGAACCCTATAATGCCTATAATCAATTTAAGTAAATATCAAATACCTCAAAAAGCATTCAACGGGTTTAGCTAAAACTAAATTGTATTAAAATTAAGTTCCGCCGATATGATTTTGTTCATAATTTTCCACATTACAGGTCTAAAGTTCTGGAAAGCAAGCAGAAGTTTTTACTGCCTTAAAAGCGAAATCTCCCGGTCAACGAATTAAATAATTTAGTATTATTTAAGATATGGCTAACAAAACTATACACGGCTATATGAAAGATGCTCGCTACTATGTCAGACTAGGTATATGCAATACCCTGATAGAAATAATCATCCGCAGTTACGTGTACAGCGGTCATCCCAAGTTTTTACTGTTTGTGTGTAAAATCTAAATTAATGAGAGAGGGAAATAGAAAATACTTTATTATACCCCATTACAAAAAATACCGCAAAAAATATACAAAAAAACTTATAGCCTAAAAATATTCTAAATGCACAATAGGCGATCTTATCGCTAAGCAGCGATCTCTTCTAGACAACCCGTGGCAGGAATGAAACAAATTTTGCCAAAGGTATGCAGTTACTTTACTTACATTATTATTTAGTATGCAAATATTATATAAGTAAGAATTATCCTAATGTGTAACGGTATATAGAATACATCTTCCTGCTATATTTCATTGATATAGAGCCAGTAATTTCTGAGAAAACATGTGTCATATATTATTATGTAGGTCCATAGAAGTACAGGCTATATCTAGGTAACGGGTATACTACCCGTTCCCTTAAAAACTGAGAGTTCAGAGCCTGGCAGTAGGATACTTATAGGTTGATATTATTATGTAGGTACATATAAGGTAGGTACGTACATAGAAGTCGTGGTAGCGTAATGGCTTGCGCACGCGTCCCAAACTCAAGGGGCGCGCGTTCGATCCTGGCCGGAACGCATGCACCACTTAGTCAGTTTTCTCATCTAAGGTGCATATTGTTACAATTACCACGTGCTGATAACTGTGAAGGAAAACATCGTGATGCAACCAACACATCGAGATAACCGATATGTCAAACCTGCCAAGACGCCTTGGACAAGCGTGGCGGGTATAGTGTCCGTTCCCCCTATAATAGGAGGCCCGAGCCCAGCAGTAGGACATTTATGGGCTGATATATTATATAAGGAGACGGACATAATGGACATTTACTGTAGTTATCAAAATGATAGAACCCAAAAAAAATTAATTCTAATAATAATACGTAGCAAGCAGACCGCACCTGTGGTTGAGTGGGCTTTTGCGGATTCCTAGCATTGTAAAATTCGTGAACGAACTTCACCCATACCACAAACGTAACTTGCTTGGAGATATACAACGTGCAGATTATTATTATTATTTTAAACTAGGATATGTCCTCGACTTCGTCCACGGTTGGCTTGAAATACGCGCGAGATTCCCGGGATACAATCTACCGCAGCATTTAATTAAATAATGTCAAACATACATTCATTAAATATCACACACAATAACAAAAGTAACAAATAAGCGTGTACAACTTCTAAACTTTTTCTTAAATTTAATTGTAAAGAAAGGGGACGGAACTAGAGTCCGTAGAGTTGTAAATAATAATAAAAAAATTAAAGAATGTTAACTATCGTTTTAAACTGTATCGGAATAAGCATTTTTTTATATAACTACAAACCGCCCCCGTGAAAATTATTGCGGGATTCGCGAGATATAAATATCACACATTTTATTACATAAAATTTGCTATCGATCAGTAAAAAAATCACATTGAAATTAGATATATTTTTTTATCTCGTCATTTTAAACAATTCCCAGAAAAATTCCCGCGGGATTCTGAGGATAAAAAGTAGCACAGATTAAAAGTCTAAAAATTTGCTTTTCATCAGCGAAAACCGCTTCGAAATCGGTAGTTTTTACGTGAATCCCGAACAAACAGACAATCATACAAGAAATCTCAAAAATAATTTATAGCTTTTTTAAAATAGCTTGAATGTTACACTGCATGTTTAGAATTTTATAGATAAGCGCAAATAACACACAAGATGCCTTATCATATGCCTACATATTTTACGTAAAAGCACAAAAACCTACTCACATTTTTTCCCCAACCCAAGTGCGGTTTCCCCAAGTCAACCAGCCCCACGTCGTAACTACCTCAAAATCAATGTCGGACTGAACTCGCAATGCGGATTGCGGACAAATGGAAACGTGTAGTCGAAAGGTGCGGAACAAAAAGGGACGCGAGAACCCGTTCTTGTACTCAGTCGGAAGACAGTCGATTAAATATTTCATCATTCCCCGAAACTAGTGATGGGAAATCGGGATTTCGGAAAAATATAATAATAATAATATTTTTATTGACACCAAAATTAAATCTACATGTTGTCTTAGGGCCGCTTGCATAACGATCGCCTTTAAATAAAATTAGTTAGTCATATTAAACTGTCTAAATACATTTTACTCAAAACGTATTGACAGTTCTTTAAATTTGGCGTTGTGCAAGACGCTAATTGTATTTAAGGGAGTTAAATACGTTTTGTTTCTTAAAAAATTTAAGAAACCTTATGCAAGCGGCCCTTAATCTTAAGTCTTAAATTAAGACTGTTTGGGTGCTAGAAACGAAACTAGGCCAAGCCTGTCTCTTAGGTATTAGTCCCTTCCAGCGACTTTAGAACGTATGTAAAATTTTTAGTAAGTAAGTTTTCTAAAACAAAACAGGCAATAATCTATATTATGAATATATATATATATATATCGGAGGGAAGCTTTAATTGGACGTATCGTTGACTGGATGTATAACGCACAATATCATTTGTTTACATTTTAATTACTTCTAAAATTCTTAATGTAATTTAATTTGATTTGTTGAATGTTTCTATAACTTAAAGATCGTTCTAACCTAATATAAGTTATGAATATTGTAATTTAATAAACGACCAATCAGAGCAGAGCATATGGCGGAGCGGGGTCAGCGCCCTCTATACTTTGAGTAATATCTACTTGGGTAGACTGAGGAGTTTTTGTGACACATTTGGTTGGTGGCTACAGGTCGAGTTGGACCTTTGAGAGTTTTAAAGAAAGTATTGAAGTTGAAAGTATGAGCGGGTGCCCTGAACCCGCTACTCGGTCTAAACTATGTCATAATGTTGATCAAATCTAAATTAAATTGTATAAACCGTGGCTATTGTGTTTTATGCTCGCATTTTATCCTGATGACGCCCACTAAACCTGCAATAACTAAAGATGTCGTGAGAACGAGGCCGTTCTGCGACACATTATATATATAATATATATATATATATATATATATATATATATATATATATATATATATATATATATATATATATATATACATACCGTGTCTGTACATTGAAGCTATTTAAGAAGAAACAACTGGAATAGACTATATAAATGCGAAGAACACGATGTAATTTTTTTTTCTTATCTGTTTTTCGGTTTATATGTTTGTTCGGGATTTACTTAAAAACTACTGGGCCGATTTCGCATCGCCCTTTGTGTTGCAAACGTCCATAGGCGACAATAACCACCTTCCATCAAGTAGGCCGTCCGGCTGATCGCCTGCTCTAGGCGATTAAAAAAATATTTGATTGAAAGTTGGCACTTAGTGTGTTAATTTAAAAAAAGCCCAGCAATATTGTCACGAAATAGTGCTTGGTTCTATAAATTCCTAGAAGCCAATATGCATGTGGACCTATTTAAAATAACGCCCCAGTATGGAGCCTAATATTTTTGTTTTGTAGTTAGCTATTCTCCATTCTAGTACAAATGCGAAAGTGGAATTTAACAATCAAAAATATAATATTTTAAAGTAGAAAGTTATTTCTTTTTATTAATTGCATATCTAAGTCTCTCGAAAAAGTGGAACTGACAATATCTAGTTTTATTTTCAATATGCAAAATCATTTCGTGCTTCGAATAGAAAACTCGTAGAGTTCAAATAATATAGCCGTGACTATTAAGACTCAGTTCCTATACCTTACCGACCGCTCATTTGCCTTACTATCGGTTAAAATTCGACAAAACTACTAACAAGCAGGGCTGTTTTGTGGGGGCCCGTGAGGCCACGCAGTGCCCTTAAAAGACATTTCGAAAATATAGAAAAATTGCGATAAAAATTGAAAAATGAAAAAATTTGAAAAAAAAACAATTTCTGTAATCCTCAAAAAATAAATTGATTTAATTAATAGGTTAAAATTATCCAAATACAAAATCTAATCTATCTTGTCTCAGTTACCTCGGCGCCTCATACGAAATGTGCTATGCTCTTCAAGAGTTTAGATTTTTAAAATCTTGGTATAAGCCTGAGTGCTAATCAGAAAATTGAAAATGTGGTTCAAATATTTGGAAGAAGAAAAAAAGAACTGAACCTGGTACGTACTCTGAAAAGGCGAATAAAAGGTGAATAAACTGTAATTTTTTGGAGTGGAGCTACAAAAAAAAATTATAGACTTACAGAATTAGCGTGCCCCCAAAAAAAAGTGACACAAAAGGCCTGCTTACAGGTAATGTCAAAATTACAAAAGGTAGGTCAATCGAACGAATAGTACCTAAGGTATAGAAACTAGCCACAAGATGACATGTTTAATACTGCTTTGTTAAGTTGCTTGGAGGACACTGTTCTAAGCGTTATAACCGCTTACTGGTTTTACAAATTTTGTATGTCTTTCAAGACCACGAAGCATAAAAATGGCCCGGACATTTGGAGGGCTTGCTTGGGGCCATGGGAAGGCCAATACGTAGAGGCCCCTTGACAATTTTATTGTAAATGTGGCGTGACATTGCCCGGCGTTTATCTTTATCTATAATAAATAATAATGCACCCAAGGACAAGTCTTGGCCAGTGTAGGACTATTGTGGGAAATGAGGACAAAAAGAGTGGACTGCTAGTGTTACTAGGGATCTGAGAATTTGGGGACTCTGGCGGTCTGGCGCGCCTGTCGCGATGTTCAGGGTACATGAAAAAATGGGCAGACGGTGACTCGCCACTCCCTGCATGGGCCCAAAAAATGCCATAGAAGACAGGGGCAACATTACAAGTATTATTATAAGATTTTTTGTAATTGTTTATTTTGATTAGCAATCAGTGTTATCCATAATTTACAAATCTAATATTGTTCTTCCAATCTACTTATAAACAATACGATCTGCATGGCTGAAATAATAAAATAATAAGTACTTTCAAACCCTACCTGCCAAAACACAGCGGGAATTGCATCATCCGAAAGTTAACTCGTGTCTTAACTGAGACGCGCCGGTTTTCTTTTTATACTAACGTGTATTCTTTAAGTTTCTGGTTACTTTTTGTTACGGTAAAATATTTGACTGGTCAAGACATATCTCAAAAGCAGTTCCAAGTAATGCGCCATACAAATATTTATTTTTAAATATATACCTACAGCGTTCTAATATTTTTTAAATGTATCTTTAGGCTGGATCACGGAATGTTAAAATCACCCATTAAAATAACAATTAGTTTGACATGGATCTAATTTTAATATATCTATCTATATAATAAAACTGTAGAGGTCGAATTTCTGTACTATGAAAAAAATGCTAAAAACCGAGTCCGGGGGATATAAGAAGTGAAATAGAACTAATTTAGACTTTAAAAAAAATTGTTTCTCTGTTTGTCTGTTCGTACGGGCTAATCTCCGAAACGACCGGACCGATTTAAATGAAGGTATTTATGGTGGTAGATTATATCCCTGGTCAACATATAGGATACTTTTGATGCCGAAAATTAAAGAGTTCCTGTGGGATGGTTAAAAAACTTTCCACGCGGACAAAGTCGCGGACAGACACTGGTAATATTATAAAATTGTAAACATGCCGTGTCTGGACATTGAAGCTCTTTAAAAAAACAACTAGATTAGACTATATAAAAGACGGAGAACATGATGCATTTTTTTCTATATTTCCTGCCTGTTTGTTCGTGATTCACGTTAAAACTACTAAACACATAAACTCTACCCTAATTTTTATCCTAGAAATCCAGTGGAAGTTTTTCTGGGAATGGTTTAAAATGAATATGAGAATGACTAATTAAAAAAAATTAACTTCCAATGTGATTTATTAACTGATCGATGGCAAATTTTATGTAATAAAGAATTTGATATTTTTATCCCGGAAATATTTTCCCTGGAACGGTTTCAAGTTGTTCGGATGTATACAAATTTGTTTATTCCGACACGGTTTCCACTAAAACAATAGCTTACATTCTTGTTTTAAATGCTGCGATACTTTATGTCCCGGGAATCTCGCGGGAATTTTAAGTCAAACGTGAATGAATCGCGGGCATATCCTAGTTATCCATATAATGATAGGAAAATGGTGCAATGGTCATTATAACATGACCGACAATAAGCTCAATGTACGTGAATAAATGGACGAAAAATTTCAAGAGTCAAATACTGGTGCTTTTATCTGATTAACTTAGACTCAAATTTGGAATAATTTGATCTCAAAATTAGACAAGAACTAACTAACTCCGTTGGCTCAGCGACCCAAAATGTGTCTTGGCCTCCGAAACGAGAACACGCCACCTGTTCCTGTCCTGTGCGATTTCTTGCCAGTTAAGGGCTTGAAGCTCACACAGGTGAGCCTCCACTCTGTCCCTCCAAAATTAGACAAGACCTTTAAAATTTTTCTATACAAGAATTTAGTTTGAATAGAAACTTATCAATACGATGGTTTGAATTTTTTCAACATACGCACCTTTTCTCAACAAATATTTCGAAACACGAAACTAACATGTGGGAATACTACACCAAAATCCTCTGAAGTGCCAAGGAACCGAGTGAAGTACTAATTGAAACTCGACACTCGAGGAAGCTGCCCACTCGTATACACAATTGGACCAGTTAGCCATAGAGCACCCCAAAAAGGAGAACCCTATATCTCTATATTTTTTTACTTTCGATACCCTGATTCGAGGACTCCCAATTAATATGTTAAATAAAAGAAATAAGTAAACACGCTTTTTTAAAAAGGTTTTTAAATACAAGTTTTGAGATCCGGGATATCATGTAGCAGCAGAGTGCTAGCCAAGACAAGTAAAACGGGCCCAAACACGACGGGTCTATCTTATTTGGTACAGGAGTTCCTATGGCCACCTTGCGGCTCCATCATCAGATCAGCTGCATGGTGGAACCATTGCATTATTGGTGGTATTATTGCATTGTCACGCGATATACATATGCGTGCAAAGTTTCAGATCAATCGGAAACCGGGAAGTTAGTCAAATTTAACTTGCAACATTCCACTCGAACTTACATACATACATCCATTGCAAGTTAAATAAAACCTTTTAATAATTTACAGTAATTTCGTGTAAGACAAGACCAAAAGGCAGCCTTATCGCTTTAGAGCAGCGATCTGTCTCAAATAATTAGGACTATGGGTTGTCTGGATTATTAACTGCGTCTTCATTATGTAGTAAACAATGCCAATCAACTTTTTTATATTTTTATTAGCTAAAGACATCTTGCACTATTTTTAGGCATTATATAGTCGTAGCTTTAGTTTACACCCGCCGTAGATTAGCATTAGATACCTAACTTTGTATGACAGAATGTTAATTGTGCAATCATCTGTTACTAATTTGGAGCAGCCGTTACGTTCAGCGCGAATTAATTTACAGCTATATCGCGAGAATGTTACAAACTTACAATAATAACGTAAATAAAACACAGATCAGAGGCAAAGTATTCGCAGGTCATACAATATTTAATTCAAGTGGGAATCAAATCCACAGACAGACACACGTCTACGCAAATCTAGTTAATCGACAAATAACTGCAAAATTACCGTCCAAAAATTTATAAGAAGTGACGCATTAGTTTTCCAAGCAACTACTTAACTAATGCAAATGTAAATGAAGGTTGTAAAGTCTGGAGCAATTAAGTTTCAGTATTGATAAGTCCTAATTGGACCTAATATTTTCCAGAACCCGTATTCATTTACTGTTCTACTTCCAATCGTATTTTTTAAGCAATACAACTGGGCCAATAGAATAATGAGCTTTTGAACTAATCAATGTCTTAACTAATTAGTTGGTCATTAAACTTATGTATTTGTTAAAAAGCCTACAAAACACTCCAAATGACAGCATTATCTTTTAAAAGCAAGATAATGTGATGATGTTTTTATGTTAATTTTTTTTTAGAATTAATTGCAACATGTAATTATCTACACAATTGTTTGTTACTCAAATATCTATTAAAACTCAAATTTGTGCTTCCCTTTTTTACTCTCACTGGATCAGTTGGCATTGTATTTAATTTTTTTAATCAATCATAGTACAGAAACTTACACGAGCTATCTCCACGCTTGTTCATCACAAATATCAAATTAAAACCACTTTCATCTCGATAAAAGAACAATGGTCTATCAAAAAATACATTTCACGCTTCTACTATTGATGATGTTATTTGAATAGCCTAGCATGCTTGTATCGCGTAAGTAACACGTTTGTTTCATCTATTAATTCATTTTAGTGTATATAGACCACTGTCCCGCAAAGTATTGTACCGCGGCACACTGGTGTACCGCGGTCATTAATTAGTTTATTAATACCTCGGAAAAATAAGGTTATGCTGCAATTTAAACTTTAGGTTTGTTAATTAATAATGAATATTGTTTCTATGATTAATAAATAAATGTTAATTTTTTATCTACATCTTTCTCATTCCCGTTATTTGCGCTCTAGTAATAATCTCTCCTTAATGACACCTGTACACACTTCTTCCTTCGTTGACAATTCCTTCACAGTACAGGCTGTCCGTTTATGGAACTCACTGCCACTCAACATCAGACAGGCTAAGTCAGTATTCTCTTTTAAAAATCATGGTTTTTAATTATTTTTGGTCCTCTCAGGTATAAGTGCTGCTTTTCTGTATGTATTATGCTATTTACTGTGTTTATATAGTACATAATTAAGATTTATATTTATTTATTTTATATATTTTGAATATTTTATATTATGTATTATCTACACCGCCACCGTCATGTTTTATTGTTTTCCTTAGTTTAAGGGGTTGCCTGGAAGAGATCGCTTTAAACGATAAGGCCGCCCTTTGTTCAACATTTATTGTATCTAGTTTTTAAGAAAGTAGTTTTAATTTTGGTGAACAATAGTGTTTCATTCATTACTTCAAAAATGATTTTTATTTGTGGTGTACCTCCAAAAATTGTCGTTTTCCTAGATGATTGAACACAAAAAGTTTGGGGAACACTGGCATAGACAATAGCAAAAACTTTTATGTGCTTGACTTGAAATTTCCGCAGGATTTCCGGGACACAAATACCGTAGCATTAAAAAAAATATAAGCTATCGTTTTAATAAAAAAAACTGTGTCGGAATGAGCTAATTTTAATGCACCCGAACACAACAAACCGCTCCCGGGCAAAACTCCCGCGGGATTTCCAGGATCAAAACTATTACAAGTTTTATTACGTAAAATTTGATATAGATCAGTGAAGTGAAGTAAAGTAAAGAAAAGACAACTTAAGTATTTATTTCATATTATCTCCATCTACCCTGCACGCCTAAATGCACTCTGAAGAGGAATCATACATACCATACCATCACAGCAGTAACCCACTTAAAACCACACAGCCATAAAGATAATATCTTACCATCTTACTATTAAAATATTATAGAATTAATTTTAATCACTTTTCAAACAATAATGAATATGTTATTAGACAAATACACCTTTTACTTATGATGTTGACATTTTGGCTATGTTCCGTTAGAGTTTAGACACTCACAAGGACCACACGACGGCGATTTTATCCATTCCACTTACTTGCCGGCTTACAGTTTAATCGTAAACCTAAGTGGAACGGGTATTCGACCTACCTCTTGACATGGGTCATTGTGTGATTGAAAATGATGATGTCATGAGTGACGTTTTCGCCCCGACCACAACGACCGCGGTCGCCTTGTGGCACGGCTAACGGAGCATTTTGGGCGTTGTGAGCTACTAATGGAACTCGCTGTTTGTAAGATAACAAAAAGTATCTTAGTTTTTCTATTATGTGCATTTGTCTACCTATTTTTTTAAACTATACACTTTCAAGTACAAAATTAAACTTAGTGTAACGAATTATTAATACTGTGTAATAAATAAAATTATTTTGTGTATTGTGTGATATTGTTTATTTATTATATTTAGTTTTGGTTAAATAGATTACAAATAGATCGACGGGTGCAAAGTAAATAAAGTTATCTACAAAATGATGATTTATAGTTTATTGTACAATCGTTTTAATAAAACAATTCTTTACAATGTGACATTATTTGTTTTGCATATATCACATTATTTCAATTAATTTTCGAACGTAATAAAAGACAGCTACGTATGTTCTTTCAAATACTACGAAGTTAATACAATCATATTTTCGCTCTCCTGTAAAGTAGCTATTTTGCAGATATCTCTTTTTACTTTGCACCCGTCGAGATTCTTTATAACACAATTATAATTATAAATATGTTGAATTTTAAAATCATTATTATATCATCTGTTCAATATATTTTTCAATAAGGTATTATTGGACGTATACAAAGAAAAAATCTGTCACTAATAAAATTTAACTCATCCTTGTTTATTTGAAATAAAAAATATTTTTAATTAATGTCATACACATAACTAATAGCAAATAAGATAATTTTCTGCAAATAGTGTAGCATGTAGCAAGCTTAAGTAGCCCGGTGGTCTGATTACTAGTATCAAATTAGAGGACCAACACTGCAGTGCAAACCACTCCCTTTCATTGATAACTTGCTATTTGGAGACTGACAACAAAACCATAGAAAACTTTGTACAGCAAGACAGTAGTTCCATTGTTTTAAACTCACTAAATAAACTAAACTCGCACAAGTATATTTGATTCACAAAATTATTAATTGCAGCTACGTCTACCTAAGGATTTTGTTGTAAACTATCTAAAAACTGCTCAAACAGTTTGTTTCGTTCCCTTTGTATATTATTAGACTCTTTTACTATATTTATTAATCTATCTAACTTTTCTTCAACAGTCCTCTGTCTATTTCTCATTTCTAAAGATATTTTTCTAAAGTCTGTAAATCTTTTTCTATTGATTTTTCTTCTTGTGTCTTCACTTTGTTTTGTTGATGTTTCACCAATGTCTTGGATTTCATTTTCAAATTTAGAAGGCTCTCCAATAGACATGAGGGCCTTAGCTACATTTTCAGTAGCCTCTTCTTGCAGTTTCATTTGAATTTCTGGCTGATATTCCCCTTTTACATTGTAAATTTGCTCGAAAACATTAAAATATGGCCATTTCACAACAACCACCTCGTTCCTATTACGTTTTTTCAATAATCGAATGTAAGTTTGTTTTAAATTTCGAAACTTTTTGTCGCAACTGTCGGGACTTTTGCCGACAGCATTCGAAATTTCAATCCAAACATTTTTTTTCTTAACTTTCGGACTGCGAAATTTGTCCAGATTTTGTAGATATAGATCTAGCATTAGCCGAATACTGTTGTGTTCCCAATGATCGTCAGTTTCGACAGGTTCAACCTCCATAACGTCGGACTGATTAATTTGCATATAAACCTCCTCGGTTTCCAGATACTCGACTTCTTGAGCTGAAATTCAAATACGAAACATTATGACCCTAAAGTCCGGATAACGACATCAATTTATATATTATACAATTGAAGCAATTTACTTTTCCGGTTCAATGTAATCGAAATATGACGTTTCAATTTAAAATATCAATTGATAAGGATAAGCCTTATCAATGGATACTTCAATCTCTATAAAAGCTATTAATAATAATAAAGAAATATGTAAAATATAATTACCGCTCATCCTTGAATTGCAATGAAAATACCAAGTAAAGAACTTTGTAAATAATACACAAGTTTACAATCCCGCAAATATTCGTGTCTCTTGCATCATTCAGCGGAGTACAACAAAATGGCGCTGACTCGTCGATCCGAAAAAGCGCTTTACAACCCGACCAAATGACGACGGTCACATTTAAATCCATATGAAAAATATGTTGATAAGATAACACATTACAGCCGTATATTTAATTTTGTGTGTGTATATATATATATATATATATATATAGGCCTAAAACAAAACATACTAAAACGACATAATTACTAAAAATTCGAAACCGTTTTAGCTGAAATTAAACCAGTCTCAAAGAACCTTGAAACTTTCAAAATTAGTTACATTATACGTCATTTTCTGAAGTTTCCGTGGTTAATTGACCTCCACTAATAAAACAATAGCGTGATAAGCTGTATCAGAACAAAGAATAGATTTATGAATTCGTGATTATA
Source organism: Dendrolimus pini (assembly GCA_949752895.1). Classification (NCBI taxonomy): domain Eukaryota; kingdom Metazoa; phylum Arthropoda; class Insecta; order Lepidoptera; family Lasiocampidae; genus Dendrolimus; species Dendrolimus pini. The sequence continues at coordinate 15,906,887 of OX457142.1, forward strand.
TATTAATTAAGACCGTGGTTGTCTGGTAAATAAAAATAAAAAATGGTATTTAATGGAGCGTCAAGTTTCTCAGAATGACAAAAACGGTACCAGATAAGGTCACAGAAAATAGAGAAAAATGTATATTAAAATGTTTTATACTATGCAAAAAAAGTATTATTTGTATAGTAATTACCAGTATCCGCTTCAGGGATGGGTTTGTAAGACGCAACATGTTCATCTTCTTTCACCTGTCCTCCGTCTATAGTAAGATGATTTTTCCGCGGCTCCGACATGATGTAATAAGACCTCAAGATCCGGTTTTGCACTTTCGTGAAAGTTTCTCTCTCCCTTTAATGTCTAATTTCAATTGTCCCGAATATCTTTCACCACTAATATAATATCGACCATCTGTTCGCGACTGAACTGAACAATTTGAATGATTTAGGTAGGAGTAGTGAACGCTGACCTCATGTCATGAATGAATGAAAGATAAAAGATACCACGCCCTTGTTGCCTCCTCTTAAAGCCAGGTATAGATTAAAACTTACAGATGTTGATTTGCGTAAATAAGTTGCAATTTTTATTGTCTAATCTAGTATTCAGGCAAATTATGAACATTGCGAAATTATATAAAAGCCAAACATGTACATGATGAAAATCTACCACAACAAATAACTTTGGCGAGTTTATTAATTTAGTAATTGAATAATGAAGTTAAAAGTTAAAATATCCACATACAATTCAATCTATGTAAAATACCAAATATAATTATGTTATTTTAGTAGTTTGCACCAAGTCTCGCGTATAAATAATAATTTGAACTTCCAGCAAAATCTTATAAAATTGTTTGTTTATTTATTTATTTTATTTTATTATAGAATATATTTAATTAAAGTTTTAGAATACGAGGATGATTAAAATATGTGGCCGTACATTTTACGGATACAAGACAAATATTAATAACACAGAGAATGATGGGATACCTCTATTACTTAGAAAAGATTAGGTATTAGAGTTAATTTTAAAATAGGGACCGTGTACATAAGGTCCATATCGAGGGCTTCATAACAAATAGGCGTACAAACAAAAGTGCACTTTTACACAAGGGACAAAATAATGAATAAAACAAAACTAGTTGATTGTATAAGGCTGAAATTTGGAATACCCTTCTATTTAGGTACACTTGCATACTGATAAGGTTTTCTAAATTGTAACATGCATAGATTTTAGTCAACAACAAAAAAGTGGCATTTTTGCGTATTCCATTTGTTATCGAGCCCTCGATATGTTCGCCATCTGCGTTTTTGTATGTGATGTATTTATGTGACCGTAGATTTACAGCTACTGTGCATTGTCTCGTCAGAAATATGTTCTAATTGGGAGGTAATAATTGGTGTAATAAATAACAGTTTTTTATGAATAACATTTATTACAATGAAACGCCGTGGTATCTCTCAATATAAATACACTAGAGATACCAACAAATATCTGGAATTGATGCTGAATGCGTTTAACTTACTACATCTAGACATTTTAAGACTAGATAAGTTTCATTCGGTATGTAAAAACACGTAATAACTACTCAAAAACTATCGATATCCTAGAACTACTGTGCATTTTAGAGTAATTTTACACATTTTTTGAAAATTAAACTGCACAGCTCAAGGTCCCTTTTCATTTCCCGCCAAATACTCCGAACATTACTTTAGTAACCTGTAAAATCATTCGCTCATTTCATAAGATTGCGTTCGAATACTATATTTTTATTGTGCTCATAAAATGTTATATATTATACTTGTTGGTATTTTTTTAAATATTGCATTCAATTTGTTCTGTGAATAATAATAATATTGCACTTGTAATTACGTAACTTCTAAATGTAATTTTAATGTTAAAAATATTGTGGCGAATGATGATGGAACTGGAACCATCCAGTTAGTTTAAGAACTTTTAGAAAAAGCTAGAACATTCTGGAAGGAAAAGACAAGGACGGATATATATTTAGAAAGCGATAGGCGATGAACGAAAGACAGAGATAGATAGATGATAGAAAGGGATAGACGATGAACGAAAGACAGAGATAGATAGATGTTTAGAAGGGGACAGATAGTAAATAAAAGAATAACGAAATTATGGGTTCCAGAAAATTCTTCCGGGTATATAAACAGCGTAAGGCGCGCCTACCGGGCATTTTAGAGTTGAATTGAGTTCAAGACGGCGAAGCGACAAGTGCGATACTAAAGAGTTGGAAGAGAAGGTTAATAGAAGACAGTGACGAGTTAAGTGGTGATTTTAATGACAAGTTCAGTGGACAGTTAAGTGAAGGAGGTGTGTAGCGTAAGTTCGAGAGAAGAACCAGAAGCGAGCTACACGCGGTAATATCGGAGGTGAGCACTGCAGTAGCAGGAGGTGGTCTACGCAATATCGGTGACGGTATTGTGAACGAGACACCTTATCATCAGGACTGTGCATCGTTGGTCGTGCGTATAGGGCAACCCTGCAGAGAGGTATTACGTGCGGCTCTGTAAGTCAATAAAAGCTTTTAGACAAAAACTGGTGTTTTCTTCCAATCCATAGCAATCCATATAGTGCGTACACCCCGCTCGCACGTAACATTTGGTGTCAGAAGTGGGATTGGAAGACAAAATTCCAGTAATGCCAAGAGATGGCGTCAACACTCGTGCTAGGGCAGCCGCCCAGCAACAAGAGAATTTAGAACCAGAGAGCTCTGTGGAAGAAAACCCTGAGAAGTTATACGACCCTGTTGAGGGGACCTCAACAGGTCCATCGAGCACGCAGCCTCCTAAATCGGAGTTCTGGGCATTGTTAGAGCAGCTTCGAGCGATGCAGGACGAACAAGCCCGCCGTCAGGAGGAACAAGCTCACCGCCAAGAGGAGCAGCTGTTCCTCTTGGCGGTGGGCTTGTTCGTCCTGCATCGCTCGCAGCTGTTCCTCTTGGCGGCGAGCTTGTTCCTCCTGACGGCGGGCTTGTTCTTCTTGACGGCGGTCTTGTTCCTCTTGGCGGCGAGCTTGTTCCTCTTGGCGGCGGTCTTATTCCTCTTGGCGGCGAGCTTGTTCCTCTCGACTGCGAGCTTGTTCGTCCTGCATCACTCGCAGCTGCTCTAACAATGCCCAGAACTCCGATTTAGGAGGCTGCGTGCTCGATGGACCTGTTGAGGTCCCCTCAACAGGGTCGTATAACTCCCCAGGGTTTTCTTCCACAGAGCTCTCTGGTTCTAAATTCTCTTGTTGCTGGGCGGCTGCCCTAGCACGAGTGTTGACGCCGTCTCTTGGCATTACTGGCATTTTATCTTACAATCCCACTTCTGACACCAAATGTTACGTGCGAGCGGGGCGTACGCACTATATGGATTGCTATGGATTGGAAGAAAACACCAGTTTTTGTCTAAAAGCTTTTATTGACTTACAGAGCCGCACGTAATACCTCTCTGCAGGGTTGCCCTATACGCACGACCAACGATGTACAGTCCCGATGATAAGGTGTCTCGTTCACAATACCGTCACCGATATTGCGTAGACCACCTCCTGCTACTGCAGTGCTCACCTCCGATATTACCGCGTGTAGCTCGCTTCTGGTTCTTCCCTCGAACTACGCTACACACCTCCTTCACTTAACTGTCCACTGAACTTGTCACTAAAATCACCACTTAACTCGTCACTGTCTTCTATTAACCTTCTCTTCCAACTCTTTAGTATCGCACTTGTCGCTTCGCAGTCTTGAACTCAATTCAACTCTAAAATGCCCGGTAGGCGCGCCTTACGCTGTTTATATACCCGGAAGAATTTTCTGGAACCCATAATTTCGTTATTCTTTTATTTACTATCTGTCCCTTTCTAAACATCTATCTATCTCTGTCCTTTCCTTCCCGAACCTTCTGTTCGGGAACTTTCTTTCTACATCTATCCCTTTCTAACATTTATCTATCTCTGTCTTTCGTTCATCGTCTATCCCTTTCTATCATCTATCTATCTCTGTCTTTCGTTCATCGCCTATCGCTTTCTAAATATATATCCGTCCTTGTCTTTTCCTTCCAGAATGTTCTAGCTTTTTCTAAAAGTTCTTAAACTAAGTGGATCATTCCAGTTCCACCATCATTCGCCACAATATTTATCTGGTTTCTGAAAACTGCACTTTGACATTTGGTCAAGTTTCGCAAAAGGCAATGACCTTCACCTAAAATTGTCGAGGGGTTAAGAAAAAGAAAGAGATACAAATATACATTAGTTTCAAAAATGAAGAAGATAGATATTCATATAGGTAACTACAGTTGTAAAAATAAAAACAGATAATTTGTAAATTTAAAAAAATTAATATATCTTTTTGGATTGTTTTATATTTTTTGTATATACTATATAGTGTATAGTCTAAAAAATATACAGATAAGTGAACCTTTGATAGATATCATAGATAATTTATAGTTAAATTTGTGGCTATAAGTAGTTAAAATGTGCACAATTCCTCCTCCACCACCATTACTGCCAACAACAACGAACAACCTGAAGCTCTCATCATTAACAGGACCTCAACAAGACTTGAAGAAGAAACCATTTAATGACTTAGCCTTATGTCAGTGGTGCGAAAAACACCCAGAGTTAAGGGAAGCATGCATCAAAAACAGTATTTGTCTGTACAATGATCCTTTTAAATACAAGCTCAGGTATTTTGAGTCCATTCAACAGGTAGGACCTACTTGCGGCCTTGTAGCACTATCTATGCTATTAAGTGGTACAGTTTCTGCTGAGAAAATACTAAGCATAGCTAAAGATTTAGGATACACAAACAATGGAGAGATGTTCAGTTGTAAGCGACTGGCTGATTTAGCTAAAGAAGTCTTTAAATTGGCTAATGTGAATAATTTAACTGTGCAAGTTCAGAAAGGAGGTTTATGTAGCCAAGACACAATTGATAGACTGCTTGATGGTGCTGTTTTGCTAGTTCCGTATCCTTTTTATTTGCTTTTAAAAATTAATGCTACATTTAAATCTTGATCTATTATTTAGTCTGGTCAAAATGAAAGTTATAAAATTAAATCTGGTCAATCTACTTGATTTCACTTGCATAGTCTATAGCACAGAACACAATACTCGGGTGTGGTTTACATATATGTCCCCAGAATCATAAGTAATGAGGGGGAAGGGGGGAGGGGGAGGGAGGAAAACGTACCCCTTCTGCAACTCCCATGTGCCGGAAATGTATAGTTCCTGAGTTATTAATGTTTTTGTCAATCTAACCTCACTTCTGTTTTTCACTAATATATAAAATAAATAGTGAATGGTTACAGTCGGTTCTGGCTACACAAAACCTAACCTAACCAACTGTTTAAAACTCCACATATTTAAATTTTCGGATACATACAGTCTCCTATTTCGATAAATCCCGTCAAAAAACGTAAAAAAACGTCTCGGCGACAAAATTACCAGATCATTGTTGTGAATTTCAAACTTCGATAATTAATTGAATATGTATTTTTTCCACTCAAAACCAATTTCAGTTGTTATAAATAAGTCTTAAATATATTCCTAAACACATTAACCATTAAAATCATCCAGGAAATCATCCGGGGACATATATGTAAACCCAACCCTAATACTCTCTAACGAGAGGTCTATAGATCAGTAGTCCATAGAATCTATCCTGTTTTACAGGATAAAATATAATGCGAAGCATGGGTGCTCAAATTTGAACTGTCTATGATCTACCTCTTTATTGTTAGACTTCAAGCGTTCAACTCTGCAAGGCAAAAATGTATATATAGCAATTTTTCTCAAGATTGACTCAAAAAGTGCTTATGATTGACTGCTGATGTACAAATTCCAGGATTGAGTCTTTTTGGGCTACATTTAGGAAAGGTACTTACAGTTTTTACTCCGGTCAGGGATTGGCCTCGGAGTTGTCTCTTGGATACTATGCAATATGTGTGAAATGCTTTTGCTTGTGAGGATACAGTGTATGTGTATTTGATAATTTTTTATTAGCCTATTTATTATTATTATATTCATCTCTTATTTAAGAATTGTGTAAATACCAAATATCATAATAAATGGTTCATTCTTCAATGCTCTCACTAACTAAGACATTATTCATTTATTTATTTATCCTATATACAGTGTCCTATCCTAATTTATTAGCCTAGCAAACATACAACACCCATTGAAGTGTTATATAGAAGCTATACATACCACTGTATGTGTTATTTGGTTATAAAACCGACTTTTTTTTAATTGAAAATATCTCATGTCTCAAAAACTATTCAACAGATCTTGTTTAAACCAATTTTGAGTTTCTTAAAGCTGTAAAATACTGAACAAGTGTAAATGGTATTTGACTTTGTCAGAATTTTCTCTGTATAGTTTAAAAATTATAAGAGGGACATAAACAATATTTCAGACTTAAGAAACTAATATCTCCCCATATAATGACTATAATTTTTTTTGAAATTGAAGTTCATAATTTTTTTTTTAATAATTACATATGATTGAATACAATGCAAGAAACCTTATTTGTATTGTATTCTACCCATAGTCCCTCAAGACTATTAGTAGAATACTGAGCCTAGATCACCGTCTTCTAAGGGTAAGGTGCCCAGAAGGCTGGCTACGTTTCCTCGCTGGATCGCCATACTGATCCGTTGGCCGAGGTAAGCACCAGCCAACAGTCACCACCTTACCACCACCAGCACTGACATAAAAAAGTTATTAATGTTAATTTAATGCAATAAAGTTAATGTAAAAGTTATTAAATAAACTTATCAACTAATAGTCATGATTTTGCAGATGTAACTAAGGACTTGCCATATAACTGTATACCCCTTTAAAAAAAATTCAAACCTCATTGAAGCCAAGCCTAATTTATATTTCTTTTCACTACACTGTTGTGTAGTGGTATAAAGATTACATATTTCCACTTCCAACCACATTGTCCTAATAGTTTCTAAGAAAAATGACTGACATACAACACACACACAAACAAGGAGATATTATAACAATTTCATTAAGGTTATATTTTACTACAATGGCACTAGAACCCTAAACAAGTCATCCGTGCAGGAACGGAGAAAGAATACAATTTCCTGCGGCCGGGCGGCCTGTCGTAAGAGGCGACAAAACAACCCACAGCCAGGTGGTAGGGCATTTGCCCGACTGGATGGAACTGGAACAACCTTGTGTTCCAGCATTAGTAACCAGGTTCCAATCTCCCTCCCTTAAGAGAGCAGCAGCGCATTTGTAGCACTTTTGGTGTTGCAAATGTCCATAGGCGATGGTAACCGCTTTCCATCAAGTGGGCCGTCTGCCTGTCTGCTGGACTCGTGGAATTAAAAAAAAATTAAAAAAGGACTAAACAAACTCAAATTGGATTGAATTAAATTTACATTATTTTTCAAACAATAACCTTATAAACAAATCAGTTACGATGCAGACTGCAATCATTCACCCTGCCTGAAGAATGGACATACTGCACATTGGGCTCTTATCTGTGGCATCATTGTCGCTAAAGATAGAGATTTTGATATTGATCCAAATAATGTTCACGTTTTCGCCAAGCATGGGAAATCAAAGAATTTAGCTGCATGGAAGTTAGATGATTTGGACAAGAGTAATGAGAACTTGGTAGAGTTTTCACCAAAAAGAGGTGGTGACGATCTGGTGTATGTCTTACCTGATGGTGGTATTGGCGGGGAAAATGGGTTGAAAAACCAATATTTAGTGATAGAAGGTTTTTAATGCTTGAAAAAAGAAGAAAAAAGACTGTTAGTTTCTGCTCCATATATGTTACTAAAAAAATTTAAACATATGTAGTCAATTGAAATGCATGGTGCTTTATTTATGACTAAAACATCCAACGTTTTTTTGGATGTTTAGATTTTTAATAATTTTTAACTCTTAGATTGTTTACGTAGTTTTTAAGTCTTTTACTGACTTCTGACTGAGAAATCATATTTTGAAAAGACTTAAACAGTCTTTTCAAAATATGATTTCTATTGACTTAGCTAATTTATTAAGTTAAAATCTTTTATAACATTTATTAATGTGTTATTTAGTAATAAATATTTTATGGTTATTATATTTTCTCTTATTTATTAGCCCCTCTTAAAATAAAAAAATAACAGCTCATAAACGTTCCACTGCTAGACTCGGATCTCCTATCCATGTATAGGGGAACGGAGAGTATACCCACCACATTTGTAAAAGCTTGACTGGCGGGTTTTTGTCACATTGATTATCTCAATATGCAGTTTTCACCACACAGTGATAGTATACAACAATATACAATTATACATGTTAGATCTGAAAACTGCTTTATTGTAAGTGGTGCATGCGTTCCAGCCAGGATTCAAACCCACGCCTGTTTAAGTCTGGGACAGATGCGCTAACTACTAAGCAACTATAGCTACATAGCCCAACAACTTCCTTGTTAATAAGAAAATAAAAGTTCCATATTAAATCAAACTCTTCAAGTTTAATGCAAAAATTTATTTGTACAATAAATACAAATCATACTTGCAAATTATATGTTAAAATAATAAATCTCATCACATTATTACTTAAAAAAATATGGGGTAATATTTTTTCTGAACCTCATTTAGTAATTATTGTCCACATGATGTTAGTCTTGTGTAGTACATGAACGAATTCCCTATCCCTACACTATGTACTGTACTGAAAGAAACGTTTCACATTATATAAAACGATAATCGTTCTGTTCTGTCAGAGATTTGACAGTATTGTGTAGTTCACGAATGATAAACTATTGGACCGTAATTCGACTGCTAGCAAAGCTCAAAAAATTAAATTAACCGAATGATGGGTACTATTATGCTGGGGCTTCTGCGTTAGTGTTAAAGATTTAGGCTGCCCAAATGCGTTTTATTTCAAGCGTTAAAAAATAACTCTGTAAACGCGTACCCACATTAGTCTTTATTATATATACGTTATCTGTCAATATTTAACTTCAATAGTAATGTTGCAAATCCAATAACGCCTTAAACCCGTCGCCATATCTGCGTGAAACGGCCTATATTTTTAACACTATCCCAAATAAAGCCGCACCTTTACTCGTAATATGAGCTAGTACAGTGCCGAATTATACTAGAAAAGAGAGCTCACTTGGTCATCCCACTAAACACAAGACTAGCGCTAATTTTCATTACATACAATTATTAACCGACTTTGAAAAAAGGAGGAAGTTCTCAATTCGTCGGGATCTTTTTTGTTGTTGCTTTTTTATGTATGTTCGCCGATTACTCCGTGATTTATGATCAGATTTACGTGATTCTTTTTTTTCGACGCGGAATAGCTTCCGATTGGTCCCCTAAAAATTTGACATAGTTTGGCCCAGTACTTTTCATTTTACGAACATTTTTTTGTTCCCGGTTCTTGGGCCCAAATATTTTTTAAGAAGCGCGGCACCATTCGTAGGTCCACCCATACATAGCTAGACACTAAAAGTAACAAATAAAAAATAAAAACTTCGTTTAAAAAAACCGACTTCAAAAACTAAAATGTATAAAATAACTTATTTCTAAAGCTATTATTATTGACATATATTATCTAAAACATCTTGAAGTCGGTGCAAAGTAAAACATAAAAATTACTATATTTTGAAAATTACTAAGCACCGACTTTAAGATGTTTTAGATAATATATATTAAAAATAGCTTTAGAAATAAGTTATTTTATAAATTTTAGTTTTTGAAGTCGGTTTTTTTAAACTAAGTTTTTATTTTTTTGTCTCTCACAAATTACATTGACACATTATTTATCGTGGACTGCGTGAAGGATGATATGATGATTTGTGGTGTGACAGAAGATGTATGTCAAAATAGAAGAGTGTGGAATGAAAAGACATATTGTGCCGACCCCAATTAATTGGGATATGGGGAAAGAAAAGAGAGATTATTTATCGTATTTAACATCATTATATGTCTCTTTTACTCGCACAAAAATATATTAGCGTCGCATTCGTACAATACTAATGAATAGCGGATGAGATGACAAGAAAATTGTGCGCGAGTGAAAGAGATAGGTAGTGTTGGGTCATTACACTATTTTTTTGCTTAGGTAACATTTAAACAAACTGTCGTCAATTTTGGAATAAAAAAAATCACAAAATAACTTGTTACAGCTCCAAACGTGTTTGTGTAAAATGGGAATTAATGAGTTACATTTTTGGAATTACTTCGACATATATTTCTATAAAACGAATGAAGTTTTTACCTGCTTTTACAATTTTAGATTTTGTTAGGCGAAGAATTACTAAATGAGGTTGATAAATCAAACTTCTTACCCTAGTAATAAAATATTTTAAAGACATACCAGTCAGTTTGCGAATAAAACATACGCATTTAACTCCAAGACAAAAATCCAAATTATTGCACAATCAAGTATAGGTACGCCAATAATTTCGAGACGTAAAATTTAAATCTTTTGTACTAATTTTATCCAACTTAAAAATATGTTTTACGCTAAAAGAATGTCTGTAGTATAGAGTAAGTTTATTTGGCCATTTATGGACAAAATTGTGATGGTTATATGTTTTAAAAATAATTTTATACCCCATTCTACGTCCCTTTCTTTTACGTGTAATATATCCTTACTCTTTGTTGGAGACCAATTTTGCAATAACTGATCCTTATGCTAGCAACAAATTTCAAAAGGACTACAAGCTAGAACGTGTAACGTACAATGGTGTTTAAAAAGTGGTCAGTACAAATTAAATCATAATACAATACTCGCCTGTCTACCGTCATATTTTCTCGCCAAGAAAGGCTCGTAAGAAGCTCTAAAGAAAGCTAATAGATGCGATAATGTGGAAGAACAGAAGGTTTACTGGACTTAATAAAAACATGTTTCATAAGGGTAGTGTAGTTATATGACCACTAATTATAACATTAATAGCTCGAAATTAATATTATAATTTATGTCAACTTCGAATTGTAAAAGTTAATACTTGTACGTGTATACCCAGCTATTTGAATAAGTAAAAAATGACTTGGGGTTATTTTAATAAGATGTATTCTTTAATCTATACAAATAAATAAAATTGAAATCTCTGTTTGTAATGTCAAAATAAAAATGTGAATAAATCCGACCATTAGACTCCAATAATGCAATTTTTAGGTTTTTTTTGTCTGTCTGGATGTTCCGTCGAATCTCTGAAATGGCTGGACCGTCTTTGACAGGACTTTCACTGGACGATAGCTGATGTTATAACGAGTAACTTAGGCTACTAACATTAGGATTCAGCAAAAACATCGCTAGGAAACTATAAATTCCACTGGTATATGAAGTTGCTAGACATCATACAATCATTGAATCAAATATTATTATGAACTTTTAAACTGATGTTACTTGTAACCAGATATTAACTACAATCCGAAGATAACAACCTCCAGGATACCCCAGGATCAGGATACCTCCAATACCAATTAATAATAAATCCACAAGCTCTCAAGCAGCGACAAGTAAGATGTGGTCATTTTTTTTGCAAAATCTGTTATACGCTTGATAACCGCTGCATCTCAAAATTGTACAAAATTATCTTGGCAGAAAACGTTACGTTTCTAATATCAGTTATTTGATGCAATTTTTTGTCACCGATAGCTTATTCTGAATGATTTTCAAACATATATATATTCACTCCTTGCACATATTAATTACACAATACTGACATGGACTGCAAACGGCTTTTGATGATATAAAAAATGCGGTTAGGTCCACAACTGTTAAAGAATGTTTTTTAATTTGATTCGATAAATATTTGCTCCTAAAGTATTAACGAATTACCCCGTCTTCCTCAATAAATGCTATAATGGAGTACTACATATTTTCGTCTAAAGAAAAAGTCTACACTGTGCAGTGTTAGCTGATGGTATATTTTCGTTCTTTTTCATGTCACATGACTTAAAAGATTGCACCGAATTAGGTATTAATCTAATATTTCAACCATGGAAGATATAGATAGATTATCTTATGCTCCGGTATTGTAACAGAGAGAATGTAGTTCAGTGACCCAGTGGCTGTACAAACATATCGCCATCTCGCTCGCTCAATAGCAAAGAGCGAACGCACCAGTAACACACTTCTACGAGTGCGAAAGAGATAGAATAATGGTTCCTTATACAAAATGCTATCTGCTGTTCTCCCACTGTTTGATTTAGATTTGACGTTCAAGAATATTAATGAAATTTTAAAATCGAAAACAATTCAGAACAAGAAACCGTGACAACTTCAAAACAGGTTAACGCTATGACAAGTCTTATTCTAACAATATTACACATTAAGTTATAACATTTATTTATTAAGTTTTTATTAAATTTGAAAATGATTACACTCGTCGATAATACACAAACTATTGTCAGACATATTAAGGGATAATAATCTATAAATGAATACGAGTATATTTCATTGTTCAATAACCATTTCCAATTTACTTGAATTTTTATAATTAAAAATGAAATAAATTTAATAAAAAATATAAGCAAGATGTGTTTTTATGTATGTGTATATATATATATATATATATATATATATATATATATATATATATATATACACACACATCACATGAAAAAACATACTTCACATTAAAATTATTAAGTAAATAGAAAAGTTAGGTTATTACTATTGATTTTTGTGAGTACAGAGTATGTTTCATATAGAATAATAAATACATCTTCATCACATTTATATATATGTCATTTCATAATATTCGGTCTTGCATACAAGTATTTTGCTCATTTTTTTAAACGCAAGTGTTAGTTGTACTGAATTCGTTTTAATTAAACTATAATACAAGTTTTTTTTATATATATTTAAATACCAAAATAATATTGATTGGTCAAAATGCTTATTGAACAATAAATATAACAGCATAATAATATGTTACACCCATTACAAAGTAAACATTTCAAATGGATATTGTTCATAACTAGGTTATTATTGATACAAAATGTATAAAATCTCATTAGGAAATTAAACTGAGATCAAAATCTTTATAACTGTGCGAAAATCTTGAATTTGAAATATTGAAATGGTCAAGATTCAGAACCCTTATTCAGTTTTTGACTCCTAACTAACATTCCCATAGCTAGCTAGCTCTAACATTACCACTGGCTGCTGAATATAACTGAAAGACAGATTTCTGTGACAATTTGAAACGCCTCTCGCGAAAGCATCTTGAATTAAATACTATATTAGTACTATACTCGTGTTAAACACTAAAACATCGATGCACTAGTGCATGAACAACACGTGCGGTGTATCATTTATCGATAACATATATTTTCATAGTATTGACAGACATCGAGACTAAACTAGTGCGTCACTACGCCTCCCATTGGGCATGTAAGTGTGACAGAGAGAGACGTAAGCGCTGTCCTATTCCCACATGTCATTGCCCCACGGGCAGCGAGTGTTTGACACGAGTATAACTTAAGAACTTTTTAGTTAATAGGGACTGTCGCAGTAAGCGCCTTGACTAGGGTTGCCAGACGTCCCGTATTTCCCCGGACGTCCCGTATTTTAGGCTTAGTTTAAAATGTCCCGCCGGGACTGACTCTGTCCCGTATTCGAACCGTGCTTCGTTTTTAATTATTAAATCGATCGATCTACGCGAGACAAAAATACCCACGCATGCAACGTTCGCAACTTCGTATACACATCAACTCGGATTAAGAAAGTTCGAGAGAATTTATGGTTTAATTATACACTTGAATTGTTAATAATTTAAAAAAATGTTCGAAAACATATTTTCAAAATGTCCACACTACTTTCAATTGTAGCAATGAACATTTTATCAAAAAAAATTAAGAATAACACTATATAATTTAGTTTTTTATTTGTCCCGGGTAAAACACTAAATTCTCGTATTTTTTTGCCTATTTAAGCATTTGCCCCTTATAAGCTGAAAAAATAATCTGGCAACCCTAGCCTTGACTATCAGCGCCAATGCAGCAGTCACAGAAATAAAATGACAGCATGTCAGTGCTAATCTTAGCACTGACATGCTGTCATGTGTCATACGCATCTGCGTAGAGGCCAGTGCAGTTTACATTTCCTTAAGCGGTTAGCTTATGGACGATGTAGGTGTAATAATAAGGTTCATATCTTGACGAAATGGGAACAAAATGTTAAATATTCAAATATATTATTAGCACAATTCAATGTTCTATGAAAGAATTTATTGAACGACAATCAGCTAGTGCAAAACGTAGCTCTGTAAGCTCCTAACGCCTAGATGACTATAGGGCCTGACGTCTGAAGCCATTCCTCTCGACTTTTGAAGTTTTATTAATGTTAACATATTTTAAACCAACTGGAAAATAAAAAATACTTGTTAAAATTCTCAACTATGTACAGTATTGTAAGTTTTAAATTATAAAATGCCAAAAAACGATAAACTGTACCGCCGTCCAATACAATTAAGAAATTTTATACAGCTATACGTTTTATACTAGGCGATTGTAATTCGTATTATAGTTCTTCTATGGTATAAGATCAGGGGTCTACAACAAACCAAGAGAGAATGGCTCATCGAAGTGATAACTTCTTATGGGAGGATAAACACTTCGTTACGTAACGCGTTACGGCGCCAGTCAGGCTTCCTTTTCTCTTATGTAAGATTAGTTTAAGTTATCACTTCTTTCGGGCGTTCCGAGACATTTTTTATTATTATTATTGTTGGGATGAGTTTTCTAAAAACCACAGAATTATAATTACTCGATATTATTCACTTGCTAGGTAAATCTACACAAGTATAATACGCAAAAAAATTAACTTAAGCATAATAATTAACAAATAATTGAAATAAATCCCACTAATATTGAAAAACTTGTAAAATATACTAATGAAATGTTATTTAAGAAACGGCTTTAACCTTTGGAACTGGCTGCAGTAATCAGTATGGCCCTAAGGCTGGAAAGTTTGAAGACCCCTGATATAGATCATGAAACCTGCATAGAATAATAAAAAAGTAGACAGAAATGTCAGGAATTAAAATATCACCAACAGATGGCGCTTCGTAAACCTCCATACGCACAGCGAACTCCTAAGAATGTTAAATTTCACAACGACTACTTCACTAATCATTTACAATTATTATATTTTATATCTTTGTGTAATATATTAATTATTAGTAATATTTATTACATATACTATGATATCATGAGACAGTCCTTGGCTTGAGAGGCGACGCCCCAAAGTGATATCTACGTCGAAATAAAACAACCCAAGAATGCCGAAACAGTAAATAATTTTTACAAGTGGCTCGGAATTTATTTCGCGTTTTTATTTTAGGAATATCTCAATATGTATGTCGAAACATTCTAAGAGAATAGCAGAAGGTTGAGAACTCGAAAGGACACATCATTTTTACTTAGTAATTCAATGGAAAAATATCTGCAAATAATCGCCCAGTAAAAGAATAACTGAAAAATTCGCAAATCACCCAACAAGGCGTCATTTTCAAATTTTGGAACCTTCACCAATTTGATGATGTTGCATAGAGAGAGTCATTATTATTCAATCAAAATTTAGTGCTTGACTGGAATTATTATATCTTGGAGTTAACATTTTATATCAACCCCAAAAAATTTAGATCTTAAAAAAAAATTTGGAGAAAAAATTCCGATCCGTAAGCCCCGGTCACAGGTCATATGTCTCTTATGTGGCGCCATGAGACCTGTGGGATTTATGAGTTTACAGAGTCAAGATTCTACTGAATGAATTCTTAGTATGTGTTTTCCATGATACTTACAAAATTTACGTTTCAACAATAAAAGTATCAAAGTAATTTTGAAAACGATATTGATTTTTCAAAATGAACTAAGCCATATTTCCAGGTATTAGTTTTTATTAAAATAACTTCAAAATGTGTCCACTTCGATAAACAAAAGTTTTTAGCTGCAATGAAAGTTTTGAAAAGACGGCAATGACGCTATAAAATTTATTATTTTAAAATAAACAAAAAGTGCATTCACGAATCACAGATACAATCAATGGATTTCATTTAAAAGAAACAATAATTCACTTACATGCATTTTTATACGACTCCAAACCATATACCACCTCTATATGATATGTGCCGTAAATTTTGAATTTACAAAAAGATCTAAAATTCGGAATTTTCGGAAAAAATCTCAGACACTTTCAAACGTTTCTCAATAAGATACTAACCAAAACAAATTGAAATTGGAAAAATAAAATTTACAACGCTTCGGAAATTCGTACAACAATACAATACAAACTTAAAAGATAATACAAACTTAAATACGTCCTTGAAGTTCGTACAGGTTATTGCGAAGAGTATTGCACTCTCGCTCGGCCTATCCGGATTCGCATGGCATCTCTTTCGCACGAGACACTGTCAGGTGTAACGAACCTGAACGTACGAATAGACTGGATCTACGCAAACGTCTCAAGAAACGCATTTAAATTTTGCGTAAAGTACTACGATGAAATATGTTCCGAAATTGCCAAATTTTAGTACTTTTCAGAGTTTCCCCATTTGATTCAGATATCAGATACTTACCCGCATAGCAAATAAATGTCATCATTTAAATAACTATGATGATAGGTGTCTGTATACTCGAGTCGATGGTATTAAACACAGCGAGGCGCAACAATTATTGCCAGTGTTAACATCAAATTTAATAGATAATTTAAATACGTTTCAATGTGTGTTAAATTTGTTTTATAAGTAGTTTTTTATATTTGTATATCTATAAATTTCTTACGGATAATACACAAGATACAACAACTGGAGTCAATCACAGATAATCAAAACCACAGCAAAAAAAAAATGCCAGTTCGTTTTTGAAATATACTCCAACGGGACTGGAATCGGGTCTTTTTACCTACTGGGCGGACTACTTAGTTCACAAAAGCTGTCACATTTATATTACAGCATTACAAAATTATAGTAGTTTACTTTCTATTCTTGTTGTTGTTGGCTCCAACGCCTTTGGAATTGATTTTGCCCAATGTCATAGCATAAGAGGCAGGTAATAATAGATGTTAATATAGCTAGCAAAATGAAGAAGTTTGATAATCGATAAAAAATTCTGGAAAAATTATAGAAAGAAAAGAAACCTAAAGACAACACAAACAGTTATGACAGGCCAATTACTGTATAGGGTATATTAAGTGATAAAAATTTACATAGAACCAATATACGCTTACTATGAACCAAATTCAGAAGGAAATTAATTAGGCGAAGAATATCAGGGGGTAGGATATTTATTATATAGGGGTGTAGTTAAATTTGGACAGTGAATTTTTTTTCCTACGGAACCTTTGCGACAAGACCGCATTTATAGAGAGAATGATCAACTAAGTAGTTTACTTACTTTAAAATTAAGCTGTCAATAAACTGTCAAATTTGAAATTGACACTGACAATAGTTGGCGTACCTCACTAGCGCTCGAGAACAACATTTTCTCCACATAGAAATACCTTAAACTAATCCTAATACATGGAAATGTCACGAACCATTTATTTTCATTCGTAATCAATTGTAATGATAGCAATATTGAGTACATACAATGTATAACTAAGTTGCATATAACTATTTATAGTTAAAAAGTACCTAACGAATGACTACATTGAATAGTTAACATTGATTATTGAGCCTTTATTATGTAGCTTGAATCTATTTCATCGAGGATGTGTTCAAATTTCCACACATATCTCAGACAGGCTGCTTTCGTGTGTTATAACAGTTTTACACAAATTATAAATCCGATCGGCAGTTTTCAATAATCTGTATTGAACTTTATTCGCAAGCGGAAATAGCTGTGTCGCTAGCTATAGATTCTTAGCTCTGTCCCGCTTACACGATTGATTGTACTAAAATTTCGGATGGAATTATTAATTGTGTAAAACTGTAACCTTATTTAATTTGTTATAAGACGTTTGCTCTACTTCGTGGTTTTTCCACGATTTAAATAAAGTTCTGCGTGTGATAAGGTTTTTTTTCTCTCCCAGTCCAGTACAGCACCAAGCGTCCCCAGTGCAAACCAACGGCGATTCCGAGATCTTTAATAGACCCAAAATGACAATAGAGTCAAAAATAAGTTTGCTCATCAACTTAACTACTGATTGTTCCGATACAACTCGTAACTTTTTTCGTAAAAAATCGTTTTAGAAAACAATTTATTTTAATATTATTTTCTACATGATTCCTAGTATTTGGAAATGTATTTATAATTCTGTACATTCTGAAAAAAAATCTCATTGAAATATTTCCTCTGCGTTACGAATCGGATCATTTGAAAAAAAAAGCACATCAAATTTCTTCAAGGTGTGGAATGCATTACTAAGCTCATGACGTTGCAAACGATAATAGGCGACTGTGGCCACTTTCCTTCAAGACCATCTGACTGTTGCTTGACTGCTTCCGGGAATAACAAAATATAGACCCAGTTTGTACATACCCAAATTAAGTTACAACTGCCGTTTGCTGGTTATATAGAAGTCCCATTCTGGGGCCGATCCCAGACATCCAGACCGTAGTAAAAAACGGAAAGTACGTTTACGAAATTTACCATACCAGGAATCGAACCTGGAACCTGTGCGCTTTAATGACGCAAGCTTAATGCACTCAACCACAATGGCCTCTATTTATTCAGTTGAATATATTCGAAACATGCAAGGGATGCCATAGCTGTTGATTATCTTCTTCTCTTATATATAAAAATGAATGTTTGTCTGTATGTCCTTTATAAAATCCTAAATTATACATTTGATCATGTGATGATCTTTAGTAAAGTTGTTTTGCATGAGCCAGAGAAGGTTTCAGAGTTGGTTCACAAGTGGACCCGGTAGGTGGCGCTGCTGTCGGCATATCGATTGAAGCTTTTCCGGGCAGGACGACGTCTGCCGGGACAGCAAGTTTTAATATAAAAAAGTAGATGTATTGAACACATCCTCCATAAAAGCGCTTATACACATGCGAAAAATATGGCCGACGACTAACCTACACGAATACATGTTACACGATTATTATTATACAGCTACGTTATAAATACTTGACCGGTTTTCATTTTTGTTTAGGGTTTACAAAACACTATAATGTTAACTGTTACGTGAACACTGGAGAGAGATGAGTTACATTAATCTAGCAGTTAAAGTCAGTTAAATTACCTTAGTCATAGAATATGTCAGTCAGACGGACACACAATCATACTGCTAAGCTAAGTCACAGTAGACATAAAACCGCAAACTCCATGCCACTAACATCCAGATGGAACGAACAGCGGAAAACTATTTCGAACAATAATAATTTTATATTGCTTAAATATATAACTCATGGGAAGCCATATTTAGAAATGAAGAAGAACATTACTCCATTTGTTAATAATTTATCCCTCTCCAATGTTCATGCTCTATGCTTTTATTATATCCAAGATACACAACAAAAGCCATACATACATACAATCCCATCTCTACCCTCTTAATAAATCATGGCAGCTCGACAGCATAATAAATATTGAACCTTTAATAAACTAAGACTATTTTATAGCAAATTAATTCTTTTTTTAAACTTTATTCATAATAAAAAAAACACGCTAAAATCGAAACGTCAAAGATACATAATACATTTATTATAATATTAATTATATTTAGAGCCTCGTTTCGTATAGCGAATGCGGCTACCGATCGGAAGCCTAGAATATTCCGGAAATTTCATAAACCTGGAACTAACACAACTATTATATTATCGAACATCAAAAACAATCGAGTTTACGAAGCGATTTTAAAATTTTCGCAAACCTACACATTTTACCGAAACTACAAACAAAACTTCATTTTCAACATTATAACGCTATTAGAAGCACATTATTTGCCGGAATAAATCGGTATTTGTACCCACGACGGTCCGAACATTTCCGAAAAAGGCCGACCGTTTCCGAAAACAGCCAATCATTATCGAAAATAGTTGAATAAGCGAAAACGTCAAGTTGGCTTTACCTGTTGCCGGTTTTCTATATCTGATTCTCACTATCTATTCATTTGCCTTACTATTTGGTTAAAAGATATATACATCATAAATTTTTATTTTCCACTAATGGTAAGGTAAAAGAAGGGATATTAGTTAGGGTGATTCTGCCGCGCTCATCATTGGCTGCAACCAGGTTTTTTTTTAATCCTATAGCTTTTTAAGAAACTTTCGAGCGCTAATCAGTTGTATTGTAGTCAAATTAAATGATCTAGCATTAGTATTAAAAAAATCCTGGTTACGGCTATTGATGTGCGTTGGACCATCACCCGCAAAGGAGAATTGTCCAGTAAGGCATAGAACAAATCTGAGCGTTTTTGTTTTTCCGAAAACAGCCGACCACCTCCGGAACTAGCCGAACGCGCGAATGCTTATGTGACGAGCCGTCAAACGTGCGCGCCGTCGGTGTGTCGGTCGAGCGCGGCCGCGCAGCGAGAGAAGCGAGTGTCGCCGACGCGTTCCGCAGCGAGTCTACGTCTCGGCGGGGGCGAGCGGCGCGCCGCACGTCGCCACCGGGAACGTCTTCACGTGGGTCTGCCACTGCGTCGACACTTGGAAGAACTTCACACCGTTCCATTCCGTTCCGTCGATGTATACTAAAAATATTAAGTAACATTTATTACAATTTTATATTACGAATATTCCGATCGGTAGATTTCGATCGCGCCGAAAAGTACAGACCGGTTTCCGAGATGTAAATTGTCGTATCCGAACGATAAGTTTAATGTCATGTATCCAAACATTTTATTCGAAATAATCTATGCTCTCTCTTCTCTCTGCCTAGCTTGCTAACGGGTATATTAATGAGGTATTTAAAATATATAAAAGATATCAATTAATTATCTTTTATTTAATACACAACAATTAATGATTAATTATTATTAAATAAGGCAATTTAATCTAAATTGAACTTTATTCGCAAGGGGAAATGGTCATATGTTGCTTGCTATCCATTCCTGGTTTTGTGCCGCTTACACGATTCGCACACTGTCGCGCGCTACCAAAATTGGTCTACTGCGCAGGTACATCGGGAGGAATGATTAAATGTGTAAAACTGTATATGGTTTTTTTAATCAAAACGGAGACCAAAAAAAGATGGATTTGTGTAAAGAACGACATGATGGTTCGCGGTGTGACAGGGTACGTATGCGAAAATAGAAGAGTATGAAAAGAGAAGACTTATTGTGCCGACCCCAAATAATTGGAAGACTGAAAGGAAAAGAGATTTTAATCAGAATATGGGTTTTTTGGTCACACATTATTGAAATACCAGTACGAGCTGCGTGTCACGGAGAAGAATATGTTTGGTGGATGAGTAGAGGACCGCTTCAAGAAGTCCAGCATTTACGGCGATTTTCATGTCCGTGACACAGCAGATAAACTGCAAGAGAGTCACTTACGGCTTCGCTGGTACGGGCACGCTTTGCGGAAACCGGCCAGATAATTTGGGGAACCAATGTCTAATCATGCATCCGCCAGGTCCCGGTGGAAGGGCTAGGCCCAAGAAATGCTGGCTTCACCTTGTAAAGGACGACATGCGTACAAATGGTCTGACAATTAAGGATGTGGATGATTGCGCAAAGTGGAGAAGAGAAAATAGGAAAGCGAATCTCGGGCTTCGTGGCAGATGCTCCGAGCACAACCGGGATCTAACACGTGAGACTCCTCTCTCCTGTCTAATGTGACACCACATATTTTGCAATTCTACATCAAGAAATTATTTAATTAAAACAATTCAGTTTTGTTTCCATCTAAACTATTATTTATACAGATAAAGTTGGAAATATTTTGAAATTTTTCTTTACTAGTTCACATGTTACATAATTTATGGGTGGCTCCTAGGATGATGATGATGATGGTCACACGCTATTGGAATGAGAGATCTCAGCCACTAAGTTAAGATTTGGTATACCAGATTAGTTTCGACGCATCTGTTGTTGAAAGCAAAATCAATCTTATTAACTCCACGCTTTACCTTTGAGAGGAGTATTGTGTGATCCTTTGTGCGAGCAGATGAGCCTTGCAACGCCCTCCACGGTTTGCGTCCTCCCAGTTTCCATCTCTCCGCCTTTCTCCTTCTTTTTGCCTAAACGCATGACTGAAATGACAGACAAAAAATTACACGTCGAATTGAAAACGTCCTATATTTTCGAAGTCGGTTAAAAAGTGACGCTCGTAGGAACCTAAAATGGCGTCCAACAATATTGACAGCTAATATAATCTACACTGCGCCGCGCCCCACGTTGGGCGCCACCAAACGAAATTCACGTTGTGGTCATGTCGTTTCCAAAATCATACAATCTTTTTTTTGTGACAATATTTTCATTCCTCCTCATTTCGTTTATTTTATTACTAGCTGCGCCCGCGGTCTCACTCGCGTGGTGACGGAAAACCGTTATATTTTGGATGATTCACACTATATCCTTATAAATTATAGCCTATGTGTTATTCTGATGTGTAAGCTATATTATTGTAAAGTTTCATCAAAATCCATTCAGTAGTTTTTGCTTAATAGAGTAACAAAGATACAGCCATACATCCTATAAACTTTTGCGTTTAAAATCTTAGTAAGGATTGCGAAGCTCTAATCCAAGTAATGGAAAGTGTTTACCATCGCCTATGGATGTTTGCAACACTACGGGCGAAGCCAATACGTTGCCAACCTTTACAATGAGATAGAGGGGTGATGAGTTTGTAGGACAACCTTTTTATACGTTTTTTTTTCTATACATTTTTACATTTTATTGACATTGTCGTTCCTTTGATAGCCACTCGAAATTATTATCTGTATTTTATTGTTACAACGAGAAATAAATAATTATTCTTAGTACAAAGCTTATCTTCTTCATTGCACCAATCCGCCACAAGTTCTTAAGTTTCGGCACAAAAATAGTCGAGGTAGTAAACAAGAGAAACCGGGCATAAATGTAAATTTGTAAACATACAATTAGTATATCTATGTACTACTAATTACAATTATATAAATTACAGCTTAAGAGTTAAGATAAATATGTAATTGTAATGAAACTAATATATAGAAAATGTAGGCAAAAAAATAAAATAAATAGACACACAAATGTAAATAAAAAACAACAATAAATACATGTAATAGAAATTTATAATAATATTACAAAATTCTAAACATGACCAGTCTGTACATTGAAGCTATTTAATGAAAAACAACTGGAATAGACTATATAAACGATGGCGAACACGATCCAATTTTATTTTTCTCGTCTGTTTGTTCGGGATTCACGTAAAAACTACTTGGCCGATTTAGATGCGGTTTTCACTAATCGACAGCAAATTTTTACGACTTAAAATCTGCGCTACTTTATATCCCGGGAATCTCACGGGAAATTTCTGGAAACGATTTGAAATGCCAGACTGAAAAAATCGAATACCAATGCGATCTTTTCACTGATCGATAGCAAATTAATAAAATTTATGATATTTTTTTTAGCCCGGGAATTCCGCGGGATCTTCGGCGTTTAGTATAAAGCCCTTTGTTAACAATTGGAATAATATTAGTTCGTATGTTTTCTGTAATGGTGTATATAAAAGTGTTATCTATCTATCTATGAGTGAAACACACAAAACTAAGTGAAAAAGCTCACTCTTCTGTTTCTTCTCCTTGGTGAGATACGTTATGCAGAGATGCGTGTTCTGCCTGGTCACGTGCAACGCGCGGAACGACGCCTTCACAGTCACTTTGCCATCAGCACCCTCCGCGGATCTACCTGGTACCTGTACATTAATTATCATTATAATATATATAAAAAGTGCGTCTCGGGACGCCCGATAGAAGTGATAACTTAAACTTATCTAAGTTAAAGTATTTAATATTGAAATTGATTAACTTGAGAAAAAGCTTAGGTTATAACTTAACGTTATGCCTAATAACAAACATACATTTATATAGTAAATTTATATATACATAAATATATATTATAATAATTTATAAATATATAGTAAGCGTCTGTCCGAAATACGGCTAGCGCTGTGGTTTAGAGTGAGAGAGGAGAAGCCTGCCTACCGCTGCTGTATGCGCGAGAGAAAGGGAAGCCAGACAGACTGGCGCCGTAACGCGTTACCTAACGAAGCGGTTTACCCTTCCATAAAAAGTGATCACTTCAAAAATGTATATATTTATGTCAAAGTTCAATGTTACAGACACAAACACGTAACAAGTACATTTTTGTATCAGTTTGTGAAGCGCCACATGTTTCAGCCTCAGAAACTAATATTAGTACCAACAATAGAGTATGGCCAAATAGAGTAGAAAACAATAGGGGCGCCACTTTCGCAGAGTGTAAACTCGAGCAATTACAATGCTATGTCATGAGTAATTTTGATACTTACTACTAAGTTTTAGTACTACGTAACATATCGTGCAAGTATCAAGTTGCTTTATCTACGACATACCTATTTTGCCTACATAACCTATAATGTAAGCAAGAGTTTAAACACTTATGATAATTAACAGATCAATTATTTAACTAAACAAAGCATTACTTTGATAAATATTGTCAAATAATGTCTAAAACTTTTTTTCAAATCCACTCGCTATATTCTTGGTAAATGTTAAAAATCACTGCTCGTATGATATTAGTATTTATATATCATCCGTATTTAGTTATTTTTAGTGGATTTTAGACTTGGATCGACGTTAAAATTAAAATAACATACATAATTATGTTCGCTTTGTTTATAATTCACTAACATTGACTACAGATAAAATAACATATTGCCAGAAGGCAAAAAGAACAATAGTTCACGTTCTAGACGTTATGGTCAGGTTATAGTAAATTTTTCGTCAATCATTATTCATTACTGTCGCGTTCTGCTTCTCGACTTTCTTTTCTTTCATCTCCCAACTATTTGAGGTCGGCACAATATGTTTTTCCTTTCACACTTCTCTATTCTGACATATATCTTCTGTCATACCAGAAATCATCAAATCATCTTTCATGCAATCCATGCACCTCTTGGCCTACCTTTATATTTGTACCCATCTTGTATATACTACATACTTTTTGTCAGGTGGCTCTTCGACTATCAGCGCTGAAATGTCGCCAACCAAATAAGCAGAAAAATAAAATAACTAAACTGAATGAATAAAATGATAATAATGGAGTCCATGCAATCCCAGAAGGAAACTTACCAGCCAGAAGTCCAACTGCAGTTCGAGGGGTTCGGCGGTCCTGGCGAGCAGGGGCGGCGCAGTCAGGTCCTGGGGCGAGGAGTGCGCCAGGTGAGGGGGAAGCGGGGTGCCAGGGGGCGAAGGTCGCGCTGGCGGCGACCCACCTTCCTCCAGCTCCAGCGACGAGACCCCACCCTCGCTGCAACCTACGCGGACCTCCTGGAAAATGAAAACACAATACAGTCGAATCCAATTTTTTTTAGTGCTCAAGCACAGTAAACAGGCCGACGGCCCAACTGTGATGGAAAGTGTTTAACCGTCTCCTATTGATATTCACAACTTTTGTATGAGGGATATTAAGATATAACAGCAGAGTAAGAGCAAGACAATATTTAAATTTTTAAATTACGTAATACATCAATTGCGCAGAATAAGTATCTGTAGCTCCGTAAAATGGCAATCTTAACTAAATTATTAGCTTTCAGGAGTTTTTGGCGGGAACTGAAAGGAGACGTTGTGCTGTGCAGTTTTATTTTCTAAAAATGTGTATAATTACTCTAAAATGAACAATAGTTGCAGGATATTGATAGTTTTTGAGTACAAATTATGTGTTTTTGTGAGAAATGTGAACTGTATAGTCAGATGTGATCTTTCGAGTTTTCACAAGAACTCCATCACTGAATGGCGTCGGTTGTAGCCTGCAATACAACTGCGCTACTATACGAAGACCTATTAATTAACATGTTTCCGACTGAAAGACTTTGATTCTATGGTCATGAATAAATTAATTAAAAAAATATATATTAGCTTTCATTAGAAATATTACATAATTTTTTTAAATTTCTACGGTTCCTTAGCCAACAAGAACACTGACATTCAAGAACTGACCCTTCAAAGTGCGTAGTCCAAGAAACTCTTTGCCGATTTTAGTAATTAAATGCTCGCTGTATGAGTACTTTAATTTTAATCAATGATTTGACAACTGTTCCTATCTCGTCAAATGATATGAATAAAATTGGCATTATTAGTTATTATTAATTTTAACTGCTAAGATATTATTAGTTTACAAAAGGTAATGTAATGTAATATATTCACTAAATTTCCTCAACCATAGTAATAACGAATCATATGACCCATCTTTGAATATATATAAACAGTTGTCTTTTTAACAGGCGTAAAATGTTTGAGTTATTATTTTTGTATAAAATTTTAAATTGTTTAGTTGTCTTGTGAGCTACTGTCAAAAATTACTTTTTCTTTAAATTTCGTCGATTACACAATTTTCAGGCACAGTCATATTAAAGGAACTAATTTAAAATATCTTTCAATAGTTGAGATGTATATATGCTCGAGATCGCTATACCACCCAGTTCGTCTTCCTGTAGTGGGGGGCCCGAGCCCAGCAGTGGGCTGTTATATTATTTAAAGTATAATATACTCACGGCAATAAATGGGACGAACGTCTGGCTGGAGTCCTCGTCGCCCGATTTCTCCCTGTACGCGATCATGGCTTCACCAATCGGCACATTCACCACGGGGCCGATACTGTTCAGATACCTGATAGATAAATAAATAAATAAATAAAAAATAAATAATCGGCAGACAAACACAAATATTGTATATCCCCAAATTAAGCAAGTTAAGCTTGCGTTATGGGTAATATACAACGGACTACTCTGGGGCCGACCCCATACACCCAGACCATAGTAAATAACGGAGAAAAACGTTTTCGAAATTTACTATATCAGGGATCGAACCCGGAGCCTCTGATTTGCAGTGAAGTAGGCCGGCTTAGGCTTAGCCCGCTCAACCAGAGGCCGTCATGTTTAAAAAACGTCTAGTTAAAAAAATGTTTTTTTAACTAGAAGTGTTACTGGGGAGTTTCTTGCCGCTTCATCTCCTTTGAACAGGGATAACACATTGCGAAGCGGTGTACATAGGAAGTAGATTTCAATTTTGACTTACACGTATGACCTTCAAAAAGTATTCTCCAGTGGAAGTTATTTTTAATAAAAACTTTTGAATTTTGTTTTTTTTTATTGCTCAAGTACAGCGGGCAGGCTTACGGCCCAATTGTGATGGAAAGTGGTTAGCGTCGCCTATGAACATTTACGACACTGAAGGTGCTACCAATGTGGTAGGTGATACTGGAACCTGGCCACTAAAGCCGGAACACAACTCAAGGTTGTTATGGCGACATACTTTAGACCAGGGGTGGTAGCCATCCAGTCGGGCAAATGCCATATCACCTGGCTGTGGGTTGTTTTGTCGCCTCTTCCGACAGGCCGCCCGGCCGCGGGAATTTTTTGCATTCTTTCTCCGTTCCCGCACGGATAACGGATGCACGGATAATAATTTATGAATGGCCACAAAGTGATCTCGGTAATTGTAAGTATTATCTCCGCAAATTGCTAATGCACTGGAACCTTGTCAAATTAACATTCATGTGACGTCATCCGGAACTCGATATGTACGCGTACTCGCCGGCCAGTGACGCTAACGGTACTGAGTGTTCGGCTACGGTTACGTCACCAAAATGGCGGCCAGGCGCAATAGCAATTTGCGGGCATAATAGTGAAGGTTAAAGGGGGATGATAAAGGGTAAACGTGGCTTCGGCTCACCTGGCGATCCTGGAAGACATCTCGGCGACGTCGCCAACGGCAGCGTCGGTGGCCCGTTCGCAAAGCGACGTCCACGTTTCGGAGCCGAAGAGCGACGCGTAACCACCGTCAGTCGCGGATAAGTACCGGGACACTGTATTCGGACCTACGACACATACATACATACATAACTTCACGCCAGGTCCCTTGTGGGGTAGGCACGAACAACAGAGCGCCATTTAGACTTATTCATACACACCTCACTTGCTCCTTTGACATTCATAGCTCTTGTCATGCACGCTCGTCTGTTCTTAAAAAGATGAGAATAATTACAGGGCAAGGCATTTAACCAAGCGTTTCGCTTCACCTTTTCTGGTGCGCAATGCCGAAGAGTGGAATAATTGGCCGGAGTCTGTTTTCGCAGACAAATACAATCTTGAAATGTCAAAGTCACGAATGAATAGGTATGTTCTAGGCAAGCGTGCTTCATCCTAGACTGCGTCAGCATTCAACATCAGGGGAAACAAGGCAAAATAAATTAAAAATAATAGGGGCGCCACTATCGCAAATTTATCTAAACTCTAGCATCTTCAATATTAGGTCAAGAGTAATTTCGATACTTACTAGCGATTTTTAGTATGACATCAAACATCGTGCAAGTGTCAAGTTGCTTTAGTTACGCCGTAATAAAAATTTATGTACTTATAAGAGACCCTATGCAAAGAGTATCTGACTACAAAATACAAGATACTATTAAAATAAGTATTTTAGATACCAGATACAAGATACTTATGAAAATGGTGTTTGAAACACTAGATACATGAACCGCTTTATTATTAACTTCAACAATATGTCATTATAAGAAAAAATATGGAGCTTGTTGGCAACGATATCATATTTTGATATGTGTACAGTCGAAACCGGGTATAACGACATTGAAGGGACCGTATTCTTCGGCCGTTATGTCCGATAATCCGCTGCTATAAGCAATATACACAAGTACATAGTCATATTAATAGTTAGTAACACGTAAACACATGATCTAATTTTTTTTTTTTTAATAAAGCTGTAATTTACGCGGCCAACTATCGCACTGAATAAGTCGTAAAACATGCATGGTCAAATGGCAGAGCGGGAAAGAGGTTCGGATAAGGTAGGAGAATAATAAAACTTTCTCAGACTTAATAATAAGCCTACAGCAAAATATTCCTTCACATTATTAGAATAAAGGTGAAAATTGTTCGTAATGTTTTGTTGTGCTGGAATAGTTAAACGTTTGGTCCGCTATAGCCGACATCGATAAAGTTTAGTCGTTTTAAGCGATATGTCGCTGTATCCGATGTCGTTATAGGCGGTATGTGTACTCATTAGTTTATATAGAGATACGGTCAGGACCTTGCCGTTCGGTTATTATAACCGATCTGTCGTTATATTCGGTTGCGATTGTATTTACATATTCTAGCAAGCACTATACATCAGCTATCCCTAGCAAGACAAAAAATGCACAATCAGTCATTTAAAAATCAATGTCAGTTACTAGGTGATATGGCTATGTCTCACCCAATGGTATGATGTAGAACCTCATTGGAGGCGCGTCGTGCGGCCTCCGGGACGCGAGGTCCGCGTGGGCCCTGAGGGCCGCCGCCGCGGCGCCCTCCCCGCCGCATATAGCCAACCGCACCCACCCACGGCGGGAACCCCTAATCATAAAAAAAACACATATGATCACGTCTGTTACCGCCACAGTAAGCAGATAATATAAGGATATTCATTAAATAAAAATGCTTGAGTTCGTTTTGACTTGTGTAATGGCGGAGAGCGAAGAAGGAATGAACATACATGTAATATTTGCAGTACAATTTCAACTGCCCCTGACACAATGCGTAGAGCAATAAGTGTTGTTTTTAACAATAATTTTAGATATAAGTTTTTAGAGGCGGCAACACTGGCTGAAATAAAGATGCCGCTCTTTTATTTTGGAGTTTATAGCTTGGTAACTAGGCCGGGTAGCGTATATAGAAAAGCTCATTGAGTACGTCCCCTCCTGAGACGAACTCAAGCAGCATTTCCAAGCTCTTAACGAAAAAACACATGTAAATGCTGCTCCAATACGTCCCAGAGGGTGACGTACTGCAGTAGGATTTCTAAGTTTAAACGCAATAAAATACATTAGAAACCCTCATCCTATTCGTCATCCTCGCGGGACGTATTGGAGTAGGATTTCTAGTGCTAAAATCACAAAGTTGTCTTAAAAAAGCTAATGCGATACGTCTCTCTGTGCAGACTTTGTTTAATTAAAAATGAAAAAGACGCGTAAATGCTGCTCCAATACGTCCCAGAGGGTGACATAATGCAGTAGGGTTTCCAGTGGTATTACGCGCCTCAACGTAGGGTTTATCCTAGTTCTATTCGTCAACGGGAAACTGATACTAAAAGCAGGTTAGGGATTACTTAATCTGCATATACTATAGAACATGTACGATTCTAAGTTTAAACGTAATAAAATATATTAGAAACCCTCATTATACATTTTTATAATTTTCGACGCGTTCCTCATCGACAGGCATATTAAAAGGTTGCGTTGCTGGTTGTTGTTCAGACATAACTTGATTTTCAATTGTTTCTTCGTCATCCATATTGATATATTTTTTTTAAGACGGCCTCACTGTTTCCCCAGTGCAAGATAGGCAAGTTCTTTGCGATCTTGTTCAGACAGAAGTAGAGAATGTTTAAACGTAAACCCGTATTGTTTCTCTACCAACAGTAAATGTTTGCAAAAACACGACGACCACTGCTGCTGTGACAAGTGCAAACTCCAATTTCTATATCAACTATATACAGCTGTGATGTTTTTACGCTCTGCACGTGGAATGTTTTTCCATCAACTTGTTTAATTTCAAGATTTTTACAACTTTCGAATAATAATTTTTGTAAGCTACGGTCAGTTTTCGAGATCTGCCATTAGCAAAGTGTAGCAAACATTTTTTATGGTACCTTTCGAATGTTTCAAGTAAAAATTCCGCCAGTGCGCACATATTAAATGCTTTGCACCTTTGTAGGACAGAGACATCTGCACAGAGAGACGTATCGCATTAGCTTTTTTAAGACAACTTTGTGATTTTAGCACTAGAAATCCTACTCCAATACGTCCCGCGAGGGTGACGAATAGGATAAGGGTTTCTATATATATTTTATTGCGTTTAAACTTAGAAATCCTACTGCAGTACGTCACCCTCTGGGACGTATTGGAGCAGCGTTTACATGTGTTTTTTCGTTAAGAGCTTGGGAATACTGCTTCAGTTCGTCTCAGGCGGAGGGGACGTACTCAATGAGGTTTTCTATATACGCGGCCGGGTACCGCCATGTACCAACCTTCTTTCGGCCCATACGATCCTTTCTCCACAATATTGTTACGACCGACAAAGACCAATTCACACCTGCAGTTTATTATTACCTTTTCGGCATTTGGACTTCTTTTGTTTACTTTGTGTTTAAAATGTGTAATTAGAAAAACAGCCTATTGTGTATTGTAATCTTAGTATAAAGGAATGCCTCAACGGAGGGGTGAGGCAGTCTAGCGATAGGCACAACCGGGACAAGACGTGTGTACAGTCGATAAGCTATATAGTGACGGACTTTGCGTGTGTTATTGAATCGTGCATCACGATTGTACTGGTTGCGTCCAGTTATATTTGTACCTGTGTTATACGTGTTTGTATAGTTTTAATAAATTCTATAGTAATTCCAACGGCATTTTAATTCGAGTCCCGTAACTCGTAACAATATCAATCGGCGTCCCTTTTTCGCACTCAAGTCACGTCATCAAGCAATATATAAAACTGCCCCGAATAATATACATATATAACATAAAATAAATTAATACCGCTAATATCGCTCTGCGGCGCACCGCTTAGTAACCGAATTAGACTGAGATCCCAGTCATCCCAGACTCACGTGATCTTAGGAAAGATGACATTCTTAGGATCGGTAGTTTAACATAAATTTAGAAAGGAATGGATACTCGCTAAGCTGAAAACGGGGCCGTTTTTCAGGTAGCAGGCATCAAAGGCGGAAAAAACCATGCTAACTTACGTCAAAGTATCAAGGCTAGTTTTTACATGTAACATATACGATATTGTTATGAACAAAGATATAAATTTTGCCAGACACTTTCTGTGTGTGGGCCATAACTTATGACAGACACTTTAAAAAAATAATGTGTAACTTACGTCATTTTAGGTAGGCTGAATTTTATATATATATTATCAACTATAATATTTTAAAACATTTTCCAATGAGTCATACAAATCCGACTGGCCAAACATCTTCCCAGACTCGTGAAGAGTTCCGCTGTGTGAGTAAGCGCGAGAGCATGTGCAGGAATAGGGGTAGAGGGGATGCCATATGGTATTGGGATAGGCGGGTGGGATAAGGAAGATAAGGTACTGGAACGTACAAGTGGGCCATCAGTGCTAACCGTTACACGCAGATATTCTATGAGAGCGTGTATGTAGGTAGATATCACACCGATCTAGCCGGCCCTAAGAGCGGTAATCAAGATAATAATTCTGTCATAGCTTTACTAATCACATTGTAGCAACGAGAGGTGGAGGTTTAATGATACTTCAGCTGGCAGAAAGCAGTATTCACTGTCGAGTGCTGATGTGAACTGAAGTGGACCAATTTACTTTGGAAACGGTAACCTTTAGTAGAAATCTTAACAAGTCGTATAGCTAGTGCAATACATAGCACAATGTGTGAGCGGGACGGATGATGTGCGAGCGAGATAGAGCAACTATTAATACGTGCGCTAGCCAGTAGTTTGTTAACCACTGCGATAACTAGACGAATGCAGCTCCCTTAGCATCTTCAATTCTACAACAACACTACTTACTAAACATTACCTATATTTCGGAACTCTCTTAGAAAGTACTATCTATCTTTATATAAATATGTCTAATATATTACATAACATTTACGTATTTATCTATTGTAATATATAAATTACTTGTCACATATAATGTTAACAAATGTAAATATATTTATTTAGATAATTTTGCATATACACACACACATATGTATATGTGTATATATATATATATATATATATATATATATATGTCGGAGGGAAGGTATGACTATGACGATATGACGATGTATTGTTGACTGGATGTATAACGCACAATATCATTTGTTTACATTATAATCACTTCTAAAATTCTTAATGTAATTTAATTAGATTTGTTAATGTTTCTACAACTTCAAGATCGTTCTAACCTAATAAAAGTTATGAATATTGTAATTTAATAAACGACCAATCGGAGCAGAGCATATGGCGGAGCGGGGTCAGAGACGCCCTCTATACTTTGAGTAGTATCTACTTCGGTAGACTGAGGAGTTTTTGTGGCACATTTGGTTGATGGCAACAGGTCGAGTTGGACCATGGAGTATTTTAAAAGAAAGTATTGAAGCTGGAAGTATGAGCGGGTGCCCTGAACCCGCTGCTCGGTTTAAACTATGTCATAATGTTGATCAAATCTAAATTAAAAGTGTATAAACCGTGGTTATTGTGTTTTATGCTCGCATTTTATCCTGATGACGCCCACTAAACCTGCAATAACTAAAGAAGATGTCGTGAGAATGAGGCCGTTCTCCGACATATATATATATATATATATATATATATATATATATTATATATATATATAATGAAAATGGTGTTCGTTTGAGGCTCAATCACGCTTAAACCACTGATCGTATCGACATGAAACTACCACCATTCGATGCGAAATTTTTCCTAGATGGTTTATGGCTATCTATCTATCTATATATATATATAAGCAAAGTTTGTTTTCTTTGTCCGAGGTAAACTCGAAAACTACTGGACCGATCAGCATGAAACCACAACCATTCGACGTGGAATTAATCGTAGATGGTTATAGGCTATATATATTTTTCAAATTCTATGAGCCCTTTGCCATGTTTTCTCGATTTGTTTGTTTATTAATTTATTTGAATAAGGCGGTACGAAGTTCGCCGAGTCAGCTAGTATATATATATAATGAAAATGGTGTTCGTTTGAGGCTCAATCATGCTTAAACCACTGATCGTATCGCCATGAAACTACCACCATTCGATGCGAAATTTTTCCTAGATGGTTTATGGCTATTTATCTATATATATCTATATATATATATATATATTGTCCGAGGTAAACTCGAAAACTACTGGACCGATCATCATGAAACCACAACCAGTCGACGCGGAATTAATCGTAGATGGTTATAGGCTATATATTTTTCAAATTCTATGAGCCCTTTCCCATGTTTTCTCAATTTGTTTGTTTATTAATTTATTTGAATAAGGCGGTACGAAGTTCGCCGAGTCAGCTAGTATATATATATATATATATATATCTATATATATATAATGAAAATGGTGTTCGTTTGAGGCTCAATCACGCTTAAACCACTGATCGTATCGACATGAAACTACCACCATTCGATGCGAAATTTTTCCTAGATGGTTTATGGCTATTTATCTATATATATCTATATACTCGAAAACTACTGGACCGATCATCATGAAACCACAACCAGTCGACGCGGAATTAATCGTAGATGGTTATAGGCTATATATTTTTCAAATTCTATGAGCCCTTTCCCATGTTTTCTCAATTTGTTTGTTTATTAATTTATTTGAATAAGGCGGTACGAAGTTCGCCGAGTCAGCTAGTATATATATATATATATATATCTATATATATATATAATGAAAATGGTGTTCGTTTGAGGCTCAATCACGCTTAAACCACTGATCGTATCGACATGAAACTACCACCATTCGATGCGAAATTTTTCCTAGATGGTTTATGGCTATTTATCTATATATATCTATATACTCGAAAACTACTGGACCGATCATCATGAAACCACAACCAGTCGACGCGGAATTAATCGTAGATGGTTATAGGCTATATATTTTTCAAATTCTATGAGCCCTTTCCCATGTTTTCTCAATTTGTTTGTTTATTAATTTATTTGAATAAGGCGGTACGAAGTTCGCCGAGTCAGCTAGTATATATATATATATATATATATATATATATATATATATATATATATATAATATATATATAACTATTATATTCATATATGTATTAAATTTATAAATTAGTGTAAGTATGTATATTTAAATTGTACAGTCCTATAATTTTTCTGCTCCACCTACATCGCCAGATTAGTTAAGAATTTCTTTTAAGCTGGGTTGCCTGGAAGAGATCGCTTTTAGCGATAAGGCCGCCTGTTGTTATGCCAAGAAGTGTTGTAATTATGCATTTTGTTTTTGTATTTGTTTGTTTTGGTGAGCAATAAAGTGTTATCTATCTATCGATCTACTTACTGTTTAGTAGTTCTGGAATAAAGCGCCTGAAGCAGCGGTCTGACGTCAGGCGTGTGCGGCCACGGCACGACAATCGTGGGCACGCCCAACGCGTGTAAGGCGTTGGCCACACCGCCGGCGGGAGCCACCGCTATACATTCGGGTATCGGCCCCTCCTCGCCTAGCAACCGGCTGATCTGCTCCATCATTGTGCGACGGGGCTGCGAAAAATATTAAGAAATCCAGTTAGTCGTTTGAGGTCATAATATGACAATTGGCTATTTGACATACCACACAATAAATTATAAAAAATGTACATAAAAAAGAGCACAATCGTGTAGAAAAAACACCTAATTGCTGTTTAAACAATGAACAAAAAGCTATTCGACTCGTTAGAGTCATAAGACTTCATAATAGTAGTCAGTCGAGTCAGTCGAGTCATAGCTTATTAATAATTGTATACTATAATTAAAATTGTTTACTAATAATTTATAATTTCATGAAATTTGGTAAATAAGTTAATGGAGAGATATTAAAACGCACGCTGTATTATTATTTTTTATTTGGTGGGCTAACAGCTATCATTCATAATAACTAAAAATAAGATAGATTTAGAGAAGCTATTAATAAGCCTCCACAGATAACAGTCAAAATAAAAAGAGAAAAAAAAGAAAATTATACAAAGAAACAAGAATAAAAAAAATTATTATACGCATTGTTTCAGAATTTATTGTCAAATGTATAATATACGCAATAGTTAAAGTCACTGAGCACTATGATTACCGCTGGATAGGCATTTGATATATTATTTTTATGCCTACTTGACTGATTTGATTGATTGCCATGTTGACGCTGATAGCGGCTTCACGCTGAATGTGAGAGTGCCAGTGAACTAAAAAGTTAGTAACGTCTATACTAATATTGTGGTGAGTGATGGTGGAACAATCTAGTTGGTTTAAGAAAAAAACTTTTAGAATAAGGTAGAAGGATCTGAAGAGAAAAGACAAGGACTGATACGTTTTAGAAAGGGATAGACGATGACCGAAAGTTCTAGAATAGAACGTTCGGGAGGAAAAGACACAGGTAGATAGATGTTTAGAAAGGGATGGATAGTAAATAAAAGAACAATGAAAAGAAGATCGAAATTATTGGGTTCCAAAAAATTTCTTCCGGGTATATAAGTAGCGTAAGGCGCGCCTACCGGGCAGTTGAGTTCAGTTCAAGCCAGTGTTACACCGTGTACTTATATTATTTTTCTTCACACTATTATTATACCACATTATCATAAAAATTAATTGCAGATAGTATAAACACACAATGTAAACATTGTATTGACTACCAATTGTCTTAAGTCATTACTGAAGACAGTAAACGCATTTGACTTTGACATTTCTAAATTACCTGCCCGCAATATTGAATAATCGTTCGATATGTAGTGAGGGCGAGAACGTGAGGTGGGGGGCGAGAGGCGAGAGGCGAGAGGAGAGAAGCGAGAGGAGAGAAGCGAGAGGACAGGGCGAGAGGTGTGGTGCGAGAGGCGAGTGGAGAGAAGCGAGAGGAGAGAAGCGAGAGGTGAGGGACGAGAGACGAGTTTCGAAAGGCGAGAAGAGAGACGTGAGAGGCAAGGAGCGAAAACACAGACGCGAGAGAAGAGTGGCGAGTGGCGAGAGGGTGAGGGGCGAGAGGCGAGAACGTGAGGTGAGGGGCGAGAGGCGATAAGCGAGAGGAGAGAGGCGAGTGGAGAGAAGCGAGAGAGGACAGCGGCGAGAGGTGTGGTGCGAGAGGCGAGTGAGGAGAAGCGAGAGGCGAGAGGAGAGAAGCGAAACGCGTGAGAGAAGACGAGAGGCGACGGAGCGTAGTTTTTTCGTACATAAGAAAATTGAGATTTCAACGAACAAAAGCCCACCGACTTTAAAGGACAGAGGACAGAGGCGAGAGGTGAGTTGAGAGAACGTGAGGTGAGGGACGAGAGGCGAGTGGAGAGAAACGAAAGGAGACAGGCGAGAGGAGAGACGCGAGTGGAGAGATGCGATTGGGGAGAGACGAGTGGAGAGATGCGAGTGGAGAGATGCGTGTAGATTGGGGCGAAAGGCGAGTGGAAAGAGGTGAGTGAGAGAAGCGAGAGGAGAGAACGAGAGGCGAGTGGAGAGAGGCGAGTTGAGAGAGGTGGGAGGCGAGGTGAGCCGAGAGAGGCGAGATGAGAGGCGTGACGGGAGAGGCGAGAGGAGAGAGGCGAGACGGGATAGAGGCGAGAGGAGCGAGAGGAGAGGGGCGAGAGGACAGAGGACAGAGGACAGAGGCGAGATGAGAGAGGTGGGAGGTGAGACGGGTGAGGCGAGACGGGAGAGGCGAGAGGAGAGAGGCGAGAAGAAAGAGGCGAGAGGAGAGAGGCGAGACGATAGACGCGAGATGCGAGAGGAGAGACGCTAGAGGACAGACGCGAGAGGAGAGAGGCAAGTGAGAGGCGGTGGAGAGAGAGGAGTGGTGAGAGGCGAGTGGAGAGAGGCGAATTGCGAGAGGTGAGAGGACAGATGCAAGAGGACAGATGCGAAAGGACAGACGCGAGAGGACAGGACGCGAGAGGACAGGACGCGAGAGGACAGGACGCGAGAGGACAGACGCGAGAGGACAGATGCGAGAGGACAAACGCGAGAGGACGGACGTGAGATAAG
This sequence comes from Dendrolimus pini, assembly GCA_949752895.1. Lineage (NCBI taxonomy): Eukaryota > Metazoa > Arthropoda > Insecta > Lepidoptera > Lasiocampidae > Dendrolimus > Dendrolimus pini. The sequence continues at coordinate 15,944,682 of OX457142.1, forward strand.
AGGCGAGAAGAAAGAGGCGAGAGGTGAGAAACGAGAGGCGAGAAAGGGGAGGAGAGAGGAGCCACGAGGGGAGAGACGCGAAAGGAGAATCTTTACCTCGAGGGTGGTAGGACTTTGTACTGGCAACTCGTGTGCAGAGAGTGGCCTCTCGGCGCCGCTAGCTAGCGAGTTCTTCTTCCGCGCCGCACCCCCTGGCGTCAAGTTGCTGCCGCTCGTCGCACTGCGGAATAACCTTGATCTCTTGTCCTCCTTAAAAAAATATATCAATATTCAAAATAAGTTCCACTGGAGAACACTTCTTGAAGGTCCTAAGTGTATATGTAAGTCAAAATTTTAATCTTCTTCCTATTCTACTCGTAGTACACCGCATCACAGCGTGTTACCGTTGTTTGAAGGAGGAGAACTGGCAAGAAGCTCCCCAGCAACACGTATAATAAAAAAAATCATCATAATTATTTATATGTCTCTTTTTTATACATATATGAAAAAAGTTGTAGTATAATTAATTTTTAAAGAATAATAGTAATAATAATGGATGGATTCGTATATAGTGTAAACAGGGATAATCACTGGTCAGTGTCACGCCACATTTATATAAAATTTGTCAAGGGGCCTCTACGTTTTGGCCTTCCCATGGCCCCACGCAAGCCCACCAAAAGTCCGGGCCATTTTTATGGCCCGTGGTCCTGTCAGACGTACAGTAATAATAAACGGCCATAAGGCCTCACTGCTGAGCCTGGGGCCTCCCGATTTATTGAGGAGAGAAATAATAAGTACGGGTGTGCCCGCCACGCCTGTGTGAGGCGTAGATCATATCTCCGCTCAAAATTCTCTACGTGTGTATGTCACCATACTCCTCTTAATCCGCTGGACCGAATTTGAATTTGATAAAAAATATTGTCTGAGTGGGTAGTAGTTCCGGAAAGGTTTAAATTTAATATTAGATCTGATAGTTTGCAGTGAATCGGGTTCTAGATTTTCATTTTATCAGGACAGGACAACGTCTGCTGCCTTTACGAGAGGTAACTCGATTGAGGGCCATCAGCCGCGCGCAGGGGGACAGGATCCCCTAGGGGAAATCGTGGCCAGTGTGTGGGCACACTGCGGGTGGGGAGCCCTTTCCCCAGAAGCCCACCCATGCCGCCTGCTCACGATGCCCGGAGGTCCAAGCTGGCCCTCCAGCGCCGTCGCGCCCTCCTTTGATGGGAGCGGAGCAAGCATGTCCGCTCACGGTCCCGTTCTGCCTCCTCCTTTGCAAGCATGACACGCTCGCAAAAGGAAAAGATTACGTCCCATCTGGTAGTGCTCCCGACCATGGCGCGAACCACGGCCGGGATCCGGTAATGGTGACGAGGTCTCGACGCTTCTGTCCAAGCAGGACACGCCAGGAGGGTGTACGGTGCCGTATCCTCATCGCCGGTGTTATAATGATGGCACCCTGATGTTTAGTACTAATAAAAATGGCGGGTTTAACGCATCTGTTATGCAGACAGATTAGGACAACTTTCAAGAGTTGCGCCCACGGTTGTCAGGTGTCGAGCAGCAATTGCCCTCCAAGAATACTGCGATTTTCAAGCAGTAATTATCGGCCAAACTATATTATGCGATCCTTGTCCAACACTGTCGTTTTGGCCTACTGGTTGTAGACTGTCGTATCATCTGTGAGACTGTCCTTCCCTACTCGAACACCGCGAATTTAAGGTCCTCGTAGCGCGCCGCAGTGACAATATCCGGTAATGCTTTGGCGCCACTTCAGTTTCACTTCCTTCATAAAACCATCTTTCACCATCCATATTAACTTCTAACTTCCGGTTACTCCATTTCCGATATTCGTCGCGTGATAATAAATGCTTCTACGTTGACATCCGGTTATATGACTTCCGATTACTACATCAAAAAACACTCTATCCGGTTATTGACTACTTCCGTCATATGGTTTCTTGCAATAATAATACTTACATTGTTTACTTCAGTTCAATAAAGTAGATAAAATTTTTAGGGTTGGGACCTTCTATTAAGTATTAATATATACTAGCGTTAGAAGGACCCATCCGCTCTAAATGAACTTGAAACATTCATAGATAATTTTTATTACTGTAGCGGACAGAGAGCACCGCCCCGCATACCGCTGACTCCCAGAGTTCAGACAGTTAGCAGCTAGACGTCGGACGGAATGTGCGATATAAGAAGCGGCCTTGGGGGGCGGAGCTATGCACTTAATGCACTTACTTCACTTCATTTCAAAATGTCTACTACTCTCTCTGCCATTGTGCATTATATTCTCTGTTACTTGTCTATGTATAGTTTTAAATTAATCTTTGTAAGCATCGTAATAATACGTCATACAGTCCACATCGAGTTTTATTTGGAAGAAGCAACTGCCCCCAATAATTAGGTAAACTAATACTTGTTGGAATAACATGTGTTATTATTATCAAGTAAAGAGAAGCTGCAATTTCAGATACCTTCGTCTCATTGGGCGGTGAGCTGGACACAGAAGCCCCCGAGACGGGCGCGTCGGCAGTCACATCGCCGTCGCTGTTGCCGTCACTTCCTCTCTCATCACCCGCAGAACTGCGTACGGCTTCCGACTCTGTTTCACGTCATATCAAAATCTTAAAAAAGTATAATATGCCAGTATCTACATCTTAAGCCCAAATTACACGGGTTCACTTCTGTCTTTTAATTTATATGATATTAGAGATGTAGCAAAAGTTACCTAAAAAGTAAACAAATGGCTTAGCGTTACGATAGTTTCATAAGTAACTCTTAACACACACTGGTCACATTCGTGAGACTCCTCTCTCCCTAGTGTGACATCACATAATTTGCAATTTTACACCAAGAAATTATTAAATTAAAACAGCAGCTCCATAATTAGCTATATTTCCATTAAAATTGTTACAAAAAAATGTATGTATAATGACTTGTACGAATTTCAAGGACGCATAAATTTTTGCACAAACTGTACTATATTTGTGAGCTGCTTAAGTCACTAATAAAAAAAGTCCCATTTCCATCTAATTTGAAAGACAGCAATGAACCGTCTAATTATAGCTTTTCTACCCATTCATTTACCTTACCACGGATTACAATTTAAGACAGAACACCATAAAAGGAATGATCGTTTTCCACCAGTGGTCAAGTAAAGTAACGGATTGTAAGATGTAGAAACACGAGACAAACAATTTAATATGAACACTAAAAGCATCAGGTAGTTAAGAATCTGCGCAGGAGTTGAATAGTACCGAGTTAAAAAATCAGAGAATGTTTTTAGAATCGAAGTAAGCGATAGCTAAGACAAGGATTTTAACCACAAAATGCCTTTTAGAGTTGTCAACATATCAATTGTTATTGGAAAGTAACAAAGTATACCAACAGAGGCTGAAAGTGGTAACACTTTGTTTAAAAGGTTTTGACGTTACAAGCGTTATAATACTTATCGTGTGGTGTGCAAGGCAGTGTTTGCATTACAAAAAAATATTTATCTCCAACATTCACACTATCAATTTTAATCCACACAATAAAAATCCGACTAAGGCTGGTGTGCACCAATATTTAACCGACGGTTAAAATAAAATAATCGCTGTTTATGCATACATTTTGATCGATTATTTTATTTTAATAACCGGTTAAATGTCGGTGCACACCAGACTAAATCCGTGAGTACACGTACAATAAAGAGTTCAATAGTGGCAAGAACTTCAATAGCTTTAGACATTTCGCTACGAAATCCTTAGAGGCATTTAAAGCTAATGAGATACTTTAAAATTGTAATTAAGTCCTTAATAATTATAAAACCACCTGTCATATTTCATCTATATAGTATTATAATAGTAGCCGATAAGCCTATCATGAGACCTGTCCTTTTGTATGGCATAGTAGACAAACTGTAAGGGAGTCAGTTCCTTACGCCTACCCCACATATTAGGGAAACCGGTTAGTTATGTAGGGAACTAATGTCTTAGGGAGACCCGAGCCCAGCAATGGGACAATTATGGGCTCTTGTTATTACTATACTTCCCTATATCATAATTGAAAAAGTCTTCTTTCTTGATTGTATCAGATCTATTAAATGACTTGAAAATTTCTGAAGAAAATTGACTTTTACTTGAAGAGTTTATCTAAACCAGAGATTCCCATAGTCGTTAACATCGAACCCCTGGGGTCGAAAACGATTTCCTAGGGGTCGACATAAACGAAAACTGATTTGGGAAGTCGACAAGGTCTTAAAATCGACCACTTTTAAATAACTCAAGTTCTTATTTGAAACTTTCAAGTTACTGTATAAGTTGTAATACATGTACCAACGTGTTATAAGAATGACTAATATTTCAATAGGAAGTATCATTGTTGTACTTTTAATGAACTCAACAAGTCGATAAGCGTGCACAAGTTCTTGCAAGATGAAAAACACGACAAGTCAAACTAGAGATAAGATTTTAACGTAATTTGGTTATGAAAGCCTGAGGTATCAGTTAATTTTGGTCTCTTGACCAATATAGTCTGAAATTCTCTGATCTAAACACAAAAATTACAAATCGTTTAAAATCTATTGAAGCACACATATTTTCCGCCTGTTCTTTGAATATTTATCATAAATTTAGAGTATAACAAAAGTAATGTATTAGTCTAAGAGATAGATAGCGTCATTTATTTTGAGCGTAAAGATCGTTGAATCATGCACATATAATTTAAACACGACGCTACTAATATTAACATTGTTTATAGTCATAACGAAAGTATGCAATCTGCTTATTGAATCATCAATTCGCGTATTTATTTAAGAATTTGCATATTTTGAGAATTCTTTTGTTATATTAATGTTACATAGCAGCATCGTGTTATCAAGCTTGGTGATATAATGGTAAACAGTAAATAATGAGACAGATATAAGCTTCCTTGTAAGAAAATAGGAGAAAAGAAACAATATAACTTAGATAATTAAGTTTATTCAGACTTGTATGGATGTTATAACAGTGAACAATTGGTTGAAGTCACGTGATTCCCAGCTGACTCGCTATATACGTTAATTGATCGGAGTTGCTATCCACATTCGCAATTCGACTATTGCGCCGCAAATTATTTATTCGTAAGCAATATGCTCACTATTACTTCGAGTACCAGGATTATGAAATTTATTTCCTTTGTTCTTTGTTAACAAACATTCTAGGGAATTTCTTTATAATGCCGCCATGCTGTTTCGAGAAGCATAATCCGATCGATTGTTACTGTACGCCAGTGACATTCGGGGAATTATCATTGCTCTTCTGCAACTTTATAACGTAGGTAGGCTTCTTTCTTTAGATATTGTTCTAACAAATTAACTCGACTGTGATAATGGACAGACAGATGCGTTTCAGTTGAGCATTACAGAGTGGATTTTATTACGTCTAATTGCGCATTTAACGATATAGCTAACGATTAGGGGATTATTATATCTTTGGCCGTTTGTAAATACCGTGAATGAAGTTTATGAAATTTCAATCTCTATTATAGCATTATGGAAACAATATTCATAGCCCCAGTACTGTTTTATCGACATACGGTCGTCGGTAAGCGTGCGTTCTGTACCTGTGGGTGCGACAGTGCCGGTCTGCTTCTCTCGTACGGTGCTCAGCTCCCCCCCGGACGTGAGGCTCGAGTGCCGCGTCACTGCGCATGCCGTACCTTTGACGCACCGTGCGGTGTAAACGAGGTGGAATACGAATTGATTCGGCGTACAATCGAAATATCGATTGCATCGTACGTACGATAGTGGTTGAATCGATTGGTCAATTGGATCTAGTTTTTCTAAAATGGACCAACTAGTATATAATCAGATGATGAACCAGCGCTGGCCGCAAATCGGCAACCATGATGGCAGATGATTTAGATAGACAGGATAGATTTTAAAATTATCAATATACAGCGAATCCTCCATATAACGTCACTAGATTTAACGACATTTCCTTAAGCGTCGTAATCAATTGGCTTTGGCTGATTTAGCTTGTCTTCCGAACAATGATACACTCTATATAGCATTACACCCACTCTCAATAGCGACAAGAATTAAGTAATAAAAGTACATTTTAAGTTGCAAAATTAGTAAAAAACTGCGCAGCTCTGTAAGTTCGTTTATCGCTTTACTATCCTAGCCCGTAATAAACTCGATTGTCGGCATCGTGCATATCGAATTTCTAAGTACTTCCTTTATCACCAAGATGCCTCAATATCGCAAGAAATAAATAAAATAAGAAAAGTACACATTAATTACTGGTGCAGCAAAAGACGTCAGACAAAAATAACTTCTCTCCATTTAACGACTACTCTACACTAAACTATAACGCCATAAATAGCGCAGTCTTTTCAGTGTCGTTATATAGGGTTTACACTGTATATACATTCGAAATAAGGTTGTCTGCGAGCTTTAAGTATAATTCCAAATGTAAAGTCATATTCTCAAAAGCAATTTAATTTAGTTGGTACATTTTAAACTAAACGGATCTTACTTGCTTGTCTTATACATACAGTGACTTGATCGATTACATAGATGGGATCGATTATTTTACATGGTTATAATTATCACAGTCGAAAAATTTTAATTGGATCCCTGCACAATTCCTAGATCTTACTAATCGTTTATTTGCCTTACCAACGGTTAAAATTTGACATAAAGACAAGTGAATGAATAGTAGAATATTGGAACTGGCCGTGAATGGATTGACTGATTCATATAGTTTGAAATACAAATATGATTTGGATGATATTATTATTATTATAATTAAAGTTTTTCTATGATTTTGAGTTATATTAGTAACAGTATTATTTTTAAATAGCGAATAAAAAATATCAAAAGAGAAAAACTGCAATAACTAAACCATATTTTAACTGCAAAACACGTTTAAGTTTAAATAAAAAACAATGTTATTTTACTAATAATGAAAAACGTTAATTAGTTCATTCGCACATTTTTACGATTTCTAAGCATTAGACAAATCAGTGTGGTCGACCACCAATATTATCACCTAAATCCGTCCCTGCATTATTATTATATCAAATTGTGTATTCCACCTCACACACACATGCACTAAAACTATGCACACAGCGTTACAAAACAAAAAAATAAACAATATATTACAATAATATTATTGAAAATATTATTACTTTTTATTTAATTAATTAGTCAACATTCAAATGTCAGATGCATTTTATCAAATGTCCAATGACTTGTTTAAATACTTGATAAGTACGAGTATAGTCATTGTTGTAAAATCTAGAGTACCGGCCAAAATAGACAAGTAAAAAAAAAATCATTCTTATTGTCTTTAGTCGTTCAAACTAACATATTAAAAAAAAAATATGAGTAATCTATATATATAATAATTGAAATCCACGTATATAGTGACTCATTACGATATCTCAGGCACTATAATATACATACAGCACGCGAAGCGGGCGGGTATCAGCGAGCATGTTATATTTATTTATAGCATTGGTAGTTGCAATTGACATTTGATTATTTAACTCAAAGCGAAACCAAAAATCTTTATAAGCTTCACGTCACACAATGCACTATCGTTTTTATATGAATGCAACTCGAATGCCTTGATTATACATTTTGTTATACTTAATAATTTCAAATTACGTTATATATGATAAAAATACGTAAGCACTTCAGGAATTGATATTAAAGTAGTTGTTATAGAATTTTTCGATTTTCACCGTCAAAACAAAATTCACCCCACCGAGATCAAAAACCAATCTAAATTAACAAATATTTTTGATTTCATACAACAAACTTCACCTTCTAAAACGGCATAATCATTTCCAAAGATCTGATTTGAAATTTCAAATGTTATTTACTTATATGACAGAAAGTGTATAAAACCTTTAAACGGATTTAAGCTCTTTTAATGTAAAGTGTAAGTGTAGTGTGTAGTGTGTGTAAAGTGTAACTTGTGATATATATATGTGAATAAGTGTGAATGTGAATATGTGTGTATGTGTAACTTTTTAAATTGTGTATTAATTTTAATCTGAATAATGTAATTTAATATGTATTAATACTATGGGACATGTTTCCTGAAATAAAATTATAAATAAATAAAATAAAAAAATATAACCCTTTAATTTCACTATCAACTTTCGACATCCGACATTTATGCAATGAAAAACATTTTATCATACAAAATTTGGCTCAAACTATAACGAAAGTCAATCAATACAATATTTACTAGGTTCAAAAATGCTTCAAGGATAATAAATTAAAATCGAACTGGACCGGACATATCACGAGAGATAGTAATTTATCTTCATTTTTTTATTTGACAAGACAACAAAATGATTACAACTTGTTGAATTATACATAGCATAGAATACCTCTGAGGTTTATATTAATGCTTTGTGTAACGTCCGTAGCATTTAACAATTTTAACATTATATTTGGGTTTAAAAGTGCATTTTAAGTTTATTTTTAATATTTATTGATGTAATGCTTTCCTTAAACTCCACAGGTAAGTCATTTAACAAGCGCGGAACGAAATATGCAGTTGTGCGCTTGCCGTACATGTTATTGGCCCGACTCGTGACGAACCGCTTTTAGGCGATGGTTAGCATCTATAGTGTTTTATTAGTGTTTGTAGGTCTTTGTTAAAAAATATATCTTCATGTGTCCATAGATGAATGGACACGTAAGATAACAAGAGTGGTAGCCAACATATGGAAAAAGTTGTAGAGGACTACAATACAAGAGATGGGAGGACGCTCTGAAATACATAGCAGCAGGGACATTGTGGTTCAGAACTTGTAAAGACAGGGAGAAATGGGCTTCGAATAGCTTAAGTGAGGCCTTTGTCAAAGGACAAGCTAGGTAAGAGGTATAATTGGATACCAATTGATGTATTAAATCAACGAATTCAAGTAAAACTATGGAACATTATTTCAGTCATAAAATATATTTTTCATTTCTCATATTCTGAAAGTACGCTTGGAGTTGCCTAATCACAGGGACGAAAACAGCATTTTTCGTCCCTGGGAAATAAATGATTCTCCCTGCTGTCACAATTTTTTGAAAACTATACGAACGATAGATAATAGATGCGACTCATGTCCCAACTTTTTACAGCCACTGTCAAATCGCGGTATAAATTTTAATCCAAAAATATCAACAATTTTGTAACATCATTTTATACTTATAAATTATTTTTCACTAAAGTAACTAGTATTTGGTTTATTTTGAGCGAAATATTTACTACATTCAATGACAAAAAATACTGGCTGGTATATGTGACATACGTGATGTTGTTTCATCAGATTTAGATATGGATTTAACGCCTGCTTTAATTAGAGAAGTAGTTGTTTGTTTAACTAAGCAGTTTTTATTTACTTTCCTCATCTCGAGTAAAATGCCTAATTAGGCACTCGAATTGTTAGCGCACTCGCTACGCTCATGCGTCAAACCATCTCGTGCCTAAATAGGTCACTTTACCAATCTACCATTAATTTTATTTTATTTATCTATTATATTATAGTACAGACCACGAGACGCACTTCAATATCAATTCCAGGGCCAAATTGAATTTTTTTAACAGACAAACTCTTAAAGAACTCACCATTGGAATGCCTGTGATGGTCTTGGTTGGCCAGACTCCGCGAGCTGCTGAAGAAAGGACGAAGCGAGGGTTTGGGTGTGGATCCGATGCTGATGGTGTCCATCTGATCCGGACCCGAATCCTCGCCCTCCCCGCACGACAGTGATTCCAGTTCCTAAAACAAATAATATGTACATGGCACGCACTTGGCCATGTTTTAGCGTAGTATACACGTCGTGCTTGTGTAGTGTCTGTGAGTAACCGATTGGTGTGACGTCGCACTGCATTCGCACCATGAAAAGTCTGTCCTTCTCTCTTTCGCGCGAGGTCAAGCTTATGAGTATGAAAGAGACAGTTGAGTAGACTTATTCCCGCTTGACAATCAAAGAGACCTAAAAACGACTTTTGCGCATCCCACGACTTTGGCAAAGTTGCGTCCCGTGCGTAATTACATCCTCTTAGATCTTTTCTCATTGACTTGGGTTGTCTTTCTTGTCCGTTTTATCAATTAACATTTAATATTATAATATAAATTAGCAGATGTCAGAAATATTATAAATTACTTAACTGACAGTCGGTTCCTATGTCTTAGCATTTGCCTTACTATCCATACTATTATGTCAAATTACTACAGATTGTAAGATACGAGAACGAATAGTAGGTTATAGGAACTGGCCATTAGTCATATTGAAAAAGCAAAAGCAAATTACAAACTATATTATACATGTTTGACATAGACAATATGGGCATTATCTATTAAAATTGAACTAAATGTATAAGCCGCGCGCAGGAAGGTTTGCCGATGATGATTACTTACTATTATTGTATTGTATTATCTAACTGTATACAATAATAGTAAGTAATAGTATTACTTACTATTATTGTATATACTAATGTAAAGTATAAACAAAAATAAATTTATTTCAACAACTATTTATGTAACCTTTTATGTCAACCCTACTGACCCATCGACGCGTGGCCTCATGAGGCTATCGGCAAACCTTCTGCGCACGGGTAGTATTATGTAAGATATGTAAACACGGTAAAAGAAATAACTTTCTGCACCATTTTATGGTGCACAAAGAAGAAGCAGAAAGAAAGAAAGTTAAAGTTTTCACTTTAACTTTGCCTAAGTCTTACACTCCTTGCGAGCAATACGCTTATAAAGATGTACAAAGATTTATTGTAGTAATAATAAATAAATAATTATGACATAGTTTAATTTAAACTCACCTGGAACAACTCATCGATGTCGCGCTGCGCGTGGTGCGTGTCGCGGGTCGCGTCCCTCTCGGACAACTCCTCGGGCACGCGGAACCGCCTCAACAACGCCGCAAACTTCTGCTTCAAGTTGCGTTGCTGTGAAGCAAGAAGAAACGATATTCTAAAAATTACCTATACATTTTTCCCTTCACTATTTTATATTAGAAGAGCAAACGTAATAAAAGTATTTAAGAAACATTTCGATTCTTCGATAGATGTTTCGTATATTGTGTAGGTACTTGAATTATTTTCTAATCATCATGAAATCATTATTGCCTTAAGGAAAATATTGGAAATAAAACTTAACGTTTAAAAATGAAACGAGATTAACGTTTCTAATTTTGATATTGAAACTATGAAATCTAAAGGCAGGTTGAGTATCGTATAGATATAATTTTACAAAAAAATACTTCGGGACTGTTTTGCGTTTGTAGTAGTATTTATATATTTTTTACAGGCTTATAAATTTGAAATTTATTATTAAAAATTATGTTGTATATTAATATTCATTATTTTAAAATCGTTTAATTTTATTAGTTACATGTTAAGTACCTGTCTATAAAAATATATAAATACAATAAGTATTTATATATTTTATTTATTTATATGCTGACAGTACACTACTACAAACGCAAAAACGTCTCGGAACTAATTTATGTGTACCTATTTAACCAGCCGTTTAAATAAAATAGAGTTATTTTAAAAAGAATATTGAGAGATAAAAATAAATATTACAGAAATTAGAGAAAAATAAGAAAAGAATAAGAAATTAAATTTATAAAATTGTGCAAGTAAAGAGAATTTAGTTTCCCCAAAAAAGAAAACTGTTTATGCTCCATAGATTCATGTAACTGTTAATATATAAAATAATTGAGATATAAGTAAGTTTGTATGTAAGTCAATTTTTTACGACCTTGAATGTGAAACTATGAACTTCCGTGTTTACGTACTTCAGCTGCAGGAGATAAACAAATAATTTATATTTTTCATAGTGACTCTTTAATACAGGTCGAAATTTTACACATAGCTATGCACTAGACATATCGTGGAAATACCTTAATATTTATAAACAAACAACGTTTTAACTCACAACATAAAATATAATACAAAAACTAGATCACAACACAAATTAAAAAAATATGTAAACCTCCATAGGAATCTTGCTTTCACGTACTACATAAAAATTCTATAGGTACATACGTAATATTAGTGTACAATGATAATACTATCTATCTAATCGGTAAAAGATAAGCTACTTGGTGCATAATAGTGGTCACAGAATATTCAGAAGGAAGGGTAGGGTGTAAAACACGTGACTCACGCACACCGCGGTCTCGGTCAATGCTGGTCGAATTAGAGAAATGAGAATTCGTTTATTTGTAATTCAGTTTTAGTTTTATAGTTTATTTTTAAGTTCATATTTATTTTTAGTATTTAATTATAGGTTTTGAGTTAGTTTTAGTTTGATATTAAAATCTACATTTGTTTCCAAATATACGTAATAAAAATAACCACAACTTTGTAATTAGATAGAATGTATTTGTAGTAAATTTTACGTTAAAGTCATATATTTTCATTTGATTGTAAGAGGCTCAGAGCATTAAGGCTTTAATGAAACTGTGCTTAAATAAGAGCTGAGAACCATTTCTTTTTAAGGCCCGACAGAGACAGAGTGGTGTTGCAAGTTTAACGTGTATATTGTGGCATCGTAGGTCTCATACGAATGGAATAATTTTAATGCGGTTCTTTATTCTTAAAAAGTAAACATAACGTGATTCAAAAACAAATGTCATAAATTTCTTTTATTTCTAAAAAGTCACCAATTAAATACCCGCTGGTACGAAATTTGACATCGACATTAGCGTGTGTATGCGTACGACGGTTTTTATATTTTAGGCGCATTAAAGCTTGAAAACAGGTAGTTCTTTCTTACATAATATATTGCAAACTGCACTGTACCTACTTTCTATATGATTGCGCCTTTTAATCTGAGTGAACCTTCTGTATATTCTATGATGCAATGAAACAGAGTCGTAATTAGAAATACCAAAGTTACACCAATGACCCACGCTAGGCTAAGGCTCTAGATATCCACTATGTATACATTTTTTCCTTATAACTATTGATATCTATTACCATCTAATAAAATAAAACATATTTATTATACATAACAAAAGTTAATTAAAGGTAGAATTTGATTTTATCTTGCAGATCAGACGGGCTAAACAAAACTGGTTTTCAAAAGGAATTCACTAAACTACATTCATTCTACAAGGAAACAGCATGCGTACACCAAAGGACAGTACAAGACACGTAACTTTGCTGCTGATGAAATATTAGATAAATTTCATTAGTCTGTATGTAGTCGGCATACCAATGAACAGTTAATCCCCCTAGAATATGGAACTCAAAATTTCGATTACTAATTTTATTGAACACATGCTCGTCAGGTGAATTGATATTTTTAAAACTTTCTTGACAGTACACTATTGCCAAGCGAGACATGCCTTACTGTTTGGCAGACTACTCTAATATAAAATATCTGGGGCTTGGTCGAATTTATCGCCATCCCTCAGCAGCAAAGCTAAGCATGTCGTACGACTCGTAGCATCGCGTGCTAATCGGCTCACCGCGAGCTTTCCGCGGCTGCCCTTGCGCTTAGCGGCTGCGTGCTCGAGCTCACTATCGCTGTCCCTGTCGTTCGCCTTCGAGTGTATATAGCTCTGTCTCTTTCTCTCTCGTTCCATGAAGCTCAAGTCGCGCGAACGAGACAACTGCGTGCAATGCCAACCGCCTATATTCTTTGCGGTATTAAGCTTTTACATAATAATATATTCAAAAGTATCAAACAAAAAGATTATAATAACTCAACGATTCATACGAATTATTTATAGCATTAAAATGCAATTGATGTTATTATTATTAACAAATAAATTTGATTTATTGCTGTAAATATAAAAGCTCTTTAAAGCATAAAGCTAAGCTATATAATTTAAATGTACCATGCGTAATTAAATTCTTTTCTATATTATCAAAGACCAAAAGTCCCTAATATTTCACAAAAATTCTGCCTCGTGATAAAGACTGTAAAATTGGATTTAAAACGTGATATTTTATTAAATCTCACCTTAGTGTATGAGAGATCAGTTTTGTTGAACGCAATTTGCCTGTGCCGCCGACGCGTTGGCGCACCGTACGTCATCTCATCAGCCTCCTCTACAGAGCTGAACTCTCCTTCCTCTTCCTCGTCTGAGTAGCCCCTTTCTGAAAAATAAACAATAGACCAATCAGGCGCTTCAAAAGCTTTGCAGTCGCCAAGCAGGGAAGTATTTTCGCGTAATGTGTATGCCCACCAGGGGGAACTAACTTTAAGTGTAGCTTCTCAGATTTCATATTTCTCTATTGTGTAATTCTCCTTTCTGACTTCCTAGTAATGTCCCTTCAAAATTTGGAACAAACTTTAGTTGCCTAGATCAGCAGATCTGTATTAGATTTGTATTAGGTATTAGATATGGGGTGGTCTATGGTAATCGGTCTGTTTATATTTCATTATTAAAATGAACAAAACAAGCATTTATTATTATCGATCATTTCTATGTATCCAATCGAAGTCACAAACCTTACGTCCACCAACTACTCAAAGGTTTCTTTCTCAATGAAAGTTGCATTTTGTGCTATTGATGATATGATACTGTTAAGAGTAGCGGGACTCGAATTAAAATGCCGTTATTATTATTATCGAATTTATTAAAACTATACAAACACGTATAACACCGGTGCAAATATAACCGAACATAACAAATACAAACGTAATGCAGAAGGTCGTAATTCAATAAAACGCGGAAATTCCGTCACTATTAGATTTCCGAATGTACACACGTCACGCCCGTATCGTAGTAGTCGCTCAACTGCCCTCTCTCCATCAGGCCGTCGTTTTATACTTCACAAATGCAAAAGAATCCGCAACACCTGGATAATGATGCTAATGAACGAGGACAATAGGCTATTCTCCACAATAAATAGAAACGTATGCCAATAAATAAGTGAACAAAAGAAGATGATCATAAAAGGATTACAAGTGCAAATACCGACAGGTAACAAAATGTGCTTCTACAGATCTATTCGTGGAATTTGTCTTTGTCGGCGCCTAGGTTGTTACAATAAATACTTCTTACCTGTGATTAGCAAAGTATTATTGTTCTTAGTGTCGTGGTCAACAGGAGTGGAGGCGAGACCTGTGATGGTCAGCTTAGCAACTGGCTGACCTGCAGCAGCACCAACCTTCGCACCAACACCAGTCAGCTCGAGCTCCATGTCCATTGATCGTTGAAGTACCTGGAAGATGAAGATTGTTTTATTCGGTGTAAAAGAAGACAATAAAGGTGGTTATGATAAATCAACACCAGTATTTACAAAACTGAACGGATAGGTGGTTACTTTTTCTGGAGCCCTTACCACCGGCAGTTTGGGCCCCAGGGCCCGCTGCCGGCGGACTATAAGATTTTGTATTTTTTTATAAATTTTATTTCTATATGTTATAAAAAAAAAAATTATAAAATAATGTGAACATTTTGTAAAGAAATAAATTCTTTTAGGTTTATATTCATTAGTTAATACATTAATTGAAGAGCGAATCGAACTCTTCCGCCAATATGATGTCGTCAACTGCGGTCTTGAGTTAGAACTGGCTCTAAGCTCTTTCAATATAATATTTGAAACGTTCGGAGACATTGCAGTTTCAAGATTTCCCAACAACTGAAGTGTAACATAATAACATTTAATAATTGGAAATTTTATTTCACTGGGTTATATTGGAAACAATTTCTTAAACAATTCACAACTGAACAAAAGAGAGAAGCAAGAAACTTTATGGCAGAAGTAACAAAACAAAGGTTCGCCCGCTTAAGAGGATAGCAGGAGGCATCCTGGAGTGTTAAATGTTGGAATGAATCTACATACATGCTTTAGAATCACACATAACTGATAATGAGTTAATTATCACAAACAATGACAGATGGGCGGTGGAATGAAATAATTAGGTCTCAAATGGGCTTTCATGAGTGTTTAATTTATACGAGTCAACTAATTGATAACAGGCCCGTCGCCATTGTCTGTGCGACGTGCTAATTAATGAGAGGCTGCGTCCATAATTACAACTGCAATTACGTGTTTTAATAAAATAGAGGTTAAATAATATTAAGTGTTTAACATATAAGGGGAGCTGTCTGATTGTTACTATATTTTTGTTGTTGTTACCAAAAGCAGGTGAAAGACCCTCTCGGTGGATCTGGGACCATTTCAAGAACACTTTGATAGGATAACTCTCATACACGCGATGTCGAGTGTTGAACTGCAATACAAATTTGATTTATGACACAACGCCACGTGATAAACTGATTAAAAGCGGTATCCCGTGAAGCTCGTATCTTTTATCTACCACAACAACAACCAAAATAAACGCCGTTGTCAACTTAAAATCATAGCAACACCTTATATATATATATATATATATATATATATATATATATATATATATACATTTAGTCGAATCTCCTTGAAATATCGACAGTGTCTGTTTAATTTTGCATCACTCGACATCGCGTTAATAAAGTAGTACTTACATTATAAAGTATTTTACATTACCTGGTCCATTCTGATAACGCCTTCTGCGAGGGTCTTGTATCCGAGGATTGTACGGTTCTTGTATTTCTTGCGACGTTGCAGCATTATCTGTAATCTGCGTGAAACGATAATAATTTCATTAATTATAATATTTTTAAGCTAGTGACTAAGATCATCGACTGTGTACATCCGTTCGTATAACATAATTATTATGTGAAAGTGAGCTAGTTTCGATGCCTTCTTTACAATCTCGGGAATTAACCAATTCTAATCCATCTTTGTATAGAATATGTGTATTTTCGATTAGAGGGATGAGCGTAGGAAACTTGTATGCCGAGAAAAATCGATCTTAAAGTTTAATCACGCGAAGTCGCGTGAACAATTATAATATGACTTTGTATGTGTACTTTCTATAACGGAAATAAATATACGCGGGCGTTTATTGATCTTGCCAAAGTTGGTTCGCACATTCCGAAATTCTCAACGTTTTAATATTAATAATAGAAGTAGATTTCGACACAAGTAGTTTCGTAAAAATTTTATATCATAAACATATATTTAAATTACTACTGCTACGTTCAAACTTTCGATAATTTGCCGTCACGTGGAAAAAGCTTTTTGATAATTTCAATAGCGTAGATACCATCAATCGTCGGTTGGTTATCTTACGGATATCCTTATTTCTAATACTATCCTTCCACATTCTATTCTATCTATCCTCATAGCCCGTTGAGCGATTTGAAACAACTTGTAGACCAGTCCTGCTCGCTTTACTTAATTATAGTCATTTACGAGGACTGTCATAGTCATTTATATGACAGTGTTGACGCAAATTCTGTCTCATTTTAAAGACGTAGACGTATACTTTTCGTGCAGGTGACTGCAGGTGTGGTATAAATTAATTTTACGCACACGTGGCTTGTAGTTTATTTTTCATACAAATGTGTCAGGTCAATTCAAAACACCACCTCATTTGAAACTTTTAACGACTTAATAAATTGTTTATGATGTTCGCATTAAATTGATTCGATGTTTTATTATTATTTTAATAGATCAATGGCCCACCCGGATTGATTCACGGAGTTCGCGTCACGTTTTGTTGTTATGGAGAGATATAAATACAGGGCCCAAGTCTGCTATTACAATCATGTTGGGATAGTCGCACACTGGCGTCATAATGGGCCATTATGCTGTCTTACACCTAGCAGTATATCTTGACACGTGTCAATTTCATTAAGCAACTCTCCAAAAGCGGCCGCTTTAGGCTGCTTTGTATATCATATCCGGAACTTTTTATCTAATATCATTTTTGATCCTGCTTCCGGTCATACTATCTGTATCGTATGAAAACAGAATCATACTTAAAAACTTTTAAACCACTAACACACCTTTGCGTTTATTAGTAACGTAAAAGTATAAATAAGAGAACTATGAGCGCTACTATTTTTAATGTTCAACCGTTTTATTGCATGCAGTTAATGTTTTAGCATTAAATTTTACGATGTTTACTCAACGCTGGAGGATGCTAAACTGGCCATAACCCAGGACTTATGTGTTATGTTAAACTAGAACTATACGCCACCCGACTATAATATGGAAAATCTAATTTACATACCAATAACAATGTAGCAGCGTGAGATAGAAGTGAAATGATACTTCAGATGTCTTCTAGTAGTATTCACAGTCGAGTGCTGATATGAACTGATTTATTTTGGAAACGGTAACCTAAGTACAAATATTAACAAGTCGTGTTGCTTGTATAATGTAAAGCCTTAGACCATTAAACCAAGGACGAGCCTCGCGTCTAATTTAGCTAACAAAAAATTCAGCCATTTGCTGCGGGGGAAGAGTAAAGCACACATTGAAACAATCGCATACACCCAAATATTATTTGTGTTGTCATAAAGGCAAACATGTACAAATCTTCAAATTGGTTTAGAGACAGCGTATATTTACACTCGTTACGCACACAAAGAGGACTCACACATTTCAAAATACAAGAAATTGCCATATCATTATTCAATTTGCCTCGTAATTTAATCATAATAGACTAAATATTCATTATTATTTTTTATTATAATATTGGATTATGAAATAAACTTTAATATTGTAATAATTAAACAGTACCACATAGATGATTTATTAAACTAGCACTAGTTGAAATAAGATCATAGTTATTGTGTGATGAAAATTGTGATGTGTGATATTAACACTTTCACAATTTTATGTAAATCCTAATCGCTAAAAAAATATATGAACATAATAAATAATTATGTACATATAATTCAAATATTTACTTGCAACGTAATTTAAATGCCCTTTATTTTGAGGGAAAAAATGCTGGTATCACTACTGTACAAAACTGTGAATTTCATAGGGATAGTAAATATCGATACTTTAATGTCGATATTTTAACTAGGAAAAATAATTTTGAATACTATAGATATGATGACAGTGGAATTAAACTAAAGTATAAGTTTAATTCATTTATTTTATAGTATTCTTCTTAGATATTCGCGACTGTTACACATAAATTAAACTAAGTTATTTACGGTTTTAAGCGCGATATTTATTTATTTTGCCAACGTTTCAGCTACTTTATAGCAGCTGTGATCACGGTTTAACTCGAGGCTACATATCAATTAGTAAGGTTTAAAAAAATATTAATCCGAGCGTGGGGCGGTTTGTAACGCGCCTCGCGGGAGAAGTGAGCGCGCGCGGAACACGCCGCGCCCCCATCTCGACGGCATAACGGCGGGCGAGAACCCTTTTCCCGGGTAACCATGGCTGGAAGCTGTGATGTTTAGGAATGTGAAACATACTCAAGCCGAAGCATTGATATGAAATAAAAGAATTGATATAGTGAATATTAATAAAATTTATTAAATGAATAAAACATAATATCAATAAATAAATAAAAAATAATATCATCTAGTAGTAAGAACCCTTCGCTGCAATACTGTTAACCCTATGTTCACAAAGTAGGTTATATAGAAGCGCTGATCTAGAAACAGGTAGACTCTCAAAGATCGGTGTATAATATATATAATCATTTGTAGTAATATTATATTGTAAGTGTAAAATATTATTCTTTTTATGAACAATGACAAATATATCAACTCATGACAGAAGCTCATCACCTGAGTAAGCCTTGCCTTTAAGCCAAAAGTATTTCTATGAACATTTCATAACAAATTATATAATTTTGTGTAAGGCACCCCTCCTTATCAACCCGGCTGATGCTATGCCACATCATTAGCTATCAGTAAACGAGCTCACATCAAGACTAAGGAAGAACCTCCAAACTTTTAATTATAATTTGTTGAAACAACTATAAATATTATCTAAAGCTACGTCGGTTCACAACGTACTATAGCTGGCGAGAAGAACCGACAAGAAACTCTCCAGCAGTACGTCCTAACATTTTAGAAAACACATTTGGAGTGCCTTAAGTGTATAATGAATTGGGAAAACCATAAGACTTGAGTAAACGTATCACATCAAAGTCACTCTTCCAAAATATCAAATAAAATAGTAAATATGAGGAATAATACCTCAGCGACCTCCCCAGATACAAGATAAGAAGAGTATCACAATGAAGTAAAGATAAATTTTAAATAAAGATTAAGCAGTGACATCCTCTACATCTCATGAAATTCCCATTAAGTTATTAGTGTAAGAGTTTCAGGATGTTCCTCCGTGAATATGAAGTAAAGATAAAGGTAAAATGGAAAGGTTTAAATTGAAATAGTCATGAAATGGTGGTACTCTTCATCAAGGGTATCAACATCAGTAATACTGCTCATATATAATTTCTTATTAATAACCCTGTCTAATTCAGTCAGGATTTTCAAATTTGTCCAAATAAATATAATTTGATATAGTATATCTGATTAGCAAAATAAAAGTTAAAATAAACAACTCTATTGCACTAAACCATACCAAATACCGAAGGCAAACCTTCTTAAACAAGAAAGTATTTAAATCATTAAAAAATTTGTAAAACCTAATAAACTTTAAATTTATTAAAGTCCGTCAAGCTTTCCCAAACACGTCGCATGATTGTTGTATAGTGTAATGTTTATGACATTGTAGTGTTATAAAAGTTTATATAAATATATACAAATATATGAATAATCTAAATTCGATGGGGTAAAAGCAGTACTTTTTACCATCGTAACTTTTCATGTTGTGGGAGCAATACTTAAAAAAACTCTCACATTTGAATATTTTTCCTAGTATAGGTTACAGTTAAATGTACCAAATTTCAGCAGTGTAGACCTAATCTCGGAAAATAGACGGACAGACGGACACGACGAAATCATAAGGGTTCCTTATTTTACAATAGAACCCTAAAAGTGGGTCGTTATTAGTATAACATATTTTCGACTAACAGTATCAAAGGTAGTTTTATCGATATCGACACGAGTTATATGTACAGATTATACGTCACTATAGGCAGACTCGTGTAGCCAAAAAAACAAACTTCGATATTCAAATTTCAAATTAGTCTAACGCAATAAGGACTATAATTTCTTGAAGAATTTCGCATTAGTCTCGTGTGTGTGTGTGTGTGTGAAGTGGGCAAGACTTTGAATATTTTGTTATTTGGGCATTGTTATACAAATATAGACTCAATTTCTTCGCAATAACAGTTCAAAGTAAAACAGAGATTCGTCGGAAGTCGATGCGAGATGTTTTATTAATTCGATTATAGAATCGATGTTTTAAACATCAAGTTTAATAAACAACTATAAGTTATTTTATTAAAAATAAGCAATTATTAGACAAGAAAATACTTACATATGAAATGTTACACCATCTTTTTCTAGATTTGAGGTATTTGACTTTTTATCGCACACGTTAACAGCACAGGTTGGCATTTTTGAGGAGCTCCTCACACAGCCATAACGATACTAAGACTGTTAGAAATCGATTATTGAACTAGTTTTTATAAACGCGTTAGATTTTATAATCTTGTACCTTGGCGGAGGGGTATGCTCATACGAGGCTTGTCCATTGGTTTAATGGTCTAAGTGTAAAGCACAGTGTGTGAGCGCGGGACGCATGTGCGAGCGAGATAGAGCTACTATTAATATCTGCGCTCCCGCGCTGCGCTAGACTTGCTAGTTAGTATTTCAGTAAATCGTTGTCCGCTGTGATGACTATATTTAAATCATTATTAATCTTATTATAATAATTACGTTGTTTTATCTATTTTTTCTTTCATTTTTATCACTAACCCACAAAATGACAAAACTAAATACACTATCGATAACGCTTATCGACAACAATAATGCGCTTCACTATGCCCGCCCATAAGGTCCGTGAGTGGAAGAGAGAGCGAAATACTCGCTTCACCGCTCCGATTATTTATGACCCAAACTGCACGGAGAAAATAATTCTACTATAGACGTATGCAGCTCCCATAACAGCAAATAAATAGCCCGACTGTTTAACTTGGATCTCGCCATTTCAGAAGAATGGACGGTAAGGTTTGTCCACGGCGGTTTTATGGGCTGCACACATCTATAATATCGATCTGGGAATGCCTAACGATATTGTTACAACTTAGCGAAAATTCCACGAAGCAAACCATTTGGAGTTCTTTTGTTTCGTGTTTAAAATATGCAATTATCCAATAGCCTATTGTTCTTGTTTATGGCCGTTTGCAGGCATAATTATGCAGGTGGGCAGAATTATGTTTTTCTGGCAATTGTGCCGACAGAGGCGCAGGTGTAATTCGTAGAAATCATTGTTTACACGGTCGTAAGCTGAGTATAAAGGGGTGACCGAACGGAGAGATCGGGCAGTCAAGCAATGACTACGATACGAGTAAGACGTGTGTAGTACTTTCGATTAGCGATATAGTGACCGACTTTGCGCGTGTTGAATTGCATTGAATCGTGCAGTGTGAACTGGTTGTATCCAGTTTTATTTGTACCTGTTTTATACGTGTTTGTACAGTTCTAATAAACTCTATAGTAATTCCAATGGCATTTATTTTAATTCCAGTCCTGTAGCTCGTAACAATATTCTCCTTCCCTATCAGGACGTGGTTTTCTGCAACATTATGTACATTAATATCGCATTTTTAGAGATGACATGATTTATATTTTTATTTTATTTATTGTATACGAGTAACGAGAAGGCTGTATACGAGTTTAACAGCAAGTGCGTGGCAATCTACGCACAATAAAGTAACAAATAAAGCCCACGTTAAGAGTAATAAAAAAGCAAAAAATAACTATTCTTCAACATATTAAAGTAGGTCCGAAGTAAAATATAAAAATTACTATATTTTGCAACATTTTGTTGTTCTAAATGTGCTTAAAGTAATTTTTAAGCTTTACCTGGCGCCGACTTCAAGATGTTGCAGAAACTATTTATTATTACCTTTTCGGTTACTCTTGTAGTCAGTTACTTTTATGCAAACATTTTTTTTACTGCTAACAATTACACTACTTAATTATCTTTAATTTCTATTATTTAACTAAAGCTTGATTCAAAACTTGATCTTGTAAGAATGTACGTGGTATGCATATCATAGCACAATTCGTATTCAGAAATAAACGAACACGGTCAGTCTATTAAATAGCACCTCATTATTAAGACGTTAATCTAATTTAGCTAGTATAAAACGCTAGCAGTGTGTAAATAAATCTAGTTTATTTTATGATGTTAGGAATTTAGATTACTGCATGCTTTAATGCAAGAAGGCCATGGTCACTCGTAAACACGCAACGGCAAAGTCAGCAATATACTCGATATAGAACTGGTACTTGAGCGTAAAACTAAAGAAAGCTGCACTATTATTTAATTATTAATCGTGTCATTAAATCTTATGGAACAAGTAGGATATGCCCGCGACTTCTTCCACGCTTGACTTAAAATTCCCGCGGGATTCCCGGTACACAAAGTATCGCAAGAGTGTAAGCGTTTTACGTCAGAAAAAGCTTTGTTTTAATGCACCCGAACAACTACAACAAGCTGCTGGAAAACTTCCCGCGAGATTCCCGGGATAAAAAAATATCACATAAAATTTTGTGTGAAAATTATAAATTATGAAAAAAAAAAAAACATTATGAATTTATTTTAAATAATTCCCAGAAAAGACGCTGCGGGATTCCCAGGATAAAGTAGCGCATTTTTTGTAATTTTTTATTGTATGAGTTCAGCAGATAAGTGGGCCGTGCTTACTTCATGGAAAGCGATTACCATCGCCTATGAACATTTGCAACACTAAGTATTACCAAATTGTTGTCGCACTTGTAGATTGGACTGGAAACCAGGCCACTAATGCCGAAACATAACTCAAGATTGTTATGGCAGCATACTCTAGACCAGTGTTTTTCAACCTTTTTCATGACGCAACCCCTTTAGTATGAAGAAATATTTCGCGACCCCCCTACCCGTTGCTTTTTTTCATATATTTTATTTCGTGATAAATATTCAATAACATATTTATTCAATTTCATAATTTAAATACATTAATAAAAAAACAAAGACATTGAAACTAAAATGATAAGATTGTTAATGTTGTCCAATTTGAAAACCTGCCCGTAAAACTTCAAGTTAAAATTTTGTTGCGATTCATTTTGTCACTTGTCAGTTGAAGTTTTTCCACTTGTGCGTTGCGATTTATTTTTCAACTTGTCCGTTGAAGTTTCACTTCTAATATGTGTCCCAGCACACATTTCGATTTTTCGCAGGTTTACTGCAAATTATGATTTGGTTAGGTTAGGTACATTTTAATAAATGCATTTTTTATTTAAACATATTTTATTTTATCAAACAAAAACTGAATTCGATCCGGAACCAAAAAAACATTCATAGTCTACTCTAAAATAATACACATACAACGGGACATTAACAAATGCGCATCTTTCGTCGTCAACTTCATTCGGACATCAAATTATGTAAACAGAAAAATATTTCCAAAAAAAATAAATTCAATAATATTTCGTTTGCTCAGTTTTGATGAAGAGGCTCCGAAACTACTGAACCGATATGAAAACTTCTTTCTCTGTTGGCAAGCTACACTATTCCCGGGTGACATATATTTACAAATAAATCAGGGGTTCTTACTAAAACTCCAATAGTGTAACCCCAAAGTGTATAAAAATACCTAAAATCGCGTGCGCTGCGAAAACTATTGATGCTAGAATAAAATAATGTATGTACTACGACTTTGCAGAACACATCATTATTTACAAAAAGTTTCGTGACACTATATATGTAACTATTATAGATATGCCACAATAAGTGTATTTTTATTTTCAAAATTTAACTAAAATGCCGCCGCTAGAAAAGGCCCTTTATTTGTATCTTGGTATTAATCCTTATGAAAATAAATTACTTCATATTCAAGACTGCTTAAATATCTTTATATAACTTTTTGAATTATTCAATTTGGACATTCCATTCGAAAGATATCACGAGTTTGCAACTCCGCTATAGAAGCTTCGCGACCCCCCTAGAGAGGCTTCGCGACCCCCTAGGGGTTCCACACACGACCCACACGTTGAAAAACACTGCTCTAGACCAAAGGTGGTTGCCGTCCAGACGGGCAAATACCCTACCACCTGGCTGAGAGGTTGTTTTGTCGCCTCTCACGACGCCTGGCCGCAGGAATTAGTATTCTTTCTCCGTTCCTCCATGGGATAGAAAGAAATAAACAACGTGTTGAGTAACAATTGTATTATTTCGCTCCTTATAAAATTCTTCAATATAAATAAAAATAAACCGTAGAAATGTATGTGCGCGCATAACTTGAGGACGATTTTGATGAAATTTTTTGTGTGTTTGAGTGGGTCTCCGGATGGTTTAGATACACAATTGGAACCGGTAGGTGGCGCTGGGATCGGGTCCTAGATTTCTCTTTTCAGGGCAAGACAACGTCTGCCGAGTCAGTGCCGAGGCCTCTAGTCTAATACTAATATACAAAGCTGAAGTGTTTGTTTGTTTGATTAATTGAACGCGTTAATATCAGGAGCTACTGGTCTGATTTGATTTTTTGTCAGTGTTAGATAGCCTATTTATCGAGGAAGGCTAAGGCTATATATCATTACGCTAAGACCAATAGGACCGGAGCACCAATGAAGAACGTTTCAAAATTACAAAAATTGATTCTTAAGGAGTAATTTTCAAAAATATCATTTTATTCTAAATTAAGAGGTATAATGGCAGATTTCTTCTCAAGCAGTACAAGTGTTCAAATGCGCACTAACCTGTTACCATCCCTCTTGACGAAGTGCGGGTACTGCAGCGAGAAGCAAAGGTCGAGCTCCACATCGAGCGGTGGCACTGCGATGTCGTTCGAGCGCAGCGTCCGCTTGCTGCTGTGCATGCGCGCCGCGAGTATCACCGCCCCGGCGCCCGCCCCGCTTGCCGCCCCGCCGCCGGCCTCGCCGAGCGCCCCGCACACTTTCAGCCTGGTCACCCGCAGTGTGCACAACCTGTAAAAAATAAACAGTAACATTTAAAAAGTGGAAAGCGTTTTCCTCTTGTCCGTTGAAGTTTCACTTCTACTCTGTCGCAGCACACATTTCGTTTTTTCGCAGGTTTACTGCAAATTATGATTTGGTTAGGTTAGGTACATTTTAATTAATGCATTTTTATTTCAAGATATTTTATTTTATCAAACAAAAAAACTGAATTCGATCCGGAACCAATAAAAACATCGATAATCTACTCTAACACTATGGCGCCTCTCACCACGTCTACTCTAAACTTGTGCCGCCTTTCACCACGGCCGTCCCGCTTTTACGTGACCCGATAGCCCCCGTCTATATAGAAGTTTCACTTCAATAATCCTTATAGTAATTATCGAAGATAGTAAATATGATTGTAATATTATATGTACTTTAATTTAATAACTGTGATGGACGGAGGAGATTACATAGACTTTAATGCCGAAAAATAGTTCAGATTCCTCATATGCGGAGTACGCTATCGACGTATACACAAGCAACGCTGTAAACAAAGTCTTAGTTGTCAATAAAAAACGACTTTTATTTATTAAGCATAGACATTTGGTTTGTAGTAGATAAAAATGCCCCGATAACTTGTAAAAAAATTACACACTTTTTTTATCACAAAATAAACGTAGAAAGAAATATATTTATGCCATCATTCAGTTTATAATAACAACCGCGACCTTTTTATCTGTTAACCTATTGTGCTAACAAAAAAGTAGCGGAAAATATTAAAAATTCAAGGAAACTTCCACAAAAGCTTTACAGTGTGAACCCTCGTATAAAAATAACAAATATTTACCCTCAAAACAAAAATGTTTCACAACTTTGTAGTGATGCGACATAAATAAGACTCGAGTACTTCGTAACAAAAGAAAACATTGCCTGTACTTAAATTTCAAATGAAATGAAATTGGTTTATTTGTCAGAAATATGGAGCTAAAGATGTTACTATTTAATTATTGGTACATATATTTTTTGCCTTATAATTGCATAGAAATCTTATGTTATACTTAAAATTAGTCGTATCAATGTCGTATGTCGTTCAATAAATGTAAAGTCGTAGTTCGAATTTACATTTATTGAAGTGATAACTTCTTATGGGAGGGTAAACCGCTTCGTTACGTAACGCGTTAAGGCGCGAGTCTCTCTGCCTTCCCTTTCTCAATATTAAATAGTTCAACTTAGATTAGCTTAAGTTATCACTTCTGTTGGGCGTCCCGAGACGCACACGTTTTATTTTATATTTACCCATTTCAGATAACGATTGGTGGATATGCAAATTTATATTAGAATTTCATCTAGTTATATACATAATTTATTACATGACATTCATTTATAACTAAAAATAAAATTAATTTTAAAATTTAAAGCCAATGGTAAATAAGTCGGATTATCGTGTGATTACTCATGGAGCTCGCTGCTCGCAAAATGAGTTGGGGGGTCCCCCATTCTCGTCACAATGCGAGAAATGATCAAGAAACGCGAATAATTCTCGACTGTTCGTCTCGCTTAACATATTGTAGGACATCATCCAGTTTGGTGGATCGACGCCCTGCGTAAGGTTGCCGGTACGGTGGAGACTGAATTAGGAACGCTTTCTTGGACTAGAATATGTAGCATAAAATTAAGGAGGCCTATTCCATCAGCGGACAAAGGTTTGCTGACGACAATTTGCGGTCAAGGATTCCTGATAAACCTGAGTAAGTCAATAAGCCGAATGTAAACCTTATTCGTTGAAAATTCGGCGTACAAATTTTCAACTTGAGGCGAATTAAAATAACTATATTCTCAAGTTTCACAACACTAGTTTTCCGTGTTTGTGCAAATACCATTTCCTTATCTTTCCCTCTCCGCGAATTTATTGCGAGACAGCGAAAAGGCGGATGGAAATTTTTATTACTGCCAGTATATATTTTTCCCTGGATTACCAAAACCTGCATGTAAGTATGTATTATTATATATTCATGTACTTTGTTTGTTCTGGGTGAATGAATAATTTTTAATTTTGTTTATTTTTAACTGACTACCAAAACGAAGAGAGAGAGAGAGAGAAGATAAGACTTGCACATCAAAATACAATATTTTCTACGCAATACAATAGGCGGCCTTATAAGTCAAAGCGATCTCTTCCAGGCAACCTAAAAGAAAGAAGTTTGAATCAAGCGATAAAGGTGGTGCAGGAAAAGGCAATATACAAATACTCAAACTAATTTAAGAATATAATCCTTATCACATAAATCGCGCAATGTTCGCTATTGTAAGATACTCACTCCGAAAGTGCACTTGGCAACGCTTCGTTCGCAGTCAGAACACGACGGGCGAATTGCCCGACTGACTGATCCTCATCCATTTGTAAATTAGACATGGCCTCCTAGTAATATGTCGCTTATTCCTTTGAATTATTAACTGTTCGGCTCAATGGTTTTGAAGAATACCAGTTACAACAGTATAAAACAGTTTACAGAGTAATAAGGTTTTATGACTTCTTGCTGCGGCGTAAACAAAGAGATTAGCGCGAACAGTGATCTTTCAAATTCAGAGTGGTAATAAGACATTTGCAAAGGATTACTATGGGCTGGCAACAATATTATAGGACGGTTGGCAACCGTAACGTAGAGGCCCCTTGACAAATTTAATATAAATGTGGCATGGCATTGAGCGGCGATTATCGCTTTCTACGCCACATAAAAATGCACCCAAGGACAAGTCCCAGTCAATTTAGGACTATTATTATAGGAAATGCGCACTTTTTGTTTGTTTGCTATTGGGATGAACTGCTTATGGAACTAGCAATCCATGTATTATTATTATGAATTATGTTTAAATAATATTAAAATCTCATTTCTTAAAACTGCTTTGGGGTGGGGTATAGTTATAGGGCGCATTTATTTGTTATGAACAGACCTGGACTTTTCTAATATAGGTTAGTTAGAGCGAAGCGATGCGGAGCTCCCGCTTTAGCCTTCATGGTTATTTTTGTTATAGCCACCCTAAATTCACTTTATATCTCAAAAATGCAACTAGCCACACCGCACTCTTGCTTTGGTCTTTTTAGCACAGATATTTAACCATCGTAATAATTCATAACTGGCAAAAGTGAAAATTAACTTCCATCAAAGTATTATGAAACTGATAAACGATCATGATTAGTAATCGGTGCTGAAAATTAAATTGGGGTGCGAATATCCATTGTCGAGTTATCGCGACTTTGGTTTATCGGATTTTCATTTATATTCAGATCCCTGATATCGTTTAATACGATTTTGAAGATTGCTAATTTTAGAAAAGTCTACACTTATATATATATATATATATATATATATATATATATATATATATATATATATATATATATATTGTCACGCCCGTTTCCCATTTTTGTTGTTGTATTGCCTGAAGTTGAAGTAGGCAAACAGGGAGATGGCCCACCTGATGGAAAGTGGTTACCGTAGCTTATGGATGCTTGCAACACCAGGGGTGTCTTTTCTTTTTTTTTTTCTTTCTTATTTTAATATCATATAAAGATTATAGAACTAGGCATGTTTGCTGAAGAGTTTCCTGCGCCGCTTCTTCTCTTCAAGCCACAACATGTTGTGAAGCGGTGGTAAATTAGATTAGGCTCCCATAGAGTAAATAATAAACAAAATTAAAACTAAATAATTAAAATTAAAAAGTTGGCGGTAGGCTAAATAAAACTTTAACAATACTCATTGGACAATTGTCACCTTTGTCGTCCGTGACCACGGCCACTGAAAAGCGGCCGAAACGTCGGCATAACCAAAATAAAATAAATTACCGCGCTTAGAACCGTCAAAACTGTTCTGTTTTAGCCGTATTAAACCGTATTCTGTTTTAGCCAGTTCATATCGAATATCGATATAGGCTGGGTTTAAACTCGTCTGAGACTTGTTTGCCGGCCTCGCTGTAAATCGCAAACTCATTTCGCTCGATCGCCCTTTTTTGTTCGAAGGACGCCGTTTCTTATCCCCTATTAGATTTTGGGGCTCCGAAAATTTATTTTTACTTTCGCAAAACAATATGAAGGTTTTGATCAAGACTGAAAGGCTCTCACTTATTTTTTTATAATAATAGCCTATAAACGTCTCAACTGCTGGGCTCGGCCCTCCCATTTTTATAGGGGGGACAAAAAGTATATCAAGGCGGATTCGCGAGTATGACACATCGGTTATCTTTTTGCGCAGGTGACACCACGACATTTTATTTCATTATTAGCAAGTGGTCATTATCATAATATGTACCTTAGGTCAGAAAACTGTTTAAGTGATGCATCGTGCTTTCCGACCAGGATTCGAATGCGCACCCTTTGGATTTGGGACGCGTGCGCTAACTACTAAGCTACCAGGCTTATAACTGTGTTATATATACCATCGTACTTTAAGACTATCGGGGCGTATAAACTCTTACTAGATGGCTGCGAATTCAACATTAAATCGGGTAAAGTTTGGGCTACGACCCCTATCACAGATGCTGAAAACGGCGTCTAGCGTCACCTACGCATTTACATAAAATTGTACCAATAAAATAGCTTTTCTTCATATTCAACTAGCGGTCTCGGCAGACGTTGTCCTGGCCTGAAAAATAAAAATCTAGAACCCGATTCCAGCGCCACATACTGAGTCCAATTATGACCGAGTATAATCTAAACCACCCCGAGACCCACTCAAACACACATAAAATTTTACAAAATCGTAGAACCCGATTCCAGCTCCAAGTATTTGGTTTAGATTGATAGGTTACATTATTGAAGTTTTAGTAGGGATCCCTCATTTTTATATAGCCTATATTAATAGGGATGCAGGCACCGGCCAAGATGGCTTCGTCTAGCAAAATCAACAGCTTTCTTTAAAATTGTATGTCGTGCAAGACACACACGACTATACTTCAAGTGTTTATGACAAAGTATACACGATTATTGACAATTAACAAAACACTCCGCACTATTACAAACCGTTAACTTTGGGCCGTCAGTCAATGTCGTTTAAAATGTATCTATAGTAGAATTATTTTCTCCGTGCAGTTTGGGTTATAAATAATCGGAGCGGTGAAGCGAGTATTTCGCTCTCTCTTTCACTCACGGGCCTTATAGGCAGACATAGTGATACTCATTATTGTGTTGTGTTGTCGATAAGCGTTATTGATAGTGTATTTAGTTTTGTCATTTTGTGGGTTAGTGATATAAATGAAAGAATTTTTTTTAGATAAAACCACGTATTTATTAAAATAAGAATAATAATGATTTAAAATAAATTATTAATTAGGTATCTATGTATTAAAAAACTATAAGTACAAAAGTTTAGAATGTAACAGTTATATTAAAAATAAATATAAATACTTATATCTAAGTTTAAAATTAACAGCAAAAGAGATAATTATTATTTTTATAAGAATGATAATCTTTCTTTGATAAGAATGAGTTTTTATCGATAATGGCGTTGCGCCCGCGCAACATGCTCACCGCCCTAGCCGGGCTGAGGCCGAGTTTGATTTATGACCCAAACTGCACGGAGAAAATAATTCTACTATAGTCAAATCCTGTCAATCGATAAATTGGCAGATGAAATGTGACAAAACAACCTATATCAACTGCTTTTTTAAAAATCTTATGTAAGCTTTTACGGCCTATTGTTGTATTGTGATCACTGCCAGGTGTCTCGAAATTCGCTCCCGCGGCGGGGCAGACATATTACATCTGTGCAATATAAAGCAATGCCCCAATGGAAAGATGAGGCAGTCGAGCGATAACCACGAGCGAAGCAAGAGCTTACTTGAACAACAACTACTTTATATATATGTCGAAGTATACACGATCATGAAAATCAACAAAAGACCCGCGTTAAATAGACCCGCGTTATTGTCGACCACTAACTTTCGGCCGTCAGTCAAAGTTGTTTAAAACGGATCTAGTGAAATCCCTGTCAATTGTTATTCAGCTCTCGTTCAGGCGACGCACATAACTCGGCCAAAATGAAAAAGCCTTTTTTGCGCAAAAGTCGTTTTATTAAAAAGTTGCCCATTGTGTTTGTTAATACGCGCTGGATTTTTGTCGTTGGTCACAAAAAAAACCATTTCGTGAAGGTAGGCGTAATAAATCACAATTAAAAATCACTTTATATTAAAAAGTTAGTTGATAATACTTAAATAAATGTAACAAATTCATTTTACTTAAAACGCAGAGTAAGTTTCATTGATACCTTGTCTTGAATCACTTTGAATATAATTTGATTTTCAGAATATTTGGTACTTATAAACTTTACTTTAGGGATCGGAGATGAATATAAGGGACTATTTATCTCTTGAAATACAATAGTCATGGTGAAATAAAAGACAGAAATTTATTCGAGTTTAATCCCCTGGACTGTATTCAACGTCGAGCCGGTCGCGTTGTCGATGATCCTCTACTCACAGACGGTGAGACTTCGCGTCTCTCCGCGTATTCTACCGACTGTAAAACGAGGGGTGTTTCGAGGAGTTGTTCAGAAAGTTGCCATAGTCTTCGTTCTGCCACCGTACCGCTCGCCATCGGGTGTTCATTCTCATTTCCTCGAACCACTTCGCTCATTTACGCAACGTTTATCAGCGTTTATCTTGCGTACCGGAGGGATATGGAATGAGCACTCAGCTGAGATTTTCACAATGTATCTCGAGCGAAGCTACGTTCTTAGCCTTAATACAATAATTGGCATAAACGAACAATTATAACGAATATTTTCTACATCTTAAAGTCGGTGCCAAGTAAAACATAAGAAAAGAGGAAAATGTTATGTTTTAACATTCATGTACACAACCCTGCCTCTTATCTTCCCACTCTCGCTAGACCCATAGGTTTTGTAAATACATATTTCTGTAAATACAGTGATAAAGTAAATCGCAAGTAAATTATATTCATGTAAAACAGCGAACGGATAACATTTACATCTGACCGGGTAGTAGCTAAGATTTTATTATTTATTGATGTGTGTACGCAATGTAGACATCTGCCGAGATCAATATAAGTTTTTAAGACTATAATAAATAAAATATATCTATGGCAGATGTGTTCAAAAACTTTTTTTTTTTTTTTTTTGCATTTTCAAAATTGTCTGCCACAAAGTAAAACCGCGCGATAATGGTCTGCCATTCTTATTTTCCGATAATAATAATCATATATTTTCAAAATTCAATACTGTAGACGTGGTCAAATGGATTTAAGATTCGTCAAAGATCGATACCTGTCTTGCCTGAGCGCTCGTCAAGTCCACCACTTTGAGCTTAGCGAGTCCCCCCACCTCATGCATGGTAGGTATAGGGACTTCAATGTACAAAAGCTCAGGTCTGGTCAAATACATACAGGCAGCCTTTCAGGGGCTCTTAGACCATTTGTAGTTTTATTTGTAACTATTTTGTGTACAATAAAGAATAATGAAAATTGCAAAATGCACCGACTTCAAAATGTTGTAGAAAAATATTTTTTAAAGTATTATTTATGCTCATCAACGGACACCTTTTCAGTTTTAGTCTCATTCACAATGTATCTACTCCTTGTTTCTATACTCTATGATATTTTACAATATTTACGTTAAAAAGAGTTAAAAATCTACAATTAATTAATTAATGCAACCTCCGGGGTGGCGAGCGATCACTGACTTACATCATGTGTCAAGTTGTCATAAACAACGACGTCCCTCGAGCATTATCGAAATAAAACGTGAATTTATTTTATCCACCGAAACACAAGAGAATTTTATTAAAAATGGTACGGTTTTTGGAGCTTTTCAAACGGTTTTCTTGCAGGTAATGTCATTATCCCATGCGTGTGACAGAGGTTATCTCACTGGTTGTTTTTAATTTTTGTTGTAGTTATAGGGCGCACTTATTAATTATTTAAGATATAAACTGAAGTTTAAGTAATTATATAGGTAATAGAAAATTACCACGAATAAATAAATTCGCCCTATAAATATACCCCCCCACCCGGTTTTTTTCGATTATCTTCTTATATATAAAAATTAATGTATGTATGTCCTTTATAGAATCGTAAACTATACATTTGATCATGTGATGATCTTTAGCAAAGTTGTTGTACATGAGCCAGAGGTGTTGTGAATTATTTTATGCATTATAAATTTATTAGCGAAAACGTAAATTAATAAAATTAGCTTCTAAAACATTATATTTGATTTGTTCGTAAAGAAAAATTTTCACAAGTGACAAACATAAAAAAGAAACAATATCACCTATAAATTTAAATTATGAAAAATAAAACATTCCAAAAAGTTCCAACAAGAAGTTTCCGAGTTGGTTCACAATTGGACCCGGTAGGTGGCGCTGCTGTCGGCATATCGATTGAAGCTTTTCCGGGCAGGACACGTCTGCCGGGACAGCTAGTTTGTAATAAATTATTATTTAAGAATTTGAAATTTTTATAATTTATTATTACTGGATTACAGCAGACAGGCTGACGACCCACACACCCCCCGACATGGTTTCCGTCGCTTAGGTACATTTGCAATACCAAAGGTGCTGCCAATATGCTGCTGGACTCAAAGGGGGTACTGGACCTTGGCCGCTGATACCGGAATAAACTCAAGCTTGTTATGGGGCATACTCTATACCAGGGGCGCTAGCCATTCAAACGGGCAAATGCCCACCTTGCTATGGGTTGTTCTGTCACTTCTTATGTCCAGCCGCCCGACCGCAGGAATTACTTCGTCGAATTAGCTCGACGATCTTCTTCACTTCTGAAAGTTCGTAAACTTTAAGTGACACACAAGCAAAAAATGCATGCTTGCTCGCACGTTTATCACCACTTTTAGATGCTTACGCGAGCGAAACTTTCAGGTGACAAGGATGGGCTTATTCCAAATATTCTTCCATGCTCACTCCTATGTATATAATAAACACAACAAAAATACTATATGGCATTTTTCCTATCTCCATGAGTGCTTCTTAAGAACGATTATTTTTTGCAGGAACCCACATCGCTACTTCAACAGTGCTTCGAATCCCAAAGACGATCGTGTCAGAACAGACATATCTAAACTACGCAATTTCAGAGTAATCAGTGACACAGACGGTATAAGGAATGCTAGTAGTAACGCCAAAAAGAAGACCCAAATCAAACCTTACGTACCGCTCCATGCAAATGAGTCTTATAAACCGGGTGAAGTTAGGAAGTATTCACCGTTTCATTATCCCGGACAGGTAATGATATAAAACGGTAAGGCTCGATTCACAATATGATGCAGTTTACGATTCAATCTCGCTCCGTCAAATATTGTTAAACAAGAATAAATCGGATTATTCTCACTATCGTGTCGATCTAGTTCCGATCCGATATCGCGCCGGTACCGGTTCCTCGAAAAATAATACTTAACTAAAGCAACACAAACTGACAACAAACAAGTATTAATGAATGAATGAATGAAAACACTTTGTTGTTCACCAAATATTAAAAATACTTTTTTAAAACTAAGTACAGTAAATGTTGAACAAAGGGCGGTCTTATCGCTTAAAGCGATCTCTTCCAGGCAACCCCCTAAACTAAGGAAGATATTAAGACAACAATGGCGGTTAAGACAATAAATAATAAGAAACATTCCAAGAATAACTAAAAAAAAAAAAATACGTTATATTATATACAAAAATAAAATATATCATACTATATATACAATCAGCAGCATGTTTTAGACTTGCGAGTATCAACGAAGGAAGAAATGTGTACAGGTGTCATTAAGGAGAGATCATTACTAGAGCGCAAATAACGGGAATAAGAAAGACGTAGGATATCAAAACGTTGCATTAAATACGAAGGGGTACGAGGATCAAAAATGATATTGTACAAAAGAGAGTAAGTGAACATTCCGGCGAAGGCGAATAGGTAATTTCGCCATTTAAGCTTCTTGCGATATACTTATTATTATTTTTGCGATTTTAATGTACACACACCGATATTTGATCGGCCTTAGACCGGAACGAGATTGACCGTGAACGGCAAGTGTGAATCGACCTATAAAAAATGTTAATTTAGACATGCTGGACAAATATACACAACGTCACAATAGCGTTAAAATGTCCAATAATATTTTTTGACGGATATGAAAAGGGCTCCCTCCCTATAGAGATCTTGCGTGCCATACGTCGTCATCAGTTAATTGTAATCAATTGCTGGAATTGTCCTCCATAAGGATACGCCAAATATCACAGAATACACAAGATAGGACGCACACTACTCGAGGATTTTTGTCTACAAGCACGTGACGTACAATTAATAGTAATATGTCATTTAAAACTATAAACAACGCAGATTGTTTAGATATTCTAAAAGAATACTTTTTATGCATCATTCAACGCAAACAGCATTTGCATACTACATACGAATCCGCGCGATGCAATGCGCCGCGCTCGCTCGTTTCGCTTTTTACGCTCTACACAAGTGGGACTCGACGCAGATGAGCATTTGCATTCTGAATTGAAAAATATATAGAATTCTGATATTTCTTTTATATTCTGCAAGTATCAAGTTTTCTGTTGAATAAGGGAAAAATGTTAAACTGGGTAACAATAAAATTGCATTAGTGATTTTTATTAAAATACTTGACATGGTAGCCTAAAGCGGTCGTTTTTTAGATAATAGCTTAGTGAATTTGACACGTACTAGTAGTGTCTTGGTAAGAGTCAGACATGGCAAAACCTTGCACGTTATTTGGGTACATGTCATATACGTAATAAGAATCCGCGAAAATGCCTGCTTTAGGTCCCCTGTATAGCCCACTCTAAGTATAACTGTGTATGAGATGCTTTTATTTACAAAATCAGGTATTTTGCCGACTTCTGTAGCTATTCTAATAAAGACGTACAGTGTATCGCAAACTAACAAGTATCATCAAACTATGCATGTAATAAAAAACTGCACACAGTACCAAGATCGTCCGTCAACCGTCCACGACTCAAGAGTACAGTAGACATAGAAACCATCTATATTTCGAAATGAGTATATATAAAAAAACAATGAACAACACAATGAATTTGAAAAGCAAAGTGCTACTAGAGCAAAGCAAATCCCGAACAACAGGAAGCAATGCCGAGATCAAGCGGAGCGGACGAAAAACTGAAATTAAACAGCCGGGGCACTGCCGTCCGGTTTCTGAATGCTCGAATCATTGGGTCAGGGGGGGATTTAGATTTAGGGCTGTTACATGCCTAAAAACATTTAAATATTTAAATTAATGAGTAAAATTAAAATCTCTAAACCTTCTTTATTTATTACTGGAATAAAGCACAAAGGCTGATAACGAGCGATGGAAGGTGAATACTGTCTATGGAATTTTGCAACATCAGTGGTGCTCCCAATGTGCTGACGACCTGACGACCTCGTAGACGGGACTGAAACTTGGCTGCTTATGTCGTAAGAGCACAATTTAAGGTCGCTATGGCGCCATGCTTTATAGCAGGGGTAATAGCCATACTAAGGGGCAAATGCCTTATTAAATGGCTGTGTCACCTTTGACAGGGCAACCGGCCGCAGGAATTTGTATTGTTTCTCTGTTCTTGCAAGGATAAAGAATATTAGTCTTGTATGGCTGCTGTTTGTCCTCCAGAAATAAAAATAAGACAGGCACGTGATCAGTACAGATGTATTAACTTGCTAACCGATCTTAAACAAGCATATCAAATAGAAACCCTATTCGTCAAGGAAGGATTTCATATGCAAAAGGCAGCCAAGATTGGGGCATAACAATGACTAATTATATTGTTACGTGCGAGCGGGGGTACGGATTGGAAGAAAACACCAGTTACTAACTAAAAGATTTAATGACTTACACAGCCGCATGTAATACCTCTCTGCAGGGTTGCCCCTATACGCACGACTAACGACGCACAGTCCCGACGATAAGGTGTCTCGCTCACAATTTCGTCGCCGATATTGCGTAGACCACCTCCTGCTACTGCAATGCTCACCTCCGATATTACCGCATATAGCTCGGATCTGGTTCGTCTCTCGAACTACACTAAACCCCTCCTTCACTTAACTTGTAACTAAATGCACCACTTAAGTCGTCACTGTCTTCTATTTAATTTCTCTTCCAACTTCCCAGTATCGCACTTATCGCTTCGCTGTCTTGAACTGAACTCAACTCTAAACTGCTCGGTAAGCGCGCCTTACGCTGCTTATATACCCGGAAGAATCTTCTCGAACCCATAATTTCGTTATTCTTTTATTTACTATCTGTCCCTTTCTAAACGTCTATCTATCTCCGTCTTTCCCTCCCCGAACCTTCTATTTGGGAACTTTCGTTTATCATCCTATCCCTTTCTAACATCTATCTCTTTCTTTTCCTTCCCGAACTCTCTATTCTAGAACATTCATTCATCGTCTATCCCTTTCTGAAATATATCAGTCCTTGTCTTTTCCTTCCAGAATCTTCTACCTTTTTTCAAAAGTCTTGCGACCGGTTTACGCTGCCGGAAAGTTCTACCCTCGGGCGCCACAATATATTATAGTGTATTGTGGTAGGTTGTATTATTGTACGAATGTTGGTTTAGCAAGTACCAACTTTTATGATGTGTATTCTAGTCTTATTGTATTCTAATTAAATAGTAGAGGCTATACTCCCTTGGCGGTAACCTAGATTAATCAACGGCAACTTTATTACCTACCACGAGAATGAATCCCAGTAACTTATTCTGATTAGTGACGATCCCAACTCAATAAATTCTGAGAGCGTTTGCAGTAGGCGGCCTAGCCATTAGGTTTACTTGGGGCTGGCATTTTAAGACCCTTTGTTCCATTATTAAAGTGGTAGCTATGTAGATGCATACAAGGTATTTTACCACTTCAGTGCCTTTTAACTCAATATTGGGATCATTCGAGTGTTTTGAGGGCCTACAGAGGTCGTATTCAAGTATTAACATAACGCGGACTCTATGCCAGTATATCTAGATACATCGCACGTTTAATAAACCAAAGAAATATCTCAAAACTTGCGTTTTTTTTAGGAATGAGCGTAAGTTTTAGCTTTTTATGTGTTGTTATTTGTTCGTTAATAAATTATAAATCAAAACGTTGGATGGGCTTAAACTTTAGCTTAATGTGTAAGGATTCATTATTCAAAATACATGAAGTTTATTTGATGATGATAATGACTATAAAAACAATTTTAAAAAAAGAGTCATACTTATTCGTAGTTATTTCATTTTATGAGTAAAAAAGTAGAAAAATTGTTAAGACAATTAAAACTAAATTGCACAAAGTTGAAATACACCAGCGACCCAAGGATTATTTTTTGTCAGAGTTAAAATAAGTAACTAATAAAGTAATTTTACTTATAAAACAATATGAGAAATAAATATCACCGTCATTAATAAAGTGATTTATTTCTCTCTTTGAAAATATGTGCTGCAACCGTTGCAGTAGTTAGTAGAAAAAAGAGGGACAATCTTATTTCGCCAACCAACGGCCAAATTGCGCCGGAGTTGGAGCGAATTCATTCTTAATGCTAAGTACTAACGTTTTATAATGTTATGTGTTAACTCATGATTTTTGAGTTATTTCTTTGTTTTATTAAGCGTGCGACATGTCAATTTCACTAAGCGATTCACGAAAAGCGACTGCTTCAGGTCCTCTGCACTTCAAAGTATAAAGGAAACAAGCATACTTCCAGAATCGTGATTGGGATACATAGACAGACATCAATGAAAGTTGAAATGATGTGAAAAATGCTCGCGTATTGTTGCAAATAAATACCCCTTGTATTTCCATATAGGAAACAAATTTGAAAATATGCATCTTAAATTTTAATGTTACAATAATATTTTTTTAGGATCCCATAGCGGTTATGCAAAATCAACGCCCTCATAATATCACGCTCGTAAATCTGTCTAAATCGCAAGTGTCCTTCCATCTCTAACTTATGAATGATGATCAATATTTTGAAAACGTTAATTCAGAAAAAATATTTACAACGAATGTTGGGTTTTGAAAGATCCGTTATGTAATCATGTACAGTAAATAAACATGTGGCGTATTTTTGTTAAATGACACATTTTTTCAGGGTTCCGTTGCCAAATGATACAAACAGTGGACATCCGTCGTATAGAGTCCATCAATATAGAAGAACTGATGTCCTTTTACGTTTCCATAATCACCCACTTATTATTATATTATTATACTTATCTTGTCCGACAACCCTACACTTCTTTAATCCCAAAGTCGAAATGGACTTTATCCCGACATCCGCGCTATGCGAGGAGCAAGTCCGAGCACCGGACCGGATTGATCCTAACGGCCTCCGGGATTACTATTTCCGAATGACGTTCAGAAATCATTGTTTGCAATGCGAAAGATCTAACCTCATAGGCTTATCGAAGCCTATGATTTTTCGACTTTTAGATGCGGGTGTTGAACGGTATGCCTTAATTGTGAACACGGGTATGCAAGCCCGAGGTCCTCCACTCAGCCACTGTTACTTTCCCTTTGCTCCGTGACAGTGGTCACCCTCCTTCTCCTCATCCTAGTATCCTTCACCTTTACTCCTTCCCCCATACTATCCACTCCTGGTTTCCTTATACGAGTCATGAAGGTCGTGCGGCAGCCGCTATATTTAAAACCAAAATTCGCCGTATCATTTACGGATAGATGTCCCCTGGGTGTCCGAGCGAGCGCTCTGAACGCAACCGGGATTTAACGCTCGGATAATGATGATGATTATAATATAATAATATTATTATAATAGTTACGTATTGTGTATAGTATTATTTATAAATTGCATCTCTGCGTTGTCAGTATTTGAAATACATCAACTCTAACTTAGGAACGTCTAGAAGAGATCTCTTTTTAGATATATATATTTCTTTTTCTATTTGATATAGGTATAATAAAATGTCACCTGTATGTCTCTTACTAAAGGTAAATTTAAAGTA
Source organism: Dendrolimus pini (assembly GCA_949752895.1). Taxonomy (NCBI): domain Eukaryota; kingdom Metazoa; phylum Arthropoda; class Insecta; order Lepidoptera; family Lasiocampidae; genus Dendrolimus; species Dendrolimus pini. Next base: position 15,985,537 of record OX457142.1, read on the forward strand.
CGAAAAATTCAATTTCTCTTATGAATTTCCAAATACTTTATTATACACACTCTGAAAGTTTTCTAAGTACGCCAGTAAATCTGAGAGCCGAGCTTTTAAATATTTATGATGTTTCAAAGTTGAATATAAACAGATAAAACGAATATGCAAGGGCATAACAATATCGAAACAAAAATTGAACTATAAATACTCGAAATAATATGAACTTTTCGCTTGTAAATCCCATATTAGACAAATCATATCTGTCTTTCAATTTGGAAGAATCAGCGATAACGTTCCATATAAATAAAAATTTGAATCATTCAATGTAAATAATGCCGTCACGTCCTTTCAGTTTTATGCCTTTCCACGTAAATAATTTAAGTTGGTTGTTCTGCACAGTATCAAGTTCCTCCTAATATCAGCATAAGGTACTTAATGGAGTACCAACAATACCAACAAAAAAAAGCCCAGTTTCTACTACTATTTTCAACAAAATACTCTGTATTAGATTCATCCCGGTTTCCCAATACGGTCAGATTAACCCCGTTGTAATATCCCGAAAGCTAAAAGGCAACAAATCTCTCAGGAATCCGTGTCTTGCGTCAGTTGACCGTGTTAGAGGATTACACCGTGGTTATTCTTGAAGGCGAATGATTGGCTCTGGTTCATATAAGATATGATATGGTCAATGTATATTTATATGTGTAGGTATATTTTATGCGGACGCTAAAGCTTAATCCGTTGAAAGAAGAGGATTTGTAAGATTATGTTTTGGATGACAGCCAAATAACTAGTTACAGGTTAAACATTTACCAAGGGTCGGCGAAGTGGCCACACGCAATACGTGACCTGTTTTTATTGCAAAGTTGGCTAACAGGCAGAAGGCCTAGCTCGAGGAATGTGGTTACGGTCGCTTATAGGCTTTTGCCACCAATGGCGTAGCGAACGCGTTGCCAACCGTATGAGTTAAAGAGGATGGGATCCGGGGACAGTGCTTACCTATGAATTTACTGCGCGTAGCTCGCTTCTGGGTCTACTTTTAGCTACGCTAAACTCCTCCTTCACTCCACGGCCTACTTAACTTTTCACTAAACTCACCACTCAACTCTTCACTGCCCTTCACTAAACTCTTATTCAAACTCGCTAAACTTGTCACGATCTTCTAGTAAACTTCTCTTCCAATTGTCTGGTACAGCACTTGTCGCTTAGCTGTCTTCCACTGAACTCCTCCGTAGGCGCGCCTTACGCAGCTTATTTATCCGAAAGAATCTTCTGGAACCCATAATTTTGATCTTATTTTCATTATTCTTTGATTAACTGTCTATCCCTTTCTAAACATCTATCTCTCCATGTCTTTTCCTTCCAAAATTGTCTAAAAGTATTGAGACCGGCTTACGCTGCCAGAAAGTTCTACCTTCCGTCGCCACACTATTCTTAAATCTATAAATTGTTTTGTCTGAACTGTATATCCAAACAATAGCATTACTGTACTACTTTTTAAAATTCAATTCAAAAATGAAATCCGATTGCATTTAAATTCCAATTCTGATTCGCAGGCGAACCTCGAGGATCCGCCGCCATCGATCTGATATTCGCTATTTCTATTGATATTCTACGGATTGAATAATGTATTTGCAAATTAGAATAATGTTTTATTGATGTTATCTGATATTTTGTTACTACGTATTTCGTCGGTTTATATTTTTATGTATCTTTCATGTTTATTATGTTCTGTTTAGAGTTTAATAAACGCCATTAGGGAATGTCGGGAATGTTTTCCCTTAAGCATTATTGTATTCATTGTTATAAGCGATATTAATAGTCTTCGAGATAGGGAGCACTAACTTCTAAACATTAATTAACTCCAAAAAATCTGTAGGTATTTTGACAAAAATTCAATAGGTTTCAACAAAATTAGGCAGACAGATGTATTTTAAATACCGCTACACAATAGTGTAGTAAATTTAACTCAACAGTTAATGACATATTGGTTTACCACACTCATAAAAAATGCATGTGTACCCCTGTGATTTTTTAATCACTGAAGAAAATTCTGAATAAAAATTCAAATAGAGGAGCCAAAATTGTTTTGAACTAGGTGATCCGTTGAATAGTTTTTGAGATCCCCGTATAAAATAGAGAAGTCCGAGCAGTAAGATGTTTGTGAACTAATGTTATTTATGTTCAAAGTTCTTTGTGGTTGTCATCTGCGCTACGAATGAATTCAAAAGCTTGGGCCTAACTAAGACTAAACTGGAATCCAGCATTCACGTTTTTACCGTCACAAAATTCTTGTTGCAGTCGATGGCTGAATGGGTAGTGGCTCGTGCCGATGACATCCTCAATTGGGGCCGCAAGACATCTTTGTGGCCACTTACTTTCGGACTTGCATGTTGCGCCCTTGAAATGATGCACTACGCAGCACCGAGGTACACTTATTTTAATAAAAATTAAAAAACTTCGAATATTAACATTCTAATGTTCAGTTTACTGAAATTAATAGTTATCTTTACATGGTTAAGACTCGTGTCCCATTCATAATAACAAAGAAAAACACTTTTTTAACGAGCCTATAAACCTCGTATACTTAAATATTATAAATAATGGGGTGAGTACAAATCTCAAATCTATCACAAGCTGTCAGTAATGAGGGATGTATGTTTAGAACAAGTACTAAAAATAAATGAGTTACGGAAAGTGATGTTTGAACATGCTGGGGAAAAACATTTTTTACTGTCGTAGAAATTTGTTTTGACCTGCCGATGGTATGCGAAGATTGGTCTAAAATGAAGTATGATTAACTACAAGGTAGCTATTCACACGGGACATTAAATAACTTAGTTCCTAGGTATCCGGAAGTACAGGCTAGAACTGCTGTAAAATAACACAAATTATTGTAATAGACTCGAAATTTACTATGTACTCGGATTGAAACTAACTCAGTACTTATCTTGCGTGAGTAATGCTACGTTTCTACGTATCTCTCGAGACCAAAATCTACAATTCATGAAGATTCAGTGTGAACTCGAGTACTAAGAAAGCGTTTTCTATGCGAACATTTTCCTACTTTCATTCGGGTAAAGAAATTGGACAAATGTTTAATTCACGGCGACCTCCTTTAAACGTTTTGTCTTGAGGATGTTTACTATGTCCACATCATATATCACAAAGTAGAAAATTTCAGCAAAACTAAAATGTTGGCTGTTAGTAATGTCTTTCGTACCCAAGGCCGGAGCTATAAAAATTGGGAGGCCGTAAGCCACCATTATCGTTAACTATATTCTCCTGTTTTGAATTTTCGTCTGCAGAGCAAAAAATTAAGATTATGGCAACTTCTACAAAATATTCATTACTCCCTCGTGATCGGCGTCATTTTGAAAATAATATTTATTTAGTAATGAATTAGTAACGGTCGCCTACTTCTTTATTTTTTAGGATTCTTGCAATCCGTCTGACTGTATTTAGCCTCTTAAATTACTCAACTCAGTCATACATATTAATATTGTTTCAGATACGACATGGACCGCTTCGGTATGGTCTTCCGCGGCACCCCTCGGCAGACTGACGTCATCATCGTGGCTGGCACAGTCACCAACAAGATGGCCCCCATCTTTCGCAAGACCTACGACCTGATGCCAGAGCCTCGATGGGTAGTGTCTATGGGTAGCTGTGCGAATGGAGGGGGGTATTACCACTACACCTATTCCACTGTAAGGGGCTGTGACAGGATTGTACCGGTGAATGCACTTTAATGTTTTACACTCGCAAATATATTGTTTAGATTAACATTTGGTCCCGGTAGATGGCGCTGGAATCGGGTTCTAGATTTTTATTTTTTTAAAGGCACGTCTGCCGGATACAGCTAGTTTGATATAAATACCAAATTTTAAAACTGACTAATAAATTTCATTGAAATTTTAATGCATTAACAAGTTTATACTCGTATTTTTTTAATCTCCTCTAATTCTCATATACTGAAAAATCGTTTATGTCGTATGATATATGTTTATCAATGAAATACCAATGACTTGAATAATACGACCTAATGGTAAAAGAAATTTATTTATACTTGCAAATGTCCAGGTGGACATTTACGTGCCAGGATGCCCCCCGACGGCTGAAGCGTTGCTCTACGGCATGCTGCAGCTACAGAAGAAGGTAAAACGTATGCGAGTTCTTCAGGTTTGGTATCGTCATTAAAGTCATACGTTTACTTCTTTAATACTTTAATTTCACTGTAACTTCATATTTCTTTAAATATAAATTGGTATTCTTTAATTTGTCTTGTCATTTAAGTTTAATCGATTTCAGTAAATAATAACATATTCTTGATTCGTAAATCACCGTTGCAGAAGACAGTGCGAAATGTAAATGAGACACAGTCGGAAAGCGGGTCCGAGTTTCGAAGTGAAACATAGGATGTAACCGGAATTTAAGTACAAAAATTAAATCATGATACCTTAGTTAACATAAGTAAAATATTGTTACGACATGCGGGACTCGAATTAAAATGCATTTTAAATTACACAGGTGTACAACTTTGCTTCCGCCGTTTTGCAATAGATGGGTGTAGCGGTAAGTGGTAGTCGAAATAAATAGATCGTAGATGTCATACAATAAGCTTAGGTATTTGTAAACATAACGCCATCGAAATATTATTCGATTTGTGTTTGCATCATAAAGTTATTCTCGATTGAACATGTCAGCTTACGAGCCAAATTCTCGTCATTTGCGGGAGGTTTTAATTTTCTGCTTTAATATGAAGAAATCTGCGGCTGAAGCTCATCGAATGCTCTCAAATACCTATGCCGAGGCCGCTATTAGTGAAAGAACGTGCCGAGAGCGGTTTCAACGCTTCAAGAACGGCGATTTTGACGTCGAAGACTAGCATGGCGGTGAAAGAGAGAAGTTTTTACTTGATTAAGACTCGTGTCAAACGCAACAAGAATTGGCAGGATCATTGGGAGTGACGCAACAAGCCATTTAAAACGCCTGAAAGTCATGGGAATGATTCAGAAACAAGGAAATTGGGTGCCGTACTTGTGGAAGCCGAGAGATGTTGAACGGCGTTTGTTTGCTCGCGAACAGCTGCTTGCAAGGCAAAGACGGAAGGCATTTCTGCATCGCATTGTGACTGCGGACGAAAAATGGGTTCATTACGATAATCCCAAGCGCAGAAAATGATGAGGATATCCCGGCCATGCTTCCACGTCGACGGCCAAACCGAATATTAACGGTTGCAAGGTCATGCTCAGTATTTGCTGGGACCAGCTCGGCTCAGTGTATTATGAGTTGTTAAAACCGACTGAAACAATCACAGGCGATCGTTATCGAATGCAATTAATGCGTTTGAGCCGAGCATTGGAAGACAAACGGCCGCAATACAACGGGAGACATGATAAAGTAAGTGATTTTACAGCATGACAATGCTCGACCCCATGTTGCGAAAGTGGTCAAGACATATTTGGAAACGTTGAAATGGGAAGTCTCCCTCGGACTATCACTTGCCTGGCTGACCAGCACTTCCGGTCTTATGAAGAAGTAAAAAATTGGATCGATTCGTGGATCGCGTCAAAAGAGGACCAGTTTTTTAACGCGGGATTCGTACGCTGCCCGAAAGGTGGGAGAAAGCTGTGGCCAGCGATGGACAATACTTTGAATCATAAATGTATAACCAGTTTTTTACAATAAAGCCTCGAATTTCGGAAAAAAACGGCGGAAGCAAAGTGGTACGCCTAATATTATAGAGTTTATTAGAACTATACAAACACGTAAAACACAGGTACAAATATAACCGAACACAACAAATCCAAACGTTATACAGAAGGTCGTAATTCAATAAAACGCGCAAAGTCCGTCACTAAAAGATTCCCGATTGTAGTACACACGCCTCGCTTCGTTCGCAGGTCTCGCTCGACTTCCTACCCCCCTCCATCAGGTCATCGTTTTATACTGCACAAATGCAATGTCCTCGTATCTAAGTCGACTTAATCCGTTACACCTGGCTAATGACTCGGCCGCAAACTGCCATAAAAGAGTACAATAAAACAATGGTCTGTTTTCTAATCACAAATTTTAAACACAGAGTAAACAAAAGACGAATACCATAAAAGAATTTAAATGTTATTAGTTCAAATGCCAACGGGTAATAAATGTGCTTTGTTTCAGATATGCAGGTGGATTTTGTTTTTGTCGGGACTTGAGTTGTAACAATACACTAAGATGTTAAGGTACTTAAAAGAATTTAAAGAGGACTAGAAATAATGGTTGGGTATAAGCTATAAATTCTTAATCCCTAACGCATTGCCTAATAAAACATTTCCTTTGAAACTTTATATCAGTCGACAGAGAATTCCAATCGAGTTTACAGTTCGCAAGTCGATCTTATACATACAAATATAAGTCGGAAATGTTATTCGATGCCCTTATGCGCAGGCACGTCTTTGTACGTGCTCTTCAAAGGTTGTTAGCGCCGCCTTGTACTGACAACAACATTGTAAGAAGTGCAAATATTTAGGCAAAAAATTATCCAGTTTGCGTCCTATTCACAGATGAACGGATAATGTTCTCTGCTTCCGTAGAAAAAACCAATGAGTCTGGCAGTCCACAGCCAGGTACACACAGACATGTCCCAAATCACAAAATGATTGGCTCGCTCTTGTACTTGATAAAAAATAAATCTTCAGAGAGCTTATAGCGGTCGACTGTGGAGAATCGCTTAGTGAAATTGACACGTGTCTAGACATACTGGCAGTGGCGGATTTGCTGTCTTGCCCGCCCTAGGCCACAGGCCATATAGTAAGTACCACCCACCCCTTTCTCAGCACCCATTATATTGCGTACATAATGAATTTACTTGAACGAAATAATTACTTCACATTACATTATCTATATTTTATTTATAAAAAGTACAAAAGTGATTTAGGAAGATTATTTTTATACGATGCAGTGCGGCCCACCATAATGTGCGCGAGGCTTTAGAATATTTACGTACTTTGAGTTATTTCTTGTTATCATCAGTGATTTTTTTGTAACGATTGGCGGTCTCTAATATCTGGCCGCCCTAGGCCCGGGCCTCCTGGGCCTTAGGGCAAATCCGCCACTGCATACTGGTAGTTGTATAACAGCATAAGTTCCATTTTAGTTTCATAGTTGTCGTCATGTTCATTATATGCATCTGCCGAAACGACTTCTTTAGACCCTCTGATAGTGACCTTTATTCTTACTGCTCTATTGACACACCTTTACACCCACGCTCCTAATAGAATATTCTCTTTAATCAATCCAATCAATCACTCATTGCTGTGCCCTTCCGCATTTATAATTATTCATAATTACGTTCCGATACATAATAAAAAATCGTTTAGTATTTATTTATGGAAAACGTACAGCTAAACACAGTTGATTAGATAACTATAATTAACAAAAGTCACCGAGATGCTTTGTCACTATTGAAAAATTTACGGCTTAGACACCACTTGGCTCCTGAAATACAGATTACAAACGGGTCGATGTCATCGTATTTACTTACATTATTTAAATAATGCGTTGCTCGCACTAAATGAGTCTTGTCTGCAATTGGTAAAACTTAAAGGTACATTAATGGGTTGATTAAATCGTATAGACTTCGCTGGAATATTAAAGTGGACTTTACTTAGAAGATCTGGACTAGTAACTTTTATAAGGCTGTAGCCGGTCACAGATGCGTATAGGGGTGTGTAGCATCAGTTGACGTTGGATGCCGCTTTCGGCGTCGGCTTGACGTTATACCAATGGTCACTATAGAAACTTCTAAAAGCGCGTCAGTTATACCCGTGCAACCTGTATAATTAGACAGATGTATGACGTATGGACGCCGTTTAGTAAAATTAAGCCTTTAAAGCTGCCAAAAGAACTCCGTTATTTAGCGTCGATAGAATACACAGGGACAGTTTAGCTAAGGTTGGGTTTCAACTCAAGTAAGACTTTGTTCAAAATCTTTTAGCAGACCCTAAAATGTTAAATAACTTGCAATGCTGAGTATAATACATAGTGAATGTTTATTGTCTTTGTATTAACATGACATCTCTTGAATTATATAAACGAATTTTACTTCACAGCAAGAAACTTCAGAAACAATTTCGCAATGTTTCGCAAAGTCCTTCGCGTTGACATGAAAAATGCCTGTTGACATAAAGGGTACTCATTTTTGTTTAAAATCAGCCTTCACAATTGGTTATTAAACAAATGTTTTACTCGGTGCATGGTTACTCGTATTTTAATTGGAACTAGACATAAATGAGGCTGTGTAGCATTTATTTTGGAATTAATTATTTGAGTTTATTATCTTTTGACATAAAACAATACTCTAATTTAATTTAATTTTCGGTGAAAGGGTAATGACATATAGACTCATATGTGTAAAATTTAAGACCTGTATAAATTTTATGTACCTTGTCATATGCAAATAAATTTTACATTTCATTCAAACAAAAATCAGCCTAAATTTCTATTTTCAGGTGTCAGTCACCTTGATAAGGGGTGCCGCATTAAAACTTCGTAAAACACACAACAAACTGGGGGACATAATTTATGTCGCACAGATACATCAGTTACGTCACCGTAATACCCAGAGATTTATCTCCGAAATTATACCACATTTGTATTCGGAACGACGCTACGTGGTGTCATTACGAGAGCTTGCGTGTGGCGCGAATTCATACACTATAAGAGAGAGGATAGGTAATTAATATATGAATTTGGGTTTTATGTTTTCTTTGAAGGATTATTACACAGTGTAGAAAATATACATTCTCAATTTTATGGCAATACATAAAAGCAAACCTTGTTTGCTGAAAATACGGCGTACAAATTTTCTAAATATGCTCTGTGTATAAACATGTATAAGGAATTTAATCGCTATTTTCGCAAACAAAGTTTTTCTTACTTTCTTTAAAAGATATAATTATGTATATACTGTTAACGCCCCAAATATTTGGTCATCCTCCTTCGTATTTCTTTTCGCTGAATCTTTCACTATGTAAGTACGTAACAGAGTTTATCGAATCAACCGTCTGCCGACCGGTGATTGTCCTCGTCTACACCATATAAAAATGCACCCAAGGCTAAGCCCTGGTCAGTGTAGGAAGATATGTAGGTTTTTTTATTGTTAACAGGAATGATCAAACAGTACGTGACAGGGTAAATCGGCGGATCCAGATGGCTTACATTCATACTTTATACATATCCAATCAAAATAAGGTATACATGCTTGAACACTGAGCTCGGAGTATCGCAGGGGATTCGCATACTCCCGAGGTTTTCTCTACTGTCTCATCCGCCGATTTGTGACAGCGTTTATAATAAACTAGAGAACACGGCAGACTTGCCTGCCGTGAAAAAATAAAAACCTAGTACCTGACCCCAGCGCCCCCTACCTGTTACAATTATGAATCTAAAGCATTCGGGGCATCTGTGTTTCATTTTATTTATATAGATTACCCAGTATAAAAGTAAAGGTATTTATAGTGTAAAATACGGTATAAACTTATTGTGGTACCTATACAAAACCGCAGCAAGTCGTGACCACACCTTATTAAATATAATCTCTCTGTCTATTATTTTAAGAGTATTGATCTAAATTCTATATAATGACAGCCCGTCACATTACTGGGCTCGGGCCTCCCTTTATAGGGAAACGGACAGTATACCCGCTACGCTTGTCCAAGGCGGCTTCGTAGTTTTGACACATCGGTTATCTCGGTGTGCAGGTTTCATCACCATGTTTTCCTTCACCGTTGTTGGCACCTGGCAATTCTTACAATATGAACATAAGGTCAGAATACTGTCTCAAGTTCCGGTCCAAACTTAAACCAGCACCCTTTGAGTTTGGGACGCGTGCGTTAGGCTTTTTTACGCTACCACGACTTCTCGAAATTTCTATAATAAGATATATAATAAAAATTGTATACAATAAGATCGTCAAACAGTACCACCAAAACCATTGTTTATAACAGGAAAGCCAATGGTACAAACTTTTCCTTGAAAAGGTATTTGAGGAAAATGTAGTGTAAAAACAAAGATAAAAAGCAAAGGGCACTGTGGGACAAAGTGATCCTGTTGGACGAAGAAAAATCTACACTGATAAACAACCTTTTCTATCGTTCTCGTTGTTTGCGGTTTGGGTTTGCGAATGATTTCTCTTTTGTGGAAAGGGGCCATGCACGAATTACAGTCCATTGAAAAGTTGAGTGAAATTATATGGAGCGATTTTAAAAAGTTGGTGGGCTTTTTGTTCGTTGAAATCTCTACTTTGTGATGGTATTGTTACGAGTAGAGGGACTCGAATTAAAATGCCGTTGGAATTATAGAGTTTATTAGAATTATACAAACACGTATAACACACGTACAAATATAACCGAACACAACAAATCCAAACGTAATGCTGAAGGTCATGATTCAATAAAACGCACAAAGTCCGTTATTAATAGATTACCGAATGTACACGCGTCTCGCCTTGATCGTGGTTGTAGCTCGACTGCCACCTCCCTCCATCGGGCCATTGTTTTATACTGCACAAATGCAACATTTCCGCCCGGCAACTTTAAAATCCGTAACGCCTGGCTAATGACCACACCCGCAAACGGCTGTAAACGATTACAATAGAACAATGGACTGTTCTCTAGAAAAATTAGTAAACGCATGTCAATAAATAAGTAAACAAAAGAAGACGATCATAAAATAATTAGTTCAAACGCCGACAGGTAATAAAATGTGTTTTTACAGATATTCAGGTGTTGCGGCACGAATCCCAAAGGAAGGTACACACCGGTTCAGCCGGGCATGAAGCAGTACGCTCGCGCCGGTGTGTACGCGCAACATCATAGATTTACTATGACAAACGCTCTTTGTCTACGGCCAACCGCCAATATTCGAAAATCAAGTACGGAACGACTACGAATTATTGTACGCGCAAAACAAAATAATTGTAATTCGCAAAATATTAAAATATACGCATTATTCAAGCAAAAGGTGCTTCATTAAAGACTTCCTACGCTTCAGCAGGTGTGATTTTGTTTTTGTCGGCGCCTAGCTTGTAACAGTATAAAAAATACATTACTATGGTATATGTTCTAGGTTCTCGGTTACGTAAACTATTTATCGATTTGATTTAAAACAATATCTTATGTTTAACATAAATAATTCAAAAGTTTTATTTTATTTTATTGTTTAAAAGGGGTTTTATCACTCAGTGACAATGCCACCCCGATTCTAAAGTTGTTTAAAGATTTAGTGACCTCTATTCTCTCTTTAATAATAGTACATTATGGTACTAGTGTGTAACATTGGTGATTACCGCCGAGGCGCCATTGAGACTCGAGCCGTAGGCGAGGATCTTAAGAGAGCCGAGGACAGTAATCATCAATACACACGTGTATGATACGACGTTTTTCAACACACTTGTGAATAAAATAACAACAAAAACTCATTTTATTTAGTAGATAACAGTTTTCCTATGCGCGCGCATTGCGATCGGCCACAGACTAAAGGGATGAGGTTTTATTTTTTTCCGCGCATAGGGTTTGCGCCTATTCTGCCACGTACAAAATGGGGAATTTAAAGTTCTCTTTTATTACAGAGATTTTTTTTTATATATGAGTGAAAGTTTTATTTATTAAACACGTACGAGTTAAAATTATCTATTTAAATAAGAAGTTGCATGAAATGAGCAAGCAATAGGAACATTAATTTATTTGTTCTATAGAACACGATCTTTTTTTTTTAATAAAAACTTTTTTAAGTACAAAGCAACTCAAACAATAAAATTTAAAAAATAATCTATAACTCACTAGTGAGTTATAATTTTTTTAGTCACAGTTTGATTATGGGCGTCATTCTGTGCCTAATTGCGGTGACCATAGAGCCACTTTATGAGCAAGTGTGTTGAAAAGAACTTTATAAAACAACCAACATTTAAATAGCATTCATTAATAGCTGTGATCAAATCACAATTATTAGTGGAAACAGTAAATTATAATTTACGCTGTTACTACGCGGTTGTTAGTCTATTACTAGATTATAATAGGACCATTGTGAACTGTGATTTATTCACACGATGTCATTGCTGTCCCGATTATAGGTAATAGTTATATAACTAAATAATAGGTTATTGTTCATGTCGGAACATACTGATTACAGCTAATTAAAGGCGTTTACTATATATTATTAGAAGGTTCTCGTAACTCTGCCTACGGTGATATAAGTTCCTATGCGGCAATTTTAGGTATAACTAAGACAGGGAAAACTATAAAAAACTTCTATAATAAACTACGTTTTAATGGTTTTAAGCGCGCCAATTTTTTTTTATTATTATTCCGACGTTTCGGCCACTTTTCAGTGGCCGTGTTCACGGAAGATGTCAAGTGTCAATGAGTATTGTTATAGTTTTATTTTGCCTACCGCCAACTTGTTCATTTTAATTATTTAGTTTTAATTTTGTTTATGATTATTATTTACTCTATGGGAGCCTAATCTAATTTAGTATAGCAGTTTTATTATGTATACAAGTCGCGAAAACTTAAGAAAACATATACAAACTTCTGTTTTTGAAAAAGTTTGCTTCGTCAAAGTAAGGAGAATGAATACAATTCCTGCAGCCGAGCGGTCGGTAGTTACAGAGTACTAAAGTAGAGAGGCGAGACAACAATCACAGCCAGGTGGCAATCAATTTGCTCGACTGGACAGCTACCACCTCTAGAATAGAGTATGTAACCATAACAACCTTGAGATGTGCAGCATTAGTGGCCAGGTTCCAGTCCCCTTTCGGGCCGGCAGCGTCTTTAGTGTTGTTACAAATGTCCATAGGCGATGAGAACCGCATAACATCAGGAGCCCAATTCTACTATTTAATTATTTTAACGTTACGAAGGAAGTTAAAGTACGATTGCATTGCGATGGTGTCAAAAATTCTCTTCTCGATATCGTCGCGGCGGAATAATAAAAATGATTAAGTATTACCATAAGCGGAAAATGGTTTTACCTCTAACGAATATTGAAAGGCTGCCAAAATTTTTAACCGTTCTTTCGTGAGTTTTCGTTTGTAAATATTTATAAAGATACAGTGGCTTACCACGGGTACACCATTGCAATTAACAGAATGCCGAAATCAGACAAAGCTGTGATTGAAACAATAGTGTCCGGCGATTTTGACAACATAGTAATAGCAGAAATAGGTCGTGGGCCCTCTGCCCATCTGGTGTTCTCTCTCTCTCTCATTCAACTCATTCAATAAAAAAAGTAATATACAAAATTCAATCAAAGTTGATTCTCATTTAAAGTCTAGACGAGAGTACAAGCACAACAACTAATCACAACAAAACACTTAAACAACTTTGTATTATGCTAGTGTATCCCTACCCGTTCAACTTAAACATTTTGTCCTAACCACACAAACTACTGTATGAATAGCCTATTGCCCGGTATTGATTCTTCCTTGTGACTGTACAAATATTAGCTCCTGACGTTGTTTGAAACAGAGCTATCCATAACAGAGAAGAACTATTATTTTAAATGCAAATAGAAATGTCTGTTATAGATATGTAACTGATATGGTATAATGGTTGACAAATATTCTACAAACCGAATCGCAGTGTGGGATGATATTTACGAAGGCTTAGCGCTTGTCAACCGACTTCAAAAAGGAGGAGATTCTCAACTTGATTGGTATTTTTTTAAATCTATGTACACCGATTACGCTGAGATTTATGGTCCGATTTACGTGATTCTTCTTTAGTTCGATGCCGGATAGTTGTCATTTGGTCCCCTAAATTTAACATAGTATGGCCCAGTTGTTTTCATTTTATGATATTTTTTTTATAAAATTTTCCGTTCCCGTTTCTTGGGACTTATATTTATTAAGGCGCGCGGCACCTTTCGTAGGCCTACCCATAGCTAGACACTAAAATCGAACAACAACAAAAAACTTGTTTTAAAAACGACTTCAAAACTAAAAAGTATAAAATAACTTAATAAAGATTTTTGACTAAAAATTTATTTGATTTATTAGGAGACAATATAAAACTTTCTACATCTTGAAGTCGGTGCCAAGTAAACCATAAAAATTACAATATTTTGCAACATAACAGTGTATATGGTAATTTTCATGGTTTGCTCGGCACCGACTTCAAGATGTAGAAAATTTTATACTATTAAATAATACTTACTTACCATGACGTATAGATGGTTACAAATACCATCTGCAACAGGTCATAACCAATACGAGCACATGCTGTACCATAGACTTCATTCTTGGAGACGTTTGATTTGTTCGAATACATACCTGAAACAAAAAGTATTCCCGTAAATGAAATTATTATACACAGCTCACTAGCTAAGCGTTTCTAATTTGATTTATCATGTTTACTATGAAATTTTATCCCCTTTACAATAACCAGTGCAAAAAAATCGTAATCAATCGAATTCCCTCCACAATTCCCTAACAAATGACTCATCGATAGGAACGTAAATTCCAACTTTAGTAAATTTTCCAATTTTCTTGGAAATCCAACTTGTCCTGAATATTAAAGCAACGAAGGGAAAAGCCGCTACATTTATTAGTTAAAGGGGAGCTTGGAACAAAGTAAAAAGGGCTTAAAAAGGGACACGCGTGGTGTAAAATTCTGGAAAGGGTTTTTAATTAATTCATACGTGTAATTATTATTAATAGTAACAAGTAATTTAGATCAAATCAGCAATCGTCAAATTTATAGTTCTATGTATTCCTATGAAATTTGGAAGATGGCAAACAAAATAAGATAATTTTATGAAAAAAATATAATAAGGAAGAACGAAAGTCATGTATGAAAAATAATGTAAAACTGGAAGATTAATAGATATGAGTAAAATAGACCAAAAAAGGGATGGACGGATTTTGTGATGGATGAAATATGATTTGTGATGTGTAACAGTTTGTATATCAGAACAGAAGAGTATAGAAGTAAACGAGATATTTTACAATTCTAGGAGCAATTTTGCGAGCTGCGATAATAGTGCGTGTTGTACGCGCAAGTTAGTTAAGCAGCTGCCATTACGTAAATTTTGTAGTGTACCTCCTACGATCAACTAGTGTACTCCAAAGATTCACGTACTTTGAGGAAACCTGGCTTGAATGACAATATTTAAAAAAAATAGATACCACCAATCCATTATCAACAAATCTAACATGGCTTGTTTATGTAGACGAAGGATTTCATAGACCGATAACCTCGATATGCCGGAATCCTAGCCATGTTTTTCTCTTCACTCTTAGCAAATAGTAATCATGACAATGACGTTAAGAGTAACAATTGTCTGAGCAGTGCAATCTTTCCAAATTCAAAACCAGGTCCTCGAGGAGACGCGGATGCGTTAGCTAATAAGCCACCAAGACATCGTAATAAATCTACAAATCCCTACGATAAGAAAAAAACACAACAAATTCCCCTACGCTTATACTGAGAATTCTCATACGAAAGCTATCAATTTCACATCACATGAATGGAATCAACCAAACGAAACACATTCAAGAAACGAGACGTCTTCAAATGAATATTAGCAAATGATTATAACAGACGGGCCGGCAGACAGCGCGGCGTGGGAGACGCTTGTGTAAGCAATGACTCAGCGGCGTTACGGCCACGGGTCGATGGAGGCGCGGCTACACCTTTACAAGACTAAAGGTGAAACTTGTAACGATGCATTATTCACCTTCTTTAATTGGTTTATACACTACTAGAGCACATACATGCATCATTATGTGTATAATTAGGTACTTCGTTATGTACTTTAATAAACATACAATAGATGCTAATGTTAAATTACTTGTCAAACGCATCATAGCATCTACGACACGGAATAATAATTCTTCTTCTAGTGTGGATACCATGGACAAACAGTCAATTAATTTTTGATTGACTTGATTACGATACAACTATTCACCTGAATATTCGACAAGGCTCGCATTGACTTCCTATACAGAAGTATTCCAGAAAAGACTATTCTGTGAGATATATATTTAGTTTTTCGGACGTCGCACAATGATTTATGCTTACCCACGAGAAAATGTATACCAGGATAATAAGGTAATAATATAAGTTAATTTGGAATTTCGTTGTTTAGTAGAGTCGTTTACGCTGCTACGGCCACGTATTACGGAAACCAAAAGCCATACCGCCTCCGTCAGGTTCCGGTCGAAGGGGTAGGCCCAAGAAATGCTGGCTTTACATTGTGAAGGATGACATGCGTACCAATGGTCTCAATACAAGGGATGCCGAAGATTGCGCGAAGTGGAGAAGAAAATGTAGGAAAACGGACCCTGGCCGTCGAAGTGATCGCTTCGAACGCAACTGGGATTTAACGCTCGGATAACGATGATGATTGTAGGAACCGAGTAGAATTTTAGTAACTGGCTAAATAAGATCTAAAAATGTCATGACATTCTTGTTCTTCAGTAAGCGAAAAAAAAGGAAAAAATATTCTCGCATATGT
Organism: Dendrolimus pini; assembly: GCA_949752895.1. Lineage (NCBI taxonomy): Eukaryota > Metazoa > Arthropoda > Insecta > Lepidoptera > Lasiocampidae > Dendrolimus > Dendrolimus pini. Next base: position 16,002,022 of record OX457142.1, read on the forward strand.
CATATTTCTAGACCTGAGGGGAGACTATAGGCGTTCCGTTTTTACCTTTAGGTATTGAAACTGTAAAACAAAATCTTTTTACAAGCTTTCTATTAACTTGCAATGGATGTAAGTTCGGGTGGAATCTTGCAAGTTAAATATGACCAACTTCCCGGTTTCCGATTGAGCTGAAATTTTGCACAGATATGTATATCGCGTGACAATACAATAATATGGTATCATGGAGCTGATCTGATGATGGAGTCGGAAGGTGGTCAAAGGAACTCCTGTACTAAACTAGATAGACACGTCGTGTTTGGGCTCGTGTTACTTGGCTTGGCTAGCACTCTGCTGCTACATGATGTCCTGGATCTCAAAAGCTTGTATTTATCTTATTATATAATCTTTTTAAAACAGCTTATTGTGTATAATGAAAGACAGACAAGAAAATTTTATACGGGTTCCATACTTGGAAAAGTTTATGGGACCCGAAATAGACTCTAAGTCTAAGATATAAATAATTGCGTGACTCCACCCGGGTCAACGTATAAACCCTCCTGGATTAATGTTTAATATTGTACATGTTAACTTATATAGTACACATTATAATCGAACCAACTGAGTTATGACCCACTTTGCTAATAATTCCTTTAAAACCGTCAAAATAGTAAGGTTTATCGTGTGTGTTGCACTTAGGACGTTTTCAATATTAATAAAAATGCGTCACTAGGCTCAGAGAACTATGCAATTTTAAACTTTGTTTCATTGTATTAGATATGTTTTAGATGAAACAGTAATTATTTGAAACAATTTGAATCTCGAACTGAAATCTGTCATGTCAGATGTTACATATGAGTATAGTCGAGTCTCTCCGATCTGCGTAATACAACGTAGTCAGTAACTGTCAATGTCTAGTAAAACGAGTACGTTACCAAGGAAATGTGTGTTCAGGCAAATTTCAACCCAATTGTATTTCACAACTGTAAAAAAATGACGTTATGGTGGGGGTCATGATTCAGTAGGTTCGATTCGGATCAAATAGCTTTAAGCGTTTGGTCGCTTTACTGCGTCCCCAAATCTCGCTTCCATTACGAGGAGTGGGCGGCAAATTACTTTGGAACAAAACAAATGGGCCCCAACATTTGGGTCGGGAAGGGTACACGACGGGCTTACAGGGGCAAGGACATAGCAAAAAGGGTTTTATTGTTTGAGAGATGGTTTATTCTCTTATATTGCGTTTCATTCTACACAAATGTTGATTCGTCGGATCGCATCATTCCGTACTATACTGATTTTAAAGTTGTATGAAATGTCTTACATTATGTGTCCAACAAAAATTCTAAAGTAGCCACCCCCTGTCACTTTTTTAATTTCGTTGCACAAACTAGACTGCGCTACAGATTTATTTATACTACAGATAAAATGTATGAAAAATAACAAAATTCCAATAAACAAGAGGCGAATGACCTATAATAGCCCATCCTCCCCTCCAGCCTAGTCAATATTCATATAGTATTTTGGAGCTTTTAGACTATTATTTTTTACTTGGCTGTTATTCTTGGCATTCTTCTTTACTGGCTACATTGATATTTGTTTCAGACTCTGTATCACGAAATATAATCCCGCAGACACGGCATTATGGTCGCGCAACGGAATGTTAGAAATAGAAAATAATTTTAGAAAGATTCCGATTTAATAGTATTGGTAAATAGAGTAGTAATGTTACGAGTTAGCGGGACTCGAATTAAAATGCCGATAGAATTATTATAGAGTTTATTAGAACTATACAAACATGTATAACACAGGTACAAATATACCCGAACACAACAAATCCAAACGTAATGCAGAAGGTCGTAATTCAATAAAATGTGCAAATTCCGTCACTATTAGATTTCCGAGTATACACTCGTCACGCCCGTATCGTAGTCGTAGCTCAACTGACTCCTCTCTCCAACAGGCCGTCGTTTTATGTTTCAGAAATGCAAATGTGCCCGCCCGACAACGTCGCCAGTTTCTTAGAATTAGCTTGTAACACCTGGCTAATGATGCTAATGAGCTAGTACAATAAGACAATAGGCTGTTCTCCACTAGAAACGTATGCCAATAAATAAGTTAACAAAAGAAGACGAACATAAAAGGATTACAATTAGTTCAAATGCCGACAGGTAATAAAATGTGCTTCTACAGATTTATACGTGGAATTTGTCTTTGTCGGGGCCTAGGATGTAACAATAACATAATGTTACATTTACATTAAAACACTCGATACAAATAACATAACACCACGTTGTTCACATAACATGTCACAACGTGGATGAGCTCATCTGCGCGATTAGTTCCATTTTCTGCCCCCGCGGAAGTTTCTCCGTGAGACTACGAAACAAAACCACAAGTAAAGTTATAATAACTCGATCAAATTAAATTAATAACCGAAATGAAATAAATCGGGAATACTGTGTAGCGCGAAAATACGTGTTAAAGTTAGTTAACAACCATTAAAACTGGCGAAAACGCCGCAAGCACTCCGGGCGGCGCGCGACTAATTAAGAACTTCGCCGAAACGCCGCTGAAACGTGCTCCGAAAATTCTCGCAGCCTTTGTATATATTGCGAAGGTTATTTATGTGAGAAATATTTGACTTGTTTTTAAACTGCATTTTATTAAATTATAATAAGAACACTATAATCTACAACAAACTTTTTATGTTCAAGATACATCTAGGAAAACGAAAATTTTTGGAGGTACACCACAAATTAAAATCATTTTATAAGTAATATTAATCAAAATTTATTTATTAATCACCGAAACAATATTAATTATAAATGGGCAAATCTTAAGTTTAAATTGCAGAAAAGGTATTTACTATTGTTAATCAACAAACCTAAAGTTTAAATTGCAGCATAACCTTATTGTTCCGAGGCACACCAATTAATGACCACGGTACACCAGTGTGCCGCGGTACATGTACAACTGTATGTTGCTGTTAAAAATCACAACTGTTACAAAACCCACATGTTCCACAGACTATTCTAATCCATGATATTTACTTAAGTTTTCACGACTTAAAACTAAGGAGTGGAACTCATTGCTGGAGTCTGTCTTTCCCGATACTTATAACATGAGCGTCTTTAAGTCCCGTGTGAATAGGTACCTTTTAGGTAAGCGGGCTCCAACCTAGACCACATCTTCGCTCCACATAGGGCAAAACTGTGGCCAAACGCGAACCTATACTACAAGAAAAAAAACTACGTTTTAACGATTTTAAGAATGGCATTTTATTTGATTTTTATTTCGATGTTTCGGCCACTTTTCAGTAGCTGTGATCACGAAAGCCAAAGATATCAAGTGTCAATGAGTAATGTTAAAGTTATTATTTATCCTACCCCCAACTTGTTCAGGTTAATGATTTAATTTTGCCGTTAAACTGTAGTTTTATTTATATTCTAAATCCATCGTAAGTAAGGTTGTCTGGATGAAATTACTTTTAGTGATAAGACCATATATTGTTTGCTGTACTTAAAACTGCTCCTACAAGATATCGTTGAATGTTAAGCAATAAGGTATATTCCATTGTAATGTGACCGACTTATTGCGAGAGAAATCTTGTTTAGAAGAAGAATTAACTACAATATGAATCAAAGACTTACAATTTAACTGAGGCTTTAGATTGAAGAATATTAAAATTATACAATTTTCTTAATTATTTATAACAGGAGAACGGCATACAAGGCAACCTTATTAAAAATGATTATCGACGCCTGTGGACATATTTAACAAAGGTAGGAACCAGTTAACAATATAAATGTGCTGCCGGCCACGAACGGGGGACTGGAACCTGGCCACTGATACCAGAACAGAACTCAAGGTTATTATGGCGGCAAACTCTAGACCAGAGGTGGTAACTATCCAGACTGACGTATACTCTACCACCTGTCTGTAGTTTGTCGCTTATTAAAACAGGCCGCGTAGCTACAGGAGTTAGTATTCTTTCTCCGTTGTTCCAAGGATGACATCTAAACTGAATCTTCATACACAAATCTATACAAATCATGCAGAGTTAAAATGACAAGCTAGTTTCTTCGCATTTTTTTCCTTCTGTTTATCCCCGATGTTCTTCGGGGCCTAGATCGTCTTATACTTGTTCGCACGCTATTTTATATCCCATCTATCTTGTTCTGTTTCACTTCGCGGCGTGCTTTGGCAACGCCCTGGTAATATGCTTCCAGGTACGGTCTGGTGTCTTTTCCGGCCAGCTTCGTTGGTAATACTTCTTCAGTTTTAGGAATGCTGTTCTGTCTCAAAGGGAAGATCATCCGCCGAAGCCCATTAATTATTGTTGGGTTCTTTGAAGTGTCGAGAATGGTTTGCAACTTCAAGTATTATCTTGGCTTATAAGTGTTCCGATATTTGTTCTGGAGTCCAGTTCGTACCTGGCTCTGCCGTATCTGGGACTGTCCAGCAACAGATGTTGGATGGTCTCAGGTATTTCATCAGTGCGCGCGCATGCTGGACTGACCTTACACTTGAAGCGGTTCAGATTTTCCGCAAAGCCCCAATCGTTGCCATTCAGCAACTGAGTCAGGATCGTAAAGAGCATCATTTTGCGTATGGTTTTATATACTGCTTGCAGCGTCGCGTAGGAAAATCGTCGTGGTTCTCTTCGCAATATTAATTGATACGAAGTATACGTGTATCCTATTGTTCTAAATTGCAAAAATTCCTGCCCCAACTATATCCGTGTCGTGAGATCACTAGACAAACCGGGGCCACATGTCAGCGACGCCTAAAATAAATAGATTAAACATGTCACGCGGCAAGGCCAACGCAATTAGGGGCATTACATTCTTGGGTGGGTGCATTGGGCTCCGCAACCCATATATCTGGTCTGGCCCACATCGATTGGTAAGAGTAGATTAAGTATCCGATCAACTCACTGATTATAGCGTTTTAAAACTTTTAATAACGTAAGATATTTTTTTAATAATCAGCAGACATAATTACACTGCCTATCCCCAAGCTAAGCCAGTTACGCTTGTGTTATGATTAATATACAACGGACCACTCTGGGGCCCATCCCAGACACCCAGACCATAGTAAACGAAGGAAAGTTCGCCTACGAAATTAATCAAGCCAGGAATTGAACTTGGAGCTTGTAACTCGCTCAACTACAGTAGCCGTTAAAACAGAAGCCTCAGCGCTCGTGTAAACTGCACTGCCGACATGCCGCCGCCGGCTACTGTTCAGTGAATTTGTGTATATGCGAATGTTGCCATCTCACACCGCCGCCCCACCGCTGACGCCCACTCGATAACAAAGGTACGGCTGAAAGCGCGGTGGCGGACTGGTGGCGTCTCATCTAGTCCATATGAAATTCTCTTTAATTTTCGTTTTGATTTCACGTTACGACCATATTTCAACAACAATGATCACTGAATGACTCAAGTGTCATTATGAATACATTTTTTTTTTCATTTTAGTAGTAAGTATAATTCTGTTTGATAACTTGACCAATGCATAAAGAATGTAAAGTGTTGTGGTGTTTCAACAATAGCAGCCCCTAGTATTGTATTATTTTAACGATGTCTAAAAATAGCGTAGTAAAATGGCTGTTAATTAATATTTGGGACACTAATCAGACACCACAAAAATAGAACCACCATTATAACACGCGATATTCAAATTTGTCCATTAAACGTAAAAAGAAAATTAACCTTTCAGGGTTAAATTACTAACTACTAAACTAAATAACAGTTCATTTAAGAATTGAAGCTAAAATTTACTTTAAAATTAATAGTCAACATTATCAATCCATCACATTTCTAGGGTACACTCGCTATGCTTGTCCAAGGCGGATTGACGGGTATCACACATTGGTGAGTTCAATGTGTAGAATTAATTAAAACGGTTTATTGCACGGCCAGCACGTGATCATTCTAACAGCATACACATTTGGTCAGAAAAACTACCTAAGAGGTACATTACTTTTTATCCAAGATCAGTATCCACGTTATTGATATGAGACAAGGGTGTGTTTTTAATATGTAATACAAAGTGTTTTTGCAATAATAATAATTACAGCCCTTCACAGCCCATAAATGTCCCTCTGCTGTGCTTAGGCCGCCCGTTATAGGGGAATGGGCAGTATACCCGCCACGCTTGTCCAAGGCGGCTTGGCAGGTTTGACACATCGGTTATCTCGATGTGCAAGTTGCATCACGATATTTTCCTTCACCATTTTTATTCACGTGGTAATTGTAACAATATGCACATTAGGTCAGAAAAGTGCCTAAGTGGTGCATGCGTTCCGGCCAGGATCGAATCCACGCCCTCTGAGTTAGGGACGCGTGCGCTAGCCATTACGCTACCACGACTTATACTTTGTTTTTGCAATACAAAATGTAATGATAATAATACAACAAAGTAATTATGTAATACAACAAATCCTATAGAACCATGATTAATAATGTTACGGATGCCGCAGTTGACATTTCTGCCAGTCTTGACTCGGAACCCATGTCAAGAAACCTCCAAAATACAGGGAGACCCCTGTTGTATTTGACATACAAGGAACAAAAACGTCAGTTCTGAATGACGAAGGTTTTATTACCTGACACGAACTTCTATAAGGTTTGTAATAATTTATCAGTAAGTAATATGTGATTTTTGTTCGAAGTATATACAGTTCAATTGTCTCACTCGGAATAACGTCAGAGGGTGATTAGCTCAAAGATTAATTAAATTGTGTATTTTATTTTCATATCTTCTGAAATCGGCGGGACATAGAAATGAGATGAAAAATGACATTCTTGTTTTAATCCCTAAAATTTGATTAAAATTCATTGAACGGTTTCAGAGATTAATCGAGACACTTTCAGAAAGAATGACAGACAAAACTTCTAAAAATGAATAAAGCATGATTATACTGTGTATAAACAGCAGTTATTTCTTAAATTTTCTAATCATAGACTAGGTATCTATTAGCCGTCACAATCTTGAGGCAAAAATACCCAAGTTGATTCTGAATGTCATAAAAAGCGAAGTCGCAGAAAATAAACTACGATGCCGGAAGATTTTATAGGGTTCACATTAAATCGGCGTCAATACAAATAGAAAAGGTGACCATGAAAAATTGGTCCGTGAGATAAACACGCGGAACATTCGCAGTGCACTGTGTAACAACTGTTATCTCTAGCTTCTCGTGTTTTATATTTAGACGGCATTGATAATGAATCGTCGCTACCCGAACGTTCTACCAAGTTAATGTCACGGGCATTGAGACTCGGAATTCGTCCAATTTTACCCATCGCCTTGACAATGTTGTCGTTATAATACAAGTTATAATTATTATTCCTGTTTTTTCCTGTCCAGATAATAAACCGTCATTGTTATGATCTTGATATATTTGATTGACATCGGTTTGAAGCCTTTATTCACAATTCCTGCCATTTTTTGGTGTAAATACTGAACCGCGGTCTACTGACACTAACTCTGCCATACTCTCTTATTTCATCTGTCCTCTATAGTATAATTATTAAATCAAGACCCTCATTTCACCTGCATTTATTCTACTGTGATATTTCTACGCCATTACTAAATTACGATTACAAAGTCACTTATTGTGCATCTGTCACTATTTTTAAATTTACTGTTCTAGCATTCCTTCACAACTTCATAGTTAGTTTAATTCATTCAGTCATTTCGATTTTCTTAAAATATTCTTTTACCTCTGACATCAATTACAATGTGTGCTCAAATTATTTGATTTATCTATATTACAAGATTCTTAGTCCTTAATCTTCAACGTAGGATGAAGTTTGTATTCAAGTATCCAGTAGAGCTAATTAAAACAGATTAGCATATTTACTAAGAAGCTTTAGGTATTTACGCGCAAGCTAGATATAAACAGGCTTAAGACTAAAACATGTAAGACCATCTGCTGTAATAGAGTTCTGCTTACAAATTATATATTACTAGCTGTCCCGGCAGACGTTGTCCTGCCCTGAAGAAATAAAATTTAGAACCTGACTGCAGAATCCACTTCCAACACACACAAAAAAATTCATTCAAATCGGTCCGTTTAGGAGGAGTCAACACACGTACAGAAGAATTATATATATATATATATATATATATATATATATATATATATATATATATATATATATAAAGGTAATAATACAGAAGGAAGAATTTTAGTATTTTAATGAGCGTAAAAGTGGGTTTTCTATTGATGGTACTAACATTCAATTGATTATAGCATTCTGTCATATCATCTCGCTAACTTAAGGTAAATTAGTCCTACTTCACCAAACATAGCTTATGATATACCATATACCCTTTGGTTTAGAATTGTACATATATCTTCTGCATCCAATTAACGTCCACTGTTGGACTAGGGTTCTCAAAGTCTGCACCACATTTTCTGGTCGCCTTCCTTTTCGTTCTCAGATCGCCAGTCCACCTGGCTGGAGGGCGTCCTCTGCTACGTTTAACCAATACGCGTTCTCCAGACCAGAACACATTTGTTCCATGTCAGACATCAGACGTAACTGGCCCACTGCCACTTTAACTTGCTAATTTTACAAGCGACATCGGTCACTTTGGTTCTCTAATGGATATCCTCGTTTCTGATTTTATAAAACTAGCTCCATAGACCACTGAGCGACTTTTCATTTTTGGACCACTACCAACATTTGACATTGACCTTTATATCTTGACTGTGTAGATCACGCCCTAATTTTTCATTAGATTCTCTTTGGCTTATACAATGGTAATTTATATTCTCCAATAACAAATCAATCAAACATAATCATTGCTTCTAGTGCATCGATATATGTATTTGATAAATTTTTGATGAACAACCCTACTCCATTAACATCTGGACTCAGATGCGAGTGAATGTGTTCGTTCGTTGTAAACATGTTTTATGTATCATAACCGTGGATATATTTACTTTATTTATTATATATCGATACGATGATAACAGTCAGACAAGTCGCGTTTCCCGTTTCAGTTGAAAGATTCTGAAGATTTCAACGATTACCGGTCAAAAGTTACGTGATATCCATAAAATGGTCCAAATGGGTTCCGACGACATGCACTGATGGGTTTCATAGAGGCGATGTACAGTCGCGGAATGAAAAGGTTCGTCACTTTAAACTTTACGGCTTAACCGTCAACTGTCGGCTCTCTATTGGTGAGTTATTCACCAATTAGCCAAAAACCAATCTGGTTTTTTACCCGGTCAATGAACTTCCATTAGCCGGATGGCTTTGTTTTTGGAATTTCAGTTGGTTCATCCCACCGCTACTTTTAATAGATTGACCCCTTTTTCTTGTTTCGTCACCTCAAACAATGTCTGTTGAAATCCGTATCAATAAAAGACAGCTTTTATTCTTCTCCAAGCTCTCAACACTTCAACCTAATTGTCAATGCAATATGGCTGTCAAAGAATGTTTACACGGCGTCTTTGACGTGTGCGTTTTAATGGACTACGCAAATGAGGTATTATGGGGTATTTATTTTGTTTGCGATTGTTTAAAAAATTCATTATAAACATAAAACATTTTATCTTTCGGTCTTTACAATCGTACTTTGATTCATTGCGATCGTGGTGTTTATAAAACGTTGAAACAGTAAAATGCGGCCAAACAAAAAATCTTGCTTATTCTTCTTCAATCCTTAGGTATAATTAATAGTTAACCTAATTAATATACGTAGTCAATATTAGAATGTAAAAAGTTAAGACTGATTTTGACGCCTAAATATAAACAGAATATAACATTTAAGCGATGCACTGCTTTATTATTTCTCATCTAACTTGAGTAAAGCCTAATTTACATTAGTTAAGTAGTAAGTTAACTTGCAAACCCGTCGAGTTAAGTCCTTATCATCATTCATTAATTCATCAATCAATCACAAAACAAAATACACCCCTGAACTTAAGGTATGGAATAAGATTCAACTGAGAAATATTACAAACAAAAACCTTTCAAATACAATGAAAATAAAGTATAACCGCGCCGAGGAAATTATTCCCTAAGCAATCTATTACGAAAACGGGACGGGATAAAATGGAATACCTGGAATTAATCATCCCTGGAAGCCAAGCAAAATAGAAATACGAAAAACCGCATGTACAACTTCCAAAGCTTCATCAATCATAAATGTAAACTATAAAAATATTTGCGCTGTCTTTGGAACTTATTAGAGTGAGATCCCAGTCACCCCAGACTTACGTGATTTTAGGAAAGATGAAATTTTTAGGATCGGTAGTTTAACATAAACTTAGAAAGGAATGGATACTCGCTAAGTAGCAGGCAGGTATCAATGTATGTATTTAAGGTCGGTTTCCGATTGAGCTGAAATTTTGCACGCATATGTATATCGCGTAACAATGCAATCATATGGTACCATGGAGCTGATCTGACGATGGAGTCGGAAGGTGGCCATAGGAACTCCTGTACTGAAGTAGATAAAACCGTCGTGTTTGGGCTCGTTTTACTTGTCTTGGCTAACACTCTGCTGCTTCATGATATCCAGGATCTCAACAGCTTGTATTCAGAAACCTTTTTAAAAAAGCTTATTAGTATTAAAATGAGTGCATCTGCACAATGTTGAGCGATATACAAACAACACTTTGTAAACGTAGTAGTATCAAAGGCAGAACGTTACATACGAGTTTTCCTTATTGCCTACAATAAATAAGAGCCCGTTTTCGAATGCTGTTTTTAACATAAAAAATATTTGTCACGTTCCTTTAGAAAACACACACGATACATCGCTTAAGATGTCTTTGAACATTTTGGAGCGCATCCAGACGTTTTATTGTTAGGCTTGGATAGATAGGTTTTTGGCAGCGACGCTAATTTGCGTCGTATGAATACCAAATATTTATTTTGCAATAATTTTTAATTGTCTTTATTACAATGGTATAAGGTTTAAAATTCAGTTGCTACGTTGTAAAGTCATGATGCTTTCGGCGATATGTCCTTCTCACTCTTATTTCAAGGACATAGAGTAAAAAGTAAAATAATAAAAAAATATTTGCAAAAGAACTATTATATGGTTACTTTATTGTTGTTTATCTTAACGGCTGTCACAATTTGTTAGATGTCAAACTATCGCCCTCAGTTTAATTTGTTTATCTTGGCAAGATGTAATGCTAAACAAAGTTTGTTTTATTATGAAAATAAGATCATTGGATAGCAGTAGCAGGTAATAACATCTTACAATGTTTTCTATAATAATTACTCTACTTATCAGCATATTCATTTAATGTTTTGTGTGGGTAGCACACTGATAATAAGCTGGTCCAATTTGTGATGGACTGTATGAGAGAGATATGTCCTCCTTGGACTAGAAAAGGAGAAGATCTACCAACCTTGAGATTCGCCCTCTCCTGGCTCGGTTCAGGTTGTACACAAGAACAGTACACGGCACTAAATTACACTTTGGAGCTAACCGTGACCCCCTCGTCAAACCTTGACTGTGAGTGTCCAAAATAAAAAAAACTTCGTTTAAAAAACCGACTTCAAAAACTAAAAAATAAGTAAATAATAAATAAATAAATAATAAATGTTTATTTGATCCAAAAGTACATAAACAAAATTTTTTTGGGGTTGGGACCTTCTATTAAGTATAAATATATACTTGTGTCAGAAGGACCCGCTCTCAATTAACTTAAACATAAAAAAATAACTTATTATTACAATAAACCTTATACAAATAATTTTTATGTGTTTTATACCTATATCTGTGTGTATGAATGTATGTAAGAATGTGTGTGTGCGTGTGTGTGTGCGTCTGTGTGTAAATGTATGAGACTAAGTGTTGTGCTTACGTTTACAAACTAAGAAACTATGTAATATACACTAACAATTCTTCACATTCTTTGTATGTTTTCGATAATAACCAATTTGTAACAATTTTCTTACAATCATAATATTTCATATTACTAAATTTTAATACTTTATTAATTTGATTAAATATATGTATGGAGTGCATTTTATATTGGTGATTAGCAAATGAAGTATTAACCCTAGTGGTTTTTATAGATTTCCCTTTCCTTCTTCCTTTATCAACGCTTTCATACAATGAAAAGTTTTTATGAGTTTTTAAGATAACATTTAACACATATAGTTTTCTTACTGTTAGAAGTTGACACGTAGAAAAAAGTTCCTCAGTAGAGAAGCAATGAGCGTTGAGATCTTTCTAGCTCAATAAATTTACTCTTAGCAGCACCTCCCCATATAGTAATACAGTATATTAAGATTGATTGCACTAGCGCTACGTAAATTTTATTTTATTAAGTTATTTTATACTTTTTCGTTTTTGAAGTCGGTTTTTTTATTTTATTTGTTACTTTTTAGTATCTAGCTATGTATGGGTAGAACAACGAAAGGTGCCGCGCTCCTTAAAAAATATAAGTGCCAAGAAACGGGAACAAAAAAATGTTCGTAAAATGAAAACTACTGGGCCAAACTATGTTAAATTTTTAGGGGACCAAATGGCAACTATTCCGCATCAAACTAGAATCACGTAAATCGGATTATAAATCTCAGCGTAAAGTCGGTTAAAAATGTTCGCGATGTTCTACCTACTTCACTAGGCAATGACCGAACATTATTGTCATACAAGAGCTTAATTCAACAATATTTATTTTTAATCTTCCATACCCAACTTCCATGACTATACGTACATATATTTAGGTAATAACAATCTTCGATTAACAACCAACCGTGCAAATTTCGACACTGTACACAGCAAACTACTAAGCTTGGCTTGGCGTACGCGTTTCGCCGCCTTATACAGTACGGATTTTATATTTCTATTGGGACTTGTTTCTATTACATTTAGACAAATACACACACCGACACAATTACACAAATTTGTCGAATAAAGTTTTTTCTGTTGCCCTAATTGTAGGCCGATGTGTGTGTGTATTAAATGAGTTTATCATTGTTTAAACGCGGAAAATCAACTATGAAAGCACTTTTTAATTCAATATTGTCGGTGTTGGTGCAAGATCTTGTAGCTACATTTTTTGGGGACATGATTTTTTTCGTAAAAAATATACTTACAAGGTCCTGAAATGAGAGAGATGACATTAACAAATAGAAAATTATTTATAGTAAATTTTAAAAAGTCAAATTCAATTAAATTTCAACGATGACCACATTTTCAACTAATTGACATTAATTTTGATTATAATGAAATAAATATACAGTTTATTATAGGTCTTTTGAATATAAAGCTATTTGGCAAATGCGCCTTCGCCTTATCTGTCGCTTGCGGGCGCATTCTCTGGTTATTAGGTAAGGATTCTCTGGTTATTAGTAATTCAACCAAGGTAAGGAGCGCGAAAAACAAAATCCCGTTTTGTACAAAAACTGCTTCATTTCTAGCTGCTCTGGTGGTGTGATTATAAAAAAAATCTCGAGTTCGAGTAATGAAAAATATATAGAATTAACACCTCCGGAAATACTTAGTGAGGCACAAAATGATACTGATAGCTTGTTGCCACCGAAATAAAAAGTATACGATATATACTTAAAAGTATACGATAATTTCACAGTATAGAAAAACAAAAAAATGCCCAATAATTCTCAGGACGTTCAATAAGTAATTAAAATTTAGTAAGACACATGTTTTTTATTTGCGAAAGTGTGTTGAAAATCTTTTGAAACCCGTGGTGAGCATTGATCATTATACTCTCGTCTCAATGACGCCCTCACCTAGAGGTACGGGCTGCAATCCCGCCTCGACTGTAAATACGTATCGAATTTTACGTTGCCAGTGACTGTGTAAGAGCGTATACATAAATCGAAATTGTATATAAGGCCATGAACATGAAAAGTCAAATAAAAAGTTATATACGAAGTTTTTTATGCTATCGTAAAAAAATACGATAAAATGATTCATATCCATCTTGAAGAGCTTTCTTAAAAGGGTTTAGTAGTTTCTACTTAAATAAGATTGATTTATTGATAAGCTTTTACAACGCAACTTGAATAATGCGTCACGAAAGTCATAGGGGTAATTTCCATACCATACCACGATGCACTGTGCTCAGCCACACGAAAATCTAAAATCCAAATGCGACATAACATTGCCCTGCGAGTGTGTGTAAGGAACGGGTCGGTACGTCAGAAATGATGTAATCACCTGTGATGTTGGCATCCCTAGTGTTAAGAAATTTGTGGCGATGTTGGCGCGGAAAATGTTCGACCGTGCCGACAACGGCGGTCACACATCGCTCCCCTACACGCGCAGCCACCGGACCATCAACGCACTTGGCTGCCGACCCCCTAGATCTCATACGCTCGCCTGATCAGATTGATGTTACGTGGTCGCTAAGAACACAGAGCTGCTGACAGGTCACCAGAAGCCACAGATGGCCACCCAAAGTCCGAGATGACCACCGAACGCCAACGTGTGGCCAACTAAGCCGCAGACGAAGCCATCGCAAAGCCCGCGAAGGTCATCGGATGCCGCAGACTGGCCAACGAGAGCCGTTGAGAGATCACCGTTAGGACGGCTCCATTGGCTCCAAACCCCACCACCGTCGAGTAGAAGCCGGGCCAAAAAGGTTTTCCTCGAAGCCCCAACCTCCTCGCCGCCTCAAATGGCTATTTACATTTACACCAGTGCCCTGCTGTGTGAATCAATTAATACGAGTATGATTGGTGGACATCGAACGCACCCGTAGCAACGTTCCACGACGTAATCTATTCTATAATTTTTACGCGAAAGATTAACAAACATACATACATCCATACAAAGTTTCACGATTATAATATCAGTAGGATAGTAGGATATTGTATGCAATAAATCAACGATGATTTGATTTGATTTGAACTAATTTGCCAATCATGGAGGGTATGCCAACAATGCTATAGTTTCCTCTGCGTATAAATTTTACAATATCGTAGACATACAGTTCAATGTTTACCACGGCCATATTTTTTCACAAAACACATTACTCATTCATAAATACTGTATTAAAATACAACAACAATACATTGTAAGATAATGTATGTACATCCCATAAAAGCATAAAAACAAATGCGCATTTGACAGTCGTATTATGTTTATACATAATGCGATACGAGCTATAAGTGATACACTGTATGAACGCAAAACAGTATTTGCATAATTTTGTGACCGTATGTATTGTACATACATAAAATATCAGTGCTGAAAATCTATTTGCATTTTGTTTATACTGTATCAGTCGTTACCTACGAGATTTAAAATATTCAATTTTGCAATACGTCAGTTGTCTCATTTTCGTTTCAAAAAACATGAGAGCATTTGCAATTACCTTAACAAAGCATATGGGTTGGGTTTAAAGAACTTTATTCTCAAAAGAACATTATAGTTCACTTATATGAGATACAAAATTGTATATTCTAGCATAAGTCCTCTAAATCTAAGAGCGAGTAGAGATAGATAAAAAATATTAATAATAAATAGGTGAACAAAGAATCATAATAATTACATTTTCTAAATAGTCTCCTGTATTTTTTTAACCGACTTCGAAAAAAGGAGGAGGTTCTCAATTCCTCGGGATCTTTTTTTTTGTTGCTTTTTTTTATGTATGTTCGCCGATTACTCCGTGATTTATGATCCGATTTACGTGATTTTTTTTTGTTTAGTTTCCAATTGGTCCCCTAAAAATTTTACGTAGTTTGGCCCAGTAGTTTTCATTTTATGAACATTTTCATGGAAATAATTTTCACTCCGTTCCATATGTACACCGATTACTCTGAGATTTATGATTCAATTTACGTGATTCTTTTTTTGTTCGACGCGGAATAGCTGCCATGTGGTCCCCTAAAAATTTGACATAGTTTGGCCCAGTAGTTTTCATTTTACGAACATTTTTTTTCATTCCCGGTTCTTGGGACCTATATTTTTTAAGAAGCGCGGCACCATTCGTAGGTCCACCCATACATAGCTAGACACTAAAAAGTAACAAATAAAAAATAAAAACTTCGTTTATAACTTATTTCTAAAGCTATTATTATTATTAATAATAATAGCTTTAGAAATAAGTTATTTTATACATTTTAGTTTTTTAGTTTTTGAAGTCGGTTTTTTAAACGAAGTTTTTATTTTTTTTATTTTCAATATTAAGTTTTTGAAATAAAAAAAATTAATTTCCTTTTATAGGAATTTTTATTTTTACACTCCTTTACTTCTTTTGATAATTTATTGTAAAAATTGACTCCTTCGCATAAAATATTTCTTTTGCCGTATTTTTCGGTTCTACGTGCTCGAATTTTGTTGGTGTCTTAAATTGTATTTACATATTTTATGAGTGCAATTAATGTTTGTTTGTATGATGTTTTCCATGTTTTTAACTAAAATACATGTATTATGTTTATATAATTGATGTAGATTTAAGATTTTAGTTTCTTCGTATATAGTTTTTGTCGGGGTAAATAAGTTGTAGTTATATAGGTTTTTTATTAATCTGTTTTGTGTTGTTTGTAAGGTTTTTAAATTCGTTCTTGAAGCTGCTCCCCAAATTTCGATAAGGTATTCTAAATGTGGCTTCGCTTATGCATTGTATATTGTATTTCTAATTTAATGTGGTATACAGTTTCTTGTCTTTCGTAGTGCTCCAGATAATGGGGATAACTTAGATCTAACGTGTTCAATACGAGATGTCCAGGTTAATTTATCGTCTAGTAACAATCCGAGGTATCTTTCTTGATTTGACTTTTGAATAGGAATATTATTAATTAGTGGAGGAGTGAAGTATATTGTTATTAAATTGTAAAATGTCAAGAAATGAGAAGCAGCATTACAATCCATAAATCACTTTATTGTATTACTAGCTGTGCCCGCGACGTCGTCCGCGTGGAATTTGTTTTCCAAACACCCCGATTTTGAAACATTTTTCATTGCTGCTCCGCTCCTATTGGTCTTAGCGTGATGATATATAGCATATAGCCTTCCTCGATAAATGGACTATCTAACAGTGTTTTTCTTTTCAAATCAGACCAGTCGTTCCTGAGATTGGCGCGTTCAATTAAACATACAAACTCTTCAGCTTTATATATTAGTATAAGATAATAATAACACCCCATAAATGTCTCATTACAGGGCTCGGGTCTCCCACTATAGGGGAGCAGACAGTACACCCGCCACGCTTGTCCAACGCGGCTTGGCAGGTTTGACACATCGGTTATCTCGATCTGCAGGTTGCATCACGATGTTTTCCTTCACCGTTATTATCACGTGGCAATTGTAACAATATGGACATTAGGTCAGAAAACTGCCAAAGTGGTGCATGCGTTCCGGCCAGGATCGAACCCGCGTTATTTGAGTTTGGGGCGCGTGCGGCAGCCATTACGCTACCACGACTTCCTTCGTTCCTTTAAAATAGGGAACGGCTGATCCTAGAAGATGATCTGCTGATTTTAGTAGTACTAGGTAATAACCTAGTTTACAAAAGCACTCTCCACTTTCCATTCACCAATCCTTAACATTTCCTACAACCTCGTTTTCGTACTCTTTCACAGTATTGTGTAAAACTTTCAAAGTGGTCAAACTATTTCTGCGCAATTATTTTAGTCTCTCGGTGTTGCAAATATATAGACTACAGTCTAAATGGCCTGCTTGTTTGCTTGCAATATAAGTTACCTTTATGTTGGACTCCAGAAAATTGCATACCTGTAAATAACAAAATAATATTATTGCTAAATTCTATATAAACATACACGTGTAAACAAAACGCAGATTATACTGTTACGAGTTACGCAGGACTCGAATTAAAATGCCGTTGGAATTACTATGGAATTTATTAGAAATATACAGACACGTGTAGCATAGGTACAAATATAACTAGACACTACTAGTACAAACTGCACAATTCAATAACACGTGCAAAATCCGTCACTATATCGCTCATCGAATCTACGTCTTGCTCGTATCTTAATCCTCGCTTGACTTGCCCCTCCGTTCGAACATTGTTTTATACTAACTATACAATACAACAAAGGATTAGTTCGACACACCTGCCTAATGACGGCCATAAAATAAGTACAATAACAGTAGAATGTTTTTCTTAATTACAAATTCTAAACAAAAGAATTCCAAATTGCGGGAAGGTAATAAACTGCGCTTTATGACAGGCAGGTGTGCGTTTACCTCTGTCGGTATGTAACAATACGATTCAAAAATAAAAGTCTTTGGAAATATTTTCTATGCACCTTTTACATTAGGAGTGACGATCGTCAACGATGATTGACGGTTACAAATTGTAAAGAATGGAAGCATGGATAGAAAACTTCAAATGACTTCAGACTTCAAATAATTTAGACAAGTTGAAAGAAAAAGAAAGATATGGAGTCATTCAAAAGTTCACAGAAGCTTATCACGTCAATATCGAAGGCAATAACTTCAAAAAGACTTAAAAGTAGAAAAGTTTTGTTTTAGTATTTCTTGTACAGTGGAAAATAGTGTTATGGGCTCGAATTTGAGTTGCTACCAGTTTTTGAAACAACATTTAGTATTTTTGTTTTTAAGCTGTAGGACTTTTGGGAAATTTAGATAATCTAAGACAAGACACATGTGCTATTTGAATTTTAATTTACATAGTTAGTTACGTGAGTTACATTAGTTTCTATTCTATTATATTATCATTATTTTAATGTTGTCTTTAAATATGTTATAGTTTTTTATCATTATTGAATTGCATTGTACATTATGTATTATTTATTATGTGTGTTGTATTGTCCTTCGTGACTTCACTTGCTGGTCCCAGGCGGAAGAACAGCGCTGGTCTTAATTGGTCAGCATATGCTGAGACTGGGTCCAATTTTAGGACTTATTATGTTTTTATTAGTTTACTGTTTGATAATACTCTATGTTGTATTTGTCCAAAATAAAATATATCTTTCTTTCTTTCTAATAAAAAAAAATATGATTATATAGTACAATTGACTATAGTACGATACTATATGGGTGGGTATTTTTTTTGAGGCAGGAGAAATACATTTCGTACACTACCGGGTCCTTTAATGGGATTAGACCAGAGCAATGAGAGTTGTCCACTGAAGATAGCGCAGACAGCAGACTCGGTTGCCGGCATGTGTGGGGAATCAGCAAGGTACCTCCCTCTATGTGGAAAGGTAACCCATGTGCTAATACCCCACTAAAACCACCTTCCGCCCATGTGCCCCCCGCTTATGGTAGGGGGAGAGCGTGAGACTTAGAACGTAGTCATGCTCACACTGATCCTGCGCATCAGTGCTTGAGAATGCCCCGGGAAGCAAGGCAGACTCACTTCGTAAGCAGGGGTTGACGATATATATATATTTTATTTTTAAGGCGGGGGAAATGCTGTTTACTCACAATACTGGGTCCTTTGCAAGGGATTAGACCGTTATCTCATGCGATGGGGTAAATCGATTTCTCGTCGTTACCCGCTCACAATCGATCAGCTTATGTGGAGACTCCGAGATATGCTGCACGGGCAGCACCCAATACCCACAAAAACCACCCTCCTCCCATGTGCCCCGCGCTTTATTGTGTAGAAAAGGCTGAGACTTAGAACATAGTTACTCCCAGCCAAAGGATACTATTTATTATAGTAACGGTTGGCAACCCTACCTCGAACAGCCCCTAACTCACTTCGTGCAAATATCCCTTCGTAGTTTAAGGTACTATTTTGGTCTCACGAATGTGTCTTGACTTCGTTTAATCACTGAAGTAGCTGTGAACAAATGAATCTCATTACATTTCAATATTAGGAACAAACAGCGACAATGCTGTGGCAATTTGGTGAACAAAGCGAACTAATTTCCGCACGGTTTGTGACAGACAAACAAATAATGTACCCGCTAGACGGTTACAAACACAATAGCATCAATTAAACGTTATCATAATGAAGTAACCGTAAACGAAATTTTAATTGAGCAATGTATTTTTACACATATACATATTAAATTTTGAAAGGCAAATTTAGGCAGTATGCATTAAGAAATTAGAATTTTTCTTCTTTTTTTAATTCAAAGCTGGCAAACAGCGGTCCATCTGATGGAAAGTGGTTGCCGTCGCCTATAGAAGTTTACAACACCAGGGGCGAAACCAACGCGTTGCCAACCTTTAGGATGAAATCGAGGGGATGGGTTAGGGAGATCCCAGTGACGAGTCGTGGGGAGCTGTCCAAACCTGTGACATGGTGATGCTACAGGAGGCAGCTGAAACCGAAGACGCAGTGTGGGGCTCAGCTGTAAGTGCCGCCAATGTGGGTTCCGTACCGTGGTGGAGATAAAGGTAAAGACAGGTATACTCTCGTAATACTTTAGTGTCTATATCGGTGCACCTATCGGCACTGCGGACTGACTCTATATAATAAAAAAACGAACGGGAAATAGGACGAATGCAAACCACTCGTTACAGTTACGGAAGTGTTGTACTTACATAACCGTACGGGTGTATGTGTCCCTACGCCATTTCCCTTTAAGAAAAAAAAATAAACACACGCAATAAAATATACACCTAAAATAACAACAAAAAAAGACGTTGTACGACAGAAGTGATAACTTAAACTAATCTACTGGCGCCGTAACGCGTTAAGTAACGAACCGGTTTACCCTCCCATAAGAAGTTTAATAAACGTGTGCGTCTCGGGATATCGGACAGAGTGGGAATTTAGCCTGCCTACCGCTGCCGTATGCGTGAAAGAAAGGGAAGCCAGATAGACTGGCCCCGCAACGCGTTACGTAACGAAGCGGTTTACCCACCCATAAGAAGTTATCACTTCAATAAAATATCAATTTAATTATGTCTTCCCTGTCAATGTTAGATCTCTACATTGTAACTCTTCACCGCGTTGTTACACGTAAACGGTATCAACTATCCTATGCGCAAAGTGTGTTTGAGTGGGTCCCGGTGTGGTTTAGATTCACAATTAGGTAGGTGGCGCTGGAAATAGATAGTTTTTTTTATTTCTTCAAGGCAGTAGTACAAAGTCTGCCAAGTCCGCTAACATACAAAGAAAAAAAAACGTATAAGTTAAATTACTGCCCTTGTACGTAACACATCTACAAAGGACACAGCCCAAGGATGTATTCGAGCGTAAACACAAAGGAACCCTTTAAGGGAATGTTCGGTTTTGTTATTTGTAGGGACGTGTCTTGAAAGTCTTTATTTCAAGACTTCTTGGTGTTAAATTTCATTTATTATCTTTAATTACATAATTAAAAATAAATAATATAAGCATTGTAACGAAAAGTGTATTTGATAAGATTATAATTGATGATATAAGACTAAGAATGTTGTTTTTTTTTTAAATAACTTTAAATTACTATACTTAGCAAGTTTTCTAACTAAAGCAAAAGGTTGCTTGCTAGACGATACTGATTGAAATATAGAGTTGCTACTGGTTCAATTCAAACGTCGTTTAAAATTATAATCATATTTGTGGAACTACATGTCAACAATAATTACAAAACTAGTCGAAGTTCCACTAAATTTTAACATTAGTAAATCTAATCTAAAATATTAACTTAATTTAAAAAAAATACATAACATTCCGTTCTGTGCGTTAAGGAATTGTATAGTTTTAAATATAATTTTAAATAATTTTTTTAAAGTATTTCCTAAAGTTTTCGCGACTACTAACACATAAATAACACTACGTTTTCACAGAGTTTTACGGTTTAAAGGCTACTGAAAAGTGGCCGTAACGTCGAAATAAAAATAAAGCCAAAGCCATTACAACTTAAGTTTTAATTATACATTTTATATACAGTGACTCCTTTGTAAATACCAACAAAAAACATTGTTATTCTCTTAATTTATTTTTATTTCTCAATCAGTAAAAAAATAAACATTAAACAGACAAACAGTTTCGTTCAAAAAGTTTGTAGAATTTCCTATAAGCGTAATAAGCATGAGGCTCGTTATTTTCAAAAGGCCCCTAGATCTCGAGACTCGTCCTTGCTTATTACGATGCTCCACTGGCTACACCCTGCGAAGGTCGCAATCCACGCGACGTGATGTGAATGGAATGCCTTCATTTATTCAAAATTCAATCAAACACTGCGCATGCGACTGCCTATAAGGTATGCATAGTATTTTTTATGATGATGGCTTATTTAATTATACGGTGCGTGATGGCCTGTGCCGGAATGTTCAATAACTATAATATATATACTATTTATAATGGTGGTGTTACAATAATGGATAAGGTGCGAAATGAGTACATAAGGGGATCTTTGAAAGTTGCACCCGTCACTGAAAAATTGAGGGGAAGAAGATTAAGTTGGTATGGGCATATAATGAGGAGGGATGACAGTCACGTGATAAAAAGAATGTTAAACTACAAGATACAAATGTAAAGGTAGACCAAAAAAAGATGGATGGATTGCGTGAAGGATGATATGATGATTTGTGGTGTGACAGAAGAAGTATGTCAGAATAGAGGATTGTGGAAGGAAAAGACATATTTTGTCGACCAATTAATTGGGATATGGTGAAAGAAAAGAGAGATATACTATTTTATAAATATACATACATAGGTATTATAAAGCTGTGAAAATTTAAACGAGTTCTTTATAATTTCATCTCACCAGTTTATTTTCTGTGTTTAAATCTCAAAATACTCACACTTTACAGGTGAAATTTGAAGGTGTCTTAGTTATGTTGCAATATAATAGTTGAGTAATATAGCAAACAATCGGCTGCCGCTATACATACATATAACTAAGGTATGAAAAAAATATTCAGTGAAATTAATATGAATGAGAATTCAGTAAAAATACTCAGGCAAGTGGGTATCTTAAAAACAGGTTATGAATAATCATAGCAATATTTATTAATTACTTATTTAATTAATGGTCTTGGGGTCTAAAGTGTAGTACGAAGTACGAAAGTATCAAAATTAAGTAGAATTTTACGTTTTATGTCTTTATGTCTTACACCTACCAGTATTCATAGACACGTGTCAATTTCACTAAGCGATTCTCCAAAAGCGTCCGCTTGAGGCACCCAGATAAAATAAATATAATCCAGGCAAGTTATTAAATATTTTCGGATATGTTTGTAGACATATATCAAATATCGTAATAACCATTTCCATAAAAGAAGAAATATCCAAACGAAATAAATGAAGACATGACGCGTTAAAGAACATCCGCCAAAAGATTACTTCAAAAACACTTGAGAAAAGAAAGGCCGAATCAAAAGAGCTCTGACTTATAAAGACCCTGGCTACGTAACGGGAACGCCTTATCTCAAAGGACTTTCAAAAAGCATCCAAAGAAAGATAATTACGTGTTTATCGGAACCGATTTCAAAGATGTTCCTCCCCTTTGTTTTCAGTAGCACGCAAACACCTGATACTCGTATTAGCTTCAGTCTTGAAATAACACCGTTCAGTACAGTAGATGACACGGCACGGCAAAATTTATTCGCCATAAAAGTATGCCTCTAATAGAAATAGCCAGGGATTTGTGGAACTCCTTAACCGGTTAAACTATCGGATATCCGATACCGTCTTCCAGTCTGATCTTATAAATTTCGGATTTTTTTTTTAAATCGCCTACTCCTCCGTCAT
This sequence comes from Dendrolimus pini, assembly GCA_949752895.1. Classification (NCBI taxonomy): domain Eukaryota; kingdom Metazoa; phylum Arthropoda; class Insecta; order Lepidoptera; family Lasiocampidae; genus Dendrolimus; species Dendrolimus pini. Next base: position 16,025,579 of record OX457142.1, read on the forward strand.
AGTTCAGGACAGAGTCTTTTCTCTTCTTGTCTTGTCTTATTTACCTAATTCTAATATACTTTTATACAACTCTCATTTAACTACTAATACATTTTTCTTAAACATTTTAGTTACATATCTATTCTATAAAGTCTATTGTATCTATTGTACGTTCGTTTATTCTAATAAATTGCGGATAATTTGGATAGAGCCTATTTATTACTGTTTAATAAATCAAGGTATTTAGATAACATTCATACATAATATCACGCCTGTTTAGTGGGGTAGGCAGAGACTATGGATCTCCACTTGCGACGATCCTGACAAACAATTTTCGCTTCACCAAAGTAGGTGATTTACCTCTTCATACACACTCGTTATTTGAAATGTTTTTTACCTGACCTCTTTTTAACACTTCTGATATTGATATTGATGGTCATGGTGTGTTCGTCTCGGTATATTATACTATTTAGACTATAGAAGCTTTATTGCAAATCTAAATAAACAATTTACAATACTTTTAAGCAATACAGACAATCCGAAATTATTTACAATTCGTACGCGGTATGATATTATTCGAATATTCGCATCCATATCCAAGATTTCATATCGACAACAACCCTAGAATTAGCATCGCTCAAATGTGAAGGAGAAACAGCCAAGTATAAAGTTCAGGGTTAGCGAAATCATGTAGCTATTGTTAGACAAACTTTGAGCCTGAGAATTAATTGTTTGGCAAGAAAAATAAACGGAGAAAGATAAACAGAGGTACTTTAGTACCCAATCTATAATACATCTCAGTTTAGAAATTTCGATCTAAAAATTTGTATAAAGCCAATACGATTTAATTGAAAAATCAAAAAGGTACAACAGTAAAAGATGACGACACTCAATGCCATTGAAAATCGTAATTTTCTATTGTAATATTAAGTTAAGAAAAAACCACCAAATCACCTACAAATTAATATAATATCAGCCCATAAAAGTCCCATTGCTGGGCTCGGGCCTCCCATTATAGGGGAAACGGACAGTATACCCGCCACGCTTGTCCAAGGCGGCTTGGCAGGTTTGACACATAGGTTATCTCGATGTGCAGGTTGCATCACGATGTTTTCCTTCACCGTTGTTAGCACGTGGTAATTGTAACATTAGATCAGAAAACTGACTAAGAGGTGCATGGGTTCCGGCCAGGATCGAACCCGCGCCCTTCGATTTAGGGGCGCGTGCGCTAGCCATTACGCTGCCACGACTTACGCTCCAAATTAATATGAAACAATTTTACTCCTTAACTTTTTGTCAAAACAGGATAATAAAATATCCACATCTTTATAAAACAGAGATAAATAATTAGTTTTTTTTTATTCAAAGTTTTTTTAATCACAATAAAATAATAATGCATCGGAATAACGAACGCTTCTATGGAAGCTTTTTGAAAAATCCTCAAGGACCTTTGCGTTGCTACAAACCCTAGGTTCCATAGATAAATGGAAAACACGAAATCATTATATTAATACATAAAGCAAAGAATTTGTTACCCCTTTCTACGACACTTGCGCGGATGGATGAGTATGAAATTTCGCATACGTATACTTTATTAAATTATGCATAAAAATACATTAAATCAATAAAAAAACATTACAAACACTACCATGTATTTGACACATACACACGAATATATTAATATTGTAAAAGTCAAATTAACAGTGTAGCCTTCGCGTAATCTGTGATTATAGACGTTATAGTCTTTGACAACGGAACCTTAATAATGTTCAAACTTATAATTTAAATTAATTACGTATGGTCGAATTTTGATCGCTGGGCGATCACTAGTTTTCATATAAATTAGTCGGTGCAGCGTCTGTGTCTATGTATTTTATTGAATTTTTCTCTAAGACTATATTGTGTGTATTATAGACATTTATAATTGAAGTGTTTTTCTATGCACTGTTATATATCTATTCAGGGAAATACTAGAAAAGAAATCCGCGGCGTGGAAGTCAGACTCGTGAATAGAGGGTCCTTCTATACATACATACAACTAACATATGAAGTTCCAAGTTCCAAACTATGAAAAAAAACCAATTTATAATATTCCTGGATTAGAATACTCGTCGGCCGCTTTTTTATATTAAATAGGTTTGCGTTTGACCACGATCACGTCCAATGCCGGACGATGATGCGGTCGAAGATGGAGCACGCTTACCTAGATGGTACCTATTCACACGAGACTTGAAGATACCCGGATTGTACGTTTCGAGAAACACGGACTCTGGTAGTGCATTGCGCAATTCTGCGGTACGTAGAAGGAACGTGAAAGCGAAACGTTTAGTTACGCACTGGCAGCGTTTCCACCGTGACCGTAAAACGATGGCGTAGACCAAAGCGACTTGCAGTCCGAAGATGGAATGGTGTAGGAGGAATCAGGTCGAACGGTTCAGTCGCACACTCTCCGCTGCTACGGCATAGTTATACGAGGTCTTTATTCGTACAGCACTTTCCAATATATGTATTTTTTATAATAGATTATAATAACTAATTGCATCGGTCTGTAGTACGCATGTAGTATAAAGAACAGGTTATTCCCGAACATGCCCCAAACAATAACAATTAACGCTTCAATTAATGAAGGAAGAAAATTAATTAGGTTATCTTTGTTGTCGGCAGTTTGTGAACAATCCTTTGTTGTTGCGATCAATTATAGGATTGTTCTGTCTATCAAACGATACGTCAATTAAGGGAATTAATTTATGTTTTGCGGGTGGTTCGAGAGAAACAATAAGCCAAACATACCTAATGTTGTATGACATAACCACAATAACTTTACTCGTTAAAACTTTAATTTCTCGATTTAGATTATTAAAAAGTACTTACTTTTATCTTCTTTCTATATCACGTGCATGCAAATTTTCATTAAAATAGGTTCATATAGAAAGCAATAAATAAGGACCGAATACGCGGATATATTCAAACTTACATATATACATAAATACTCAAACCAATTTAAGAAATAATTATACAAATATATACATAGACATATATAAATAATGTATTTCAAAATAGATAAGTTATTATAATATGATATATTATTTAATATTTTTAAAATATGTATTTTTTGTTAAATAAGTTATGCCTGTGTTTTTTGTTAACTAGGTAAATGAGACGGATTTTCACTAACAAGCGCTTTCCTTGAATCCCTACTAGCGTGATATTAGAATCTTATTCCTGTGAAAACTGTACCATTAAACTGTACTAATTATCTGGGAAATTATAAAACGTAAAAAACCGAGACAAGCATTAACCTGTGGCGCCATGACATGTAGTTTTCAGGTACCTCTCAGAGTTTTATTTTTTACTAGAAAAATATCATTTTTAAAGTCGATTTGTTTCAACCATCAGATAATTAATTCATCGAATTAAATTACAGCCTGACCGAATGTACAAGTAAAAAAAAGTGTGTGTGTACTTATGTACACGCGTTAGAAATTATACTTCTTTGGCGTAACAAGATATAAATATATTTTTTCTTTTTATCTTTGCCTTATTCTACGTTTGTAGAAAAAACGACACTAACAATAGAAAAAATAAAATGTTGACTATAGCTAACTTCAGGGTGTCGGTTTTTCGTGACAGTGTGCGCGCACCGTAAAAAAATTCTCTCATCATTTTTCCCTAACGCGCCAAAAGAAGTATAACTTCAAAAATGTTTTATTCACACAAGAGTAATTTTTAACTTGTGTATGTTATCAATAACCTAAGAATAAGTTTAATCTATTGTAGTACCTATTCTCCATTTAAACATAATCGATTTCTTATTTATGTATTAGTACTCCACCTACCTACCTCTATCAAAGGAAAAGCAATTACATTAAGATTTCACGACTACGTACTACTTTTGTGGTACAAATTGTCTAACGAAGTCAGAAATAGACCGATGCGCTGCGATCGATATAACGAATGTGATACTATTCTAGTATGAGAATAGCCTTTTTTTGATGTGTGATCCGTCATGGCAACCCCACCGCTCTAGAAGATAGCAGTAGGGTAGTGCTGGACTCCTAATCAACAAGCTCGGATCTACCACCTAAACCACCCTTATGTTCCATCTCATCGCCGTACATCTAGACTTCAGAGATACATCCGACGGTCGTAACTGCGCTCGCTCAAAGAGCTCCTACATTCAGAAAGCATCAATCCCGAGGCGTAACTGCGTATTGGACGCGCGTGCGGGAACTCTGGACCATTGTATTAGATATGAACATAATAGACTAAATTACTATGGACGAAACGTACTAGAGGAATGATAATTGGCTAGTAAAAAGTTTTGTGATATAATTATGTGCTTATGACACCTGTACACACTTCGTCCTTCGTTGACAATTCCTTCACAGTATAGGCTGTCCGTTTATGGAACTCACTGCCACCCAAAATCAGACAAGCAAGTCAGTATCCTCTTTTAAAATCATGGTTTTTAATTATATTTGGTCCTCTCAGTATAATAGTGCTGCTGCTTCTATATATAGTATGATACATCCTATATTTGTATAGTATATAAAGTATATTAATTATTATTTATTTATTCTTGGAATGCTTCATATTACTTATTGTCTTCACCGCCACTGCTGTATTAATATTTTCCTAGTTTAGGGGGTTGTATGGAAGAGATCGCTTTAAGCGATAGGGCCGCTCTTTGTTCAACATTTACTGTATCTAGTTTTTAAGAACGTAGTTTTAATTTTGCTGAACAATAAAGTGTTTTCATTCATTATGTATATTATATTTATGAAGAAAATATTTTTGCAAAAATTGCTACGGAACCCAGCTCAATACACATGAAGTTTCTCTATGAAGTGAAAATGTACAGCTTTAAACCGGTTAGCATCGGTCACGTTTCTAGGGCTTGTTTTTTGTACCAAGTGCTCATTTGCGGTCTGCATTCAGCGCAGTAGTACTTTTTTAACGAGAAAAAACTCTTGGCTTGAGCAACATTGCTCCACTGCTACAATGCTAACTATAGGTATTTTTTTAACAAAGTTATATTACACTACGATTTGGACTTTTATCTTTTTTTATTCCAATTGTGAATTTAAACCATCGCGGGATCCACTTGAACACATGCAAAAATAATTTCACCTAAATCGTCGAACCCGATTGTAGCGCCACTTACCGGGTCTAATTGTGAATCTAAACCATCCCGGGACCCACTTAAACACACACAAATTCACCAAAGTCACACAAATGAAAATTAATTTACATGCAGTCCATTGCCGAAACCTGCCGGGAAAGATCAAAACAAATGAATGGCTAGACTGATGTTTTTTAGGGATAACTTTTTTTATTGATGTTTATCATATTTTAATACTTATTATTCTATTCCGGACGCAGACAATTCCAAAAACACAAAAATCAATAAAATTGGTCCAGCCGTTCTTGAGTTATAAATGGTATAAATAACACGACTTTGTTTTATAAAGATGTGTCAAATACTCAATTGTTAATAAATTCACTTAATATTAAATTATTTTCCATTTACTTCGAACCTACACTTTTCCCAGAGAAATTGTGCGTTTTAACTGCGTAAATACTGCATCCATTACCGGGACTTTTTGACATTTTCTCGGGTTTTAATACGTCCAATGGGCATTTCTTAGTGAAAGTCGTACGTAGGAAAACCACGAACAGTCTGTAGAAAAGAAATCTAAGTGCCAGCCTGTGTTTGTGGAAACTTTTCATAAATTATGGAGTGGTCAAGTAACTTTAAGAAGTGAAACTTCTTTAGAATCGTTGTGATTTGAAACTCGACTAAACGAAAAAGCGACACTAAAACGATATAAAGGACTAAGCCTTCGAGAGAATAAGATACGAGTTTTACGTCGTGCAGCACAGATTAGAGAGCCAATAAGACCGATGTTTAAACATAGGTACAATTTGGACCGAAATAAAAACATTGTGATAAATAGGTTCACGTTTTACCATGATCACGCCTAATGTCAAACAATGTGGTCGTAGACAGAATCACGCTTACCTAGAAAATACTAAATATTACAAGTGTAATTTATCTTGCTTTACCTGGGGATGATATACAATGTTGTGTGCCGCCCTGGAGCACCGTGAAAAATACCGCCTTATTATCTAAGCATTGTAACTAGACTTCAAAACGTAAATATCCAATGAGAACTAGATTTTTAAGATATGGCATGAAACGCATAACTTCCCAATTTTTGAAAATCATTGATTTTTGATAGCAGAAAGTCGATTTTTTTGGCTGACACTCCAAATTCTGCCGCCCTCGAAAATTTCGCCGTCCTGGGCACTAGCCCCTAGTGTAAACCCATCACTGTGTGTTCGTCTAATTCTAAGAAGTGTTACTTATGCCGTAAAATTTAAACCAGTGGAGTACTGGAGTACTATACAACACATGATATTTTTAGTGAGTGTAATCTTCTTTCTCCTTCTTCTTATATATAAAAATGAATGTTTGTCTGTATGTCCTTTATAGAATCGTAAACTATTACATTTGATCATGTGATGATCTTTAGCAAAGTTGTTGTGCATGAGCCAGAGAAGGTTTCAGAGTTGGTTTACAATTGTACCCGGCAGGTGGCGCTGCTGTCGGCATATCGGTTGAAGCTTTTCCGGGCAGGACGACGTCTGCCGGGACAGCTAGTATTCGGAATAAAATACTATTGATAATTTCACCATATAATTAAGGAATGACAAGACGTGACATTTCAATGGACTCACAGTGAGACTCCTTGTACCTTGTAAATCTACATGCGTTGACCAACGGTCATTTATGTCACAGCCCTATAGTCGCGTGCTCTACAGCCGTAAAGGCATTATTACACTGCAGCAACGTAATCAAGTTCAAGAATGAATCCATGGTATTGCGTTTAAAAAAGTATTTGAATTGATGTGTACATATTTGCAAAATTTTGTTGGTTTGTTATGGGTTCCGCTTATGACATTTAAATGCTTAAAGATACTTTATCAGGACCTTGAAGGGTATTATTTTGCTTTTGAATTTTATTTCAAACAATAATATTGATTAAAAACTGTAGAATATCAATTATTTTAACGAAATTCCACGTTTTTGTGCTGTAACACGGAACAGTTTGGTGAAAAGTGTTTTTACGAGCTGCCACAAGTGCTATCTCATTTGTCTTTTGGTTGAGGATTTTTCTTAAAGTAGAATATTCAAATATGAATCAGTTAAAAAACCGACTTCAAAAACTAAAAAATATAAAATAACTTATTTCTAATGCTATTTTTAATTATAATATCTTATTTTTAATATATATTATCTTAAACATCTTATAGTCGGTGCTTAGTAATTTTCAAAATATACTAATTTTTATGTTTTACTTTGCACCGATTTTAAAAGGTTTTAGATAAATATGTATATTAAAAAATAAGAAATTATAATTAAGAATAGCTTTAGAAATAAATTATTTTATACATTTTAGTTTTTAAAGTCGGTTTTTTTAAACGAAGTTTTTTTTATTTGTTACTTTTTAATCTCTAGCTATGGGTAGGCCTACAATAGGTGCCGCGCGCCTTAATAAATAAAGATCCCAAGAAACGGGAACGGAAAGAAAATCATAAAAAATGTTCATAAAATGAAAACTACTAAGCCGAACTTTAGAGATCGCTAAGACGAAGCTTTTGAGATCCTGGATATCATGTAGCAGCAGAGTGCTAGCCAAGACACGCAAAACGAGCCCAAACACAACGGGTTTATCTTGTTTAGTACAGGAGTTCCTATGGCCTTCCACCTTCCGACTCCATCATCAGATCAGCTCCATGGTACCATACTATTGCATTGTCACGCGATATAGCGAATCGGAACCCGGGAAGTTAGTCACATTTAACTTGCAAGATTCCACCCGAACTTACATCCATACATACATCCATTGCAAGTTAAATAAAAGGCTAAAAGCTTGTCATAAAAAAAGAATATCATTGTAATATTCTTTATCATAAACAAAACACAGCCTTGATTCCGGACACAGTATCCTTGGAACTGGTTAAATGTAATTTTATTTCCTTTAATCACGCAAATGCAATATAGTGCACTGGGTATTATAATGCGCCGCAATTTAGTGCAGGTGATGTTAAAAGCTTTTAAAGTAATGACACAAAATAATAGGCAATTTGTCAAACAGCTTTTGTATATGAATACTCTTAGGAGCTACGTAGTCATTTTAATAATAACGGAAGCCTTATCAAATTGTCATGTCTTTTCGTATTTCATAAGCTTTTATTTAACTTGCAATGGATGTACCTATGTATGTATGTAAGTTCGGGTGGAATCTTGCAAGTTTGACCAACGTTCCGGTTTCCGATTGAGCGGACATTTTGCACGCATATGTATATCGCGTGACAATGCAATAATATGGTACCACGGAGCTAATCTGTTGATGGAGTCGAAAGGTGGCCATAGGAACTCCTGCAGTAAACAAGATAGACTCGTCGTATTTGGGCTCGTTTTACTTGTCTTGGCTAACACTCTGCTGCTACATGATATCCAGGATCTCAATAGATTGTATTTAAAAACCTTTTTAAAAAAGAACTTATTTTGTCTTGGTAAGTAAAGGGTCATATGAATGAACTGCATCACGTTTCATCCACCAATTAATCTTTTATATAAAAATTAATAGCTGTTCGTTGGTCTTATTAAAACTCCGAAACCGCTCGATTGTATTTGATGCCGTTGTGTGTGTGTGTTCGAATGGGTTCCGGGATGGCTCAATCACAATTGGAATCGATTCAGTGGCGCTGCAGTCTGGTTCTAGATACTAATTATTTCAGGGCAGGACAACGTCTGCCGGGCGCATTGGTAGGATATCAAAAAATTCAAAAAAAATTCAAGGAGGAATTCATTTTTTTATTGCAGGAGTTCAGCAGACAGGCACACGGCCCACTTGATGGAAAGCGGTTACCATCGCCTCTGGACATTTGCAACACCAAAGGGGCTACAAATGCGCTGCTGTTCTCTTAAGGGAGACTGGAACCTGGTCAACTAATGCCGGAACACAACTCAAGGTTGGTATGGTGACATACTTAGACAAGGGGTGGTAGGTAGCCTTCCAGTCGGGCAAATGCCCTACCACCTGGCTGTGGGTTGTTTTGTCGCCTCTTACGACAGGCCGCCCGACCGCAGGAAATTGTATTCTTTTTCCGTTCCTGCACGGATAAAAATATTTTGGTTTGCAAAATAAAAATTACACTGTTTACTTCGATTAATTACAATAGTAAAATTTGCACCGAAATGTTCGCAATCATGACAATGTTCTGCACGGTTGCACAATTATCTGGTCAAGTGCACTCTGGTATAGCAATATCAGCTGGGCGATGCAAGTTAGGAGTTTTAATGAGATGAGGCATACTGAAACCGGGTCAACAAACAAGCATGCACACAATATATCTCCAGTGCATGCGGGCTTTGAATATACGTAGGTTCACATATTTTTCTGCAAAATGCCTTTTCGCTTGGTGTATTCGTGACCGTCCGTGATCTTCTTAACAAGACTTTCGAACAGCCAAAACAAATCATTGGTGCGGTAGAGCTAAGCCAGAATCATTATCTTGATTTCACTTCTGAGGGCCGACTTAATATGAAAGAAAGAAAAGAAGAATAAAAGAAAGAAAAAACTCTTATTTGGTCTTCACATAACGAGACACATAGCGATGAGTTAAACGATGTAGGTATATTAATTTAGCTATTTGACTATTGGAAAATAACTTTAACAATAAATAAAATAGTATATATGCATGTGTGTGTTAAATACATGATAGTGTGTGTAATGTTTTTTTTATAGATTTAATGTATTTTTATTAATACTTAAAAAAAATATTAACATTCTGCACTCCGTTTATATAAACTATAAGTGTGCGAAATTGTATACTCCTCTGTCCGCACAATTTTCGTAAAAAGGGGTAGAGAGTTTTTGCTTCACGTATTAATACTATACTAATGATTACTATAAACATAATAATATATTATATTATATTTATATGTAATATTTATATATAATATTAATAAATATATAGAACTGAGCAAATTGGAAACAAATATATTAATATCGGCGTGAATCGGTCACCGTTGAGCTAATCGTGTTTCGTACAAGTGAAAGCTCCGATAGCTTACTTTCCCCTCGCCCATATTTCATTCCCACATCCCAATCTTATATTCCACCCCCTTTATAATATTCCATTCTATAGTCTGGCAGAGGTTCGGCGTTGGTTTCACCCCCTGTTGTTGCAAACTTTCACATGCGATGGTTGATACCCATTATCCATTAATATACTAGTAGGTGGGTCGATTGCTTATTTGCCGGCTTTGCAATAAAAAAATTGTGCGTGTGTGTTCAGTTCAGTTGAGAGCGATTCGAATTTTCGTAACGACACATTTCATATATAATATCGTTATAATATATTTAAGCTTTTAAACACAAAATTTGAAGTATAAACGAAAACTTCTAAACAGTTCCAACTATTTGTATGAGTATAGTGTTTAAATAATTACGTATAATGTATTCTAAAGAAGTTTCACTTCAATAAGTATTTCTTTAAGAATGATGCGTGAGACTATTGAAATCAAAAAACACCCAAATTTCAATAGAGAAGATTGTTGGCAAGTACCACCACCTGTTTGGGAACGGATCACAAACAGGTGGCACTATTAAGACCCAATAACAACCCTAATAAAACCCTATCAAAACTATTAAGACCCAAACCCAGCAAAAACCAACTGCTAGACCTCAAGACACTGTGAGCTCTTTCTGCTTGCAACTGAACACAAACCAACTTGACTGATAAATTCTTTTATTTTTCCTTCCACCCATTTTAATATTATATAAAAAAAATTGAGCTAGGCATGTTTGCAGAAGAGTTTCTTGCGCCGCTTCTTCTCTTCAAGCCACAACATATTGTGAAGCGGTGGTAAATTAGTATTAGGCTCCCATATAATAAATAATAACCATAAACAACATTAAAACTAAATAATTAAAATGAACAAGTTGGCGATAGGCTAAATAAAACTTTAACAATACTCGTTAGACAAATGACATCTTTGTCGTCCGTGACCACGGCCACTGAAAAGCGGCCGAAACGTCGGAATAACCAAAATGAAAAAATTACCGCGCTCAAAACCGTTAAAACGTACTTTTATTATATTTCTTTAAGGTTGAAAAAGTTTAAGAAAGGTGTATCAATAAATAAAATATGGAAAAAAATGCTAAACGACTTTCAAAGCAACAGCTAAGCGTTCATTATGGATTCCAATTTATTTCAACAATAAAATCGTTCATATTTTACGTGAAAAATATTTCCACTTTGCGCCAAATAGAAGCATTTTTCGTCGCTCGCCTCGGGCGTTTAAGGCAATTAACATTTCCACGAAAATAATCGCCAATGCTACCAAGGATTATATTATAAGTTCAAGAGATTTCAATATTAATTAAGATGAAATATTTTGTCAGCAATATATGTTTAAAATGACTCTTGGCAGTTAGCATGCATTTTAAATTTGATTATAAATAAAACTAACAGAGGGCGGGCGAAGCAGTAATAACATTTTTAAAATAACTGCGGAGTATAAAATGAGTGATAATAGGCATTTAATACTAATATGAGGATTATAAGAATATTATTCATTATCTGATACATTTATTGTGGGGCTAAAAATTAAGAAGATATTTTTAAGTAGCGTGTAAAAGCGCAAATCGAAGGCCTGGACAGCTGAATACATGTGCATATGTCTGTTCTTACAAGTTATATGAAATATTTCATTTACATTTATTTTTTCAGATCTTATCAAAGATCATTTTTATTTTTTAAATTATACTTTATTCTCTTCCTTGTTATACAACATTAACATTACCGTAATTTACACGTGGAAACGATTGTTGTTGTAATTTTTATTATTATTTATGGATTCCCTCTTTCATAAACAAAAATGCGTCCCACGTTAAGTGTGCAATGTCCTTAATATATTTACCCAAAAAATGTTCCGACATCAACGCCCGAAGCAAATTTATTAAGCCCAATAAAGTAATGTCAATAATAATTTCGTTTCTAGACGTAGAAAATGTTTTTCGTGAATCTCGAAAGGTTATTAAATTGCAAAACAGGCCCGTTTACTTTCGGTAAATAACTTTTTGGGAATTATAAAATTAAACTTAATATGGAGAACACTTTAGTGGAGTATTTTATTAAACTTAAAAACTTTTAGATATTAATTTGGAATGAAGACTAAAATGTTCTATTATAAAATGCGTAAGGTAATAAAATTTAAGTACTGTTAAATTTCACTACTTTTCTACTGCTAACTATGGTTTAACTGTCATACGGCCCATCCTGATGTACGGTTGCGAAGCCTAGACGCTTACCCTAAAGGAAGAGAACCACCTGTTAGTGGCTGAAAGAAAGATTCTCCGTTAATTGTTGGGCCCAGGCAGCTGGAGGGTCCAAACCAACGTGGAAATTGAGAACCTCGTGGGCGAGCCTAACATGATACGAGAGATAAATTATCACTGCCTCCGTTGGCTGGGTCACATGGAACGGATAGGTGAGGATCGAAGTGTGAAGAGGGCCTATTTGGGACGATCGGATGGGCGGTCGCCCTAAGAACCAGTGGAGGGACAGAGTGGAGGCTGACCCGTGTGAGCTTCAAGTCCATAGCTGGCAAGAAATCGAACAGGGCAGAAACCGTTGGCGTGTTCTCATCTCGGAGGCCAAGACACATTTTGGGTCAATCAATCAATATTTTTAATTGCAAGAATGTAGTCTATACAGGTGTTACACAATTGTAGATGCACAGTACCACATAGTGGTGTACAAAATGAATGAAATTAAATTTAAAATTAAATTTAAATTAACATAAATATTCTATTTAAAAAAGGCAATTTTCGATAGTCGCTGATCCAACAGAGTTAGTTGAGTTAGTTAGTTAACTATGGTTTTTATAACTTTGCAAGCCTTGCTTCTCCTTTGACGTGTATTCAGGGATCGCAATAGAATGCAATTATGAATCACAGTAGGTAATGAATCTCCTATTTTTATAAACTTACTTCAAACCTCGTATAACTATTATAAACAAGAGAATGTAATTAAGTTTTAGTCATGTTACATACATATTAGGTACCTTGTTGTCATCAGAATCGAAACTGAAGTAAAGATTATCGCGAAATTTGGTATATACATATTTATTTTTAACTAGTGGTCGCCCGTGGTCGAAATTCCACAATAATAATTAGTTTACATTAAAAGTTCTAATATTATTAATTTTCTGTTGTCAAAGACTATATACTTTTATCATCTAATCACAGAATTCTCCAAGGCTACACTGTCAATTTGACTTTGACAATAAACAAAAGAGTATTATTATGCGCGTGTGTGTGTGTATGTTAAATACATGGTAGTTAGTGTGTGTAACGTTTTTTTTTACTTAATGTATTTTTTATGCAAAATTTTAAAAAAAAAAGCATTCTGCACTCCTTCTCTATATAAACTATAAGTGTGCGAAATTTCATACTCCTCCCTCAGCGCAATTTTCGTAAAAAGAAATACGTTTTTGTTATATTTTTGCTTCACGTATTAATATCGAGGGCTTCATAACATATAGGCGTATACGCAAAAATGCCATTGTTTTGTTGTTTACTAAAAACCATGCATGCTCAATTCAGAAAGTCATACCAGTACGCAAGATTACCTAAAAAGAAGGGAATTCCAAATTTTAGCCTTATACAATCAACTAGTTTTGTTTTACTCACAATTTTGCCCCTTGTGTAAAACTGCACTTTTGTCTATACACCCATTTGTTATGAAGCCCTCGATGTATAGATAATAGAGATGGACGTAAGATACTCTTTATCCCGGTAAACGGAATAAGTTTCCGTGTAGCTCGAATGCGAATTTCCACGGGGAAAGACGAGTGCAAAATTAGAATGTGAACAATTTCACAAACCAACAAGCTTAAACTAATTAATGCAAAACAAAGATAAAATATTCAATAAAGAATATCTCAAGGCATTCACAAAGTGCCAATTAAAGATGAATAAAGTTAATTAATCAAAGAGACTAGAGACAATTCTTTTTTCTTTTTCTAAATTGTCCTCATTCATCAGTCTATGAAAGCCGAAGCGGTTTTTATAATAAGAATGGTAGAAAGCTTTTTAAAACGAGAGAGATAAAAAAATAATGAATGCTTTTGTGCGTAGTCCCTGAAATGAAATTCAAATGAGCTACATTTTACCTTTCAAGTGTCTTTATGATAATTTCATATGAATTGCTGAATCGATGCGAGCAGAAAGTTTTTGTAGTCAAAGCAATATAATTGTAATAACTTCTATAAGCTTCTCTTAATCTAGCTTATGTCTAGTTATTATTAATGATAGCTGTTAGCCCCCCAAATAAAATAAAATAAATTTTTGATGTTATCTATCTGTACTAATATTATTGATGAAAGATTTGTATTTTTGTATGTTTGTAACGTAAAAACTCACTACTGGACCGATTTCAAAAATTCTTTCACCATTCGAATGCTGCTTTATGCCTGATTAATATAGGCCAGTGCTTTTCAATCTTTTTGAATACGCGACCCCTTTACAGGTTGAAAAAATTTGGCGACCCCCTTGGGCCATAAGCAGACAAAAAGTTAGAAATTTAAATGACTACGTTTATATATTTCCCTATTTTGTTACCTATATTCATATTCACTATTACGGCCTATACTCTGCTAAAAGCTGCTGAGCTTAGGAAATACCTACGTATGAGGTATAAACTTAAATTGACTTGTCTCTTATGCCAGCGACCCCCAGAGCCTTGCTCGGGGGGTCGGCTATATAAAATTAGGGATCCCTACTAAAACTTCAATAGTGTAAATTATCAATGTAAACAAAATACTTGTCGCTGGAGTGGAGTTCTACCATTTTGATGAAATTTTATGTGTGTTTGAGTGGGTCTCCGGGTGGTTTAGATTCACAATTAAAACCGGTAGGTGGCGCTGGAATCGGGTTCTAGGTTTTTATTTTTCAGGACAGGACAACGTCTGCCGAGACCGCTATTCTATAATATCTCTATAAATATTATAAACGCGAAAATTTCTAAGAATGTATGGATGGATGTGGACCAAGCGGGTGAAACCGCGGGCGCAGCTAGTTTGTAATAAATTTGTAGAAGGTTCGAGTTTTAACAATGAATTTAAAAATCAGTGGGTTATTCCAAATAGATGAGTTCGAGAACACAACTTTTAAAATGTTTGCTTGTTTGTATGCTCAAGTATAACGTGAAGACTACATGTTCACTATACCATTGTATAGCTGTATACAAAATTAACATCTTTCTTAAAATATTTTCCAAGTTTTCGCAATTCGTATACATAATAAAACTACGTTTTAACGGGTTTAGACGCGGTGATTCACGGTAATCAATGACATTTGACATCTTAGTCCTCCGTGACCACGGCCACTGGAAAGTGGCCGAAACGTCCGAATAACAAAAATCAAATAAATTACCATGCCTAAAACCATTAAAAGTTGGTTTTATTATCTTTCTTAAACTTTACCCATAGTACAGTACAGCCCCAGTAGTGTGCGAGAAAAATGGCGGTGATATACATGGAAAGATCTACAGACTTGAAATGCTCAAGGCATTGTGCAACTTAATTTTAATCTTGATTCTTTATGAGTAAACGTTATCGGACATTTACATACGAATCTTATCAGCGATAACAATAAAGGAGTCATGCAAATACTACACGATCACTGATTCACCGCTATTTAGTTATATGTAGGTACTACATAGTACATTATTACTCAATGTTCACTACAAAGAGTTTAACAAATAGGCGTACAGACAAAAGTGCAGTTTTACTTACACAAGGGAAAAAATTGTGATTAGAACAAAACTAGTTGATTGTATAAGGTTGAATTTGGAATCCCCTTAGATCCCACATCCCCTTTTTAGGTACACTCGCATACTGGTAAGAATTTCTAAATTGTAACATGCATAGATTTTAGTAAACAACAGCAAAAGTGATATTTTTGCATATACACCTATATGTTATGAAGCCATATATTGATAGGACTGATAGTGTCTATACTACATAGACTGTAACAATTCCCACACTCTTCCTCACTTCAAATTGAAGTATCTAGGTCAAACAACTACCATCTAGTGCAATACACCTCAAAGGCCTATCTTAGAATTCTTGTTTTGAAAATGGATAATAAATTGAGTGCAAGCGTGTTTTAGGACTAACTTGTAATATTTAATCTACGGAAAATTTACTGGGATAAGAGATGAAACATTGTACGAAAAATGTGATAGTGCTTTATTGATAATGCAGAAAAAATACATTCGTATTGTCACATACCGACAAAGAAATGCGCACAGTTGCCTGTCGTAAAGCGCAGTTTATTGCCTTCCGGGATTTAGGAATTATTTTGTTTACTTTGTGTTTAGAATTTGTAATTAAGAAAAACATGCTATTATTTTTCTACTTGTTTTATGGCCGTCTTTAGTGTCAAACAATATGGATTATATTGTTATTGTTTTCGACTTTGTTGGCCATTCGCAGATGTGTAAATTACATTTTCTTGGAAGGACCCAATCCACGCAATTGATTGTGTATTGTACAGTTTACTATAAAACAATGCCCGAACGGAAGGGTGGGGCAGTCGAGCGAGGATTACGATTTAAGTAAGACGTACATTCGACAAGCGATATAGTGACGGACTTTGCGCGTGTTATTGAATCGTGCAGTTTTGTACTGGCTGTGCCCAATTATATTTGTACCTGTTTTATACGTGTTTGTACAGTTCTAATAAATTCTATAGTAGTTCCAACGGCATTTTTTATTCGATAATACAAAAGTCTGTATTACTACAACAAATAAACAATTAGAAAATAATATGGTAACTACATGGGTAAAACACCTTAGTTCTATTCTAATAACGGATATTGAATCTATGTTGAGGAGCAATTATACTGTTTAAGCATTATTTCGGAGTAAAGATGAATTATTTTATACTGAGCATGTTGAGGAAAGCATCGAACGTCGTCAGAAAAACTTAGAAATTATTGGCAATGTACAATGTGTGCATTGAATAAGCGTGGCAGGGACATTCCATGGGCTGATGAAAATACAAATAATGTTGGACTTAAAATTAGTAATTATATCATAAATACCATGGGATTTTAATTAGAACGTACATTCAATTATATATGACCCAAACATTTCCATGTTGTAGGGTAAATTGCCCGTCAGGGTGGCTACCAACCACCATAACAACCTTGAGTTGTGTTCCAATATTAGTGGCTAACTTCCAGTCTCCTATAAAAGAGTTGCAGCGCATTTGTAGCACCTTTGATTTGGAAATATCCATAGGCGATGGTAACTGCTATCCATCATGTGGGCCGTCTTTTTGTCTGTTGAATTCATGCAATAAAAAATTTAACAAAAAATCAGCAAAATAATCTACTTTACATTTGAAAACAATCTTCGATTTATTGATATAAAATAAAAAACGAAACTCCGATTGAAAGATACGAACCATAAGACTAGCCTCAAAACCCAAACCTAAACATGCACTACTTAAGCAGACAACACTACTTATATCCACTGTGATTCATCACTAAACCTAGTAACAGTATCTTAATGCGGCGTTCCTTCAATTACAATAAAAGTGTTAACAGACTCTTTAGAAATACTTTTGCGGTTATTCACTAGATGGGCAGTTCTATTTTAGGGCCTGTTGACGATGACTCATCTCTGTTCGTTCATGGTATGTTGACCGCTCTACAATTATGCAATTTGTGTTACAATTGAACATACTTTTTTAGTAGTACCAGTGTGACATTTAATTGAATAAATGGACTTAATTTATCCGTTATAAATAGTATAATATCCATCATTATCATTCCAGCGCTATACTTCACTTGTATTTGAAGAATCCCTTCAGAACCATTTATTACTTTTTGAAGTCTACTCCTTAAGAATTGATTTTCATATGAGGCCCCTGGTATGAAAATGTTATGAGAAGTTAAATAAAATAATACAAGCATTAACTCAGAGCGTTACGTTTCCTATTATACAATTTTGAACTTTAATGCAATGAAATAATATCTAAAATAATATCCATCATTGTAAGATACGGTGCTATGAAATTTGAAAGTCTATATTTTTTAATGTTTAAGGAGTAAACTCCAGTGGTGCGTCAGAGCTGACACACACTTTTTCTTCTCTTCTTCGTGCGGTCTTCTTCATCTCTCAGGGTCATGGTTAATCAGAACTTGTCCGGCACTCAACAAGGCGGCACCTTCCATAGGCAGACGCTGCATTGTTAATCAGTGAACCTCGCGTGGTCTAACAACGAAAGTTGCGTAATTCACGAATTGCCGAGTAGTCAGTCAGCTATCGGTACTAGGTCTATACGTGAATCAATCCGTGCAGTGAAGTTTCACAGAGTGATTCTCTCGTCGTCGGTGCGTCTACAGCTTTCGAGCTAGGCGATCCAGCGCTGATCGGATGCCGGGTAGCCGTAATGAGCTTTAGTCTTTATTGTGAAACCATTATCTTTGATAACGTCATACTAGCATTTCTGGGGCCTACGCCTTTTAGCGAGACCTGGTGCAGGTGGCATTACTAGATTTTTTTGCCACATAAATAGCCGGTTACCGTAACAAACCGTGGCATTGGCGTCAGCGACAGTTGCAGTTTCTGTGTTGTCTCACGGATATGAAGATTTCTAGATGTGGGAGTATCTAAGGCGATCGTTCCACGTACAAATAGTTTAAATCTAAATAATATAACTAGTAAAGCAAAGTTGATTTTAGCTTGTGATTTTTTTGATAAAATATTTTTCCTTCTTTGACTTCGAAAATGTTATATTAACAAAGATATGACAACTGCTTCGGACGAGAGATTCAATATGACACATTCTTGGTAATGAGCCAACACTTTTCACTTTAGTCACTTTATCTGTTATTACTTATTACCGATAAGATAACATAAAATGTTTCTTGCGACTAATAATATATTTAAACAAATGTTGACAAGACTACGAGAAACAAAGTATTGGAGAATTTTGGTAATATGTTTATGTGTTAAAGGCAAAATATTATTAAGACTTAATTTATGACAAATTATTATTTTTATTTTATCATTATTTAACATCTAGGGATATTATTAATCAAGAAAAAACGTAGAAATAAAATGAATAAAAAAATACCGGAACAACTGCTGATGCTGTACAAAACACAAGTCCGAGTGTGTATGGAATACTGTTCTCACCTTTGGAATAGCTCAGCCGAATATCAACTCAAAGTACTAAAGTCGATCAAGAGGACAGGCAGGAGGCCTGTTAGCAACGACTAGCTTATCGATCACAAAACTCAAAATCTCGAACATCGACACAGGATTGCCAGCTTATCTATCGGTTTTCTATCGGATAAACTTTGGAGTATGAGCTCTTCGATCTGATTCCGCCGTCTCCCTTCCGTCATCAGACAACCAGACGCACCGACATACGATGGATATTCCACCTATGCAAACGAAGCGCTTTGTATGCACTTTCATCTTGCGCACCGCAATAAAGCAGAACTCATTGCCGGAATCTGTCTTTCCCGATACTCACAACTTGGGTGTATACAGGTCCCGTGTAAATAGGTACATACCTTCTAGGTAAGCGGGCTCTATCTCAGACCACTCCACTCTAGAGCGGGCGAGATCATGGTTAAACGCAACATGGGAGTGTTGCGTACAAAATTTTCGTACGTTTGTCCATAGGTTCGTAGATCCCGACGGACATATCACAGCATGGATGAAGGAAGCGTGAGGACGATAGGGACGCTTAATTGACGCACCTGCATAGGGTTTCTTATCGTCCGATTATTATTTCACCCCAACTGTCACAAGTCCCTCGTGGTCCGCAGCCCATGGGAGTAGGTATCGCGTACAAATTTGCCGACCTATTGCATTCTAACCAATATACAGTAGTATATTGGTTAGAAGGTAGTAGTAACCTTATGCCCCGAGTCACCCTTACTTTAATTAATGAAAACGAATTAAACTCAACTCGGCTCTACAAGCAATTATGGTAGTACACCAATACTCGATATTAATCAATCACTCGAATCGACAGCATAACCCGATAATCCACCGCGAACTGCGTAGTATGAGAAAATACATTCAAAACTGATTACTCGCGATTGGGCTCAAAAATAAACCAATGATATATTATGAGCAATCAATAATGATGCGTCACATGTTAAGTTTGTAATAAATTAAACAGAAGAGATCTAATTCTTGAATCACTTAGAACGAGTCCTAGTAACTTTGCTGGTAAGAAAAATGTTTGAGACATTTTAAATTTTTAAAAGACTGCAAGTTATTACATCCCACACATCAGTTGTAAATTGATGTTAAGATCATATCTGGTGGGCATACACCTGTTCACAGATGTATCCACATGTATGTATGTATGTATATCACAAACAAAATCGTTATGTTGATTTGAATAGACGTGAAAGAAAACACCGTGACTATCTGCCACCCACCTATCATTGAGAATACGTTTAGCGGGTATACTGTTCGTTATCCTAAAATGAGGATACCATTACCTGACAATGAATGTTTATGGTTTATACTTGTACTGTTGTTACCACAGGAAACTTGCTAGATCATCTATGAAAAGACTGAAGAGAGCGTTTCCTAATAACTGGTCGCAGTAAGAGGCGGGCACGGAGTAGCATATCGTCTCGCTCTGTTTAGCAGCATAATCAGCTCAATCGACGCGTCAAGGGCAGATGACAAAGACGCATACACTTTGCATACAAATCACAATCCATGAAACCAGTGTGGGTGGGTTGGTGTGTAAATATGGCACACTTCTCGAACTAATACGTGTACTATGGTTTTAATTGTTTAGATTATCCTGACGAATATTATATGAAGATCGAATTATTTCACCCGATATCTACAACACTTATTGTTTTATAAACAAGCCACTCAGCCCCAAAATTTAGATTTATGGTATAAATTCCGAGAGCTATAAGTTCGGTTACAATGTCTAAAATGGTGACAGGAATCCACCATTTATAACAATAGCAATAGACTAATGTAGGTATCGTTTTACTCGGCATCGAGAGCGTCTAGATCGTTTAAATAGACATTCTAGATTTGTTTCAAAAAGCTTTCGTGTGAAAACAAAAAAGGTTTCAAATCGAGTTAGTAGACCGTGTCTGAAAGTTTCGACATTGTATGAGTCAATCAAATTGGCTAGACTATGAATTGCATAGTCTTTGTACTCGATTTTATTGATAGAAAAATGAGCGGCTATTAGGTAAATTTGTTAAATCTTTTTATATATTTTATCTATGGAGTACACAAGACAGGTTGAAGGCCCCACCTGTTAGAAACGAGTTACAGTTTCGACGCGACATCTAGTTCATCAGCACGTTTAGAGTAGGGCATTCTAGCCCACGGGTAATATGCTGGTTCAATTGTGGACTGTACTGGGGGAGACATGACCCAAATTCTTGTATTAGAAAAACAGAAGCTTCTCCAACCTTGAGACGCTTCCCCTTCTAAAAACACAAAGTCTACTAAAAACACTTCTCACAAGGTTTTAATTAAGATCAAGTTCAATTCAAATCAAGTCAGCCAGTAATCACAATAATTTGTGATTTTCTTATAGGAAAAGATGAGGACAGGAGGTAATGAATGCCTTGTCAAACATTGACTCGGAACAACCGAAAATAGAGGCTGCGTCAGAAGTCGCTTCACATAGTAAAAGGGTAGACAGCAAAAATGATGGAGTGATATTCCAACTACTTTATATTAAGCAAGGACCAAACATTTAGTATTACAGATGCTTATGCAATGATAACTACTTACCATCAGGTGCACCATCTGTTCATGTGTCACAAGCACACATCTACATACAAAAAATCAAGAAATTAAATATAGTATAACAGAGTTAGAATCGAAAAGAAAATGGGTAGTCAGAAAACACTGTTCAACAAAAAAATAATTTTATCAGAAAAGGAAGGATCATAAGCTAGGGTAAAGCAGGCGCTTTCAAAAAGGACTCTTAAAATACTATAATATATATAAAAAATAAAACTTAAATACACCCAAAAAAATTCAATGACCTCTATCGGTACTTGCTACAAAATCCTTAGACTACCCAAGCCACAAGACTAGAGAGCAGAAAACTCATAGCCTAATAAAAAACAAAAACTTCGTTTAAAAAAACCGACTTCAAAAACTAAAAAACCAAAATGTATAAAATAACTTATTCTAAAGCTTTTATTATTAATATATATTATCTAAAACATCTTAAAGTCGGTGCAAAGTAAAACATAAGACATATATAAATACAACTATTAATATTACAGGACCAATATCAAATCCAAATACAGTAGAACCTCTTTAAAGTCGAACCTCGATAAGACAAAAACGTCCCGAACTCGAAAAACAATTGTGTTGCCTTCCCTTCAGCCCCAAAGCCTCCGTTGCTCGAAATCTGAATCTTCTATAAGTCGAAATAATTAGTGAGTCCCTATAAATATAATGTAAATCTTAATCTCTACAAGCCGAATGTTTCTTTACAAAATTCGTTTAATTCGAAATCCTTCGTAATTCGAAAACACTATTATTCCTATTTTTCGGCGTCTCCCTTCGAGTTCGACTTTAAAAGGTTCTACTGCATATTGAACGTTTCAATATAATAACGTAGGGCGTTCTACGCGGCCCGGTTTGCTTTTCTTTTTTAATTAAATAGGTTTGCGTTTGACCACGATCACGCCCTATGCGGACGATGAAGCGGTCGAAGATGGAGCACGCTTACCTAGATAGTACCTATTCACACGAGACTTGAAGATACTCGGATTGTACTTTTCGGGAAACACGGACTCTGGTAGTGCATTCCACAATTCTGCGGTACGTATAAGAAACCTGGAGGCGAAACGTTTAGTACGCACTGGCAGCGTTTCCACTGTGAAACGATGGCTTCAACTTGAGACCTATATCCCGTAGGAACTACTCCATTTTACGAGATAGAAGTATCCTATATTGAGCCCGGTTATCGAAAGTACATGAACATAAAGAGAGTCTCGTTGCTCAAACATCTCTCGGTCACCATAAACAATATCGGCTGAAACTTACAGAAATTTCCTTGTTCAGTGCATGAATGGAGAAAGAATAGTATTATAATTCCTGTGACCGGGCGATCTGTCCTAAGAGGTAACAGAACAACCCACAGCTAGGTAGTAAGGCAAAACCCATCTCGACGGCTACCATCCTTAATTTAGAGTATACTGTCATACCAACTTTGAGTTGTGTTTCGGTTTTAGTGGCCCGATTCTAGTCCCCGCTTCGAGGCCGAAATCACATTGGTTCTAAAATCAGTTGGGACATCAACCTATCTGCAGTACACCAACATAAAAAAAGATATACCTAGCTATTTAAGAACGCCATAGTCCATACAGTAAAGCGTCATTAGATTGGAGCGAAACTAAAATTTTAACTGGGCTTCAAATAGTATCAGTAGTGTCAACTACCTTATGATACATTCAAGTATCAGCCGTACATTGTGCGTAAAACAATTTGACAACCTCAAAACTGGTTCCGTTCACCTCAAACTGTGCCGCAAGTTCAAGGATCATAGCGATGACGAATGGCCCCCAAATACATCGACCCGTATAAGATTAAGTAGAAACCAGTACAAGCGGTAAACGACCTGCCAACCCACTAACGGTTTAGGATATCGCTGTTCCAGTTTCTGATTTATTATTACTCATGGTATGTTGTAAAATATTCGCCATTCATTATTATTTTTATAATTTTCATACACCCAACCCGAGTGGTAGGTACTTGGGATGTTTCTCTCCAATCGGCTATTTTTATATGAAATATAGAATATTTATTGCCATTACATTCACCAAATATTTGTTTTGTCCTTGCTATACCTAGGTTAATGTTAGTGACTGTGTCCAAATGCGACTTATAGCGTTAAAAACTAACGACGGCGTTAACGATTTAGCTATACAGGTGAATTTTCAAGTGGGCCTCTATGGCGAAATCTGAAACTATATAATGAAAAACACTCAAAAGAATCTCAGGGCCGATTTTGGTGTAAACTAAAGTTGCATCATGACCAGTCAGGAAACGAATCGGCTGATTTAAAAAAAAATCACATGCTGTATTATTTGTAAGGATCAGTTTCTGTGAAGGAATATGTTTAGTTCAACTAAGAGAAAGGGTTGACTATCGTAAGTTTCAAATATGACCTCGTCAAACTCTTTGGATTAACAAGTGACCATGACTTCTTTATTGGATTAACAAGTGACCATGGAGGTATATCCAAAATCTCGTCACATTAATCATCCTACCATAAATGAGGTATTATATTATGTATTAGAGAACGTCATGAATGGGTCATGGATGTAGAAATATTTGAATTTAATTTAAAGAAATATACGTAAATTAAATTTACAAATTAAAATTACTTTATGATTAAGTCATGCATTATGTCAGCATACATTAAACATTTTTAGATTAAAGATCATACACAAGTTAAACATTGTCAGAAAGATTTATTTGGTAATAATCGAATTAAATATAACAAACATTATTCTATAATTATGAATTATGAGACCATCTTATTTGTCTGATGTGTACAACGGTGGACAGCTTGTAAAAAACGGTCAGCACGTTCAAATACCTTGGGCATATTCTTTCTTCTGATAGAAGAAATTTGCAAATGCCGTTGGAACTATCATAGTTTATTAGAAGTGCACACATGTAATTTACAGTTCTTACAAGTATAACCGAATTTAACAAAACGTTGTTATGTAACACTTCGTTTGCAGTCAGAACACGACTGACCATTTCCCGACTGACCGAGCCTCATCCATTTGTAAACTAGACATGGCTTCCTAGCAACATGCCACCCATTGGTTCATTGCAACTTGTAGGCTTAATGGTTTCTAAAAATTCACATGAAAAACCAATAGAGGAAAGAAGGTTTTATGACTTTTTTGGCGGCATCAACAAAAAAATTAGAGCGAACAACAGGTCACTAAAATTTAAAGGGGTTATAAGATACCTGCAAAGTATTAGTATCGGCTCGCAACAATACATACACGACAAATAATGAACACGTTATACAGACGGTGCTCTTGTTGAAGGAATGGATAGATTTAGCAGATCCCACATCTGCCGGCAGTGCATTCCAGAGATGCACAGCCTGAATAGAGGAATGTGATCTTGAGGAAATTTCCGTAGTATGTAACGTTTTCCTAACTCGCAACCTCTCTTAATTCTAATTAAAATTCTACAAGTTATTCGCCTTAAGTTTATTATAAGAAAGACATATTTAAGTAAATAAAATTAACCTCATTATATTAATAACGATATAATTTTAATACGTATAAATGTAGTAAATCTATAAAGATTATAAAATATAACATAATAAAATAAAACAAAATTTTGAGCAATGTTATTACGCCAAAAGTAGATTGTAATTCTAATAAATAGTGGTAACCGTGTTTTGGATTTTTATTTAATACAAATAAGAATAATGTTAATTCTTCGTTCTCACGCGGAAATTATCGTTTTGTTACAATAACCTAATTTTGTATTATAAACTATTTTTTTATGGATGGTTTGCGTTTGACCTCTGTCTCACCTGATGATGAGTGATGACGCGGTCTAGGATGGAGTACGCTTACCTAGAAGATAGATATTAACTACCTATTAACTGGTGACTTGAAGACTTGAACTTGTAACAAACAAAAAATATTGTCACTGTAAATTCAAAAAGGTAAATTTCAGAAACGAACTTTATGTTATTTACTATGGTCTGGGTGTCTGGGATCGGACCCAGAGTAGTCCTTTGTATATTACCCATAACTCAAGCGTAACATACTTAGCTTGGGCATATACACTGTATGTGTTGACTGCCGATTTTTTTTATGTAAAAATTTATTATTCTTTAAATTGTTGAGTTCACCAAGTGTGTTTTTCATTTCGCTAATTGCAGGCTTCAAGCGTGAGATACAATTCCCCCACTTAAAATGGGATAGAATATCTCTAACTCCCCAGGTGGGGTGGTGGAATCAAGACAGGAAGAATTACATACAGGGATCCATCCAACCTATCCATAAGAAAAACACCCAACATAGCTCGCTACATAGCCTGTTGAGCGACTTGTAACTTGTAGACCGTCAGTGTCCATGTCTTCAATTCAAATGCATCTATAAATCTATAAGTGTTGTATAACGCCGAAACGATCAACATCAAAGACCACGTCTTTGAATCTCGATTACCAAAAACAATAGCACGGTTCGACATAAAACGATTACAGATGTGATATCGTTAAAGCGCCGTATCACTTTGATGATAGGCCCCTTGATGGTAATCCGCCAGAGGTATAAACTTCTTGCAGATAGGTAAATATTATTTTACTCAGTGTTCCGTAGTTTATTATTAGGCACTAAGTGAATCTCAATTTATCACGGCTTACTTCTTGCATACATATTATAACGCTTGTTTCTCGTAGGAGTATGCAGAGAGGGAAACATTCATACACACAATATTAAAATCAAAGTTTCGGCTTGGAAGCATACAAATAGAATTCCCGTTTTAACTACTAAAGTTCCGTAAACCGTTTCATCAATTGTGTACCAATCAAACGTATGTAGTTGCATGCTACCTACATAATATATGCATGAATAAATATTGAATAACAGACCTTTCATAATGCACCGTGAAGTTATTGTCAAGGTAAACCACAATAATCTAATAATTCGTGATAGTATATTAATTGTTTATATGTATCTAACAACGTTCATAAGGATAAAACTTAACATATATATTCAAAATGTTATAAGCCATAATATAACGCCTTAGGGCGCGTTTCCATTATGTCGTAACGATTAATTTATCGTTGGACGACTGTCGTCTCTAGCTGTTCTCATTATAACGATTGTTTGTCGTCAATTTTTTTTATCGTTTAGCGACTATCGTATCTAGCTGTTCCCATTGGATCGCGACGACATTTTATCGTTTCGCGGCAGTCGCTTTGTCGTTTACACATCATTAGCAAGCTACTACAGTCGCGAGGGACAAGGGAAAATACGTGTAAACGACGAGACGATATTTTTATCGTGGATTTGCCGTCACGATTTAGTCGAAACGCTTTTTTATCGTTTTACGACTGTCGTGCTAACCGTTCCCACTGTTATGACAATATGTCGTCACTGTAAAAAATGTCGTAGACGGCAGTAAACCGTGTCGTTCTATATGTGAACACCTCCATTTAAACATATAAGCTACGACACTTAAAACTACACGATTATCTGTCGTCACGACAAAGTAGGAACGCGCCCTTACGCGAATATTTAGGTACGTGCCCACAGCGGAATTTATTCCGGGCCAGTTTTTTTTATTTATTGCTGAAGCACAGCAGACAGGCTGACGGCCCAACTGTGATGGAAAGTAGTTACTTTCGCCTATGGACATTAGCAATGGCAAAGGTGCTGCCAATATGCTGCCGGCCTTGAAGGAGAAACTGGAACCTTGCCACTAATGCCGGAACACAACTCAAAGTTGTTATGGCGGCACACTCTATACAAGGGGTGGTAGCCATCCAGTCGTAAAAATGCCCTATCACCTGGCATTACATTTAAATTCAGACGCGCAATTTCTTTGTACGCGCAATATCTGTTATAACATCTGGGCACCCTATAGAAGCGCGCGAACCGTGGTATTGTTTCCGTACCGGATTTAAATTCTTTAACTAAAGCTAAGGAAAAATTGGATGTCGTGTTGTAAAAAGAAGTAAACAGCTGGTCCATAATACAGAAGATTGAAAGAGGCTTCACAGAGAAGAGCACAGCTCTTAAACGATACATAGATAGCTTGTTGCAGATTTAAAACACGCCAGGCCAGAACAAAATTTAACTTTAAATCGTCGGCTTTATTTCCTTGATAAAGTTATTTTAACCTGAAATACAATAATACTCGTTGCTCTGCAAGATTCGGGCCAACTCTAACAATATCCTAAAAGTTCTGGCTGACAGGTTTGATGTGCCCGTTCTCAATTGTTATGCTAGCAAATGTAAAGCTAGCACTACGATTGTAACAAAACTTCAGGCTATAAGTTGTACTAACACTAAATTTAAGTATTTCTATTTTATGTGATTTTACTAACCAACATATGAATTGAATGATGAATTGATTCGAAATATAATCGTTATTGTTATTGTTACATGCCGACAAAGGCAAACGCACAGCAGCCTGTCGTAAAGCGCAGTTTATTACCTTCCCGGATTAAGTTTTTTTTGTTTACTTTGTGTTTAGAATTTGTAATTAAGAAAAACATTCAATTGTTATTGAGCTTGTTTTATGGCCGTTATTAGTGTCGAACTAATCCTTGTAGTTATTGTATTGCGTCGAAGCTAGCCAGGTATGACATCGGTGCATTATAAAGCAATGGCCCACGGCGGAGAGGGGCAGTCAAGCGAGGATTACGATACGAGTAAGACGTACATTCGATGAGCGATATAGTGACGGACTTTGCGCGTGTTATTGAATCGTGCAGTGTATACTGGTTGTATCCAGTTATATTTGTACCTGTATTATACGTGTTTGTACAGTTCAAATAAACTCTATAGTAATTCCTCTATAGTAATTCGAGTCCTGTGTAGCTCGTAACATTATTAATAAAGTAGCACAGATACAAAAAAATGTAAGCGTGTTTGATTAATGTCTCAAGATTTATGTTCCCGCGTTATTAACTTAACTTCACCACTTATCAAGACGCAGCAGTAAAATTGGATTTCGGCTGACACTTTTACGACACTCGACGTAACAGAGGGGACGATAAGTTTGTCAGTTTAGAGCTCTTCGCGAATCAGTGATTTCGCTGACGAAGAGAGAAATGGCGAAGTAAAATACCCATTCTTAAGAGTATGACGACACTTGCTTGTGTGTACTAAAAATCTTTGATAATAAATTCCTATTGGTTTGTTGAATAGAGTATTTTTATATTGCTTCTAAAACATTCCCAGTTGCGTAAACTTCGAATCCGTGACCCTTCTGAGATTATCT
Organism: Dendrolimus pini; assembly: GCA_949752895.1. Lineage (NCBI taxonomy): Eukaryota > Metazoa > Arthropoda > Insecta > Lepidoptera > Lasiocampidae > Dendrolimus > Dendrolimus pini. Next base: position 16,054,677 of record OX457142.1, read on the forward strand.
CATTTACTTCCCACCATCCCAAGCCAGCACCAAGCACCGAAACGCTGGCAGGTGCAAGCGTGGACCTCCCATATCGCCGGGGAAGGAAGAGTCGGATGACATACCAGAAATATCAAGACTTGCAAATTTACAAAAAAATATATATCCTGAACCTAGAAAACATGTCGACGGCCCACCTGATGGAAAGTGGTTACCATCGTCTATGGACGTTTGCCAACGGGTTGTCGAACTCTAAGAAATGTCATAACGCTATGCCATGAGGTTCTTAAAGAACCACATGGCATAGCGCAAGGAGAAAACCGCAGCGGGAAGTTCCCTCTAGATTAGTCTAGATTACTGATGTACGCGAAGTAAATGTTCTAGAGACCCGTTGCGTAGTTGAGGGTAGGAGCTCCAGGAAATGGGGGTGAATATCTTGTCGCTGGCGAGCGGTGAGGCGTTGGCACCAAATCAAACAGTTCCTCGGAACACTCCCCGTTATACAGGCGATGAAATATGCAGAGGGACGCAGTCTCTCCGAAGGCTAAGCGATTCTACGCCGCCTGTTAGTTTGGGATCGTCGACGATATGAACGGCGCGACGCTGGATGCAGTCGAAGGGATCAGTCTGGTAAGCGGGTGCTCCGGCCTATAGATGTGAGCAATACTCAATATGCGGTCTGATCTGCGCTTTGTTATATTACATTTTCACAAAAAATTTAAATTGATCAAATCTTAGATAATTCAGGCGCGGGCGGTAGGTACCTTTCATAACCGTCACGTTGCAGACAACGTAAAACAGAGATACCTAAGCCTATACGGTTACGGTTCTATGGAACCTAACATGCTGGTATGTCGTAGCGATGATATACTTACCAATAATCTCACAATAAGGGATGTTGAAGATCGCACAAAATGTAGAAAGCACGCTCCGAACGCGTATAAGATTCAACGCTAGGATAATAATTCCCAGTGTACTCTATCTTACTGAATTCGACATCCTTGATCGACAGTCGATTATTACGGAGATTCAATCTGATATGAAACAATCGTAATTAGAACTCATAAGAAACAATTAGTCTGATAGCAAAAAGGTAAAAAAAAGATTTTCATTAATGTGTTCAGGTGGAATGTTTGCTAATGTCTAGCCTGGCCATTAGCGTTAAAAGCTTTATTGATTTCGCCAGAGGGGCAGGAGCGGACAATAGGGGAACAGCAGGACTATACGAGTGCTCCCCATTAGGGATTTAAAGACAATTGTAGGAAATTTATTGCACGATAAAAAGATAAATTCTGATCCGATAAATAAGATATGTGAGATAAATTAGCATTGCGATTCAAATTAAGTTAACGGACATCTTCTTGTTGTATTTGAACGTCATACTCAAGTGTCTTACAGAATATTAAAATATTTCTCTATAGTGGCGCCTAAGAGGGCGCCATTTGTTTTTGAAGTGAAACTTTATATAGACGGGGGACTAGGATTTTTTCTGTCACGAAAAAGTGTTAGGGCCGCGCGAACGGACGGCATAAAATTAGAGTAGACGTGATAAGAGAATTAGAGAGAATTTTGTTGGGATTCGTTTTTCCACTTGTCCGTTGAAGTTTCACTTCTACTATGTGTCACAGCGTACATTATGATTTTTTGTTACCTCGTGACTACGAGAAAAATATAATTCACTTTTAAGGTTAAATCTGTATGCTGCAACAATCAATTCCATTATCTAAGGTAAAAATTCTGTTGCATAAATTTCCGCAATAATCCAAAGTACTTATATTATTTAATAATTTAATTTATAATCCGTTTATACTAGAGTCGTGAAGGAAATACATAACAAACATCCTAACGACTCATTTTTACATTTACGTATTTGAAGATACAACTTGCTTTCGGTCAAAAAATCAATCAATAACTCTTTATTGTGCACTGATACTAAGAAGAACTTACAGACTAAAACTATGTCTCATTATGCACAAAGGGCGGTCTTATCGCTAGACAGCAATCTCTTGCAGTTTGCAGACAATCCCAGGAATGAGTATACATAATACATAGAACAATTCTTCTTCTTCAATTTCTTTGTAATAAATATATTTATTAAATAGATATATACTTAATATCCATAACATGCAAATATATATCTTTATCATATCTACAAAAATATATAAATGTTTATAGATAAATATGTATATAATATCAGCGCGTAAATGTCCCACTGCTGGACTCGGGCCTCCCATTATGGGGAATGGACAGTATACCCGCCACGCTTGTCCAAGGCGGCTGGGCACACATCGGTTATCTTGATGTGCAGGTTGCATCACGATGTTTTCATTACCGTTGTTAACGCGTCGTAATTGTAACAATATGCACATTAGATCAGAAAACTGACTAAGTGGTGCACGCGTCCGGGCAGGATCGAACTTACGCCCTCTAAGTTTGGGACGCATGTACCTACTAGCCATTACACTACCACAACTTTAAATATATATGTACATACCTTTTAATATCATAATATTCCAAGGACAAGTAATATTTTATGACTGGTCATTGTTTTAAATATCGCTAGCGATTTTGCTTGTTTAATAGCAACTGTCAACGCATTCCAAAGTTTTATGGCCTTGACGGTGAAAGAATTGTTGTATAAAGTTGAACTATGCGCAAGGGTGTTTAGTTTCAGTTTAGTGGAAGGCCATAAGCTATGGGAGCACGAAATAAAGTCAAACAGTTCGTGCTTTGTAATTAATATACCAACATATTACATTTACAAGATTATTTGACATCTAAATATTATACCTTCTCGAAACCAGTATAGGACGGAGTAAATTAATCTAATTGTGAAAACCGACCGTATAATTTTCCAACGCGCAATATTTTATTTCGTATACATTTCAATATAAATCAAATTTCCATAACGTAAACCGATATACATAAACAATATCGGATTGTTATAATTAAAACTTTGAACAATGTTTACTAATTTCATCCAGGCGAAAGTATAAATTAGTCAACTTGAATTTACAGCGCGTCTGACATTCAAAGACCTTTCTCGGTCGGGTCAATGTCGTATAGCGTCCTCATATTTCCATCCAAATTGGCATCCCTAACAACACTATCATCCAGCCGTACTATCCCTGCGCTTACGTGATTAGGTAAATCGTTCGAAGCGCCAACTTTGTAATTGCGCCTGTTATTATAATCCTGCTCTATTTCTCGTCTTTAATCATTTGACACACAGCCTATATCTGGTTGGCTGACCGGACATTTCGCATGAAATTAACATGGTTGCCGTGAGCCGGTAGGACAAACAGCCGGGTGAGTGACCTCAGCAAACGCGAAAGTGAAATCCGTCACTTGTTGCTACGAATCGTGGCTAAACGTGCTATGGGTAGGAATAAGGAGTATTATGGTGCTCGTAAATCTGCAAGCTGTGATGAGAATTTGGAAATTCTACCGGAACAGTCGGAACAACAAAGAAAATTCAACTGAATCTACAAGTAGGGTTGTTGACAATCAAATCAACCGATATTTTTTTAATAACTTAAAAAACTGCGAAGTCTCATCGATATTTTACGAGTGTACAATCTTTGAACACAACACATGTACAAATAAAAGTCGAATGAAGCATTAATTCTTGTTTAAGCAATAATTTAAATTGTAACTATGTATGATATTTAAAAAGTAGGATAAGTTGATATTAGAATGCCTGTTCACATCTCTATTATTTCAATACAAACAGATATAAGAGCCAAACACAAAAAAGTTTTACATGTCTAAAGGAGAAGACTACAAATATTGGAACAATATGTTTTGATTGAAAAGTTGTATAATTTTACATGTTTCTATGATTAATAAAATATTTTTTGTTATTGGATTATTTTTCAACTTCTATCAAACTGAGGTATTAAGTACCCGAACGGTTTACAGTACGAGACATTTTGGTTTAAACGAGATCAATAAAAATAATTTATTTTTTAAAATACAAAAGACTGTCAAATCTAACATATACACAACATAATCTTATATAATAAAAAAAACATGAACATGTAATTTATGTAATTTTACAACTTTATCTTCCGTCTTTGTGCTTGACTCGTAATGGAATAATTATCGGCAAATTTTAGAGCTTATGAAAGATACTTCCATAATCATATTTTACTATGCAAATACGCTATTTTTATTTTCATTTAAAATGAACAATAATATATATTATTATTTTATTATATTTATGGCTTGGCAACTAGGCCTTTAAGCCAGATCTTAGTTTATAATATACATTTGGTTTCTTCATTTTCTTAAGCCTATGTGTAGCACAGCTGAACTATAGGTAATCAGCTAGTGCCATTCAACGGAGTTCTTGTGACAACTCAAAAGGCCACATTTGACTATGCAGTTCACATTTCTCACAAAACACATAATCACTACTCAAAAACTATCAATATCCTACAACTATTATTCATTTTAGAGTAATTTTACACATTTCTAGAAAATAAAACTGCACAGCACAACATCACCATTCAGTTCCCGCCAAAAACTCCACAATAATCTATACATATAATAAAACTGTAGAAGTCGAATTTCTGTACAATAAAAAAAATGCTAAAAACCGAGTCAGGGGGATGTAAGAAGTGAAATAGAACTAATTTAGACTTTTTTTCAAAAAAAAATCTGATTGTCTGTCTGTTTGTACCGGCTGATCTCCGAAACGACTGGACCGATTTAAATGAAATTGTGTATGATGGCAGCTTGTATCCCTGGTCAACATATAGGATACTTTTGATTCCGAAAAATTAAATAGTTTCCGTGGGATAGTTAAAAAACCGCACCACGCGGACGAAGTCGCGGGCAGAAGCTAGTAATTAATATTATTATATATGTATAGATTAAATTGAATCCCAATCAAGTGTAGCAACCAATAAACTAAACCAATAAGCACTTACCATTTGTATTCCAAGTTCTTCTTCTGATTTGGTACTCGATTCAATGGATATACTTAATAAAACATGATATTTTTATCAAAATATACGAAGCAAAATTTGCAATACTTAGATGCAGCTCACGTAATACGATACGAACAGCTTGTAATTGATGTGATAACAATTTGAATTAATTCATTGTTTTAGGACTTATTCTGGTGTGCACCGACATTTAACTTATATAATCACTGTTATGCATACATTTTTAGCGATTATTTTATTTTAACCGTCGGTTAAAAGTCGGTGCACACCAGCCTTAGTTTATCAGAAAGTAAAATATGCAATGTCTACGGCATACCTCGATTGCTTAGCCACTTAGAACATTTCTTTATCTCTCAATGTTACCTGAAACAAACAGAATAAGGACATTATTAGACAGAACAACCATTGAAATATATTGTTACAAACGAATTCTTTTATTTACTTCGTGTTTTAACTTTAAAAACATCTATTGTTATCGTACTTATTTTATGGTGGTAATTAGTGTCGAACGAATCAATCCTTGTTTTTAATGCATTGCGTCGAATCTTGCCAGACGTGTGTGAACGGGGGCCCCTTTGTCGGTATTATACAGTATAGTATAAAACAATACCCGAACGGAGGGGTGAGGCAGTCAAGCGGCGACTACGATACTAGGAAGACGTTTGGTGTACTCTTGATTAGTGATATATTGACGGACTTTGCGCGTGTTGAATCATTGAATCGTGCGGTGTGAACTGGTTGCATCCAGTTCTGTTTGTATTTGTTTTATACGTACAAACAGTTCTAATAAACTCTATAGTAATTCCAATGGCATTTATTTTAATTCGAATCCTGTAGCTCGTAACAATATTATTGAACTAGCTGTACCCAGCAAACGCTATCATGCCTTTAAAAAATAAAAATCTTAACCCGATCATAGCGTCATCTATCGGGACCAAATGTTAATCTAAACTCGAATCAACTTGAACAGAGTACAAAATTATTAAAGCACTTATATCGCTATCAAAAAATAGGAGTTGGTGGTAGAAGGGTACAAAATTTTGGGTTGTATGTATTTATCAATTCTAATTCATAATAAAATACAAATAAGAAATTTTGACACAAAAATAAATAAAAGAAATATTTAGGGGTGGGTCTTATTTAGTGATATGAAATATAGATGCTGGCCGATTCTCAGACCTACCCGAAATGCACACAAATATTCATACAAATCGGTTCAGCCGTTTCAAAGGAGTTTGGTCCGCGACACGAGAATTTCATATATTAGAAGTTTGTAAAGAAGTCACTAGCAATTTTTGACATCCCAATTTAATCTCATAATGTATGCTAAATAGTGGTTTTGTAATGAAATCCAAGAATAACTAGTTAACTACACATGCCCATTATTTACTGTGTAGTAAACGAGATGGTCGTGCCAAGAAAATACTTTAAGGTAATTATCATAATAAAGTATACGGCAGGTGCTACGGCGGCGTCCAGATTACCAACGTGTTTCGGCTTTGTTATTTTAATTATTTAAATATATCCCGAAGGTGTATTAGTCAGTGAAACTTTATCCATATTATTTTGAAGATGGTGCCCCGTACAGGATGGAGGAGGGAGGGAGATGGATTGGACTGCTCCTCCGTTTCAAAGAAAGATCTTCCAGCGAGGCTAATGTTGTTCCTCGCAGACCTAGGCCCATCTGATATAGTTGAAACTTTGTATATATTGTTTGTATATTTCGGGAAACGTTTGTGACCTCAATAATTGCACAGCGCCATCTATTGGCCTGTAAGTGTTCCACTACAATTTTATCCTTGTCATAAGGGAAGATCTCCGGAAAGCGGCGTTGCGAAGACTGGATAACCTGGGAAACTCGAATTAAACCCAGCCTCGCACCAATAAGATCAACAATAAGACCGAAGAAAGTGGTAGCTTAGTGAAAAACTGCGGAAACTTAATTGGTAACGCCCTGAAGTCATAAACTCGTGTTTCCAAAAGAAATGTGATTAATTGTTATAATGACTAAATATGCTGACGGCGAGGAAAAGCATAGTGATGAAATGTGCACATCGAGATAACGGATGTGTAAAACCCGCCAGTCTGCCTTGCATAAGCATGGCAGATATACTATTCGTTCCCATCAAAGAATAAGGAGACCTAAACCCAGCAGTGGGATGTTATTCTTATGATGCCGCAAAATGGGCACCAGACGCTACAAACAGAAAACAGAGCATAGTAGAAGAAGGCTACCCTAAAGCCACGAAGCAAATGAAAGCTCCATCATAGTCGCCGATGGGTAGTTGTCTTCCAAGTTAAAGCCGGTACCAACAGGTTCAACTGCAGGTTGTAATCTCCTTGTCGGTTGTAACGGAAAGGAACAAAACTTGTGTTTGGCGTATACAATGGAGGACCATTTGAAGTTCCCTCCGGATCATTGTCCTACGCGGAACAAACGTTTTAGAGCTCCATTGCGTGGTTGAGTGTGGGAACACAAGGAAAAGAAAGAAATAAAGAAAATATTAATATCGAGAATGAATGCACATTAAAAATAAAAACGTTACACTAACAGGAATTTTATACAGAAACCACAAACGTATAAAAACTATTTAAAAAAATGTACACAACGTTCACAGCAATGAGGTTCGCAACTCAGTCAACGACAAAAAATGAAACAGCGCTGATTTTCAGTACCAGCCTCCATCAAATTATAATTGAAAAGTATAAATGGGAGTGATCATCCCGTCAATGGCAAGTGTTGCGGTTGTAAATTATGTGTTTGCTCCAGATGAAACACCTCCTCGGTACACTCCGTTATACAGGCGGTAGAATACGCAGATAAGTCTCTCCAAAGGCTAAACGATTCTTAACTGCTTGTCATTACGGGATCATCGATGACACGAACAGGGCGACTAGATATTACATGTATATCTTGGGGAGGACTCACTTTGGACTGGTCAAAACAACATCACAATAATTACGCCTCTAAAGTCTTCTCACCTATTTATGTAAAGTGAAACACTTCGAAATTTTCAGCATTATTTCCGTGACAGTATCATCGGTCAATATCAAAAAGGTCCTCCAAGCCCGGGGATGATATTACAAAGTGCTTGGCGCGTCTCAAAGTAATTTATTATCACGCCCAACCCATATCTCACTGCCATGTGGCGTCTGAATTAATGGTCCACGTTTTTAATGTGAAAAACACAATGTTGTCATGTAAGGAGTACAGCCGCAAAATGTTTTAACTTCAAAAATATTCCATTACACGCGTTCATGCAGTATGCAGTTAAATCTAACATATTTATTTAAGCGGGCTATAGCATTAGGAAACAAAAACGAAATGTGGCAGTTCATATACTTGGAAGATTACACTATTGAAGAATATTTAAATGACAAAACTTCATTTACATAGCAGCTCGCTCCAGCCTTTTATACTATCGTCTGTATAACGTTTTTATCTTTGCCAAACATGGAAGGTATTTATGGAGATATGTTGGAGTATAAACTTTTAATACGTCTCGGCGTTATAACGACAATAATAATCTTCTCTCCTTTTATTCTGTCTTTGTCTTACTGAGTTTGCACTGTTTGCTACAACTCCATTATATCTTCGAAAGTAATTCGGTAACACACTTCTGTATAAAACTTATATAAAAAAGCATGAGATATAACTTGAATAAGAAACATAAAGAAAAACAATTTGTAGCTAGACGTGGTGCTGAGAAGTTGCTTGCCGCTTCTTCTCCTTAACAGCAATAATACGTTGCCATGCGGTGTACTTAGAATAGGAAGTAAATTTAAATTTTAACTGAATATGTATGACTCTCTCTCATGACTGCTTCTAGACGGCTATAATATGTTTTTTTTAATGTATCCCTCAGTTACAAATCAAATCAAATCATTTATTTGCGTACAAACATGGTTAGTAAAAACATTGGTTGACAATATGTTATTTTGTTTCACATGTTTTTGCCCTTTCAGGCATACAAATAGTATTTATAAGTTGAAATCAACTAATTAGCAATAGCAGTAACTCACTTTAATTTTTAACCCACTCAATCTACAGTCATTAATTTTACTTTTTTCTAAAATTATACAGTAATTGTACATAATATGTCAAGTGCAGAATTATTCCATATAAAATATAATGTCAAAAATGTAAAAATGAAATATTAGAATAATAAAAATTGTCAAGGTATATATTATGTCAGATTTAATTTAAAATTGGTCATTAAGAAAAAAAATTACGTCGTAATAGCACTTTTCAGATAATATAATTTGTAGCCTCTTTTTAAACAAATCTATGTTTTTATCCCTAATAGATTTGGGTACTTTATTAAATATTATTGGCGCCATGCAGAATATACTTTTCCCTATTAAAGCGGTTCTACGGGCAGGCATACAAAGCTTGTTATTGTCGCGTCTATTACGACTTGCCATGTCGGAAAACTTAGTAAACAAATGCGGATTCGCTTTTACAAACAGTGCTACTTCCAGAATATACAGGCAGGGTAAAGTCAATATTTTATGTTTTTTAAAATATGGCAAGCAGCTATCTGTAGTTTTTAAATTAAACATGGCCCTGATACATCTCTTTTGCGCCTTAAAAGCCATGTCTTTATTTGTGGAGTTACCCCAGAAGATTATTCCGTAGCGGAGAACTGAAGATACTAACCCGTTGTAAGCAGTAAGTATAACTTCCGTGTTGACTTCTCCAGCTAGCTTATACAATGCATATGCCGAACTACTTGTTTTTTTACATAGTTGCTCAATATGCGTTTTCCAATTGAATTGTCCATCAATAGTGATACCTAAGAATTTGGTGTTTGAAACTTCTTCAATCCTGTTATCCTTATATTTAACTGCTATTTTGTTATTACTATTTACTCTTTGTGCAAAATGGATTATATTTGTTTTATTTAGATTTATTTTTAAATTATTATTTTGTAACCATGAAATTAAAGATGTCAAACATTTATTTATATCAAATTCATACGTATTTATATTCCCACATTTAATTGAGACTGTACTGTCATCGGCAAATAATGTCACTGGATGATTAATAGATTTAGGCAAGTCATTTATATATATAATGAAAAGAAGTGGTACCAGCACACTTCCTTGTGGTACACCGTACACGGGAGTACGTTTGAGGGATTTGTAAGTTTCCTCTTTTCTTGACTCAGTGTTTATTTTGTGTATTGCTTTCTATTTACCAAATAATATTTTATAAGATTTAAAACGTTACCTCTAAAGCCATATAATTCTAATTTTTTAATTAATATATTATGCTTAACATAATCAAAAGCCTGGGTCATATCGCAAAATATAGCACATATCTTATTTCTCTTATCAATATTGGTCATAATATTGCACAAAAATTCATATATTGCTAAATTTATAGTCCTATTTTCCCGGAAACCCTTTTGTTCATCACATAATAAGTTTTTACTTTCTAAGTAGCGGTATATTTGCTTAAAGATATACTTCTCCAATACTTTTGATATGACAGGTACAAGTGATATTGGCCTATAGTTTTGCATTTCTTGACAACTGTTCTTTTTGTATATTGGCTTTATCACGGATACTTTTAAAGCATCAGGAAATATTCCAGTGTTGATACTTAAGTTAATAATGTGACTTAGGGGATAACTAATTTCTTCTGCTACATATTTGATAACTTTTGTTGATATTTCATCGTATCCTACGCTATTCGTATTTTTTAATGATCTAATAATGTTAAAAATATCAAAGGGTATACTTGGAGTCATAAAAATAGAATCTTTTTGAGAGTCAATAAATGTATAGCTAATATCTGTGTCCTGCGTAGGCGTAATTTTATCAATAAAGTAATTGTTAGAGGCATGAGCAATGTCTTGGGGTTTACTAGTACTATTATGGTCATTTATTTGTATATTATCTATGTGGTCCTTTGGTAAATTTAATTTAGAATTCCATGTCGCTTTTGCTTTGTTGTTAGCTCTTTTTATGCTATGATTATTTTGCGTCTGTCGTGTAAGTTTGATAATTTTCTTAAAACGTGCCGAGTAAGTTTTGAATGCTAATTTATTGTCAGGAGTAGGATTCTTTCTATAATTCTTCAGCTTTTATAACACCATAAAAGCTGTCGTTTCTTCTTGCTGCACAACTTTATTCTACGTGAGACCCATTTTGGTTTCTTATGAATGTAGATAGTTTTAAATTTATATGGAAAACATAATGTATAAAATAATTTAAAACTTTCATAAAATATTTGATATGCCTCATTTGGGTTTTCTACTTTGTAAGTATCAAAAAAGGTGACATTTTGTATACACTGTTTAAACTTATCCATATTTTCCTGACTGTAATCTCGTCGTTTCACGCGCCAACTTTTAATAGAGAAGTTTTTTTCGACCGGACATTTGAGTATTTGTGCAGTATGATCCGACATAGCAAACTCGACAATTTCAGCTTTGTAATGTCTCTTAAAGTTATGTGCGAAATTATCTATACAAGTATGGCTCTTCATTCTTGTCGGAGATTTAAAAGCTAATTTTAGATTAAACCGAAGTAATAAACATTGAAATTCCATAGTTAAATTATTAGTTTTTAGTACATCGATATTAAAATCACCTGCGAGTATTATGTGTTTATACCAATGTTTAGATAACTCTCTTAGTATTTTTTCCAACCTTTCAAAACACATATTGATATTGCTATCTTTTGGTATTCTGTATACACACACAATTACAATATTATAGTGTACTAATTCAATAGCACAGCATTCAAATATTCTGGGTATAGACAGGCTAGCAATCGATGTTAATTCTAGCCATTTATGCCCATTATTTATAATTATACAAGCGCCTCCCCTTTTACTATTTTTTCTGCAAAAATGAGCCGCCAGACAATAATTAGGTACATGAAGATGTGATTCATCCATAATAAAATGTTCTGTAATACAGAGCACGTCAATATGCATATCTTTTTCTATTAATTCATCTAGGCATACAGTCAACATGTTAGTTTTATTGATTAGTCCAGCGATGTTTTGATGCATTATATAAAGATGTTTATTATTATAGAAAAAACTGGCCAGACGGTCTTTGATCGTCTAATATATTACAAGAACTATTTATGTCAAAAACGTTATTATTATTAAAGTCAATATCAATAAAAAGATGGTGTATGTCATTAATAATTGTTTTTAGTCCAGAATTATTTACTAGACCCGAGTTTCTATAAAACATGCTGTTGTCATAAATAAGATTAGAGTTTGAATCCAAAAGGTATGCATACATGTGTGACACATTATCCTTATATAACAAATTATTAAAAAATTTTACTCTCCAGTTATACATAGTTGAATAGTAACTAATTCTATATATAGGCGTACAAATTATAATATTAGTGAAATTGATTTTTTGTAAAGTTTCTCGTAAGTCATTAACAATTTCAGTATAGTTTTTTGTGGTTTTAAAGTCTTCTGCGCCAATAAATATAACACAATAATCGCTTAAGCAGAAATCTTTTAGTTTTGTTCTTATGCCCTGTAAAAGTTGTTTAGTGCATCCGCCTGGTGTAATGTAATGGATGATATCATAGCGATCGCCAATATTATTTTCTGCAATTTTTAGTATTTTATTATGGTTAATTGTGCTTAACATGCAGACCTTGTGTTTTTTTGCTTGTAACACAGGTAACAGTGTCTTGAATCTCTATAATTTGTTCCTTTGAGCTCAAAGTTTCGAATTGTGACTGTTGTATCTTTTCTATATCTTTTCCAATTTGTTGTGTTTTACGTTTTGCTGGTGTGGTTTGAGTTTGTTTGTGGGTTTTGTTAATTCTAGGTGATTTTTTTTAGTGTAATTTGCTGCTGTTTTATTGGACTACTTGTGATTTGTTTGTATAAATTATTTTTCTTTAGCAGTTCTTCATTTAGCTTTTTTAAATTATTATTCTCTGAAATCAGATTATCTATTTCCCTGTGAGCGCTCTCTAATTCTAGCATTAAAGCTTCATTCTTTTCCTGTAAGTGTCTATCGTTTTCTTCGAGTGATATATTCGGCAGACTCGTAATTGTGCAGTTGTGATGGTTTTCAATAAATGTGTCATCGTTACTTATATTACTTGAATCCGATTTGGTACGTCGTCGCTTATGTGTAACATTCTCCAAGAAACTCATAATTTAAAAATATACAACCCGAAGCGTGTGACTCAAACTCGATTACTCGTTACGTGTATGATTATTACTAATTTTATTTTTTTCTAAAATGACACTACACCATTGCATAGCCGCAAAAACACCTTCCTGTCTTTCATACAAATTAGTCGAGAAACTGTTAAAAAAATGACTGTGATATTTGAAAGTACAGACAGACAGATTAATATGAAGATCGTTCAAGAGTTACTTGTTTGCCAAAATGACTACGGAGACCTAGAACCAGTACATAGAATAGAAAGTAGTAGTGTATACACATAAAAATCAATTGCTGTTCGTCAGTCTCGTTAAAACTCGAGAACGGCTGAACTGATTTGGATTATTTTGAATTATTTGTGGAAGTCCAGGAAGGTTTAATAGGTGAGTAAATATGAAAAAAATGCTTGGAATATAGTAAAAACAACAATTTCGCTTTCCCTTAAAAAGTATTCCCACCTGTCAAACATTTGATGTTCGTCCCGTCGTTCAGAAATTAAATTTAAAAGTGAAGTTTATTTTTTTATTCTTTTAGTTTCGAATGTCAAACGTTTTATGTTCGATCCGGTTAAGTTTTGACCACATTTTTTTTACTAAAGTTGATACATTCTTCAATTATCATTCAGATTATTTATTTATTGATTGTACGAAGTTTTCCGTGTCAGCTAGTTATCGAGTTAAATTAGAAATAAATAATCGGCAGACAAATACACACATCGTATATCCTCAAGTTACACTTCTGTTATGGGTATCACAACGAACAACTCTTAGGCTAATCCCAGACACCCAGACCAAAATAAATACCAGAAAGTGCCTTTCCGAAATTTACCATGCTAGGTTGCCAGGAACCCGGAGCTTCTGCGTTCCAGCAAGTTCGGCCGGCTAAGACTTAGCCCGTTCAACTACGAAAGTCGTCATAAAATAATTTGTAACTTACATGGATGGCCTTAAAAAATGTCCTCGAATAAAATCTTGAATTTGTATCCCCGTGAAATATGTAGCTATAACTTGTCTAATATTTGCAAAGAACAGTGCCGTCCACTGACAGATTCTGTCGGGATCCTATATTGCGTGGGCCGCAACAATTTCCTTTCTATCTCCGGCTCTAAAATACCCTTTAAGACAATCGTATTACTTGTAATTTATTTACCAAAGGTCAAATGTTAACGGTTAGTGATCCAATCTCCGGGGTTCGTTCCAATTTACTTGGCTACGGAACCATGATGGAAAGGAGGGCAATTTGCAATTACGGTAGATTGCTGTAAGATACATTTGTTGAAAAGTTTGATAAGATTACCTTCCCGCGGATATCGGTTTAGTTACGGTTCTTTACAATAAGCTATCTTACTCGTTACTGTAGAAAGGTTTTGCTGGAATCATTATTTGATTGTGGGGCTTTAAGTAAGTGAGTGTGTGGTGCGTCGATGATGGTGAACCCGTTGGATAGTGACGCACCACTGGCGAGACCCCGTGGCTCAATCGCCCGTCAGGGAAGTGCAAAATAAGACGACGACTTACTGTACTCTTTTTTAAATCTTGCACTGCAGTGGTAAACCGTTAGGCATTAATTGCTTCCCCGCAGCGTAGAGGGATATTTTTTTCCTTTCAATTTCGTCACGAGCCTTTTTGGACATAATCTCGGTTATCATATTGTTGACATTGTGCCAATTTTCTTCATTTTGTAGCATTATATCCATAATTGTACTTGCTGTTATTTTGGAACCTAAATTTGACTGGGCTGTTCTTCGCGCCTCTTTCCATCTTTCGCATTCTAAAATAGTATGCGCCACGGCGGCCACTTTTTCGCAGCATGTTTCTCTATCTACTTTCTCAATCCTGCGCAAGTAGTTTCTGTACTCTTGCAGTATATTATACTCATTGATGAGATCGGACATTTATATGACATAGAAAAATGCTAAATCTTATCGAAATCTATTATCTGTATTTACATAGCATCCTTGCATCATCATGTATTTGCCATGGTCTTTAATTGGGCTAAATTATACATCAATAAATTGGTGGATGAAATGTTGACGCTCTTAAGCCCGGCTCAATTGGTGTGAAACGTTCTCACAAAATATCGGCGTGAGACGGTTAGCCTTAAGTTAGTCACGACTCGTAAGACGAGTGAGAGTTTCTATGAACCACTTCCCTCTCCATCCCTCTATTCCATTCTCCCATCTCTTCTCCTCTATCACTATACCCATTCCTCTTGTCTACCCTTCTATCCGAACCTCCAATGCCATCCCTCCTATCCCATTTATTTTCAATTTAATATCTACCCTAGCCCAGCCATACACATATAACTTTGTGAGCATAAGCCTTTAAGTCTATTATACTATAGCCAATCTGGAGCCAATCTGGACTCATTCTTTCACAGCAGCTGTGTTCTTTATTAATAATTCGTATTGCTCGCTAAGTGTTAGAGCTTTTAACACAAGTACAACTTACAGAAGCTACGCCGGGCTTAGATAAAAAAAACAAATTCATTTATATCTATAAACTTATTTCAAAGCCTTATTTATTAGACATATTACATGTGAAACTTGGTACATTTTAAACAAGTTTAAGTATTTATGTACCTGTTGCCCCTTTTCCCTGCACTACATACACCGCCAGATCATTTTTTTTTTATTGATCAAGCACAGCAGACAGGCTGACGGCCCAGCTGTAATGCAAAGTGGTTACCGTCGCCTATTGAAATTAGCAACAACAGAGGTACTGCCGACCTTGAAGGAGGAACTGGAACCTGGCCAGTGATGCCGGAACACAACTCAAAATTGTTATGGCGGTATATCCAGTCGGGCAAATGCCTTACCACCTGGTTGTGGGTTGTTTTGTCGCCTCTTACGAGAGGCCGCTCGGTCGCAGGAATTGGTAGTATTCTCTTTCCTTTCCTGCACGGAGATCAGCTACTAATTTACATTAATTTACTCGTACGTTGCCTGGACGAGATCGTTTTAAGCGATAAGACAACCTATTGTATTGCCTAGAAAGTATTATAAATATAATTTTTTAGAGATGTCCAGTCCAGACTAGGTGGAAGAGCGAGACGGATGCGCCTCCGTCTCCAAAGGAAAATCTTTTAGCAAAGCTATTGCTATGCCTTGCATTTATTATTGTTGAGAAATTTGTGTATATCCTTTTTACGTGTCGGGAATCGTTTACGACTTGTAAGTATTGAACAGCGCCATCTATTGGCTTGTAAATGTTCCACTACATTTTAAAAAAAAATTGTATATTTTGATGAGCAATAAAGCGTTATCTATCTATACATTTTAATTGCTACTAACCACTATTTTAATGTATTTATAATGCATTATAACACTCCTTGAGATTTGACATAGATGGATAAGGTGTTTATTCCACGCAAAAGACAAACATCCCACTGGATATCTTACTATCTCTATTAACTCGAAATACTTTCAAGCACATGTGTCTAAAAGGTCAAATGCTAATATTTATTGAACTAATATTAATTATAACGCAGAAAGTAAACAAAGCACCGACGAACTTTATCTCGATATATATATATATATAATGTAAATTAATGAAACTGAATTCTCTTTGTATTTTATATTAATTAAAGACTGAAGTTTGTAATTAATTTTAATTAAAAGAGTATGCCCAGAATTGAAAACACCAGTTTTGATGTTTATAAAGGACTAAAAGAACACAGGTACAAAGAGCTTAAATTATTATAACAAAAAAGTGTAACTTAAAGCTTTTCACGAGGCTTCGCTCGCAGGAAACGCTCAACTTTTCCAAAAATACGATTTTCGACTTAGAAACGTTTCCAAATAATCTGGATGCCTAAAAGAAAACGAAAAAGAAACTATTTATGAATATAACCAAAGGGTTCGGAAACCGGAAAATGGTTAGAACAGTGACCTTCAAAAATAAATTTTATTATTTAGATTTAAAAAATCTAAAACTAAAATCCTGTATTACCAGCAACAGATTATAATTTATATTCGTATCTTCCTGTAACAAACACACATTAGTACACTTCTTGATTTAAACCGGTTGTTAATGTGACATACCTTACAATTGATATTACTTAAGGAACGTACTACCCATACTTCGTGATCCGTTAAGAGGGGGGGGGGGCTTCAAAACACCACGCTTGGTCACGGGGCGGCTTAGGTTTTCGTGACATAGTCAACATCCTCTAAGAAAACGTCGCGCTTTTAAAGGGAAATTATGAGCCAAATTATTATTTGTTTACTTCTGTTTGCAAGAAAAACCTTGTTTCCTAATTACATGAAAACTAGAGGGGGAGGGGGGAGTCTGGTCCAGATACTACGGGTGGTCACAAAAGGGAGGGAGGATAATAATGGGTCCGGTAGTATGGGTACGTTTTCTTAATATGGAGTTTATGTCAAATAGATGCATAGAAACCAGCTGTAAGTATCGTTACAACAGCTGGCAAGTACTCTTCCTATCTTAATTTCCAATAACAGTGAGCACCGTCCAATCTCAAAAGTGCCTGCCACCATTTCGGTAATGTCCCTAAGACAATCTTATCAGACCCCAAAAGTGTACTTAAGCAAAACAGACTTATCTTGCGGCTTAATCGCACCAAATGACCAGTCAACTTCAGCCTACTTACTGAGACAGCATTACAGTCAGATATACGTCGTTGACTGATAACAAAGTCGAAAAGGGGGCCGATTAGAAATACTCAGAGGCTAAAATGCCAGATATTACATCGGTAAATGTAAAGACAAATTCCTAAAATAACGTTATCTATACTATCTAATAAAACTGTAGAGGTCGAATTTCTGAACAATGAAAAAATAATGCTAAAAACCGATTCAAGGGAATGTAAGAAGTGATATAGAACAAATTTAGATATTTTTCAAATTTTTGTTTCTCTCTTTGTCTGTTTGTACGGGCATCTCTGAAACGAATGGACCGATTCAAATGAAATTTTGTACGGCAGTAGCTTATATCCCTATTCAACATATAGCATACTTTTGATCTGGAAAAATTAAGGAGTTCCCGTGGGAATAACTAACTTTTTTTTAACTATTCCACGCGGACAAAGTCGCGGGCAGAAGCTGGTATTGTTATAATCCTTAAGAAAATCATATTTTAGGAAGTAATAGGGGAACACTCTTTTATAAACCTACAGATATCATAGTCCCATAGATTTGGTATAAGCGTACCTACTTATGACGTCATAAGTCGTCATAATCATAAAATAATCTGTGGAGTTGCTACCTACTCAGGTTTTTAAGATTTTCATATTTTAATTTGGTATGCTTATAGCCATTTAATGGCCGAAGATTAACATAATAGGGTAGAAGACAGTCAAACGAACTTTTATAACTCTAAAGCAGATATGCGCCATCCAAACGAAAAAATGCCCTAACACGTAGCTGTGGCTTGTTTGGTCGCCTCTTACGCCCCTTATAATACTCAAATAGGCACACTTATATAATACGAGAACATTTACTCCCAATATAAATTAACGCCCTTATTCTAATCAAGTCCCATCAGCAGACTTATTTGTAAATAAATTTCGCAAATTAATTTACAAGTTCCAACAGCGACACACCGAAATCAAATATCAATTTGACTCGAAAACCCAATGAGACGGTGTTTGTAGACTTGGATGTAATTAAATTGAAAACCGAGCCGGTTGGGATCCGAGATCATATCCTGTTTGAATCGAATTGATTTTATTAAAAGCGTCCAGTTCTGGAGGATGGATAAATAAGATAAATATAAATTCTATGAGAACTAATATAATTATGTCTAATACTATAGACTAATTAAGGAGTGAAAATCAATATGTCTCTATGTATTTAATTTATAAAATTTAAGTATGTTTGTTTATGATATACCTAATAACCTGCACCACCTACATCGCCAGATCAGGTTAATCTATCCCTTAAATTAGGTTGCCTGGAAGAGATTGCTTTAAGCGATAAGGCTGTTATCGTTTCTACCATGACCATATTATAATTGTGTATTTTTAAAATTGTATATTTGGTGAGCAATAAACTGTTATCTATCTATCTAAACTATTCAGTCATCTGTGATCTCTCTCTCTCTCTCTCTCACACACACACAGAGACACACGCACGCACACACGCACACACATCATAATCTCATTGGTGACGATGCCATTCGAAAATTGTAATTGTCGTAGATATTTAAAGTCGACTGCTAATTAAGAGATTATGGTGTTTTTGTACACCTTAAGAACAGTCATTTGGTATTTTTATCTGGAAAGATTTCCAGGAGTTTTTGGTAATGATATAGATCGTTGCCGCTCGCGCCGCCATATTGGAAATATTATGCTTAATAGCAGTTTATTGACAATATTTGCTCTCCGACTCATTTTACGATAAAAACATTAAATACAAAATTACTAGAGATTTTTTTACAATATATCTGTACTAATATTACAAAGAGGAAATATTTGTATTTTTGTAAAGAATAAACTACTGAGAAACGATTTCAAAAATTCTTTCCTCATTAGAATGCTACATTATCTCAAATTAATATAGGTTATATTTAATAAAGTATATTCTATTCTATATTTATTACTAGAAAAAAATAAGAATTCCTACTAAAACTTCAATAATGTAACGCAAGATCTGAAAAAAAAAACAGTGTTCGAGTGGATCCAGGGATAATTTACATTCACAATTAGACCCGGAACGTTGCGCTGAAATCGGGTTCCAAATTTTTATTTCTTCAGGGCATGGACAACGTCTGCCGGAACCGCTAGTGTAAGAATATATGTGTATGCGAAATCAATACTTTTGGTGTACGAGCACCGCAAAATCTGATGTAGTTCAGAAAACTCTAGTGGTTTTAAGTATCAATTCTTAAATCATTTACGACAGAGTAAATAAATGGCAAAGTTGCTATTACATTTAGTTGCTAACTACATTATACCGTCAACAAGCAATCACAAGTTAAATGTACGAATTAGATCCTCTTCAATTTTCGACTTCCAATTTAGGACTGATTTAAGTTTAGAAGTAGTACATAACAAGGCGTTGATTGAAGATTTTAATCAAGATTTTCTATGAAAACAGGAACGGACTGATGACGCTAGCTCTCATTGCAGTGTGTTACGAACATACGAGCTACGTTTATTACTGTGCGATTGATGAAGATGTAGGAATTAGCCATTAGTCATGTGAAATTGAATATAAAGTATGTTTTATTTAATGCATGAGTTTATCAAACAGGCAGACGCCCACCTGATGGAAAACTGCTATAAATGCGCTGCTACTCTCTAAAGAGAGCCTGGCGCCTGGCTAATAATGCCGGAACACAAATCAAAGTTGTTATGGTGACATACCCTAGACCAGGTGGTAGCCATCCAGACGGGCGTACGCCCTACCACCTGGCTTTGGAGTTGTTTTGTCGCGTCTTACGACAGGCCGCCTGGCCGTAGGAGATTGTATTCTTTCTCAGTTCCTGCACGGATAGAAATATATAGTAATAAATGATTGGCGGATAAACACACATCTTGTATATCCATAAATTAACCAAGTTACATTTGTGGTATGGGTAATATACAACGGACTACTATGGGGCTGATCCCAGACACACAGACCATAGTAAATAACGGAGAAAATTCGTTTCCGAAATTTGTCATACCAGGAATCAAACTCAGAGCCTCTGCGTTGCAGTGAGGTACGCCGTCCAAGGCTTAGTCCGCTCAACCACAGAGATCATCATCATAGTATATGTATAGTAAGATATATAGAGTCGTAAGTCATATCCATATAGTCATATATATTACTCCTTTCATGTAAATGTTCACTACAATATAATATAATTTAACTTGTTTTTACCGTGGGTCGCAAGACTTAACACTTAAGGAGGTGGGCACCGAAAATCAATGCTGTGTCGGACTATGTTACGGCACAGTAAAAACTGAGTGCCAATCGGATTTCGCAAATCGCGGCACACATTTCCATATTTATTGTTTCAGATATTCATTTGGTCTCAAATTCATTACATTTTTCTTTATATACTTACTATATAAAAAAAAAATATTAAAAAAAATCGATGTCCGCCGGCAGCAGGGCCTAGGGTCCAAGCTACCGGTGGTTAAGGCTCCAGAGACAGGAACCTCCTCACGATACGAGTCGTGTCCAGCAGGGCTGCCTTCTGCATCCGACTCTTCACTCAGATACCAAGCGAGAGCCTTTCAAGGTGTCGGTCAAGGCTCTTCGCTATTAGTCCATTCACTGACACCACTATCGGTACTATGATTGCAGAGCCCAAGTTCCATATGGCAGTAAGCTTGTGAGCGAAATCAATATACTTTATTTGTCTTCCTTCTCGACTTTCACGAGGTTACCATCACGGGGAATTGCGACTGGGGTTTATTATAAATTATTGTTAAGTATCGCAATTTAATTTTACATATAAATATTTTCTCTCTTTCTATATCCGACGCAATCATATTTCATTACTACGTCACACCCATATGAATGAGTACCTATATGAATAAGTCACATTCGTTTGTCAATGTCTATACGGACAATGGGGTAAAGTCGCTTACGGATCCAAGCACGCGGCGGACGCAATCCGCCACGCCGCAAATATTAGCGCACGTGGACCGAGCTGAATAGCTAATCTAATAAGCCTCGCAAATACTGCCAAGTAATTTGTTTGAGATTGCTCAATGTCAGGCTTCTATGGTAATTGAAATCGTATATATATAGCTCTTAGTACCCTCTAATTATGTACATTTAACGCTTTAACTTTCATTCACGAGCAAAGATATATTTCTGATTTTTTGGCAGCCAATTATTGTCCATCACTGGTAAGTACGCCTCCGCTTTGCGCCACATAACGCATTCCTCCGTTTTTTAATCCAGCCCCAACCAACGACCTTCCTTCAGTCATCGGTCTACCGGACAGGCTGGCTTCCTACACTATATTTGCCGATAACTGGGTCTATGCTGTCATACGTCTACTGTTACATCACTAATCTTTGTGTGATTCTTACACAATCCATCAACCTCAACTTGGGATACTCGTATTAATAATCGGTAGACAAACACACGTGTATATCCTATCCCCAACCTATGCAAATTATGCTTGTGTTGTACAGGTAATAAAAAAGGGAGGGACCACTCTCACTCACACATCACATCACGCACACACGCATATATACTCTTTTGTTTATTGTTAAAGTCAAATTAACAATGTAGACTTGGCGAAATCTGTGATTATAGAAGTATATATAGTCTTTAACAACAGATTATTATGGTCGAATTTCGACCACGGGCGCCAATAAATAATATATTAATCGTCCAGTTAAGCTTTGTTTGTCACGTGGCAGCAAAAAATAAAAATTAAATGTATCTAAATTTCCATAATAATTAATGTTGTTATCAAAAGTATAATGTACAAAAGCCGATAAATTAAACTTCTGCCTATCTCAGTTCACCTAACAATACATCGCAAACGGCACTTTCGTCACGTATTCCCAGAAGCTTCTTTTCAATCAAAATTTGTTCTCGTTGGCGAACATCCAAAAGAAATAACAGATATACTTAATTACGAAAAAATATTCCCCGAATGATGTTTCAGAAAACTGAAAACGAATTAATGTAACCTTGTCCCATTTTTCTTAAGCAAGGACTTTCGGCGAATTTTCAAAGCACTTACTTATTACGGTGAAAATATTTATGAAACATGAGAAAGGTTACGTCCTTTGAAAGGCGAAGTAATACAAATTTCTTTCTGTAATGAAAATCAAAATAGGGCAAGTATGTAGCAATATACGTCTACAGAGCTCTTCATAGTTCCTGGAACTCCGAGTACGGAAAAATATTCAGTGTTTTTTTTATTGGTCTGAGTTCAGTACACATGGGCAGTAAGTAAGGTAAGGGGGTATTTTTTTTATTTTATATTCATTGTGTAACTCCCAACCTGTACATATTTTTTAATTTACTAGGATATGCTCGCGACTTCGTCCACCCTTGACTTGAAATTTCCGCGCGATTCCCAGGGCACAAAGTACCGTAGCATTTAAGAAAAGAATGTAAGCTATCATTTTTGTGAAACCTGTATCGGATTAAGATAATTTGTATGCAGTCGAACTACAAAACCGCTCCCGGCAAAATTCCCGTGATAAAAAATATCAAACATTTTTTTACGTTAAATTTGCTATCGAACAGTTAAACATTGTATTGGAATTTGATTTATTTAAATCATTCCCAGAAAAATCCCGCGGGATTCCCAGGATAAAAATTTGCTCAGATTTTAAGTCTAAGAATTTGCTCTATCGACTCGATCAGCGAAAACCGCATCGTATTCGGCCCAGTAGTTTTTACGTGAATCCCGAACAAACAAAGGACAAACAGACAAGAAAAAATAATAAAAATTGCATCGTTTATGTAGTCTACTCCAATTGTTATTTTTTTTAAATAGCTTCAATGTACAGACAGATACGGCATTTTTAGATTTTTATAATATTATAGTTAGACATAAATTTATTTGGATATATATTCTATGTAAAGATACAAGGCATCTGAAGTGCTTTGAAGACGTATACATACCTATAAAAATCATCGAACCGCTGTCCACACGTGGTGTTTGAGAATACGCCTAACCTCAACTAATACAGTTGAGGCATTTATATGGCAAACAATTTAAATTCCAGGCCCGTCCGCAAACTCATTAACTTGAAGCAAATTAGATTTCACTTGCGAAACTCCACTGTGGTGACGAAATCCCCAGAGGAAGTATAAACTAGACGGTAATCTAGTAATTATATTATATTATATGATGAGAATATTTCTCCTCCATAAAGTATATTATATCAGTCCATAAATGTCGCACAACTTGCTTGGCGCCTCTTCATTTTTAGGGGCACAGATGACACACTAGCCGTGTTTGCTCATAGAGAATAGGTGTATCGTAACCATGACGTAACAATTTTTTGTTGTATCGATGCTCATGTGTTGTGGCTCTATAGCAATATCGAGACATCAATTTTTTGACTGTCAGCACTAACGAACTGATCGAAGCGGAGAGTGGCAACACCAGTGCAAGAACGACACCTGACCTATACACACGACCAAAAACGCGCGCGCAGAAACTCGAGTGATATTCCGCAAAAATCTCGACATCAAGTAGAAAAGACGCTAGCTGCAAACTCAGGTACGTACAGTGCTTATATCGTTGCTGCTGGGTCTAGGACCTTGAACGTTGAAGCAATCTGAAATTTACCTACAGTGGTATCCGATCGCCATTGTATGGATACCGGATGCTACAATAGGAGTGCGGGCAGTGAAATCAACTTGGATATTTTTTATGATGCTACAAAACGTCGCAACCTCGTATAACTTCGTATAACGAAACACGTCTTTGAGAACTGTTTTATTTGAATTCAGAACGACGATTGGCCCGTTTTTTTTATTTGACTTGACTTTATGTTGCTGATCCGAAGTCCTCACAACTTAAACGGGGGTGCTGTCGGGGCGAGCGCCCAGGAGGCAAATTGCTCGAAGAAGCTCCCTAGGGAGTTTTACTTCGGCTGGACTGTTGCCATGAGAGAGGGATGAGTCTGATGATGCCCACCATAAGGCGCATCAATGAACTAAATTGAGAAAGGGCAACAGGTAATATATAAAGCCCGAGTGGACGGCTCCCGGCGGACCGGGATCGGCGGTTCGAGGCAGCCTACACTATCTTACTGCCGTTTCGCAACGTGTTATGGCTGGCAGAGACGAAACGACGAAAGAAACTTCCCAGCAACACGCCTAGTCAATCCTGTAGGGGGGGCTATTTCTCCTGGCGTCCCTCGCGGGGACGTGGACAAATCATGATTGGCGGCAGCGTCGACGCCGCCGTCTGTGTCTGTCTGTCGGTGCCTGCGAGCCTGCTTTTTTTTTTTTTGAGGCGAGGGAAAATGCTAACCGATTTACGCACTCTCAGGGCCGTCACTAGGAAACGGCGCGCATCCATCGGGGGCGGGAACGCTAGCAATAGTATGCTTTGTTTGCGCTCCGTCCGCGATGGCTTGACACTGAGGAGTGTGGAAGACTCAGAGCGATGCCGCACGGGCGAGCAACCTCAATACCCACTAAAAACCCCCTCCTCCCGTCGACCCTGCGCTTTGTTATGAAAGAAAGACTGAGATATAGAACATAGTTACGCAACAGTCGATCCAGCGCAATAAAGTGCCTGGAGTGTGCCCTGGGAGAACACACCCTACTTCGAAACGGGGGCAGATGAATCCCTTGCGTTGCCTAGTAGCAAGGGGCCCCTCGTACCGGAACCTAACTCAGGGAGGGAAGTAATGCGCGTACCTGCCTCTCCGGGTGCTAGCTGAAGGCCGGCGACCTCGGGTGGAGACATTAGCACGCGCTGCAGGACTTCGCTCCCTATCCCTTTCTGCGGCCTCTTTTAGAGACATAACCGCCTCACAAAAAGAGACCGCAGACTCCCAGCGGTCGTCGCTGTGCAACATGGCCGTTACCAAGTCGCCAAGCGATCGGACGGCTCCTACGTGTGTCTCGAGCTCGAAACGCTGAGGCGTCCATGCAGCGCACTCAACAAGCGTGTGGAACGCCGTATCGGGTGCGCCGCATTGGCGGCAGTCCGGGGAAGGCAAGCAGCCCACAATGCGAAACAGATACTGATCGAAACAACCGTGTCCGGTCAGTATCTGAGTCGTCCTGAAGGTCAGGGTTCCGCTGGTGCGGGTCACCCATCTCTCCAGCTGCGGCCTGATTGCATCCACCGTATAGCCGCCGGCCACAGGGTGTTCGAGGTCACGAGACCAGGCGACGAGGCAGCAAGCGGTCTCCCGTTTCCTGACCGTCTCTAATTCGACTTGACAAAAGGTCAGTCCTCTAGCTAGGGCATCCTGCCGGGTGCGACGAACTCTGGACAGGACGTCTGCCTGGAGAGGCCAGGGCAGCTCGCCTGCCAAGAGAGTCGCCGCCGACCACGACACTGTGCGGTACCCCCGTATGGTCCTCACGGCCAGAACCCGCTGCGCGCGGTGCAGCAGGGTTCGGTTGTGGCGGTGAAGCGAATCGGACCAGACGAGCGCACCGTAGAGTGCCATACTCCTCAGGATGCTGGAATAAAGCTTCCGCGTCGCACCCCCCGGCCCCCCCACGTTAGGAAGAAGCCTGGAGAGTGCGCCCGCGGAATTCACAAGTTTGGGAACTAGCTGCTCAAAGTGCGCTTTGAACAGCCATTTCCCGTCAAGAACTAGCCCAAGATATTTCATCGTGGGCCCTACTCTAATCGCCACCCCCTGAACTGTAACGGACAAGTCCGGGGGAGGATTCTGGAATTTCCTATGGAACATGACGGCCTCCGTTTTCGCGGGGGAGACCTTCAAGCCCAGCCTAGCTATTCGATCTACGACGATCGCCAACCCGTCGTTGGCGACGTCCACGGATTCCGCAAAAGACGTGGCGCGTGCCGTGAGTAGGGTGTCGTCCGCAAAGCAGATCAGCCCTACCCCGGGCCGGACCGTCACCCGAAGGATCCAGTCGTAGCCTACGTTCCAAAGGATCGGCCCGAGGACCGACCCCTGTGGAACGCCGCACGCGACACGTCGCCGACCTAACACGTGATTGGCGGACTCACCGCCCTCCCAAAGGATATGCCGATCTCGCAGGTACTCGCCCAACAGCCTCGTGAGGTACGGGGGGACTCCGTGCGCGCGGAGCCCTTCCCAGATCGTCTCATGAGGGAGGCTGTTAAAGGCGTTCGCTATGTCTAGCGACACTGCAAGAACGACGTCCTTCGCTTGGACGGCTTCGTCCGTCAACGTTCGCAGCGTCTCGAAGGCGTCCATCGTGGAGCGCCTCCGCCGAAACCCGAACTGCGTATCTGATAGCCCCGGCTCCACAGCGTCTAGATGCTTCACAAGCCGCTCCGCCAAGATCTTCTCGAAGACCTTGGCGACCTCGTTCAGCAGCACTATGGGCCTGAAGGCGGACGGATCGTTGGGAGGCCGACCTCCCTTGGGATTAGGCACAAACGCCCCTCTTTCCATTGCGACGGGAACCTACCTGCGCGAATACAGGCTTCGAAGAGGTCCCGCAGCTGGCTGCGTAGGTGTTTTGCAGCCAGGAAGAGGAGTCGACCTGGAACCCCGTCGGGCCCCGGTGCCGTCTTCCTGCCCCGGAGCCGGTCCAGGGCGACGTCTAGCTCCCCCTCGGAGATGGAGTGAGGCTCCTCGTCCGTGGGGGTGTCGGGAATGGGTGGACCCATACTGGGGGGAGTGAAGATCCCCGGTTCCGGGAAGAGCCCATCGATAACCGACCGGAGCACCTCGGGTTCGAGCGTTTCCGTGACCGTGGATGTGCAAGGCCGCAACGTTGCGGGCCCCACGGTACGGGCGCCCCCAAGGGTCCCGATCGAGCGTCTCGAGGAGCTCGGCCCGAGACCGGGCTTTCGATCGCAATATTGCAATCGAAAGGGCCTTTCTGGCCTCTCTAAACTCGCCCACGAGTCCATTTTCCGCGACGAAGTCCGGAGGACGGCACTGCAGCGTTTGAGCCTGTGGCTGATGATGCGAACTGCCTTTCGCATCTCGCCCAGCTCCTCGGTCCACCAGTGGACCGATTGCTTGCACGGAGGCTGCCGCTTGGAGACGCGTGGCATCGCAGCGTCGCAAACCCTGCCTGCGAGCCTGCTGTCCTAACCGCGGGCGGGCTGATCTGGGTCGCCGTTTTGTAATAACGTCAACCCTGTCCGTGAGGACGTTACGCGGACGTCGCACGAGGACCTTTCTCTGAGGCTAGTAATCGGACGCGGGACTGCCCGGTACACAGCAGGTTTACGGTATTTATACAATGTTGTTTATACCAAGTACCTTCATTATTTTAAAATCTAAAAAACTACAATTTATTCTGATTAGTTATTACACAAATTATCAAGCACTTCGCCCTCACTGGTGGTAAAAATACTATAATTTATGGTAACATGTGTCCGTACCCCTACTTTTTGCCAGAAGGGGTGTATTACTCTACGCATCCAGGAACACAAAGCAGCGAAGCGTTAGGGCCTTAATTGACTCAACATGTGCAACGGGCTTAAAGATGATTACTATAATGTAATCTCCTACATAAACTCATCATACTTCTAGGTAATCGTAAATTCATACTATCTTTAAAATGTATATTAATGATGTTACGAGGCGTGCGCAATCGGAAATGATAGTTGTTCAATACTTCTTTGTAAGTAATACGCAGCCAAGACAAGAATATGTGGATGAGTTTATGTGAAATAAATTGGTACACAAATCGGTTATGAGTTTATTGATTGGCATTATTATGGCGAGAGATTACTCTTTCACTTTTCCAACATACTATCGTTAGTTAGTCCACGCACAAATCACAATGAAAGATAACTGAAGGGTGTTGATATTAATTTGTGGAATTTTATTTTCAGAATATGTGTGTGTGTGTGCATGTGTGTGTGTGTGTGTGTGTGTGTGTGTGTGTGTGTGTGTGTGTGTGTGCGCGTGCGTGTGTGTGTCTGTGTGCGTGTGTGTGTGTCTGTGTGCGTATGTGTGCGCGTGAATGATAGTGTGTGTGTACGCGTGTGTAAAATGTAGTTTCTTGGTGAATTATTCCTCTTGGAGTAGTCAAAGGAACCCCCTCTGTCTCATTAATTAAACGCCTATAATTTGAGTGATGCCATTGTTACATAAGTTTGGCTTTCGCCCTAAATCTGTTTGTTTAACGATTATTTTTGAACATAAATATCGCTTTTATACTTATACTGCCTAGTAACACAAATTAGCAGCCATATTTTAAAAGAAGAAAAAACGGAATACGTTACACAAAGACTGGGTCATTCTAAATTCAAACATTTGAAATTCAAATTGGATTGCACACGCAGTAGCAATCTTATTGTAATAATGCGGAATACCGTCATGTCATTTAATTCACAAAAACAATATTATTTATCCCTATTATATTATAAATGCGAAAGTAACTCTACCTGTCTGTCTGTCTGGCTGTCTGTCTGTTCCGTTTTCACGTAAAAACTACTGGACCGATTTGGCTGAAACTCAGTATATATATATTTTCGATGCCGAGAATGAACATAGGATACTTTTTATCCCGAAAAATGGGATAGTTTCCGGGATAAAAATATATTTGTCTTTTTGTTTGTTATGCTTTTACGGAAGAACTAATGGGCCGATTTGGCTGAAATTCGGTACGTATGTAAATTAAATACCGAGGGTGGACAAGGGATACTTCTCATTTTGGCCTTTTCGGTAATTTTGGCCTTTTTGGTTATTTTGGCTATTTTAGCCTTTTTACTCATTTTGGCCATGTCGGTCATTTCGGCCTTTTTGGTCATTTTGTCCTTTTTGGTCGTTTTTGCCTATTCCTTCATTTTGGCCATGTCGGTCACTGTGGCCTTTTTGGTAATTTTGGCCATGTCGGTCATTTTGGCCTTTTTGGTCGTTTTTGTCTATTCCGTCATTTTGGCCATGTCGGTCACTGTGGCCTTTTTGGTCATTTTGGCCATGTCGGTCATTCCGGCCTTTTTAGTCATTTTGACCATTTTGATCATTTTGGCCTTTTTGGTCATATCTGCTATTTCAGTGATTTAGGCCTTTTTGGTCATTTTGGCCATTTTAGCATTTTTGGTCATTTTGTCCATGTCGGTCATTTTGATTCATTCATGACCAAAATGTCATACTTTTAATCGCAAAAATAAAACTAAAATAGATGAAAGTTTGAGTGAGAGACTAATCGTTTCTCAAGTTTATAGATATAAAAATTCATAATCTATAGAAAAAAGTGCGATAGTAACTCGATCTGTCTGTCTGAATACCGAAAATGGACATAGATACCTTTCATCCCGGGAGATAGGATAGTTTGCGATATAAATAAATTAAAAAAAAGTAAATCTTATGAGGGCAATTAGCACCAATATAAAAATATAAAACAATTTAACCTGTTTTAACGCCGGCTGTTTAAACAAGAGGTACGCACTAGAGTTTGACCCGCGGAGCCGCGGAGTAATCTCTAGTTATATATAAATTTTGGTCATCGCACTTGGTCTATTTAGTTGACGATTATTTGAATTTTTTTGTCATGCTGGCCAACAAAACAAACTTAACAACGTAACAAAAATGAGCATCCATATTTAAAAAAGAACAAAACGACAGAACAAAAATCACATAGACACAAAATATATCATTATAAATTCAAACATTTGAAATTCAAATTCTAGTGAACACAACTCGGCAAGCAATCCTATTGTAATAAGATCGAACACAGTCATGTAAAACCACAAAAACAATATATCAATACTTCCTCTGAGAACAAAAGCGTTAAAACTATGAAATAACAGTTAATCAAGCGTTGTAATTATAATAACTATACCGGTATTTATACAAGGTACGTTGTGAACAGTAGCCGAATACTTTCTCCATTCACCATTGTATTGTCTCAGTCACCGTTCATTACTCCAGTTTGTGTCCGTTAAACTTGGGTCAATCGGACAGACTGTTAAGATGAGACGTATTGACAGATACGAAAAGTCTTCTTTGATACCCTACTAAAAAACAATATTTTGGATATCTTATATAACGTAATGAATCTATCTCTATAAATATTATAAACGCGAAAGTTTGAAAGAATGGATGAATGGATGTATGTTTGTTACTCTTTCACGCAAAAACTACTGAATGGATTCCGATGAAACTTTACAGTTACTTTACAACCTACATATCAGTATAACAAATAGGCTATAATTTATAAAGATATTGAATTATCCAACATATAACGATTGTCCATTACCACGCGGGTGAAACACGGGCGCAACTAGTTTAAATATAACCTAACTAAACAAACAAACATTTGAGAAGTGCGTGTTTTTTTGCGAACAACGAAGACTTTCCACTGATTTCGTCAATTGATCACGGAACTATTAAAAAGCATTTAATCTATTTCTATTTGAATACTGTAAATGCGAAGGCAACTCTGTCTGCCGATCACGCTTTCACGAGAAACTACTGGTCCAATTTGGTTGAAATTCAGTAATGTCTAGTTTCGACACTGATTACCGAACTGTTCATTTGTCTTGCTATTTTATGTCACTTATATCAAATTTGAAGCGGTAAGATAAATTTATAATTGGTAATATATAGAAACGGTCCAGACATTTAAAAAACATCTAAGTGTTTATTTCTTGTAAAAAAAACGTGTTCGTCTCAGGACGCTCAACAGAAGTGATTAATTCTAAGTCTTACTTAAAGAGTAATTCTAAGTTGGACTATATATCTAATATTGAAATTGTTTATCTTGGGAAAGCTTACTGCTTACTTAAATTTTATGTATATTAATATGATAATGTAAGGAAATGTTATTTTAAAACCTTTTTTGATTATGAAATATATTGTATTCTTAGTGACAATTCTTGAATATGTAAATTATTAGTAACATAATTTAATCTAATTACCAAAATACGGCTAGCGGTGTGGGTTAGAGTGAGAGAGGAGGAACTTGCCTATCGCTTCCATATGCATGAGAGAAAGGGAAGCCAGACAAACTGGCGCCGTAACGCGTTACGTAACGAAGCGGTTTATCCTCCCATAAGAAATTATCATTTCAAAAATCTTGAGTATGATATACCAAAATGATATAGTTATTTCGCAGTTCTGCTATTGCGATATCTAGCGCCTATTGACGTCTTTCTCTCAACAAACATAGCACTGACCGCGTCACACACTATTCAAGTCAGCTTTAAGTCTCGCCGCTAACATCCTGAGTTTCGTCGGAGGAGACAATCGGTGGTCGATGGCGCCCGCGACACTTTCACCTCGCCATGCACCGCGAAATCCAGTGCTCAATCGACCGGCCGACCGCCCGCAATTTGTATAATTTCATACGATTATCAAATGGAATGGAAAATGTTTCCGTTTGCATCACCATTGCCGTAATTCGGCGATTATAATCATTTTTAGGGTTTTTATAAATTATGGCAAATACATAACCGCACTATGCCGTAATGAATTCGTGAAATAAGTAAATATTCGAGGTGGATTCCACACAGGTAAATGGGAATTGATTTTTTGCAGTGTATTTAGTTATGTTGGGGGGGAGGGGGCGTTATTCTTATTCTTCTAAAGCCGCAAAATGTATGCAAGTAAACCTTGTCTTGTGATCACTAACAGGGGCCGCCAAACGGCGGACCGCGGACCCATTTTCTGCGAACCGCGAAAAACTTCAATTTTCTCATTGATATGTTATTCCTTTGTTATTTTGTAATTACATTTGTTTAATAAATATTTTTTTCTATAAAATGTTGTGCAGACCGCGATGGTCATTTCATTTCTTAAAACGGGCTCCGAGCGAAACTAATAGGTGACCCCTGATCTATAAAGTAGAAAATTCTAAAAACATTAAATATCAAAGAATCTTACATTGACACAGAAAATTTACTTTAACAAGAAAGTTATGACAAGCATTTTTTTTTAATTAATATGTTTCGATTACAAATTTTTTATTAGGTGCCATACCCCTTGTAACTCAACGAGAGTGCAATTATCGGGGGGACCAGCTATTCCCAGCCAAAGGAGAGGCCCGCTTCAAGAAGAATACCGAGATATTATAGTGGGTATTCCGGGAAATAGCCGTCGAGCTCCACACTAAGCCACTTTTGTGTTCCAACAGTCGGGTATTCGTAAATGAATTTCACCTCAAAAATATACCTCATGGTGGTCAGCTATTACAACCACCTCACGCGGATTGCTGAAACGAACCTCTTAGGTGGCTAAACGTAAGCTCGAACGAGGCTTTAGGATTTGTCACTCAAATGCATTGAGTTAGTAAGTCAATGCTCAAATGTCAAAAACGATTAAAGTGCTTGTCCACTACGTATTGCACACTGTATAAAGTTCGATGCACACTTGATCAATGTGACATCGGTGATTATAAAATACTAGCAGTACCCGGCACACGTCTTGCCCTTAAAAAATAAAAATCTAGAAACCAATTGCGGCGCCATCGACCAGGACCAATTGTTAATGTAAACCATTCTTGAATCTACTTGAAAAAACACGAAAATAATTTCACCTAAATCCTGGAACACGATTGCAGCGCCATCTACCTGGTTCAAAATTGAATCTAAACCATCCCGGGGCCCACTTGAACACTAACAAAAATCGTTCACCGAAAGCAGACAAATGGAAACGAGTTTAAATGCAGTCACCATTGCCGAAATCGACTGCGAAAGATCATAACAAATGAATGGCTAGACTGATGTTGTGACTGATGTATTTTTAATGATATTTTTTTTTGATGAATATCATAATTTGACTACTTATTATCCTATTCCGGACGAAGACAATTCCAAATACACAAAAATCATAAAAGTTGGTCCAGCCATTCTTGAGTTATAAATAGTGTAACTAACACGACTTTGTTTTATATATATACTACCACCCCCGGCAGACGTTGTCCTACTCTGAATAAATAAAAATCTAGGACCCGATCTCAGCGCTACCTACCGGTTCTAATTGTGAATCTAAACCATCCGGGAACCCACTCAAACACACAAAAACAGGAGGATCCTTGAATCCGATCTCAGCGCCACCTACCGGTTCCAAAGGGATAAAGAGTATCCTATGTCCGTCTCCTGGTTCTAAGCTGCCTCCCCACCAATTTTCAACCAAATCGGTACAGCTGTTCTTGAGTTATATATAGTGTAACTAACATGACTTTCTTTTATATATATAGATAAGATAGAGATATATTCAGACCTTAACAGTGTTTACAAGAAATCGGCAATGCACATGGTATCTTCGCACAATCAAGGTATATCAAAGCTATGTAAGCAAAATATCAGATTAGATAGTTGCCTATATGGCAATTCCCAATAAACAATGAGATAATTTTCCTGTTTATGAGTCCACGCAATTCTTAGAACCTGACTTCATAGATATACAATAATAGTGAATTGAATAACTTAATTCGCTTCTAATAAAAAACGAAACAATTTGTATGAGGTATTAATTTGTGTTTTCTTCAAATCGAAGAATTCTAAGAAGAATTGCCCAGTGAAAATATAATGGAAATCTCCTAAATTCTATATCACCAAATGTCGGCACAGGCGATCCTTCTTTGCGCGTAGGCAAACTGGCAAACGAGTCCACCTGATGGCAAGTGGCTATCGTCGCCCATGGACATCTGCAACTTCGAACCATTTATTATACAAACTCTAAAAACATTCGTAATTAGGGTTGCCAGATGTGTTCAAAAAACTCGGACAGGTTTTAAATGTTTTTTCAACACACTTGCTCAAAAAGTGGCTCTATGGTCACCGTAATTAGGCACAGAATGACACCCATAATCAAACTGTGACTAAAAAAAATTATAACTCACTAGTGAGTTATAGATTTTTTTTTAAATTTTATTGGTTGAGTTGCTTTGTTCTTAAAAAAGTTTTTATTAAAAAAAAAAGATCGTGTTCTTTAGAACAAATAAACTAATGTTCCTATTGCTTGCTCATTTCATGCAACTTCTTATT
The DNA here is from genome assembly GCA_949752895.1 of Dendrolimus pini. Lineage (NCBI taxonomy): Eukaryota > Metazoa > Arthropoda > Insecta > Lepidoptera > Lasiocampidae > Dendrolimus > Dendrolimus pini. The sequence goes on from OX457142.1 coordinate 16,089,288, forward strand.
TAAATAGATAATTTTAACTCGTACGTGTTTAATAAATAAAACTTTCACTCATATATTAAAAAAAAAACTCATATATCAAATTCCCCATTTTGTACGTGGCAGAACAGGCGCAAACCCTATGCGCGGAAAATAAAAAAAAAGCTCATCCCTTTAGTCTGTGGTCGATCGCAATGCGCGCGCATAGGAAAACTGTTATCTACTAAATAAAATGAGTTTTTGTTGTTATTTTATTCACAAGTGTGTTGAAAAACGTCGTATGATACACGTGTGTATTGATGATTACCGTCCTCGGCTCTCTTAAGACCCTCGCCTACGGCTCGAGTCTCAATGGCGCCTCGGCGGTAATCACCAATGTTACACACTAGTACCATAATGTACTATTATTGACATAAAAGGGTCCATCCATTAATTACCTCACAGGTTAAGGGGTAGGGGGTAGGGTACTAAATTTCATGACGTCACATTTCAAAAATCTAATATAGTTAAGGTTTAAAACATGAAATTTGAACTATTAACGAATAACTTCAAATTATTTCCAACTTTATCTGTACTAACACAGTGTTTAAGTTATTAAAAAATAATTTAAATAGATATAAAACTAATTACGGCAATTTAATAATATTTGTATGTAATAAAATTACAAAATATGTGACGTTACACTAGGGAGGGATGAGTCTCATGAATGTAACCAGCTGTTGCAAGGACAGGGGAGGGGTCTAAAAATAATGAAATTCGTATGACGTAATTTGTGGTTGGTCCCTAAATTTATTGAAAACTAACTTTTTGATTACTATTGCATCGAATGCTAAATTAAGAGTCAATCGCCTTTTTACACGCTTTATATTAGCTTCACTTGTATGTCAGTATGTCTGTAACCGACCTCGATTTTGTCCTACTTTGAACGATCAGATTTAATTCATACTTTGCACACCTGTCAAAGGTCGATGACAATGCAATAATATAGTATCATGGAGCTGATCTGATGATGAAGTGGGAAGGTGGCCATAGGAACTCCTGTACTAAACAAGATAGACCCTTCGTGTTTGGGCCCGTATGTTTATATCGCGTGACAATGCAATAATATGGTACCATGGAGCTGATCTGATGATGGAGTCGGAAGGTGGCCATAGGAACTCCTGTACTAAACAAGATAGACCCTTCGTGTTTGGGCCCGTATGTTTATATCGCGTGACAATGCAATAATATGGTACCATGGAGCTGATCTGATGATGGAGTGGGAAGGTGGCAATAGGAACTCCTGTACTAAACAAGATAGACCCTTCGTGTTTGGGCTCGTATGTTTATATCGCGTGACAATGCAATAATATGGTACCATGGAGCTGATCTGATGATGGAGTCGGAAGGTGGCCATAGGAACTCCTGTACTAAACAAGATAGACCCGTCGTGTTTGGGCTCGTTTTACTTGTCTTGGCTAGCACTCTGCTGCTACATGATATGCAGGATCTCAAAAGCTTGTATTTAAAAACATTTAAACAAAAATCAACTAAAAAATGAAAAATAAATAATAGTTTAAAAAAACTAAAAAAAACACGCTTTTATAAAAAATCCAACTAAAAAAACAAAAAATAAAATTTAATATAATATAAAAAAGCGTGGGGTGTATTCAATTAATAATATAATATCTTAAAAAGCGCTTTGAATACACCCCACGCTTTTTTATATTATATTAAATTTTATTTTTTGTTTTTTTAGTTGGATTTTTTATAAAAGCGTGTTTTTTTTATTTTTTTTATTATAATATATTTAATACTCGATACCACCGTTTTTAATACAGTTTTATTGCCTGAGATAGCATCTTTGAATTCACTGCAACTAGCAGTCATATTATTATTTAAAAAAACGAACAGTTCATTGTTACGATATTTATTGTCAGACACGAAAGTTCGACAGATAATTAACGAATTTGCTTTAAATCCGGACAAACACAAAGAAAGCCGGACATCTGGCAACTCCACTCGTAATGCACCAAATATGCACCCGATACACTACTACAGCAACTGCAACCTTCCACAATTAATTGTACAGCCGTCACGGTCATTGTCCGAACGCGTGTTACGTAAACCGGAACGTTGTGTTACGTAAACAAACATTCACGCATTAATTTACACCGCTACAACGTTGATTGGCGACTTCGGCGGCAAGGCTAATTGTTTTATCAGCCGATCGTCGGTTCAAATCAGCGTTTATTAGGAACTAGCTTCCAACCGCGAATTCACTCGCGTTGAAAAAGGATATGTATGTCCTGAAATGTGTGTCTGTTTTGAGGAAAGGTACGAGAAGAATGAAAGTTGATGTGGCAAAAAAAGTTTTGTCAGCATCGTAGCAGGTGCAGAGTACAATACTCTTTATTGTACACCAACATTATATAGAAATAATAATAAAAAACTTCGTTTAAAAAAACCGACTTCAAAAACTAAAAAGTATTGGAAAGCTTAGTCATTTTCAAAATATAGTAATTTTTATGTTTTGCTTTGCACCGACTTCAAGATGTTTTAGATAATATATATTAATAATAATAGCTTTAGAAATAAGTTATTTTATAGTTTTTAGTTTTTGAAGTCGGTTTTTTTAAACGAGGTTTTTATTTTTTATTTGTTACTTTTTAGTGTCTAGCTATGTATGGGTGGACCAACGAATGGTGCCGCGCTTCTTAAAAAATATAGGTCCCAAGAACCGGAAACAAAAAAATGTTCGTAAAATGAAAACTACTGGGCCAAACTATGTCAAATTTTTAGGGGACCACATGACAGCTATTCCGCGTCGAACACGCGTAAATCGGATCATAAATGACGGAGTAATCGGCGAACATACATAAACAAAAAAAGCAAAAAAAAAGATCCTGACGAATTGAGAACCTCTTCCTTTTTTCCAAGTCGGTTAAAAAACAAACAATTAGTTTCAGATAATAATTATATTGGTACTCTCAATTCGTCCACGGCAATTATAAACATTTGGCTAGTAGAATAGAGTAATTTATTGATCAACTGTGTATATAACGGTGGTATAAATAGTATGAAGAAGCAACAATTGGCCCAAAATGAGAGCGCACAATAATATTTGTTACCTACATAATTACAATTAATAATTATGTCATAGGTAAATTGATCACTACATTTTCACTAATTTTATATAAACATTATTTTTAGAGATTTTTTACATGACAGCTACAAGTAAAAATTTCGCTATCATGTCATTATATTACTACTAGGAAATCTTGAACTTGACTTGAATTCCCGGGACACAAGGTAACGCAGAATTATAAAATACCTAGATACGCTAGCATTTTTGGCGTTGCAAATATGGAACAAAAATTGAATTTTCAAATGTAAAGCACCAAAATCATTACACGTTGCTAAGAGAGAAGTTTAGGACTGGCAGTTCGCCAGATTCGATCCACGTACCGGTAGAGGTTCAACGATGTTCGAAGCCGTATTATGCGAATTCAATAACTGTTTCCTAGAAACGACTTAACACCGCCCCCGTCCTGTTGTAAGTAAGGGAAAAATATACGAGAATATACTTTCAGATTTCGTTTCGCAACACGAGTCATAATCTGATTTATCCTTTGAGAATAAGACGTATTTATCTCACGGTTGGAAAGTAGACTGTGGTGGAATAATAAAATATTGGGCAAATTCCGTCAGTCCACAAACTATGAATGGTTCCATAGAGGTGACGTCTACTGTATTCCACATTTGTTTATGGAATCATAGAAAAAGTAGAGGTTACCTAAATATCTCATAACTACTCAATGGATATTTTTTAAACCAATTTTGTTTGATAGTATTCTTAAGTGCAAGGAGTCTACATACCCACGAAATGCATGCTTGACGTCGTAAGGCCTGACACGCACACCAGTAATCTCACAATTAGGGATGTCATAGACAGCGCGAGGTTGAGAACAAAAAGTAGGAAAGCAGACGCCGGGCTTTGTGGCAAACGCTCCGACGCAACCGGAATTTAACCCCAGAATGAAGAGTGGCGTATTTTTAAGCACAATTCAAAAGTCTGAGGAGGATAGTTTTTACAACTTTGTCTAATATACTCAACACCAACTATTTCCAGAAATAGAAATTTCATCAAGAAACATCTTGGTGATTGTATCAACACCACCACACCTCCGACCAGAATCAAACTCGAGTCATTTGAATGAGACGCCTTACCCTTGGCCATTGAACCACCACGAGTCATACAAAATTTACGAGTTCCAGGAATCAAATGAACATCAATTACAAATGTTACATATCACAGCGAAACTACATAAAGGTTTATTAAATTACACATTTTATCTTTACTCCATGTATGAAAGTGTATAACAGACATAGGTTACGACCCAACTTGTGTAAACATACGTGCATTATTATTGTTAACATTATTTATTTTATTGGAACAGCCGGAAAGCCGCTTTCCTGTTATGTTGTACGCTAGATAAACATTGCACCTATGCATGGTAAGTTCACAGTTCGTAGCAAGCTTTTATAAAACGTTAACATTTTAAATAATCTCTTATTACATTTAAATGTAGATATATACCGAGTATAAATTAGGTAGGTTTTTTTTAATTGCATGAGATCTGCAGACAGGCAGACGGCCCACCGGATGGAAAGCGGTTACCATCGCCTATAGACATTTTTAACGAAAATATCGAAAAAACTGAAAAATGATATTTTTTGTGAACCTTTACAAAAAAAAAATTAATTTTTAAAGGGTTTTTGGAGTGGAGCTACGAAGAAAAAATTATAGACTTTCGAGAATTATCGTGGTCCCAAAAAAGAAGTGACAAAAAAAGGCCTGCCTATATGTATTCATTTCTCACCTTATCCATTCTTGTTACCCCACACATCCAGCTCAACATTCTCATCTCAGCTGAGTGGAGACGTTTGTGGTTTATCACTATAGTGGCCCAACATTCGGACCCGTATAGCATGACTGGTCGTATGACAGATTTTAACACCATTGCTATTGTTACAACCTAGGCGCCGACAAAGACAGATTTGTAGAAGCACATTTATTACCCTTCGGCATTTGAACTATTAACTAATAACATTGAAATTATTGTAATCCTTTTATGATCGTCTTCTTTTGTTTACTTATTTATTGGCATACGTTTCTAGAGAGCGGCCTATTCTATTGTAATCGTTTACAGCCGCTTGCGGCTGTGGTCATTAGCCAGGTGTTACGATTTTAAAGTACAAACTGATTCGAAGTTCGGTCCACGTTGCCGGGCGGGCACAGTGCATTTGTGCAGTATAAAACGATGGCCTGACTGAGGGAAGGGCGTAGTTGAGCGAGAACCACGATCAAAGCGAGACGTGTGTACTACAATCGGGAATCTTATAGTGACGGACTTTTCGCTTTTTATTGAATTACGACCTTCTGCATTATGTTTGGATTTGTATTCAGTTATATTTGTACCCGTGTTATACCTGTTTGTATAGTTCTAATAAATCTTATAACAATTCCAACGGTATTTTAATTCGAGTGTCGCAACTTGTAACACTATGATATTTAACATTACTTGTATGGAATTTATGTGAAACTTTAACCTGGATATATCATATCTTATCCATAGCTTAAACTTATAATTCACTCATTCTTAACCACGAGATTGTAACATCCGTTACACGCTTCGTAAAAAGCACAACAATGAATTAAGAAAGTGAATTACGCAAGAATAATAATAATAACTGATCAATACATTGAGCTGTCGGTTTATCAATCGATGAGTGGTACTTTCGCTAAAAATTACACAACACTTAAGTGATGAAAGTGCGCTGTCGTCTGTACGTTCAGGGTTGATTGCAACTTTCTAAGGAAACGCTCATTGCATCGGAATTGAACGATTGCAAGATAACTTCAATCTGTTACAAGTACTTATTGTATCAGTGTAGTCATTTATTTATTTTTGTCACAGATTAATTACAATGAGGTTGACATTACAAATCTATAACCGATAATAGTGAAAAGTGTGTGATTGAAATAAATGTATATAAATAAAAATGAACCGTAGAAATGTATTCGAGCATAACTTGAGAACTCCTTTACCGATTTTAATGCAATTTTTTGTGTCTGTTTGAGTGGGCCCAGTGTGGCGTGCTTTCGTTTCGGAGGCCAAGACTCACTTTGGCTCTCTGAGCCAACGGAGTTAGTTATATCATGGCGTATATGGTCATAATGCGCTTTATAACTTTTAAACTCAATATTACGACAACATATAAAATCCGATTTGATTTTCAGAAAACTTTCACTTTCTGCCAGGACTGGTTACGTATGCACACCGTCGAGAGAATTGTAAACGTTGAGACAACAACATTTTTGGGACGAACCCAAATTCGAACATCTGCTCAAACCGGTCCATTTGGTGTTATGTCACTAGTGTTGTTTACGTTACTTACATTATATTAATATGCATGCATCGACGGAAATCAAAATTAAACTGAATCTTAAAAATGTAGGCAGACAAGTCTTTGTTGTTCTGCAGAAAAGCTAAATGTGAAATAGACCTAATAAAAATAAATATAACTCCAATCAGAATATCCAAAAGGTGTTTTATTGTATACGACACGGTAAAGGTATTTTAATTTTTTTTATTGCATGAGTTCAGCAGCTCACCTGATGTAAAGCGGTTACCATCGCCTATAGACATTTGTAACACCAAAGGTGTACCAATGTGCTACCCCTCTCTACAGCGAAACTGGAACCTAACCACTCATGCCGGAACACAACTCAAAGTTGTTATGGCGGCGTACTCTAGACGAGAGGTGGGACCCATCCTGGTTGTGGGTTGTTTTGTCGCCTCTCACGACAGGCCGCCCGGCCGCAAGAAATTGTATTTTTTCTCCGTTCCTGCTCTGATAATTCTTCTTCTTATGGTTGTCCTTATCTACGGGTATTTGATTGTTTTTGCTCACATGTGACACAACGAAATCCAAAGTTTATGTAATCTTTTAAGAAAATTGGTTATGTCGCAAAAGCCAAACTAATTTTCATTCAACAGGACAAACCTTGTAATTTAGATAAGAAAACTTTATTTCCGTAAAATCCATTTTCCACCAGCGAGTTACATGGGGGACAAACGGTATACCTATGCTGCCCCCACCAGGTCTCGATGGAAAGGGTAAGCTCAAGAAATGATCTCTAAACGTTGTGAGAATTGACGCGTATGCCAATTACAATAGCATTGCGCGGGACGTCCCGATTCTCAGGGGTCTGGGGACGCGTCCCGATTTGCACCTCATCGGGACATTATTAATTCTCCTGCTAAATCAATAAAATGAAGAATTGTTTATTAAAAATATAAGTTTTTAAAAAACATTTTGTTTTGTTACTTCCGATCCACTACCCTAAATGCCGAATTCGACGACAAATTCCGAGCGAAGTGAAGTAGGAACGCCCCAAAAGCAGCCGAGAGTATGAGTGATGAGTATATGGCTTTCCTAGAAATATTTAGTAAAATATCCAACCAGTGTCTTAGTAGTTTGACTTATACATGGTGCATGCAAAACTACGCGCTTCCCTATTTTATTTACATAATAGTATAACGAAAGATGATCGATTATAATTGGGATTGTTTTTTGCGGGATACAATCTTAAGCAAAGCTACAAAAAAAGCTATAGACGAGATATAAAATTTAAAAAAAATGACTAACAGAGGCCACTTTAATCGATCTATTAAACAACTAAAACAAATAAAGGTGCTAAGCACATTACGAATCACATGACGAGACTAGACCACATACTGCCCAAACTGAAACATAACACTATAGTACTGATTGGCGATTGTTCACATCAGTTCGCACTCATGCCCAATTGAAGTAACATTAGCATATAATTGTCACCATTGTTATAGATAGATAAGCACGACATATTGTCATTGTAACACCTTGTTTGGCGGCGGGATGTGTTAAAATTTTTAGGTAGATTTTCACACCCACTAATATTGTTTTTGGGACAAAAAGTATGTCCTTTTTTTAACGAGGTGTAATCCGTCATAGACATACACACCCTATCGCACAAGGATGACATTAACATGTTGTTGGACTCCCGATGTACCATCGCAACGCCGTAATGTCCGAGTCTCGGGAATCAAACATGTTTATAGGATACAATCTATCTCCTTGCCCAATTTAATTGAAATCCACTCAACCGTTTAGTTCTGAAAAAATCACGAGAAGAGAGAATATCTCCACATGAAGCGATACAGAAATATTTATATGCCACGCTAAAACCTTCATGTTGGAGATATTATGTATAGATGTGTAGCCAAATTCAAATATCTCGGCTGCACAATCACCGACACAAACACCAGGGGATGAAATACTTATACATATACAAAACGCCCTGAGCTGTTGTGCAGCCCTGCATAAGGTACTGGTGTCCAGGCTTCTAAACAGAAAAACCAAAATTAGGATCTATAAAACCCTCATATGGCCCATCCTGATGTATGGGTGGGAAGCTTGGACGCTTACCCTCAAGCAGAAGAACCAGCTTTTAGTAGCGGAAAGGAAGGTTCTCCGTAATAATCTGGGTCCGACAAAGAGACAGGATGGTAGTTGGAGGGTCCGAATCAACCTTGAGATTCAGAATCTCGTGGCCGAGCCTAACATAATACGAGAAATAAAGGCTCACCGCCTCCGCTGGTTCGGTCACGTAGAACGGATGGGAGAGGATCGCAGCGTGAGGACAGCCTATTTGGGACGGCCAGTAGGTCGGCGTCCGGTCGGCCGTCCCAAATATCGCTGGAAGGACAGAGTGGAGGCCGACCTGTCGGAGCTACAAGCCCATAATTCGCAAGAGACCGCACAGGGCAGAGGAAAGTGGCATGCTCTAGTTTCGGAGGCCAACACCCACTTTGGGTCGCTGAGTCAACGAAATAAGTAAGTAAGTTAGTTCTGAAAACGTACAGTGTTTCTTTTATATTAGTGTGTTCATTTATGTTAGTGTGGATTCAAAGAGAATAAAATCTTATTTGTAATAGCAATATAATTAATGGACATCATTTTTCTTTACATATAAGCTATTCGTATAACAGACAGCTGCCATTTATTGTACTGATTGATGCAAATGCATTAATATATGACAAAAAGTCAATAACATTTATATACCGGTAATATACACCATTAATGTTCGTTCCTATATCTCACAATACTTATACATTGACATGCTTTACCGTTGGTAGAAATTTGACATTATTTGCTGTGAGGTTATGTCAAACTTTAACTAGTAAGGCCAACAAATGAAAAGTTTGAGTCCAAAGTAAAAATATAGCTCGATTTGAATCACAGTTTTCAAATTAATGTGACTAGTGCTGAGAAAGCACTATTCAAGTCGATTAAAAACCGATATAAATAAAATTAAACTATTAAAACACGGTCATAATCAATTAGCGGCCGATGTTTTAATCACCAGATATATAATAAAACCTTAATTGTGTACCTTCATCTTTAAGCAGTACCGTCATCATCTTATACTAATATATAAATTTGAAGACTGTTTGTTTGTTTGATTGAACGCACTAATCTCAGGAACTACTGATACAATTTGAAAAATTCTTTCAGTGTTAGATAGCCCATTTATCGAGGAAGGCGATAGGCTATTATCACGCTAAGACCAATAGGAGCGGAGCACCAATGAAGAATGTTTCAAAATCGGGGGGTTTTGAAAACAAATTCCACGCGGCGACGTCGCGGGCACAGCTAGTAATTAGAATAAGATTCGATTGAATCAATGCGGACATCGGCATTTCCAATTTTTTTTGTGACAATTTTCCGAATGCCACAATGCATAACAATGGGGGAAAAATTGCGCGCCATTGAGACTCGAGCCGTAGGCGAGGGTCTTAAGAGAGCCGAGGACGGTAATCATCAATACACACGTGTATCATACGACGTTTTTCAACACACTTGTGAATAAAATAACAACAAAAACTCATTTTATTTAGTAGATAACAGTTTTCCTATGCCCGCGCATTGCTATCGGCCACAGACTAAAGGGATGAGGTTTTTATTTTTTTTCCACGCATAGGGTTTGCGCCTATTCTGCCACGTACAAAATGGGGAATTTAGAGTTCTCTTTTATTACAGAGAAAAAAAAGTTATATATGAGTGAAAGTTTTATTTATTAAACACGTACGAGTTAAAATTATCTATTTAAATAAGAAGTTGCATGAAATGAGCAAGCAATAGGAACATTAATTTATTTGTTCTATACAACACGATCTTTTTTTTTGAATAAAAACTTTTTTAAGAACAAAGCAACTCAACCAATAAAATTTTAAAAAAATCACTAGTGAGTTATAATTTTTTTTTAGTCACAGTTTGATTATGGGTGTCATTCTGTGCCTAATTGCGGTGACCATAGAGCCACTTTATGAGCAGGTGTGTTGAAAAGAAAATAATTGTGTGCAGTCCGTCAGCTATCAAAGTCCTGAACTAGGTTTCAATTTGTAAACTACAGTTGACTTTGGTAAATTATGTAGGGGGTTTTCCTACATAGGAGCATAATGATAGCATGTTTCAAGATGATAATTGTTTAATGATTAAATTATGGTAATGGAATGATGATGCTAATGATTATGATAATGTCAGTGGCTGTTTTGTCGACTGACCGAGTACGGTGCTAATCGAGTACTGGTGCGAATATGTTATAACGCACGTGTCGGCGTAAACCGCTGACACGGCAATGTAAGGCTGTTGCTAGCCCCCACACGAGAGAAGAGAAGGAAGTGTGATGCTGATGGATGATTAATAGTTGGTCAATGACATGCGACAAAGATGATTCGAATTCTCGCTCTTCCTAATGCTAATGAATGTTACAAAATTTAATGAAACCTTTCGGTTACAAAATACATTCAAGGCTAAAGTAAACTTTGCATAATTTTTGAAATTCTCAACCCTATACTAAATTACTGTACTAATAGGGTTCATATTAATAACTAATTAATATACTCAAGTATATATCCAAACAGTCTTACAAAAAGCAGAGATCTAAGTATTTGCTCAGACTGCATGTGTATGCGTGAATGTGTGTGCAATCATGTGATTTTGTGATGTGTATGTGTGTGTGTGTAGATGTTTGTGTTCTTGTGAATGTTAATTAACAATATACTGGCTGATGCCGGCTTCTTCATCCGCGTAATTAAAGTTTTTTTAACTATCCCAGGGGAACTCTTGAATTTTTCGGGATCTTATATGTTGCCCAGGGATATAAGCTACCACCATACTACATTTCATTTAAATCGGTCCAGTCGTTTCGGAGATTAGCCCGTACAAACAGACAAACAGAGAAACAAAAAATTTGAAAAAATAAATTACTTCTATTTCACTTACATCCCCCTGACTCGGTTTTTAGCATTTTTTTTCATTGTACAGAAATTCGGCCTCTACAGTTTTATTATATGTATAGATTATACTCAGAAAATTAGTGCATTTATATATTTGTTTTTTATATTTTAATTTATTGATTGGTGATTGGATTGATTTTTATTGATTGGTTGATACAAAATGACTACGGAATATCCGATGATGTCAGTTACGTTTAGTACGAACTCCATAACATCTATGATTTAAACAACACTCACGCCTTTGTTGTCAACAGCCTATTTCTAAATAGAAAGTGTCGCAAGCTTCTCGGATGTTGTACGTAATGTAAAATCACCTTTTTAAGTAATTGTTAAGTGGGTGCTATTGTGACAACGGCAAATTGGCCGAGACGACAACACCCAACGTGACCGGCACAACCCTGAGCGTTGTGAAAACTGTCAACCATAACAAGTCAACTTTGGCCGGAACCAGTTGATTTTGAATTCTAAAAGCAGCCGAATAAAGTACAAAAACGCCGATGTAAATCAGTTCCTTCAATCCTTTCAAAAAGGTAAATATTCTCGAACTTTAATTCATTGGTACACGATGTATTCCGGAACCAAGAATGCGGAAAATAAACGACTGAATCGTTGAACATTGCAAAACATGGTGATGGTCAATTAAATTAGACCCAAATAGATAATCATGGCATTATATATACATCTCAGGCTTTATGTTGAGTATTTGAAGTATTTATTATGGTTTTTTATTGCGTACAGCAAACAGGCAAAAGTACCACAGGATAAAGAGTAATATTCACTCGGTAATATAGAAACCTAACATAATAGGAGAAATAAAAAATAAAATAAAAAAAGCTCACCGCCTCCGCTCGCTCGGTCACGTAGAACGGATGGGAGAGGATGGCAGCGTGGGGAAAGAATGTTTGGGACGGCCGGTAGGTCGGCGTCCGGTCGGCCGTCCTAAATATCGCTGGAAGGACAGAGTAGAGGCTGACCTGTCGGAGCTAGGAGCCAGTAATTGGCAAGAAACCGCACAGGGCCGAGAAAAGTGGCATGCTCTCGTTTCGGAGGCCAAGACCCACTTTGGGTCGCTGAGCCAACGGAGTAATAATAGTAATATTGAAGAAGGTCAGACTTTAAATCAATTTATACGATTCTCGTATTAAGTCAGCACTGGTTTTGTTAGAATTTGAAGTCAGTAGCTGGAACAAATGGCATATGTCCATGGGCGACGGTAACCAACTACCACCAAGGGGTCCGTTTGCCAGTTTGCCTACAAGCAAACATTTAAAAAAACAATATAAATGCATTTATGCTAAAACACAACCCGAGATTGTTATGGCAGTATGGTTTAGATCAGGGTTGGCTGTGGGTGATAATGTCGCCTCTAGCTACAAGCCATCCAACTACAGGAATCAGTATTCTTGTTTTGTTTCTGCACGACGACCACCATTCCTGGTCTAGAGTATGCCGCCATAACAACTTTACGTTGTATTCCGCTATCAGTGGCCAGCTTGCAGTCCCCACATCAAATCCAGCAGACCATTGACGACACGTTTGGCGTTGCGATGTCTATAGCCAATGGTAGCCACTTTCCATTTGGGCCCCAAGTCTGTAAATTTAACAAAAAAAAGCATGCCACTGCTAGTCAAGATACACGCGACTGACAAACGGTTCATCCGTAGTCTCTAAAATTCACATTAAATCAGTCTCGGTCAAATCAAGATTAATTTAATATTGACCCGCGATGATTTTCTAACTAGAATAGAATATTCTTTATTGCACACAAGAAAATAATAATACCTACACATGAATTAAGAATCTTATAACTAGTACAATCGGCGGTCTTATCGCTATAACTAGTACAATCGGCGGTCTTATCGCTAACAGCGATTTCTTCCAGACAACCTTCTGGAGATAATTTTACATTTTTAATAATGGGTCGGTATTTCGTAACTAGTAACTACTAAAATCGTCAAAATTTACGGTTCCAATTCGATTCGATTACCAACTTAAGTTATAGATTCGGGGCTCAGTTGGGGTGTCAGACTGTCTCCTATACGCTAGAAATAAATAGAGAGATAACTTTTGACCAATATAATATGTTTTTATTTCTTCCACGGGTTGTCTGGAAGAGATCGCTTCTTAGCGATAAGACCGCCCATTGTGCACATTTATAATATTTTTAGGCTATAAGTTCATCTGTATTTTCTGTAATGGTGTACAATAAAGTGTTATCTATCTATCTAACTCTTAGTTTGAACACCGAAGCAGGGCAAGCATATATGAAACTAGCTTTGCCCGCGACGTCATCCGCGTGGAATTTGTTTTCAAAACTCCCCGATTTAGAAACATTCATCATTGGCACTCGTGATGATATTCCACCTATAGCCTTCCTTGATAAATTGGCTACCTAACACTGAAAGATTTTTTCAAATCAGACCAGCACTTCCTAAGATTATCGCGTTCAATCAAACAAACAAACTCTTCAGATTATATATAAAATTATAAGATATTTTATTCATAACAAAGTCACGCGTCAATTTCTATAATACAATTATGGTCATAATTAAAATAATGTATTAAGTCTATTAAAATTCCCCCGATAGGTATCTTACATGCATATTAATAATACATAAATATCCAGCATATTGCAAAAAATATGTCATGTATGTCATTCAAAACATCTTTGGTATGATGATTCAAAAACATTTGCGCAGCTATTAGTGAGTCATCAAAACACAGTAAACAATAAATAGAAACCATTTTTGCTTTAAAACCTTCAGTTAGGCACCCGATACATAGGGTGAGGGTAGCCTAGCTATACATTCCGATCGTTGTTTTATTATATCACTGGTTTAGAAAATGGGTCCCAAAATTAATAAAGTTTATTGTGACGAGTTACGTAGGACTCGAATTAAAATGCCGTTGGAATTACTATAGAATTTATTAGAACTGTACAAATACGTATAAAACAGGTACAAATATAACTAGACACTTTTATATTAGTACAAACTGCACGATTCAATAACAAGCGCAAAGTCCGTCACTATATCGCTTATCGAATGTACGTCTTACTCGTATCGTAATCCTCGCTTGACTGCCTCTCTCCGCATTGGGCCATTGCTTTATAATGCACCGATCCATACCTGGCAAGCTTCGCCGCAATGCAATAACAACAAGAACTAGTTCGACACTAATGACGGCCATAAAACAAGTACAATAACAATATAATGTTTTTCTTAGTTACAAATTCTAAACACAAAGTAAGCAAAAGAATTCCTAAATGTGGGAAGGTAATAAACTGCGCTTTACAACAGGCAGGTGTGCATTTCTTTGTCGGTATGTAACATTATAATAAGGACTAAGGTTTATAAGCCATTATTACACTACGCTGCCTACGATCAGCGTGATAAATAAATTGTGGTATGAGCGGTGGCTGCTCGCAGACTGAGGTGGTTGCAGTATTAAAAATACATTGTCCCGATGTGTATGATGTCTTTATTCTGTCTTGTATTAACAAAATAAAAATCTTATTTTATACTACATTATTGCTAAGTGTGCAAATTAACTATTGTGCGCTGGCCCCTTATAATAATCAATACGAATGCTTACATACTACAAAATTAAAAATATTTAGGTGCGCCACACACACCCTCTGTACCGATTGCCAAAATCACTGTATGTAATTAATCCTACCTAAATCACGGTAGGTCTAATAAGTGACCATTTGAGTACTTAATTGATTGGAACAATATACGCATACCGTATTAATATAAATAGGCATAGTTTCCTGTTCAGTACAAAAAGTTTAATTTAAGGAAAATATTATAAATATTGAATAAACAACAACGAGCCACCTTTAAAAATTATCAACAGACTATTAATAATAATTATTATAACCAAAGTTATTTTTGGCAAATTTTTAACTTTTTGTTAACTTCGTAATAGTTATTAAAATACGTTATATTCATAAAACAATAAACAAGCAACATGTGTTTGGAATACGCAATATTATATTTGGTATTAAAAATAATTGTACGTAAAAATAAGTGGAAGTGGAGAAACAAAATATTGGTAATATCTATTTAGCGATCATGTAAAATATTTGGTCTGAAATTAGCTTTAAAGGCGTTTATATATTTTTATGGCATAGCATAAAAAGGAAAATAGTTTAATTTCTACAATACTTCTGGAAACACAATTTGGTGAGCATTTGTCCATTCTGGTAGGTATTTCGAATTTATTGGTAGTAAAATAGGTGCATTTCTGGTAGGCGTTTAAACACAAGCCATACAAAAATACTGGCTGGTAGAAGGCTACAGACAAAAAATACAAATAATGACAAATAAATGAGTTCATCAAAGATATGGATTTAACGCCTGAAGAAGTAGTTGTTTTTTTTTAACTAACCGGTTTTAATTTACTTTCCTCATATTCGAAATGAAAAGCAGTGTTAACCTCGGGTGCAAGGCCTATTTACGCACTCGAACTCGTGCGCCAAACCATTTCATGCCTAAATAGGTCACTTTTACCTGTCGTGTTCCTGTAACAATCTACTATTTTTTATTGCGAAGCTGGCAAACAGGCAGATGGTCCAGGTCTTGGAAAGTGGTTACCTTCGCCTGTAGACGATTACAACAACAGGAGCAAAGCCAACGCGTTGCCAACCTTTACGGTGAGCTAAAGATGAAGCGAAAGGTGTTTGTCAGGATCGTCGCATGTAGATGCATGCATCCATTGTCTCTGCCTACTCCCATGGAAAACAGACGTGATAATAGATACGTAAAACATAATTGGGTTACATAGACCTAAATACCGACCCTAATTCTCAGACAAAAACTACTCGGTCTAGTCTAGACATTTAAGGCTATGTCGACCGTTTAAAGTACACAAAGCTCCAGTATTAATTCATTCCAACAAACTCCGGACTCACAGTGGATCACAAAGACCCTTAGAACGTGCTTTGGTATGACACGTCACGTCCTTTATCCAGGGTTGCCAGGTCGTGTAACACATACATACCTACAAAACGAATTCAAATTAAAAAAGATTTCTTGCAAGTGATTTTTAGCCGGAGCTTGAAACTATTATTTTGATAAATGTATAAATTTTGTTAAAAAATGATTATTGTGTTTTGAATAAATAATGTGGGTTTGTGTAGAGATATCAAATATTCAATGACCAGTTGCTTAGGTGGCGATTTTTATGGGTCCCATTTTTGCCAAGCGCTTATTTACTTGAAGATTATTCTGATATTTGATAATTCATGATACCTATACCTAATACTGACCAGAAACCGTTCGAAGTGATATGTAATTTTTTTTAAAATAAAATATTGCCTCTATTGATCCTGATGCATTGATCCTGATGCAAATTAAAAGTAATATGATTCCTACAAATTCCAAAGAAACGTTTTATCTTAGAATTGGGGCAGGTTACCAACTTGTTTGATAGAAAGTGATCACAATCGCTTAAGGGCTTTGCAACCTAAGGTATGTCATCAACATCCCTCTGGCCTCGAAGAACGATTCCACGAGAAATTTCCTTCCAAATCGTTTAACTCATAAGTATATACTTCAAAAGTAAATTACATGTTGTACATCTTAGATGGGCCAAACTTGTCCTACAAAATATGTAAAAAGACTTTACCTACAATGAAATTTTTAGTATACCAAATAACGAAATAAATTACATTGAATCCGATAGTTTTGGATGATGCAAATTAATGATCGGACGCTACGAGTCTTGATTAAAGCCATAAGCCATTCTCGTGGCTGTTTGCTGATTCACCACACACTATCATAATGCCTGATGATTCAGAATTCACACTGTGTGCCAATCAATTTCCGCGTGTACCCCACACTGTACATCATGACACGTTTCCTAACGGCGCTAGAACTGAGTCACTTGTACTAGTAGCACTTTATCTGTTCTTCAATATTATCGTTTAACACAGTGATCTGTCTGTTTATTAGATGAGTTATCGCCATTCTCATTAGAGTAATTAGTCCCTTTACGGTGTATTTGGCACACTTATTTGCAAACGCTACTTCTTGTGTTGTTAATTTCTAACTGATGCTGATCAGCACGTTACATATTTTCAATCTCGGAATAACAATTCTGCTCACACTGTTTAATAATACCAATAAAGAAAGAAATATAATGGAATCGATTTTTGGTGGAAATTTGAAGAGTTACGTTTTATTTTCACTATTATCTTTGTTTCAGTGTCAGTCAAAGATCTACCATTTGGCTGAAGCTGGGGTGGAAGATTATATGGATAGAGCATTAATTAACCTGGTGCCAATTGGCTTAAAAATGATTAGCAAACATTAATATTTATGAATACTCACACCAACGATTCAGAGCCTTATCTTGAAAAATAATAATCATGAAATCCTAGTTCAACTGTTATATTTTCTATCAATAATTTAGAAATTCATTCAATACGTAAATATTTCGACCTACTTTCGTGAAGATGAGCATGTGCCCTTTTTACAACATCTAACACCTAATTCCCTCTTTCAACAACTTTATGAACTATCATTAATAATAAGCAACCAAGTTGAAGGATATAGTTGCAGTCAGGTCATCGACCACACTGAAAAAACATTTCCGATTTGTGTCAGTCCGCACTGATTGCAAGTAACGGTACCAGAGATATGGGGCCGCGGCGCGAAAACGCTAGTTACTCTGTTTAAATTGACTCCTCCGAACGTGAGAGTAATCGCTTCAAGCTTTAATACAATAACGTGTTGTGGCCAATTATCTGTGTTAACGAGCTAGTTTTATTTGTGTATTGTTGTAGGTCTCGGAGGAATCGTTGCTATGTTGGTAGCTATTCAAGAAACTCGAGAATTTTCTAAATTTATAAATTAAAAATAATTACTTCCATTATTCCCAGTTCCACTGAAATCTGCAATATTTCCTATATCAATGATTTCTATTTCTCTAGTTTCATAACGCAGATTTTGTCAAACGTACCTGGATATTTTCCTTCATCTCTGGCTGTCATAAGCATCCAGAAGGTCTAAAGCGGTCGAATTTCGAAAATCGCTTAGTTTTTAGAAATTAATACGTGTCTAGATGTACTGGTAGTTGTATGTTGATACTTGTACGTTCATCATATGAAACTGCGAAAACAAACTCTTTATACCCTCTCTTCGACTTCTCTATATAAGTTTATGTATTTATATTGCTCAATATGAGTTTTCTTGATTATTCCTTTTCCTCTTTTAATTATAAAAAATCTTCAAATCTCGTTTTATAATTTCAAACAACAGTCTCTATCTTCTTTGCAACTACTTGATATACAATATTTAATTTTATTTTGATCAATATATGAAATAACGTTGGCATTATAGACATTAATATTACCTTATATATCTACACTTAATAAGAAAAGTCAATCAACATGATTTTTATATATAGTAAGCTAGTTATAAATACCATATCGCAACTGTTATTAACGTTAATACCAAAGATACAATTGATAATTTTCTAATGTAGTCCACGCCACAAATAAATAATTTTTTGATTCCACTCACGAAAAAGTGTCTCCTTAAACATAATGGGGCATTCTTCTTGAGTACAGTTGCGTAATATTATGGTCATTAACAAGATCTAAGTACATTAATTTATAACCTTATATAGATTGATCAGTGTAATACTCGCAATAGGTCTTCATTAAATTGACAACTGTAAGTTTTATACATATCTATAGAAAAAATCCTACTCTATATAAAATTTCTTGTTATTACTTATTATTTCTTCACGAACAACACTTGCGTTTTATATACTATTTCAAAACACATTACTTCTTTGAAAAATTTAAATTTTATAACAGTATTTACCATCTAAAGTCTTGACATGTGACATGAGTATGTTTTCTAATAAATAAAAACATGAGGACATTTGGATCACTGATGCGTGTAAATTATCTAACGCTATTTTAATCGAAAGTGGTTGGTTATCATTTATATTTAGCATTTGGTCATAAAGTAATTACATGAAACTATCTCATATTCAGAGAAAAGAATCGAATGTAATTAAGTTTTAGGAGTCAGCAATCAAAAATCTACACTGCAAGGCACTCGCGTCTCCATTATTACGAGTATAGGGGCTTTGTTTTCTAATCTTATTTACAAACATCCAGAAGGGGGCCACGTTCTGTCGATCCTACTAAGTAGACTAGTGAAACGTCCGAGGGATGATTTAAGCCTATCTTATAAACGTACACCACGTTACTTACCTGCTAATAGTGAAGGAATATATCGTGAGGAAATCTGCAGAACGAGATTTCCGATTTTTCAAACCCGTCAATCTGCTTCGAACATGGGTGGCAGGTGACAGTTTAACGGCTAAATGTAGCCCCAGTAAACCCATTACTTAGAGTTACAAAATATATACCTACTTAAAGATAATAAGAGCACAAAACAATTGATGTCAAGGGGACGCGCATCGAATGTGATATCGCAGACCATGAACTGTCAATCAATACGACAGATAACATTCAACACGTTTACCGCACGATTCATACAAAAAGAAACAATATCATTATTGAATTAGAAACGTGCGAATTAAATTTCGTGATTACTTCTGAAACAGAAACAACAATCAATCAATCAACATCAATTCTTAGGGATGTTGTGGTACAAAACTGAATTTAATTTCAACAAATTCTTAAACACGTATATACATACATAATGTATCGTTACTAGTGTCTCCTATAAAGGTTGAGATGATGGATATCTACTGACCATAATCTTGGCGCCTTTCGCATCAGCTACTTTCATCAATCCCTTGATACATACAGGTCTGTTTAAAATGCTTTTTTTACCTTCAAAATATTCTTTAATAGTTGATTGTTAAACCAGAGGTGAAAGTGACATATTTAGGCACGAGCTTAGCGAGGGCGCTAATAATTCGAGTGTCTCGAGGCCTTTCACTCGAGATTAACATTCTACTTTTCATTTCGAATATGAGGTAAGTAAATAAAACCTCATTAGTTAAACAAACAACTACTTCTCTAATTAAATCAATCATTGAATCCATATCTAAATTTGATGAACTCATTTAATACGTCACATATGAACCGTCAAGTTTTTTTGTGTGGTATTCTACCAGCCAGTATTTTTTGTGATTTAACAATAGCTGTAAAAAAAATTGGGTCATGAGTCGCATGGTTCAGTTTTCTAAATTTTTTGACAGCAGGGAGAATCGTTTCCCAGGGACCAAAAGTACTTTTTTCATCCTTGTGATTAAGCAACTTCCAAGGGTATTTTTAGAATATGAGAAATGAAAAGAAATATACGATGTGTATTGTTTACAATTTTTTCTTCTTGCTTTCATTTTTAAATAGAATCCACTATATTCAGATCAGTGACGTCACCAAGAGTATGCTCCCCTCCCATGTATAATTTTAAAAGTGAGTTACCATTGTACTTCTATTTTGTTTGTTCGTATGCACATTTCGATAAAAAATGTAAAATGTTATTTCAACACACGCCATTGTTTATTCTTGTTACACTTTAGAATATAATTCGCTGGGTTTCTATATTATCACGTTATTATCCGTATACCCACCTTACTTGACATTATTTGTATGGAGTTAAGCATCTCCTGATTGGGGATTTTCCCCCAAAAATTTGTTCGAGGTAAAAATTTGGGGTTGGTTGTCTTTGTGATTTCAAAATTCGAGTCAAGCACTAAGATGTGTGTAATAATGACGATGGTCTGGATGACATGTTACTCACGGTATAATAGTTTTAACTAATCAGAGATTAAAGTGTTTTTATATACTTTCTAGAGTGACAAAGTCTCACAGCATTTTATAGTAAAATCAAACCTCATATAGCAAAAATTCAACTTTAAAGCAGACCTTAAAGCGAATTCATAAAACATATATTCACATAACATAACTCTAAAAGCAATTAGCGTCATAGCGTTAATATGTGGCTATCAAAGTAGAAGAGGGTTGATGAGTAAGGAAGGAATTTAGGCCAACTACTAAGCCGCAATGTGTAGTAATCCCAGGGATCCTGTCTGTACTAGTTATGTTATGGTTTGGGAGGCGAGTAATGCTGAAAGATAAATCATTAATAAAGAATAAAGTATATTCTATACTATTCTATTTAACTTTGTCATCTGCTGTCCACATTATCATTAACTTCTATTTCACTTTCTTCTTTTCTTAATTTCATAACAATGTAGATACGTCCAAAAATGTGGTTTAAATCAGGAGGTCCCAAAGCAACCGCTTTTGCAGAATCACTTATTGGTGAAATTGACACATGTCTAGTTAGGTAGGTAGGTATATGACATAGGGATAAAGTTCTACTTTATTTTGATATTTGCCGTAATCGTAGTACGAATATATCCCGGGTCAACACATAAGACTTTAATCCCATCCTATGGGATAGACGAATATAGCCATTGCAATTTACCAACAAACGTGTTGCCACGACAACGTGAGCGAAATTCCGCTGGAACTACTACTCCTAGAAGTTGTTGGGGCTACTGTGGCGGTGCAGTGCATGAGGGATGTTCACAGAAGCGCGAATCGATGGCTTTGCGGCCATCATTAGAAAGAGATGCGCATCCCTACTGGCCCGCGTTCGCGGCAGCACCAACAGCATGCTCAGTCTTTTTGTAGATCGATGGGACTCGCTACTGCTACGTAAATGGGTGCAACTGCACACCCAGTAAGATGCACGAGTTTGTTTGTTTTCTGCCGCCTCGAGGCCCGGTGGCAGAATCCATACTTGAATTCATTTTAGTATACATATCCCTTTGACGTCGTGAAGTAGAAACATTGATAATAATTATAGTGACGCGGTTGTAATGCCCTAGTATTTGTTTTATTTATTAATTGTTGTGCCGTGAATTAATTTGTTCTTTGATAACATGGAAATAGTTAATTTTCATGTCACAACAATTAAACAATAAATTAGAACACCACACAAAGTCATAAACAAACAACAAAACTTATACACACACTCAAACCAACGCGCACTACCACCGCATTGCATTACACGCACATTTCACAACCAAACCAAGACACACAAAGAGCCTAAAAATTAATAACCCAAACACAGAAAGGAAAAAACAACACACATGGCACTAGATAGGATAATATATAAGTATAGACATAAGGCCCACACTGCACATGCACTTCCTCACAACACCAACACGTAACAGATACACTCTACACTAGTATAAGTTTACTATTAAAATTAGGATAAATTACTAATATAATAAGTCACTCGTAAGATACACTTCAACACAAATTAATTAATGTCACACACAAGAACTAAAATAATAAGCGTGTTAAATTTTAAAATTAAATCTAGAAATAAAGCTTTAAAAAAGGGTAAAAAAGTTTTATAATATAATATAAAATTGTATAATATGGAAATACTCCATTTTCTGCAATAAATGAATAATTATTATTATATAATTGGAAGACATACACTGTCGCTTTCAACAATGCAATCTCCAATAGTAAGTTAAAAATAACCCCCGATTTTGAAACATTCTTCATGCTCCCATCCTTTAGTCTTAGCGTGATGATATGTAGCCTATGGCCTTCCTCTGACTATCTAGCACTGAAAGATTTTTTCATATCAGACCAGAAGTTCCTGAGATTAGCGCGTTCAAGCAAACAAACAAACTCTTCAGCTTTATATATTAGTATAAGATTTTAGCTGTGGACTAAGCTAATTAGGTAAATCATTAGATAATGTAACTGATTATAAAAATCTTGTGTATTGTACCAAAATAATCTTCTAAGAAAAACAATGAATACAATGCAACACTTCGATGAATCGTTCCGATAACTAATAAAAGTTTAATCAAACAATTCAAATATTTCAATTAATATACGAACTGCAAAATGGCTAAAGTAGCGGGAACATTGCACACATGTTACCGTGTTTGTTTTGTATCCAATATCCACAATGTATGCCTCGCAACGCTCCACATACTGCGAATTACGTACACCATCTGCATTATATTATTTTACGTTCATAATCACGTATTTTATATTGCATGAATATAAATAAACTCAAAGCGGAGTTCGCGAACAATGTAAAAAAATATATTCGTAGATACAATGTTCACACACATAATTAGATGAGTTTTTAAATAACACAATGCGGCAGAGGTACCAGTACTGCAGACTCGGAGATTAAATTTAAAATTTCGTACTTAGAAATGGATAAGGGTCATTACAGACACCCGACATCCGACCAGCACCGGATCACATTGCTTGCAAGCTATCCACGCCCTATCGGCGAGTGAACCACTCGTTGACAACCCGCTGCTTATAGTGATTTACGTTTAGGCGCCATTCATTAATGACGTAAGGATGATTTTTTTGATGATTAGGAGGCATAACTTTAGCAAGGACGAGTAGATAGTGGCAGGCATAGTTTAGAACAAATTAGTCAATAACTGAATCCCTAATAAATTTATATTAAGTTTCTAAAAATAGATAAGTAAACTCAGAGCAAAATAAACAATTACAGAAAATATATTTATAATACTTTATAGGCAATAGAACAAATACACCATTACTTAAAGTCATCTCTTCCAGACAACCAATATTTAAAGGAATTTTTTTAGTTAATCTATCGATGTAGCAGACGTTTTTTTCAAACTTATGTATATACAAACATATACAGTGTATATAACGACACTGTATGGCCGTTGCAATTTATGGCGTTATATAGAGTTATCGTTAAATGGAGAGAAGTATGTTATCTTTATATATATTTATAATTTTGTTGTATTGTTTTACTTACTATATTCATATCTTGCGATATTGAGACATAATGGTGATAAACGAAGCACTTAGAAATTATAGTATTTAAGAATTTTGCCAACTTCAAAGGTACTTTTTATTACTTTCATTGTAGTCGTTATTGAGAGTGGGTGTAATGCTATATAGAGTGTATCATTGTATAGAAGACAAGCTTTTTTTTAAGGCCGGGGAAATGCTTTTCGCACACTACCGGGTCCTTTACTACGGATTAGACCAAAGCGATGAGAGGTGAGACCACGAATAGGCACCAAGGTCAAATCGCCGGCTTGTGTGGAGACTCGAATACTCAATGCTCCAATAAAACCAGCCTCCTCCCATGTGCCCCGCGCTTATGGCAGGAAGAGAGTGAGACTTAAAACGTACTTAGAACGTAGTTACGCCCACGCTGAAGCTAAACCAACCAAAGCCAAGTGATTTCGACGCTTAAGGGAGTTTGTCATAAAATCAAGTGAAGTTACATGAAGTTTACATTGTATTTTAAATAACAAAACGTCACAAAACGATAGAAGATTAACCTGTGGCGACATCAAGGATATAAGGTTGTAAGCATCGTCCCCTACTGTATAGACAAGGTATCTCCAATTTACCCCAAAAAATATTTCTGAAAATGTATCCATCGAACTGTATCTATCTGCTAAATGGTAATATCATTCGCAACATGCTCTTGCTTAGTCAGATAAATAATGTACGACCTTGCAAACTTAGAGAATTCGTTAAACTGGATTAAACTTTTGTTACGTTGCCGTGGCCTCGATGCATTTTGCTAATATTACATTGTAATTAGCCTCCTTGTTTACTCAATAACGAAATCTGAGTTGAAAGTGAGTTTTGTTTTGATATTATTAATCTATGGAAGCTACGAGATAAACTATGGACGGCAAAGAATACTATTTGAGGTAGTACAGCAGATATATACACTACAGATCAATACTGATAGATAGACAGATTAGGTAAAAAACAACTGACTGTGTGGGAGTAGGACTTAAAAATGCATAGTTGCTCTATAAAGAGGGAGTCGGAGTGAAGGTAAGGAAAGGAATGCTCCGGTGGTTCGGGCATGTGGAACGAATGTATGATGAAAGAATTACTAAACAGATATACAATGCAAAAGTGGATGATGGATGCAGAAGTCGCGGAAGGCCACGACACACCTTCCATGAGCAAATTGATCGTGTATTAACAGAAGGTGATGTCAGGAGCCAGAAGAACAGACGAGCGTGCATGACAAGAGCTATGAATGTCAAAGAAGCAAGTGAGGTGTGTAAGAATAAGCCTGAATGGCGCTCTGTTGTTCGTGCCTACCCCGCAAGGGACCTGGCGTGAAGTTATGTATGTATGTGTGTATGCTCTATAAATACCTACCATACGAATATGAAGTCAAAAGTATACAAGCCAAATTCTCAAATAATAAAGGTTTTTTTGCATCAAATCTGTATAAATAAAAAGGAATCGTAGAAATGTATGTAAGCGCATAACCTGATAACGACTTTACTGATTTTGATTATTTTTTTATGTGTGTTTGAGTGGGTCCCCGGATGGTTTAGATTCATAATTGGATCGGGTAGGTGGCCCTGGAATTGAGTTCTAGAATCTTCATAATCTCCTGGATCGATTTTGATTTTGTTTGTTTAAGTGGGTCCCCGGATGGTTTAGATTCACAATTGGAACCGGTAGGAAACACTAGAATCGGGTCCTAGATTTTTATTTTTTCAGTGCAGGACAACCTCTGTCGGGACCGCTAGTTTTTAATATTATTAGAGATTGAGATTACACAAATAAAATCACGGCGATTGTTGTCACGGTATGGTAGCACGGCAAAGTGTTTACCGCTAGATTTTTTATTTTATACATAACTAGAATATGCCCGCGGTTTCGTCCACGCTCGACTTGAAATTCCCGCGGGATTCCCGGGACACAAAGTACTGAAGCCTTTTAAAAAGAATGTAAGCTATCGTTTTAGTGAAAACTGTGTCGGAACAAGTAATTTTTTATGCACCAGGACCACTACAAACCGCGCCCGGGAAAATTTCCACGGGATACGTGTGATAAAAAGTAGCGCAGATTTTAGGTGTCACAATTTGATGTCGATCAGCGAAAACCGCGTCGAAATCGGTCCGGTAGTTTCTACGTAAATCCCGAACAAATAGACAAGAAATATAAAACAAATGCATCGTATTCACCATCGTTTATATAATACCAGTTGTGTTTTTTACTTAGCTTCAATGTACAGACGCGGCATTTTTATAATATTATACGTGACTGATTATATTATATTATTTAAAGGCTTATAAAAATTTGAACATATGAATGGTATCCGTACAGAAATAGATAGTCCAATGTATAAAATAAACCTATTATCTGTGCCTTTAGTAGTTTCTTAATAGTGTCTGATTATCTTAGGAACTACTATGACTAGACAGTATATGATATTTCGCACACATGCAAAACTCTCGTATTGAAAGTGGGCTCAAACGAGGAAATTTAAATTGTGTGCAATAAGATCAAAATTGAGTTCAAAACGCAAACTTCTACTTTCTATGCACACATTATAAAATCTTTCCACATCTACCAAATACCCTAGTATAAGTTAAAAATGTTCACACTTAAATAACATTTTTCAGGTAATAGTTTACTAACAATTACACCGAATCGTCAAAAAACATGTGACCCCTACAAAATATCACATGTTTTTGCATTTTGTTTGACAACAACTTTGAATAATATTTTCTTAAGTTTTCACGACTTGTATACATAATAAAACTACGTTTTAACGGTTTTAAGCGCGGTAATTTATTTGATTTTGGTTTATCCGACGTTTCGGCCGCTTTTCAGTGGCCGTGGTCACGGACGACAAAGATGTCATTTGTCCAACGAGTATTTTTAAATATTTATTTAGCCTGCCGCCAACTTGTTCATTTTAATTATTTAGTTTTAATTTTATTTATGGTTATTATTTACTCTATAAGAGCCTAATCTAATTTACCACCGCTTCACAACATGTTGTGGCTTGAAGAGAAGAAGCGGCGCAAGAAACTCTTCAGCAAACATGCCTAGTTCTAAAATTTTTATATAATATTAAAATGGGTGGAAGGAAAAATAAAAGAAATTATCAGGTAAACTTATTGTTTTTACAGACTTTAACAATGAAACCAGCGTGTACGCCATAATCCATTTATTTCCTTCTATCCTAATTTACATTATATTGAATACACCTACAATCAGTCAATTTGGTTTGTGTTCCGTTGCACGCAGAAAGACACAACACCTTTGAATACCTACCATGTTTTTATTCAATATATTATTTGAGTTTTCAAAATTAGCGTTGTTTAAGCTAAAAGTATAATGAAAGTCAACTATCAACGCTTTAGCACTTAGATAGTAATTAATATAAGTCGTCGTTCTACTTTAGTCAAACTGGTTTTAAATACTTTAAACTTTCAGACAAAAATTCTTAAAATAGTAATTTATGGGTAGGCTTTATATAAAAATACGTTGGCGGACTCTGTGGTGCAGCAAGCCTTTGCCGGTCGATCTCGCTAAAACGAAAA
This sequence comes from Dendrolimus pini, assembly GCA_949752895.1. Taxonomy (NCBI): domain Eukaryota; kingdom Metazoa; phylum Arthropoda; class Insecta; order Lepidoptera; family Lasiocampidae; genus Dendrolimus; species Dendrolimus pini. Next base: position 16,117,004 of record OX457142.1, read on the forward strand.
GGCTCCGGGTTCGATTCCTGGAGAGTGGTCCGTTGTGTCTGCATCCATAACACGAGCAAAACTTGTTTAGCTTGGAAATATACATGGTTTGACTACCGATTATTTATTTATAGTTATTTAAATAGAAAGAAAGAAAAACTTTATTTGAAAAAATAGCGACGTAATTACATTATTTATACATTAATATAAAGCATGCATAATTTGAGAATTTGTACGCTGCCTTCTCAGCAAACAAGGTTCTCGCACTCAGCATATTGCTGTGCCGGAATTATATCCGACACAACGCTGATTTTCAGTCCAAGCCTTCGTTTTGGCGTAAGACAAATCATTATTTAGATGGCAGTGTGCACCTTAATTTTAGCATTTAATTTCAAATCACAGACCGGAACTTCGATTTAATTTATTGGTATCGATTAATATAATACTAAGTATGGATTCGTCCCACTTGCAGCAAGTCAATATATACATATATGCGTCGCCGCAAGCTAATTTGGTGCGTCGAGTTCACCTGCATTTGCATAACCTGTATTATGTTTACAGCGTGACTCATGTAACCGCGAGCCTTCGTTTTCCGAGAAAGTCTGTATTTGTCTTTTTAGTCATGTTTATTAACAGGCTCGGTAATAAATATGTGAAGGTTCACTGAAACGTCACTGTCATACTGTTAAGAGTGATACGTTGTCAATGTTACTCTCGCGGAGCGTCGTTGCTAAGGAAGCGGGGTGGCCGTAAGAAGGAAGATATTGCCTTAATCAAAGTAAATTAGAGAGAGAGAGAGATAACACTTTATTGCACACCAAAACATACAATTACAAAAACAGAACTTATTTACAATATTTCTAGGCGATACAATAGGCGGCCTTATCGCTCAAAGCGATCTCTTCCAGGCAACCTAAATCAAAAACAAATTTGAATCAGGCGATGTAGGTGGTGCAGGAAAAAGGCAAAGGATACATAAATACTCAAACTAATTTTACAAATAAATATACAAATAAATTATAACGTAATCAGTGTTAATATCAAGAGATATGATTGTTATTTAAGCAATAGAAACATTATTTTGGTAAAGATCACAAAAGATGTTAATTTTATAAATATACCCACAGGCATCATGCCGTGCTATGATGAATTCTGATAAATAAAGCTTTCCTGAGCTTATACGACTCTGACGAGCTTATAAATAGGAATAGATGTTTAGAATTTATCAATAATTCATACGACTTGTAAATTAATATCGGCTTCGATGCGGTTATAACCATTTATAACTATACTTCCCCAATGTTATGTAATATTTCTTATCGCTTCTTCTCCTTGAACAGCAATAACACGTCCCGAAGCGATGTACCTACCAGTACATAGAGTAAGAATAGACTTAAATATCAACTTATATGTATTGACCTACAAAAATCAACTCCAATAAAAGTTGACTGAATAAAGACTTGAATTTTAATTCAAGTACCCGCTTCTTAATTTTCAGATTTTAGGAGATATTTTGACGAAAACGTAAACCTTATGATATCGTCATATCAGTATGACATCCAAGTGATTTTTTCTCAGAAACCATCGAGCCTATATTGATGAAATTTGACACAACGGTATAATAAATACGCCATTACTCAATAGTGAAGTGAATAAACGAAAAATATAAGATTCAGAAATAAAATTGAAGACTTGTACTTCCCATACACATTAACAAGAGGTGTTTTCTTTACGTACATAATCGTATGGGGTCATAGGTATCTATCTAACGATAGAAAAATTATGCGTAAATCCTTTGATGTTTTTTTTTCTTTAAGCCACACAGTCTGAGGGATCACATGGTGAATAGTGGTTAACGTCGCCTATGGACACTTGCATCAGATAAAAGAGGGGTTAAGTAATACTTAATCCGTGCAGGAACGGAAAAGAACATAATTTCCTACCGCCAGTCTGCCTGTCGTAAGAGGCGACCAAACAATCCACAGCCAGGTGAAAGGGTATTTGCCCGCCTGGACGGCTGCCACCCCTGGTCTAGAGTATTTCACCGTAACAACCTTGAGTTGAGTTCCAGCATTAGAGGCCAGGTTCAAGTCTACGTTTAGAGAGCGGCAGCACATCGCATGTAAGTATATGTAATTTATATTATTATAATCTAGTTAATTATGTATATCTATATTAGTTTATTATTGTTATTATTTTGTTTTTTCTTTAATTACGATTGAATTATAATAAAACTACGTTTTAACGGTTTTAAGCGCGGTAATTAAACCGTTAAAACGTAGTTTTATTATGGAAACAAGTCGCGAAAACTTAAGAAAATATTATACGATTGAATTATTTTTAATTTAATTAAATCACCAAATATTATTTATTTTTTCTTGTAATGTCTCCTTGGACACCGGGTTGCCTGGAAAAGATCGCTATAAGCGATAAGGCTGCCCGTTATTCTAATGCAAATGTATTTATATTAAATGTCTAGGTTTAAGTTATGGTGACCAATAAAGAGTTTTTAATTTTATTCATTCATTCATTCATTGACATTGGTATCACCTTTGGTGTTACAAATTTCCATAGGCGTCTGCCTGTTTGCTGAATTCATGCAATAAAAAAAAGTGAGCGATAGTGAAATGCGGGCCACCAGAATTTTCACAGTACGATACATACTTAGCTAACTCTAGACCCAACTATTTCCTCCCAATACTTATTCTATGAGAGTCTAGTATCATTCGAGTCGGCGAAAAAATTACTCCGAAGTATTTCCACCACGTTCTTGCATTACCTTTTTAAATGTTTAGTCTAGTTAGCCTTAAGAGGTGACTAAGAAACTTGAACCAAAGGCTATAAGTAGCCTATTTCGTTAGAATAGTTAAGATACAGAGTACACCTCAATGAAGCGTCGCAATGAACAAATCTAATAATGACTTCATCCGATTGCAGATGCATAAAAGAGAGAGAAAGAAAAATGTTTAGTCCAACTACAATAAAACTGGATAATTATTATAACATTTTGCAAACGTTTTACAAACTAGCACTATGGTAATTGTGTTATATAATTATTCATAAGAATATTTAAATTTTATGCAATCGCCTATGTAATATTTGGAAACAATTTTATATGCAAATAAATATCAATTTATGTAATAGATCATAACCATAGATGTAACATAATAGTCATAGATATCTATCTATGTTTAATAATCTTATACTAATATATAAAGCTGAAGAGTTTGTTTGTTTGCTTGAACGCGCTAATCTCAGGAACTACTGGTCCGATTTGAAAAATTCTTTCAGTGTTAGATAGCCCATTCATCGAAGAAGGCTTAGGCTATGTATCATTACGCTAAGACCAATAGGAGCGGAGTACCAATGAAGAATGTTTCAAAATCGGGTGGTTTTTTTTTACTTACTTTCTTTAAACTATTTCACGCGGACGAAGTCGCGGGCAGAGGCTAGTAACAATATATTCGTGGAAGTTTTCCGGTCGGGATATTCTTTTTATCTGACATTAGTATATTTCAAAATACGCCTTGTATTTATTATATTAGGGGTATTTCTTTTTAGCGCATCGTTGTTCCCAATCACGTCTTTTCAAAACTTGTGCTAGATTATTCATTTTTGGCTACAATATCACTGATTAATGCTACTTATCACTGTCAGATGTAAACAAGGCACTTGAAATGGAAAATTCTAGAAGAAATGGGATTAAAAAACACTAGATTGAGGCCAATGACGCGCGCGGGAGATTGTCCCAATTTGGGCTTGTTTATACATATTGCCTAATTCAATGGGGTTGTCTGGGAGAGATCGCTTTTTAGCGATAAGACCGCCCTTTGTACATAACTATAGTAGAATTATATACTCCGTGCAGTTTGGGTCATAAATAATCGGAGCGGTGAAGCGAGTATTTCGCTCTCTCTTCCACTCACGGGCCTTATGGGCGGGCATAGTGATGCGCATTATTGTTGTCGATAAGCGTTATCGATAGTGTATTTATTTTTGTCATTTTGTGGGTTAGTGACAAAAATGAAAGAAAAAATAGATAAAAACAACGTATTTATTAAAATAAGATTAATAATGATTTAAAATATTTATTATTAATTAGGTGTCTATGTATAGATTTCACTTACGTACAGAATTAAAACGCACACACACACTCGTATGAAACATTTATTGCCACCGCCGTGGCCACAAAAAGCGAACCAGTTTTGTGAAAAGGAACCCAACTCTATATAAGTGGCGATCGTTAAACCATTGTGTGCATCAACAATGAACAACGCCATCTAGTGGCGTACATCGCAATCTTAAATGTGATCTTTTAAATAAAGTTATTTACATTACATCTTTACTCAAATATTAATATATGGTATTTTCCACATACCGCCCACTAAGGACTTGGGATTTAATTCACAAATCACAATGTCCTTCAATAAATCTCCGCCCACTATCAAAAAAAGGTTTTAGAAATGTTTGATATAAAGAGAATAACCGAGCAAAAGCAAAAAAATATAAACAAAAAATACTACTCTTTGGGCAAAATACAAATCTTATTTACCGGCCATTTGATGCACTTGTCTTTACATTTTAGAGTAACGACACGAGTTACATTGTCTTTGCCTGTATGTTTTTCAACTATTCTCCCTAAAATCCACTTAGTAGGTGGTAAATTTTCTTCGCGAATGATTACAACGTCATCTATCTCCGGTTCCCGAATGGTAGTAGTCCATTTGGAACGCTTATTTAAATTTAATAAATACTCATTTGACCACCTTTTCCAAAATTGATTAGTCATTTTTTGAATTGCTCGCCACCTATCTAAACAATTTACATTACTTGCTTGCTGTAGATGCGTATCATCGGCCACAGACGTAAGTGCTTCACCTACCAAAAAGTGGCCGGGTGTCAGGGGGAGAGGATCGTCAGGGTTGTCACTAATGTGACTCATTGGACGTGAATTCAAACATGCCTCCACCTGAATCAGCAAAGTAGCTAGTTCTTCGAAAGTCAAAGTACTCTCACCGATTGTTTTTCTGAGATGCAGTTTCGCAGACCGAACTCCGGCTTCCCATAAGCCACCGAAATTTGGTGCATGAGGGGGTATATAGTGCCAGGTAGTACCTTCTAAACTTAGGAGCTCTGATATTTCTTCAGGAAGTTTAGATTTCGCCCGATCAAACGTTTTCCTTAGGTCCATGTCAGCTCCCACAAAGTTTGTGCCATTGTCAGAGTAAATATCCTGACAACGTCCTCTTCTTCCTATAAATCTTCTTATATATGAAATAACTCTTAGCATTTTCTTTAAGCATGAATACTTAGCCCAAATAAATTTCTTTTCTTCTTCTAACATCCTTTTATCTCTGTCTTCTCTCAATGCAACTAAAGACTTGATTTTCATAACTTTGCTAGATTTCTCTTCTTCATGAGTTATAAATTCGTTTTTAGTCGAAGGAATAACGTCATGACGCAACCAGTGTGGTCCATGCCACCACAGTGACTGATCTTTAAGTTTTGATGGTTGCATGCCTCTAGATGCATAATCTGCAGGATTATCTTTTGTAGCAACGTGCCGAAATTGATCACAGTCCAAAATATTAAGAATTTCAGAGACACGGTTGCTCACAAATGTGGTCCATCTAGATGGCAAGCCACGCAACCAGGCCAAAACCACAGTAGAGTCGGACCAAGCAAATAAATTCTCCTTCTGTATATCCATAATTTGAGATGTTTCGAATAATAACTTTGCAGCCAACACAGCTCCGCAAAGTTCTAATCTAGGAATCGTTAACTCCTTTTCTATTGGAGCTACTTTTGTCTTGGATGTGATTAAATACACATGAACCTGGCCCTGGACATCAACAACTCTTAAATAAACAACTGCTCCGTAGGCGGACTGAGAAGCGTCAGCAAAGGCTAACAGTTCTGATTGAGAGCCTTTGGTATACCGCAACCAGCGTGGTACCATGATCTTCTTTAGATTAACTAAATCCTCTCTATATTTTGTCCATTCGTTTAGTAAATCTCCAGTCAACTCATTGTCCCATGGCAAGCCTGACTTCCACAATTTTTGCATGAATATTTTTGCTGTTACTATGACAGGGGCTATCCACCCCATGGGATCATATTGCTTGGCTATGTCAGATAGAACCTTTCTTTTTGTTATTGGTGAAGACAACTCAGGTAGATTCACAGTGTATTCAAAATTATCTGTATCCCGATTCCAGCGGATACCCAGAACCTTTATGGTGTTGTCGGATTTTATATCTAACGTTTTCTCATCACTCTTGGACTTTTGATTGATAAAATTCATAAATTTATCACTATTGCTGTTCCATTTTTGCAGTTGAAAGCCGCCTGAGTTCAGTAATTGGTTCATTTGCTTGTAGATTTCTATAGCCTCACTATACGTTTCACAAGTGGTCATCAGATCATCGACATAAAAATCCTGTTTCGTAATCTTAGCCGCTATAGGAAACTTATCCTGCTCCTCTTCTGCCAATCTTTGCAGTGATTTTACAGCCAAATATGGGGCGCATGCTGTACCAAATGTCACGGTTTGCAATTCATAATGGCTTACAGGCTCATTAAGATTGTCTCTCCACAAGATTCTCTGGAAACGAGTGTCTTCGTTATGAACTCGCACCTGGCGATACATTTTAACGATGTCAGCAACTATGCAGATGGGGTGTTTTCGCCATCTCATTAAGATGTGTCGCAGGTCTTGTTGTAATTTCGGTCCCACAAGCAGGTTGTCATTGAGTGATACACCATTCACTCCTTTACAAGAGGCGTCATAAACAACACGTAGCTTACTTGTCTCCTTGTCTTCCCTCACCACGGCATGATGGGGGATGTAGACTGCTTTGGGATGATCAATGAGTTCGTACAGAACTTCATTGGTGATGCGAGTCATATGATTTAAATCAATGTATTCTTGCATGACCCTTGCATACTCTTCGTGAAACTTAGGATTTTTCTTGAACTTTCTTTCTAATAAATAGAATCTCTTTTGTGCTATATCTTTTGATCTTCCATATTGACATTCTGGATCTTCATTAATAAAAGGCAATTTTACGACGAATCTACCTTCCTTATTTCTAGTAGTGGTTAAATCATAGAATTCTTCACATTTCTCTTCCGTTCTTGTCAACTTCTTCTGAATGATATTTGGTTCGTTCTCTAATTCCCAGAACTTCTTTAGTACATTGTCTTCCCTTACTTGTACATGTAAGCTTAACATTCTTTCACTTGCTGAAGCTGAATGTGATACCTTCCCAGAAATGACCCAACCAAAGATTGTATTCTGAGCTATAAGATATCCTTGGGGGTGTTTAATGATGTCACTTAATAATATCTCAGCATACACTTCAGCTCCAAGCAAAATGTCTATTTTGCCTGGTGATGTATATCCTGCATCGGCTAGTGGAAGCTTCTCAATTTCTAACCAATCAGGTGATTGTACTTGATTTGATGGAATACGTGAAGTGAGTGATTTTAATACAAACGCGGTAACGTTGATTGAATATTGCGGATTGTTCCGCGACTGTACTTGCAATGAAACCATATGCTTAAGCTGTAACTGACCCTTTCCCAAACCTGACACACAACCACTTATTGCTTTGCACTTTAAACCTAGCAATTGAACTACTTCTTCGGTTACAAAAGAAGCTTGAGAGCCTTGGTCGATTAAGGCTCTTAAGAAATAGTTTTGTCCGGTTCGTGATTGAGACTGAACTACAGCCGTTGCAAGTAGTACGTTCCCGATCTCCTTCTTGTAAGCAAAATTTGCCATGATATCAATTTCGTCTATTTCAGAAGTTAATTTTGTTGATGATGTGGGTTCGCCTAATAGTGTGTGTTTGCTCTCTAAATTAATTGCAGTCCCTTGGTTCTTCTCTTTATCAAAATGTAGTAGTGAGTGATGTCGTCTTCCACATCTACGACAACTTGTAGTTTGCCTGCATTGATTCACACTGTGTGTTGGAGCCAAACAGTTATAACACAGTCGTTTAGATTGTACAAAATCGTTCCGTTCCCTTTGAGTTTGCTTACCAAATTGTGTACAGTTAAATAATAAATGGCTGGATCCACACATAGGACATTGCTTACTCGCAGCCTGAGATATTGTGCCTGTGTCAGTTTTAGTTTCATGCATAGCTGTATGATACACCTTAGGCTTAGTGATAATCTTTTGTTGTGATGGGTTATGTCGCATGGTACTTCCTCCATCAATCATCTCCAAAGTTCGGAATCGTGACTCAAGGAACTGTGAAAGTTCACTCCACGTTGGCAGACTGTCTGCGTTTACATTATTAATGTGCATCTCCCACAGCCTGTGCGATTCCTTGTCTAGCTTTGAAGTGACATAGAAATTGATGAAAGGATCCCACGATGACGTAGGTACGCCTACGTTATCCAAACTGACTAAGCATGATGATGTTACATCCAGTAACTGTTTTATGGCATAAGCAGACTCTTGTGTAATTTGTTTCTGAGAAAACAAAGTCTTCAAAATTGTGTTACAATTGTAGCGTTTATTATTGTATCTCTTAGTGAGCTTCTCCCATGCAGCTTCGTAATTTAAGTCCGTCGTTGGTAAGTTTCGGATTAATGCCTCCGCTTCACCCGATAGTGTACTCTTAAGGTAGTGCAGTTTTTGGACTCCAGATAAAGATACATTCTCGTGAATCATCGACATAAACATGTCATAATATGTTTGCCATTCCGCGTAATTACCACTAAAATTTGGTAATTGTATGCGTGGCAACTTGAATACAGATGGCAAACAAGTCTCAGATTCAGACTCATGATGTACTTTTGTAGACGATCCCTTTGCTCGTAGAGCATCTTTCAATAAGCATTTGTATGCCGTATAGCTTTCCTCAAACTTTTCATACATGTCGTTTTTAAAATAGTTGATTGATTCATGCTGATCTGCCTTTACGCCTGAAATTAGTTTCCTGTGAGTGTCTTTGAACTCTCCCCGTAATTCTTCCAATGTCTCCAAACGAGTTTCAATGTATCCTTGAGTGATTCTTTCTTTTGGACTTTTTCTATAATTCGTTTCTGCCTTAAGCAGTGATTTAAATCGATCATCTTGAACATTTAAATAGCCTTCCATTTTATGGAATTATTGTTCCAAAAGATAAGATAAGTTAACTAAAATGAATATGGAAGTGATTGGAAACTTCACAAAATGTTTCTATGTTCCACGAAAAAATTTCAAATTTTTTCTAAGTGTTTGAAATTTTAACACTTATAAAATTTCAACGGGCGTAGGTTCCCCGTCTGAACACTTTTGCCTAAACTATTCTAAGTCCCTAGCTAAGCTTGAAAATTTTACAAGTCCAAATTTAACACAAAATATACTAAGTCCCTAAGCTAAACTAAAAATTTTACAAGTCCAATATTTTCACAATTATTCTAAGTTCATTAAAAAAGTCAAAGTTAATTTACCAGTGTTTTTAAAGTTCAATTTTGCACTAAAACTCACCACTACCGTTCCCGGGTTTCGGCACCAGATATAGATTTCACTTACGTACAGAATTAAAACGCACACACACACTCGTATGAAACATTTATTGCCACCGCCGTGGCCACAAAAAGCGAACCAGTTTTGTGAAAAGGAACCCAACTCTATATAAGTGGCGATCGTTAAACCATTGTGTGCATCAACAATGAACAACGCCATCTAGTGGCGTACATCGCAATCTTAAATGTGATCTTTTAAATAAAGTTATTTACATTACATCTTTACTCAAATATTAATATATGGTATTTTCCACACTATGCATTAAAAAACTATAAGTACAAAAGTTTAGAATGTAACAAGTTGTATTAAAAATAAATATAAATACTTATATCTCAAGTTTAAAATTATCAGCAAAAAAGATAATAATGATTTCTATAAGAATGATAATATTTCTTTGATAAGAATGAGTTTTTATCGATAATGGCGTTGCGCTCGCGCAACATGCTCACCGCCTGAACCGGGCTGAGGCCGAGCTATGATTTATGGCCCAAACTGCATGGAGAAAATAATTCTACTATAGATATAATTTTAGTCCTTAAGTTAGTTTTGGTATTGGTGTATAATAAAGTGTTATCTATTTAATTCAGTGAACATAAGAACGTCCCAGTTTTTGTCATTAGACAAAGAGACTCTTAGAGATAAGCAAGTATTTACTGAAGAAATAATGACATAAAACATAATTTTTCGAATTTCTGTAAGTTAGATAGCATATTATTATTACAAAGCGATTATCTCTGTACCTATGCATGAAACATTTCCTTTGTATGTGTGTTTGTCACTGAACTCTTAAGACTGAATCAATCTGATGATTTTTTTGTGTTGGAGTCCCTGGATGGTTAAGATTCACATTTAGAGAGGTAGCTCGTAGGTGGCGCCGCAATCTCCACCAGGCTTTTTATAAAGATTTTACATACATCACTCAGATCCTTTTCCCGCAATATGTCAACCCTAATCATCAATTTTATACCAGGTAGATGATGCTGGGAACTGGTTCTAGGATATTTATATACAGGACATATGCCTGGTCCACATTTACTTGTATTATTGGTTATTGATTAAAACATGGACTATTATTAATTGCATTAATGATTCATTTAATAAATCTATTAAATGAATGTTATTGTAACCATTGTGGCTTAAAACTTATAAAATAAAATTCAATTGCATAATCATCTCATGCACAAACACAACCTTGGTCCAGTGATGTACAGCTATCATATGTGACAATTTAGTTGTATACAAATGATTGCATCCTGTGTACACCCACATGCATGCCAATCTCTTGAATCATTGCCCCCTTGGTAACAAATTGTTTTTAAATCTTTACATAGATGTATTCAATGTGTAGAGGAGTTGAGTATAATTAATTCAAAAAAGAGAAGGCGCTAATCCTCAGGAGCATATTTTAATCTGTCTGCAACTCTGTTAGGGCATGTGAAAACTGATCGGATTTAAATGGGAGTCAATACAAAGCTAGCCTACATATCAGATCAACATTTCAGATATTTTTTATATCACTACATAACATTGTTTCCATGGCATAGATGAATATAGTAAAAAGGTGGAGTTGAGATCATGGTGTTTATTGTGCCACCATCGTAATCCACTAAAATACATCATCAGCATGGCAACATGAACGAAGTTCACAGGCGCAGGCTAGAATTCAATAAGTGTCATATCGCTTGTTCACATCACCAAATTGGAAGAGATCGTGCTTATTATCCTTTACCATTGACGGCAAATTAATATTTTCTTGGACAGGCCGCCAGTGTGGCATCGCCACGAAGACTAGCACCGCGGGCCTTTTGGGCTGGCGGCAACAGGAGAGTGTGTAAGCTGGTTTAGTAATATTTGACATGTTTAAATTTTGTCTATCATTTATATTTTTATCGATACACCACCTCTGTTTTTTTCTTAATAGTAGGTTAATACTAGTAGAAGTACTTTCATAGACAGACATTGAATACATTGAAAAAAACTTATTAAGTTTTTTGTATCTCCTGAAAAGTTGTTTTTTGCTTATACGCCCCTCTGGCTTGAAGCCCGCGATATGATTGAATGCTGTCATATCCTTTCAGTTCTCTGCATCTCAACCAAAATCGATTCAATTTGGTTGAACTGTCTAATATCAGCTTAAGTAAATAATACATTATCAAAGACAACAAGACTTATTTATACATTATAATACATCATTCAGTCATATTATCATTGTATATTAAGTCACTATTAGTTAATTATACCAAAAGCAAACATAATTAAAACTATAATGTTATTATCAGTGTTAATAAGTTCAAGTAGTAAACAGAACATTAAGATAATTTAATTTAGAATTTAAAGGAGCTTGTTTATTATATTATTATTTAACAAAGATTATAATCATGAGAGGGGTTAGTGGTATAATGCAGTTTTAAATATTCATAAAAACTTATTTTGAAACAAATTACTGTCTTGCAACATTTCTGCTTTGTTGATTTTAGAATAAGATATAAAATTATGAAATATTTCTTCACATAGCAAAGTTTTACATCTAATTCCTGGTATTGCTTTTAGCCACATTATTCCTGAGTGACATAGGGTTGGGTATATTTGATTGTGATTAATAATAAGTATTCTTTAATTTTTTCATATATTTCAATACCTCTCAAGGTATTGAAATTGAATATACAAGATAATTTAAGATTAGTTCTGTTCCCTTTATTTAGGAGCCTATCACACAAACATTAAGACAGACAGACAAAACCTCTATAAATAGCCATCCACAGTATATATAGCAATTACATTGAAATTTTTGCATTTACTTGAAAAACAAAAGACATTATAATAAAATATATTTATTACATTATAACATATTAAAATATATTGAAAAGTATAGATATACAAAATTATCTATTACTTCTATGCTGTATATTCTTGGTATGGGTGTATGTGAGAAGAAATTAGTTTTTAACAACAAAACCGTTGGGGATATTTAGAGTTTTTCTAGCCTGTAATATTTGTTCAATGGAGTATAATAGTGAACTATCTTATTTACATAATATTGTAATACTTGTAAATTGTATTCAATGTATTGATATTTTTTAGCCAATTTTTTATATTTTTGTAAATGTCTAATGTAAGTTAAAAAATTAATAAAGTATATTTTTTTGGTATAACATACAAGTAAGTGTCCACTAAAATCATCTGAGGTCAGTGATAAAATGAATGAAAAGTTAACCTTAGACAAAATACAAAGTGGATAAAGTTGTTAAACAAGTGGTCAGCGTTTCGTTATTTTAAATGAGCAGCTATGCCGATAAGCCGGCAATACGCGATTAAGAATGAGCACAACATAACTACACACAGTAAACAGAAATACGTATATTTCAACAAACTAGTATCAGCCAAAGTTTGAATGAAACTATCTTATTTTATCAATATATATCATTATTAATACCTGGGAATACAGTTCGAAGGCGTCCTGTCGACTTCCCAAGCCGCAAAAAGTTTCATAGGAACAGGTTTCGATGAATTAGTCATCTTTTCGGATTTATTTTTCTCCGTCATCGTTTAAAAGCACTGCACTCAACGGTTTCACAGCACAACACAGACGTTTGCCACAAGAACCATTGTTATTTAATCACTAAATACGACACTATACTCATTGTTGTAACGCAACTCGTATACGAAGCCGATACTGGAAGCGAACACAACAATACTCAGTAAATTTCATAGCACAGTTGACTGAAAGATCGCAGCCGGGTCAGCGGAGGCGTTCGATATGTTTGACAGCTGGCAGGCAGATTTGGGTTGCTATTCAAAATATTTAATTAGCCGAGAAACTATTTTTATTTTCTATAAATATAACTAATTAATTCATTAATCTTTGCAAGTGCTTTTCACAGCTATTGTTGACAAATTGATGTAGCTTATTGGTAATTCTATATGTATTGTCACGTAGGCATATCAGTAGTTATCAGATCATTACTAAGCCCAAATTAGCTATTTCTAAGATTTGTACTATTTAGATTAAAAAGCTTCGGGTATAGGAGGTTACAGTCCTTCCGATTTACAAAAATCGGTTGTGTGTAAAGTCGATTTACTGACGATAGTTGAACGTGCCAACGTCATAAGAAAATACTGATGGAATGGTTTCATTTTTCAAAAGAAAATTTTAATTTTATTTGTTTGATAGATATTTTGTATGGATATAGAGAAGGAGGTAAATGGAAATCACAATTGAATTGATCAAGTTACATTTATTTGTACGCATACATACAATTATGTCAATTACGCTGCCGAACGCGGAGGCCGATTGTGCCTCTTTGTCGCTCGTTCCGCGCTCTCGCTTGCACTTCAAGCCTTAAATGGAACGCATCAGAGCGAGGTAACGCCGCATGACTCATGTTTTATCGTGCGTGCAGCCGGCTCGATCGAATTATAAGACGTTGTCAAGTCAAAAATATTTTTCTTAGAATTTATAACATAATATGTAAATAAAACTATTAGATCCGTGATTCTGTTTTAAGCAATTTCAATTGATTTCAACATTTCATTGAAATAAAAATGCAAAACACAATACGGAAATGCGATCAGCAATTTGGGAACGCACCCCACCGACAGCGATCTGGAATACATTTTTTTACTGTAAACGTCCTTTTTCATAGTTTTTTTTAGTCTAGTTTGAATTAATTATACAACTTAACAAGTATTGTATTTCTATATTAACCCATTTGTTCTCTTTGTGTTAATAATATAATTGGTAAATGAGTTTATTTTTTTTATAATTAGTCATTATAAATATTCTTACACAAATGGATCAATGATTTCGTACTTTAAATTTTAACGTATAATTTCCGGGTTCGTTTTAAAATATATAAATATGTGTAAAGTGTCTACAATAGCAGCACTAAAACAATACAAACGCTGCCACTAGATGTCGCTTTATAAAAGCGTTCTAAATAAAGTAAATCTATGTACGCCGTAGCAAGTTCATAAGTTACAAACCCACAAATGCTTCTTTATAACAATTTAGGTAAGTGTTAGGATCGTGTACAGTGTTTTTTAGCTATTTGGGGAAGTCATAAAACTTGGCCCGCGCGAGTTATTAGTATGAATATATAATTTATTTATCGAAATCAAAAACTATCAAAGCCGGAATATGTATCAAGCTACCAAGTATTCAAAGTAAAGAAAAAACTCACTTTTAAAGTGATAAATCATTGCCTAGTAAAACTACGTTTTAACGGTGTTTAAGTGCGGTATTGAATATGAATTTATTTCGATGTTTCGACCACTTTTCAGTACAGAACTAAATACTGAAAAGTAGCCCTTCTACAGTCAAAATAAAAATAAAATAAAATATCGTAGTTAAAATATAGTTTTGTGTAATAGTCGCAAAACCTTAAGAAAATACTAATTAAATAATTGTTCTTTATCTACAATCGTTAATCAGAACAGTGTTATTCTTTATTCGACACAAATAGTTACAAACAGAACTACAAATACTACAATATAGTGGTGATGTACAAAGGCGAGCTTAACCCTATAAAGAGTTTTCTTTCTTATTAAGTTTTCAATTTGTTTTTTTAACAATAATAAAACCGACTTAAAACTAAAAAGCATTGACTACAACATGTTGTAGAAAGAAGTCAGTTAATAATTTGTTTTGTTCTTGTTAAAAAATATTGTTATACTTTTTAGTTTCGCAAATACTTGAATAGCTTTAGAAATATTATATTAAGCGCCTGTAGATATTATATTACTGGCACGCGTATACAAGGTTGCTATCTCACTCTTCAGCGTAGACGGTCGTCTACCAGGGTTGCTCTCGATTTCCCTGCGACCCACTCGTCAGATCCTGACTTGTTGACCATGTGACCAGCTCGGGAGTACACTTTCGAATAGAAAAACCAATTGATAATCGGTCTACAATTGACGGAGAAACCGCATAACAGGCATACAAAAAAAATACGTGCCAGTAGATTTTGTAATACTAGCACGCGTATCCAACATTGTTATAGAATGTAGGCGCTCGACACTCTATAACAAGGGTTACTCTCGATTTCCAAGGGATCCACTCATCAGGTCCGTCCTGACTTGGTGGCCATGGGATCGGGACTGTACACTTATGAATAAAATAAAAATAAAAAATCGGTCCACAACTGACGGAGAAATCGCGTATCACACATACAAAAAACATACAGCTAAATTAAGAACCTCCTCTTTTTGGAGTCGGTTAAAAATCAAACACATTTTTAATGAAAACAAAAAATATTTATTCCAATAATAAACAATAATATAATTCTTAAAAAGCAAATAAAAACAATAAACCCTACAGTAATGGGAATGTATATCGTCATAAAGAAAAAAGTTAAACTTATTCTAACTTTAAACGGTCTTATTCATATTGAGTTAGAATAAGTATATAGGCTTCTTTAAGAACCTCAATATGAATAAGACCGACAGTGTATAATATTACATTAAAGACATTTAAAAAAAAACCCTTGTTAATTAAATATTACTTGAAACGGCCACTTTAAAAAAATCGTAACATGAATCTGACAGATGCCTACTTTTTTTTAAATTATGGCTACAACGCCTTCGGCATTGATTTTGGCAATTTCAAAGTTAGAAAAGACTGTTGCTATTTTAAATGCAATTTTAGCCACTGAAATTTCGTCGGTGATTTATACGCGTTTTTGCGAATCTGTGGACAACACAAACATAAAAGTTACTAGGTTTTTGGCGGGAACTGAAAGGTGATGTTGTGCTGTGCAGTTTTATTTTCTAGAAATGTGTAAAATTACTCTAAAATGAACAATAGTTGTAGGATATTGATAGTTTTTGAGTAGTGATTATGTGTTTTGTGAGAAATGTGAACTGCATAGTCAAATGTGGCCTTTTGAGTTGTCACAAGAACTTCGTTAAATGGCACTAGCTGATTACCTACAGTTCAGCTGTGCTACACATAGGCTTAAGAAAATGAAGAAACCAAATATATTATAAACTAAGATCTGGCTTAAAGGCCTAGTTGCCAAGCCATAAATATAATAAATAAAAAATAAAGTTACTAACTACAGCTTTTTTAAATAAGTGGCTCCAACGCAGTTGACATTTACTTTGAAAATATAAAAAAAATTACCCATACCCGATTCTAGGTATTATGAGGGTAAGGTTCACAACAGACATGGTTCTCCTTACCTAGGGTTGCCAACCGTACTATAAAATATAATATCGTACTATATATATTATAGAAAAATTATATAGTACGAAATGTACTACATTTTCATCGTTAATTCAACTGTCGCGATTTTTGTTCAGATACTTATGATTATTTTAAAAATAATATATTTTTGCTGGCCATAGCAAAATGTAGTAATAAATACACATGGAAAATGCAATAATGACATTATAAAGTATTTACTAAATAATGAAAAATAAATGTGTACTCTGCACCTAAATTTCACAAAAGTACTATAAAAAATATAGTACCGTAACCGACTTCGAAAAAGGAGGAGGTTCTCAATTCGTCGGGATCTTTTTTTTTTGCTTTTTTTATGTATGTTCGCCGATTACTCCGTGATTTATGATCCGATTTACGTGATTCTTTTTTTGTTCGACGCGGAATAGCTTCCAATTGGTCCCCTAAAAACTTTACATAATTTGGCCCAGTAGTTTTCATTTTATGAACATTTTTTGTTCTCGTTTCTTGGTACCTATATTTTTTAAGAA
This sequence comes from Dendrolimus pini, assembly GCA_949752895.1. Classification (NCBI taxonomy): domain Eukaryota; kingdom Metazoa; phylum Arthropoda; class Insecta; order Lepidoptera; family Lasiocampidae; genus Dendrolimus; species Dendrolimus pini. The sequence goes on from OX457142.1 coordinate 16,134,219, forward strand.
GCGCGGCACCATTCGTTAGTCCACCCATACATAGCTAGACACTAAAAAGTAACAAATAAAAAATAAAAACTTCGTTTAAAAAAACTTCACAACTAAAAAACTAAAATGTATAAAATAACTTATTTCTAAAGCTATACATGTATGTCTTTCAAGACCACGGGCCATAAAAATGGCCCGGACTTTTGGAGGGCTTGCGTGGGGCCATGGGGAGGCCAACACGTAGAGGCCCCTTGACAAATTTAATCTAAATGTGGCGTGACACTGACCGGCGATTATCCCTGTCTACACCATACAATAATGCACCCAAGGACAAGCCCCGGCCAGTGTAGGACTATTGTGGGAAATGAAGACAAAAAGTACCGGGCTATTGGGGTGAACTGTTAGTGGAACTAGCGGTCTGGGAATATGGGGACTATGGCGTCTGCCCGTCGCAATGTTCAGGGAACATGGAAAAATGGGCAGACGGTGACTCGCCACTCCCTGCATGGGCCCCAAAAAATGCCATAAAAGGCAGGGGCAACATGGGTATGAGTGGCTAAGGGATGTAGAGAGGTGGGCTGCAGGTTCACCGAAGCTACTTCCGACATTAGGCCATTTATCACTTCCACCCCTGGAGCTTGAGTCTCTAAAGCTATTATTATTAATATATATTATCTAAAACATCTTGAAATCGGTGCAAAGTAAAACATAATAAAAATTACTAAGCACCGACTTTAAGATGTTTTAGATAATATATATTACTAATAATAGCTTTAGAAATAAGTTATTTTATACATTTTAGTTTTTTAGTTTTTGAAGTCGGTTTTTTACAACTTAAAAACAGAAGTTTTCAAACCATATGTTCTTCAAAAAAGTGGCAACTCTACACCTCTACCCTCCATCCTAAACAATTTCTATAGCCATTCTAATAGGATTTAACTCACAGTGAGATATTGCTTCAAGTCTGCAACATAAAAAAGTCGGTCACAGCTGTCATTTTATTCCAAGTAATTAAAAAACAGATAATAGGTATATATACTGCATTGGGTTCTGTAACTTTGACACTTGGCATATACGTAAAACCATTCTGTATAATACCAGTCTATGAACCGACTATCAAAATTAATATAATATAAATAATTAAGCTACAATAGCATACATATATTATCACCTGTCTCTTTTATCGCGACATTGGCAAAATCAATGCCAAAGGCGTTGGAGCCAACACCAGCAACAATAGAATAGTCTATGAACAATAGATAATAGGCTATTAGATATCATAGATTAGATATATTGATAGATAGATTTGCAGATTATAATTTCTTTCAAGACCACGGGCCATAAAAAATATTATTATTATTAGTAATTACAAGTTAAATTGTTAGTTTAGCTTTTTTCGTATTTTTCCCATTGGCTCTTAAATTTAACAAGTTATTGGTAAAATCAATGCCAAGCGGTCGCCATAAAAAAATGATCAGAACTGGCTAAGGAATGCATACTCTCCAGCCAGGATTGGAACCAGCTTCAAATCACATGCGTCGACTTCGCTGCGACCGTTTTTATCAAAACGATTATGTAAAAGTGGCCATTTAAACCCCACAGATTAAAATTAAGGTAAATATTCATTATAATATAAAAATCGAATAATTTTCAGGTGTAAATTCATCACATTTAAAGAAAATCTAATTAAAAATTACTGATATCGTTAAATTTTTTTGGCAAGAGTATAGACATGCCAATGTAAAAAAACTAAAATTGTAATAGTTTATGGCACTATTAAACCAATTTTGCTGTTGGCAACTCATTCTGCCCCCCGAATCAGAAGCACTCTATTAATATTTTCTTAAATTTTTGCGACCAGTATATATATATTAAAACTACGATTCAACGGTTTTAAACGCGATAATTTATTAGATTTTTATTATTCCGATGTTTCGGCCACTTTTCCGTGGCCGTGATCACGGAAGATAAAGATGTCAAGACACTCAAGAAGAGGCGCAATAAAAACTCTTCAGCAGACATGCCTAACACTAGTAATTAAAAAGATACAGTTAGGCATGTTTGCTGAAGAGTTTCTTGCGCCGCTTCTTCTCTTCAAGCCACAACATGTTGCGATGCGGTGGTAAATTAGATTAGGCTCCCATAGAATAAATAATAACCATAAACAAAAATTAAAACAAAATAATTAAAATGAACAAGTTGGCGGTAGGCTAAATAAAACTTTAACACTCATTGACACTTGACATGTTTATCTTCTGTGATCACGGCTACTGAAAAGTGGCCGAAAAGTCAGAATAATAAAAATCGAATAAATTACCGCGCTTAAAACCGTTAAAACGTAGTTTTATTAAACACTATTAAATTTTGAATTTGTTATAATTTTGGCCAAATAGATTTCATAATGTGAAGCTGAGATAACATGTTTATAAAATATACATAAGAGACATTTTGAATAAAGAACTTACTTTGCCTTATTATAAATTACATAACAATGTAGATATTCACGTTGTTACTGTTTAGTATGTATTTCCATATATTTTGAATTGTAATGATGATTTATTATGTATAACAATAAATTATAACAAATTACTCTCCTCCAAGCAATAACTACCTTTAGTTATTGTTCTTAAGCCTTACATCTTGGCAGCCATTTTGTTTATGTTTTTAAATTTGAATATGGAATGTTTCTGTCTGTCGCGTAGTTAATTATTTTGAATAACGAACTATTAATATGCAGACGATATTCTATATACATCTATATACCATAGAGAACTTTTAATTCGGGGGTTATTAAATTGAGTTTGTTTATTGGTTCATTTTGCAACTTCAGGCGGACAGTCCGGTTGTGACGATGGATGGGCGGCTCTGAAGGCCGGATGGTTCTCCAGTTCCCTATCAATGCGCAGAATTATCGGGAACGGGCGAAGGTCAACATGAAATCTGTGAAGAATAGAGAATATCGGTATTATTCTAAACATATTGTCTATGGTTTCATGAATGTGGACTTCCGCACAAACATAATATATTTAATATCCGACAATAAAAATGAGTACAAACACTGTTATTCATATTTAGTGAATAGTGATCTGTTTTTTGGTATAATAATATTATATGTATATCCCTATAAATATTAATTTAAAAAAAAAACAGTTTTTATATAAAATTGTATATTATATTGTGTGTCAATATTGTGAAAAAATCGCATTGGAATTCGATTTTTTTTAATCTGGCCGTTTTAAATCATTCCCGGAAAAATTCCCGCGGGTTTCCCAGGATACAAAGTAACGCAGATTTTAAGTCCAAGAATTTGCTGTCGATCACCGAAAACCGCGTCGTAATCGGGCCAGTAGTTTTTACGTGAACCCGAACAACCAGAAAAGAAATCTAAAAAAATTGCATTGTGTTTCCTTCATCTTTGTATTCTTTATATATTGTATTCCAGTTGTTTTTTTTAAATAGCTTCAACGTACACACATGGCATATTTAGAATTTTATAATATTATAGAAAATAGAATAGTGTGATTTTTTATTCTGGGAATCCGCGGGAATTTTCCCGGGTGTATAGCTTATTCCTACAGTTTTTCTAAAACGATGGCTTACATCCTTTTTTAAGCGCTGCGGTACCTTATGTTCCGGGAATCCCGCGGGAATTTAAGGTCAAGCGTGGACGAAGTCGCGGGCTTATCCTATTTTATATACATTGAGATATACCTACTGAGATAAAGAGAGAGACAACTCAATAGATGGGAAGATGATATAACAAAGACTGCAAGGTAATTAAAGTTGAGAAAAGCAAGAAATAAACTAACATAGAAACATTTGGAGGAGTCGTTTTTCAATGTCAATGACAAACTGTTGACAGAAGCATTATAAAGTGGAAAAATTATAATAAAAGACAAACCAGTTATTGCAGTCTAGTATTAAGTGTTATTTATTCAACAGCTTCAATATTGTAAATAATGTTATCAGTCTATTATAATAATATTATAATATCAGTCTATTATAGATACTATATTTGTAAACAACCACACAGAACACATCACGATCACCACATATTACACTGAAGTGACATATACACATAAGCCACGCAAACAGACAGAGGCAAAGCAAGAGGAAGACAAAGAAGAGATACACACATGTACATTCCAGAATCAATAGTTGGGGCATAAATATCTTTTTTCCTGTGGGCAACGGGACGGGATATTTATAAAAACCGACAATAGTCGAGAGAAAGTTTATTTCAAAATTTTCTTATTATAATAGACTGATGTCACTAGCATCTACATACCTTCTAGCATTGAACACTTGTGGCACTAAGCAGCAGTCAGCTAAAGTAATCTCATCACCGACACAGTACTTTCCAGCTGTGCCAGATAACAATTTCTCCACAGCACGGAAACCTCTCATGATCCAATGTTGGGCCCATTCTTTCTTTTTTTCTTCACCGACGTAAATGAGGACTATTAAGTTCTGAAGAGGTTGGATTCCCGATGAGATAACCTAAAAACATCTTTTTTAATCTTTATTATGTAATTATTCCAAATGTTAAGTTGTTGTTCTGAAGCCATTGTGGTAAAACTGAAACCTTATAAAATCGTCCTGTCCACATATGTATGATAGTCTTTGAATGTATGCACCTAAGTAAATATATTGTATATAGCCATGAACACTTGAACATACATTTACATTAAAAGGGATAACTATGTGATACTTTTAATTTGTAATATGTTAGATTATTGAACTATTTTAACAATGTTTTCAATAATAAAAGAGGGTACTTTATATCTATTAACCACTACTCGGCTCTGTCATCATATAAAAGCCTTCGGACGAACTGACGAGACGGCATTCCCCTCGGACTTTGGTCGGGTGCAGAGGCTAGCTAATTATTATGCGAGAAGTGAGACAATGAAATCGGCTAATAAATATATAAGAGTATAACCGTAAAAACTGTGGCATAAGATTAACACTATAAATAATCCCACTTAGAAGTGACACTGACAGCGCCATCTATGTTTTTCTAGTATTTATAAAATTTATTTTCAAGTCTACATCAGCCCTGTGGAAACAAAAACCCACATGTAAAAGCACTTTAAAATTTTAACAATTAATTCTAGAGCTGTTCAATTATTCCTTGGTATTCGCCGGCAATGTTCCGCTTGGCGGTAATATCCGTTTGTTCATGGAGGAGGAATGGAGGAATAGAGAGAAAGTATAATTTCGTGCGGCCAAGTGGCCTGTCGTAAAAGGCGACATAATAACCCACCAATATTTACAATAGGTATTTTGCGTTTAGATGGGTACCATCCCTGGTCCTCTCCTCTCGCCATAACAAGCTTGAGTTGTGTTCCAGCATTAGTGGGCAGGTTCCAGTCTCCTCTTAGCGAGCAGCAACATTTTGGTAACACCTTTGGTGTTACAAATTGTCCGTAGGCAACGGTAACTGCTTTCCATCAGGTCCATCAGTGCAGCTTGCCTGTTGCTGAACTCATGCAATAAAAAAAAATACCAAAGGAATAAAATCATTTGCTATAAGGTCTACATAATATATGTATATGTCGGAGGGAAGCTATGACTATGACGATGTATTGTTGACTGGATGTATAACGCACAATATCATTTGTTTACATTATAATCACTTCTAAAATTCTTAATGTAATTTAATTAGATTTGTTAATGTTTCTATAACTTCAAGATCGTTCTAACCTAATAAAAGTTATGAATATTGTAATTTAATAAAGGACCAATCAGAGCAGAGCATATGGCGGAGCGGGGTCGGCGCCCTCTATACTTTGAGTAATATCTACTTGGGTAGACTGAGGAGTTTTTGTGGCACATTGAGTTGATGGCAGCAGGTCGAGTTGGACCTTAGAGTATTTTAAAGAAAGTTTTTTAAGTTAGAAGTATGAGCGGGTGCCCTGAACCCGCTGCTCGGTCTAAACTATGTCATAATGTTGATCAAATCTAAATTAAAAGTGTATAAACCGTGGCTATTGTGTTTTATGCTCGCATTTTATCCTGATGACGCCCACTAAACCTGCAATAACTAAAGATGATGTCGTGAGAACGAGGCCGTTCTGCGACATATATATATCCAATAAAGGTCAACAAAATTCTTCATTCTTTGGGTGTATCTGTACTCAGAATGAGCATACTTTGCCTCCATAGAGTAAAGCTCAGGTAAAATGGTATGAAAAAACTGATGCATAGAAGTCCCTTAAATTAATAGTTTCTTTTACCTCACATATCTCCCGAACTTTGGCCCTTTTGAAGCAGTCTTGAGGCATCAGTGGTCTTTGTGGTCTTGTTTCTTCTAAGTAATGCATTATATTAAGAGACTCTACAAGAGTGTGTCCATCTGGAATAATTTTAAGATATACGATAAAAGAATAATTACCTGACCATTGCTAAAAAATTGACATTACATGTATGGTGTTTTTGTTAAATTGTAACCTGCAGTAAAGTATTTGAATAATCGCAAGGGTTAGTAAAAGGAGCAGGGAAGTGTTGGAAGGACGAGCTCAGGCTGACTGGTGGAGGATACTTTTTGTTCTGGTAAATGTGATTGTTCTATGTGTTCGTGAAACAATAACTTTTTTTGTTGGTGCTGTTACAATTCAAAGATTCAGAACCAAAGATTTTCTTACGAAACTAACAACCACACATTCTATTCAAACATATTATTACTAGTGTCTTTATAAATTAACTACAGACAAAAAGCGCCATGAATTCTTTAGCGCTTACGTTTTTTATTCATGCATATATTATTACTGTATTACTATTTCTTAGGCTCTGGATTTGGATTGGATGAAATAGTAACTCATAAAATGATCCGGCACCAGCTTTCCCAGCTTTCGTTTCAAAATATGTCGCAATATTAAAAATAGATATTTTAATAACAAAATACATCAGGAGTTAGATGTTTTTTTTTATTTACTATAATAATTCAGTATGCTGTTTGTTTTCCATGTTTGTTATTCTCTGAATCCATTTCAGTTTGTCTGCTGTGGATTTTGCGCATGTCTAAAAAGGTCTTTTTAAAGCCACTTTTATCATAAAACAAAGTCACTGCCATCAACTCCTGTTTCTTATTAAATACTGATAGTGGGACCTTAATTTCTACAGCAGGAGTAGTTGGTGCTTGCATCATACAGTAAGTTTTTTCTATCTCCCTGTGCTAGCCGAATTTCCATCCCACTGCTTATAGGTAGTTATTGAGGTCTGGGTACAACATATATTATAAAAGCTTACCTATACAAAGTGATGGCACCTGTTCCATAGGATTGACCTCTCTATATTCATTGCAGTGTTGTTCCCCTCCACCTTTGATCAGGCTTACTGCCTTAATGTCATAAGGTATCTCTTTGAGGTTTAATGCTATCCGGACTCTCCATGAACATGAGCTTCGCCAGTATGAATACAACACTGGCTGGAATATTTCAAAAGTTACACATTACCAATTTGAATTAAGCTCATCAAAAAGCTGATAATAAACAAAGTTTTTGTTTTGTAAGTGATAAATATCCAGGCACTAGCTTTCTATATACTGATATTTAAATAAAGATTCACAGATACATAAATAAAACAGACTGTTCGCACACATATTTATTACCGGACTAAAGATATTTGTAACTACCTTATATTATGTGGTATAAAAAATGACCCATACATTACAGTAAGGAACAATGTTTATACCAAAGAAAATGGTGTTAATCATTAATTATAAAATAGTTATTAATTAGTGTAAAAAATACTGTCATCTACACTAACAAATAAATGTGAATGCTACTTTTTTGGAAATTTGTTTGTTATATTTCACAGATTTGGGAGTAATTATCATGAAATTTGCAATGAAGGGAATGGACTTCAAATACTATTTTATTATGGTAAATGAGATATATTTTCAATGGGGTACAGTTCTGATATTTACATGTGTGATGACAAGTGAAAAGCTGTAATTTTCACTATAAATAAATAGTCTATTAACTTTTATATTAATTTTAAGGCACCCATTATTTAATACAAACATTGTCAAACATTGTAACCACTTATTAGCAGGATATACCTACCCAATACACACTTTCATACTGTTGTGTGTATTAATTAAGTGCAAATAATAGAGGATAGTTACGGCACTTTCCAGTCTGGTGTCACTGGCTGCGCCAGTCTAATATACGAGTTATATCATACCGGATGTTTCATTCTCTTTAAAAGATACTGCACATACTGCATACAAAATCTAACATAACATGTCTTCCTATATAGCTACTTTGGAAAGGTACTAGTTTGCCGCGGTTTTAATTTTAGGCAGACAATGAATATGTAAATTATATAAAAAGATAATAAATAATGACAAGTTACTTTACCTTACTTTCAATTATAGTATCGCTCATTTTTTACAGTTTTTATAAAGATTTTCAATTATTTTTGCACAATATTTCTGTACCGATCCACAGAGCAAAATGTGACACAAATACGTTATATATTAAGCAACAGGTATTAATCTAACAGGAATAACCAGTATGCATATATTAAACAAGATACATTTAAAGGACAAAGTAAAATTATTCAAGAAACTAGATTCCGTCATATACCTTAGCCATGGCGGAGATGTTACCGTTGTATTTTGAGTAGAAATTAATTTTGGCGGCTGTTAGAAACTTTATCTCAAATATAAAAATGTAATTATTGATATAAATGTAGAAAAAGAGTTTTAAAATATTAAAAATAGGTAGGTAGCACTAAAGATGTGTTTATCAGTCGCTTTTTTATCAATAAATGAGTTCCGTTACGTCGTAACTGTCGTAAGTTATAACGTTGATTATAATAATATTGTGTAATAATATACAAAACTTCTCAAATTAATATTACCTCAACAAAACTCTGACGAAATTATGTAGATTTATTGCATTTTAAATAATTATTTGTTTTATATAAAGTAAACGTAATATAATATTCAAATAACATAAAATTATGGAACCTTGGTCAAAATTTTGAGATAAACGGAATGCAAAACTACTATAATGTTACCAGTTCCTTGATAATTCCTTAAATTTATTATTTTAGCTCTTATACAAAAAATCATATTTTTATAATGTAGATAGATAGATAACACTTTATTGCTCACCAAGTATACAATTTCAAAAATACACAATTACAAAATTTTCATGGTAGAAACAATGTGCGGCCTTATCGCTTAAAGTAATCTCTAATGTATTGTATTATGTGATAACAAGACAAAGTGATAGCTATATACTTTATAACTGACCAACCAGGGATTATGATATAGAATAAGCATTGAATAACTCTCACTTCTACTGCACGTTCAGTTTCGCACAGTCGCTAACATCACAGAACATACATACATACATACATAACTTCACGCCAGGTCCCTTGCGGGGTGGGCACGAACAACAGAGCACCATTCAGGCTTATTCTTACACACCTCACTTGCTTCTTTGACATTCATAGCTCTTGTCATGCACGCTCGTCTGTTCTTAAGGCTCCTGACATCACCTTCTTCTAATACACGATCAATTTGATCATGGAAGGTGTGTCGTGGCCTTCCGCGACTTCTGCATCATCTGCACATCACAGAACAATTGGCTAATATTTGCTTACAAATGTCTGTGATTTGATCACAAGATGTTTGTGTGAATTGAAGGATTTAACACTATTACTGGTTTTTGGCAACATTATGATAAATGTCAAAGTACATTAATTTTGAAGCTTACAGCTAGGGATGTTCATACAAAAAAAATATCGATATTATTTTCGATATAATATATCGTAATGTTGTATCGATACTTTGCGATATATCGTAGAAATATATCGATATCTTCGATATATCGTAACAAAATGTAATTTTCTTATTTAGTTAGTTTTTAATATTAAGTATTTGATTGGGATCAGGTTGATATAAGTAAAAATAGCTAGGAATAAGAAACAAATCAAGTTTAATTATTTATAATTCCCAATATTTTTTGTCGAGACCTTGCTTAAACAAAATTTTAATTAAAATGTAATATATAAAACAGGTAATCAATTTATTGCCACAGCTTGCTTCTTCTATACAATTGAATTGTAGCCGCTTTTATATATTGTGCTATTTATTTTTATTAGTTAGATTTTATATAACTGTATTTACATTTCGTAAAATGTATCAAACAAAACAATCAAAACAGATAGCTTTTATTTGTAAGTTATTCTGTACTGAGACCGAAACGAGTACCCACAGACACAGATTATACCATTTTTAATACTAGTGCTGCCCTTACTAAGAGTAGGAATAGTATGTTGTTTAGCGGGGGGGCGATTATGACTAATGTCATAATCGAATTATTTTCGAATATTAATATTGAAAATCGATTATGAAATTAGTAGCTTACTTATTTTATAATCGAATCATTTCATTAGTATATCACATAATCGACCACCGCTGAAAAACTACAAAAAAATAAAACTGAGAGTTTATTGGAGAAACTCAGAAATCGCTCTTTAGCTGTTGAGACGAATATACATTGTAGGTTAGGTATGTAGTGGAGTTTAATTTGAAGTCATTTAGAGTATTTTGTTAACAACGAAACTTTCGTTACTGGGAAGGCTAGTTATTCAATAATTCAGGGTTTTACGTTTTATTTTTACTCAAGTTACCAACCATAAATCAGTTTAAAAAAGTAAAAGTTTATTCCTAAATTTCTACCGATATTTGATGTATCGGATAAAATGTATCGATTGTACATATCGATACTAGATTATTCGATAATATCGGGAGGAATCGATATATCGAGTACATATATCGATATTTTATTCAATATCGATATATATCGTGCACTCCTACTTACAGCAAGTTTTTTATGAGCCATATGTCCACAGAGTACATTGAATATATGGAGATAGAGACTTCAGTCGGGAGAATCGTACTACTAGCACATCTAGCGAGTATCAATGGCGCTAACTCGTATATGAACGTACCTAATATATGCATGTGTGTGTGGGTGTTCATATGTATATGTGTGTATGTGTATGTATAGCGAGTTTGTGTATACACTTTATCTTATTCATAGAGAGAGTAAGTTTGAACGCTTATGGTGCCTAAAGAAGCGTTCAAACTTACTCTGTCTATGAATAAGACCGATATTCTATATATTGTATGCTTAGGTATGGAGATTTCTTCCACCATGAATTCCAACTATATTTAAAATAAAATTTCATATTATTTATAAATTGTATATAATTTTCATTAATACATATCACTGCACATCAAGTTTTGTGTTGATATAAAAATCCAATAGTGTGTTTGGTCGGTCGAATTAAACAGATTCACAGGTCACATAATATAAATCAGTAACTTCGATATCCAAAAGCAGTTTTCCTTAATAGATTCGCCAAAGTCCAAAACTACATATTATAGATCGTTAATAATAATTCACTTAGTAAAACAAACAGAAAACTATCCCAGAAGTTAAATAAGTTGCAAATATGACGAAAGTCGGCACTTAATTTGAATATGCATGTTTATTTAGAAATATTAAATAATATTATATTCGATTAAATAAAAATGGTTTTCATTTGAGTTTTTTTGATAATGTCATTAATAACAAAATAATGCTAAGCAACGAGCTGCAGTCTATGGCAGGTACAATGAGTTTATTATCGACCATGTAAATACTGCATAATGTAGAACCCATTTCAGTATCGAATAATCGATAATTAATCCTGTCAGATATTTGTAAATTTTAAGGATGATTCTACGCATAGGTGTCTTATGACTAACAACAGGTAGATGGAATCTCCCATAATAAAATCTAAAGGAAGGCGATTTTGGAATATGAAACCATATTAAGATTTACCATCGCAAGGATGAGATGCAGAAGTCTCCGAAGTAGCGGACCCACGTCCCACGTCCGCTAACAAAACGGCTAATTTCTGCAAAACGGCTGATTAAAAAGTAAAGAGGGATATAAGTCATTCGCTCTAAGGAACTGTACTACTCCTTTAGCTCAGCAGCGACACGTAATAGAAATTGAGCCGACAACTCTCACTATAGCCCAATCAAGAGCCTATAGAGCTAAAGCGAGTCGTGTTGTGAGACGTAGCTACGACAACATTCTAGATCATAATATCACTGGCGTAAACATAATATTTTTGATCTATTTTAAAAGAATGAAAGATGTAATATTTATTAACGTTTTTTTATCAATAAAAAGAATGTCATCATATACAAATATATGCTTAAGTCTAGTCTAGTCTTCTCAGTTGTGAAGTTCGTTTAGGTAATCCACTCTTATCTTTCTAGTGATACTGACTGGTCGCCCCAAGTATGCTTTCTTCACATTCCAATCCTCCTCCATCCGTTCTACGTGACCGAGCCAGCGGAGATACTTAGCCTTTCTCTCTTCAATTATTCTAGGCTCGGCCACGAGGTTTTCTATGTCGGAGTTGGTTTGGACCCTTCAACTACTATCTCCTCTGTTTGTTGGACCCAAACAGTAAACTTGCCAATAACTTATTGTTTTAAATTATGTTTTGATATTTGATTAAGTTTTTAGATTTTCTGAGTAATAATGAAAACTAAAATTGGTAAGAATATTTGTGCATTGTGATTTGTTGTTGTTGTTAAAAAAAATCTAATTTATGTCTTAATATAACAAATAGATTATTTTATTAATACATCTTAGTCCGTAAAATATAGCACATAAATATGTAATAACGTTGAAATAGTTTATATTGGGAACATTTGTTACCCATGCAGACGCAACCAATGTGTATACTACATAAGTTAACGCACATATCATTGTAAAGAATGCTTTACTCCATTTAACAATTTTATTTACGTAGGGTTTGTCGATACGTTAATCGCGAAGGATTAACTCAATTTAATAAGATCATAATAAGCCATCCCTAACTACATTAATAAGTATTGACACTGTCGTAATTTGGCACTTATTTTTTCAATGACTCCATTTACTTTGGTTAGTTATAAAGAGTCTTAATTAAATGTATTCAAAAATATATTAAATATATATTAAAAAATATTTATTTATTATAAATATTTATGTTTTTATAAATATTTACATATATATAAATAACTTAGAAAACAAATATATGTGAAGCAAAAACTTAAGGCTGCTAGCAGTGCTATCTGTCATGTAATGTTTTAATCATTCTACGAATAACCTGACTAAATTAAAAGGACCGAAAGATCTAAGCACTAACAGCAAATTGAAAACATTCATAAATCTATAAGTTAATAGCGATTTTTTTAAATTTTTTTTCACACTCATTTGTTTTAAGTTTATACCGCATGCATATGTCATATGAGCTGGTATCATATCTTTTCATTATCAATTTATCAGACTCACAATTAATTTTACATGTGGATTTTGTGTACCTTATTTGATTAATTAATTTAACTATAAACAATGGGTAAAAAAAGTAAAAATGTACCTAAAGCTAACGTCTTCAAAGTAGTTGGAGCCAAAAGTTTAAAGAAAACAAAAGCAAAAGTAGTAAATTTAGGACTGAAGAATGTAAGGTTACTTTTTTCAATTAATTAATACAATTAATGTGCAATAATAGGGACGTTGGGAGTGCGGTATTTTATTTATTTATTATTTGAGATGGACCCGAACGTGGCAAAATATAATATATTCTAATAAAAATGGGACAAAATAAAATGAAACTACCATTTTTTCTTTTCGTTCGAATCGCAACCAACTCGATTTTATTTTATTATAAAAACTTCGAAAAACCGATCGGCCAGTATTAAAATATTTACACAAATAAGTATTTATTCCACAACATATAACATTAACTTTCATTCAACAAAAAAATTATTATTATTATTTTTGTATGAGATCTTTGCCTGCATGCTTTTTGGTTCTATACCTCAGGGGAACTTGCATTTTCCTGAATATTATTCTGATATTAAAAAATGTTTATGTGAAAGATCATACAAACATTATATATATATTGGCTTCAAAACAAATGGGTGCACAGACAAACATGCAGTTTTACAAAAGGGACAAAATTGTGAAGAAAAAAACTAGTTGATTGTATAAGTCTGAAATTTGAATTACCCTTCTGTTTAGGAACACTTGCATACTGATAAGACTTTCTAAACTATCATGCATAGATTTTAGTAAACAACAAGAAAATGGCATTTTATCATATACACCCATTTGTTATGAAGCCCTCAATATATACGTATATAGCCTTAGAAGTATATAAATTAATGAGTGAAAGTGTACAAGAGCTTATTAATTGTATTTCATTCTTATTTTCAGATTAAACAGAAAGTTGCTGACATAGACAAAGAGTTAGTAGAAATTAAAAAAACACCACTGCCAAGTAAACCAGTAAAAGATGTTAAAGGACCTCAGAAGAAAACTGTAAAACCAGTCACACAAGAAGAAGTGACAAAAACAACGGAACAAATTGTAAAAATGGATTTATAGTATTGAATTTAAAAGATTTAAATTATTTATTTATCATTATTTTAAAAACACCCTCTGAGCTGGCAGTTCTACCAGTCAAACAAAGTATGAACCTTTCCATTTTAAAAGAGGGCCCCAGTATCTTCACCTGCTAGAATATAGATTGTACATATTCTGTGGACATATATTATAATAATATCACGCCCATAAATGTCCCTCTGCTGGCCTCAGGCCTCCCATTATAGCTTGGCAGGTTTGACACATCGTTTATCACGATGCGCAGGTTGCATCCAGATGTTATCCTTCACCATTGTTAGCATATGGTAATTGTAACAATATGCACATTAGACTGCCTAAGTCGTGTATGTGTTCCGGCCAGGATTTAAACCGCATCCTTTGAGTTTGGGACATGTGTGCTTGCCCTTATGCTGCCACAACTTATATTATTGGGTGTTAAATAAAAATAATATCTGTGTAATAACAACAGTATTTCGTAATTAAGTAAATAGCCAATATGTTCCTTACAAAATATTGCAATAAAGGTTGATTAATTAATTAATTATGAAAATTGTAACAATTTTTCTTATTAATTTTATTATGAATATAGGCAAGAAGTGAAGATGTTGCAATAAGTCATTTATAGTCTAAGATCCCGCTGCAGGATTGGTGCGTTCATCGACTTTTTGTTTAAAACCAAATTTTTATGTTTATTTATAATTAGGAGAATAGAATATAATATTTACTAGGGTGCCTATCAAAATTTGGCCACCATTATTTTTAATTAAATTATTTTTAATTGATTTTTGGTAAAAATCATCATTTGTCAGACGAGGACAGCGATTGCCTGCTGTGCGACGCTTTTAAGCCATTGCGCATGCGTCGAATGTTTGTGTTCACAACCACCGGGGAGTAATAGAGAGGACTTATAATAAATACTCCAAAAAATATGTAATTTTTTTCAAAATGACAAATTTAAAAATTGCAGCAAAAAATTAATATTGATTTGATATATCGACGGTCCAATTAGCAATTTGTCTAACTCCTTATTTTTTAGAGGGTGATTTTTTTTAACATTTTGATGTAGCAATAAACCAATTACAAATTATTTAAATGATTCAAACTTAAATATTATATCTCTATTAGATATTAATGATATTAAATGGTTTTTTAAAATGATAATAAATTTAAACTAATTGTTTTTTTCGTACAAATAGAAGATTCTCAAAAATGGAGTTAGACAATTTGCTAATCAGAACGTCGATATTTAATATTGATTTAAAAAATAAAACCAAGGTGACTTAAGTAAAAGAAAATTTTATTGCGAAAGTACTATTTGAAAATTTTATTAGATTTTATTCAAGTATTTAATCGTCTGTTACATATTAATTAAACATTTAAGCAAATTAAAAAATTTATAATTCTTATATTTCCGTAACTCTTATTTAAAAATCTGAATCATCGGAGCTTTCAGTTGTATTATCATCGGAGCTATCACTTTCATCGCTACAAATATCAGATTCGTCGTCATTATCAGAAGCTTTGTTCGTGGATTCACATAGCACACTATTAACTTGCGTTGGAGTTGAGTCTCCCAGGAACCATGTTGGTTTAAAAATCCATCTAGTACCAGGCCAGCCATTATTTTCTGGGCTGAATTTGATGCAGTCTGGTTCAGTGGCATTTAACCACATCGAATTAACAAAGATTATCCGCAACAATTTTTGTTTCAAAGATTTCCAGCACGGTGGATTGTGCGTCGAGTCCAAACCAAAGATGGCGTTAATGGTTGAATTTATTTATCTGTTAATTGATAAAATTTTTTACCGATATTTTTATTGGTTGAAAATACCGGTAAATCTTTTCGTTGAAAAATTAATTTTGCTAGTGTTAAATCGAATGGTTGAGTTTCTTATATGTATTATTATTGATTCAATGAACTTTCCTTCATACTTCTACATTTTAAGTTAGATATAAAATTTAAAAATCCACAACAACAAAGTAAACAAAGTCTCAAACACACAAAAAAAGTCAAAACACAAACACAAAGTACAAATCTCTTGAAATACAAAAACACAACTTTACCAAAATAATAGAAAATATGCACTGACCCGCCGTAATATCAATTACCAAACAATTTATTACGTTTAAAAAATCAACCAATCACGTAATCTTCGCGATCGGTATAAATACCATTTCATTTCAATTTTCTAACAAATAAATATACCATTAAGTGTAAAAAAAACCAAGTTGAATATTGTGCTTTATTTTGAGAGCTATAGAGCATACAATCAAATACTCAAAATTCAATATTTACATGATAAGTTGAAAACATCTGCAATGCGAAAATAAATCTTGTGTTGATGAGTGTAAAGTTGAAACTTGCATGTATATAATTTCCAATAATTACCTACGCGACTACACGCAGTGTATTTGTTAAATGGTATTTTTAACCGTTTAGCTTAATTTTATTTACCGAATAGAAGTGTTAAATTTTTTTACCGGTAAATTTATTGGTTAATGGTTATATTTGCCACCACTAGGTCCAAACCTTTAACCGTCGCACAGCCGGCAATCGCTGTCCTCGTCTGACAAATGATGTTACGCGCTAACTCTCTTTCACTCTACCTTAAATATTTATTATCTTTAACAGCCAGTAACCCTTATTTGCGGCCAGATTTAATTAAGCAACCATAATAATTAATAGAAAAAAATTAGCTTCAATTTGACATATAATTAATAAATATACGTTATAAACGTATAAATTTATCGAAATCATACCTGTTTACACCTGGCTGCAAAGAGGTGCGGCAAGGTGCGCAACGGCAACCGTGATTTTTTAGAATCTTCATATTAATTACCGTGATGTAGACGTTATTTTATTTAAAAAATAAATAAACGAAATTTTTTACCAAAAATCAATTAAAAATAATGGCGGTCAAATTTTGAATGGCACCCTAGTAAATATATATTCTCCTAATTATAAATAAAGATAAAAATTTGGTTTTAAACAAAAAGTCGATGAACGCACCAATCCTGCAGCGGGATCTCGTACTATTAGTACAACTATATACTGCTGGTAGTGGTGTGCAATATTTTATACGTAAATCTAATGCAAGAGCAATTTAATCTAGTTACAAATAGCTTCTTTACTTTGTATCCGTCTATATACTCTTAATATTAGTCATTTACATACTCAACTGCATATATTTCGAAGCCAATTCCTGTAGAAACCACATAGCTGTACCCTAGAAAACTATCCAATGTCTATCCCCATCATTTTAATACTTACTAAATTTCATAACCCTTAGTTTTTGCACCCAAAGCTAGAATCCTGAGAAAATCACTTGCATATTTAATTATGGCATGATAGATTTATCTATTTTTAATATTATAAAATTCCATATATGCAGTGTCTGTACATTGCAGCTATTAAAACGAACCACTGGAGTAGACTATAAATAATGGACTCTGTAAAAACATATGTTATATAGTAGTAAATAAGGTTAGAATGACAAGTAATTACAATGTTTATTTTCTATATGAAAGCTGAAGTTATCAGCATAGGTCTTAAAGGCCACTACTATAAGAAATTATCATAGCAAGCAAGGAATCGTTGGCCTATCTAAATGGAAATTACTAACATAACTTCTTAGTCGGAAATCAAATAAAATCTTATTTTAATTTATAAACAATAAACTGTTAAAGTAAATATTATTTTAGTAATAAATAAACGAAATATCGGTTAATTATTAGATAACAACTGGTATCACTTTTTAATCCTCAATAAAATCTTACAATTCTTGAAATTTTCAAAAAGTCTCAAAAACAAATAAATTGTATAAAAACATAGTAGAATTGATAACTTCCTCTTTTTGGAAGTCGGTTAAAATAGTAAATTATATAAAAACTTAAGCACGTGAGCGGCGACGGCGTCCAAATGTGGCTGAATAACGAGGGCTTACAAAACTTTTTTTCAAAACAGCTTACACTATTGGATTTTATTTTAGACCTTATTTCATTGATCAAAGTTCGAAATTGTATAATAAAATACAGCGGTCAGCATTTTTCGATTCGTCGAGTAACGTGCGATAAGAAACTCCTCTCCAAAAATCTGCTGATTTTGAATATAAAACCCCTAGTGTCACAAACTTCCATACATGCTAGTGACTTTCCATCAGCCCACTTGATGGATCCGCCTGTTTGTCTGCCTAAACTATAAAAAAATGAGATATATATAAATGAGATGCATAGCTTAGATAGTCATGTATCATAATTATGTTCTATCTATTGTTATATTAGAATTCTAAAAAAGGATTGCTGATGGTAATGATACACTTTTCAAGGTTGAATGAAATCTGATTAAAAGAAAACAATGAACTTGTTAATATTGTCTTTTATTGTTAAATTTTAATAAAATATATAACATTATGAAACACTTAAACTAAAACATCAACGATTTTAGTTTAACTAAGAATATGTTAAAAAGTATGTGGTTGAAAAACCTTTAATGTTTTCTATTTTACGTAACGCAATTACGTAAATGAAATACTTCAACCACAAAATCGCTAAATTTCACCATTCACGACTACTCTAAAGAAATGCGCATGAATGATATTTAGCTTATAGATTAAAAGAAAGAAAATGCACAACTTAAAATAGTCCTCAAAAGATCCCTATCTTCTGTTAAATCTGTTTCCGTGTTATTAAGTATATCGAATATGAAATCGTAAATATTACGAGCAGACTAGGCCAAGAGCTACGGGTTGATCAGACTAATCTTCTTAGCACAAGGGTAAAAAACAAATAGCATTATTAATTTAGTTTTATTGACGGCACCATAATTCCATTATTTAATAAGTTTATTCAAAAAGGCAATCAGTGTTTTATAAATGTTACAATTTCCATTTTTTGTAATTTTTTTATTGCAGGAGTTCAGCAGACAGGCAGACGGCCCACTAGATGGAAAGCGGTTACCATCGCTTATAGACATTTGCAACACAAAAGGTGCTACAAATCCGCTACTGCTCTCTTGTAATCTGCAAATGTTAAAAATAATTTACCGGCAATTCGATAACTTCGACCCAGCCAATCTGTAGGTACCGTCATGGTAGTTTATGGGAAATCCAAAAGTTATTTATATAATTATTCTTTTAACTATTGCTAAAAACCTACGTTCATTCCAAGCAGGATTCTAACAAAAACGAATTACTGCCAGGGGAGCTATTTTATAATTTAGCCTTTAGTAACAAACTTTCTTTAATATTGTGTTAAAAAGATTATTCAGATCAAGCAAGAGCTCTTCACCTATATTTCAAAATTCTTTTCTCTTTATAAATTAACTGTTCTAACGTAATTGAAAATGAAAATCGAAAATGATTGCAGCCTAAATATGTTTGACATGAGATTTACCGCCCCCTATTTAGTATGTCAAAGTATCTATGACTGCACATATGTTTTAAGCTTTCAAGACGACACAGATTTTTCTCTTCGGCATATTAGTGTTACATGGAATCTCTTAGCGTTGATTTATTTATTCTTCGTCTGTGACATCGGGCTCTGCTTTTTCGTCTTCGCTGACATCTGCTTGTTCAGCCTCAGCGGTCTCGGGTGCTGCTTCAGGAGTCTCTGGCTCCTCGACTATGGGCTGGGGCTCATCTGCAGGCGTTTCGCTGTAATAAGATTGACCTCAAAGTTTATAATTATGTAAACAACGTGTAAGTATTAGCCTGGGGCAAAAATATCGACTGTTTTTTTTAATATATTGAAAATATTATTTGGGGTGCCAAAAAAAGATTATTGTGAGATATTGAGAGAGTGAGATATGGTATTATTAATATAAGAGTTCTATAATCGCAATATAGTAAGGAAACGGTTCATCTGGCGGTAAATTTTAATGAGAACTTTTTTGTAGAGCATTCAATTTTCTTCACAAATGTCTCCGTCAATTTCATTTAAGTCAATGGTCAGGGAGTTATGAGATATATTACTCCAGCCCGCCCAGTAAAAAACAGTCTAAATTTGCGATGATAGATCTCTTAATATTACTAGCTGTGCCTGCGACGTCATCCGCGTTGAATAGTTAAAAAAATCTCCCGATTTTGAAACATTTTTCATTGCTGCTCCGCTCCTATTTGTCTTAGCGTGATGATATATAGGCCTTCCTCGATAAATCTACTATCCAACACTGAAAGAATTTTTCAAATCGGACCAACGGTTCCTGATATTAGCGCGTTTAAACAAACAAACTTCAGCTTTATATATAAGTAAAAGAAAATCTCACAATAATCTTTTTTTGGCACCCCAAATAATATTTTCGATATATTAAAAAATAATTTTCGACTTTCTTGGCCCATTCTAAGTATATAATATGTATAAATATAAATAAAATTGAATCGTAGAAATGTATGTCCGCCCATGAATTGAGAACTATTTTACAGATTTTCATGTTTTTTTGTGTGTGTTTAAGGGGGGCAACGGTTGGCTTAGATTCACAATTGGAACCTGTAGAGGGTTGGGATTGGGTCCTAGGTTTTATTTTTTCAGGGTTGGATAACTTCTGCCGGGACGTCTAGTTTATAATAATTTCTAACGTGAGAAAAAATTTTTTTATAAGAAAAAAATAAGTTCTCTTGTAACGAAGAAAAATGGTTTATGCTTTGCACACAGGTATCATCTCTGGTATTATTACGATATCTCTATCTCTAATAAGACATTTTTAAGGTAATTGAAAAATTCCTTGAAATTCATTAACGATTAGCCGGTGATAAATATTTAGGAGTTATTGACTGCGTTTATAATTTACAGAAATAACTCACCTGGCATCGGCGTCAGCGACCTCGGCTGCAGAGCCACTCTGTGAAAGTTCTTCGAGACGAGCGGCGGCTAATTCTGATTCTTGTCTGGCAATTTCAGCTAGTTCGGCAGCCTGCAAATTATTCAATACCCTAATATTATAAACCAGTAGGGTTTTTCGTACGAACTATCCCATATTCTACTCGTTTTTACATTTATGTATAAGACTAAATTTGTGGTGAGTAAACAGCTAAAGACACACCCGCATTTCGTTTAAATACGTGGATTCCAATTTTGACCGGGAAACTTGTAAGGTTTTCTGACCTAAAACTGATCTGGAAAGCATCATGAAGAAACCCGCACATGGATATATTCGGTGTATGATACTTGTCAATTCCACTTGCTCTAATATGCCGGGTATACTGTCCATTCGAACAGGGGACTTTTATATTGTTATAAACTATGAAGATCTGCCCAAGGTTACCAATGTGGGTGAAATGAGAGAAGCAAAGGACCAGAATGTGTGGTATAAAAAGCAGTCGGTCCGTCCGTAAAAATGTTTAATATTTCTTTGAATTGTTTGAGAAACAATTCAAACGTTTGTCTTCCGTGACCACGGCCACTGAAAAGCAGCCGAAACGTCGGATAAACCAAAATCAAATAAATTACCGCGCTTAAAACCGTTAAAACGTAGTTTTATTATGTGTACAAGTCGCGAAAACTTAAGAAAATATTATGTTTGAGAAAACTTATTTTAATTACCTGTCGTGCAAGTTCGGCTTCACGTTCTTCCTGTGCTTGTTTTTCTAGCTCCTCTAACCGCGCCAGTTCCTCTTGCCTCATTTGTTCCGCTTGCCTTTCCTCTTCGGCTAACCTTGCTTCTTCAGCTAATCTTGCTTCTTCGGCCAATCTAGCTTCTTCGGCTAGTCTCGCTTCCTCAGCCGAACGAGCTTCTTCTGCGAGCCTGGCTTCCTCAGCTTTCTTTGCTTCTTCAGCTTTGCGGGCTTCCTCGGCTATCCTAGCCTCTTCAGCTAGTTTTGCCTCTTCAGCTTTTCTAGCTTCATCGGCTAACCTTGCTTCTTCTGCTTTACGGGCCTCTTCTTCAGCCTTCCTGGCTTCTTCTTCGGCCTTACGTTTAGCTTCTTCAGCTTTGCGTGCCTCTTCTTCGGCCTTTCTCTTTTCAGCTGCTTCGCGTTCTGCTTGAGCTTTACGTTCTGCTTCGCGTTTAGCTTCTTCCTTCAGTGCTCTATAAAATGTAAAAAAAATATTTGTTATTTTTTATACTTTAAGCTTAGACAGACAAGTCTTATCAAAACTATTTACAAATAGCAAAACCAAATGGACGGGCCATGGATATTTCAAAGAAATGTTGAAATAGTTAAAGACTTTTTTTACAATTGTATGAATAAAGTGTATGAACGTATTATTTTAACACATAAAAAGATGAAAGGTATTCTCACTTTTCTTCTGCAGCGCGAGCTTCCTCCTGCCTCTTCCTCTTGATCTCAGCCAGATCAATGGCCGGCGTCAATACTGGCTCAGCGGTGGTGGCTCTGAAGCGAGCGGCGCGCTCAGCCTTCGCCGCCTTCAACTCTTGACCGGGGTCTTCCATGGTCTGCGGCGCCTGGAACTTGCGGCTCGGCCTCCATGGTAGCAGTTTAACTGCACCAAAGCCAACGTTACCCATGTCCCATGAAACATCGTGCAGTGATAGATCAGTAACCAACCACTGCACGATCGCGTGATAAATGGACGTGAAATGTGGATGGCTTCGATGACGCTCCGCCAGAAGCCGTTAGCCCCAGCACCAAGCTCGATGGCAAAGCCTGAATCGTATAGACATCCAGTGCCAGTATCATGCTGTAATGTGAATGGTGGTGCATTTGCGACCATTACCATGATTCTCAATCGCTGCTCGATGATCGATCCACGTCAAACAATAGCTGCGTAATTTTCGGGATTTTGTCGAAAATTTGAACAATGAAAGCATTTTATCGTATTTTTTTTAAATCTTCGTTTATGTTAGAATATAAATGTTAATAGAATTTTAATCAATAAAGCGAAGCGTTATCTCGAGGCCTGGACAAGAAGCGTGACGTAAACGTGCAATCAAAACTACTTGAGTTCAGTAAAAATCATTTATTGTTAAGATAAAAATCAGTCGAGTGATGTGAAATCGAGACATCTCGGTCGCCGTCTAGGATCGGCACAAAGCACCGCGCTATCACAAAATATGACTAGAATAATAATATAATCTTTAACTTGTAAAACTCGTTACAAAATATATCATTTAGTTTTGAATATAAATAGAAAAATAGATGTTCGTTGGTTAGTTCTAGCGTGTTATACCGAGAGACCGAAGCGGCACGCGGGGCGGACGTGCGAGTGGCGCCCGCGCCGCGTGCCGCCGCGCGAAGGGTGGGGTGGGACTACGCGCACTGCGCCGCTGTCGGCTGTTCCGGCGCACCGCCCGCTGCAAGAGACACCACACACAGTGTTAGACACGAACTTTACTCCATTTTATCATAGTTTTAGGGCCCCGCGCCGAGTGGCGCGCGGCTGCTATTTAATTCTTCTCTTTCAAGCGAAGGATGGTAAGCGGGCGCTTGCACAGCAAGTTTGGCGCGGTACCTGTGGCACTTTCGATGGCGAGTCCGGCAGCCGCGAGCCTGTTCTTCGCATAGAAAGAAAGAAGGTTCACGTCGTCCCTGATGCTCAGCTCCTTGTAGAGGGGCCTGCGATTGGAGAAGGCCTTGCTACCGGAGTAGTGTACGCACGCGAGGTGGCCGCGTCCTGGCGAACACACCTCAGGGTTACGACACTAGGGTCACACTGGAAATTTAACTGTTAGTCGGTTGTAAGAAGGATAGTACAGACAAGAGGACAACGAGCTTTTAGTTACTTATTATTTGTAGATTGTAGTTTTTATTAGCACTGATACCTGTGAACTTTTTGGCTGGCTCTTGATAGAAAGAAATGTTATGGATGTTATCGGCGACGCTGCGAAGGGGCACCAACAATCTGGCGACGTAAGCGTCATTGCTGAAGCGGTATGGGACTGGTTCACCGTACGAATATCTGTTCACAGAAATTGTAATGCTTATAATTACCGTCAACATCAGAAGTCAGTCCTAATTTATGGACCAATAAACCTAGTACAAATTATAACAATGCGGCAGTCGACTCTCTTAGAGGACTAATTAAAGACGTTGATGAAGGTTGACGCGACCGCGATTTACGATCACTATTCGACGCATGTTCGCATACATCTTCAAGGAACCAATGAAAATAAATCATAAAACATCTTATTACATCGCAAAACAACATCAGCTGGCATTTATGGCAGTCTATAATTAAATTTGTGATCCGTACCGCTTGGAGGTATACGTCACACACGGACGCGTGATCACTATTTGGCTATGAAAATATACACCCACTAACTTCCTGACCAAATAAGTTATCTAATTTCATCCAGAAACTATGGAGTGAATGTTTGTTGATATAGTGACTACAACAAGGTACGTGTTCAGAATGAAATTGCTGGACATTATTTTATAATTATAAATTGGATAAGAAACCATAAAAATCTACAAGAACTACGCAACCAATCGAGCGTCGTTTGAGTTTGTTTACGAAGAACGTAATAAAAAAAAATGAGGGCGACAAATGCGTTGTTGACATTCCTGGTATTGCAGATGTTCATAGTCGGCGATGACCACTTTCCATCAGGTGAGCGATCAACTTGTTTGCCTGCTTCAGGCAACAACAAAAATTGATTCTTGTTGCCATAGTTAAAGCTTACTATATCAAAACATACTATTTATTTACCAAAACAATATAAATGAATAGTTTTTGGATCAATCAACGTAATTGCAAATGGCTGCCAAACGGCTCGTCGCACCATCAATGTCACTGTCAGGGCGGTCGTCTGATAGATGTAGTCTCATCAATGGAGAGTCTATTTTGGTACATGACATGAGGCCAAGAAAAACTTGACCTGGCCTAACCGTCAAGGTCGCGCCTTCGGCCGTCAACACAAGGATGTTTATTTTGGGATTTTCGTAATTGACTCTGTAGTTTGACGTTATTTGCTATTCTGAACTGTCGAAATACTGCAGGGTATAACGCAAGGGTCTTAGAACTGAACTTTTAAGTAAATTTTGAGTAAAACCGATGCATATAAGCTTGTTACCAAAAAAATTCGATCAGTTATCGTAAATAGGAAACTTGGTATTTTAAATTTCAAATGTATAAAGCTTATTTGTTCAGCCCCGTGTTTGTTTTAGAACAATCCTCACGTTCTTATGTAAACAGACGCTTGAGATGTTAATTCGTCCAAATTGAAAAGTAGTAAAATGTTGGAGGCGTAAAAGTATTAACTTTTTAATTTTACCGATTCTCCTCTCTCTTTAAAGCGTAGTGTATCGTTTACAGTTATGGCTAAAATATGTGCTTACAGAGCAGAGAAAGGAATGAGATGCTTATGGCTTTTAGTGTAACAATTCTATACAATAGGGTCGGACTTAGATACAAGAAGAGAGGTTCGGGACAAGACATCAGTCCCAATCGGAGTAGATTGGGTGTAATAAGCTACCCATAACAGATTGGTGGCAAAATTACAAACAATCTAAGGCTACCTTAGATGTCTAAGCTTCGTTACTACAATAAAATTTAACACGTAGACATGATTGCTCGCCTAGTTCGAAGTTTTTGGTGACAGTTTATTTCTCCAGACAGTCAGATGGCCAATGATGGATAGTAGTTACATATTGTCTATGAACATTTGCGACACCAGCAACGAGCTGGCGAGCTCAAAGAAATTTTACGACACCTTTATTAAAAAACCACAAGCGGATTGTAGATTAAGTACACGTAAGACATGTCATGCTTACTATCTAAAAGTAATGTTTCTACTTGCTATAATTTCATCATACTTATAAGCGGGTGAAAGACGCGCTAGCAAATAGGCGTACTTGACTGCTTATAGCTTGACGGCTATATCGGGACACTTACGAAGGCGAAAAAGTTCATTGTGCCATAAGTGCGCACGCGCACGTCTATGACCCGTCATAAGTATGATGAAATAGAAAGAAAACTAATAAATATTATTAGAGATAAACTTACGAATAAACAGTTTCGATTGGAAGAACAGATTTGGCACGCGGCACTACAGAACGGGCGCGCTGCAAAAGAGAGGCGGTGTCAGCGCGGATCCGACGACTTTCGTCTTCAAATGCCTGTAAAATTTATATAGGTATTACATTATCAATAACTATCTTTTACATGTCAACTAAATTTATATAAAAAAGAGTTATGAATGTATAATGCGCAACATTGCCATACAGAATTTATTAACAGTTATATCCCAATGTAGTGCACGCCTTTCGTCATATGTTTTCGAAGCAACGCGTCACTTACGCTTGAAAATTCGATGAAATTGTTTGAAAACAAACGACAAAAAGAGTCGGCGTTCAAGAGTGAGTCCTTAGTGATGTAGTCAACAGATGCAGGTTGATTAGTGTGAAGAAGCATATTTGAGGCATAATGAGCGACCAATCAGCCGTCCTAAATATCGCCAGACGGATAGAGTTTAAATGAACCTGAATGATTCAAATCTAGACACTGCGCAGGAGAGACCTAAAAGTGACGCGTTCTTGTTTCGTTACGCAAGACTCACTTCGTGTCGTTGAGCCAACGGAATTGTTAAACATTATATGGGTATAAACATTAGATAACTAAAGTTAAAAATCATAAAGCTTTTCACGCGCATAAGTATGAGATAGATAGAGACTTGCTAGCAAGCAGTAATTCTAGTTATGATTACTAAACAGAGTGTGGTATAATCATTGTTGCACATGGACATTAACACCACAGAGGCGGACCTGTTACACCACTAATGGTTGGTTTCTATATATACAATATATAGACACTTTCCTTGTCAATACCATCGGTTGAATATGACGTTCCTTGTAAGGAACTTAAATGTCTAATTTTAATCGATTGTGAGGCAAATGAACCGTCGGTAGATGATATGATAGATCAATGCCAGGAAAACCGAATGATAAAATACCTTGCGAATACCTCTTTAAAAATCATAATTACCATGAAAAATAATAATTTCAAAAACAAAATTAAGAAGGCATGAGTCCCCGTTGTCTAGGATGGTGCAACGTGTTTAAGGCTGAATTATGTATTGCAATCTTAGACGAACATAAAAACTTCGTTTAAAAAAACCGACTTCAAAAACGAAAAAACTAAAATGTATAAAATAACTTATTTCTTAAGCTATTATTATTAATATATATTATCTAAAACATCTTGAAGTCGGTGCAAAGTAAAACATAAAAATTACTATATTTTGAAAATTACTAAGCACCGACTTTAAGATGTTTTAGATAATATATATTAATAATAATAGCTTAAGAAATAAGTTATTTTATACATTTTAGTTTTTGAAGTCGGTTTTTTTAAACGAAGTTTTTAAATTTTATTTGTTACTTTTTAATGTCTAGCTATGTATGGGTGGACCTACGAATGGTGCCGCGCTTCTTAAAAAATATAGGACCCAAGAACCGGGAACAAAAAAATGTTCGTAAAATGAAAACTACTGGGCCAAACTATGTCAAATTTTTAGGGGACCACATGGCAGCTATTCCGCGTCGAACAAAAAAAGAATCACGTAAATCGAATCATAAATATCAGAGTAATCGGTGTACATATGGAACAGAGTGAAAATTATTTCCATGAAAAATGTCCATAAAATGAAAACTACTGGGCCAAACTATGTAAAATTTTTAGGGGACCAATTGGAAGCTATTCCGCGTCAAACAAAAAAAGAATCACGTAAATCGGATCATAAATCACGGAGTTATCGGCGAACATACATAAAATAAAAGAACAACAAAAAAAAAGATCCCGACGAATTGAGAACCTCCTCCTTTTTTCGAAGTCGGTTAAAAATAGGTAGACAGAAGCCCCGAGCTCTCAGAGTGTACCCGTTTTTGGATTAGGAAGCCGATCGCGCCACAGTACATTACGAGATTTGGGAGAACTTATTATTAAATAAGCGAATTAATACGGATCGATGTGAAGACGTGGAATAGTTTTCAGTGGATACATTACTATTAACCACACAGACGCAAACCACGTGTAGACAGCATAAGTTTACGCACACAGGTCTTTAAAAAATGCTTTAATTGATTTGACGCTTTGGTTTACGTTATTAATTCTTTAGGTGATTAATCCTTTGTCTGCGATTGCAAATTAGAATCTCTTAGCGACAATTTATTTCTTTTAATTTCTTCTGGCACGGCATAATCATTTCGTAATATTAATTCTACTACAAAGTTTAAATTTAACTTTACTCAAGGTTTACTACTTGCATTATAATTTATTGCAACGTTTTAGTTAATTGTTTTGGCAAATGTAATAGACATTGTTTGTACGCGGTGGCCATGCTAATATAAACTTTCTATATTTTAATATTATAAAATAGCTATTACCCGAAATCGGCCCAGCCGTTTCAGAGATTAGCCGAAATTAACAGATAGACTTTTAAAAATTGGTTTTTGATATAAGTGCCGTATGTACTTTCATATGCATTTAATAAAAAGCTGTTATTTTGACTGTTTAAAGATAAGATTAAAATCAACTTTATTTCGACAAACATTTAGAACAGACATTTTTTAATGCAGAGGAAAACAGTTTGACCAATCCAAAATAATATAATCTTTTTTATGCATTTGAGTGTAGTATGTAAGCATTCGTATTGTTTATTGTAAGGAGGGCCAGCGCACAATAATTAAGTATTTGCATCCGTAGCATAAATGTAGTATATAAGGCTGAACTTTTGTTAAACGTAGAGAGAATAAAGACAATATACACATGTGGACATTGTAGTTTTTAATACAACTACCACCTCAGTCGACGAGCAGCCCCCGACCATACCACACGGCGACCCTGCCAGGATGCCATTCTTAGGGAACGAATCAGCGTTGCCATCCAACGCGGAAATGCGGCCAGCATTTTGGGTACGCTCCCCGCCGACAGCGATTTGGCGCTATTTTTAACTTATATGTTTGTAAATAATATTTTATTTGTCGAATTGTCTAATCGTCCGGTAATCGGTAAGTTTTGGGACTTTTGTTACGTAATATTTTGCCTGTGCTATATTAATTGTGATTATTCTTTCATAGTTGTAATACCATTTAATCTGATGTAAGTATATTAAAATGCCCAGAAAACTTACCTTGGTGGATTCAGATCGGAAGAAATCATCCACAGCTGACACGGACACGGCGGGGCGGCGGCGGTAGGAGATGCGATCCAGCTCGCGAAGGACCACCGATGGGCGCACCCTCACGCGCACCACGTGGTGCGGGGGCTCTGGGTACGTGACGAGTCGGGTGACTGTGCGAGATGTCGGACGGTATATCAATTCAGCCTGGAACCACGAGAGGTCTAATCATTTGTAGAACCAGAAAAATATCCAAAGGCGCATACGCCAAGGACCAACGAAAGCCGACGAGCAGGGTCGTCTCTACCCGCGGGTGCAAGGGGTGCGTGGCACCCGGACACAGGGATACATAGAGCCAAAAAAGACTAATAATAATTATCGGCAGACAAACACATATTATTATGTAAAAGTCTACTTCTAGTAATATACAAATGAATTTATTAAAGTTTAACAATCTAGACTAGGGCCGCTTGCATAACGATCGCCTTCAAATAAAATTAGTTATTATCAAACTGCCTAAATACGTTTTACACAAAATGTATTGACAGTTCTTTAAACATATTTAGCGGCAAATTTTGCATTGTGCAAGACGCTAATCGTATTTAAGGGTGTTAAATACGTTTTGTGTTTCTTAAATAAATTTAGGCAACCTTATGCAAGCGGCCCTAGGAGTACTTCTTCAACAATAATTACAGTATAAATATTTTCGAATTGAGAACACAAACTACAAGCTAAGAAAGCATAAGATATAATGAAAATAACAAATAAAGCGTGTCATGGATGTATTTCATGATGACTCATGCGTGCGAGATTTATATTATCATGCGAGAAATGATATAAATACTAAAGAATAAATTTATAAAAGCTGAAAGATATTTCAGAATGTTTTGTTGAGAATTTCATAGAGAAACTACTTACTTACAGTTTTTCCTTTAGTATGTAACTGTACTTTACTTACATCAAAACTTAATTAGGTTTCTATATAACGCGAGTAAAGCCGCGGACAAAAGCTAGTACATATACAAATCTTTCTTGAAAAATTACCTAACTGATAGTGAAAACCGCTTAAAATCCGTAGTTTAAGAAGAGTTACGGCGGCTTTCTATATTCAATCTCTTGTCCAAAATCGATATTTTCAATCTATTTCCTACTTTTATGATTTCAATATTCGATCCACAGATCGTTCCGTTGATCTGTTTTACGAATCCATCGTTGGGAGGGCGATCCGGCATTTTTGGATTGTCACTTGTATGAAAGTGACAGCTACACGTTTTCATTAAACGATCTCTAATTTTGACAAATCCATTTTTACAGCGGATATACAGCTGAAAGCGACTTTATTTAATACTATGTACAGAAGATAATTAATACCTACTTACCGAATGATTATTGTAAGATTCTATTGTACTATTTTAATCTATGTATATTTTGATGTATTGTGAATAATTTTATTATTAGAGTGTTTCGAATAGTTATATATTATATAATAACTAGCTGTTACCCGCGACTTCGTCCGCGTGGCTTTTTTTCGCGGAACCCTACTTTTAAAAGAAGCCTAAGTTACTCCTTTTAACATCAGCCATCTGTCAGTGAAAGTCACGTCAATGGACTATACCATGACTATATCAATTTTAAATTAACAGAATCCATAGATTACACAAGTTTATAAAATAACAAGGTGTAAAAACTTACAATACTGACTAAATTCTTCCATTGAATTTAAGGGAAATCTTGGCCTCAGCATTTCCGATCTTTAATAACACTAAGGCAGGTGGAGCAGGGGCGGTATTTGTGAATACAGAGAATAGAAAGTAGTTTTAGGTAATTACTAATAGATAAGTAATTTTTAATAAAAAAAATGGGTTATTTTTATTTCTCTTATACTTAGGGCCGCTTGCATAACGTGCCTTAAATTTATTTAAGAAACACTAAACACATTTTACACTCTTAAATACGATTAGCGTTGTGCACAACGCAAAATTTTTCGCTAAATATGTTTAAAGAACTGTAAATACGTTTTGTGTAAAACGTATTTAGGCAGTTTAATATAATTAACTAATTTTATTTAAAGGCGAACGTTATGCAAGCGGCCCTTAGAACAAAAACATTTCAATTTGGTTAGCAATTGATAGTTCCTAAATATCCCAAATTGTTTATTATGCCCCCTTTCACAGTTCGTTCAGAGAAGCTATAAAGACTGACGCTGAATCATTCTAATTCGACCTAAATTAGAAAGTCCATTCTGTGTGAACACATAACGATATGAAAAACAAAACTGAATTAATTAGGTACGTGTAATGAAGACTGTAACGTTCTGTTTATGATATGCCAATTCCTAGGCTATTTTAAAACGAGACCTTACTACGTTTCAATGGCGGTGTGAATCATCCGTGTGGCTTAAAATTAGACCGCGTTGCGCGGCTGGAAGCGGATAATTGTAAATGATATCACTCATACTTGAAATGGTTTGAACTTTTTAGGATAAGTAATTTATTAGTTTTCTAACCCTAGCAACGTTTGAATTGGTTATGAATAACTATGGTAGAGTTATGGATCTGTTATTTCGGATACATATATAATATATATGTGGCAGGCAATTTGTATGATTCGGCGTTTTACAAACGGCGTCGTCCGTTCAAAAACGCTCGCTTTTTTTAAACATGCCGAATGCAAAATGTAAATTGCCTTGTCACTTTATAATATGCCACAACATTTAATAGATAATTCAATCGCCGTTTACAAAATGCCGCGGCAAATTGAAGTATATAGTTCTTAATCTTACCGCGCGTGGCGCTACTAATCAAAACAAGAAAAATGGCCTCGAGTAGTGACATAGAAAAATATTGAAAACAGTTCAAATTCTACGTGTTCAGTATTGTTTTAAAGACAATTATTACAGTGAATTGAGAAAATTTTACGATTCACAAATAGGAGCAGTAAAAAGACCGTGGACAAATGACAAAGTTTTTGAGGTTATCCGGCACGTAAAATATGCTAAGGTGTCCATAGAATTTGGTGCTCGGAGGACTCTGCCGCGGCAAATTGAAGTATTAAGTTCTTGTTCTTACAAGCATTACAAATATCGTCAAACAAATACCTCCAAGAAATCCCGCACAACATCATATCATTGAGAGAAGCGGTTTCAAAGGAATCTCTATTTGGCGGACAAGGCTTTAGCAAATGTTCATGTCAGCCGGCTGCATATGTTTTAAAAAGAATGTGGCTCAACTTTTGCAGAGAGCGGCATTAACGAAAATTTAGTTTGGGGATATACATACGCCTTATATATAGACACAAGACCTGTTATTTGTGTTAGGAAACATGTTTTTAGGGTCCACCAACAAGTTTTGAATGAATAATGGGAAAAACAAAAATGGACTTAAACGGCCAGTTGGTTGGGTTGGGTTAGTGTTTAGACTTGTCGCCATTTATTAATTGATAACTATTTAAATGGTGGCTACACATCGGTTGTGACATTTGCTGACCGCTGTCATGGCACACTTGCTTTACTCGCTAGTCTTGTACGCTTTAGTCTGCGTTTTCAGACTGTATTAAATGTTTTTTACATTGACCACTACGTTTCTTCTGCATTTCTCGTTTTTAGACACAAGAAATAAGTACACCATTTTGAAAAAAATAGTAAAGTTATGTTTACAATATGTGTCCAACTTGTGTTTTATGATGGTCACCCTACTATAACAATCAATGTCGAAATTTTAACAACTGAACGAGTCGCCAATTTGCCTTCGGCATATTTCAAAACAGCGAGCGTTTGTAAAGGGACGACGCCGTTTGTAAAAATACAAATCATACAAATTGCCTGCGACATATACAGCCACCCGCCTTTTAAATTCGGCTTTATTGTTTACGGCATAATTATATAGAGGCTTCAAGTTTGTATAACTCCCGAATATCCTCGTGCTATGTAGCGGTTATTTACATTTCGCTTTATTGTCCTGTCGATGTTTTCACTTCCCGCGTTGCTATACAATACTTACAGACTTTTTGAATACATATTTGTGAAGCTATATTTGGAATTTCAGTTATAGCCTAGTCGACAATCATTGACAAATTTTCTCAGATCTTTTACAGCAGTCAAGGTATTCAGCGAGCTCTTGGGGTGTAAGAGGCTAATGGTAGTTTGCAAGTTATATATCATACATCTGCCTGATTATACACAAGGTATTCCTCACAAAATGGTAAAAAATGTTGCACGTGTCCATTGATAGTCGATGTTTTTAGTAAATAAATTTAGCTATTATAATATATAAGACAAGAAGATGAATACTTAATTGTGGTACATGCGGTGGCTGCTCGCGGACTGAGGTGGTTGCAGTATTAAAACTACATTGTCCCGATGTGACTACATAATAATCTATGGATTTAAGATTCTAAAATATAAATAAACATATTTAAAATATTCAATACTTTAAGCTTCATATTCTCGCAACAACATCACGAATACGGGAGAGAAAACACATTCCACATTCTTGTTTTTCGCGAAAACCTCGAGATAATATGACGGTCCCTTTAGTTGATGAACGGTAAACAAATAATGGAATATTTCAAAAATCAAACGGCCTTTGTCTCATTGCCAAAAATATTTCGTTTGTACTAATCAATAATTTCTTAGTTACTTTGATTTTTCTGTGGATTGCTAGATCCGGCTCTTATTTTTGAAGTAAACTGTTTGTTTACCTTTATTTCGGTTGGGTTACGCTTTGATAATTTCCTGTTGGTAGACCTTGAAGGGTGATTTATTTTAAATGTATCAATTTAAACCGCTGTCTTTCTGTACGCTCCTTGTCGTGGTTCTTCAGCTCTACTTCTGTAGTGTCGGCAGGGGCCTCGAGCGTGAGCTGTTTACCCTGGCGTAGGCCCAAAGAACATCTGCACTCCGGTAATTGGTTTCCGGGACCGTCGTGGTGATGGCGGCTCGTGTTGGCCAATCTGCGGCGTCTGGTAGCCATCGGGGGTTTCGCGTTGGCTCCGTCTGCGATATAGTCGGCCAGCCTGAGCGTCCGAAGGCCATCTTGGGCTTTAGGTACCCGGCAGTCAAGTCAAGAGATATTTTTTACTGTCATACAAACATTGTATTGTGTATGACGTCATAATTCTAACGAATCAAATGACTTATTAATATTATTTAAAAAGTAAAATAATTTCTAAAGTGAAATTTGAAAACAAGATAGTTATTAAAACTTTTTATTTACCTATGTATATTACGTTTTTTATTGTAGGATGTTTCAAATACGCAATTGTACTATCTTATAAAGTAATTCTCTACATGTCTCTGGTCGTGTTAATGCATCTTATAAATCTCTAAAACATTTAAAGGATTATTTTCACATTAAAACTATAATAATTGTCATGGTCAACACGTGGTCGTTGTTTAACGATTTTGTTTTTCATCCAGTCAGTTGCGCACGAGGAATGTTTTCTGAAAACGTGAATTTTCATTGTACCTCTTGGCTTGGAGCCAACAAAACGTTGTAACAGTATGTTGTAATTAGGAAGGCGTTCGGATTGGATTTTTACGAGTAAGTATTGTTCGTGCTAAAATTCTAACAGATTTAAAGGGTCGGGAAAATGCTTGGTGAATGTGGAAATCCACGGAGTATGAAGGATTTTGTAGAGGTGACAGACGTCCATAGGTCTTGGTCATTCGACTACGGAACCATAAAAAAGTGATTAATCAAAACATTATTGGCATTGTGATGTATGCTTCGGTATCTTTACTAATATTATAAAGCTGAAGAGTTTGTTTGAACGCGCTAATCTCAGGAACCGCTGTTCCGTTTTGAAAAATTCTTTTAGTGTTGGATAGTACATTTATCGAGGAAGGATAGGCTATATATCATCACGCTAAGACCAATAGGAGCGGAGCATCAATGAAGGATGTTTCAAAATCGGGGGGTTTTGAAATCAAATTCCACGCGGACGACGTCACGGGCATAGCTAGTCTGTAATATTAATTACCTGTTGTACATGTCACTGTCAAATAATAAAAATTTCTTAAAATGATATGTGTTTTACTATTTATCATGAAGCCATAAACCAAACAAAACCACTATTTATCAAAGGTATGAAACGATTAGTTTTCAGCCAGGTATTCAGGTTTGGCGCGATGAGTATAAGTTCCGATAGCCCACTTCTTTCTCCCAATTCTATTCCCTTATCTCATGTCCTCTATCATATCTAATCCTTCTATCTCAGCCCCCTATCATAAGGGTGGTAAAGCGTAAGCTTCGCCCCTGGTGTTGCAAACGTCACGTCACGTGAAAATAGGCGACGGAATCAATCGCAATAAAAATAGACAGTAAACTATGTATCTGAATTAGGCATAAAAGCGCATTTTTGCATAAGAATATTCATATGCAAATAGTTATATAAACATGTTCTGATTTGCAATAAGGTTGTGCCAAAATCAACGTCCAATATAAATTATGTGAAAACATAAATGTGTTCCAAATATTTTCATAAGTCAATGTAAAGTCGAGGCAAACGATAACGGGCAAACGGATCTCGTCAAATCTATAAATGGATGATCTTGAACATTTCATATTCTGTGATATTCTGGAATATTTTCGAAATTATCGAAAACAGTAACCACCTACATCGCCAAATTAGGTTAAATTATTCCTTAAATTAGGTTGCCTGGAAGCGATTTATTGTTTTTAATGACAATATTGTAATCGTGAATTTTTGTAATTGTATATTTGGGTAATAAACTGCTATCTATTATCTACCATTAACGTGTTCTATGCAAGCGTAGGGCTTATCAACAAGAACTTTGTTTTTCGGAACAAAATAAAAGAAAGAATTGAGATGAAAATCATTCAATTTTTTTATTGTACTAGAAAGAGTAAAATGGCTGGTTTATTTCGTTAACCATATCACGGATTTTGAATTTCAAGGCTGCAATCGATTCGATTGGCCCCGTATATTCTTTAATATAGCCCCACCAATTAATCCAGTGGTGTCCCATGTTCGGGCCAGCTGAATTTCGTGAAATTAGGCGATCTGGTTCGGTTGAAAGTGGTTGAAAATTTTAATCAAAGAATCGACATCTGCAAGTGTGATCATGGTGAATATTTGTCTGATATAATTAACCTTACTCTTTCCAATACAAAAAAAGATTGAATCATATTTATCTCTATTCTTTGTTTTAAAAACAAAGTTCTTGTTGAATAACATTTAGGTTAATATCTACATTAATAATAAAGTAAAAAGAAAACATTACTACATTACATTACATGGGGTGTTTGTTGCACTGCTCCTCAAATTGTTTACAAGCGCGGGCAGTAAATTATTAATTATTAGTAAAGTAACGCTACTAGGATACTAGGTAGGTATGTGTATTTTCATTGCTAGTAATGATTGAAATTTATTCAGTTAACTATATAAAATTGCAGTTAATCTGTTAATTATATAAAATTGCAGACCCATTCTAGTTTGGTATTCCTAATATGTACCTACATACCTAAGACACGATATTTAAGTATTTTTATTGTTCCTTAACCATAGTGGGAAAAATGGAAACCTTCCGCCTTTCGCCATCCATCTGACATGTCTGTTATAGCCATTTTTCTCGAATTTACTGGGTCTATATGGGTACAATGGACACAATTAAAAATTTGGTATGTTCACAACGTATACTGATGAAAGATGAAAAAAGAACTTCGCGTACATAAGACTTGTTAGTTAAAATTTGATTTTTTTTACTTAAATAAATAGAAATAGGTAAGGAGATAGCTTCTAAGTGTAAAAAATGTGTTTACCTACATATTCTTTTTGAGTTTAGCTGTATGGGGTGAAGAATTCTTATAATATTAAGACGAACTTAGAAAACGCAACGAAAAAAACATTGTTGAACTCGGAACTGATGCGATCTGTACCACACAAAGTTCTTAATCTAATTTTGTCCCAAAAACATTATTCAGTACAGTACAGCGTCTCTATTGAACAAATTTTTCAGTTGAAATGAAGTTATTATTCTAGTATCTAGATTGTAATTCAGTATACATAGGTAAGTACTAACCCTCTTTCTAAATCAATGGAAATTTTATGCGCTCTTATAATTTTATTTCAAGATATTTAAAAAAAATACCACCTCAATGATTGGAGTCTCCATATATTCAATGTACTCTGTGGATTGGAAGCATGTTTGTTACCTTTGGTTAATTTATCTATTAAGACAGTATGTTTTCCCTCTTTTCTTGTAACACGTCATCCAATCGCATTTCATTACTATAGAGCTATATGTCATATTCGAGACCTTCTATCATAAAGGTTGATTTACATTGATTCAGCTACTGATTTTAAACAGCGCCAGTGCGCTGAGAACCAACTTCTGCCGTTTATATGAAAAAAGGAGTCATTTACACGATGCCAGTATGAAGCTAGCACTGGTTTCCTTCGAATTTGAGGTCAGTCGCTGGATTAAGGTAAAGCAGCCGTCATATGTAAATGATAATTATGTTGACGTTTTGAAGCACGCATGCGTCTTGCACAGAACTGTGAAACTAGGCCTTAAATATTGAAATAGCTACGATACCTGATGAATGAACGAAGCTGATTTGTGCCCGCGTAAACCTATATACAAGTGCTTCCAAATTCATGTAATATACAATGTGCGCTTTCCAACCAACTCACCTGAGATAGCCTGGGTATATATGTGATGTAGGGCAGGTTATACGCTGGCAGAAGAGACGATAGGTAGTACACTGACGACAACGGCTGGTGCCGAGCAAGAAACAATAGTGTATTTTGTTAGATACTGAGTAGAAATCTTCATCAAATTTTCCGTGTATAGTACAATATTAGATTGTGTATTCAAGAATTTTAACATAGAACAATAATTCCAAATCCAATATAGAAAAAAATCGTAATTCACTTTATTCGAGTTAGAAACTGATTTATGATAAATATAGAAATTGTTTTCTATTAACTTGCTTTGAATGTCTGTGCCTATTATATTAAAATTGTGATATAAAATAAGTAACAAAAACATGTATAAATCATTTTGTCGATTATCATTGCAACCCTTACTTATTCTCGTAACATTTTAAAATCGATTTATTGAACTTTCAAATAAATAAAACGTCGAAAACATGTTTACTTTACGTTTTTATTTGATGTGTAGAT
Organism: Dendrolimus pini; assembly: GCA_949752895.1. Classification (NCBI taxonomy): domain Eukaryota; kingdom Metazoa; phylum Arthropoda; class Insecta; order Lepidoptera; family Lasiocampidae; genus Dendrolimus; species Dendrolimus pini. The sequence goes on from OX457142.1 coordinate 16,172,811, forward strand.
GCGATCTATTTTTAAACTTTGTTTATCATATCAACGCTATTGCAAAAGTCCCTCTCGCGCATCAAATGGAGACGTATATTTTAAAAAACACTTTTTACTCGAATAATTTTATAAAAGAGAACTTTTAAGTAGAGATTCAAAAACAACACCTTGCCAGTCGTACCAACAACCGGTACTTTTTAGAGCTGTTAGTAAATAAGAGATCTAGTTCATCACTGATCCCTCCATAAGGTTTCAACACGGAAAGAAAATAGAAATTATTAGAAAACGCAAGCTTTATTAAAAATTCAGTCTAAATCACATTTAATAAATAATTTAAACGTTATGATTAACATAAAGAAGCCAGATTCACTTCCACTTAGAACGTTTAAAGTAGAGCAATCACATTGCATTACTGCGAATACTGATTAGGTTACAGGGGTGGAGAGCGGAAGGGTTAAGGGGTGAGGATCGGGAGTGGGTTGCCCGGGGTGCAGGGTGCGGTGGGGGCTCGGGAGCCGGGGCGCTACACGCGGTAGTGGTAGTGGCGGTAGTTGGTGCCGTACGGCAGCCGCCCGCTGCTGGTGGAGGAATACGAGTAGCCTCCGGGACCGCCCAGGTTGGAGGAGCGCTCGCTGCTGTAGGAGTACCCGCCTGGGCCGCTGCCTGTGCGCCTCTCCACGGTGTTGCTGTACGAGCTGCGCTGCGGGAGGCCACTGCCCGTGGACCGCTGCGTGGTGCTCGAGTAAGAGTACGAGTATTGTTCGTCGGCGCGACGCGGAAGCGTGTCCCGGTCCACCACCACGTAGTGCCGCGGCGTCTGCAACAACCGCGTGCCGTGAGCCCCACGCCCAGCGCCCGCCATCTACCCGCGCCGCCCACCCTCGCACCGACCCAACCGACTGACTAGCGAAAGCGACACACTAACAAAGAAACGCGGCCATCTTTAACTCAATACGAAGCGTAATTGCTGTAGTAGACATGCCGGTGCGGCGCGTGCATCGGCTTGCCGTGCGCCTGCGCGAGCAGCACGTCCATGTGGTCGCGCGGCGTACCCAGCGGGTCCGCCTCGTACGCGCGCTCACGCATGCCCACCGCGGAAAGCACGCGTGCGCGCGTCCTGTCGCGCGGCGACACGTACGGCGCGAGCGGCGCCAGCTTTGACTCCGGCATTGGCGGGATGTTCTGCCTGGTGACGGGCTCGAGGACGGAGGCGCGCGCGCCGGGCCGCGCCCGCCGCCCGAACGCTGTCACCGGGTCCGGCACGAGGCTCGGCCGCGGCACGAACGGCACCTTCTCCCAATCGCCGATCGTCGGCCGCTGCAAGCGGAGAAGTCGCCGTTAGTGCGCCCGCCCGACTCCAGCCGCGGCTATATTTGGCGCGTCGGGCGGCTCCGATCTCCGACTCATATTCTATACGAAATGACCCACTTGCGGGCGGCCCCTGACGTCGTTGTCGAAACGCCTAACCCGAGTGGGACGACGTCGAATGGAGGCCCGATGCACATTGCTAGCTTAATGTAAGCAATAATATTTACAAGCGACCTAAGGGAACGGACACGAATCTGTCACTCGTGAAGACTGCAAACGACGTGCATACAGGTTCAAAACCACAAAAACTAAGACTATCTTTGAGTAAGGCGCGATAGGCCTCTGTAGAAATGTACACCAAGTAATCATTTGTCAAGAGACGACTCCGGTCGAGGTGGTGCGAGGGGCGTCCGGCTCCCGGGAGAGTGGAGCGAGGTGCGAGGCGCTCTCATCGGGTGTTAAAAAGGTAGCACTTACCGTTACGCTGTAGCTGCTGGTGGGCCTGTACGGGCGGCGGGTTGTGTAGAAGTCACTTTCGTACACCATGGCTGCTGGTTCGTGTTCGTTTGTATGAAACTCGCGACGGTCGGTCCTCGACTGAGGCAGCGCGCTTCCCGCCGCCGCGACGCTGTGCCCAAGTATTTTTAGATCACTGTCATTGCGATTTTAACGTCACTCCGCATCACCCTTCGCGCTTTTACTCAGAAAAATTAACTGACCCGTTGAAAGATATTACGTGTGGCTTAAGGATTATTATTCTGAAGGTGGAATGCAACGGAAAATTAAGGACCGATCGAAATAGCTATCGAGGTCGAGAAACAATGAAATTTTTTCATCATGCGTCAGTAGCTGTATAAAAACAACCCTCAGACACGTTAGCATTGCGTGGGCAGATCGTCGTAGGAGTCATGGATTTGCATTTGTTGTTATTTCATTTTACACGTAGGCAGTTTTGATTCATAAGGTTATTTCGTGTTGGTTGTTGCTTTAAGAAATATTTGAAAGGACAAGATCATTCTAGTTTAAAATTATTATACAGATTTATAGTAAACAACGACTGAAATAGCTTCAAACATTCACGATGCAGTAAACAACTGTGACACTAATATTTGGCCACTGACAAATTAGTAGTTTTTTTTTAATTTGTTAACAAACAAGCCGATTTTGGCAGATCAAAAGATAAATTAAATGGGTAATTCTTGTCGGAAATATTAGATTTGTAATCTATTTTCATATTCATTTTAGAGATAATTTCTGCTCATGCTTGGATCAACATAAAAGCAAGGTCGTCATTATCATCCTAATTGTAGCTCGTGTTGAGCTCAAGACCCTATTTTCTCCTTTTTGTGCACCAGTGTTCGGTATCGACGACTTCAGTCCGAATTTCTCGGCTCTACCTCTTTCGTCGGGACCAGGTGAAGGCGGCATGATATTTGTTCCCCACATACAGATGTATTATAAACTAAATTATTTTGTAAAAGACCAATAACGTTCTGGGACAAAACTCAACTATAAACCAACGCTTAAATATCGATTGGTAAAATATTGTTAGTTGTCTTAAAAGCGTTCCAGCATTCATAGATATAAAATGTATTCTTCAGTCTATTTTTGTCCTCCGAACTCCAAGAGGGTGACCCACCCAACGGTGCGAGTTCCATCACCTTATTATAGGTCTACATACTTACCACCCGAATTTATTGCAGCAGTAGGTACAAGTGCATATTTCCGCTTCAAATATAATAAGGACTAGAAATAGAAACTGCAAGAATCAAGAAATTGCGGAAGTCGTTTCAGTATATACTACTACGTAGAGGCTTAGACCATAGGTTCCCAAAGGGGTAGGAGTACCTCCTACGAATGATATTGGGAGTGTTAAGGATGCTCCCAGTGGCGTGACTACTGACAAATTCATTGCATAGCCCTCCCTTAATATAAGAAAGCTTGTCGTTGTAGTATCATTTTTAAAAATCACAAGCAATGTGATTAGGTATGTATACAAGTTCCAACACTATTATAAATATTCTATAATCAGTGAGTTATTACCAAATTAAATAAATGAATAACAAAATTAATATTTTTAACTAACTTTTGTAATAAATGTTACGTTTTTAATATGTTATATGAAGACCTACATTACATTTATTACAAAAGTTAGTTAAAAAGCCTTTTCGAGTTGGAGGCCTGTGGCATTTCACCAACTCTTCAACCCTATCGTTCAGCTGGTGCTCCCATCAAAGAGTTACATACTCACACACACTATAATTTGGTACCTAGTCCCTAAAGTACATAGGTAGAGTCAAGGTCCTTGTCATATTATTGCATCTCCAGGTTGGTTGGCAAAGGCTGCGCAAAAACTCAGCAAAAAGCGTCTTCTGCGCAGCTGTTTATAAAACGCTGGTAACTTTTGAAGAAGCTTTCTTTAGTCACGTTTTCCTGTGCAATTATCTTCAAAAATGTAAATATTTGCTCAAAGTTAACAATTATGGTTCAAAATATCGCTCGTTTCTAAATAAGATTTTGTAAAAAAAAAAACTCGTCTTTGTACTAGAATATGACTTATCGAGCTAACACAATAAGTCTGGCCAAATTCATACTAGAAACAAAGAAGTGTAAATCAATGTGTATTTCGGAAAACAGAAGTCGAAAAATGTCCTGGCATTTGTAATTTACAACTTAGAATCAAAAAGTAAATTGTTGAAAAAATCCATAAGGCAAGTTTCAGGAAATAATATCCCCCATCTATCAGAATGGGGGATATTATTTGTGTGAGGGTTGCTTTCAGGAAAGGTTTTGAACCTATGGCCTAGACTAGTATAGTATTATTGTTAGGGGGTATCGCCTCCGTGGGAACCTCCAATAATACAACAATAGTAAATTATTTGTAAAACTTAAATTATTTATTCTTTTCATTACAAAATGACCATTTTTTTATTAAGAATTTTACAATATTTTTTTCTTCGAGTCATCCGAAATATTTAGTGAGAAAATCACAGGACCGACGGCGATCGATTCGCTGGTTGCTACGAGTATATTTGATACTTCAATCGGTTCATCATAATTATTATAGTTAGTTTTTGATCGTCACTCAATACTAACAATTTTTGTGTCAAATATTACTAGAATAATAGTAAAAAAAGCCCAACCTGACCAGATATTTGCAGTTTATTATAGTTTAAAACTTACGACATCGTCAAATTATGACCACTCTTAGCAACTCTACTATGTCATGTATTTAAATTGGGGGTAGTTGTATATTTTATATATAGACAATAAACCAGTTACCGCCGCCATTGTAGTCAATCCACACAATAGATTGTTTTGATACAAAATCCGTTTTGCGCAGCTTTCTGTGGCTAATATAGAAAGGCTAGTAAGATAGGTCAGACTATAGGTCAATACAGGTTTAACTCCTTTACTATGCACTCGTATAATATGATTTTTACATAGATATTTTATGTAGGTACATAAACGTCTCTTTGACAAGTCATATTGTTATTGAAACTCATTTTACTAATTTGAAACTTAAAACTCAAGTAACCGCTCACTCTACATACATAGCGGGATAGACGTGCGAACAAGTACGCATATTTATGGTTCAACTATCTTTTTCGTGAAAATTTGCGTACATAGGTGACACACAGGCGAAAAAGTACTTACTTGCATGTCTATAGCCCGTTTTAAGATAAAGATTTGAGTGAGTTTAGAAATAAATTGAAATCCCATGCCAAATTCATCATACGAATCAGTGAAATAAGTTTGCAGAGTAAAAATGTACGCAACAGAAAAGTCCCCTTAAAATTCTTTCTGTATTAAATTTCATTTTAAGCGTTCTATTTTCAAATGTTGGCATTGATGCAAATGACGGGTAATGTTCTAAATTTAAAACTATACACAGATGACATAAACAAACGTCAGTACATAGAGACGATCAAAAAACCACAGACAAAAAAATCAATACCAAAAATGTTTAGCTAGCATTAACAGCAACCTAAAAAAATTTGGACCCAAAAACAAAACAGTACGGAGATGATCCTATCATTTGCTAATTAATTTATAACTTTAGACAAATCAAACACCCGATGTCCCAGACCCACTGCTTTATTGACTTACCAGTGTTTCCATACAATAAATCATAACAATTCAAGTCAAACAAAACAACATGTGCCGAACTTATAAACACGTCGTCAAAAACCACATTCTGGCGCGTTTTTCAAGTCCGGGGGTATCTCAGTCTGCCAGCGCGGGCGCGCCCAATAAATATCAACGTATGTACACGGTACCTTTGCGACACTAGTCATTCCCCGCTATATATTTATATACTTTTTTTTATTAAAAATTTATAATTTATTTCGTTATGTCCTATCTATGCAGGTCGACGGCCATTTCTTACAGCGTCTGGCGCCATCGTAGCAGGCCGTAACCAGAAACCTCGAAAATTATTATTTAGAATACACGAGAGTATCATTAAAAAACATCCTTCTCCATGGAGTTCCAAAACGATTTTAAATTCGGAGTATTTACAAAAATTGCTTTCAATACCAAAATAACAATTATTCAAACAAAAACATCACATAGCTTATGATTTGAATAAATGTATTCAATTATACCTTTATCAATTAGTATAAAAATATAAGGCATTTTGTAAAAACAATTTTCGTAAACACGTCGAAAATAAGTTCCACATTTGAAACCTTTTGAAAATGGAAGCTTTTCAAATCAAACCTGTCAAAAAATAAAAAGTTAATAAATTGTCTTTGAAAAAGTCAGACTTTTAGACATTGTAGAAAACCAGTTATCTCAGATATCAAATTACGGCGTTGCTGCTTACACTGAAACAAGATGGCGCCACCTCGAACTCTAGGTAATTTAGTCTGTAATGTCGTCGGCACTATTAGAAACCAGTAGCGGGCTTGTCTATGCCGAAACAATGTATGAAATTCTAGCTTTTGTTGGCACGGAAATTCTCAAGAAGCCGACCACTGACTTCTTTGCGTCTGTCACATGAGTCAAATTATTGTGCGGTTATTATCAACTAGTCTCTTATTTCGCAATACTAATAAAACTACTATAATCTTTACACCACTCTGTTGAATCTTTGCATATTCCTACCATTATCGTAATTATTTACATAATTTTACAACAAACAAAAAAAAACAGTGTTTCTGGTAGTGTTGCCATATTGAGACAATCATCATGGTAACAACTAGGGATTAATGAATTGATATTAAATTGATGATATGTATTTATGTTTGTGATGTAAAGTAGAAATTCAGATAATCTGTCCATATATGACTCAAGACACAGAGTTCAAAATTATGGACAAATATTAAAATATATAATATGAACAGTAACATTCAGCACCTTATGGAAATATTATTTAATATTTGCTGGCAACACGAAAGAGTACAAAATAATTTGAAAATCAAATTGATTTCTATTGAAAAATCTAATCTACAGAGTGGTGTGAATTCAAAATTTATTGCTTATCAAAGAAGACATGTTTGTTTTAGTTTTCGAACTGTTAGCCACATAACGACATTTTAGTATTGAATTCGAGATTTATATGCTATAAAAATACACATTTTTCATGGTATATAAATCATTGATACGTGACAGTAGCTAGTAGTTTAACACAGCCAAGTTATTATATATTATTGCTCAGACTCGATAGAGATCATTGTCGATCTTCGTGTGTGGTGGTATTGAACTCATGTGCGCAGGCGCATGTGTCGGTGTGTGTTATGTGTGTGTGTTGTTGCGCGTGTGCGTGTGCTACTGAGAGGGGTACTGCGCGGACGGCATCGCCGACGCGTACATGAGGGGCTGCGGCCCCGAGCCCCACCCCGCGCCACCCGAGCCCCCGTTGCCCATGCCCATACGATAGCCCGCTGGAAAAGAGAACAATTTACTGTTATATCTCCCCTGTCTATCACATATTCACAGAAAATTCATCATAATAATATTGTTGAAATATGTAGTCTTATAGCTAATCAGTCCATTTGCCTTACTATCATTTAAAATTTGACATAAGTTTCAATAGTCTTGTGCACGGCCTATATATTATATAGAGTGGTTAAATAGTATAACTTTTTTATTCTATTTATACGCAAAACCCACATGATGAACAATTATTTTTCTAATCCATCCGAAGGTTGTCTGGAAGAAATTGCATTTAGTGATAAGACTGTCTTCTATACTTAAGCTTCTTGAATTGTATCGTAATGTTATTCAATAAAGTATATTCTATTCTATATCATTTTAATATTACTTGTAAAAAATCAACTAACGGTAGGGCAAGTGAATGAATAGTAAGATATAAGAACCAGCTAATAATACAGAGAATACTCATAGGATACTTTTTATCTTGGAAAATAGAGGTTTTCCAGGATAGATCACAATTTTCCAGGGGCAAATAGCACCTAGACAAAATTTTTGTGATATGTTATTAAATTTTTATATGTGGTATATCATAAAACATTATGACTGTCTATTTTTTAATGTATCAGGTAAACAAGATAATGTTCGTAGACTCACCTGCCGCTGCAGCTTGCGGATTATTATAGGCGGCGGTGTATTGCTGGTAGTAGCCGGGCGCCATGTACCCTTGTAATGCGGGATAGCCCTGGAACCAAAGTCAGAATATTTTAAATATCAATATTAAATAACATGGTATTTGTTTATTTATAAATTAAATTATTGTACTACTGCTGGTTTCGCAACCTACTTTTGTTGTCCTTCTTATACTCCATCCAAAGGTTGACTGGTAGAAATCTCGCCATGGGCGATAAGACCGCCGATTGTACTAGTATATTGATTTTATGTAGCATTTTTGTACAATAAAGTATATTCTATTCTATTCTAATACTTGGTCAATAAGATTGAAAGAGCGCCGATTTTCGGAGGAATTCGACTATTTGGATTTAATGGTTTACTGGGAAAGTCAAATCAAATGACGTTTTAACACCTTATGGAACATCGCAGCCCCATACATTTTGGATGATTACTTCATAATTTTATACAATAAAAAAAAATTCAAGCCACAACATGTTTTAGGCTTTACTATATGGGGTAAATAATAACTATAAACAAAAATTAAAAATAATCATTCACACTGGAAATCTTTGTGAAACATCAGAATAATAAAATCAAATAAAATTCAAACTTATAATTTAAATTAATTATTATGGTCATGGTATGGTGGTATAACATAGCAAGTAACGGAAAGTTCGTTTAGGAAAATTACGATGTCAAGAATCGAACTTGGAGCCTCTTGCGTTACAGTGAGGTAGGGCGTCAAAAGAGATGAATATAATGAGTCTCGTGCGAACATTATCGCAAGCATAGCTAGTGCCTACATAAAATAACAAAGAACATAATAACAGTTAACAAGGGTATTCCCCTAGTGAACTTTAACTTCCCTGTAATTTGTTACAACACAATTCGTGAAACAGAGAGAGATAGATATACAAGAAAACTGTCCCATTCGTAAAACTATACTACTATGGATATTATAGCTCTGATAGTTTCGAATCATTGTTATGCAAATAAAGCTTATGTCTATTTTTTTCGTATTTATTTTATTAAACTTTAGATAACAGCTAATAAAGTAATTTTTGATGTTTATATAACTGACAAATTATTGTTACGAGTCGCGAGACTCGAATTAAAATGCCGTTAAAGTTACTATAGAGTTTATTAAAACTATACAAACACGTATAACACAGGTAAAAATATAACCGAACACAACAAATCCAAATGTAATGCAGAAGGTCGATATTCAATAAAACGCGCAAAGTACGTCAACAATAGATTCCCGAATGTACACACGTCACACCGGTATCGTAGTCGTAGCTCAACTACCCCCTCTCTCCATCAGGCCGTCGTTTTATACTTCACAAATGCAAATGTGCCCGCCCGGAAACGTCGATACAATCAGCTTGTTATCTTAATCCTCAACACCTGGCTAATGATGCAGCCGCAACCGGCCGTAACGAGTATAATAGAATAATAGGCTGTTCTCTTCAATAACTAAAATAGTATGCCAATGAATAAGTGAACAAAAGAAGACGATCACAAAACGATTACAATTAGTTCATATGCCGACAGGTAATAAAATGTGCTTTTACAGATCTATACGTGGAATTCGTATTTGTCGGGGCCTAGTTTGTAACATTATCTATACATATAATAAAATTTTAGAGGTCAAATTTCTGTAAAATGAAAAAAAAAGCTAAAAACCGAGTCACATCCCCTGAGAAGTGAAATAGAACTAATTTAGATATTTTTTTTAATTTTTTCTTTCTCTGTTTGTCTGTCTGTTTATACCGGCTAATCTCCGAAACGACTGAACCAATTAAAATGAAATGTTGTATGGTGGTAGCTTATATCCCTGGTCAACATATAGGATACTTTTGGTCCCGAAAAATTAAAGAGTTCCCGTGGGAGTTAAAAAAAACTTTCCACACGGACGAAGTTCTGGGCGGAAGCTAGTAATAAATACGTTTTACAGGATACTGTATAGTGAAAGATGCTCCACTAAAAATAACATTTTGATAATCTCCCACTGGCTATATTGTTTGGTTAACTGATAACGTGCTCTTATCAAGGTGCGTGTTGATAAACACGGCGACTTATAAAGGATGTATGCATGCAATTCATTATCTGATTTCAATAGAAGTATAATGTATTCTGCTGTTTCATAGATTGTAAACAAACGTGATACGTTCTTAAATTTTCGCAACTAGTATACATAATAAAACTTCCTAAAAATCACATTAGAATTAGTTTTTTTTAAACCTGGCCCTTTTGAATCATTCCCAGAAAATTGCCACGGGATTCCCAGGATAAAAAGTAGCGCATATTTTAAGTCCAAAAATTCAACGATCAGCGAAAATCGCAACGTAATCGGCCGGGTAGTTTTTACCTGAATCCATAAACAAACGGACAAGAAATCAAAAAAAAATACATCGTGTTCTCCATCTTTTATATAGTGTATTCTAGTTGTTTTTGAAGTGAAACTTCTATATAGAGGGGTCACGAAAAAGCGTCACAGTCACGTGGTCTAATTATTACATTTTTAAACTCGTGATATCTTTCGAATGGGATGTCCGAATTGAATAATTCAAAAAAAATATTATTATTATTATTTCAAAATTATATAAAGGTATTGAAGCAGTCTTGAATATGAAGTAATTTATTTTGATAAGGATGAATATCAAGATACAAATAAAGAGCCTTTTCTAGCGGCGGTATTTTGATTAATTTTTTAAAATAAAACAACACTTATTGTGGCATAACTATAATAGTTAGACATATGCTGTCACGACACTTTTTGTAAATAATGATGTGTTCTACGAAGTACATTATTTTATTCTATCATCAATAGTTTTCGCAGCGCAAGCGATTTAAGGAAAAAAAATCACCTTGGGTATCATTATTGGAGTTTTAGTAAGGATCCTCCCTAATTTTTTGATGATTTTGATTTTAGCTTGCCAACAGTGAAAGAATTTTTCAAATCAGTTCAGTAGTTTCGGAGCCTCTTCATCAAAACATGAGCAAACGAAATTGTATGGAGTTACTGTTTTGGAAATATTTTTCTGTTAACATAATTTGATGTCCGAATGAAGTTGATGACGAAAGATGCGCATTTGTTAATATTCCGTTGTATGTGTAGAATTTTAGAGTAGACTATGAATGTTTTTTTTTGGTTCCGGATCGAATTCAGTTTTTTGTTTGATAAAATAAAATATGTTTAAATAAAAAATGCATTCATTAAAACGTACCTACCCTAACCAAATCATAATTTGCAGTAAACCTGCGAAAAATCGAAATGTGTGCTGGGACACATATTAGAAGTGAAACTTCAACGGACAAGTGGAAAAACGAATCGCAATCTCACTATTGGGCATAGGTAAGCATTCTTACCTTCCTACCTTTTAACTTTTTTTGACTACTCAGATATTACTATTTTTAATCTACGTAAGCGAAGCCTCTAGCAACACTGCAAAAGTCAAAATAATTTAATTATTATTTGTTATTTATTACATGAGAAAACAAAAGTTCGCGTGCGCATGCCACTCGTCCAGAACTGTGTGAATCACTGACTCACGTACACAATGACACGCCGCCAAATTACTATGTTAATATTTAACTATTGAAATGCCACAACTTTCACCAGCCGTTGACGTGTAAAGTTGAAAAAGTTACGTAAACTATTTATATGAGATTGTGGAAATATCTTTATGAATTTATTATAATTGTTTCAATTTATCTAATGTTGTCATGTTAAACGTACGCTTCAATCATTGTGTGAAATGATATTACTATTTAAGCGATTTCGGTTATAACAACCGCTATGTGACGTATGTGAGCGCTAGACCTCCGATCTTTTTTTCGCCTTCTCCATCATGTGTTAAGATAGAGGTTTTTAATTTTCTTTTCCTTTTTTATTTCTTTATTTTTGTAATACAACAAAGGGAAAGGGGTTTTTTTATTATATTTTTTTTTTAAACTTATGTACAATATTACCTAATCTAATTTTACACTTTCTTACTTTAATACTTTCTTAATACATATTTGTTTTATTATCTAGTATTTTATTTATATTCTCTTATTTCTATTTATATATACATTTTTGTTTTAATCTTTGCTTTATACACTATTAGACCTCTGATTAGCGATGGGTAACCCAAATGAAATTTTATAAACAGCCATCTAGTTAATTGTGGTTCATTAGTGTTATGGTATTTAGATAAGGATAATCTGTATTTTTAATTTCCTGTATTCACATGGTTAGGAATACGACTTAGATTCTAAAATTGTTAAAAATATTTAGATATATTTATGGTTGTATTCTGTTGTTTGAAATAAATAAATGAATAGCCAGCTAAAAAACCAACTAATAGCTATTTGTTAATGGCTATTCGCCAACCAACTGCCATCGGCTGACGGCTATCGTAAACTTGCCAGTTGCGGTTTCACAAGCCTGCTGGGTAATGGTTGTAGAAACAGCCATCAGCCATCAGGCGAGTTGGCGTCTAACGGCTGGTTTCTATATATCACTATTCATTCACTTGACCGAACATCGTACGGAGCTTATGTAAATTTTTAATGGATGGAGTAAGGAAAACGATCGGTCAGCAAAAAAATAGGAAACGGCCAAAGTCCAAAACATGACAGTTGTCGGTTTTATTTGACAATCATTAGCCAGCTGGTGAGTTAATGGAGAACTTACTGTTGTTATTTTGTAAACAACCACTATTTCGGTGGCAATTATATATTTTTTACTAACCTTTTTCACGTCCTTCTATATAAATATATATTTTCCTAATATTTAATATTTTAATATTTTAAGTTGTAATTTTGTAGAAATATATAATAACCGCCCATAACATGTCCTACTGGCCTACTGCTGGTCTCGGGCCTCCCATTTATAGGGGGAACGGACAGTATCCCGCCACGCTTGTCCAAGGCTGTTTGGCAGATTTGACACATCGGTCATCTCGATGTTTTCCTATGCAGCTAATAAAAATAATGCAGCTAAGTGGTGCATGCGTTCCGGCCAGGATAGAACCCGCGTCCTTTGAGTTAGGGACGCGTGCGCTAGCCATTAGGCTACCACGACTTTACTGTATTGTAACTTTGTATTTAATTTTAATAATGTAACTGTTTGTTGTTCCAATGAAATAAAATAAGTTTATTTTCAGCCCGGTTGTATGATCGCACGTGGCTTATGTTGCCAATTTTGATAAGAAACGTGGTTAATATCAGTTGAGTTACAACACCAACACTATAACAACGGACAATGGCCTTACATCGTTAAGGGGGTATTCTGGTAAAAAAACGTTTTGTTGGAAAAAACAAAACGTATTTTTGACACCGCCGCCATTTCATAAAAAAAAATCTTTTAAAACGTCTCGTAGTGCCATAACTAAATCCTTTCTCTTTAAGGAGTATTAATTGTTTTCTTTCAGGTCAATGGAAAGATAGATATCCTGCACACCAGGATGTGCCATATTTTCATCAGTCCCCCCACTTTGAGGGTCTGCAGTTTTTTGAAATTAGTTTTTTTTTAACTTATTTATATTTTGTATTATTTAAATAAAACACACACAATAAAAAACTTATAAAAATGTATAGTAAACATATATTTTTTTAAACGCAACCGAAAAAACACCTAAATTTCGGGCTTCTAAACCTGAATACCCCCTTAAACGACTCTTTCAGATTGTATTGTTTGTAACTGCAAATCTCAAAAAAGCAGGAGATAGACAGTAACCGCAGGCTCAGTGAAGTGTGGCCAGGTCCAACTAGTAAGAATACAATAGAATATTTATTTACCTGGGCATACCAATATCCCATTCCTTGTTGATATGGGTATGGGTACTGGGTTTGTGCTCCCATCGGTGGCGGCGGCGCCGTTGCGTTGTTCGTACTCTGAAAATTATAAATATCGAATTTTAGTCAAGTTTTTCTACAAAAATATATTAACAAATACTCTATACATTTTGGGAATATAGGAATTATAATTTCCGTTAAACATAAGTCCTATACCCAATTTCCCAGCTTAAAAAACTACAGCATCAATACAAATCATTCATAAAAACCATTTGAGATATAGTGCAAGATTATAGATTTATAGCTATAGTTTCTTTCATTTAGCGCCAATATAGATAGATATGACTTTGACGAGCAACATCAAAAAAGGCCAAAATTACAGATACAAAACTTCCGTTACGATATTTTTAGCAAATCAATAGGCAACCTTATCTCTTAGAGCAACATCTTTCAGGCATCCTAACTTATAGGATATTCTTAGCTAATCTGGCGATGTTGGTGGTGCATAAATTCAGATGTGTTTTAAAATACATACATTTTTTTAGGGTAAATACATTCATACAATTACATACATTAGTGATCAAAGAATATAAATATTTGCCTAAATAATCTGACTCATAGGGTTTCACCAGTTGCATCTAGCAATCAACTTAAAAGGAAACTAAACATATACAGCCTTACTTATAATAATCTTGTTAAGAAACGATTAGGCATCTCTTAAGTAAAAGAATCAGAATCAGACCCTAATCAATGCATACCTTTTTTTTCACTTATTAACGTGTGAGTAAAATTTTCAATAATTAGTTGCTGAGCAGTTTCTTTAAAATTAAGAAACGATTATAATTTAAATGGGCCTTACTTATAATCGTTTCATAAAGTTAAAGAAACTGCTCTGCAACTGATTATTGAAAATTTTACTCATAAACTCCTCTTTAGTCGAATATTTTGGGTACAACCTACGTTAATCATTCAAATTTCGTTTATCTGTGCTCCTCTTAGGTAAACATCGGGCAGTACACGTTTATAAGTGAAAAAAAAGATGCATTGATTAGGGACTGATTCTGATTTTCTTACTTAAGAGATGCCTAATCGTTTCTTAACGAGATTATTATAAGGCCGATTGCTGTTATAATCAGTAAAAGCAGTCATGAGACTGTGAAGGAAAATATCATAAAAGATATATTTCTAGATTACTGATATGGGAAACCTACCAATCCAGCTTAGACAAGTGTGGCTGGTGCACTCGTGCTGATAAATTAATTATAATAAATCACAAAAATAAATCTCAAAATTAATTTAAAACATTATTATTTAAGAAATCTAATAGCAAATGCACTGACACGCAAGGGGCTTGTGCTGTGCAAGTTTTTTTTTATTACTGTTTAATATTAGATATAGTATAAACCTAGACCCTCATTCATATTCATAATAGTCATAAGACATATATAGGCTTTTTATAAAAGTTAAAAAATAAAAACCTCGTTTAAAAAAACCGACTTCAAAAACTAAAAAAAATATTTCTAAAGCTATTATTATTAATATACATACATACATACATATTGTCACGCCTGTTTCCCATTGGGGTAGGCAGAGACAATGGATCTCCACTTGTTACGATCTTGACAAACACTTTTCGCTTCATCAACTTTCATTAATCTTCTCATACATACACGCTTATTTAAACTACTTTTTATCTGACCTTTCTTCAAAATATCTTCAATTTGATCATGGTGAGTACGTCTTGGTCTACCGGCACTGACTCTTCCAGTCACATTGCTATCATATACTTGTTTTGTGATTCTGCTATCATTCATTCTCTCTACATGGCCAAACCACCTTAACATTCCCTTTTCAACTCTTGTCACTACATCTTCTTTCAATTCACAACGCTCCCTTATCACACTGTTTCTTATCATATCACTTACATTAACCTTACATATACTTCTCAAAGCTCTCATTTCAACTGCATTTATCCTACTTTCATGCTTCTTCTGCCACACCCAACTCTCAATGCCGTACATTAGCGTTGGTACTAATACCCCTTGATGGACAGCCAGACGTGCCTTTACAGACACTTTCTGGCTGTTTATAAAAGAGTTCAGCGCTCCATTCACCTTATTACCTGCCATTACTCTCCTTTCAATATCACTTTCATGCTTTCCGTCTCTGGTAAACATGCACCCTAGGTAAACAAATTCTTTAACTTGCTCTAGTCTTTCATTTCCTATTTGTACGTTACACATTGTCATACTTTCATCTCTTTCAAACACCATAACTTTCGTCTTCTCTACATTAATTTTCATACCCTTAGTCTTAAAAGATTCGTCCATAATCGTTACCATCTCCTGTAACTATTTTTCCGACGATGCAAGTATAACCTGATCATCGGCGTAGAGTAGACATTTGATGAGTAACCCATTCATTCTTAAACCACTTTCACTTTCTTTCAAACCATCCAAGCAACTGTTCATAAAAAGGTTGAATAGCCACGGCGATGCTACGCAACCCTGTCTAACACCTTTTTCGATGTTAAACGATTCGGAGTAGGCCCCGTTGATCCTAACACAAGCACTGGAATCGTCATAGAGAGACTTTAGTGATTGTATTAGGTTGTCTGTTACTAATTAGTTGTTGTTAGTAATTTTCAAAATATAGTAATTTTTATGTTTTGCTTTGCACCGACTTCAAGATGTTTTAGATAATATATATTAATAATAATAGCTTTAGAAATAAGTTATTTTATACATTTTAGTTTTTGAAGTCGGTTTTTTTAAACGAAGTTTTTATTTTTTATTTGTTACTTTTTAGTGTCTAGCTATGTATGGGTGGAACTACGAATGGTGCCGCGCTTCTTAAAAAATATAGGTCCCAAGAACCGGGAACAAAAAAATGTTCGTAAAATGAAAACTACTGGGCCAAACTATGTCAAATTTTTAGGGGACCACATGGCAGCTATTCCGCGTCGAACAAAAAAAGAATAACGTAAATCGGATCATAAATGACGGAGTAATCGGCGAACATACATCAAAAAGCAAAAAAAAAAAAGATCCCGACGAATTGAGAACCTCCTCCTTTTTTCGAAGTCGGTTAAAAAGAAGTCTTGATCTCCCATTCCTAACGTGATTAAAAATAACACTCTTTAAGTAGCCTATGGGCTTCTTCATAGTAGTATATGTATATATATATATATATAATAGGGACTTGAGGCCATTTGTTCTTGAGTCTGTTTAATATCTTAACTAGATATTGCAAACATAGACACAGTCCTAATGAATTTACAACAAGGTGCTAGCTGATTAATTTTAATAAAAGGTCATGTGAAACAATGTATCCCATTTAAGATATTTTGATTAGTCTTAATAGTTATATTGTTTTGTTAGTTCATTGCCACGGCAAGCTACGTAGACCTCCAAGTGTTAGTCTTTTTTTATTGCAGGAGTTCAGCAGATAGGCAAACGGCCCATCTGATGGAAAGCGGATACCATCGCCTATGGACATTTACATCACCAAACATGCTACAAATACGCTGTTGCTCTCTAAGGGAGGCTGGACCTGGTCACTAATTCCGGAACACAACTCAAGGTTGTTATGGCGACATACGCTAGACTAGGGATGGTAGCCGTCCAGTCGGCTATAAGTATATTCAATATTCACAATAGTGTGGTTAGATTTAGTAGAATATAATTATAATAGTTTTGTCGAAGTAAATTCTGTCAAATTATATAATAAACTGCTGTATGTGTGTGTATGTGTGCGAGCGAGATAGCAGACTCTGTTTAGATAGCCTTTAAAAAACTTATCACTATTAAATTTTTGATTGAAATTGTCTAAAGTATATTTTAAATAATAGAATGCTGGCTAAAATTCTATTTTTACTATATATTCGATCAGCTTAATTAAGATATTAATATTTAATTTATACTTATAATATTATAAAATAAACTGTCATATGTTTAGAATGAAACAATGAGTGAACTAAAATCAATATTTAAATGATGTCATATAACGAGGGCTTCATAACAAATGTGCGTACAGACAAAAGTGCAATTTTACACAAAGGACAAAAACAAAACTAGTTGTTTGCATAAGGCTGAAATTTGGAATAGCCGTCTATTTAGGTACACTTGCATACTGGTAAAACTTGTAATATGCATAGATTTTAGTAAACAACAACAAAATTAGTTGCCATTTTCGCATATAAGCCCATTTGTTATGAAGCTCTCGATATTAAACATAATACGAAATGCCTATGTAATCTTTAGCTGTTTCTTGTTTTATGTGCCAAAAATGAAAAAGGGGATTTGCTTATTTGAATGTTTACTCCTTGACAACACTGCAAGGAGTTACTGATAAACAAACATATTTATATTCAAATTTTTGTTGTCACTTAGTAGATTTATTGATCAAATATTAACAGGCTCAATATGGTAATAAACATTTAGCATTTCCATAATAAATTTATGTATGGAAATGAGGCAATAACCTCAAAACTGTAATTGCATAGCTCGGTTTTAATGTGTTTCACAAAACAGTACACAATACTACTTATTATTAAACTAAAATTGGTAGAGCTGTATGAAAACTTTATGACCACTCTCATTAGGGAACAGATGGCTATCAAGTAGATGGGTTTCTTTAAAATGAATTATTCTGTAATTTCCTGAACATAATTGTGAAAGGTCTGTTTAGGTGGGATTTCATCTGGGATAATGGTAAAGATTTAGGCCATTTCAAGCCGATATGGCGATGGGTTTAACGGGTTATTTGGGATGCGAAATTCTTAACGACGTTAAATATTGACATTATACAAATACAATTGTTGTTCGTGCCTACCCCGCAAGGGACCTGGCGTGAAGTTATGTATGTATACAAATACAATTTATTTAGATTATTTTTGTACATACGTATATATATATATATATATATATATATACACATGTGATAGTAGTTTCTATATATTTTTTCTGCTCCACCTACATCGCCAGATTAGTAAAGAATTTCTTTTAAGCTACGTTGCCTGGAAGATATCGCTTTTAGCGATAAGGCCGTCTGTTGTTTTGCCAACAATTGTATTGTTATTCTACATTTTGTTTCTGTATTTCTTTATTTTGGTGAGCAATAAAGTGTTATCTATCTATACATTATCTAACAGTTTTTGCTATATATATGTTTCTGGGGACCTTCTTGCCACTTCTTTTCTTTAACAGCAATAACACGTTGCGAACCGGTATACATAGACTAGGAAGTAAAATTAAATTTTAACTTATATGTATAACCTTCAAAAGTGTTCTCCAGTGGAAATTATTTTGAATAAAAACTTTTGAATTTGAATTTGAAATAATGTGGCTGTGTTAACGGCGTTGATTTTTAATGCTTTAAATAAGACGTATTCGGCCACAGCCTAAATCTTTAACGCAGATGAAGCCCCAACATTAGAACATAAATATGTCTCTCAACATATCTGGACGCCCCAGGTAGCCTCCGAGTATTCTTTAGCAATGTCAAGTAGCTGGGCTGGATGGAGTTGCGGAAACCGCCCATTCGCAGAAGATGTCTCTCAACATGCCCTACAAATGCCCCATTGAAAAGTGACTTTGTTTCGATGATTGTGTATTTGCCTTTATGTTTTTGATGGTCTTGGGAAAGAATCAAATATCATGAAATATGCTATATCATGAAGTTCAATAATGGGAAAGAATGTAAAATACTATTTATCTTGGCAAATTGGATAGTTTCACAGGGATAGAAATCCAAAAATTTACTATGTAGTATGAAAGTACTTTTAGGGTTGAGCCTTAGACGGTTTAGATCAAATACTTAGTATTTGTTTCAGGGAATACATTACCTTTACATGAAGGAAGTCATAAGGAAAATGGTAGTATTTTAATATATAAATGTTAAAATGCGTTTATTCCTTACCTTGTACCCTGTATGCGAGTCATTTTTATAAAATTCAGAAGTTTTAAGAGACAAAGATGACAATAGAAAATAAAAACAGTATAAAATTATCTGTTATAGTACAGGAAACTTAGTTTTTAAAATATTTTTTATTGCAGAGTTCAGGAGACCGACAGATGACCCGCCTGATGGGAAGTGGTTACCGTCGCCTATGAATATTTGTAACATCAAAGGAGCTACCAATGTGCTGGCTCTCTCTAAAGGTATACAACTGGAATTCAGTCACTAATGTCAGAACACAACTCTAGACCAGGGTGGTGGCCATCCCAATGAGCAAGTACCCTACCACTTGACTGTGGGTCTTTTGCCGCCTCTTAAGACAGGATGTCTGGTTGCAGGAAATTGTATTCTTTCTCTGTTCCTGCACAGTTAGTCAAATGATGATAAATTTTGTCAAATATCTCCATCCCCCTATTCTTTATGCCAGTTGACAGATTAGACCAGCTATACTCAACCTGCAGCATGCCAAGCTTTAATAAGGGGCCCATCTGACATACTAATAGTTGTACAATTACATTGGTAACACCTCTGGTATTGCAAAAGTCCATAGATGACAGTCACTTTCCTTTTGGTGGGCTGTAAGCCTCTTTTATACTATAGCAATAAAATACACCTAAATAAATTTTTATGTTGGCTACAACATACACACACCTTATCTAATACATCTATGTGGCCCTTATAAGAAAAAGGTTGCATATCGCTGGATTAGACTTAAAAAATACTGACTTGATGTAGTGAAGGATGATATGCAGACTAATGATAAACAAAGGATACAGAACAATGCATAAAATAAAGGAGATAAATGTAGGAAAGCAAACCCTGAACTCTGAAGCAGACACTGAACACAGCCAGGATTTACAGTATAATTCTAATGATGATTATAGTTTAATAGCTATTTCCCATATCTTATTACGAACCCTTTGATCTTGTCTTTGGTAAAAAATTTAGATAACTTGTAAATTGTACAGAGATTATGTCAAGCTTTAATCAGTAGTAAGGCAAGCAAATTTGTTGTCTGGAAGAGATCACTGTCAAGGATAAGACTGCCCTTTGTACCTAATTCTAAGCTATTTTTGTGTGTTATTTCATTGATTTTATTGTACAACAAAGTATATTCTATTGTATTCTAGTTATTAATAAGATATAGGAATTGGTTATGAGTCAAATATCATTGCTTGATTAGAAAAAATTGACATTGTGTATATTATGATGTGTTTATATTTTAAAACTTGAAGTATAATCTTGTCTTTATGAAATAATTTCTTAAAGAAGTCTTACATAGTGTGATAAAGCCAATACTCAAATAACTCCCTAATCTTAATAACAAAGAAAAGTTAATAATAGATTATTAATGCATTAAAGTGTATGACAAAGACCTTTGTATGTCTTTGTTTTCACTTCATTGTTTTAATGTTGTATGACTTTGAAAGTAATACTTTAAACCAGCATACAGAAGTCTCCAGACTGAATTTACACAAATACCCCATATCCATCAAAACAATTTCCCTAATATTTCACAAACTTGACCCCAAATATATTTTGGATGAAGAATTGGGCAAGTGTGTGTTGGTCTATGCACAGTGAAGGATTTTTTTTTTTAACCTGCTTCAAATAAAGTAAAAGGTTCTAAATTCATAGTCTAATTTTTTTATAATAATTTGATTACAAAACCAAAAGCCATTACAATTAATAATATAAAATAAGGGAATAAAACATGTCTCTAATTTCCCCAGCACTGAATTTTTGTCCCCAAAAATGTAAAAATTAGTTATCAAGCTACTTGTGGTTCACTAGCCGGCTAAAAAACTAGTTTATGGCTATATGGTTAATGGGTCAATGACTGACTACTCATGGCTAAGACCAAACTTGTTGGTTTTATTCAATAACAAACAAATAAAATACTGGGCATTATAACACAGACTTGTTATTTATAATTTTATTATAATAATATATGAATATTATAAATGTGTATAATATGAATATCTGTATATTACTATTTTTTTATTACTAATATATTATATACTATATAGGGGACACCTCAACAGGCAATATGTAAATAAATAAATAACATTTATATTAGGGCTTATCATGAACTCTTTATATTGGTCTGGTTTTTGTACAAAAACATTGTAAAGCATAAAGTATCCAGTAATTGGCAAATATCATATTAAACAGAATTCATTGTCTATGTTATAACCATTGTAAGCTGTTGGATATGTAATAAATAAATAATAAATCTTTTTCAGGCATAATATACCCATATTATATACTAGCTGATACCCACCCGCTTCGCATGCCATAAAATCCGTTCTTAGCTGACCTCTACTTCGCGAAAGGAAGGTCCATGGCAAATTTCAAGTCTATAGGTATTATAATACCTATAGACTTGAAATTGATTAATTGGAACTATAATTCCTGAGACTATATACATGGATTTCAATTATATATATTTAGATTGTAAAAATTAATACTCAATTCAATAGTTTCAATATTTGTATGGAATTAGGAACACAGTCAAATTCATCATTGATTTGTTAGTCAGTTGGATTGATTATAATTAAGAGCTTAGTATCCTATATGCTCTAGTATTATTAAATAAAATTTAATGAGTGACTAACTAGAAAAACTAAAAGAAAGAAAAAATATTCAAATGAGGTATTTTTACATATATATTAGTATACATTTTTTAATTTAAAGGAAGCTAAGTAAAATTTTTATATAGCAATAAAGGCTATTTTTATTCATCTCTAAACAAATTTTAGATATTTGTATTACATGCTATAAGCCACATGCAGGTTTGCTGATGACTACTAAACTATTATTAAAGGTGAAGTATATACAATAAAAAATTAAAATAATAAATTTATAGCAACAACTATTTATGTAACCTTTTTTGTCAACCCTACTGACCATCGATGAGTGACACATGAGGCTATCAGCAAACCTCGTGTACATGGGTAGTAAGTTCTCATTTTGATTTAAATAGAAAAATGGTTCTGGGTTTTGAGCGGGTTGCAATTAACTACTATTTTGACATCTCCAAGGGATACTTTTTTTTTAAGTCAGGGGAAATGCATTTCGCACATTACCAGGTCCTTTGCTAGGGATTAGACCAGAGTTGATTATGGAGGCAATTCTCTATGGGGCTGCCAAACACTAATCAACCGGCTTGTGTGGAGACTCGATACCAAACCTACTACCCAACTCAATACTCCACTAAAACCACCCTCCTCCCATGTGCCCCGTGCTTATGGCAGAAAGAGCGTGAGACATAGAACATAGTTACGCCCACACTGAACCTCCATGGGATACTACGCCAACATCATTTTAGGTATTTTGTTTTTAATGGAAAAGCACTAATTAATTTCTTAATATTATTTTCCTAAAATTCCATAAAAAATATTGGGATACTACTAAATGTTTTTAGATTCTCAATTTTTTATGTAAATTTAGAATCATGATATATTAAGACATTAATGAATGTTTTTCCCTTAAAAACAGAAAATATCTTAAATTAAGTTGGTGTAGTATCTCTTGGAGGTGTTGATTTCATCAGTGCTATAAACACAAGGTTCATGTACAAAAATCCAACTTAAATTATGTATTTCTAAAGAAAGAAAATAAAATTATATTATGCAACAAAAACAAAAATAGAAATACTATATGACCTGAAATTGGGTAAAGTTCAGCATTGTAGGTCATTAGGATCAGTATTCCTCTGTTAAACCATTGGTGATGTCATCATAGTGTTAGACCTCTCTATTATTATTTACAGTAATAATTATTTGATGTATATAATGTCAGGAAAATGTATATGACCTTATCATCATTATTTATACAAGGTTGCTCATTTGTAACTAAAACTGCATTTTAATATTTTGTATAAAAGTTATAGAGTATTCTATTACATACAGAGAAAATAAACCATGCTGTAGTATAATATAATTATTATGATGTATATGTATAATACCTGAAAAAAAAAAATTTATTAATATACAAACCTGATTATCACTGCCACCATTCTCTTTTCCCCAGAAACACTTGACTGTGTGTCCACTTATTTCTGTATTATGTGTGGCCTCTATGGCATGTGCTGCCGCTTCCTTAGTTGTAAACCTAATAAAAGCATATCCTTTATCCCTGAATACTCTAATGTCTTGTATCTGGCCAAACTGTGAAAATGTGTTTTGCATCAAATCCTCAGTTATTATGTTGCTTG
Organism: Dendrolimus pini; assembly: GCA_949752895.1. NCBI lineage: Eukaryota > Metazoa > Arthropoda > Insecta > Lepidoptera > Lasiocampidae > Dendrolimus > Dendrolimus pini. The sequence goes on from OX457142.1 coordinate 16,196,614, forward strand.
TGAATCCACCGCAGTACACTGTGGTATTGGTTGGTGAGCTCTGATTGTAAACCTCGTCAAATGTAGGCTGTTTGGCTCTCTTGCTACTCGGCGCACCTTCGTTTGGCCTATTGGTGGGTGGTTTGCGAGTTGACCAGTTAGTGCGGATTGACCGCGAACCCAACCATTGTCCATTCATCGCCTGAATAGCCGCTTCGGCATCAGCCTTCTTCACAAACGATACGAACGCATACCCTTTTGATTTGAGCGTTTGTGGGTCGCGTACTATCCGACAATTCGATATTTCACCAAAGGGTGCGAATGCATCGCGCAATATGTGAGTTTCTATCTCTGGTGACAGATCTCCTACAAATATGTGGTGATGGTTGCTGGTGTCGGTCTTCGGTTGGTTGCCGGGGCTTGTAGCCCAGTTAACCTTCATTTCCTTGTCTAATACGACCCGCTTGTTCATGGCGGCCAGCGCTGTAGCTGCCGCCGTGTGACTTGTGAACTCGAGGAACGCATACGGATCATTACCTGGCTCTCGTATTATCTTACAGCCTTTTACTTCTCCTATTTGTCCAAACAACGTGCATATGAATACATCTGTAACACTCGCGTCTAAATTACCGACGTAGAGAGTTTTCGGATGGCTTTCGTCGCCCATATTACCTTATAATGTAATCTAAAGATTACTTAATTACGACTATGAACACTAAAAACGATAATATATGCTAACTGACGTGTTATTTCATCACATTAAACATTGGATGACGGATAAAAGAAGGAAAATTGTCTTAAACAGCGCCTATAACTTCTCGAAAGACGTTGCTGTTGACTCGTGAAACGTTCACTTTTCGGAAACAAACGCATCTATAGACGAATTTCCGGTGGAATACATTTGAATTAATGGCGCGAAAATAATGAAAGTCATATTAAAATTATGGTGTTCATTACAATAGAAAATTCTATCACTTTTATAGCTCAATCAGCTTAAAATACTATTCTCCTTTGTTAAGTTTAAAATATACATTTAAACAAAATTCGAATACATTAATACCATAAACAATGTAGACACCATTTCATAGATTTTTAATTCATTTTCCGGAAACGAGTGTCATTTTGAAAGTCTATGACTCATCATGAAAGTGCTCTCTAATTTACAAACTTATTATATAGTTTCAACGACCTTATTGGTCTATTTCATTACTGATTGAATATTAGCCAATAAAATTTTGCATAGTGTTTTCCTTTTAGGAAACAAAAAAGTATAGATAGATATAAATTATTTTTTTTAACGTGGCATTGGACCGTGTTGCATTGAACAAATATTTTCAAATTATTATTGACTTTTAAATATGGTTTCACAGTACATTACATTTGGAAAATGTCACCATTTAGTAGACAATAATCCAATCACAGGATGGATAAAAGCTTTTAAAATAATTTTATAAAAAATAAAGAATCCTTTTATACTTTATTTATATTTTTCATAAATCTCGTTGCTTTTTATTTTTGGCTTTTATGTAACTGACAACTGAGTGTCCATATTGTCAACTGTCAAAGCATCGGCGTTTAACGTCGTCGTCATTCGTCGTCAGACGTCAAGTCGAATTATCGTATAACATACAATGAGGAAAATTCTTTAACATTTTGCTTTCATTATACTTAATAAAGTATGATTAATTTGACTTGAAAATCTTCATAGCGGAGAAGTTGTTTCCGCTAGTAATTCTATTTATATATTTTCTTTTATAACTAGTTTAATTTTTTGATAAGGTTAGGAAGATTGTTAAGTACACGTATGCAGCATTTCTGTCTGTTTAGTTCTTGTGGTTTTTGTGTGAAATGACGTGAAGTGGGCCTTAGAAAAGGATTGCTGATACAATGCTGCCTCTCACACAGAAAGACACAAAGTTTAGTCGGGGCCCTTTTGGCGGCATCCGCGAAAGATTCCAAAATTGGCTTAGACTAATTTATTCTGATAAGAATGCCAGGAATTTGTTCCTTTTCCTCATTCTTAATTTATCATTTGCATTTGTCGAACTATTTTATGGAATATGGACAAATAGTTTAGGTGAGTTGAATTGGATTTTTAATACATAAGTATACTACATCGTCTCGATCTCATTAACATTTAAAAAACCTGTTTTATTTTATATAATATGTCACTCTATATTTTTAAAATATAACTTGATTCTTTTGATCTTCTGCGATAATTATTGTGGCTGCTTTAACCAGTCACTAAGTCTGCACTTGATCTTGTAAATCATGCTCTAATATGTTCAACTGGCTTAAGACCAGTGTAGACCAGCTGTTAATCAGACAGATTTCATAAATAAATATTTTTTTGATTTCATTTAACTTTGTTTCAGTAACAACTGGTTTAGGGTTATTTTAAGCTAATTTTTGATGTTTTTGAATTGATCAATTATGATTTTCAGAACCCATTACAATTTGAATGGAGTTTAAAGTTATGATTGTTGTTCTTTTATAGTAATAGTTTCATAATTCCACCTATAAAACTCAAGTTGCTCTCTTCCAGGTCTTATATCAGATTCATTCCATATGTTCTTTGACTGCACGGGCCTCGTGGCAGGTCTAGCAGCATCATTGATCTCAAAATGGCGGGCTAATGAGAGATATTCATATGGTTATGCCAGAGCAGAAGTGTTGGCAGGTTTTGTCAACGGATTGTTCCTGTTGTTTATAGCATTTTTCATTATGAGTGAAGCAGTTGAGAGGGCGATTGAACCACCTGAGGTAAGTTAGAGTATATTTCACTGATATAACAAGCCTTTACCATTTTATTGTAAGGGACATTTGAATGTAAGTATGTTTTTTGTTGCAAAAGGTATTTTAATCTATTATTTTGTTTTAAGCCTTCCAGTTTATTTATTCAGTAGAGTCTTTTCTAACTAAAATTGAAAGTCTTATATATTATACTAAGGTACAAATGTCATTTATGATGAAATAATGGTAAAGGCTCAATATATTACACTACTAGGGAATAATATGATAGAATCTAAGTGTAATGCTGTAAATATATATTTTTGTTCTTCTAAAATAACTTTTATTTTATATTTTTACTAGCTGTACCCGGCAGACATTGTCCTGCCTTTAAAAAATAAAAATCTAGAACCTGATTCCAGCGTTATCTACCGGGACCAAATGTTAATCTAAACTATGCTCAAATCCACTTTAAAAATTTCATCAAAATCAGCCCCAGCGTTTAAGAGTATCATGGCACCACCTACTGGGTCCAATCTTTTATTTAAACCATTCCAGGACAAACTTCAACACATACAACAACAAAAAGAACACCTAAATACTGGTACCCGATTGCAGCGCCATCTACCTGGTTCAAATTAAAATCTAAATCATCCCAGTAGAAAATTATAAAAATACTAATATTGCTATTAAGAAATAGGGGTTGATCATAGAGGATTGAAAATTTAGGGTTGTATGAATTCTTTAATGCTGTATCATAAAAAAATAAAAATAAATTTTTGTTAATCTAAAAATGAAAAAAAATATATTTAGGGGTGGACTACCTTTCAAATTTAGGGGGATGAAAAATAGATGTTATCCGATTATCAGACCTACCCAATATGCACACAAAATTTCATGAGAATTGGTCAAGCCGTTTTAGAGGAGTGTGGGAACGAACATTGTGACACGAGAAATTTATATGTAAGATTCCCCTTATTTTATGTTTACGAAGATAGTTTTTTTGTAAAATTTGGCAAATATAGAATAGTTTATTGTATAACATTACAACGCAGTTCAAGAAGTTTAAGTCCAAAAAGTAGTAGCTGGTCTTATCACTAAAAGTCAATTCTTCCAGACAACCTTACAATGAATTTGTCCCAACCTATTGCACATTTTTCCAAATTGCAATATAACTATAATAGAAAGTATATAATTTTAATAAGTAATAAAACCTAAAAGGTACCTATATAATTTTAATAAGTATATAGTGGTGCCAACTTGGGGAGGTTTACGTCCAGCAGTGGACTGCAAATGGCTGATGATGATGATATATATTTCTGTATTGTCATATGTATATATATTTATTTATTCGTTTTAGTACAATATATGTGCTATGTATATTTATCATTCATTATTATTGATTAACCGCATCACTGTCAGTATTAAAAAGCTATCAGTCCCTGCCAAGGGTTGCCTGGAAGAGATCACTTGTTAGCGATAAGGCCACCCCTTGTATTATCTTTTTAAACTTCTTTTTGTTTATGCTTTGGGATAGAATAAAAAAATATCGAGAGAGAGAGAAAGAGAACACTTTGTTATACACTATTACAAAAACATAGAAAAACTTATAGCCTAAAAATATTCTAAATGTATACAATGTGTGGTTTTATCCCTAAGAAGTCATCTCTTCCAGACAACCCCTATCTATCTAAATATTAAATGGGATATGAAATAAACAATAGAATCCATACAATTTATAATAATAAATTATAAGCAAGGAATTTCTTCATTAAAATAATTACTTAATGCTTCTTTGGAAGCCCATAAATAATAACTTTCCTAATGCAATTTTGCTTATCTCTCGCATGTATTACATAAATGCAACAGAAACATGTTCCTACAACAATAAAGTAATCAACGGGTTGCCTTATCATAAAATTGTTTGATATGATCTATACATGATTTAAGATTGTGCACACATTATGTCATTAATTTTAGAATAACTTTAAAAATTTGTTATAGGTAATTAATTGTTTTATCATTTTGTTAATTATTCACTGATTCTAATGAAATTTGATTTTAGTTGTTGAAATCAGGCAATTGTGCTATTACTTCAGGCACTATGGAGAGTCTTAATTACTCTCGAATTCTTTAGAGATCTGAAGATTTAGCTACAGAATCGTAAAAAGGCATCTAAATGAAAATAATATATCTTGAGAAATATTCAAAGGATCTTTTTGAAACTAATTTATGCTGTCAGTTTTTTTTTTTAATTTGGCTAACAGCTATCATTAATAATAACTAAAAATAAGATAGATTTAGAGAAGCTATTAATAAGCCTCCACAGATAACTTTTTTAGTTTAAAGTTTTTCACTACACATGTAGTTTCAAAGTTGAACGGTGGACACAGTTTTTATGAATTTGGATAAATAATTATGAAAAATATTCACTTAAAAAAGTCATTAAAACTATTAAAATTTAAAAAGTAATATCCCTCAGTTACAAATTTGTAATTAGTAAAATGTAGAAAGATGTTCTTAACTTTAATACTTTTACTTTAAAAACATGTAACTCATTTCTGAATAATTTATTATTGCATTGAAAGGGCAAATAACTGTATTAGTTAAAACGATTGACCCATTAATTTCAATTGGTTCTGCTGATATTACAGTAAAGGGGAAACTGAATTATAAATTTATATGATTGCTGTAGATTCATTGATAAACTAGATATTTGTAGCACTTTTTGGTGTTGCAAATGTTCATAGGCGATGGTAACCGCTTTCTAAAAGTGAACCATCTGCCTGTCTGCTGAACTCATGCAATTAAAAAAAAAATTACCCAGAAAAAATCTTAAGGACACATTTACGTATTTAGTTCTCTGAATTTCGTAATCACCCAATTTGGCTTGCAATTGTCTATTTTACTGTAAAATAAACAATATCATAGCCTTCAGTTTTGGGCAGCAAGTGTATGTGTACAATTGGATTTAAAACTATTTAAGACTTGAGAGAATTAAGCTAGAACTAAATTAGCCATATGTCGACCATGACGCTAATCTGAGCACGTCAGAGCCCATACATTTTATATAGCTACTAGTTGTTTAGAGCTAGGTACATAACATCCATGCCATGTGATGTGATGCTACTAACTCGAGGCCGATCGGCAATCTAGAGATCCTAGATTTTCGTATGAAGACGTGTGATGACGTGTACTACCCCTGCACATAAGGTTTGTCGATAGCCTCATGATGACAACCGTCGATGGTCAGTAGGGTTGATAAAAAAGGTTACATAAATAGTTGTTGCAGTAAATGTATTAAGGTATTGTATATACTTTACATAAGTATATACAATAATAGTAAACAGTTATCGGCAGTCAAACCTTCTGCGCGCAGCTTATACATAGTGTAGCTATGGGACGCGTTTAACTGAGCGTAAAAAAATAATCGACGACAAGGATTTGTTGCAACCAGCGTGAAATGCGCGACACGTCTTAGACGCGCGTGCATTTGGTGTGCACACCAATCTTCCACCGGTAACATGTCTCGGAAGTGCGCGTCGGCCTAATGTGCTTCTATGAAGGCAGACATGTGAGCAGCAGTTCCTAATCTTAATTGGCGTTTATAGGACCATCAGGATATTAACTGTAGAGAAAAAAAATAATCAGAATCTTTATTGTGAACCAAGGACATACGTTTTACATAAATAGTAGTGCTTTATATTAACTAAGAGAATGGTTTGGAAAGTCATCCTAGTTGCCTTGGCCTATCGTCGCAACCAAATATGCAAAGACTCTCTAGAATATGGAGATACTTCATGCCGCAGATGTTCTCCACTATGACATAAACTTTTTGGCGATTTGTCGCCCGCGGTTTGTGTAGCTTCTGAGCTTGAGGACGATGAAATAAGAACACTGAATTCTTTTAGTGAGGTTTTACTGGTCTTCAAGTTATCCTGGTGCATTTACGATTTATATATATTATAATAAAGGAGTACCTTAAGACGCCTTCTTCTTATCTTCATTTTAAACTGATGGTTACTAAATATCTTTGGTCCTCACAAGTCTGAAACATGCTGCTGATTCTATATATATAGTATGATATATCCTATATTTGTATAGTATATCAGGTATATCATTATTTATTTTCCATTTATTCTTGGAATGTTTCGTATAATTTATTGTCTTCACCGCCACTGTTGTCTTAATATTTTCCTTAGTTAAGGAGGGTTGCCTGGAAGAGATCGCTTTAAGCGAAAAGGCTGTCCTTTGTTCAAAATGTACTGTACTTAGTTTTAAGAACGTAGTTTTAATTTTTGGTGACCAATAAAGTGTTTTCATTCATTCCTGACTGGCACAGAATGTTTCAAAACCGACTAAACTTCCCTCATGTTGCAAGCTTATATACTTAGGCGATGAAATCTTCCTTCCATCAACTGTTTGATTTACCGACCCACAAAACAAAAAGTGGTCTGTACTTTTTAACCGACTTCAAAAAAAGGAGGAGGTTCTCAATTCGTCGGGGTCTTTTTTTTGTTTTTTTTTATGTATGTTCACCGATTACTCCGAGATTTATGATCCGATTTACGTGATTCTTTTATTTTCGACGCGGAATAGCTTCCAATTGGTCCCCTAAAAATTTGACATAGTTTGGCCCAGTAGTTTTAATTTTATGAACATTTTTTGTGAAAAAAATTCCATTCCGTTCCTTATGTACACCGATTACTCTGAGATTTATGATCCGATTTACGTGATTCTTTTCTTGTTCGACGCGGAATAGTTTCCATTTAGTCCCCTAAAAATTTGTCATAGTTTGGCCTAGTAGTTTTCATTTTATGATTTTTTTTATGAAAAAAATTCCCTTTGTTTCCTTATGTACACCGATTACGCTAAGATTTATGATCCGATTTACGTGATTCTTGTTTAGTTTAATGCGGAATAGTTGCCATTTGGTCCCCTAAAAATTTAACATAGTTTGGCCCAGTAGTTTACATTTTACGAACATATTTATGTTCCCGTTTCTTGGGACCTATATTTTTTAAGAAGCGCGGCACCTTTCGTAGGTTACCCATACATAGCTAGGCACTAAAAAGTAAAAAATAAAATAAAAAAAACTTCGTTTAAAAAAACCAACTTCAAAAACTAAAAAAGTATAAAATAACTTATTTCTAAAGCTATGTATTATTATTAATATAAATTATCTAAAACATCTCGAAGTCGGTGCAAAGTAAAACATAAAAATGACTATATTTTGAAAATTACTAAGCACCGACTTCGAGATGTTTTAGATAATTTATATTAATAATAATACATAGCTTTAGAAATAAGTTATTTTATACTTTTTAGTTTTTTAGTTCTGAAGTCGGTTTTTAAACGAAGTTTTTTTATTATATTTGTTACTTTTTAGTGCCTAGCTATGTATGGGTAGCCAACGAAAGGTGCCGCGCTTCTTAAAAAATATAGGAAACGGGAACATAAAAATGTTTTTTATGACCGCATCTATTCTTATGTATTTCGATGCGCTGAATCTGAATCTGGCATCAGTTTGGTCCATACACCCTCAAAATTTGAAGGGATTATGGACCAAAAGACCGAATTTGGTTTCGGTTTGGTGGATACACCCTCAATGGACCCGTCTGATTTCGGATTAATTTGGATTCAGCGTATGGAAGTGTTATTAGTTTCAATCTATAAAGTAGAATGAAGAAGCTTTTATAAAGTTCCAATTATTACTTTAACTGTCTATGTTCTATATCATACTTCGATCGTTTACCGTGACTTTCACACAATATTGAGTTTGTCGAATTTAATTTCAACGTTAATGTATTTGCAACAATGTCGTAACTTGTATTGAGAAAATGAGTGTACGGCGAGCACGTAATTCCTTCCCTAGCACCAGTACCTAGATACAATGGACATTTCGTACTGTCATTACAACTGGGTCACGTGTAGCAAGGTGGATAAGGCATGACAAAATGTTTTGTTACTCAAGTGTTTATGTTCGTAACACTTTCCCCATAACGCGGGAAAATTTCTCATATCTCTTTATTTTGTTACTTTCTACTTAATATATTAGTGTCTATGTATATATTATTTTGATATATTAACTAATTTGGATGGGTAGTCGCAATTAATAAATGAGGAAATCATAATGAAAGCAAGCGCTTTACTGGAGGAAATCGAAGCACAGCTTTATGATGAAAATGATGACGATGATGATGACTTACCAAACTTATTTTTTGTAAATGAAGAGTACAATATTTTATATTTAGCTATTGTCACTTTCCAATCAATTAAATTATTTCTTTCTTCTTTCCTTCTACTGGCAAATTCCAATGTTATACGATATTAGTAATCGACGAATACTATAGTAATAATTAGTAGTTGCAGAATCGATTGAGAGGGTAAGTTCTGGAGTGTAGAACACGTCTCGGCAAATGTCGTATAGGACGCTTCAGCCCCGAGCACGGCGGATCGACGACCTGCGTAAGGTTGTTTTTTGGTGGAGATTGAGTGAGGAAATCGGATAACCGGGATAAGAGGCGCAATAGCGGGTAGACCGTCTTGTCCGATAATAGAATTCACAACTACCCCCACTATAATTATACTTCCTACAATAATAAGATATCTCTTGATTTAACTTGTTATCCCTCATAAAATTGACTGAAGTTATAGAAATATAATAATTTGTTTCAGGTAAAACACGAACGGTTATTAGTCGTGTCTATATTAGGTTTCCTAGTGAACCTAGTAGGCATATATGCGTTCCATCATGGTCATGGGCACGGGCATGGCGGCCACGGCCATTCCCATGGTGGAGGCCATGGGCACTCGCACAATCATCACGGCCATTCTCACGACGATGACATCGCGCCCACCGGGGCTGACTCGGCGATCATGCGAGGCGTGTTTCTACACGTACTCGCCGACACATTAGGCTCGGTCGGGGTTATCGTATCGGCTATACTGATGCAAATGTTCGGCTGGATGCGAGCAGATCCGATCTGCTCCATGGCCATAGCTTTGCTCATAGCTGGTAGTGTGATACCTTTGGTTAGAGATTCGGCGGGGGTCCTAATGCAACGTACGCCGACGTCTATCGAGCGAGCTTTGCCGAATTTGTATACGCGTGTGGTAGGACTTGCAGGCGTTCATGCGGTTCAGGAACCACACTTTTGGACGCTGTGCAGTGATGTGCATGTTGGAGCTATCAAGTTGGAGGTGGCGAGGGAAGTTGATCCGAGGTATGTGACTGAACAAGCCGCAAGAATCTTCAGAGAAGCAGGCGTGAAACATCTGACTGTACAACTAGATTACTCGCCTCTATGATAGAAATGAGATTTTTATACTAAAGCTTGACTAGGAAAATAAGTATTATAGTGATACATAAAAATGGATTGTCAATGTTTTTTTATTTATTAGACAATTATTTGTTAATACTTACACCAATAGCCCCTCTCACGAAGAAACATGAAGATTTATGTCAAAATGCACATTAGTAATAATTTACTCCTTAATTGATCCTAATGGATCAATCGTTAAAAATCCAAACCATAGATAATAGAGGCAAGGAGTACAACCTCCCAAGTTAAAGAATATCCGTTCGAAGACATTAAATTGGGGCCGCCATTCAAGTTGAAGAGTAAAGAACTCAGCATACTTCACTCCGTCGCCGCCATCTCTTAGTGGTTATGGACGTAGCGGAGTTAGTAGATATTTGTACACTAGATACTTTCAGTTTTAGCCCCACTTAAATTGTACTCCTTGTATCCTCCATGATCCAAAATGACATAAATCAGTGTTGCCGTTTTTGTATTATATAATTATATTTTTCTAGTTGAGCCGTGAAATAGATCACAAATGTACAGATGTTCACATAGTGAACGTGTTTGTATATAAGGGATGTAATTTAACTCATTATATATACATAGCATGGTGCAATTTGAAACAGTGTTACTCCAAGTGTGCCGTCGAAAGTTTTTACTTTGAAATGCATACTTTCACTGCCTACTGTTATACAGTAGTTTGATAGCAAAGTAATGAAAAAACTCTTTATTAAATAATAACGATTGAACTAAGTCATAAAACCTAACGAGTAGCTGGGCTAGGTGTATTGTATGAAGAAGTAATTCAAAATCCGAGATTAAAAAAATGAACCGTAATCTACATGATTACGTAAGCGGCATAATGTACAAAATTTAAATATGTTTAAGAATATAATATAATGGTATCAGTAAAATGGCTTCTTCCGATCATTCTACTTTTGCTATAAGGTTTATAAAGTTTGACTTATGTTATGAAGAAGGGTATTCACTAGTGTCTCTACGTCACTGACAAGCTGTTTGCCACAAAACTAAAAGTGATTTTACATCGCGGATCGCACTAGTGTGATCAATGTTGAATTTTATGATTTTGTCATTATTGTGTTCGTACTTGACCGCTGTTGAATATTTTTATAAAGCTTTGATATGTAAAAATCTAAAAAATAACAATTAAACATTAATTTTACAGTGTATCTGTAAGTATTTAAAGGCTTTTTCTGAATCACTAGGGAATTTGAAATTTTCTACTGGTCACCCTGGCGACGCGTTGATTAAAATCATGCGGGAAATGACACTGACAGATATTTGTATACCTCCAAAGAGTATATTGAATAATATAACGATCAGGGGTAGATTTAGACATTTGCCGCGTGTAGGCTACTCAAATTATGTCACCTCTATACCCTAGCAATCGATACACTAATTGACAGCCCTATTAATTACTTTTATCTTGGCAATGAAATCTTTATGATTTCTGCACTATCATTTTAGCTACACAACATTTTTTTTCTCGTAATTAGTAAACTGTGAAACAGGGGATTGATGGGTTTGTTTCGACCATAGCTAAAAGAGTTTTCAAGTTTTGGAAAATATCTTAATGGTAACACACATTACACGTGGAATATTTTGTGTGGATTTAATAAGCATTATCTTATTAAGTGTTAGAATTGAAGTAACATATAAAAAAATATTGCTCTCAAATTTGCCGCCCCTTCAAAATCGGCCGCCCTAGGCTCCAGCCTACTCAGCCTATTGGTAAATCCGTCACTGATAAAGATATACCTCTGAAGCCTTATGACAGTTTTAACGAAACCTATAACTCAAAAAAATGTGCTATATTGTATTGTAATATTGTAAGCGTTGTAATACACTAAACAATTTTTGTAAGATATCGACGACATGCTTGGATTATTGATTTTTATTTAAGTAATATGATTTTTGCGGTTTTATTGGCCATAATGTAATGGTACTGTTGTTATATAGTATGATGAAAATTTCTGTTGTATTAAACATCCTGATACTGAAAATAATATGAGAAATAGTGGTGCCTTCTTTAAAAAATGATCAACTTTTAAAAGACATTTAATTTATTAGATACATAATAATATACTTGGGTAGATGACACATGTTGCATTAAAATTTTAATTAATTTTAAAATTAATTACGTATAAAAGAGTGAACGCTAAAATAATATAGTATTATCGTACATTTAAACTATGAAAATGATACTAATTTTAATTGTAGTAAGCAATAATTAATACATTGAGTCGTTACAGTAATGACGTCATAAAATTTTACCCAATTATAAAAACTGGGACGTATTTTGTGAGATGATAAAAAGTGTCAATTGATTTTATTGTCAGCTACCCTCTTGAGATTCTAATAATCAATATATATATATATATATATTGGGTCTTATATAGAGTTAGAGTAATAACTCTCCAACTCAATATGAATAAGACCATATGATTCTAATAATTGCAAAGAAAGTCACTGTACGACTAAGCAGGTGTAGTATTGCCCCCAACAGTGAAGCACTTTTTGCGTGTCGTTTATTTGTATTACTCCATCTAGAAATTTTAAGAACAGCACACATTTAAAATATTTACAGCCGATTAAGGGACCAACGAAACAGCTAATAAAAGATACTGTACAGTTTATTCTTTAATTTAATTATATCTAATTAGCTGTGCCCGCGACGTCGTCCGCGTGGAAATTGCTTTCAAAACCCCCCGATTTTGAAACATTCTATATTGGTGATCCGCTCCTATTGGTCTTAGCGTGATGATATATAGCCTATAGCCATCTTCGATAAACGGGTTATCTAACAATGAAAGAATTTTTCAAATCAGACTCAGTAGTTCCTGAGATTAGCGCGTTCAATTAAACAAACATACAAACATTATATATTGTATAAGACTATTAGTTACAATTTCATTTATACTTTGCCTTTGAATCATGTGATATGTAACCATACAGTACAATCAGCTTCGATGTTTTTTTGTGTTTGTAGTAGTTATAATAGTAGTGTAGTAGTAAGTGTTTTAAGACTATTTGTACATTGAGGAGAGTGTGCGCCACAGGTGGAAGCGCAAGCTGATTTTGTTCCACTTTCAGTCATTGTCTGTATTACACTAGTTCAAATACAAAAACATTTCCAAGATGGTTGGTTTATGTACAAATGGAGTAAAATAAGAAATGCTTGGGTCTTACTACAGGATTCGCAGTGCGTATTATACTTGGATCTTTATTTTGCTTCGAAATAAAGAGCCTAAAATGCAAATGTTTTTCTTGTTGAAAGTATTAATTAGTAAAAATTGTTTTTCTACTTATTTATAAAATATTTTTATTTCTTATAATCTGTCTGTTATTGTATCTATAACATTCCATATAAACGTTTTAATCATGGAATTAAAGTATAAATTTTTCATGGTTAAATTTATTATCTGTAAAAAAAATATACCATGACAATGAGATTTTTCCAATGTAAATAATAGCGTTAATTTCTTTATACGCAAATGAAACAATTCTCCATGAAATATTTCCAAATATGCTATTAATAGTAAATACTATGTTTTGCCTCATATCCTTTCGATGTATTTATTGTATTTTAACACGGCGTCATAGTGACAGTGTTGCCTGTATTAAAATTGTTGTATAATCAAGGTAAAATATTACAAGGCATGTCAATCGCATTATTTCAATGTGTTGCTATTACTGCTGTTACAGTATTGGCTAGTTACGACTATAATATATTCTTAAGTTTTCGAGACTAGTTATATATAATAAAACTAGATGATAAAGATGTTAAGATTGACATCTTTGTCTTCCGTGATCACGGCTACTGAAAAGTGGCGGAAACGTCGGAATAATAAAAATAACATAAATGACTGCGCTGAAAACCGTTAAAACGTAGTTTTATTAGTTGTGACTAGTATCGAATCATCGTAATTATACGGGCATGACGTCTGTGGAACCTGACTTATAAAACGTTTGACTGATTGCTGACTAAATTGACAATTGTAAATGTCAAACTTGAATCAGAAGTTTTTTATTTATAAAAAATGGTCGCTCTGTTGACATATTGTAGAAAATAACATATACCTTAAACTATGCTATAAATAAAACTACTATTTTTCAAGTTTAACTGTTGCCTATTGTCAGTTTGGTCCCTATCTCAAAACGAAGGTATAATTCAGATATTTTGTTAAAAAGTAAAATAAGTATTATTTCTGGCGTTTTTCAATAGTTACTTTTTGATGCTCAATAATACCTACCTACCGCCAAAAATTCAAAATGTAACTTCTAAGCACATTGTTATTCACATTGTAAGCGCTTGAAGTCGTCTAGAGAAGATAATAATAATTTTCAGACAAACACATCGTGCATCCCCAGCTAAGCAAATTACACTTGTGGTTATGGGTAATGTCAACAAACACACTAACTTTGGGGCCGAGCCCGTACATCCAGGCCATATTAAATAACGGAATAAACTTTATTTTAAAGGTTTTTAAATACAACCTTTCAGTTCCTGGATATTATGTAGCAGCAGAGTGCTAGCCAAGACAAGTAAAACGAGCCCAAACATGACGGGTCTATCTTGTTTAGTACAGGAGTTCCTATGGCCACCTTTCGACTCTATCATCAGATCAGCTTCATGGTACCATATTATTGCATTGCGATATGCATATGTGTGCAAAATTTCAGCTCAATCAGAAACCGGGAAGTTGATCAAATTTAACTTGCAAGATTCCACCCGAACTTACATACATCCATTGTAAGTTAATAAAAGTTTGTAAAAATTGTTTACAAAATAATAGGTGATACAGTACAATGAAGACATTTTAAGTTGACGAAATTGTAAAAAATGGATTTTAAGCATAATAATAAAATGTATTGTTTGTAATATACCACATTAAATCTTATTTATCAACTAAAATACAAATTTAATGATACTTGGTGTAACATACAAAATATTGTGAGTAAAAGCATTTTTTACGACCGTAAACAATAAGTTACCGAATTATTTTTCTTATTTTTATTCTGTACCTTGTGTTCGCATGAAATGTACTTATTCAATTCAGTTACAAGAAAAACTAAAATAATTTTTATCCAAAATCTTTTATTTCTTACAGAATCTAAAAGAACTAGCGTGAGGTGAACAGGAGTCAGTGGTTCATGTTAATTATTCACTAGAAGCCTTTCACTCTTGTTGTTTGCACTTTTCGGTTCCTCTATCCATTAAGAATTTATTACTAGGCTAACAAGAACGTTCTACGAGTGCCTGATCAAAACTTGATACAAAAATGGGACTTCGTGGGATTCAAGTTCATTTTATAACACAAAGAAACCGAAAAACATTCTTGCTATCTTAATATTTCGGGCTTCGATCGACGGGGATTAACACTAAGATTATATACCTTTCATAAATAACAATTTGTTTCCCAGGGCATGAAGAGAAAATAAATTCGTAAAGAAAACATTTCGCGTTCCCATTACTAGCTCATAACGACCACGATTTTTCCCGTTACACTTGCTTGTGGGCGTTACAAAAAAACTAGTCAACTCTAGTGGAACGGTTATTCGACATACCTCTTGGTATGGGTCGTTGTGAGCGTTGCGTGATCATAAATTATGACGTAATTAATGACGTTTTTGCCACGACTATAACGACTGCGGTCGCCAGGTGGAACGGCCGACGGAACATTTTGGGCGTTGAGACATTAAAGGAACGCGCTGTTTGTTTTTGGCTTCAAGTTTTTCACAAACAGAATAAAACGTCTTTATTCTATACTTGTCGCTTTTTGCGGCATACGAAATAATAGTAATTCTGTTCCAATCAGAATGAATGTTCTAGTTTAGGAAAGGTTAAATCTTTTGTAATCGAATCACGATAGTCTGCACCGTAAATATTATGAAATTTTAAAAATATAGCTCAGTCTATTGAAACCATGGGAAAATCAAACCCAAACACTTTTTAAATATATTTTTATTTGACATTCGTAAACAGACATGAACGTAATCATTTACAACAACTGTTTAAATTAAAATCTGTATTTAATTATATCCAAAAAATAAGGAATTAAATTTAATAGTAAAATTAAAAGATCTATAATCGAGCATAGAGTGACTTCCAGTAGCTGTGATGCATGCCATAATTGAGATCAGTATTGCCAGTTGCAAAATAAAAACAGTCGAGTAATAAAAACTAGTAGCAGTATTTACACGCTATGTCCTTTTTTAAATTTAGAATGCGATATGTCATAATTTATACGACTCTTTAACATTTTGGTACTTTCTTACTTTGACTGGTAACACTGAAATAAAAGATTTCCACAGTTTTTTTATGCTATCACAAGTCGCTTTACACGCGTTAGTAATTTATTTATGGTGCTATTCAATAAGCTTCTTGGCTTTGAAATACCGGCGTAGGTATAATACCTGCCACGTGGCCAAACCCAATAGGCAGACCATAGAGAATACACTGAAGAATAGTACCCGGTTGTTTGTGGACTCTGAAAAAAGATAATGAAGGAAACTGTGGTACATTATTTTTTGTTTTTTTCCACATCTAAAACTATTATACATACATTGTAAATCAGAGACAAATTTTAATGCCAGACCCTTAAAATAGCTTCGAATTTGGTATTATCCTGGGCGAGATGTCTACAGTGTCGCCTTCTCTACTCTCCTAATTGTCACATGTAGAAAATTTTGAGAACAATAAATAAAATAAAAAGACTGCGTTTCGGGACGCCCGACAGAAGTGATAACTTAAACTTAACGTGAGAGAAAGGGAAGCCAGTCAAACAGGCGCCGTAACGCGTTACGTAACGAAGCGGTTTACCCTCCCACAAGAAGTTATCGTTATCACTTCAAAAATGGAGGTACAGTGGCTATGAGTACAAGCCAGGCAATGACATAAGTTCGAAGTTTAGTGGCATGCATGCACTTAGCAGTTTTTCTGACTTGATACATATTATTACAATTTCCAGATGTTGGCCGTGAACATCGTGAGGAGATTGAAAAAAGTTTGACACATATACCATTAATTCCTATCAAATAGAGTGTGAAAACCGAAGTAGAGCTAATGAAATGGAGAGCAAGTGACTTAAAACTTGTTTATGGTAGAAATTAGAGCTTTTTATTTGCTAAACTCTGATGTTAGAACCAGTCGATGCATGTATAAACAAGTTTGGAGTGTATGTGCTCTTTCTGAATAAATACCAACTGCAACAGTGAGATGTTCGAGTTCATATTATGTACTTAAAGTCAACTTGGAACTAAGTATACTTTTAAAATATGCACTTATGGGTCACAGTGTTACGGGATCTATTTTTTTGTGACATCCTTTTTTATTTCAGAATAGGTTTTAACCCCTAGGCAATAACTTTATTTTAAAACTTAACTTGGTTTTTTATATATATAAACCTTCAGTGACAAATTATTTAGTTGATGGGTGATAATCGTTTAAAAATACGTTGAGTGCTCTAGGAGGAGTTAGTGGATGTACAGACAAACAGCGCGGAAAGCTACTTTGTTTTATACTATCTAAAGACAAAGAAGCATCAATAACCTGAGTACATTAAGAGGACTAAAATATCTGGTTAGAAACGGGAACTTGAGAAGATTTATAAAATCGTGATGTAAAAACTTAAAATTAGTAAAAATTTTGATATTTAACCGTACTATTTTCATGCCTAGGACCAGTGTGTTCCGTTGGTCACACCTGCGCCAACAACGATAAGTAACTTATTTGGCTAAAGAGGGATATATTCTGTAATTCACTACAATAACAAAAAAAACTAAGGCAACATAGTGTGGACTTGATTTATTGGGATAAAAAGGATCCTAAGAATTGACTCAGCTCTGTATAGTTTCATTCGTATACGTTCAGTAGTCTCCAAAAAAGATGCGATCGCAGCGCCATCTTTTTCGCTATTTTCGTCTATCCCATTGAAACCACGTCATTTATCGGAATAAAAAGGATCCTAACTTACGCCCGGTGACATAAGTTAGCTCCGTTTCAAATTGCATTTAAATCCGTCCAGTAGTTTTTAGGTGATGCTCAAACAGATAGCCAGACAAAAATTCTAAAAATTTCGTTTTCGGAAACTGCTGGTCCGAATTAGCCCACCTGATATTTTTCACATGTTTTAATGCAATGTACAAACTCGCATCACGCACAAATTTATTATAGTATAGATTTCTACGATTTCAGTTAGTTATGCGAGAGTAAATTTCCCACGTGTGTATTACGGCGCATGTAAGACTTTCGTTCGCCTGGTAGACAATGTCGTCCTAATAATGGCGGATTAATTGATTTAAAAAAAAACGAAATTAAGAGATATTTATGTGTTCATTTGATGTTAAAACATTTTATAAAATATGAATTTTTAATTTAATTATCCGGAAAAAAATAAAAAAATCTTTTTCAGGAACTAATCATAATAGACACACGGCAGTTTTATTTTCGAAATTTATTCAAACTTTAGAAATCTGCAATAATAAAGGAATGCCATAAAACACGTGGGTGTATAAACATTAATTGTATTACCATTCGTGTCCCGCATTTCCTCTTCACGCTTTCTCATAAATGTGAAGTCTTGTACAATAGCCTCGGAGAGATCTTCCAGCCGCTTCAATTCCAACTCCATTGGTTTCAATTTCGCCGCTTCACCAATCTACGGAGGACGGATACAATATTATTGTCACATTATGACTGAAGCATAAAGGTGGATATATAACAGGGGCACAAAACTACAGAGATCATGACATTTACGTCAATAGACGGGGGGGGGGGGGAGCTATGGTCGTGCAACGGAATAATAAAAAGAATAATTTTAAAAAGTTTCCGATTTAATAGTATTATTATTACTGATCTATTAGAATAAGTTTCATTTTTGGTCCGGGATTTGTTCGTATGAAGCATCCTATACAGTTCCTTTATTATCTCACAACGCCCAAAATGCTCTGTCGGTCGTTCTACCAGGCGGCCGCGGTCGTTATGATCGTGAGGAAAACGTCACTAATGATGTCATCATTTGCGATCACAAAGCGCTCACAACGACCTGTGGGTCGTTGTGAGCGCTTTGTGATCGCAAATGGGCTAAAAAGGGCTGGGTCGAAGTGGGCGTTGACCACAGAGTATTAATTCTCTATCTTTTGACATTGAAAAAGGCGCGATTTGCAAATCAACCAATGACATTTGTGTGTTCCGTCGTTTATGACATCAACGTCCCATAATACGTTCCACTAGAGTTTATGATTGTAACGTCCGCAAGCAAGTGGAACGGGGAAAATCGCGGTCGTGAACGTGGTCGCTGTGAGTCCCTTCTGGAACATAGCCATAGATTTATAGCCATTAGTCAATCATGTGACACGCCGCCATTTTGTTCCACGCGTCCATTGGTCGACGTTCGTCTCACTTCACCTAGCTACTGAGATTCAAAAATCGAATAGAGGAAGTGTAGTAACAATACTCAACATTTTTTGACCTGGCTTAAAGGCCTAGTTGCCAAGCCATAAACATGAAAAAAAATTATGACTATTTTTTTAACGGTTAGCACTCAAATATGTAAATAAATGGATAAAATCTCAAAAACTGATGATTTTAGTCAACACAACTTGACTGCATTTCATGAAATTGAGAATAGCTTGATGGGAACACACAAACATTTAAGACTAAAAAAAATCAATTTCTGCTTGTTATGTAAATTGTGATAACGAGATATCCTGCATGAGTCCCAAGCATTTCAAACGCTTTTATTTTGGCCAGTTACATTTCGAAGATGAATGACCTCAAGACTAAGCTTCATTCATAACAACGATTTCTTTCTTGTAAAGCACTGAAGTTTGGAAGAAAACACAACAAGAATGTAATGCACATGCTAATATTAAATAACATATTAAATATAAAACATGCATAAATTATAATATAATGAAAAAGAAAATCAAAATCAAACTAAAGTGTTAAACACACCTTATATTAAGCTTTTTTAAAATAGATTGTGTAATTTTAAAAACGGTTTATTTCATCTTAATTTTAAAAACGGTTTATTTCATCTTATAATAATTTGTTTTATTAACCCTCCGATTTTGAAACAATTGAACATTGGTGTTCCGCTCCTATTGGTCTTAGCGTGATGATATATAACCTATAAGCCTTCCTCGATAAATGGGCTATCTCACATTGAACGAAATTTTCAATACAGACCAGTAGTACCTGAGATAAGCGCGTTCAAGCAAACAAACAAACTCTTCAGCTTTATATATTAGTATAAGATAAGATATAAAGCTGAAGATTTTGTTTGTTTGCTTGAACGCGCTAATCAAACAAACAAACTCTTCAGCTTTATATATTAGTATAAGATATAAAGCTGAAGAATTTGTTTGTTTGTTTGCTTGAACGCGCTAATCAAACAAACAAACTCTTCAGCTTTATATATTAGTATAAGATATAAAGCTGAAGATTTTGTTTGTTTGCTTGAACGCGCTAATCAAACAAACAAACTCTTCAGCTTTATATATTAGTATAAGATATAAAGCTGAAGAATTTGTTTGTTTGTTTGCTTGAACGCGCTAATCTCCGGAACTACTGGTCTAATTTGAAAAATTATTTAAGTGTTAGATAGCCCATTTATCGAGGAAGACTATAAGCTATATATCTACGCTAAGACCAATAGGAGCGGAGCACCAATGAAGACTGTTTCAAAATCGGGGTTTTTTTAAAATCTATTTTACGCGGACGACGTCGCGGACAGAAGCTAGTTGTAAATAAATGAACTCTTATTCTAAAAGTTCAACATATTGGAAATTAGTGTCTATCACAAATAGACCATTAATGTATAGACGGAGCCTATGTAAACAAAAACGTGGAATGAAGTGAAGCACTCTTTTGCCAACTTGTGTGCATAAACCTGTGTAGGGCGTCTGCGTACTCGGTAACACACTACAGCGCGATCAGCATCCTATTCCAATATCGGCATCCTTTAGCCGGCGTCACTTTTAGAGTCCGAGACTACATCTTTCTATTAATGGTCTCAGCTCTCATTATAATTTATATGTAAATGAATATACAACAGTAAATCTCTAGAGTTCAGACTAGATAACCCTAATAGACTGGTAAACAAGTGCCTTTTGGACCAACTTTTTCAGCATTCCGAAAATTATAAATGAGGTGTCATTCGATTCGGAATGGCATCTAGATTATTTTTGAAAAAAACGAAGTTCCGCTTCCAAAAATTGTAAAAGTTATTAACAATTAACTAAAAAAAGGGGGGGGGGGTTAGGTTTTTTTGCTAATATCTCAAAAAGTAATAAAGATTTTTCAAATTTGAAAAAAAGATTCGAAAAGAGGAGGAAATTTCCTAAAAAAAGTATACTCCCGAAACTGTAAGATCAATATTTATAATTTTCCCAGATTCATTTCTTTATTAATAATTTTCGTTGTTACAAAATATTTTTGTTTTGCTTGAACATAAACATTGCAAGTGTGATAATTGTTAAACTATAAATTTAATATTTTTTTCCTTTCTTAATTAATGAAAAAATTAAAAATAAACATTTTCTAATTTTTCCAATGGGGTTCTATTCTAAAGCCTTTCAAGAGTTGCTCCAAGAAAGGAAAATATCTTAAATTTATAGTTTAACAATTATCACACTTGCAATGTCGATGTTCAAGCAAAAAAAATTATTAATTAACTATTGAATAACTAAATGAAAAATTGTTATAAAAAATTTTTTCAAGCAGTTTATTGTTCATTCATCTATTCAGTTAGTGCCTGAATTTTTTCAATTTTTTATTTTCATATTTAGTATGTTTAAATAATATTTATTCATTAAAGGGCCGATGTGGGTGTGGCTTGCGTAAGCCAGAGTACCCGTTTACGGCCGTATTTTCATCCCTCTGGGAAAATTATAAATATTGATCTTACAGTTTCGGGAGTCAAGCCTTTTTTTTGGAAATTTCCTCCTCTTTTCGAATCTTTTTTCAAATTTGAAAAATCTTTATTACTTTTTGAGATATTTGCAAAAAACTAACCCCTTTTTTTAGTTAATTGTTAATAACTTTACAATTTTTGCAAGCGGAACTTCATTTTTTTCAAAAATCATCTAGATGCCATTCCGAATCGAATGACACCTCATTTATAATTTTCGGAGACTGTTGAAAAAAGTTGGTCGAAAAGGCACTTGTTTACTAGTCTATAAACCGAACGAGTCCGACTGATATTTCTTTTTGTATGCGTTGTATGTTTGCTATGTTAAAAAAAATGTGAGAATAATAATAGTCCTCGCGAAACTACATAAGTTTAACAAATACAGATTAAAGATCTGTTATGCAACTCTCTTTTCTTTCAACATTAATTGGGGTCGGCACAATATGTATTTTCCTTCCACACTCCTCTATTCTGACATACATCTTCTGTCACCACAAATCATCATATCATCCTTCACGCAGTCCATCCATCCTTTTTTTGGTCTACCTTTACATCCGTACCCATCCATCGTATCTTGTAGTTTAACATTCTTTTTGTCGCGTGACTTTCATCCCTCCTCATTATATGCCCATACCAACTTAGTCTTCATCCTCTCAATTTTCCAGTCACGGGTGCAACTTTCAAAGATTCTGAATTTTATGTACTCATTTCTCACTTTATCCATTCTTGTAACACCAAAAATCCATCTCAATATCTTTTGTGCCACTATAAGCTAATAAGGACCGGTTCCTGTATCTTACAGACCGTTCATTTGCCTTAAAATCTGTTAAAATTTGACATAAGCTCCACACAAATAATGACAAAATTTAACCAATAATAGGGCAAGTGAATGAATAGTAAGATATAGTAGGAACCAGCTATAAGTCCTCAATCACATTAATATTTTTGTTTTTATTTTGTATCCGTGCAGGAATGGAGAAATAATACAATTAACTGCGGCCGGGCGGCCTGCCAACAAAATAACCCACAAATATTTACTATTAGTCTAGAGTATGCTGATACAACAATGATGCGGCGATGGTAACCGCTTACCATCAAGTGGACTGTGTCTGCCTCTCTGCTGAACTCATGCAATAAAAAGACCACTGAAACGCCCAGCGGCCAATGTAAACACAAACTCGCTAATTCACTGCACTAAGATGTCTCCATACAAGCTTATATGGATTCAGCAAATACATCCCAAAAAGTACTTTACATTTCCCATATTCTGAAAGTATATTCAAACATCATTTTATACCTAAAAATTACTTTTCACTAAATTATTATTTAATTAACATAAAGAGCTAAATATTTACTTTCATTAGTGACAAAAAGTACTGGCTGGTAGAATGCCACATAAAAAGAAATTTACTTGACTTTCATATGTGACGTATTAAATGAGTTCATCAGATTTGATATGGATTTAACGACTGATTTTATTAGAGAAGTAGTTGTTTTTTTAACTAATCAGTATTTTATTTACTCTCCTCATATTCGAAATGAAAAGCAGAATGTTAATCTCGGGTGAAAGGCCTATTTAGGCACTCGATCTATCTCATGCCTAAATAGGTCACTTTCGCCTCTCGTGTAACAATCTAGTATAAATCCTACGACAGAAGAGCGTCAATGTACCGTTGAAAATGACGAAATAAAAATTGGTATATTAGTTGTAACAAATTAAGTGCACTGTGCTGTTAATTTATTGAAAACGTTATTTATTTATTATTGCAAGCACATTTCTTTATCCAATTAAGTGTTATTGATAAAATGCACACTCGATATAAATTTTATTACCCAAGAATTCTGGCAGAGTGGTGCGTCAGAAGAACCAGCGATGAAAAAATAAATTAAATTAAATAAGTCTGCTAAATAAGTTATTATAATACATAATTAACAAGAGATATATAAAGCTGCGGTCACACAGCCGGCGTCTTCGTTATCTTGTGAATAATGTATTTATGTACTTGATTAACAAACACTGCGCTGCGGCGCGCAATAGCGCTACTCGATTCACTGCGCTGGTGAGTTAACTATGTGTTGGCACATAACTCTTACTTATGCCCGTTTCTGAGGTACTCTTAACTGTAGTTGTTCTGTTCGTTACCGCTATCGGTTAAATAACTAAAATTTATTCTGCATATGCATTTTTGAACGCACCATCCTACGATAGCTAAACTAGGTTCAACTTAACTGACCAATATAATATTCCATATCTTTAGTTTGACGTTTTTGTATGATGTAAATAAATATTAGATATTCCTTCTTAAATAGATCTATCTAGTGGCGAGTTTTGGTACTAGTTGCAGGTTAACAGTTTAACTATTACATAAGTTTATGGAATCAATTGTAGCCTCAGAAACCGGGCATTAGTCAATGTTGCATCGAAGTGTGCGTGTGGAGCTATTAAAATAAGCGAGCGCAAGGTGTTTCTGGCACGCAGCTTACACGACACGAAATATTTTACAGTATCATCATAATAGTGGTTTGAGGTAACTCAATGTGCCTAGGACATTGAGTTACCTCAAACCATTTGGCTGCTTGGAGTTACGGAATTATCGCAAGGCATTTTACTGTGTATGATGGTCTAAGATGTATACATGGCGGGCATCTGAAGTACCAAGACAACGCCGGCTGTGTGAAGCTATCAACATTGATTAGGTTGGTAAGAAATGTATGGTTTGTTTTTATAAATTGCTGTTTACTAAAAGGCAACATGTAAGAACTTTAAAGCATCAATTGTTTAATATAAGGTTTTCTTGATTTGTCAAATTATAAATGAATATGTGGTAATACTGCCTCTATATTGATATTGGTATTATACAAAATACTGAACGTTTTAATTAGAGCATTAGAAAACGACACAAATTCTTTACCAACCTATAAAACATATGCCAGGCCACTCAGAAAGTATTGTGAAAAAGTATTTATGTATGAGAGACTGGCCAGTTATAATCTATTTTCAAAATATGATTATTTATAACTAAAAATAGGAACGTACCAATTTTAAAATTTCCCTCCATACGGTTTGCGAGCTAATTTAAATCATCGTGTCTCAATGAAAAATGGATCTGAACATTATAGTGCTATGATTTTTTACGATTTCAAGTGTCGCCTGAAACCGGACGAATCCTCCTTATTCAGCACGTACTACAGATTGGATCGGGAAGCTTTCACGACATTCTACACGTACATCTCCGCGTGAGGAGGACAGTTCAACGCTGGGTGTCGCACAACCTCACAGATGCTCAGAAGCAGGCCCGGGTAGAATAGTGCCGTGATAAACAAATTTGAAGTAGGTTCATCTCGGCATGTTTACGACACCATTACAGGTGATGAGTCCTGGATTTATCACTACGATCCAAAAACTAGAAATGGGGGGAAGATTTTGATCGCGAGTTTTTTCAATTTGACTGGCGAATTCCTTTACGGAACCAAAGAAGCATCAACGCCGAAAAGTATACTACCAAACGCTTGGCAGAAGTTTTCTCTGTTGTGAGCAACAAGCGATCAAACACAGGGCTCCGCGGGCTACTGCTCCACCACGACAACGCGCCCGCCCATACCGCACTCCACCCTTCTTACAGCCCTAACCTAGCACCGTTTGACTTTTTATTCCCGAAAATAAAAAATCAGCTCAAAGGGATACAATTTTCATCCCCGGAAAATGCGCTATCAGTGTTCGAGCAAACTGTACATGAGACGACTGCGGCGGACTGGAAAAAGTGTTTCGAAAACTGGTTCAGACGCATGAAGCTTTGCATAGACGCTAGTGGAGAGTACATTGAAAATATTTAATAAAAATATTTATCTATAGGACATTTATTTTTATTTTCACAAAACTTTCTGAGTGTCCCACATTTAGGATATGAACCATGTTTAACTTAATGGCCACTTTGTGGTACCAACAGAAAGCTTTACAAAAGAAGCATTTCTTCATCTCTGCAGAGGCCATTAAGTTAGTATCACTCTATAATCATAATTAATATTTAATTCATTTAAAAAGCTATGATATATACATTACAAAAGTACGTAAAAACTATTTTTACAGGGTTACCAACTTCAAAAATTAACATTACATATATCACGTAATAAAATAGCATATAAATAAAAAATATTACAAAACGTAAATTGTTCTGTTTTCAAAAAATTGTTCGCGGTTTTAGATGTTTTTAACTTTACCCTTATGGTTAATGATTTTATTTGTTGGTAATTCAGTGTATCGAGTTATGGTGAATAGTATGAACCCATGGCTCAAATTATTTAAAGATACTTATATGAATTTGTTTCTATGTCATTAAAATGACAGTTTTATTATGGAGTCTGAAAATGATAAAAGTCTATGAAATATTTATTTTAATTAATATAAGACTTTAATACTTACACCTTCATAATTCTTTGCTTCAATACCAATTTTTATGTCTAGTGTTACATCTTGAGGGACTCCTCTGCGCTCTGAAATAGAAAACGTTTTAATCACATTAGTAATGACAGTCCCTTTTAGAATGTTTTGTCTGTAGACTGAGAACTGAATTCTAGTCCAAGACAGACTGACAATTTTCCCTCATTGAAGATTAGTGGTCTCAGGAAGAAAATATTGTGATACAATAGTATCAGTTTTATAAGTTCTTTTTTATTGCAGACAGGCTGAGGACACACCTGATGGAAAGTGACATTTGCAACACGAAACATGCTACCAATGTGCTCTCAACCTTTTAAAGGGGACTGGAACTTGGCAACTAATGCCAAACACAATGCAACATTGTTATGGTGACATTCTCTAGGCCAGGAATGGAGCCAACACGATGGGACAAATGTCCACTCACAGGAGTTAGTATTCTGTCTCTATTCCTCTTGACTTCTTCCTTACTACCTCAACAAGAATATTAAAGAGACTATAGTTAACAGTATTATAAGTAAACTGACAAAGTAATTTTATATAGTTACTAGTAACCCCGGCAGATGCTGTCCTGCTCTTAAAAATAAAAATCTAAGAACCGATTTCAGTGTCACCTACCGGTTCCAATTTTGTATTTAAACCATCCGGGAACCTACTCAAACACACAAAAACAAAATTACCAAAATCGGTCCAGGTGATTCGGAGGACTCTAGAGCCCGATCTCAGCACCACCTACCGATTCCAACGGGCTAAAAAGTATCCTGTCTGTCTCCTGGTTCAAAGCTACCTCCCCACCAATTTTCAACCAAATCGGTACAGCCGATCTTGAGTTATAAATATTGTAAACAACACGATTTTCTTTTATATATATAGATTTCTAAAATTGTCTTTACTAAACTAGTAAACAAGTGCCTTTTGGACCAACTTTTTTCAGCAGTCTCCGAAAATTATAAATGAGGTGTCATTCGATTCGGAATGGCATGTAGATGATTTTTGAAAAAAATGAAGTTCCGCTTGAAAAAATTGTAAAATTAACAATTCTCATTTATAATTTTCGGAGACTGCTGAAAAAAGTTGGTTCAAAAGGCACTTGTTTACTATACTAGGGCCAACGAGAAGCGATACCAAATGTAAACAAAACCAATGCAAGGTCATTAGAAAATACAGGGTTGCGTAACTTTTTGAAAGTTGTATTATATATTTTAGTAGACAATTTATTTATTAATATGTTATTCTAAAAAGGTAACAATTAATATAAAGAAATTGAGTTGAAATGAGAATAATAATAATGTTTATGGAAATGAGGATAAAAGTGAAACATTTTTTTAAAGAAATCATTGTTTATTCAGCCTGACGCCGATTGTTCTGAGTCTGTAGAATCAGAATCTGTAACATGTATAATAAATTTATCCATCACGTCATCTACAATAAAATCAAGTTTGAAAAACTTCTCTTCTTCTTTATGAACGTGCTCCACGCATTT
This sequence comes from Dendrolimus pini, assembly GCA_949752895.1. NCBI lineage: Eukaryota > Metazoa > Arthropoda > Insecta > Lepidoptera > Lasiocampidae > Dendrolimus > Dendrolimus pini. The sequence goes on from OX457142.1 coordinate 16,224,484, forward strand.
CTTCCACCGATCAGGCGTGACTTTCGCCATACCCTCACTTAATAGTGCCTTTACTTTTGCAAATTGAAACGTAGTATTGTTTCTAGCTACGTGCCCCTTTACATCAGCCCAAATCAACTCAATTGGGTTTAATTCACAATGATAGGGAGGGAGTCTTAGTACTTCGACGCCATATTTCTTTGCCAATTCGTCTACGACATATAATTGATATTGGTTCTTCACCATTTTTACTCTATTTAATAATTGTATTTTTAGTTCCTTTTCATCGAAACTGATATTTTTGTTACGAAGCCACTGCTGAATGTTAGCCTTCAACCATGTTGAGCTGGGTGTTTTTTCCTGTCGCCTAGAGTGGTAAGGCGCGTTATCCATGACGACAACTGCATTCTCGCCTAACTTGGGCAATATCTTCTCAAACCAGTTTTCAAAATGTGCAGGATCCATTGATTCGTGATAATCACCGGTGCCTTTGGATTCAAACACCCAGCTACCGTCTTCCACAAAACCATCCTCGTTTCCAATGTGCACTACGATTAGTCGCCGGCCCTTTGAGGTAGGATTCTTCGCACCTGTACTAAGACCTTCTAAAAACGCTCGCCGTTTTGATTTTATTTCGGTGTCAACCCAGGTTTTATTAACAGTGTGACCTGAAAATAACATACAGGATACAATAAAACATAGGCAATACTACAAATAATAATCTTACACAATCTTTCAGGCAGAAATACTTAGTTTTGATTATGCGTTAAAGGATAATAAAAAATGAAATTTGGTAGTGTATTGTCTTCATTAATATCTGAAAGTACTTTTTCCACTGTAGGTAGTTCGCCTTTAATAAAGAAAGCATGTACTTTTTTGCGTATGGCTGATTTAGTAAAATCATCGATTTTGTCACTAAACGTTGGTCTAAGTTTGGTGGTGACAGGAGGAGAAATTTCGCCGTGTTCTTTATAGTCCTTGAGGATTCTATATACTGATGCAACGCCGATACCTAAAATACTAGCTGTTTTCTGCGCCATCTCTTTTTTGTAGGGGTATTTATCCTTAGGCCCAGTTTCTTTAACATATTTATAGGTGTTAATAACCATATTTTTTTCATTTACCGTAAAACTAGTCACCTGAAATTGAAAATTAAATTAAAATGATATACTTTATTCACGTGCATTTTTAATAAATTAAAAAAGTTTTATTATTACAGTTGTTGTTTTTTAAATAACTTTAAAGTATACTGTATTTAATATCTATCAGCTAAAATCCAAATATCAATGCAATGGTAAAATATTTCCTATACATACCTTTGGGCGTTTCTTTTCTGGAGAACTAAAATCTGTTGATTTATCTCTCGAAGTACTTGGTTGTGGCTCCATCATTAACCACTCTTAATAACAACAAACAATATTCAACAACAACAATCTAACAATAATTAAATAAACAACGAAAAATAACAAAACTTCTACAAATAACAAGACTCACCACAAGCGCGTTCCGAAACGGAATGAACTAAAACAGTAACTCTTACTATAAAATGGCGCCCGAATGTTGGCGAACCCGTCTTGATCTTACGACAAAGACAGACAAATTACGACAAATACACGAGATGGAAAGAGATAGATAATAGATTGTCATCTCCACAGTAGTTTTTAGGTGAATGACCTTTTGTATCTCGTCTCTTTGGCCCTAGTATAGTCTATACCACTAGATTAAAAATATGACCAGTTGAATTAAATTTATTTCTTGTCTTAAATAGTATTATGTCATTAAACATTTAATAGATCATTGAAACAGCATTTTTTTGTTTACAGTCACATTAAACAATACTTTTCAATATAAAACAGACATACATTACAATGATAAATTTTATCAGAACAATACAATATATGCCTGCTACGTAATATGTACATAAACGTGATAGTAAATGATATTATATGTCTGTAATTGCTTCACATTACACACTTCACATATTTGCTAAAGAAGTGGTGTACAAACCGAATCTCAGCATAATTTTACAAATATGTAACTTAAGTAAAAGTAAATTAAATCTAATATCATAACAACAGTGCACTGCCAGCGGCTTGCATGCACAGAAGTCAGTCAGTGCAGTCAGCATTAACACTGTATGGCAATGCTAATTATCTGTGCGAAATAAGAGCCAGCTTTCCATCAAAATCACATGTAGTCTTCAACGCTACTACTTTCTTACAAATATTTCCACACCCCAGAGGTTTGGAGTATGACCTGACCCCACAGGCTCAAAACAACAGAAATACATTAACTCTTCCAAAATTTTATTTAGAAAATCGAGAAATCTCTGATGTAACATAGGGCTTACATATGTGTGACCATGTCAAGTTGCAAGTCTTATTTCTTATATATAATTTGACAATATAATAACTTTAAAGAAGTGAATTCATCATCATTAGCCTATTGAAGTCCACTGTTGGACATAGACCTCTACCAAGATCTACTACCGAGTCTGATATTTGGCTTGTTGCATCCAGTCACTGGCAGGGGCCAGTCAGTTACCACAATTAATGAAGACTGTTTCCATTACTGTGACTTCCTAAACTGTGTTTGATCAGATATGGCATCCAGTCTCAGAACTCATTTACTCCATCTCTCCTTTGTCTGTGCTCTGGCAAATATGATTGTTCAATTTACATTTACAAAGGTGAGATTATGTTTGTTTTGCTTTGAGATTAGTTAATAGATTATTTAGAGATTAGTTTTGAGATTATGTTATTTTCGTTAATGTATTTTATTAAATGATCTTACCCTGTGGTACTTTAGATATAAAACAGACTTCAAATGTGTCATATGTTTCGGTGACAAATGTAAACTTTCCCCTAGTTATGGAATCTCTCTGTGATAAGATGTGTCCTTTGGAATCACGAATCTACAAAAAAAATATTATGAACTTATTATAATACAATAATATTAACAAATACATGGTGAATATACTAAAGAGCTTTTTTTCACATACTACATTTGAACCTAGGTATAAATGTTATATTCTTCTCTCAAGATATTGTAAGGGGCATATCATGATGTTAAATCTTAGGTTTAAAATCAATAGTTCACTATTAATACCAGGCACTAAGAAAGATAAATCTATAGCTATCCGGTAGACAAATTTAAGTAGTGGGGTAGTGTAATTTGGAGTGAGTGTTGGAGATCTTCAGTTTTTTTAATAAACATAACTTCAATTATATTTTCACTAATATTGCACTTACAAAGTAGAACAATCCTTTTGAAGTCAAAAAGAAAGTCAGTAATTAACACAAAAAGCACCAAAACACAGTGTATATTGTCAAAAAATTAATAAAAAACGACAGAGCACATTCACATACACTACAAGAGTAACCATGAAAATATTCAAAACAGCAGCCAATAAAGACGGAATTATAAGTTGTGTGTATAAAATAAATAGTAAATGGTTACAGTTGGTTCTGGCACACGCCAGCTGCTAAAGTGGCTCGCTTGCTTTGCTCGCACGCTTTGTTCTAAAGTTAACCTAACTTAACCAAGTGTTTGTATGTATAAAATAAATCGTAAACGGTTACCAGTGGGTTTTGGCATTCACCGATCGCCGCCTCAGCAAGCTTGCTCAGCTCATGTGCTTTGGTCTGGAGCTAACCTAACCAACCAAAGTTATTGGCCGCGACCTTTCACCACCCATCACAATAATGTTAGCGAAAAAATAAGTGAGGTTATGTTTACCAAAAATAAATATTTCAAGAACTCCGGACCCTAGGAGTTGCAGAAAGTGTAAATATACCTTCTCCCTACCCAGTACGCCCACCCACTATTTAAAATTTGTGCATTGGATGGCTGAGTAGTAGCCCTAAGAAACACTACACAAGCTTAGTGATTTAAAGGAGTCTTGACTTCTTTTTTCCCACCCAGTAAGGAAGGCAATAACGGTTTACAATCTGTCATAAATACCTAAAGAAATATCTCATCATAACTTACTATGTAGTCGATTCTTTGTCCGGGTACTTCGTTGACCTCGTATTCGCCGGCAACAAGCACGTTGGCATGCAATTCCTCTTTCAAACATTTCTGTGTGTTCGGAGCCAGACTCCACATAATCGCGTCAGCATTATGCCAGAATATACTAAACATAACCAAGAGATATTGAACCTCCATGATTATTAAAACTATTTCTATTATTTATCTTGTAATTATTAGCTCACAAGGCACAACATATATAACAGAAAACAAACATATTCTGCGTCAAAAAAGACCGATGAGTTGGCCCGAAAGTAGAAACGTCGGTATCCAAATGAAAAGTTGCCATGTTTTTAATTTTTTGTACGTCTTGCGTGAAACGAAACGTGTAAGGAAAATACTGTTCACTATAAAGTTGCTTATATACATGATTATAAATATTTTAAATAATTATATAACAAAAAATACAAAATAATTAGAAAGTAATGTAAGTTTTATAAATTGGTTTATTGTATACCGAAACGTGACTACTACACGTTGTACGCTTATTTAATGGATATACAACACATTTTTGGACCGACTCGAAACGCCTGGACCACAACAAATTAAAGAAAGAAAGTTTGAATATTATATGTCGTGACTGATGGACGCGGCTTAGGGGCATGACTTACAACGTTTCTGGACAAGGACAATCCATTGAAGTGTGCACATTATAAGTCGTAAGTCGCGGACGTGATTTTGAGCGTTCGGACTTGCAAAAACAATCTGGAGAGTGTATTACGGTCGTGGTGTACGTCACGTAATGTGTGAGCACCTTTATAAAGTATTCATTGAAAGTTAGAGTCCGGGCCACTAAAAAAGTCCCACATACGCGGCGCTGCAATCACCGTATTTAATCATGCCAGGGTAATTATTTGCTAATTCGTTAATCGATGTAGGTAATTACTGAATAATAAATACAAAATAGTCCATAATTAAAGCTGTACATTTATTTCCTGGCTACACGAACAAAATTTTATCAAATGGTGGAGCTATAATACCTCTTTTAACTTTATTTTCCGGGACTTTTATTGTGGTTCGGACTCTATATATCTATCTCATTCTCAATTCGAGGACGCAAATCCGAGATTTGTCAATCAAAAGTGTCAAATTGACAATTTAAAAAATGATCGTGTTTCAGTAACTTTTAAAGAAATTCAGCATATACTGTTACGATGAGAGAGACTTATACAATCTCGTATAAGAGTGTGATATTAGCCTCACTGCACTGTTAAACACCACTACATGTCGCGAGTAGAATGCACGAATATGAATTCGTAGAATAGAAAGTGCAACAGCAATCGGAATAACAACTTCTAACCTAATTTAATTAAAAAAGAAGACATAAATTACCTTAAATGTGCAACAATTTACGTTACTTTGGTGGTATTTTTACTAAGAAAGTGCATTTTAATATTATGAATTGTCGTTTAGTAACAAAAACAATGAGTTTAGAACATTAGCCTTGGAATGTTGACGGTTCATAATAATTTTCCTTTACGTGAATCCATCTATTTTCGGTGAAAACTTGAAACGATCCGTCTGTCATTCTACTTTTCTCTCTATTTGGAGTTAATTTTGACTTTTCAGTGCGTAAGTATTAGTATTTGGGACCAAATAAGTATGTTTACATAATAGGTACTTTTAAATTGTTTGAGTGACAAGACTGATTTTTGACCCACCATAGTAAACATACTGCAATATAGCAAGAAGTAATATAGCACTAAACTACATGTGTTTCACTGAGTAAATTAGGTAAGTTAGTTGTGTTGCAATACTAACAGAAATTTTAACCTTATTACTAAGCAATAAATATTTTAGGGCCAACCACTTTAAATGGTAACTTAAAAGCATGCTTAATAAGAATTTGTTTTTAGTCTTTTAGACATATTGTGATAAATGTTGTCACAGAAATTAATGTACTATATACACTTATTTAGTAGTTAATAATAGGTGTAAGAGTTGTAGTTAAATAAAACGGTACCTGTTTAATGTGTATATGTATACTGTCTAATGTGAGAAAAAACATTATTCTTCTTGATATATATTCACCTTTTATTCATTAGTAAAATTGTATGACTAGGAGTATACATGGTTAAACTTTATATTAGTGGTCACTGAATATTAGGCAATAGGGGGGGGGGGGTGGAGGGAGGGGGGGGACGAATACTTCTCCTTTCTGGAACCATGTCTAGGAAACATGTAGTTCTTGAAATATTTTTTTAATTCATTTGTTTAGTCCTAGTTAGTCCTAGTTGCTGGTCGTGACTTCTGACTAAAGCCCACAAGCCAAGCAAATATATAGCGAGTGTCACAACAAATTTGGAACCATTCTTGCAATATATAAGCAAAAAAAAACTATTGTCATATTTAAAAATCTATATACTAATTCAAAACTTGTGTAGTAAACTTAACAACAGTGTTAGTGTTTTTTTATTAAGCATAAGTGTATTCCTATATGCAAATCACACTTTGTTTTCAACAAAACATAAGCATAACCTTGTTTATCGAATATATTTTGTTTTTCCCATTATTTATTCAAAACTTGTTTGTGGACCCTAGAAACTTGTTTCCTAACCCAAATGACAGGTCTAGTGGCTTTATATAAGTTTATGTTAACCCTAAACTCAAATTACCCTTAGATTCATGCCACTCTGTGTCAATGCACAGCTGTGTACACTCTAGTGATTAATTTATTCTTTTATATAATACCATCCATACCATCTTGAGCTAGTAATGTTTAGTATGAAATATATTTAAAAGAATATATGCTTGTTGTAATTGGTTGTAGCAGTTGTAGTGAGAACTTAAAGAAATACTTATAGTGATTTCTTTTTTTTAGTATTTAGTAAGTAGAACCTAATTGCTGTTTTCTGGAGCTGTCAGTTTGCAACTTGTTAGTAATAATTTTCAAAGTTTTAGTAACTTTATTTGAAACTCTACTTGTAACAAACACAAGTGTTAATTTATGTATTAAAATTAATTAGGTTGCAATGTCACTGGAGTTACACTTGACACACTTTGTACCCAAAAATCCAATAAAAGTTATCCTTTTCAGCCAGAATGGTTAAGAAACCCCAAAATGCCTTACTTTGGCCGTAAATATTGCCCAGTGGTCCATGTAATTGGCTGAGGAGTGGTTTAGCGTATTTTGGGCTGTGTAATAAGGAATCAAGACAATTACAGTAGAATGTCTTTATGTTGAACCTCGATAAGTTGAAAACCTCCCAATGTTGAATGAGGCGAGTTTTTGGCGTCTCTCTTCATGTTCGACTTACAGCGGTTTTACTGTACATATATTATCTTAATCCATATATATATGTATGAAGTTATGAATAAAAGCAAATGATAAGAAAGGTATACTCAACGGACTTTAGTACTGGTACTAGTCTAGTCTCCCTTGAGAGAGCAGCAGCGCATTTGTAGCGCCTCTTTCTATCAAGTGGGCCGTTTGCTAGTCTGCTGAACTCCTGTGATAAAAAAAAAATAACTCATTGTGTACTAAAACTATAATTCAAGAACTCAATTGCTTTGATTGATGTTTCATTTTGCATTTTTCAGGTTCCACTCGAGGATGGTAGATCATAATGAATGTATAATATATGGAATGATGATTTATTTTGAAATATGTGACAGACAACCAAATGATGGCTAGCCGGAAAATCAAGGTAAGTGGTTCTAAAGTAATATTTTTTTTTATAAAAGCCATTATACATATTTTCAGAAATAATTTGTTCTTGTTTGATTAGCACTATAAGATCTATATGTGAAGTATAGGAAGTCTTCAATGAATAATGAGCCTTTTGCTTGAATAATGCGTGTATTTTAATAAAATGACTACAATAATTTTTGTTATGCATACAATCATTCATCTTTGTTCCGTAGTGAATTTTCCAAATATTGGTGGTTGGCCATAACAAACAGCGATTGTCATAGTAAATTTGGATATCGCATGTACACACCGGCGCGAGCATACTGATTTCATACTCAGCTGGACCGGTGTGTATCTTCCTTTGGTACATCGTGCCACGACAATATGTTTTCTAAATAGAAAATCCAAGGAAAAATGTGCAGCATAGAATACAAAGAGGCAAAATTAATTGCATAATATTTGTACAGGAAAATCTGTCAGGAACATATATACCTATTAATATTTAACATTTAACGAACCTCCCTCCGAATCAAGGACTAGTGCCACCGATAACGCCTGAAGAAGTCCATAGGGCTCTTCGCCGCATGAGGAATCGGAAAGCTGTCGGAACCGATGGAGTTCCCATCGAAGCCTGGAAGGCGATGGGTCCTCGCGGTGTGGGCATTTTAACAAACCTTTTTAACCGCATACTCCTCACCGGAAACATCCCGTGCCAATGGAGACTGAGTGTTATCACCCCAGTCTTCAAAGGTAAGGGATCGGTGCAGGAGTGCGAAAACTACCGCGGAATAAAGGTAATGTCCCACACCATGAAGCTCTTTGAGCGCATAATCGACTTTCGGATCCGGCAGGAGTGCACTATCTCGGGATGTCAATATGGGTTTCGTCCTGGGCATGGAACCATGGACCCTGTTTTTGCCCTAAGGATCATCATGGAGAAATACAGGACGAAGAATACGCCTCTGCATTTCCTATTTTTGGATCTGCAGAAGGCCTTCGACTGTGTTCCTTGCGTGATGATCTGGTGGGCACTGAGGTCCAAAGGGGTGCCAGAAGCCTATATTGACATTGTCCGGGATATGTACCGTGATTCCGATTCCATAGTTCGGACCGCTGTTGGCGACACCACACCCTTCCCCATTACCGTAGGCGTGCACCAGGGATCGGTCCTTAGTCCGTTTCTGTTCAGCGTGATATTAGACGAAGTGTCGAACAGCATCAGAGATGCGCATGAGCAACCTCCATGGTTGCTCATGCGCATCAGGGGTCGCCTGGTGGGACGTGTAAATGCGTGGAAGAGATCGCTAGAGAACGGCGGTCTGAAACTAAATGTGGTGAAGACTGAGTACTTGGCCTGCAACACTACAGATCCCACATCCGTGCGCATAAGCGAAGATACGGTCGAGCGCACGGATCAGTTTAAGTACTTGGGATCTGTCCTTAGTGCGTCCGGGGATATCGATCTCGACGTCAAGGCCCGTATCACAGCAGCTTGGGCCAAGTGGCGTGAGGTGACAGGTGTCATTTGTGACCCCAAAATGCCGGTCAAATTAAAAGGACAGGTCTATAAATCCATCATTAGACCTGTCCTTTTGTATGGCAGTGAAGCGTGGCCAGTACTTGAGCGACACAAGCAAGAGCTGCGTGTCACGGAGATGAATATGCTGCGATGGATGTGTGGAGTGACGCGGAAAGACCGGGTCAGGAACTCCCGCATCCGCGGCAGTCTTCATGTCCGTGACATAGCAGACAAACTGCAAGAGTGTCGCTTACGCTGGTACGGCCACGTTTTACGCAGACCGGCTAATTACGTGGGGAACAAATGTCTAGCCATGCCGCCTCCGCCAGGTCCCGGTCGAAGGGGAAGGCCCAAGAAATGCTGGCTTGACGTCGTGAAGGATGACATGCGTGCCAATGGTCTCAAAACGGGGGATGCTGAAGACCGCGCGAAGTGGAGTAGGAAAAGTAGGAAAGCGGACCCTGGGCGTCGGAGTGAACGCTCCGAACGCAACCGGGATTTAACGCTCGGATGATGATGATGATGATGATTTAACATATTTTTTTTCATATAAATTAATTTTAAGTCTATGGAACAGGGACAAATGTGTTATGGACGGTAGAGGTAATTAGAACCATCTCAGTATATTAAAAAGTGTCCACTGAAGGGCAGCAAATTAAGATGGCACCATAATAGCAAGTGGGAAGTATTTAAAAATAGTGCCACAACGAAAATGTAACTATTGCATGTCTCCTCATGGTGAAACTTTCAGATAATTTAGTTAGTTATCTTAATTAGTGAAATAGGTTTCAAAAATTCAATTAGTGAAAAACTTATATACATACATCTCAATATGAGAAAGTCTCAATACTTTACCAAATTATAATTTTTAAATTTTTCAACCCAGAACACTTCACTTCATTTATAACTGCTAAATTCATAATATCATTTCCTTTTCCTACACTAGCGCTATTTTGACGAGTTTTCGAACCATAATTTGCTGTTTACAGGTGGACACTTTCAACTGATCCCCCATACTAGATGGTCCTCCTTACCTCTATCCTCCATAAAATGTGTACAACAAATGGTGCTATAGTCTGTATCAAATAGGATCACACGAGAGAAGTTATATAAATAAACATTGTGAATCCCACATTCTGCCATCCGTCTAATTCAGATGGCGCCACATGTAATTTTTTTGCCTTTTGTGGTATTTTATTAATTAAATATTTGAAGATGTTAAATGACAGAACTTAAACAAATCTATATTACAAAAATGTTAACAATAAAATTACTTAATGTATTAGTAATTATTTATATATAATATTGTATAATCTATAATATTATAAAATTCTAAACATGCTGAGTCTGTACATTGAAGTTATTAAAAAAATCCAACTGGAATAGACTATATAAACGATGGAGAACAGGATGCATTTTTTTTTAGATTTCTTGTCTGTCGTTGTCTGTTTGTTCGGGATTCACATAAAAACTACGGAGTCGATTTCCATGCGGTTTTCGTTGATCGACAGCTAATTCTTAAACTGAATTCTGCACTACTTTTTATCCTAGGAATCCCGCGGGAATGATTCTGGAAATGAATTAAAACGGCCAGATAAAAAAATTATTTCGACGAAATCTCATTGGTATGCGATTTTTTTTATTGATTGATAGTAAATTCAATGTCATAAAATGTGTGATATTTTTTACACCGGGAATCTCGTGGGATTATTCCCGGGAGTAGTTTTAAGGTGTTCGGATGCATAAAAATTAGCTTATTCCGTTAAAGTTTCCACTAAATCGATAGCTTACATTATTATTTTAAATGCTGCGATACTTTGTGTCCCGGGAATCCCGCCCGAATTCCAAGTCAATCATGGGCGAAGTCGCGGGCAAATGCTAGTATAATGTTGTCACAATAAACATTGCTACCAAAATGATGCAACACACTGTAAGTGATTAGTTCTCATTCGCCGTAATAGATGGCGCGAGCGTACTATTAGGAATACTTTAAAAAATCAGGAATTAAATCATTTTTTTTGCCTATTTTGTTATATGTATAAATTCGAAGAGTGCATATACATATTGCCATGGTGCCTTTGTCGTCTTTACACCATCTCACTATTCCCGTACTCACTTCCTTGGGCCATTACGCTTGTGTATTCAATAGCGCTCAAGAACGTCTCTTGCGCATTTTAGGAATCTGGAACGATATCCAAGTTTAGCTTTTCACTGATCAGTGCGATATGGATTTTTTTCTAAAACGTTCTGATAAAATTTAACTTTAGTAACTCTGATGTTGCAAATATCCATCGGCAATAGTAACTACTTTCCATCAGGCGTTAAAAAATATCACCGTTAATTATTAGCTCGCTGCTATATAGCTATGGCGATGGATGGCCCCGTTGTAATCGCAGTAGGTCATGTCTGTAAGAAGATCGATGGCTGATGGCACAGACATGTTCGGGAGTGGAGACCACGGAAGGAAACGTTCTAATGGAACGCGCGTCTGATGGGTTGATGACCTTGTATAAGACCCTAATGTGTAAGGGGGTGGATGAGGAAAGCAGTGGACCGTTATAAGTGCCGCTTTGGGAGACCTGTGTCCAACAGTGGATTGGTTTGGTTGACATCGTATTTGTACAAATTGGGAATTGCAGACCCTTGCAGAGTTTTTCTTCGGCAATGCGCTTCACCTTCTGGATTTGTTTAATTAAAAAGTGAAGTTGGCGAATAAAACTTTTTTCTTAATTTTTTGCTACTAACGACTATAGTAGAATTATTTTCTCCGTGCAGTTTGGGTCATAAATCAAACTCGGCCTCAGCCCGGCTAGGGCGGTGAGCATGTTGCGCGGGCGCAACGCCATTATCGATAAAAACTCATTCTTATCAAAGAAAGATTATCATTCTTATAAAAATCATTATTATCTTTTTTGCTGTTAATTTTAAACTTAGATATAAGTATTTATATTTATTTTTAATATAACTTGTTACATTCTAAACTTTTGTACTTATAGTTTTTTAATACATAGATACCTAATTAATAATTTATTTTAAATCATTATTATTCTTATTTTAATAAATACGTTGTTTTATCTTTTTTTTTCATTTATATCACTAACCCACAAAATGGCAAAACTAAATACACTATCAATAACGCTTATCGACAACAATAATGCGTATCACTATGCCTGCCCATAAGGCCCGTGAGTGGAAGAGAGCGAAATACTCGCTTCACCGCTCCGATTATTTATAACCCAAACTGCATGGCGAAAATAATTCTACTATAGTATACAAAATAAAACTACGTTTTAACGGTTTTAAGCGCGATAATTTTTTTTATTTGATGCCGTGATCATGGAAGACAAAGATGTCAAGTGTCAATAAGTATTCTGTATTGTTAAAGTTTTATTTAGCCTACCGCCAACTTGTTCATTTGAATTATTTAGCTTAAATTTTGTGTATGGCTATTATTGACTCTATGGGAGCCTAATCTAATTTACCATCGCTTCGCAACATGTTGTGGATTGAACGAAAGAAGCGGCGCAAGAAACTCTTCAGCACAAACACCTAGCTCTAATCATTTAATTTAGTAAAAGCTAGGCATGTTTGCTAAATTACAGCGTTTAAAACCGTTAAAACGTAGTTGTATTAAGTAGAACTTTATATGAAAGTACCCATTGTCACTTGTATAGTTTGACACATATTATGTGTGTCGTTTTGCCAAAAAGAAGTATGTATTTTTTTTTATAGGGATGTTATGGATATGAAATTTTGGTTCTGGACGTGGATACGGTTATATAATTAATATTATATCGGTTTTAGATACGGTTCCGGATATGAGATTATTTTGGATTATCCGTTAGTTTCAGATAGTTTCAGTTACGGATATTAGATTTTGATTTTTTTTTTTGTAAAATACAATACAAATAGATAAAGATTGTGCTTTATTATTAGGTTATCATTTGATACTCCCGACGTTAATACTGGTTATATTGTATTAAGTTTCTATATTGGTGCTATCTGCCCCCGGTAGATTTACTATATTTTATATCGCAAACTATTCCATCTCCCGGGATAAAAATAATCTATGTCCATTTTCGGCGTTCAGACAGACAGATCGAGTTACTATCGCATTTTATTTAAATAAATTATTTTTTATGGATAAATTTGATACATGATTGGTCTCTCATAAAACTTTCAACCCGTCCTAGTTTTATTTATCTATCCCCCGTCTGTCTATATGTAAACTACATAAACAACCAAAACTACCAAATGGAAAATTACAAAAAAAAACCAATACCTATCCTACTTTACTGGGATAACCTTTACAAAAATCTATTCCATTATCAGAGATGTATAAGATACCTACCTACCTTCTCAGAATACAGATATTCTGTATTCTGAGCCTACCTTATACAAAGTATAATAAGAAGACAAAATACAAGATACTATTAAAATAAGTATTTGAGATACAAGATACTTTTGAAAATGGTATTTGAAATACTTGATATGAAATACGTATCTTCTAAATACTTTTTAAAGATAAAGATAATTTTTGAAAGAATCCCAACTTTATTGAACTTAAGTTTATTACGTGAATTATGAATAGATCGCGCAAATGTAATAAAATAATTTTTAATGTTTTAATTGAGACCAGTTCTTCAAACAATGTATCACCTTTATTTCTTCGACGAGGTCTCAATATTATACCCCTAAAGGGAAGAGTCGCTACGTAGAGGCAGAACACAGCAAACAAAAAATGTAATATTTATTGTAGGATAAACATTTAATTATAAAAGACAAGACAAAGGTATAAGAAAGAACAAAGTCGCGACTGAGTTGTAAGCCCAGCCGCAGTCGCAGTCGCAGCGAGTGGAGGAGGCAAAAAAGAGCACCAAATAGTGGAACGCGCTCTACGATTCCGCCAGTCAAACCTGATCCATGCGCCGCAGACCAATGCGTGTTCAGGTGCTCGCGGAATGGGCGATCGAGTTCGGTCTCGTGGTCCTCAACCAGGGTCTACTTACATGTCACATACGATTTAGCGTCTCCACCTGGAGCTCGGCCTCTCAGGCCCTGGAACCTCCCCCATCCAAGGGCTACCCACGATGAGCTTTGAATCGTCAAGATTGGGGGGCGTTACAAGAGGCGTTAATCGTACAGCAGCAGCAGGTACTCAGCAACGTTCGATGCGGCAATGCCGAGGTTGGGCCCTTACAGGCCCAACCGCCAGGTGTACTGATGGGTTGTTGAAATAGCATAATTACGTAGGGAGTGTATCTTAGTGACAGCTTAGGACAGCCAAATCGGCGTCATGGCAGGAACTGCTGGTCAGCCTAAATTAGATCCCTGGGGAAGTCCATACCACTAGTAAGCAACAAACTTCGCCCATCGTCCCCCTGCTGATGCAGCTATTGACTATTGACAACCATAGCAAATGTCTCTATCTCCTTGCAGACTTTGAATACCTTCTGCTATTGATTTTGAAGGATTCCCATATTCACTTAGAAAGTGTATAACATTTTTCTTCAACGGAGGTAATTTCTACATTTTCATGGTTGCACTAAAAAGATCCTGCACTGCTAAAGGATCTTGTATGGATTTTTAATAAGAGTTCGATCTGGTTTCACATGGAGATGTCTTTTGATAGGTTGATTTAAATTTAAAAGGTGCGTTCAATTTATCTACATTATAAGGTGGCGTAGTAAATTTTAAAAAATGCGTACGTTATTATGCCTAAAGCTAGCAAACAAAGTATTTACAAAATACTAAGATACTTAACAAATGGTATCTAAATACAATATCTAGATACAAAATACTTATTTTGTATCTTGTATCTGTATTTCAGATACTTGTATCTTAGATAAATCACATCTCTGCAAATTATCCAGAATGAAAAGTATCCCTTGCCCACCCTCGATATTAAAATCGGTCCTATAGTTTTTCCGTAAAAGCATATCAAACAAAGAGACAAATATATTTTTATCGCGGACCCTACCCCATTTTTCGGGATAAAAGTATCCTATGTTCATTCCTGGCATCGAAAAAATATATATATACTGAGTTTTAGCCAAATCGATCCTGTAGTTGTTCCGTGAAAGAGCAACAGACAGACAGAGTTACTTTCGCATTATACGGGCACGAGCTAACCCCTTATTCGAAAGTTGGTATATTCAATGCTCTTTCCAAAGGCGGTTAAGCGGCTTTCACACATCGGTTACCTCGACCATGTGTATATCAAGGAATGTCAGGTATAAAACCAGTTATTCGTTTATTTATTGTAAATATATTTTGTATAAATTTGATATACGCAAGTGCTATAACACAATGCTGTAGTAACAATGCTTCAGTTGATTAACAGCCGGTTCCTATATCTTACCGACAGTTTGTTTTCTTTAACATATGTTAACATTTGACATAAGCTCCATACAAGTATTGTGTCAAAATTCAACCAATGGTAAGTGAATGAATACTAAGATATCGATAAGTCAAAACGGGGTAAAGATCCGATCTATGCAACGTAAACC
Organism: Dendrolimus pini; assembly: GCA_949752895.1. NCBI lineage: Eukaryota > Metazoa > Arthropoda > Insecta > Lepidoptera > Lasiocampidae > Dendrolimus > Dendrolimus pini. Next base: position 16,240,151 of record OX457142.1, read on the forward strand.
AGAAACGGTACTTTATAGTCACCACAGTTGATGTTGAGGCGGGCGAGACAAGCTGCCATTACAGCTACCGCGATAATCCTGCGATGTAACGTGCTCGGAGGTTATGACGTAACCTGGTTCAGTGAAAACGAGAGTTCTAAGCGTCGCGGCCAGTGCGACGCGACGTTGTGCCTTATTCGCGTCGAGCTGAGCCGCAGATTCATTCAGGTGGCGCGGCCGTGACAGTGCGCGCGGCTGGCGGGCGGGTGCGGTGGGACGGGGCGACGCGAAACTGGGTCGCTCGTTCGCCGCGTTCAAGTTCAAGGCCACGCACATTGTCAAGGGTGGGGATAGATGGCGTTGCGCGATTCGAAAAATTTTGCCAGCTCAGGGGGTGAGGCCTGGGGTGCGGGAAGGGCGGGAACGAATTTTCGGTGCAACACATACGACACAACGCTGCACTCGTGTACGAAACGTCGCGACGCGCAGTACTTTTGCGCAATATAGAACTAGAGACCTAATCTAACCTAAATACACAAAAACAAGGCGACATGGACTGGATGGAGATGGAGGATGTGGTGCGTACAAATTTACATTAACACCTTTCAGGAACTTGGAGCTGTATCATGTAGACAATTATTTTGTTTTTATATCTGAATTTCGCCTTGACCTATCCTAACATTTTATCAACGCGTCCAGCCGATTGCCGAATTTTATTGTGCCCTTTTGTAATCTTCAGAATTATTTAAAATAATTGTATATTATTAACACATTATATTTCTAGACAAAAAAGACACCTTGACATCAAATCTGTTATGTAGAGTACTAAATAAGTGAATATAATATTAAAATAATTATTTATTCACTGAGATCATTTTCAGACGTCAAATAGGATGGTTTAATACGATTTTTTTACCAAATAATAAAATTACTGAAAATTTTCAAGTTTATAAATCAATAATACTTCACAACAAGCTGTCTTCACTTACAGGTGTAAGTTAATTTTTAGCAGATTTGCAGAAAATGCATTTAAAATATAATGTAAATTTATTACTGAAATAACAATATTCTATGTTATTAAAATAAATAGAAATAAAGTTTACAGTTTACTCTCTAATTTCCTACTAACTCTAGTGAAATACAGACTTAAATAGTGAACCAAAATAAGAATTTTGCTACTAAAAAAGTGTGGTGACTATTTTATATATTGTCCAGTTAGAAATATACTAAGACACTAGTTTTGAATTATTTTGTAATATTTGTACTTCTTACATTATTACAATTTTAGTGACATAATTTCATATACTGTACATGTATACGTACCATCACGCCTGTTTCCTATAGGGGCAGGCAGAGTATCTCTTACTTCATCATTATTCATTAGTCTCTTTGTACATACACGATTATTGTAGGTGCTTTTTACGTGGGCTGCAATTTGAATATGGTGTATGCGTCGTGGTCTACCTACTAGCACCAACTCTACCATCCCTATATAATTTAAATGCAAGTAGAAATATTAATTGTATTTGTCCTGATTGAAACCGATCGATATATTTTATACATTATCTTCGTCGTTATTGTGTTTCTATTATAACTATTTATTTCTTTGAAACGTAAGCGTCTTGAACAGCGGGGTTTTCACTGAAATTGGCGTGAAAATGTGGTGGTCGTTTTGACCTACCTCAACATCTAATACGTAGTACCGCTCAACCGAATTTTATTTCGTATTGCTTTAGTATTAAGGTTTATAATGGAACGTAACGTAATGCTATAAACTGACTAATAGGTATAAAAAAGTTAGGAATTAGGAAGATTTCGAATCAATTTTTAGGTTTTTTTTTTCAGATGTTGCCAGTACATGGTAGATGACAGTTAAAATTATTTTTAAAATGTAGGAATCTGAATTAGTGAGTTATAAAAGATACAACATCTGTACCTTTTGTAACATACTAATTTAGATAGTTACATATTAAACATTTTTTTATTTGTCATCTACCATATTCTAATGAATTAAAACAACTGACCCACTTTTTATCATCTTACGAAACGTCGTAGCCTCCTAGATTTTTTACGAGTGTACAAAGCTGTGACGTCATAACTATAATAAGTCAGAGTATTATTGTGTAAACGAAAATTAAAATTATTTTTATCATGATATCGCTAAAGTGAGACGACGATGTGTAGTGCGAAGTGTAGTTCTTAGTGGCGGCCACTAAGAATTATTATTATGTAATTGATTTTATAGTAGCGGAGGCAAAGCGGGTATTTTGGGATTTACTCGAGCGTGGCAGAATAACATACGGACCCTATTATGTACCTCCTTCATATATGAACCCTTCATAAAGGGTGGGGTTATTTTTATTCTTCATTTTTTTTCAAACTTTCAGATTAAGGAATTCCTCCACATAGTTGTCAGATAATTTGTCAGCACAACAAGGGCATCAAGCTGAACTGTCTTAATATTATTCTGACGCGCTCGAGTATTTCAATGTTACGTTTTCTTTTTGCATTTTCAAAAATTGGCCATGACTTTTGGTCGTGACCAAATCGTCAGTCTTTTGAATAGGAGTTCAAAGGAACTAGGGATGTTAAATAAACCCTACAGAGGGTTTATTTGACATCTCTTTTGAATATCTGGCGCGCTTGAGTATTCCTATGCGACTCTTTTTTTTTAAAAGCCTACACACGCTCCCCCCACTAGTGAAAGGGCATACATCATATAACCTTTTTTTCTTTTTACCATCTAATCTTCACAATCCAAAAGTTCCCCGTGACGCTCGAATAAATCCACATTTAGCATCTTGGGCTCCCCTACTATTAGAATTTTATTGTAACATATGTCATCTGTACTTATTAATTATATTGTAGGAACAACTAAACCATTGTTGCGCAATTATCACCCAAAAGCTACTTAAATATCGCACATGTTTTTATTTTATAAAGTGATAACATTTAAAATGTTTATTATAATCGTATATCTCGTGGTTATTGGGCCCCAAAAATGAATACAAGGCGAGCATTGTTCGTATCGGGTTAGTCTTTGTTGCACTGTTCGCGACCTGCTTCTACTTAATACACTGCCTGAGATAAGTTATGCCAGTATTTTTATATATATCACAGAATTATGTATACATACATAATAATGTGATATATATTTACTGTGGAGACTCGATTAATGGCCGGTTCCTATATCTTACCTACCGATTTTCGATTCTCCTTACAACAGCAATATTGTAAGCCATTCGAAAATTCGGATATGAATTTTTTTGCATACATACATTTCCTATCATACCGGCTTTCCTTCTAGAGGAGGGTAGGCAGAGACGATGCATTTCCACTTACTACGATTTTAACATACATCCTTTACTTTATCTATATTCATTAATCTCCTCATACTTACATGTTTATTATAACTTTAAGACAATAATAGACAATTTTTGTACATGTTATTAAATCTGGAAAGAATGTAAATTTAAGTTTATTAAATTAGATATTATATTCTCGTGCGTGTATATATATATATACTACTGGTATGGTGGTAGCTTATATCCCTGGTCAATATATAGGATACTTTTGATCCCGAAAAAATTGAAGAGTTCCCGTGGGATAGTTAAAAAACCGCACCACGCGGACGAGGTCAGAAGTCGGGCAGAAGTTAGTTTTATACATGTAGCAGCGATTAGTTAAAAATAATTGTACACGTGTACCGGCGTTTTTGGAAATTCAACCCCTAATCCCCGTCATTTTAAAATTACACTGGTGAAACTGCGAGCAACGTCTAGTATTCGATATGTGGATGTAGCGTATGTACATTTTTTGGTTGGACTACTGACAAAAGCATTGTGATTTGTGGCGTAGGTGAGCCTTTGTTGAGCCACGAGGCCCGACCTATCCCAACGCGCGGTCGATAGCTAGGAATGTTCGCCGCTCGGCTCGACGCGACGTGTGACCGTTAGGCCGCCTGAAGCGTTATATAGCGCATACTTCCCAGAATATAATTATACACTGACACGAGATTCAGATATTTGATGTAGCGATTGTGATCTTTTATTTTTAACCGACTTCCTAAAGGAGGTTCTCAACTTGGCCGGTATGTTTTTTTTTATGTATGTACACCGATTACTCTGAGATTCATGATCCGATTACGTGATTCGTTTTTAGTTCGATGAATAGTTGCCATTTGGTCCCCTAAAAATGTAACATAGTTTGGCTCAGTAGTTTTCATTTTATGAACAATTTATGTTGTTTTTTTTTCCGTTCCGTCCTGTATGTACACAGATTATTTGAAGTGCAACTTCTTTAGAATCGATGTGATTTATATTCGGTTATTGCCTATCAGCTTCCTAGCTCGTTTATCAATTGAGGTCGAGTGTCTCGAACTGGTATTTGGCTAAGCCATCCCAATTTATTCAAGATATAATATTATAAAGAGGTAATGTTTGTGAGTTTGTGACGTTGTAGAGGGTAATCTTTGGATCTACTAAACTGATTTTGAAAATTCTTTTCTCCAGTGGATAGCTACATTATTCCTGAGTGACATAGGGTATACTTGATTGTGATTAATAACCTTTTTCAAGATATTAAGAAATCTTTATATTTTATAGCTATAATTATTGTTATTGTTGTATGGGTACAAAATTAAAAGAATATTAAAGTTTCTTAATGTTAACAATAGCTCTAGTTTACCGTAATTGGTATTTTATAGTCCGCTAATCTATAATACTCTCTTTTCGGTTCAACTTCTCCCGTGTCTCATTTGGACTCGATACAATCTCTTTTCTTTCTATACTTCAGGCCTGAAAGTGGGCGCTTTTATCGATGAGGCCCTCTTTTGTGTTATCAATTGTATCTATGCATTTCATAAAATATATAAAAAGAATATCCTTGCCGGCAGTAGCAACAGCTAGAATTTCTGGAGCCTCATCTGTCAACAGCTGTTCTTTTTAAAAAAAAAATTAATCATAAATATTAACTTTATTTACTTTTAAATTATTCTGTCTCGCTGTAAGGCTACCCGCACATTCGGTAAATATTGTCAATAATTTATTTATTTTTAATAATATTGTCCGTTTGCAGGCAATATTTTATCGCTTAGTATATGATATGATTAAATTGTTTAATATTATTGCAACCTAGCATTAGAATAATAGTGTGTGTGTGTCTGTGTGTGTGTGTGTGGGTAAGCCTAAGGACATACGCCGCTGATCTCTAATTAAATACCAATAAACCACTACAACCGTCGACTGGTGTTTTTTACTTGGTTACATTGAAGGAAAAAAATAACGTATAGGTCACAACTTGAGACCTACAGCAGCGTTCTCGCTGGACCTACCTCAATGCTAATTCAATACATTCACTTTGGTTACGTATCGTATATTTTTGTGTCAGGAATTAAAATACGCTGTTTTATATTAGGAATCTAGGAATTAGGTTATAGCTAATTGGGACCAAATTTTTATGTGTAGCTGAAGTACAGTGGACAGACTTACGGCCCACCTGATGGAAAGCGGTTACCGTCGCATATGGTCGATTACAACACTAGAGCTGTTACCAACGCGCTGCCGGCTTCGAAGTAATTTTATGCCACCGTTTGAAAACTCGTATCGTAGCGCTGTGGAAAAACCTTAGCTTCTAAACTGCCCACTTCGCACCTGACTGTCTTAAATTTTTTATAGTCCTAGTATAGGTATGCGTTTGACCATTATCTCGTCCGATGTGGAGCGAAAATATGGTCTAAGAACTCTAAGATGAAGTACGCTTACCTAGACGGTACCTATTCAGACGGCACTTGATGACACTCAGGTTGTAAGTATCGGTAAAGACAGACTCCGGCAATAAGTTCCACTCATCTAGTGCGCATGATGAAGGTAGTCACAAAGCACTTCGTTCTTATAGCTGGAATATCCACCATATACGGTGTCGCATGCCGGTGCGTCTGGTTGTCTGATTATAAAAGGGAAACGGCGGGTCAGATCGAAGAGCTCCAGAGAGAAGAATTAGTAAGAAATAAATAAATACCTGTGCCCGTGACTTCGTCAGAGTGGATTTTTTTCTCGAAAACTCTCAAAATAAACAAAAAAAAGCCAAGTTACTTCTTATAACATCAGATATCTGCCAGTGAAAGTCCCGTCAAAATCGGTGCAGTCGTTTCACAGTATAACCGCAACATTCAGACAGACAAAAATTCTAAAAATTGCATTTTCAGTATATCCTGGTGGTAGAGCATTTGTCCGACTGGATGGTCACCACCCCTGATCTAAAGTATGTCGCCATAACAACATTGAGTTTTGTTCCGGCATTAGTGACCCGGTTCCAGTCTCCCTTAGAAAGCAGCAGCATATTTGTAGCACCTTTGATGTTGCAAATGTCAATAGGCGATGGTAACCACTCTCCTTCAAGTGGGCCGAATTATCCCACCTGATTTTTTTCACATTAGTATTTTGACATTACAAACATACACATCAATTTTATTTATCTGTAGAGATAATAATATTAAAAATAATACAACAGTAAAACAATCGAATAAAATAATTCGTAAAATTGGATAAAGTCTCAGCATGCGCTGGCTAATTAAGAGCAGTGCTGTTCTTCCGCTCAAGTCTAGTGAGGTCACGAAGGATGATAATGCATAAATAATAATAATACATGTCATTTATTTATTTTGCATTACAACAAGTGTGGTACATACTAGGTAGACTTATGAATTAAATATATCTCTTATACACACTTAGCCTCGTTTAATTCATGTAAAATATAATTCTTGACAAAGTCAATGCGTCAAGTTTATAATGAATTGTTATAATTACAATTATTTATGTCCAAACCGCATTGGACATATTCTTTTTAAATTATTCGAATTATTTAAGTTCTTCGTTTTAATTTTTTTCTTTTGTGTTATGTCAAAAAGGTTGTAAGAAAATATAGCACGCATTAATATCATATTTTATTTTAATTTAATTGCATATTAAATACATATTAATTTACACAATTTATTATTCATGTTATGTATTATGTCTAATTAACAAAACTATCTTCTTTTATATAAAAATCAATTGCTGTTCGTTAGGCTCGCTAATACTCGAGAACGGCTGGACTGATTTGGCTAATTTTGGTTTTGAATTATTTGTGAAAGTCCAGGGAAGGTTTAAAAGGTGAATGAATATGAAAAAAAATGATTCTGAGCCGGTACGAAGTTTGTCGATTCAGCTAGTATAATATAATAATCTGTTTGATTAGTTATTAATTAATAATAATCACATATGTCAATACTAAATAAACAAAATATATCCTGGCAATAATAACATAACATACAATGCAGGCAAATTTTGATAAACTAAATATATAACTTTGTAATAAAATAATAATTTAAAAATATACATTCTATTCTATTCTATTCTAGTCATTAATAATAAAATAGACATAATCATTGTTGTACAGACCGACGTGCACAACAAAACAAATATATAAAATTAGCATAGTATTATTATTGTTCAACCGAAAAATCGTCTTTCCGTTCTATTATATTGTATTAAATACGAATTTATATCGCGAAATATCATCTCATAACTCCTCGGCCGTTTTCTACATGCAGTGCAGTTTTATTTAGTATCTAATCTCGCATAATAATGCATCGTGTTGCATATTCTGTGATATAAAGCGACCTTGGCTACCTTATCTACTCCCAATCTTTCCGTCCATTGCGTACCGAGACACTCGAATCAAAATGCCGTTGGAATTATTATAGAGTTATTAGAACTATACAAACACGTATAACACAGGTACAAATATAACCGAACACAAAAAATCCAAACGTAATGCAGAAGGTCGTAACTCAATAAAACGCGCAAAGTCCGTCACTATGGTTCCCGGCACGTCTCGCCTTGATCGTGGTTCTCGCGTGACTGCCTCCCTCCCTCATTCAGGCCATCGTTTTATACTGCACGAATGCTATATGCCCGCCCGGCAACGTGGACCGAATTTCCGAGAATCAGCTTGTACTTTAAAATCCGTAATACCTGACTAATCATTGAAAATACAACAATAGGCCATTCTTATGCCAATAAATAAGTAAACAAAAGAAGAAGATCATAAAAGAAATACAATAGTTTCAATGTTATTAGTTCAAATGCCGACGGGTAATAAAATGTGTTTTGTTGCAGATATGCGGGTGGGTTTTGTTTTTGTCGGCACCTGAGTTGTAACAATGTATACAAAAATATATGTTGTCATAAATTTGTTGAAATTTGAAATTAGATTTCAAAACTAGCTAGATTTAAATACCGAAAACATACGGGATACAGATGGACGATACTTGCATTTTCTGATCTCCCTGCGGTACAAAATTGTTTTAATTATTCAAGTACAAGTACATTTTTTGTAACAATTTTGTAAAACTTTTCGCATGAATTTGAAATTTAATTTTATATAAACGTATATTTATAATATTCTATATATTATTTTATAAACTTGTAAAGAAGCGTTGTTTTACTCTTTGTAACATGTATTAAAAATATAAAATATTGAGGAAATATAGAAGTATACAATAATAATAATAATAAATAGTTTATTGGGTATCATATTGTTATTGTTTATATGTTTATTTTTTATTCCGTGCAGGAACGGAGAAAGAATACAATTTCCTGCGGCCCGGCGGCCTGTCGTAAGAGGCGACAAAACAACCCAACAGCCAGGTGGTAGGGCATTTGCCCGACTGGATGGCGACCACCCCTGGTCTAGAGTATGCCGCCATAACAACCTTGTGTTGTGTTCCGGCATTAATGACCAGGTTCCAGGCTCCCTAAAGAGAGCAGCAGCGCATTCGTAGCACCTTTGGTGTTGCAAATGTCCATAGGCGATGGTAACCGCTGTCCATCAAGTGGGCCGTCTGCCTGTCTGCTGATCTACTGCAATAAAAAAAAAATGTTTTTTTAACTACAATTTTAACAATACTCGAAAGTGTTATTACGATAAAACACCTTATATTTGAGACTTATACATGTTATTTCTAGGTAGGTTTGAGATGGATTGTGTGTAGGTTTTGATGATTTGTGTGTGTTACCTGAATAGTTATTTACATAATACTTTAATCATTTGCACACGTTGTAATATGAATCGGCTAAAATTTCCCCATCAATTAAAGTTAGGTAGTAGAGTCTCATTAAACCGGCGCTATTAAAAACTGAAGGATGTCGGATTATTGGATTGCATAGAAAATAAACTATGTATATAAAATTATGGACGGTAGAGGTAAGGAGAACCATCTCATATAGAATAGTTAAGAAGTGTCCAGTTGTAAGCTGTAGATAACAGTTCAAAAACCGCCCAGAATGGCGCTGATGCAGACAAAGGGTATGTTATGAATGTAGCTCTTGTAGACGAATTGAAGTATGCCGAGTTAAAAAAATTAATATCTTTAGCGACTAGAGTAATTGGTAGAATAGAATATACTTTATTGTACAATAAAATTACTGAAATAATAGACAAAAACACTTAATTAGGTACGAATGGCGGTCTTATCGCTGACAGCGATCTCTTCCAGACAACCTTAGAGGATGGACAGAGAATATGACACAAAAGCTAAGGCAGGGTTTGCTGCACAATATTTTTAAAAATGTTACATATTTCATATATTAATATTCTTATATAAATATAAACATACATACACACACACATATACATATATATACGTCTATAATATGTATTGCTGTTAACATATTATATAATGATTCACTAAAAAGCATAAAGATACATACAATATTATACTTTGAGGTATTAATCCTTAACAAGTCTATTAAAGGAGGATCGGTGACAGTACACTATTAAACATCAACTATTTACGTAGTACAAAATATAGTAAAAATAACCTCAAAGAATTGTTATATGAAAACGTGTAGAATGATTTAATCTCGTGAACTTTGAATAATACGCTTAGTAATTTATTAATATTTAATAAAACCTATAATACTACTCTTACTCCACCGTAAGTTAATGCATTTCGATGGACACTTCTTTATATACAGACATGGTTCTCCTTACCTCTACCCTCCATAAATAAAATACAGCATTATTATTATTTTTTATTTTTGAACTGAAAACAACAGATAAATTATTTACGTGCTATTGTAATGTTGAGGTCATGCTGTTGCCAGTGTACAGCATAATGAGAGTAGCGAGTGGTAAGAGAGACGTGAGCTGAGGTGCCGGATTAGCGAGACTACTGTACTTTCTTAAGTTTTCGCCACTAGTAATCATTATTAATAGTGCGTTTTAACAGTTTTTAGAGCGGCGTTTTATTTATTTGATTTTTGTTTCGCCGTTTCGACCACTTTTCAGTAGCCGTGATCATTGAAGACAAAGATGTGATTACGGAAGAAATAAAAATCAAATAAATAAAACGGCGCGCTTTAAAACCGTTAAAACGTAGTTTGAATTCCATTTAAGAATTTTGTGATCACTATAAATAAAAGTAATTCACTATTGATAATTACGTCTCATAATTTATTCTGTCCAATACAACACAAGTAATTGCTCAAAGCCAATAAGATTTTCTTTTCCCCAACTTTTACAATCCATCACGTAGTAATGACATTAGAAGCCAGACTAGGTTATTATTATTATTGGTCTCAGAGGTGTTTCAGAATTTTAGGTAGATTTACTAAGGAGTACATTATAATATGGGACAAATAGATGACTGACTGATTTTACTAGAGTATAGAAAAGACGTGATAAGTACACTATTCTGCCTGACTTGATATTTCAGGATAGGTATTTTTCTACTTATTATCAATAATATTTTGTAATTCTTCTATGTAATATTCTAAGTCGCGTGACAAAAAGAATCTTAAACTACAAGATGGATGGATTGTGTGAGCGATGATAATATGATGATATTGTGAGTGTGACAGAAGATGTTTGTCAGAATAGAAGAGTTTGGAAGACAAATACATATTGTGCGGACCCCAAGTAATTGGGATATGGTGAAAGAAAAGAGAGAGAGAGATTCTAAGGTTACTTGCTCCTACATATGGTCTTATGACATATGGGATTTAGGAGGTGTGCGCTGAAAATCAGTGCTGTGTCGGACCACGTTTCAGTGCAGCAAAATATTGAGCGCTAACCTCATTTATAAAATTGCAGCATACAATGTTTGTATATATTTTCTAATTTTATTTCATCTTGTGTGTCGCATTTAGAAATAAATATTTTATTTCTTTCTTTCAATGGACCCATATTTTGCAATATTTTGATTGTATATTTTGCTTGTCAAAAACTTCGAGTAGTTGTAGAAATTTTTAATTTTTACTTACTCTTGGAGTCGGTTTCTTTTTTGTTGATTTTTTTTATTTTTAAGAGAAAGTTTCCTTATTTTTCTGACTATTATGCCAGAAGCATTAATTACCTGCTAAATAATAAATACACACCTGATGTCACAATTTTTGAAGTGCATTTAGTTTATTTGACTGACTCCTGTTTTTTATTCCTCTATGGATATATAACTCTATGGACACATACCGACCTACCGTAAGACCAACCACCCAGTGTGCGAGGTACGTTCCATCGCATGCTATTTGAAGTTAAAGTTAAAGTTTGGAAATTTCTTAATTCACTGGGGGTTGGAAAATCATCTCATGCCTTAAAATCCAATACTTTAAACTTAAATCTTCTAAATCAGCATTTTGCTACATCTTCCGATTTCAGTCAGACAATCAAGTCAAATACATTGAACGCAATCTCTTCACTTCCAACTCCACAGCATTCTCCATTTCTTCTTTGTCAATTTACTGATTGTGATGTTGTAAGAGCTGTTAAATCCATTGCTTCCAACGCGGTAGGCAGTGACAGTATTAGCCGAAATATGGTCTTGCCCATACTTGATGTCATCAGTCCGATCATCACGCACATCTTAAATTTTTCTATAGCTACTGCTACATTCCCAGCGGCCTGGAAGGAAGCACAGATAATTCCCTTACCCAAAAAACCTAATCCTATTTCCTTCTCTGAATTCCGACCAATATCCATCCTTCCATTTATGTCCAAAGTCCTTGAACGCTTAGTTCATCAACAACTTACTGTTTTTCTAAACACGAATTGTCTAATGAACCCATACCAATCTGGCTTTCGTCCAGGTCACAGCACAACTACAGCCCTGATCAGAGTGACTGATGACATCCGTCAAGGTATGGATAGGGGTCTTTTGACAATACTGTCACTGCTGGACTTCAGCAGCGCATTTAATAATGTAGATTTTGAGATTCTCTTAGCAATTCTCCGCTCTCTCAACATATCTCCAACAGTTATTGATTGGTTTCATAGTTACCTGTATGGACGTCAGCAGCGGATACGCATTGATGAGACGTACTCGTCATGGCAAAGCCTGTCTGCTGGTGTCCCCCAGGGCGGCGTTTTATCTCCACTTCTGTTTGCTATTTTCATCAATACTATTTCCAACAATTTATCTTCATCCTATCATCTCTATGCAGACGATTTGCAAATTTACACTCAAGCGCCCAAAGATAAAATCAACGACGCCATAATAACCATCAATGATGACTTGGGCCGCATACTCGACTGGAGTCGAGCACATGGATTGAAAGTAAATCCTAGCAAAACCCAATGCATCGTAATAGGTAGCTCACGTATGACTTCTAAAATTGATTGGTCATTGGTGCCAGATTTACTATTTGATGGGACTCGCTTACAAATCAGCGACAAAGTTAAAAATCTTGGCGTAATCATTGATAAGGAACTGTCTTGGTGGCCTCACATCACAGAATTAAATCGAAAGGTCTTTGCTTCTTCGGCGTCGCTTAGAAGGTTGAAGTACTTTCTACCGACTGCTACCAAGGTTGTGCTTGCTCAATCGCTCTTACTATCGATCCTTGATTATGCGGACGCCTGTTATCTTGACCTTACCGTAGAACAACTCAATAAGCTAGAGCGCCTACAAAACTTTTGTATCAGGTTCATATTTGGTTTAAAGAAATATGACCATGTCACTGAATATCGTAAGAAGCTAAAGTGGTTGTCAATCTCATTTCGCCGGAATGCTCACCTTCTTCATTTACTGTATAGCATACTCTTTATTCCCTCTACCCCTTCCTATCTTAAGGAACGTTTTGAATTCCTCCATACTTCTCACACCCATAATTTGCGCTCCTCTGATAATCTTACTTTAAAAATACCTGCACACGCTTCTACATTCTACACCAACTCCTTCGCTGTGCAGGCTGTTCGACTGTGGAACTCATTACCCGAAAACATACGACAGGCAAAATCACTCCCGACTTTCAAAAAATTGGTAAAAGAATATTATCTCTCACTTTAATTAATATTTAATATCAAGTTGTATGTATTTTAATTTCTAAATATATTTATTAATATTGTATATATTATATTAATATATATAATATTGATTTATTGTTTTATTGCTATTATTAATATTGTATAGCTAAACTTGTTGCTATACACATATTAATAATGTATATATTTGGATATATATAATATTAATATGTGTTATTGTCTATTTTCTTTTTCGTAATTATATGTATTGTGTAATATCTATGTATCCTATTAATTACATATTTTTATTTGCACACCACCGTCATACACTTTAATTCCTTTCATACAATCCACAGCCCGGGTTGTCTGGAAGAGATCGCTCTAAAGCGATAAGGCCGCCCTTTGTTCCTGCCTTGACACGAAATTATTGTAAATGATCTACTTTATGTGTATGTGGTGAACAATAAAGTATTTTCTATCTATCTATCTATCTATTTCACAATTTTGACGATTTCACGTCGACAGATTATAATCTAACTATACACGTATTTACGAGACGGACGTATTTGACGTCAAATACCATATTCATCTTAGAATGACACAATATGTATACAAAGAAAACAGTGTCTCACAAACTTTATTTTTATGTTGGGAGCGTAACACGACGAGAAACTTTAAAAAAATCACAAAAGTAACAAGAAATAAACGAAATTATGTTGGGAATCGCACTTTCATCTCAATAAGCTGACCGATAGTAAAGATGGCGGATCTAACCCTACCGATGACAATAGGCCACAGTAAAATGTAAAATGTGCGTACTTCGGTAGTATTAAACAAACGTGCCGACTTTGAGAATCACCTTTTTTAGGGTTTTAGCATGTAATGATTCTATTCTATAATTTAATTGAGATTTTTTTTCCTTAAATGTTGTTTTTAACTTTTAATTTAAATGTAACCTAAATTGACTAAAAGTATTTAAGTAAGAAAGTGTCCGTTAGCATTTTTCTTATTGTCTCTATTAAGGGGAAGACACTTTGTTGATGTGTTCTTCACAGTACACCACACTTAAGTTTTGTTTGAAGTTTAAAGCAACTAATTCAGACGGTTTTGTCCTTTTGAGCCTTCTCATTATATCCGTGTTGTCTAGGAGCTGGATCGCTTCAACATTCACGTGATGGTGAAGTCGATGCTCATGAGCTTTCGCGTACTTTCTCATAATACTAGTAACAAACTCCACTTTTTTAATTGAGATGAAAAAAAAAATCATAAAAATTATAGCTTAACAAAGACGTTCCAATTGACAGGAATGAAATACGTACAGCCTTTCATAGTTCTAAATTGTTATTTAAAATTTTAGTAGTGTATTCCTTTCTTAGTTTTTCAAATTAATATTTTTATAAAATTAAGGACTGCTTGCATAACGATCGCCTTTAAATAAAATTAGTTAATCATATTAAACTGCCTAAATACGTTTTACACAAAACGTATTGACAGTTCTTTAAACATATTTAGCGGCAAATTTTGCGTTGTGCAACACGCTAATTGTATTTAAGGGTGTTAAATACGTTTTGTGTTTCTAAAATAAATTTAAGCAACCTTATGCAAGCGGCCCTTAAAGTGACCCATGATATAAAAAAATGATTTGTTTACAACTTGTATCACAGTTCCCTTAATACGATATACTTTTAACTGCGTCAACACGTTGTTTAATATTTGAATGGTGTAAATTAATTAAAATATTCGGTTGGTATCAACAAATTTTTATATAACATTACAAAAGAATGTTATAAATTGCGATAACAGTCTCGTATATTTTTCTGTCACGCACTGTCTGCAATGTACTTAAGGTATTTAAAATTTTAAAACTAATTAATTATAAATACTGTTTTTAAGTTAATACGTGAAGAGAAGTCTTGTACCTCTTTATTTTTTTATTGTTACGCGCGAGAAGAGAGGATTTGAGTTTTGAAACAGTTACGGTCTACATGACGTCTCGTCAGCTCTTTGTCTACTTTAGATGGAGTTAGCTAGGTAGTAAGTCGTCATGACAGTGTTGGAAAATCTTTTAAGTAAAAGATTGTGCTAACGTTTCGACATTTCTTATTGAAGTAACTTGTATTCTATACAATAATCGTATTTTGTCTATGCCATTAGCACTCATGAGGTTCTACAACACAAAGCCATAGAAGTTTCCTTCATACTGTTTGTACTTTAGTAAAGAACATAATAATGAATAAAATGTCTTCGCCTTAATGATGCCATGAAAATACTATTAGTAGACTCCAAATATGAAAACTGCTGTGACCGTCTAAAGAAAATATAGAAAGATCCACAGATTTTAAATCGGACAAAAAAGCGCTTAGTGCCTTGTCTTCTCCATATTTTTTTACGGTTCGGTAACCGAGAGTGTAAAGGCATCGGACAGATACATAATTGACGTCTTTGAAATGTATTGGCGTCGAATGCTAAAATTCCGTGGACTGATCGCCTATCGAATGCCTCAATACTAGAAGAGCTCAATATTGTAGATCGTGAGAGGTTATCAGCAGTATGCCAGCAAGAGATTAATATCTCTTGCTGGCATACTGCTGATAACCTCTCTAGGTATTTTGGCCACTTGGCCTGCAGGAATCCAGACAACATGGAGAAACTTATGGTCACGGACATAGATGAAGGCAAGATACCTCGCGGTAGACCTCCAATAGGTGGATCGACTAGATTGCTGACCAACTGGAAGTAAAGATAAATTCGTCCATCCATCGTTATCTCGGTGAAGGAGAACAATTATTCACTGCCTTCAAAGTTACGACCTAGAAGAAGAAGTGATAACAATATTATTGGATCATATAGTTGAAGTAGGTTGATATGAAATAACATGTAGATAAAATGGTAATGTTAGTACGGTATCCTTGAGTTCAAATAAAATATAAAAGGACTTTACGTAAATGAAATAATTTATGATAATTTTCGTAATGAATTTTAATTTTACTTTATTTTAATCGGCCTTTAAGATCTCCGAGTGTGGCAGTTAATGTTTATATCCTTGGGAATTTATATCCTTATAACACCGTCATGAAGCCTCATAAACAGTCCAGTACCACAGCAGTGGGGACTACATACTGTCTAGAATTATAGGTTGTAGGGTCATAGTTTTCATCTCTATTATTATAGAGTAATATAGGTCTGCATTTGAGTGCAATTAAAATGTCTATTACATATGAGAATTAAAAATATTCGTTATAATTTTCAGTATTATCTTAGTGACCCTCATCATGTGATAATCAGGTCATGCTGTGTAGATAAATAAATATTGAAACACTTCCTCATTTTTAATTATATATTAATAAAACCAATCCAATTAAGTAGATAAATTTTAAAATAAAATTCATGACGTAAGTTTTTGTCAAACCATTAATTACCACTGATCTTTGATAGATAGATGCAAATGACTGGAATGCATCCAGCAATTTAATTGTTCTTAACAATAAAACCAAAATTACTTTCAAAATTGTAAGATTAAGCATTCAATAATCTAAATCAAAAACATATTCAAAATAGCTTTACATTAAAATAGATTACATTAGATATTGTGTACGCCTTCGCCTTGAGACCGACAACACGTGGTTTTAAATGTGATTCAACAATGCTAATTGAATTGTCATAGACATTAAATCTTCTTATAAAACTTCTGAAGGTAGGTAGGTAGGTAGTGGTTTGAAAATTACAATAATTGTTCCAATTGACGCGACTTACATAATTTTGTCATAGATAAACGATTAGAATATATTCTCTCGCGCACTCAAAGTTGGCATTGGTCAGTAATCGGAGGAGTTACGTGAGATTTTGTTGAGACCTTGATGGTCTCACAAAAAGTAGGTGTGGTAAGTGCTCGCTGTCTATAAGCGTTTGACAGCGCTATATCTAGACGCAGCGCAACGCCTGTTGTTTTTATTTTAAAGCTTTTTGTTACTTGCCCAGACCACCGGTACTGTGATAAAAAAAATTGGCGGAATGCGATATGGAATGTTTAAAAATACACGATTATCGCGCCGGTCGCGACCACAGGCCTCGTAACAGGAACGGTAATAATCAGTATGTGCGAATTTTTCATAGGCACAACCAATGCGATCACTATTGCTTGCCGTGTTCGCTCTTATAAATATGAAGGCTTCACTATCAGAGCGATATGCCTGCAGCGTTTCGAAGTTTTAGCTAAATGCGAATAATTTGTTATGGTCGGGTAAGGTGGGAGTGAGGGGGCTCGAGCGGGAGATTTGGCTGCTGGCCTTGACAATGAACCGGCGGCGCACACACCAGTGCCATTTTATTTGTATTTGCTATTCACTCACACACGCGAACTTGAGTTATTCCACGAATTGCCTCCTCCCACACAATCAAGCCTCAGGGTTGTCTTAATATTATCTTAAGGATCACGGAGGATTGTCGATGTGCTCTATACCCGAAATCTCATTATAATAATTTTAAAAGCGAGCTTATTTCGTAAAAAAAAAGTATTTAAACAGATATTCCAAACAAAATTGATCAACTCTATCGATCAAATAAATAATCAAAAGTAACAGATGTAGCATTTTAAAAAGCTCCATATAATATAATTAATATTGACGTGTGAATTGAGGATGTGATAATTATTTTTGGCGGTTGCATCGACCTTGTAATGGTGTTTAATAAATTTGCAGTGACAGAAGTATAGTTCCAATACTCGATACATAGTTTTCATAATCAAACTGTCATATTCTGACCCGGAATCATGACTACGTATGTAAAAGTTAAGGAAAGAATTAGAGTATTTTATTGAGTGTTGTTTTAACTGCAATGGAGAATATTGCATTTGCAAGTCGCAATCTGCTTAAATAATGACAAGGACTTAGTCTAGACTGCTCAAATTGATCGCGAAACCGGAATCAAACACCGCTCGTGGCAACAGTAATAGAGATCATTATATATTTTACATTTTCAGAGCGATACTCTGTTTAATGCTTGTGTTGCGGCGGCGCTGGGTTTAGCGGGAAGCGAACTGTGTCAACTTTGCGGGAAAAGAAGTGTGGAACAATTTTGAATGGGAATCGGAACTAGCACGCACTTACCTGGTTAATGGGAATGAAATGCGGCTCCTCTTCTCCACTATCCACTTCACACACACTTTATTGTACTTTATATTTACAGTATTTTATATTATATATGTATTTATTTGTAGTATTTCATATGTTTATTATATATTACAATTGCGGTGCGGAGCGCGTGAATTATAATATATTTGATGTGCGGGGCGATTTATTTTATGGTATTTTATGATATTGTATTTACAAGGCGGAGCGATTTCTTTTTAATGATATGACAATGAGTAATTGAAGTGACGTGCGAAAGGGGAACGCGTCGTCAGATTTGAAGGAAGAATTTAATATGTCGAAGAAAAGTATTACGTCGAAAAGAGGTTTACATGGCGGTACAGCTTGAGTTTTACTTTGGACATCGTAACACAATTACGAAAATTTCGGCTTTGTACTTTTCATCTTATGTTTTGATGTCAACCTGCTATTTTGCTATAATATAATATTATTTTCTTCTATACTAATTGCTGTACACATGTGCATTGTTCATACACCACTAATGATAACAGTATCTACTTTATTACCAGTTAATGCCAAACCGCACACTTCTGAATGTCCCGGTATATTAATTAAAAGCACCTTATCATATAAACAGCATCTTCTCCTTTATCAATAATTAAAATTGCTTTGGAAATGTTGGTAGTATCACTTTTAATAAATAATCTATGATATTCAAATTTAAAATAAATATTTTCATCGTCGTCAATATTAAAGATATTAATTTTGTGTGGCGCTTGGGTATGTGATTTTAAGCTAAATAGCAAAAAAGAAAATGTTGTATTTATTTAGATTGTTTGGCCTGGAGAATCGCAAGTTTGTTTGTTCTGGAAAATAGCAAGTTTGTTTCGCCTGGAGAATCGCAAGTTTGTTTGTCCTGGAAAATAGCAAGTTTGTTTGGCCTGGAGAATCGCAAGTTTGTTTGTCCTGGAAAATCGCAAGTTTGTTTCACCTGGAGAATCGCAAGTTTGTTTGTCCTGGAAAATAGCAAGTTTGTTTGGCCTGGAGAATCGCAAGTTTGTTTGTCCTGGAAAATCGCAAGTTTGTTTCGCCTGGAGAATCGCAAGTTTGTTGTATCAAGGTCGTTGATTTTAGTTTGGTGCGTCGACAACCCTATGACCAAAAAAGCTAACAAATTCAGGCGAGTGCTCGGCGCGCCGTCGCCGCGTGCCTGCCCTAAGACAACCTACACATAGGCAAGCTAGGGCCCGCCGGGATGTTTATCGATACAGGCCAAGATTCGGGCGGCGCGCAATGTCTGTTTGGGCTATAGATACCGCGCATATATGAGCGTATAGCGTAATGAACTTATTCACTTCAAGGGACTCGGTTACTTCAACTGTATGGGCTCTTTTAGCATCTAATTAGTCTGACATTTAATCTTTTGCAATTAATTTGTTTATAATGATTAGTCTTCGACGTTAGTAAGCTTCAGTGTTTCGGGTTTCTGTTTGGTTCACTTAATGAGTTTGGTATACATTTTTCAGAGATAAATAATTTAATTGTTCATTACAGAGTTTACATACTTGCTATACATATTACGCCTGTTTTTCATAGACGTCCACTTACTACTCATTAGCAATAATACATTCTGATGCTCATTGCTAATACATTCCACAACCTGCCTGCACAGTAAAAGATTTCTGACAAAATTGCGTAGAATGTATTGGCGTCATTAGTTTGCAGATTTGCTGATGATCTCAAGAGTATTGTACTACTTTCTTGAAAGAACTCAAAGCGTTCCTTCAACTAGGAGGGCGTTTTTGGGCTAGAGAGTACTAAAGGGATAAATTAAATAAAATAAAATACATTTATAAACTTACATATAATGTGTTGAGAGCTTTGAGAAGTGTATATGTGAGGTAAGCATGAATGATATGATACGGCATAGTGTAATAAGGAAACGTTGTAGATTGAAAGAAGATGTAATGATAAGAGTTGAAAAAGGAATGTTAAGGTGTTTTGGGCATGCAGAGAGGATGGATGAAAATAGGATCACAAAACAAGTGTATGACTGTATTGTGAATAGTCGAGTTGGTACTAGTAGACAACGACGTACGACGTACTTCACTTTTAAAACGAGGTTGATTAAAAAGCATATTAAATAAACGTGCATGTATGAAGAGGTAATGAAAGTAGATGAAGCGAAAGTGGTTTAGTCAGGATCGTTACGAGTGGAAATCGATAGTCTCTGCATACCCCCATAGGAAACAGGCGTGATAATATGTATGTACAATATGTTGCTTTGACGGTAATTACATATTTTTTTCGTTCTATGTCACTAGTACATCATTGGAAAATTTATTTCTAATACTACGGTTCACTTTAAAATTTATATCTCTGTCGTCTTTAGCTACACTCATTATTTTTTTTAAATACGAGATGGCATGAATAGGATTTTTTCTGCCCTAATACGGTATCGTTTCCACGTTATACTGCTTTGAGATACATGGCTAGTAAAATAATGTGAATAAATAAAACAAGTAATATACAGTGGTGGTCATCTAATTAGAAACACTACCAACGGTTCTTGATATTATGTAAGATACTTCACCGCAATCGTTTTTATTTTCAAATTAAACAATAAATAGGACAACAATATGTTCAGCGGTTTATCATTTATTAGAAAAACATTATAAATCCCATTACACATGTGCAGTTTTAATATTACATTACGGAAAAACATTTAAATCAGTTTTAAGGTATGAACAATAAAGGTCAACTAATTAGAAACAACAACAAAAAAGTATAAAAAGCAATATTTTTTTAAGTATTAGTAATTAGTATTGTTATTTACGAAATAACTACTATCCACAGCCTACCAATAGTTGTAATTAATATTTAGTGGCGTATCCCTTATTTTAAATAACAGCACTACAACGACGTGGCATTGATTCAATCAATTTCATACATTTTTCTAGGGGGATTGAATTCCATGCTTCAACAAATGCTTCATATAGTTCGTTATGACTGGTGTTACGTTTATTTGAGACTTTCTTTTTAACAATACACCAGAGATTTTCTATCGGGTTTAAATCCGGACTATTTGCTGGCCAGTCTAAAACTGATATACGCTGTTCGCTAAGGAAATATTTGACGCTATTGGCCGTGTCCTTAGGATCATTGTCATGCTGAAAGATCCAGGTTACAGGCAAATGATCGTCCGAGTAGGGAATCATTGTGTGCTCTAAGAAATTTTTGTATTGCCATTGATCCATTGTACCTTCAATCTGCCGAACGGGTCCAACTCCACATCCGGAAAAACACCCCCAAACTTTAATGTTACCGCCACAGTGCTTGACTATACTCCTTGTGTATTTATAATTAAAAACACTGTTTACAGGACGTCTAACATAGCGCTTTCCATCGGAATTTACCATATTTATTTTTGTTTCATCTGAAAATAACACTTTTTTTCCATTCTTGTACCGTCCAATTAACATATTTTTTAGCGAATAATAATCGCTTCTTTCGGTGTTGCTTGGTAAGAAGCGGTACCTTTCGAGAGATTCTTCCAAACAATTTAGCTTCCACTAATCTTAGGCGTATCAGTCTTGACGAGATGTTTCTCGGGTCATCAGACGAAAAAACTTCATTTTTAATCTGGTTGGAGCCTTTACTTGGGTCTTTTTTTAGCAACATGAACGATTAGCGTAGCAGAGAAGATCTCTGGGAGAACTTTTTCTTGGCCGAGCCTTTCTAAGAACATTTTCAACAGTTCCATGTGTTTTATAATGATCAATTGCATTAAAAACTTTCTTAACAGAACAATTTAAATGCTCAGCTATTCTTCTGTACGCCCACTTATGATCCATATGTAAATTAACAATTATTTGCCTAGTTGACGCGTCACTTTTATTTTTGCCCATTTTGAACAAAATAAAATTCAGATTAAATTTTTTATTGCCGCCAAAATAATAGAAAAAGCCAAGAAAGAAATGTTATTCTCCAATTTCAAAAAAAGAACGAACTATGGATGCTTTTTTAAAATGTTTTTAATTAGGCGTCCAAGCGGCCAGTAACAGAAAATAAACTCTTACATGTGTAAAACTCATTTTGTAATTAAAAGTAAGATATGTTTTATATTTTATGCATTTAATGAGTTTTTATTTGAGTGGCTATATTATTTCATGATTATTAATTATTGAATGTGTATATTTTTACGAACATTTGTACGTTGAAGTTATACTTTCTTTATTCATAAGAACTGTTTCTAATTAGATGACCGTGGTGGTCAGTGTAAGTGTACAAAAGTATAATAAATAAACCCAAAAAAGTCGTAAAAAGTCTTGACTGTATCGATTGTACGTAGATTAAAATCGTATTCCAAGGACTTGTGCGTTTCCTCTGTTGTACGTGAGCTAGATATATTAAAAAAATATTTTAATTACCATAATTTTGATATTATCCTCCTAGCGCCCACTGTTTTAAAAAAGTACTTTAATGAGATAGTGAATAAAGCCCAATAACAAATTTAATTGAATCAAATAAAGCCCAAGGTACTATTTTAAGTACCTCAACTTTAAGCATTGCTGCTAGTTTCAATTTATCGTCTTTCTATAAAGTAGTGTATCCAAACATGTGTTCGAGGTTTTTTTTTGTGTGTGACCAAGCAATAATGCCATCAAAGACAATAAATTCGTCTTTCTTGACTTAACATGAAACAAGATCGTCGAGTGTGAAAATTAAACTTAATTTATTAATGAAATCTTTACGATTTGTGTTCATATGCTTATCAAAAATAGGAGCTTATTATACATTATATTTGCTGTTTTCATAAAAACTTCATATTGAGCTGAGATTTAGTGAAAATTATAATAATTCAAAATTTGAGACCTTTTAATAGACCTTTGGGTTAATAATGACTGTCATGACTGTTTCAACTGTTTATTAACAATAATAAGGTAAAGGTTTCTATTAATTTTAAAGGATTTTTTGTTTATTAAGGTTATTAAATTGCTTTTTAAGTTAAGTTTTTTTTAATTTAATTTGTGAGATTTTTGAAGGTAGATGAAAAAAAAATGATGTACTTGATACTTCTTGTATGTTGTTTTAAGTCTAGTACTTTTTACCCAAAGGCCTACTAAAATGTTATCTATTTTTGTCCTTTTTCCTTTGTCCTCATTCAACTGAAACAAGAATAAAATCATACTTATGAGGTTACTTACTGTAAGGCACAATTTTTAAAGTTTAAAATCTTGAGGTTTCGCTATCAAAACCTTTTTTAAGGACTGTGGGCGTTTAATTCAAGCAAGCGTAGCAAAAGCTGGGCGTTAAGGTTAAGTTTGTAATAAATAGTTCAGAGCAGCAGGATTTTCATATTGGTCTTTCCGTAATCTTGGGGAAAAATATATTGTAATGTGTTGAATAAAGTAAAGTAAAGACTAATTTGGTTTATACGTGTCAAAATGTAGATTTTACGGAAGGCGAAATATAAAGCAAGGAATCGATATTGGAAGACGACATATCAATGTTATCACAATTAAAAATTACATATTAGATTTGCCAGGCTAATTAGTTTAAATTAGCATGTCTTATTTCTTGACTATAACGGGATTACGGGGATAAATGGTGAAAGTTTTGTGTAGTAAATTTTATCACTTACATCGCAGTGATAAAATCTGTTGTCTGGAAGAGATCGCTTTTTAGCGATAAGATCGCCCTTTGTGCATAATTAGTAGTTCATGGAAATGTTACATGAGCTTTGCATTTGTTAGAGGACGCAATTTTATTTTTAGGACATGTGTGGGGGGTTAATAGTAGCTTAACCTCAAGTTTCAAGGTCACCACCCTTGTCCCCCGGCCGACATCTTGGAAAAAGGGGTGAAAACACTTTTTTCGCGATATCTCGGAAACTATGCGTCTTACAAAAAATTTGTAAAGACATAATGTGTAACAAATTGTTTTGCCTACAAATATGTTTATATAACTTTTTTCCCTAAATTAAAAATTAAAGAAGTTATAAGCAAAAAAGTGAGAAATTTTTTAATTTCATTCCTAACTCTTTTCTTTACCATAGAAATTACCAAATTTAACTTATCGAATGTTAAGCAGGTAGAAAAGTTCCCCCGTTTTCCCCGCCACCTATGAGGTAGAGTCCGCGCGCGTTTACGTGGTATCCCCAGTAGGCCTTCTCCACGGATATCTTGCTTATAAGGTAATCCTCGATCTCATAATATTTTTAATCACTTATTAGCTAGCTACTCTAATCGACTTTTCTTCGATGGTCCAGGCTGTGGCTCAGAATCTAAATCAACGTCAAATGTGAAAGTTTGTGGAATGACAGGAGTTAAAATTGGAGTCATAGTTGGAAGTTCATCTTCAAATTCATTTTCCTCCATTAACTTTGATATCTCCATAATGTTGCTGCATGTTTCGCCAGAACATACATAAAAAAACGCACCTACGGAGAAAATTCGTTTCCGAAATTTACCGTGCCAGGAATTGAACCCGGGCCTCTGCGTTGCAGTGAGGTAAGCCGGCAGAGGCTTAGCCCGCTGAACCAAAAAGGCTGTCGTGGATCTCTAGAAAATTCTACACAGGACTAACTCATATCCCGGATCTACATTTTGGATACTTTTAATACCGATAAAGGAGGACGAATAATCAAATGGATAGAAGTGGGATCGTGTTTGTTCAGTACCGCCGTTGCAATTCACTAACAAATATGAACGTCGTCATCGTGACAACGCAAACGAAGTTTCGCTCGTACACGCTAGTATATAAATATGATTGAAGCTTGAATTTTGTAAATGAAAGTTGCATTGTGAATGCAAAACCTAATCAAAAGGCGTCTATTAAAACCGTTTAGCGCTTTTTTGCACATATTTATCTCTAAATTCGGACAAATGGATGACAAAGACTTGTTTAATAACGTAAATTAGTGAGATATTTACGATATAATTATACCTATGCATACCTATTGTGATTAGTATATTGATATAATTATTTATTTATGTATAAATGCTGTCATATACTTACTTCAGAGTCGTGATAGCATTATTCCCTGATTTTATGTTCAATTTCATAGTCACGCAGGCAACTTTCAAAGATCGGCTAAACCCACATCATATGAACATCCCCCATCCATCTCAAAATGGTCACGTCGGACGAGTGGAGATGTTTTTGTTATTGTACGGAAATTTACGGAACTTTCGCAAATAAAAAACACGAATTTCGCATTTATTTTTTAATGATAGGGAAATTTCGCTTTTTTTTAAGTGCCTATCGTAGTAACAAGAAATATGTATATTTTCTAAAGAAACACTATATTTACATTGATTAAATGCTAACATAGTTGCAATTTCCACATTCGACTCCTTAACAAGTGTTCTTAGGCGAAAGAAAGCCTTGTTTGGCTCGTTTTTTATGTCATGTGGAGACCAAGTTTATTGAAGCTTTTTTCTTTTAGTGTTGCATCAATAACTTCGTACTCATTGAGTAAACATGATATTTTTTCATCCAAAAAATCTTGGCGGTGGCGTTCAAGTGATTATTTAAAATCCTCTCATATCAAAATCATCTACAGTTATTGTTTATTTTGCGGGTGTACTCAAGTGCTTTTTTTCGCATAAATTCGTAAATACGAAAATTCGAATCGAAAAACCTCTATAGTAGAGTTATTTTCTCCGTGCAGTTTGGGTCATAAATAATCGGAGCGGTGAGGCGAGTATTTCGCTCTCTCTTCCACTCATGGGCCTTATGGGCAGGCATAGTGATACACATTATTCTTGTCGATAAGCGTTTTCGATAGTGTATTTAGTTTTGTCATTTTGTGGGTTAGTGATATAAATGAAAGAAAAAAAAATAGATAAAACAACGTATTTATTAAAATAAGAATAATAATGATTTAAAATAAATTATTAATTAGGTATCTATGTATTAAAAAACTATAAGTACAAAAGTTTAGAATGTAACAAGTTATATTAAAAATAAATACAAATACTTATTACTAAGTTTAAAATTAACAGCAAAAAAGATAATAATGATTTTTATAAGAATGATAATCTTTCTTTGATAAGAATGAGTTTTTATCGATAATGGCGTTGCGCCAGCGCAACATGCTCACCGCCCTAGCCGGGCTGAGGCCGAGATTTGATTTATGACCCAAACTGCACAGAGAAAATAATTCTACTATAGTTATAGGTACTTACTTATATACCACTTTTGTGAAACAATTCTATTCGGACCTTTTTTCTAAAGTACACCGTCAGGTTCGTCTGTGTAGTATAGGGAGCTCGCGTAAATCAAACATCTCGTTACGTGTGATTCCCTTTTAAGTACCTTCATATATAATCTTATACTAATATATAAAGCTGAAAAGTTTGTTTACTTGGACGCGCTAAGTTCAGGAACTACTGGTCTGATTAGAAAAAATCTTTCAGTCTTAGATAGCCCATTTATCGAGGAAGACATATATCATCACGCTAAGACCAATCATTTTTTTAAATATTGTACGCGGATGAAGTCCCGGGCAGAAGATAGTAACTAATAATACCTACACAATAGTCTGTCCATCCGTCTGTCTTTATAAATTTTATAATCATTTTTCTCAATATCCACTGGGTCTATATAAACTAATTATCAGAGGTGGCTCTAGCCCATGTAGCGCCCGTGTGAAAACTATATACTATGGCGCCCTTTAACGTGGTCAAATTGGAATACAATAGGCAGTTTTATGCTTAAAGGAACAGAGAAAGAATATAATGACGCGGAAAGCTTCCCCGCGTCGTCTAATTTAGATCATGGAGTAGCACAGGTTGTAACCAAAGAACCTGTAGTTGTTCCCAAAACTCGTCGTCCAACAGCAGGAGCTAAGAAATAGCGATTCTCAAACGAGCCTTTTGCTTGTTTTATTTCGCTCCACTTTATACATTTCCGTTTATTAATTGTTCTGTACTTCATTTCTCGTTGTGTAATTTATAAACTATGAAAAAATCTTATTATTTTTATAACTTTCGTTCTTTTATACTTTACGTACGTAATTGATTTTATGAATTTTTATGTTAATTTAATTATGTTGGTTTGTTTACCTTTTTTTTCTACTCTCTTTTTCTTGTAATTCTGTCATAATTGTCAATGTCATTCATATAATTTAATTTTTTCCCTGTGTCTTTTGTTGCATTTTGTTTTTGCTATAATTGTGTTGTTATACTCTTTGTATCAGCTATCTCATCCGCACACCTGGCAGATACATTCTGATTGATTTGTATTTTATAAACAATATTTGTGTATTATTATATATTTGATTATTTATATATTTGAAATTGTAATTTATTTATATAAAGTATTTATTTTATTCTATGGATAATTATGAGAGTTATAGTGATTCTGACTCAGATTTTCATTCCTGTTTGTCTTCATCTGACAGTTCACATGGCAGCAACCATGATGTACCTTCACTGCAAGAAGAAATTGAAAATCAATTTTCAGGCCTTTCCCGTAATTTCAATGTGGCACACATAAATGCTCAGAGTATTCCAGCTCATTTCCCCGATATGCTGGCGTCGTTTAGTCATGATTATTTGCACGCTGTATTAGTGTCGGAATCCTGGCTTAAACCTTGCCTGTCCTCTACTTCATATACTTTGCCAGGATATCGACTACTCAGAAATGACCGTATCGGTACTGGTGGTGGAGGCGTTGCTATATACTTGCGCTCCCATCTTGCATATAAAATTTTAAGTGCATCCTCACAACCCCCAACACCGGATAACGGCGAGTATTTGTTTATAGAAGTAGAACTTGCGCATACCAAGATTTTACTAGGAGTATTTTACGCATCGTCTGTTCGCATTAATTACTTCTCCTCCTTTGAAACTTTACTAGAAAAGTTTTCTCCTTCATATACGCATAGTGTCATAATGGGTGATTTCAACACCTGTCTCCTTAAACAAGACCATCGTTCTTCTTCTTTAGAAACTTTAACAAGATCTCTTAACATACATATTCTTCCTCTGAGTGCTACTCATCGTTTCCCTAATTCATCCCCTTCTCTTCTCGACCTAATAATGGTTTCATCGCTCCCTCACGTTTCTCATTATGGTCAATGTTCGGCGGATGCTTTTTCCTATCATGACATGATTTTTCTCTCATATAACTTACATCCGCCGAAAGCCAAACCTAAAATCATCCTTCAGCGCAATTTTGGTGGCATGAGCCTAGATGCCCTACTAAAGGACGCTCAGGAAATAGACTGGTCTGGGGTGGCCAGTGCAACTACTATTGATGAGAAGGTTCATGTGTTTCATGCGGCTTTGATGAAGCTGTATGATATTCATGCACCTTTACGTCGTATAAAGGTCAAACATTTGCCTGCACCGTGGCTTAGCGATGATATTAAATCGCAGATGCACAAGAAATCTAAAGCAAAAACTAGATATAAAATGAAGCCAACCGAAGCAAACAAAGCCGCTTATGTGAGCATACGTAATCGCTGTAATAGAGTGTGTAGGGACGCTCAACGCCGTTATATCCACGAATCAGTTCAAAATGATAATCCAGCTAAAGTATGGAAGTTTTAACGCTCGTTGGGGATTGGCAAACAAACGGAAATCTCGGTCAGTCAAAAATTCAATATCGATGATTTAAATCAACATTTCTCAACCACTTCTGACTTTGATGTAGTAATAAAGTCTGAAACTTTGAAAAGAATCTCGTCCAAGCCAACACCTAAGCATTCTCCTTTTCTTTTTAGTCGATTTACTGACAGTGATGTTAAGAAAGCTGTGCAATCCATCACATCTAATGCTGTCGGCAGTGATAGCATTAGTCGCAACATGATCCTACCCATACTGGATGTCATTAATCCTACCCTTACCCATATCCTTAATACATCCATAACCTCTTGTGTATTCCCAGCCACCTGGAAGGAAGCCCAGGTTACTCCTCTTCCAAAAAAACCAAATCCCGCTTCCTTTTCTCAATTTCGTCCTATTTCCATACTACCTTTCCTTTCCAAAGTCCTCGAACGCTTAGTTCATCAGCAGCTAAGTGTTTTCCTGAACCGTAATTCCCTCTTGAATCCTTACCAGTCTGGTTTTCGTCCTGGCCACAGCACCACCACAGCCCTCATTAAAATTACAGATGACATCCGGCATGGCATGGACAATGGTTTGCTAACTGTGCTATCGCTGCTCGATTTCAGTAGTGCTTTTAATAATGTTGACTTTGAAGTGTTACTCAGCATCCTACGCTCTATTAACATATCTCCTGAAGTTATCGACTGGTTTCATAGTTACCTGTATGGACGCCGGCAGCGCATTCGAGTTGATGACGACTATTCGTCGTGGTGTGATCTCTCTGCCGGTGTTCCACAGGGCGGCGTACTATCTCCTTTATTATTCGCTGTTTTTATAAACTCAATTTCCAATGAACTTACTTCATCCTATCACCTCTATGCAGACGATCTACAAATTTACACACAGGCACCGGTTGCTACACTAAATCAAGCAGTCGCAGCAATAAACTCTGACTTTGACCGCATACTGCAATGGAGTAAATCGAATGGACTTCTTGTGAATCCTGAGAAAACTCAAGTAATTATCATCGGTAGCTCACGGATGCTGTGTAAAATTGACTGGACCTGTATGCCAACTTTTCTTTTTGATGGAAAGATTATCCCTATCAGTGATAAGGTCAAAAACCTTGGAGTTTTATTTGATAGTGAGTTGTCCTGGAGACCCCATATAACGGAGTTAAGTAGGCGGTTGTTTCTCTCCTCCAGGTCACTCTGGCGGCTGAAAAACTTCCTTCCCATCGCCACCAAAATTAAGCTTGCAGAGTCGCTACTTTTACCTATACTTGATTATGCCGACGCCAGCTATCTAGATCTAACTCAAGAACAACTTAATAAACTTGAGCGCCTCCAAAACTTTTCCATAAGGTTCATATTTGGGTTACGCAAGTATGACCACGTTTCTGAATTTCGAAAAAAACTCAAGTGGTTGCCAATTCGTTTTCGCCGGAATACTCACATTCTTTCATTGCTTTACAGTATTTTATTCATCCCTACTACTCCACAGTACCTTAAAGAACGCTTCGAATTTATTTCTTGCTCTCACAATTTACGCCCTTCCAGTCAACATAGACTTATTACTCCTATCCATAAGACAACATTCTTCAATAATTCTTTCACGGTTAAGGCTATCCAACTTTGGAATTCATTGCCTGTTGCTGTCAGACAAGCAAAATCCCTAACAACATTTAAGAACTTGGTCAGAAAATTCTATCTGCAATATAATGATATGTAATTTTTTTTATAATTAATAGATATTATATTGCATATATTTATATGTCTATTATGTTTAAATAGTTGCATATTATCACAATATCTTGTATATGTATATAACTTATGTGTATATTTGTATATATAGTATAGTTATATATTTATTATTAAAATGTATGTAATCGTACAATAATTATGTATACCACCATCGCCACTCCCAATCACAATATTCTTGCCACGGGTTGTCTGGAAGAGATCGCTTTTTAGCGATAAGACCGCCCTTTGTACACAATTAAATTATTACCTACTAGTAGTCCGTAAGTTTTCTGTAATGGTGTACAATAAAGTGTTATCTATCTATCTATAATTACCTGCGGCCGGGCGGCCTGTCGTAAGAGGCGACAAAACAATCCACAGCCAGGTGGTACGGTATTTTTGCCCGACTGGATGGCTACCATCCCTGGTCTAGAGTATGCCGCCATAACAACCTTGAGTTGTGTTGCGGCATTAGTGACCAGGTTCCAGTCTCCCTTAAGAGAACAACAGCGCATTTGTAGAAGAACGTTTGGTGTTGCAAATGTCCATACGCGATGGTAACCGCTTTCCATCAAGTGGGCTGTCTGCCCGTCTGATGAACTCCTGCAATAAAAAAAAGGTTAATTTTCACCGGTGCAATTTTAAATGATGTCAGGAAGCAAACCGCGCTTAACTAGCAACAACGTACTAGTCGTTTTATTAGCACTGATGACCCAATTTGATGTGTGGAATAGAGAGTGATATACAATTCTTTCAAAGATTTGGTCACAAATCATTATTTTTTCCCATCCCTGATTATTTCTTTGAGTCTGAGAGCTCTTGCGCCGCGAGCGACGCGTGCTTTTTGAAGGTTTGACACATCGGTTACCTCGATGTGCAGGTTGCATCACGATAATCTCCTTTACCGTTGTTAGCACATGGTAATTGTGACAATATGGACATTAGGTCAGAAAACTGCCTTAGTGGTGCATGCGTTTCGGCCATGATCGAACCCGCGCCCTTTGAGTTTAGGATACGTGCGTTAGCCATTACGCCACCACGATTTTTTTAAGGTGTATATCGAGGGCTTCATAATAAATGGGCGTACAGACAAAAGTGCAGTTTTACCTAAGGGCCAAAATTGTGAATAAAACAAAACTAGTTGATTGTATAGGGTTGAAGTTCGGAGTACCCTTCTTTTTAGGTACACTTGCATACTGGCAGGACTTTTTAAATTGTAACATGCATAGTTTTTAGTAAACAAAAAAAGGCATTTTTGCATATACGCCTATATGTTATGAAGCCCTCGATATGCCCTCAAAATTTTGATGATTTATGGATCAAACTGACCCCAGATTCGGGTTCAGTGCGGCAAAATACATACTGTTACATGCCGACAACAGTAAATGCACATCTGCCTGCCATAAGGAATAGTTTATTACCTTCCAGCATTTCGACTTTTTTTGTTTACTTTGTGTTTAAAATTTGTAATTAAGAAAAACAGTCGTATTGTGTATTGTTATCTTTTATGGCAGTCATTAGACAGGTGTGTCGAACTAATTCTTGGAAATTATTGTTACGTGTCGAGACATATTGTATTTGTACAGGATAAAAGGAATGCCCGAACGGAGGGGTGAGGCAGACGTGTGTAGCACATTCGATAAGCGATATAGTGACGGACTTTGCGCGTGTTATTGGATCGTGCAGTTTGTACTGGTTGTGTCTAGTTATATTTGCACCTGTGCTATACGTGTTTTTATAGTTGTAATAAATTCTATAGTAATTCCAACGGCATTTTCATTCGAGTCCCGCACTCGTAACGATACGAATTAATCGAATCACACAAGAATGGATGTGTCTGGTTAAAAGTACAGACCACTTCTTTTGTGGGCCGGTGCAGTAATTAATTCCATAATGGATCTATCACGCAATGTCATAGCAGATTTGTGTGACTGCCCTTTGGTACTGCAAAGTACAAAGATCCACTTAGTAGGGGCTCGGTACTTCAATATTCCCTGTTTAACCTGAAAAACTCTCATTGAATGTAAGAAGCCCAATCTTGATTACTCAAGTGGATAATTGTAATCCTCTATGTTGTAACTTAGGTAAGCCTTTTGGTTTAAGCGTTCTCGTAAAAACCGTCGGCGTCTATGAAATTCGACCGGTCAGTGGCACAAGGGTGTTGCCAGTTTCCTTCAGATATAAAAGATTTTTACTACTCTCAGAGGATCAAACTGGATTCTCGGCTGTTGGTTATTTTTTTCATCGTATTGTTACGAGTTACGCAGGACTCGAATTAGAATGCCGTTGGAATTACTATAGAGTTTATAAGAACTAGACAAACACGTATGACAGAGGTACACATATAACTAGACACTACTAGTACAAACTGCACGATTCTATGACACACGCAAAGTCCGTCACTATATCGCTCATCGAAATGTACGTCTTGCTCGTATCGTAATCCTCGCTTGACTGACTCACCCCTCCGTTCGGGCATTGTTTTATAGTAAACTGTACAATACAATTAATTATTGTTAATTAATATGGTTAATTATTAACAACAATAGGCTATTGTCTAATTGCAAATTTTAAACACAAAGTAAAAAACCAGATGCGCATTTTTTGTCGGTATGTAACAGTATTGTAGTACCTATAAGTTCGCGTTTGACCACGATCTCGTCTTGTTTCACCTAAATATATATTAGCACGCCTGTTTCCCATGGGCCTACCCCTTAGGTTCGATTGGATCTCCACTTGCGACGATCCTCACAAACTTTCGCATCATCTACTTGTGCATGTAAGAAGAGATTGATTAATCTCTTCTTACATGCACGTTTATTTGAGGTGCTTTTCACTCTACTTTTCTTAAGCATTTCTCC
Organism: Dendrolimus pini; assembly: GCA_949752895.1. Taxonomy (NCBI): domain Eukaryota; kingdom Metazoa; phylum Arthropoda; class Insecta; order Lepidoptera; family Lasiocampidae; genus Dendrolimus; species Dendrolimus pini. The sequence continues at coordinate 16,273,657 of OX457142.1, forward strand.
TATTTATCACGGTGTGTAAGTGATATACTGATATCCACTCTGCTATCATATATAGTCTAGGTGTCAGAATCTCCAAAGGAACCTAACCAATTTGTCTATTTTTATTTTATTTATATGCAGGGTTCTCCACCATTGGTCAGCGCAGAGTTCTCATTGTCTTATATTTTTGTCTTTTTTATTTGTACTTTCTGAAAAAAAAATACATTTTGCTAGTAGTTAGTATTATATTACTAGGGTAAATGAATATTGTGTAGGTAGGTTGGCTAAGAGGATGAATGGAAGGTAGTTAAAATGTGGTTGGATATGTGACTGGATTGGGTGGGTATTAATTGGGTGTAGAGGTGAATGGATAAAGGTTGAGGGATATGGTAGGGGGTTGACAGGAAGCTTGACCAAGGTAGGAAGGAAAGAAGGAAAATTTTGGACCAAGAGTGGGTAGGAACATTTTTTTATATTCTATACTTATGATTAAGTATCGTACCTATCAAAATTTTTACTATTTTCACTCTCTAATGTGTCTATTCGATTATACTTACGTGTAATGTCAATTATAGTTACCTATAGTTTTATAACTTACATAATAAATCGTACCAACTTAGGTTCGGTATCTATATCTTTCGACCGTTCAATTAGTTACTATCGTTACAATTTGACATAAGCTAAACATCTAATGTCAAATCCAACCGATGGCAGGGCAAGTGAATGAATAGTAAGACAGGAACCGGCCATTAATCTTAAAACCACCGAGGATAGAGATATAGAGACTATCTTATATGGGGATACATTAGAAAATGTCATCATACATAGTTTAATTTTTTTGTCGAGCTGATGCTGCGCCGCTGACAGCAGGAAAACATAGGATATTATAGGTTCGAAATAGTTTGCATAGACATTAGTTTGTTCAAACATATCGTCACGTCATGCATTGTGAGACTATGTCAAGGTCTCACACCTTTTTTGCTTTAAGTTTTTGCAACTATTTCAAATTCCAAGGTTGCAAAATTACTGTCTGGTTTAAAAGTTTTTACACACTAAACCCGCTATACTTAACCTGCGGTCCGCCAAACTTTTGTGAGTGGCCTGGCTGGCATGCTACATAGTGGGTTTATCCTGTCACTCTTTAGTAGTAATGTTATACTTCTAAATCTTATTTTCTCCGTGCAGGAACGGAGAAAGAATTTCCTGCGGCCGGGCGGCCTGTCGTAAGAGGCGACAAAGCAACCCACAGCCAGGTGTTAGGGTACTTGCTCGACTGGATGGCGACCACCCCTGGTCTAGAGTATGCCGCCATAACAACCTTGTGTTGTGTTTCGGCATTAGTGACCAGGTTCCAGTCTCCTTTAATAGAGCGGCAGCACGTTTGTAGCACATGTGGTATTGCAAATGACTATAGGCTATGGTAACCGCTTTCCATCAAATGGGCCGTCTGCCTGTCTGCTGAACTCCTGCAATAAAAATATAAAAAAAACTTAGAATCAGGATGTTTATTTTTCTTTTTACGCAATTTCTCCCAGACCGTTCCATTTGAAATAGACTAATATATTTGTAGCCAAAATATTCTTTATTATTGTATTTAAAATATACGCCATTGTGGTAACGTGCAAGTTTTTTTTACCATAAATACCTTCAACCGTAGCGGCATATAACGTTAAACCTGTTCGACTATCTACGTATATAACATTGCCCAATCGCTGTTGTATGTATCTGGCAATGCTTCAAAGATACTGTTTATTTTGCTTCCATTCGTTGGTTTAGTACATAAAGGGACCAATCTGAAAGGCGGTGGGCACGTGCACGTCGGCTGGGCGGCGCGTGCGTCGACCCTCGGCCAAGAGTGGGGCGTTGCGAGCCGCGACCTGCGTGTACGCACTGCGTACGAACAGTGCGTGAGCGATTCTCATCGTCTGCCATACGTGTTTACCCCCCTAGTACTCGCATTCTTACCGTGCTCGACAGCAGACTTGTCACTGCGATATTTTACACGAGAAACCAGCAAAACAATTACGAATTGAGGACTCGCGGCCCATTTGAATGTGTCATAAAAATACAAAGTGCATTGATCCTGTGTTTGTTGCAAGTAAACGTTAATTATGTGCGCCGTGAAGAACACTTGGTTGTTTACGAATATTGCTACGACGTTGGATATGATCGGAACTAAAACGAACAATGCCACTGATGAGGTTTGTGGAGGTTTTTTTTTTTTATAACTTTGTAAACGGATGGGTGGTGCTTTACTTTTTGTTAATAACACGTTCGTCCCTTTTTTTATAAAGACAGCTATAAATAATCTGTGCATTTTGAGTGAGAACAGAGATGGACAGATTTATAAATTACTTTTTTGTACACCATTATGTTCTTGTTTCATCTGGGATAATGTTAGTGGTCGTTTCACGCAAATGTTCTTGTAGGTCTAATGCGTTATTTTCGATACAATATTTTTATTAATTGTTAATGTCAATGTTTAAACTGACAGTAATCTATGTATATACACTTATCATCAAAGACGTTTTTAACGCTATAAACAAGGCGTATTTGGCCACGGTCCCTAACACTGTCATTTAGATAAAGCAGGAACATTAAAAAAAACTTATATCCTAAAATATTCTATATATCTCACCCTTAGAATTATAGAGATTATTAAAAGTATCAAGTTATTAAATTGTGTATGTACCTTATTTTGTTAAGAAATAGATATTTAAATTCAATTATCTAAAATTTTGATTTAGGTCTCTACAATTTTAAGGGTGCAATGTGTTCAGTAGGCGGTCTCCTTGTTAAAAATGATCTCTTCCTTCCCGAGGTAGAAATAAAACGAATGTGTCGACGGTAGTATATATTATACAATATACAATTATTTAATTAATTCAAAAATATATGTAACAAAGCCAAGCACGGATATCCTGACAAATAACCTTCACATGCTTATAAAAAAAAATGATTGAGATGACGCACACGGAGCTGGATGTGCATCTTTACACATGCATGTCGAGATGCAACTGCGAATGGTACTCGCAAGTAACCTATCTCTAGCTAAGCTGGGCTTATAATTTGGTTGAAGCAGGACCGTCTTTACCCTGGGGAGCAAGGGCTGTGTGGTACCCTGGCGCAGAGACTTAGGGGGCGCAAGTCGATTCACTTTATAGAAAATATAACTGAAGAACACTTGCGGTTTTTCAAGATCAGCCTGAAGACACATCACACTACTACCTTAAAAAAATATATGCAACTCTCAGTTAAATGTAATACACCAATGTGTAGGGTCGATAAAGTACACCTTACTGTCAAATTTCGTTCAATATACATACCATAGTGTCTAAGAACTATGTTTGTGACATACAAAGACAGGCGGACGGGTGGACTTGACGAACGCATAAGGGTTCCGTTTTTGCCAAAATATTTAGGATACCTACTTTAAGAGTGTTACGTTTAATTGTTAGTAAGAGGGGCGCGGGTGCAAGTGGGTTTTCGCACCGGCATCCAGAGGCGGCGTAAAGCGTGGTCGACGTGGGCCAGCGCCTACGGTCTCCCACCGCGAAGACAGGACGAATAAAATTAGTTGTCGCGTTTTAAATGTCTTATCTTACAGGAAATAAAACTGTCACACTTCGTCGATCAGCCCCCCCCCCCATCGTGTGACGTAATTTGTGGATGGCCCCTAATGTTATTAGATCCACAGTCCTCACAAATAAATCAATATGTTTTATTACTTCCGCCTTTGTGGTTGAGCGGGCTACGCCTTAGCCGGCCGAACTCGCTGTAACGCAGAGGCTCCAGGTTCGATTCCTGGCATGGTAAATTTCGGTAACGAACTTTCTGTTATTTACTATGGTCTGGGTGCCTGGGATCGGCCCCAAAGTGATCCCATTTTATGTTATCCACAACAGAAGCGTAACTTGCTTAGCTTGGGGCTATACAATGTGTGTTTATTTGCCGATTATTATTGCTTACATAAATTTCTAACGGGAAAAGTTGGTGTAATAAGGACGAGAATGCACACCATAAAGTTACAATTTCATTGGCAAAAATATTATTTCCTATCTCAATGTAAAAGGCTGGCAATGCGTTTTCATTACCCCTGGTATTGTAATCTACCACAGACGATGGTAACCACGTTGGCATTACCCCCGGTGTTGCAATCTACCGTAGACGACAGTAATTACGTTGGCATTAACGCCGGTGCTGCAATCTACCATAGACGATGGTAACCACGTTGGCATTACACCTGGTTATGCAATCTAGCATATACGACGGTAACCACGTGACATTAACGGCCGGTTTATATATCTTACTATTCATTCCCTACCATCAGTTCAATTTGACATGACTTGTAAAGAGCTTATGTCAAATTTTAACCGCTAGCAATGGACATGAACGGTCGGTAACATATAGGAACTCAGCCTGTCTGCCAGCTTCAGGCAAAACAATGGACACAAAGAATCACGGCTTAATCGGACTAATTATACAAATACGCAACAGATCATTCCTGTTATCAATGAATGGGACGATATCAATGGAAAATTTACTATTAACGACTACTAGTACTTACACGACTGTCACTCAATACGCAGAGTTGTGTTAAATAAGTCTTGTGACATTTTTGTGTGTTTGAGTGGATCTCCGGGTGGATTAGATCCAGAATTGGAACCGGTAGGTGGCGTTAGGACCAGGTTCTAGGATCCTCCTAGTCTTCTGAACCGATTTTGATGATTTTTGTGTGTGTTTGAGTGGGTCCCCGAATGGGTTAGACTCACAATTGGACTGATAGGAGACACTAAAATCGGGTCCTAGATTTTTATTTATTCAGTCCAGGATAGCGCGCTGGGTCTGTTAGTTAATAAATAATATACAATTTACATGTGTTTCGTCCTACTAAATGAGAAGTAGTTATTCTCGTGTGCTGTAACAATTGATAATTTAATTTATCTTAGTCGCCTTGACCTATTATTTTGTCTATTTCAATACAGATATTGTTAACGGCGGCGTGTTAGAATTAGCAAGGCAAATAGGATAGTAAATTATAGATTCGCCGCTTTAGAGCGCGAAAGTCTCTTCTAAAGCCTCTTCTACAACTGGAAAAATGTTATCCTCAGACTCTCAGTGACCGTTCCACGCACATGTAGCTAAGGGCTTACATTATTTCTGATGCGACATTCGTATAATGCTAATGACGTCAAACATTGTTAGATAACGTGTGTATACACACTAATGCAGCTAATCAAACTCCAGTATTAAACATTTAAGTACTTATATCAGAGGGCCTCAAGGGGTCGTTTTCGTAAATTCATATTTTATTTATGACGTACATGACATTTATCAACATAAACAGGGCGTTCCATTAGTATCTCACAACGCCCAAAACGTTCCCTTAGCCGTTCGACAAGGCGACCGCGGTCGTTGTGGTCGTAGCGAAAAGTCACTAATGTCGTCATCATTTTCGATCACACAATGCTCACAACGACCCATCTCAAGAGGTGGGTCGAATAGCCCTTCCACTTGGGTTTACGATTTTTACGCCGGCAAGCAAGTGAAACGGGGAAAAACCCGGTCGTGAACGTTGTGAGTCCCTAATGGAACGCAGGCAAAATGGATTTTAATGCTCTCTTACAACTCCCAGTATATCTAGACACGTGTCAGTTTCACTAAGCGATTCTCCAAAGACGACAGTTTTAGGCCTTCAAATATTAAAAGAGAATATACATGAAAATTTAATGGGCACTCTACATTCTCGCCTTATTTTTAACTCTATAAACAAGACGCATTTAGCCATCGTCAATAACACCATCCCAGATGCAGCAAGGATATAAGGCTTAAAGATTCTAGAATATTCTAGCCAATGTTCCCTAAACTATTTTATCTTTTGTCATAAAACTAGTAAGGGGACCTATTTTTACTGCATTTGGTGAACCCCCATCTTTATATATAATATCAGCCCATGAATGTCCGACTGCTGGGCTCGAGCCTCCCATTATAGAGGAACGGACAGTATATCCGCCACGCTTGTCCAACGCGGCTTGGCAGGTTTGACACATCGATTATCTTGATGTGCAGGTTGCATCACGACGTTTTCCTTCACCGTTGTTAGCACGTGATAATTTGTAACAATACCAGCCAGGATCGAACCCGCGCCCTTTGAGTTAAGGACGCGTGCGCTTGCCCTTACGCTACCACGACTTACGACATCTTAATAACCGACTTTATAAAAAAGAAGGAAGGTCTCAAATTATTGTGTAAAAATTATTTTATTATATATGTTCAACCATCATTTTTTTATTTCTGAACTTGACAATACATTTTGCGTTAGATTGAGCATATAGTTGATATCATATACATTTTATAATTTGTAAGTACAAACGCTCACTATCATGTAATATATAATATACTTCTATTTATAGAACGTAAAAAATTTCGTCACCACTTGCTTAAATGGTATTTACTATTGTGGACCCCTATTTGCACACCGGACCCCAAGATTTTTTCATTGACGTGGGGCCCTTGAGGATCGATATGATTATACATATCACCCAAAATGATTATACATGACAAGTACTGCTGCCCTGTCCCATTCAATATATCGACTTATTTTACACTAGCTAATGCCCGCGGCTTCGTCCGCCTGGTATTTATTATTCCTTCAATTAAACTTTTATAGATCGCAATACCATATAATGCTTCTTTATATACCACATACAATGTAAACTGATTCGGAACATGGACAAATAGGTTGGTTGGCTGACTAACACAGGAGAATTAAGTAATTAAAGTTTTTAACTATCCCACGGGAACTCTTTAATTTTTGGGGATCAAAAGTATCCTACATTTTGACCAGAGATATAAGCTACCATCATAAAAAAATATTTAAATCGGTCCAGTCGTTTTGGAGATTAGTGCGTACAAACAAAGAAACGAAAAAATTAAAAAAAAAACAAATTTGTTCTATTCCACTTCTTACATCCCCTGACTCGGTTTTAGCATTTTTTTCATTGTACAGAAATTCGACCTCTACAGTTTATTATATGTATAGATTAGAGACTAAAGTCGATCTTCTTTGTAGATGACTATTTATATCTGTTTGTTTAGTTATAAGTAAATCATGTGTAGATAGCTACTTGCATATTATTCCTACCAGACATTTCAAAGTCATGAGATGTCGTTGAACCTTAGTTTTGCTTTTTTTAAATCTAAATAAACGGTCAGGTGGAAGGACACCAATGCATAATGTTTGGTTGTTAATTATATTATTTGTTATAGTGGAAACATGTTTAGAAGTGCATCGACAAAACTCGGATAGATTTATATTTTAAAATATTGCACTTCATCGTGTTTGTACTATACTACCCGTGCGCAGAATGTTTGCCGATAGCCTCATGACGTCACGCGTCGATTGTCAGTAGGGTTGACAAAAAAGGTTACATAAATAATTGTCGCAATAAATTTATTATTGTATATACTTTACAAAAGTATATACAGTAATAGTAAGTAATACAATACAATAATAGTAAATAGTCATCGGCAAACCTTCTGCACGCGGCTTATACATTAAAGCTATTAAAAAAAACTGGAATACGCTATATGAACGATGGAGAACATGGTGCATTTTTTTTTAGATTTCTTGTCTGTTTGTTTGGGATTCATGTAACTCTGGGCCGATTTCGATGCGGTTTGCACTACTGTTCCCGCGGGAATTTTTCTGGGAATGATTTGGCCACATTAAAAATTAATATTCGAATTCCAATGTGAGTTTTCTACTGATCGATAGCAAATTTAATGTAATAAAATGTGTGATATTTTTTATCCCGGAAATACCACGGGAATTTTCCCGGGTGCTGTTCAAATAGTTCGGGTGTATAAGAGTTAGCTTATTCGGACACAGTTTTCACTAAAACAATACATTCTTCTTCAAATGCTGCGGTATTTTGTGTACCGGAAATCCCGCGGGGACGGGGATTTCAAGTCAAGCGTAGACGAAGTCGCGGGCATATCTTAGTTTTTACATATAAATGAACAGGCGTTAAAATAACATCTTATCATCTAACTTTTAAATATCATGATTGAATTAATTTTCAAACAATAATCGTCGTCATCGTCGTCAGCCATTCATAGTCCACTGCTGGACGTAGGCCTCCCCAAACAATAATGTTTACCTCTATTTAACTACTTTTAAGTTTTATAAAAAGTACCTTAAGTAAGTTTTACAAAAGGACTGTCAAATCCGCACGACTTGGATTTCGTATTCATACATACTGAACCATACAAGATATCGAAACGAACTGGGCCAAACTATGTCAAATTTTTAGGGGACCACATGGCAGCTATTCCGCGTCGAACAAAAAAAGAATCACGTAAATCGAATCATAAATCTCAGAGTAATCGGTTTACATATGGAACAGAGTGAAAATTATTTCCATGAAAAATGTTCATAAAATGAAAACTAGTGGGCCAAATTATGTCAAATTTTTAGGGGACCACATGGCAGCTATTCCGCGTCGAACAAAAAAGAATCACGTATATCGAATCATAAATCTCAGAGTAATCGGTGTACATATGGAACGGAGTGAAAATTATTTCCATGAAAAATGTTCATAAAATGAAAACTACTGGGCCAAACTATGTAAAATTTTTAGGGGACCAATAGGAAGCTATTCCGCGTCGAAAAAAAATTATCACGTAAAACGGATCATAAATCACGGAGTAATCGGCGAACATACATAAAAAAAGCAAAAAAAAAGATCCCGACGAATTGAGAACCTCCTACTTTTTTCAAAGTCGGTTAAAAAGTAGGAAAGCGGGCCGTGGGCATCGAAGCGAATGCTCCGAACTCAATCGGGATTTAACGCTCGAGAACGCTTAGAGAACATACAGGCCGTCGATATCGAAAGATAGTGTTTAAGATTTAAACATAAATTGAGAACTAAGTCCCATATTCCTTTCGTAATCCCAACTTACACTTAACCATCGTTCATAGTTGGCTTTGGAAGCCATCAATAAATATCAAATTTCACAAAAAGAATTCACGTCTCGTCAAATCAGTCTAGAGGTCTTGAGGGTTATCCTTCTATAATACGAATGAAAGGCAATGAGCAAAACAAGGCATTAATAGCCTAAACACCTCAACACCTGAAAGGGTTATCCTTTTAATTTTGCATTAGCGCAGATCTGTCTAGGCCTTATAAACCTTTTCAAAGCTTCAGATTACCACTTATTGTTGTTCTGTTTACGTCAATTTGTTATTCAACATTGGTTTAGTGTAATTTGGTTCTTATGTTTCATTAAGCTGATGTTAGGCTGTTCATTTGTGTATTTCAATTTAGATTATCGATCGAAAGTGATCCATTAAGCTGATATTAGGGTATTCATTTGTGTCTTTCGATTTAGATGTATCGATCGAAAGTGATCCATGTATATTTTGTTTAAGATTAAACAAATTATACATGGCTCACTTAGAGATAAATTTTAGAATGAAATTTTGGTTAAACTGTGTATTTAGATGATTAATTTAATACATTTTTTACTTTATGATTTAGCTTTAGGTGTTACTTAGGGTGACTAATGGGCTGTTCCATATCTTACAACCGTTCATTCGCCTTACTAAAAATTTAATATAAGGTCCATGTCAAAATTCAACCGATGCTAGGGCAAGTGAATGAATAGTAAGATATAGGAACCGGTCATAAGAAAACATTTAAATTACATTAGATAGTGTAATAAAGGAGCGGCCAGTCAAATCAACTGAGACACTTTTTATTAACTTACGTAACGTCACAGCCTCTTAGATGTTGTACTAACGTATCTTCTACTTATATAACGTTATAAGTAGGTGCACGTAAAGGGAGTCAAATAACGCATTAATGATTGTTTAAAAGTAATTAAAATGATTTATTTTTTACTACCCGTTCGCAGAAGGTTAGCAAATAGCCTCATGGTGTCACGCGTCGATGGTCAGTAGTGTTGACAAAAAAGGTTACATAAATAGTTGTTGCAATAAATTTATATACGTATATACAATAATAGTAATACAATACAATAATAGTAAGTAGTCATCGGCAAACCTGCGCGCGACTATAATACCTGTTATTTTATTTGTAAAATATCAGAATGTATTGTAACACGTCTCCGCATCCCTGTTGATAGCAAAAATTGTGTGTGTTATCCAAAAATTATAATATGGAAAAACAGTGTGTCGTTTGATTTAAAAAGTTTTAAATAGAAATAAAAAATTAAGTCTTTCTCTATCTAATAGAAGAGAGGATACAAATCTTTAGGCTCGTGACAGTGTTTCTTTAAAAGCTTCAACTCGTTTTGTTTTGCAATATCGCGTCTTCTTTAGGCTGATCGTTTAAATTACTAAACAAATATTGTTAAACTAGGTGTCCCGGCAGACGTCGTCCTGCCCGGAAAAGCTTCAATCGATATGCCGACAGCAGCGCCACCTACCGGGCCCAACTGTGAACCAACTCAGAAACCTTCTCTGGCTCATGCACAACAACATTGCTAAAGATCATCAAATGATCAAATGTATAGTTTACGATTCTATAAAAGACATACAGACAAACATTCATTTTTGTATATAAAGAAGAAGAAGATAAGGATTCTCTTACAAAGTTGCTTAATTTACTGTATATGAATATAATTATATTAAGGTGGTGTCAAAAAGATATAAACAAATATCTTTTAAGATAACATCTGACCTCTAACGCATGCGACGAAATATTTCATGAGCGTCTGTAGATGAAGACACTTATATGTATAGATTGGCTTGGATAACAAGCCTATTTTCTCTTAGACGAGGTCACGTAAATAGATGATTTATAAAGTAGAAGTGAGGTAATAAAAGAAAATGTCACAATTTACTCTTACAGCCTTTTTTTTTTTTTTGAGGCGAGGGAAAATGCTGACCGATTTACGCACTCTCTGGGCCGTCACTAGGAAACGGCACGCATCCATCGGGGGCGATAACGCTAGCAATAGTATGCTTTGTTTGCGCTCCGTCCGCGATGGCGTGACACAGAGGAGTGTGGAGACTCCGAGCGATGCTACACGAGCGAGCAACCTCAATACCCACTAAAAACCCCCTCCTCCTTGTCGACCCTGCGCTTTTGTTTGTGATGGAAAGACTGAGATATAGAACATAGTTACGCAACAGTCGATCCAGCGCAATAAAGTGCCTGGAGTGTGCCCTGGGAGAACACACCCCACTTCGAAACGGGGGCAGATGAATCCCTAGCGTTTGTACTCTTACAGCCTTAACGCAACATTCGCCCTCTTTTAAACGTCGCCGTTTACGATTTGTGTAATACCTAGGTACTGTGAAGTATTGTGGAATTTATTTACAACGCCCTCGGTTGTAACATCTTTTTGACTATAGCATCTTCGGATGTGTAAGTTGTAGAAATGGAAAATATTCTAATCATATGCTGGTAACATTGTAGCTCCATGAATGTCTTTGTGGTCGCGATGCGCTGTCTAGCATTATTGCGTAATAATACGTTTAACTAGGATATTCATAAACAACTTACAACAGTCACATTAATATAAATGGGCGGCCTTATTGCTTTATAGCGATTTCTTCCAGACAACCCGGGCTATGGATTTTATGATTTTTTACGTACCTACTTGTACTCTTAAAGCCATAAAGCAGACAATAATCTCACGAGCCAGAGTGTAGGTGTTAGGGTTGCTAGATGTAAAACTGAATTGTCCTGACTTTTGGAGAATTTTATTAGTAGCACGCGCCATTTAGTAAAAAGTATTATGTATTTTAGTGTTTGTTTTTATTTTACTCTCAGAGAGAAAATGGTTTTATTAATAAATTAAAATAATAAAACTACGTTTTAACGGTTTTAAGCGCGGTAATTTATTTGTTTTTGGTTTATCCGACGTTTCGGCCGCCACCTGTTTGGGATCCGATCATCAAAACTATTAAGACCCAAATCCAGCAAAAACCAACTGCCAGACCTCAAGACACTGTGAGCTCTTTCTGCGTGCAACGGAACACAAACCAACTTGACTGATAATTTATTTTATTTTTTCCTTCCACCCATTTTAATATTATAAAAAAATATTTAGAACTAGCCATGTTTGCTGAAGAGTTTCTTGCACCACTTCTTGTCTTCAAGCCACAACATGTTGTGAAGCGGTGGTAAATTAGATTAGGCTCCCATAGAGTAAATAATAAACAAAATTAAAACTAAATAATTAAAATGAACATTATGGCGGTAGGCTAAATAAAACTTTAACAATACTCGTTGGACAAATGTCACCTTTGTCGTCTGTGACCACGACCACTGAAAAGCGGCCGAAACGTCGGATAAACCAAAAACAAATAAATTACCGCGCTTAAAACCGTTAAAACGTAGTTTTATTATGTATACAAGTCGCGAAAACTTAAGAAAATACTAAATTAAAATACTAAATAATATAAAAAATCGACGTTTGTGTTGTTTCATAATTTTTAGGACCAATTTTTATGAAACTTGAATTAGATATAGATCGGAAATAAACATTTATCGGTGAGAACGTCATAATTACTATATGAAGCCGACAAAGAAAAGTCATAGGAAACTTATCAATAGCTATTTTTTAATGTATTTTTGGATGTTATCAAAATTCGAATTCAATCTTAATAAATGCCTGAAATTTTAAATAAAACTAACGCCTGGCAACCCAGCGGTTACGATGTGCCTTATCTATTTATGTTTATGAGGCAACCATTTTGTTAACAAAATTAAGATCATGAAAACGCATTGCGTCAGTTTATGTAACAGTGCGACGAGCTCAGAATTATTTAATAAAACGGCGTTTGACCGCAACATGTCACATCGTCATGCCTTTTACGGAGGGCAGTCCTTCGTGCACGTGTTTGACCGAGTTTTTTTTTTAAATTGTTACACAACATATACGCCCTTACGAGCTGTACTTGTCATAAGTAATTTGAAATTCGAATCATCACCATCGTTTTGTTGTTGCTTCCTAATCAACGAACTGCCTTTGGAGTTTTTGGCGGGAACTGGAATGAAACGTAGTGCTGTGCAGTTTTATTTCCTAAAAATGCATAAAATTACTTTAAAATTAACAGTAGTTGTAGGAAATTGATAGATTTTGCATAGTATGTGTTTTTATGAGAAATGTGAACTGTATAATCAAATGTGAATTTTCGTGTTTTCACAAGAACTCTGTTGAATGGCGTCAGTTGCAGCCTACAATTCAACTGCGCTAGCTACCTATGCGAAGACTTAAACAACTTAAAAACTTTAACAGAATTGGCTGTCTGGACTAAGATTCCCTTGCCTGCTTTTATGGCGAATTCTACTGCTACTCAACGAACTGCCACAAAATAAGAACAGTTTATTTACATAGAACTAATGTTTTGTTTCTCTGTTTGTACGGGCTAATCTCCGAAACGACTGGACCTATTTAAATGAAATTTTGTATATTGGTAGCTTATATCCCTGGTCAACATATAGGATACTTTCGATCCCGAAAAGTAGAAAGAGTTCCCGTGGGATAGTTAAAAACTTTTACCTGCGGACAGAAGATAGTAAGTTAATAAATTCAATAAATAATTAATACATTTATTATTGTTGGGAAATTTGTATGTATTCTTTGTACGTTTCGTGATCTTTTGGCGACTTCAATTATTTATTTATTATTATATACTTCAATTATTATAATATTAATCTCGTCTTGGTCTTCCATGACATACAAATAATTATAATAATCCCTGATATTTTTTTGAGCCAATTCGCAACAGATTTCAATGTTGACGAACGAAAATTCTGAAAACAATTTTCATTTGAATGGTGACATTAATTCTTCACAGACAGATTTAATTTTGATTTATTAATTGGTATGGATTGCTTAAAATTGTTTTAAAGCATAAATATACACCGGCCGCTCTGTGAATATCAATTTGTTTGTTTTAAATCTTACTTGATTGAACGACACCCTCACTCCTCACAACCCCGTCCCTAGCTTCATCGATATTTATGAATAGAGATGGGACACCTACGCTATTATTTATAAAGACTTGGTCTAAATATGGTTCACCTTTGTAGAAACAAGTGTAATCTCTGATACTTGAAATGAAAACTCTTTATTGTTCACCATAACTTAAACTTAGACATTAACGGCCTTACTTATAATAATCTCGTTAAGAAACGATTAGGCATCTCTTAAGCAAGAGACTCAGAATCAGACCCTAATCAATGAATATATTTTTCTTCACTTATAAACGTGTATTACCCGTTGATTACCTAAGAGGAGCACAGATAAACGAAATTTGAATGATTAACGTAGATTGTACCCAAAATATTCGACTAAAGAGGAGTTTATGGGTAAGATTTTCACTAATCAGTTGCTGAGCAGTATCTTTAAATTTAAGAAACGATTATAAATAAGGTCCTATAGATACATCTTTGCGATAAAAAATTGCAAAGGTGGTTTTAGTGAAACATCCTTCTGTTGCAGTATCACCTTTGCACTCCAAAGACATACATACAATTTTTTCTTTTTAAATAATTTCTTCTTTTATACGTAAATGTAAAACTAACTTGTGGATATTTGATGGTTCCCCCTTTAAATCCTTGGGAATGAACCGTTTTTATGGATTTCGATGTGTATAGGTAGGTATTTACGTCTACAATCTGTGAAGAAGTCAATGTTAAAAATTTATGATTGCCTCGGCTAATTTGAAGGTGTTGAATGTAAATGTCTAGTATGGCATATGAAAGGAAGTAAAAAATAAGAAAAGATAGATAATGTATAAAAAAGAAATAGAAGAATAGAAATAGGTACTACAATTAGGTTCACAAAACTATAATTGTTTCACAAGACGCATAGTAGGGATTGCAGATACTTAGAGTTTTTGTGTCGACGAGGTTTGCAGTTCAACATTATGCTGTGCCGAATTTTTAGTGCCAATCTTCAGAAACTTATACCATTAATCATACTCGTAGTATGGTTAGTTGACACATCATCATTATATTAAAACGTGGAGCAAAAACTTTTACCCTTTTTTAAGAAAATTGCGCGGACAGAGGAGTATGAAATTTCGCACACTTATAGTTTATAAAAAGAAGGGCAGAATGCTAATATTTTTTAAATTATGAATAAAAATATTCATTAAATCAATTAAATATTAAAAGTGAAACTTCAACGGACAAGTGGAAAAACGAATGGTAACGGATCTTCAACTAACAAGTGACAAAATGAAACTTTTAACTTGAAGTGTTACGGGCAGATTGTTAATGTTCTTGTCCAATTTGAAAATCTGCCCGTAAAACTACTACGTGTCCGAAGCACACATTTCGATTTTTCGTAGGTTTATTGCAAATTATGATTTGATTACGTTAGGTACATTTTAATGAATGCATTTTTTATTTAAACATATTTTATTTTATCAGTCAAAGAAACTGAATTCGATCCGGAACCAAAAAACGCGTCCATAGTCTGCTCTAAAATTATGCCGCTCCTCCACGCGGCCGTAACGCTTCTCCGTGACTGAAAAATCCTAAGAGATAGTATAGAAGTTTCACTCCAAAAATGCGTACTTTATTTTCTAGAAATCGGCTATTTTTGACATCAAATAATGATTCACTGCGAGCGCAAATGCGGCGCTTCACGCCTATTTAGCTGGAGGTGGGTCGGGGAGAGCGGATAGCGAGCCGCTTTCCGCGGCGCGTGGTGGCGTGGCCCCGGCGACGCGATGCCGAGGTGGCGGCGCGGCGCGGGCGGCCCGCCGTGCCGTAGGTCGGGCACAGTGTCGACGCCCGACCAATGTCACCCTGCGCAGATATTCGGCTGCGCCCCCCCCCCGTCCCGCCCCTCCCGTGCCTCGTTGAGCCGAAACTGTTCTGCATCATTTCCGAACGGCTATATGGCCTTTGGTTTTGGGTTTCTTTTAGGGCTGTTTCGTTATCAGTGATTTGGAATGTATCAAAGATTTCTTTGCAAGATTTTTTAGATTGCCGATTTTGGTGACATTAAAAAATCTGAAGAACTTGTTAACTGTTTTAGTAGAAGCGGAATATTTTGTGTTCTTTAGCAAGATGCGTTCGCATCAAGAAGGCCACATTCAACAACCGTGTTCTTTATCTTGTAAATTGTTTTAAACTACATAAAGCTGTGTTGGTCAGTTTTGCGAACCTATCTCTAAAAAAAGGATGCGAGCCAATGTTATTTGGATAATAATAATAATAATAATATTTATTGACACCATGATGATATCTGTATTTTAATTACTGAGCCACTGTGACTTTCATAATAATTTATTTTATACTTCACCAATTTGCAACTAGAAAGGACGCACTAAATGCACTTCACGATGCTAATGAAGGTAAAAATAAAATTAGTTGATTTTAAAACCATTGTAGATACCTAATTAACTTACTAATTAGTAGATTTTATGAAGTGTTGTATTAACATTGGATTCGTTTCAATAGTTTTGTTTTCAGAAAAATATTATGGACAAGAAATATAAAAATGTCTTTTAAAAGTTATAAAGCTGTTTACTCATCGATTTCTTAACGTTGTACTTCTGCATCATTTGCAGTAAGGGTTTTGGCATAATTACTCTATTCGCCATGTGTTCAAGCCCTATTTCTTTGTGTTCAACAGGTTATGAACTGAGCCACTGAGCTACCCATTAATTTATTTAGATAAATAACCTTAACAACAGTCGTAATTGTTGATAAAAAAAACAAGCTCATTTAAAATTAGCACCCGAAATCATTCAATGACAACTTCCGAAACGTGACAATCAATCGGCCGCCTAAATTCCTCTCCGTTGTGGTAGGTCAGTAATGTTGTGGTGTTGACTGTTATATAAGTGCGCCACGAGGCGTCAGCAGGTGCTTTGCGAAATCCACAATCGTCCGCGTGATATTGGGCGATGTCGGTCGTCGACCCCTCGCTATCTGCGTTATTTAGCCCGGCCTCAATGTCGGCGCAATGTCGAATCGCGCGAGTTCATAGCCCGACGCGGCGACGCGATACGTTCCTTCAAACTTTGTTGTTCGACCGAATTTTTATACCTACATACACATGTACACGAAATGCGAGCCGATTCGATGTTTGAAATGTTACACATCATAAACGAATCGGTAATAACATTGATACCGGCAGTGAGTCGCTTTTAAAAAGGTAGGTTAGGGTTATAACTGAAAAATCTATTATTTGAAATTTTAACGGAGAATTCAAATATTCGTTTGACATCTTATGGTTCTTGAACGTGCCCAAAGAGCGCTATTAAAGTGTATGACTTTTAAGCCTAGATTATATTTTACAGACTCTATATTATCAATGTAAAGTTTTGAATGTCCGCAAACTATTCATACGTGCAATAATTCTGAAACAACACAATCTTTAAACGAAAAATGCATTGGAAGAATTGGAAACGAAACGCAGGCAAGACTTGGTCTTCAGACAATCTAAATGTCGTACTAGCTTCGGTACTAAATCCGTAAGATTCCTAGGTCCAAAATTGTATAACAGTATCAACAGTAAATTAACCTTGGTTACCATGACTCACTATAAATTTAGAAAAGGCCTAACTCATTATTTAAATTCCTTATTATTTAAAGAAGCTGAAGAACTTTTACATTCTCTTAGATAATAATATTTTGCTAACATATTGAAAACATTACTTTTATCACCTACACGCTACTATAATCCCTTTCAAATACACAAGCACGCACGAGCCCTTATAGATATACGAACGTACACACGCACACACACTCGCACGCACACATGCACATGCACTCATGCACACACACACTCACAAAACTAATTGTTAATATTACTGTTTGCGATTAACGCAACTACTTCATTCCATAAAACCTCATTACATCAACACATTACCTATATTATTAAAAATCACTCATGTCACTCGCCCTACATACGTCTAACCATCAACAACAAATATTAATTGTATAAAATCTAAAACCAAATAAAACTTGTGAAAAACATTAAATATATATCTAAAATCGCAACAGACATTTCAATTAAATATATCAACAAAACAATTACCATAACTTTTAACTAACTTTTAACCGTTAATCTAGTATTAGAATATATTATTATTATGTACATCTTTAAGGCACAAAGACATTGCAGCTATATACTACATGTATACTGAGGAGCATATGACCGAAGCGAATTCAACTGTAGCCCGTCACACAGGCTCTAAAGAGACCTAGCGCGGGAATCAGTTTCTTTTGGGACGCCTCCTGTTTTAAATGTTCTTTATATTTTAATATTATTGTATGAACCCTGTATTGTTTACAAGACAATAAATTTTCATTCCATTTTTTTACATTGTACGCCTGACGTTAAAGGGCCATAATAATTAGAACAAGAACAAATACTCTTATTGTACACCGACATAATAATAGTAATACTTTGATGTCTTAAGATTATACATTAGGTAGAGCTATGGGCGATCTTATTGCTTAAAGCAATCTCTTCCAGGCAACCTTTGGATGGAATAGATCTTTAAAAAAAATATTGGTAAAGTTATTTATTGCAATCTTGGATATCACTTAGAGAGCTTTGATGATGATGAACTTGAGAAACAATTAATAATATAGACATAATCGAAAATTTGTCTTCTTTGTCTCTTAAAACGATTTTCAAGCAATATTTAAAATTTAGACTTGAATTTGCCGAATCACGTGGATATACACAAACAAGAAAACATAATTATTGTAAACATAACTATAATACAAAATAACATAACATATTGACTGTTATAATTATCTGACTATGGGACTGTGGAGCGTCCACAGTCCCATAGTCAAATAATATTTTTTTATGTATGGTATTTTGTATTGAAATTTTGAAATTTATTATGATAATATTATAAATAATGCAAATCTGCAGGCCAATCTGGTAAAACGTGTTATTAAATATAATCATTGTAACACCCTTTGAACCATGTTTTTTCCAGTAAATAAATTTGAATTTGAATTTTCAAAAATTAATTCTAATTTCACGTCTCGAGTGCAACAGTACGTTTTAAATACAGTTTTAAGTAATTAAAAAGAAGGAAAATCTTACAAATCATTAGATAATAGATATTTAATATCGAGTTTTCAGAACTCGTTCCGGATTCTATGAAAAACCGTTATTTATTTCTTCATCTCCATTAGGGATGATTAATTTTTACATTCATTCTATCTACATACATGCGGTGCTTCGTCACAGTGTATAATTATGTACCATTTTACAAAATATGGATTCGAGAAGCCTTTGGTAATATTGTTATTGATTTTGAAAATAGAACGTTATGCGTGGGGTTCAAACATAAGACAAACAAGGCTACCTATGGTACTTCATTTGTATGTTTAGCATTCGCAGTCGGTCTCTGGGCTTGGGTCGCCGCGACCTCGTTGGCGCGGAAACCGTGCGCTGGTCAAGGCCGCTGTCTAGACGCACCCCTGCCTCCCCCAACCGCCGTGTTGAACCCCTCCCACCTCGCCGCTCGTCTGTACCTCCTACTTGTTTCTGCGCCTCCACGCTCGAATTTGCCTGGGCCGAGCGCTAGGCTCGATGACGGACCATGACCTAGCCCAACATCATCTATATTGCACACTCGCATACGATACATTGCGGTACGTTTATTGCGTAGGTTTTCAATTACAGTAAAGTCTGTGTCTTACGTGATGTATACATAGAATATAATAAATCATTTTTACAGTAGTAGTCGGGGTAGAAATCTTACTATTAAAACAGGAGCGGACGGTCAAATACACTAATGGCCAGTTCCAATATCTTACTATTAATTCACTTGCCTTACAATCGGTTGAATTTTGATGTCTATAAGATATATGTAGGAACCGGACATAAGATACTTTTTTTTAAATTTGCAGAACGTTACGGCGTAATAGATTTTGTACTAGCGTACCTACTACTTATTACGTCATAAGTAGGTACAATTAAAAGGTGTCAAATGTCACATTGTTATTCCTAAAGCAAGTGAAATCTATAACATTATAAAATTACAAACATGCCGTGTCTGTACATTGAAGCTATTAAAAAAAACAACTGGAATAGACTATGTAACTATGGAGAGAACAATATTTTTTTTTTAGATTTCGTTTTTTCTGGATTCACTTAAAAACTACTGTGCCGATTTCGATGCGGTTTTTGCTGATCTCTACCTAATTTTTAGACCTTCAGGTTTAGATAGATTTACATGTTCGGATGCATAAAAATTAGCTTATTCCAACACAGTATGGTAACCGCTTTCCATCAAGTGGGCCGTCTGCCTGTCTGCTGAACTCCTATAATATAGTGTACACGACTCCCTGTGGCACGAATAAACCCATGAGGTTTCTGTGCCACAGTTCAAATGTGAATGTAATGTATATGAATGTAAGCATATTGGATAATAAATTTTAAAAAAACAGTATCCACTAAAACGACAGCTTACATTATTTTTTAAATGCTGAGACATTTTGTGTCCCGGGAATCCCGTAGGAATTTCAAGTCAAGCATGGACGAATTCGCAGGTATATGCTAGTTATTTATGTTATGATGTTCTTAAAGTTAGATAGTAACGTTATTCATATTGAGTTAGAGTAAGTTTGAAGGCTTCCTTATAGTTCGTAAAGCATTCTTTAAGTTTACTCTAACTGAATATGAATAACACTTTAACGCCTGTTCTTTTATACGTAAAAATGTTATCCGCATCCCTATTAAAATGTTCGAAAATTCACATATATTTAGGTTTAGAGGGCTAAGTCTTAGCCGACCGAACTCACTGTGACGCAGAGGCTCCGGGTTCGATTCCTGGCATGGTAAATTTCGGAAACGAACTTTCTGCAATTTACTATGGTCTGGGTGTTTGGAATCGGCCCCAGGGTGGTTCGTTGTATTTTACCTATAACACAAGCGTAACTTGCTTAATTTGGGCATATACATTGTGTGTTTGTCTGCCGATCATTTTTTTTTATTTGTATGAAGTTTATATCAAATTTTAATGTTGAGTAGTTAGACAAGTGAATACATAGCAGATATAGGAATCGGCTGGTAATGCGTAGTGAACTTATAACATTTCTAACAAATGTGATATATTTTGGCTATATGCCAGAGTCTGGTCAGCAATAACGAGTTTTTTGTTTGTGGTTTGCACGTTCTAAAGTTATCAATCCAAGGCTATTTCACTCTGATCGCTTGTTCAATAAATAATATTACATGATTATTATCTGGTCCTTTCCTAATAATTTCTATATGAGTGAGCAGCTGGATTTCTTTTAATAGTTTATTACATAGTCGCCTGGTTTGTCTGTATATCCGGTAACATTTCCTAAACTACGCAACGGATTTTTAAACGGTTTTCACCTCTCTTTTCTTTCACCATATCCCAATAATTTGGGGTCGGCACAATATGTCTTTTCCTTCCACACTCCTCTATTCTGACATACATCTTCTGTCACACCACATATCATCATATCATCCTTCGCACAATCCATCCATCTTTTTTGGTCTACCTTTACATTTTTATCTTGTAGTTTAACATTCTTTTTGTCACGTGACTTTCATCCCTCCTCATTATATGCCCATACCAACTTAATCTTGTTCCCCTCAATTTTTCAGTAACAGGTGCAACTTTCAAAGGTCCCCTTATGTACTCATTTCTCACCCTATCCATTCTTGTAACACCACACATCCATCTCAACGTTCTCATCTCAGCTGAGTGGAGTCATTTGTGGTTTATCACTTTAGTGGCCATGGATGGTTTTCACCATGAGTCACAATGTTATTACACGTATACAAAAAGACGACAGACACAATACAGCTGGGGTGTTTTTGGTGGAAATTGAAAGGAGATGTGCTGTGTAGTATTATTTTCTAAGAATGTGTAAAATTACTCTAAAATGAACAGCACTTGTAGGATATTGATAGTTTTTGAGTAGTAATTATGTTTTTGTGAGAAATGTGAACTGTATAGACAAATGTGGCCTTTCGAGTTGTCACAACAACTCCCTTGAATGGGGTCAATTGATAACCTATAGTTCAGTTGAGCTATTATACATAGGCTTATGAAGATGAAGAAACTATATTGTAATCTGAATTGAAATCTACATTGGGGTAGGCAGAGAAGCCTTTACTCCACTTGCTACGATCCTGACAAATATTTTTCGCCTCGTCAATTTTCATTAATCTCTTCATACGTACATGTTTCTTTAAAGTGACTTTTACCTGACCATTCTTCAATTTGATCATTACGGGTACGTCGTGGTTTACTGGCCAATGCCAGTGTATATGGTAGAGTCAATTCTCTACCATATACACTGCAGTCACACACTTGTTTTGTGATTCTGCTTTCATTCGTTCTTTCTACATGCCCATGCCTACAGTTTAAAAAAAAAATGCAGGAGCTCAGCAAGCAGTTACCATCGCCTATCGACATTTGCAACACTAAAGTTGCTACAAATGCGCTGCTGCTCTCTTAAGGGAGACTGGAACCTGGTCACTAATGCCGGAACACAACTCAAGGTTGTTGTGACATACTTTACACCAGGGGTGATAGCCATCCAGTCGGGCAAATACCCTACCATCTGACTGTGGTTCGTTTTGTCGCCTCTTACGTCCGGCCGGAGGAAATTGTATTCTTTCTCCGTTCCTGCACGGATAGCTTAACAAGTTAACCGTAATTGTCTAGGAGATATTGTTTTCTTATTACTTAACCTGTCTTAAGAGCGTTAATGTTCTTAGTCAGATCCTTTAAATTCCAAAATTATGTCTAGGTAAGTAATAATAACTGTCATGACTAAGCCGTCGCAGACAAAAACTTGCCATACAGTCATTTAGTTGGCAAGAATAATGGTTATTTCTCTGTTTTATTAACTTTTAGAGACAGACATACCGTCCGCCATTAATATTATTTGAATAAATGTTTTATCTGATATTAATTTTACGTGAAATTTGAGGAGCGCTGCTTGAAATCTTAGATGTTGATACTTTTTCAAGTTCATAAAGAAGAAGGAATGTTAAGACGAAATATTATGAAGAGAAAAAAGAATGTCGGAATATGGGCTCTGCTCTGAAATAGGGAAACGCTCAGGCTGGTCTCAGTCAGCAGCTGGATAAAAATATTCATCATTTGCCTATTTGCTCTGATAATCAAGTTTGTTTTCTATAAGAAAAAACAGAAAGGTCTCAAACATTTTAGATTATGTACAGTCGCGGTATGAAAATGTGCCAGTTTTCAAATTGATTCATTTAACGTTCCGCGAGAACATGTTACCTTTTCAAACTAAGTTACGAGCAAATTTTGTCCATATAAAATTATGTTTAACAATAAAGTTTTAAATAACAGATTGTATGATTTTGTATCTTGTCTAAGAAGATTGTTTAGACATTTAAAACCTTTCTCTTGGTTTTTTTAGATTTCTTGTCTGCTTGTTTGGGATTCACGTAAGAACTGCTATGCCTATTTCGATGCTGTTATCGCATTGTTATTTTCCGAGTTATTTTGGACTGCATTGACTGAATTTTCACAGCAATTATGAATTAATGTTCCTACTCAGAAGTAACTGGAGGAGTCGTGACTGAATAGTTTTGATATAGGCATTTTGATAGGAAGAGGCTAGTTTGTTAACCAGATCATTATTTTAATTTAAAAATATATGTTACAGTTATTAAGTAGCATAGTTTTTCTTGTCGTTTCTTTTTAAAGTTAATAATTAATTTTGTTATGTACCCTCTTACTCGTGTTTCTAAACGACATAATCGACCATTTCCTTAATGGAATAATAATGTTATATTTTGATTTATTCTCTGATTAGCGCCTATTTTGTATAGAGTAGTTCTCTATAATTTGCCTCCATTTTATATAACAATATTTCTCAATAATATGATGTGGTAATCATGTAGATTATAATTCAAAATCCCTCAATTGTATATAGACGGTATTCATTCACTACATGTTATTTTCACGTTGGCAAACGCGATGGATTTATGCTGTGTTCGGTTTATTTTATTACATGTAAAACTTTAAGTATATTATTTTATATAATATCTTGTATAAAATATTATCTAGAATTTCCAAACAATAATAATATATTAATTTTTTTTTATTCATAACCCTTTAATAAAAATAGTTTATCAATGACTTCAATCCACTATCGGTTGTGCCAATTTGCTAAGTTTGTTAGATTGTGAAATTGTTGGAGGAATGGCGAGGTGTTCTAAAAATGCTTGTAGAGTGCGCAGAGTCAGTGTATGTAATATGTCAAAACCGTAAGGTTCTCGAATTATAAATATGTGACAAGTTGCTGTTCTGTTATTACCATAAACCCTTCTAAATCCTTGCAAGTATACATATGTAAGTTATTGTATGTTTTGAAGTTATACTTTAGGCGCGTTAGGGAAAAATGATGAGAGTAAATTTTTACGATGCGCGCGCACACCGTCACACGAAAAACCTACACCATGAAGTTAGCTATAGTCAACCGACAACCTGAAGTTAGCTATAGTCAACATTTTAGTTTTGAAGTTATACTTTTACGATGCGCGAGCACACTGTCACTAAAAACCGACACCCTGAAGTTAGCTATATTCAACCGACACCTTGAAGTTAGCTATAGTCAACATTTTAGTTTTTCTATTGTTAGTGTCGTTTTTCTACAAACGTAGAATAAGGCAGAAGATAAAATTTTGGAAAAGATTTTTATCTTGATACGCCAAAGAAGTATAACTTCTAACGCGTGTACATAAGTACACACACACACACACACACACACACACAATTTATTTATTAATCCTATTATAGTATAGCCTACCCCCTAGTGGCAGAATGCAGTGTTTTATTTAATATGTGCATGCGCAATGTCTCGCTGTAGCCGGTGCTCAAGGCCACCAACGTATCTGAGGTACGGCTTGCGTCATCCGTATAATTTTAACAACTAACAATGCATATGATATATTGATATGATGGTTTGAGTTTTTAATCTATATTTAGAAGAAAAATTGCCGATACAGACGATATCATAATAAAATCAAGGTTTCTTATTGTTAAATCGATTTCATGCCCTATATTCATTTGAACCAGACCAAGGTTCCTAAAGAAGCTTTCAAACTTACTCTAACTCAATATGAATAAGTGAAGTCGCTGAGTAGCTTAGTGGTTAATGCACTCGCATTCTAAACTGAAATTGCGTTCGAATCCTGACCGGAAGATCATATATACATAGTCGAGGTGGCTAAGGGGGAACTCCATACACTTCTCATTATTTCCATATTTGAATAGTTTTGACGACGACAAAACGGGCAGTGAAGTTAAGACCCCATAAAATTCTGTCTTCGAATCCTGTGTATGAACTTACCCCATTGATGGTCTTGGCAACCTTGATTACACCTCACCTCACCATATTGTTGCAACTAGTACGTGCTGGCTGTGAAAGAAAACATCAGGATTAAACCTGAACATGGAAATAATCGATGGGTCAAAGCCGCCAAGGGGCCACCCACAAATTACGTCACACGAATTTTATAACTTTCTGACCCCTGACTACCCCGTCCTTGTCACAACTGGTTACATTTTTGAGACTTCAACAGATGGTACTTGCCAACCATCTTCTATTCTGAAATTTGGGTGTTTTTTGATTTCAATAGCCTCACGCATCATTCTAGATATGAAACGATTCTCTTTTGCTAGGATTTGTGATTTATCGAATCCGATGTAGTGGTTGGGTTTATCCAGCATGTGTTAAAACGTAGTTTTATTAAATTTTCTTTGTTGTGTGAGTTTATAATGTTCTAAGCCCGATTTTTCAATCGTCAGATAAAACTTATCAGTCGAATGAATTATAACCTGAGTGAATTCAAACGTGAAACCATTCAACTGTTCTACACATAAAACTGACATTTTTAATTTTTCATAGTTAAGTATTATACTTTATTCTACGAATAACTTTTATCTGGTTATATTTTCTTAAGTTTTCGCCACTTGTATACATAATAAAACTACGTTTTAACACGTAGTTTTATCTGGTTTTTAAAAAATCGGGCCTTAGTTTAAAAAATATTATATAACATATAAAAACAGGTTATTATATTTATAATTAAAATAAACTTAATAATTATACTCAATAAGAACTAGTGGCCCGGCGCGGATTCCCCCGCGCTCTGTCCCGCTTCCGTGGCATATAGCGTCATGTTATATAGCCTATACACTCTCTGTTAACGTAGCTTTCTAACAGTAAAAGAATGTTTAAAATCGGTTAGTAGATCCAGGTATTACCCCCTACAACGTCACAAACTTTACCTCTTTATTGAAAAATATAAGAAATTAAAACATTTTAAAATGTATTTCAGTGTGAAAACAACTTGCAATAAAACATTGTTTTTTTTCTGTTTATAACAAATTCAGAGCGGAAGTGCGCCACTTGAATGTGATTTCATAATGTTTGAAATAGACATGGCTACAACAAAGTTGCGCATGCGACGTATTCCTGACCTACCTCAACATAGCTACGTAGTGCTGTGTTTTTCCACTGCGTTACCGTGCTTATATTTGTAAATTGCCTAAATTGTGATATCAAGTTTGCGATATGATAAAAACGAGTTTATGCCCTGCCTAGTTTTGGTGATTGTTATACATGTTATTATCATCGGGTGACATGATCGCGCTGGGGGTTATCATAGCTGTTTATCAATATAAAAGTGCCCGCGACGTCGTCCGGGTGAAATTTGTTTTCAAAACCCCCCGATTTTGAAACATTCTACATTGGTAATAAAAATACGTTTTGACGGTTTTAAGTGCGGTGATTTATTTGATGTTTGTTATTCCGACGTTTCGGAGATCACGGAAGGCAAAGATGTCAAGTGTTAACGAGTATTGTATATATCTAGTCCTCCGAATGTTAAGCAGGTAGAAAAGGTCCCCCGTTTTCCCCGCCACCTATGAGGTAGAGTCCGTAGGCGCGTTTTTTTTACGTGGTATCCCCAGTAGGCCTACTCCACGGACATCTTGCTTATAAGGTAATCCTCGACATCATAATATTTTTAATCACTTATTAGCTAGCTACTCTAATCGACTTTTCTTCGATGGTCCAGGCTGTGGCTCAGAATCTAAATCAACGTCAAATGTGAAAGTTGGAACTTCATCTTCAAATTCATTTTCTCCCATTAACTTTGATATCTCCATAATGTTGCTGCATGTTTCGCCAGAACATACATAAAAAAACGCGCCTACGGACTCTACCTCTTCTACAACGAAAATTATTAATAAAAAAATGAAAAATAAACATTTTCTAATTTTTCCAACGGGGTTCTATTCTAAAGCCTTTCAAGAATTGCTCCAAGAAAGGAAAAAAATCTTAAATTTATAGTTTAACAATTATCACACTTGCAATGTTCATGTTCAAGCAAAAAAAATTATTAATGAACTATTGAATAACTAAATGAAAAATTGTTATAAAAAAAATTTCAAGCAGATTATTGTTCATTCATCTATTCAGTTAGTGCCTGAATTTTTTCAATTTTTTATTTTCATATTTAGTATATTTAAATAATATTTATTCATTAAAGGGCCGATGTGGGTGTGGCTTGCGTAAGCCAGAGTACCCGTTTTCGGCCGTATTTTCATCCCTCTGGGAAAATTATAAATATTGATCTTACAGTTTCGGGAGTCGAGACTTTTTTTAGGAAATTTCCTCCTCTTTTCGAATCTGAAAAATCTTTATTACTTTTTGAGATATTTGCAAAAAAACTAAACCCCCCTTTTTTTAGTTAATTGTTAATAACTTTTACAATTTTTGCAAGCGGAACTTCATTTTTTTCAAAAATCATCTACATGCCATTCCGAATCGAATGACACCTCATTTATAATTTTCGGAGACTGCTGAAAAAAGTTGGTCCAAAAGGCACTTGTTTACTAGTTTATTCTTTAATTTTAAATTTAGGGCAAAAAGTTATATAAACATATTTGTAGACAAAACAATTTGCTACAAATTATGACTTTACAATTTTTTTGTAAGACGCATAGTTTCCGAGATATCGCGAAAAAAGTGTTTTCACCCCTTTTTCCAAGACGGCGGCCGGGGGACAAGGGTGGCGACCCCACAAACTTGAGGTTAAGCTTCTATTGACCCCCCACACATGTCCCAAAAATAAAATTGCGTCCTCTAAAAAATGCAATATTCGGTCCTTAAATTGTAAGATTTCAATGAACTATTTATAATATTATAGATTTCTATGAAGAAATGTCAAAAGGCAAACCACGGGAAAGGTTTAATTTTTGAAAGAAGTTAAAGTAATATTTAGAACAGGGTATGCTATATGCTATTTAACTTGCAATGGATGTACATATCTATGTATGTATGTAAGTTCGGGTGGAATCTTACAAGTTAAATGTGACCAATTTTCCGGTTTCCGATTGAGCTGAAATTTTACAAGCATATGTATATCGCGTGACAATATATTAATATGGTACCACGGAGCTGATCTCATGCTGGAGTCGGATGGTGGCCATAGGAACTCCTGTACTAAAAAACCCGTCGTGTTTGGGCTCGTTTTACTTGTCTTGGCTAGAACTCTGCTGCTACACGATATCCAGGGTCTCTGGAAAAATCTTGTATTTAATAACCTTTTTAAAAAAGCTTATTATTATTCATATTAAACATTATAACTAAATGATGTAATAAAATGTGTTTCAATGCTAAGTACAGTTTCCACTAAAACTTTGTGCAATAACACTTGAACATATCTTGCATGTACACATAACCGGTGTACACAGATGCATGTTGTACAGAAATACCATTTGCTTCACGCATTTAATTAACTGTTTGAGTAAAATTAATATGCTCAATAGATTTAAAGGATTATTTGCCAATATTTTATATTTTAATTAAATTCAACTAGACAATCGATTTCTTCCCTCGAGACTTTAAAACTTCAAGAATTAAGGAACGTTGACAATAAACAAATAGGAAAATAGAAGTTTTTACAAGCTTTTATTTAACTTAAGTTAGTTCGGGTGGAATCTTGCAAGTTAAATTTGACCAACTTCCCGGTTTCCGATTGAGCTGAAATTTTGCACGCATATGTATATCGCGTGACAATGCAATAATATGGTACCATCGAGCTGATCTGGTGATGGAGTCGGAAGGCGGCCCTAGGTACTCCTGTACTAAACAAGATAGACTCGTCGTGTTTGGGCTCGTTTAACTTGTCTTGGCTAGCACTCTGCTACATAATATCCAGGATTCTCAAAAGCTTGTATTTAAAAACCCTTTTAAAAAAGCTTATTTATCTAAGGACATTGCCCAATTTGTTAGGAGAGTTGGGATTCATATACAATTGCACGAGCCATTGTGATTTTGTTATTATTTTATAGAATACTAGTGGTCCCGGCAGACGTCCCACCTTAAAAACCAAATTTAGAACCCGATTGCAGAGCCACCTACTGGATCCAATTGTGAATCTAAGCCATCTGAGGACCTACTCGAAGACGGGCAAGTGCCCTACCACCTGGCTATAGGTTGCTTAGTCGTATCTTACGACAGGCGATTCTTACGACTTCTTAATGGGCCCCAAGTCTCCTGTTACAATCACATTTGAATGGTTAATCTTTGTTGTCATAATGACACCATCATGGCTGATTTTGTGTAAAATAAATTGCCATTGTGACAGTAGTGACCGACCACTTTGACATCATCGATTGCAGACTTGAGGCCCTGTACATATAACCTTCAAAATAAATAACGATCATGTTTATAGTATGTATAATAAACAACTATTATATAATAAATTATAAAGTGCTCGTTATACTAAAGGCGAAAAATAAACAGTTTTAAATTCATCATTGTTTATAATAAACAAAAAAGCATACATACATAAGTCGTTATTAATCACAAGGATTTCCTTAAGTATGTTTACATCCTTTTATAACAAGCTTTGTAAAATACATTCGCTTATGCTAAAATTAAATCGCTCTTTTATAACTCCGCTTATTAATATTATCAAATCAGAAGTAATAAACACTTGGATGATGATAACAATTCCTTGCCCTCTGCTCCTGTTTTTGATATAACAATAATATTGTGTAAATTCGATTTCAAAACGGCACTGTTTATCATAACTAACTAACTCCGTTGGGTCAGCGACCCGAAGTGAGTCTTGGCCTCCGAAACGAGAGCACGCCACTATCCTCTGTCCTGCACAGTGTTATCCTAAGTGGGAAGACACTGGGACTGGGACTCTATCCTTTCAGCGATACTTGGAACGACCAACCGGGCGCCGACCGATTGGTCGCCCCACGTATAATACGGCCGGCGTAACTTGGCGAATGTGAACATAGGCTCTGCGAACTTTAGCGCATGTAAACTCGTGAAGAAAATACAAGACCAACTAGTACAAAGCAATGAAAAAATACAGGGATGAAGGGCGACCAATTGTATTCACTGACGAGTCGTATACCCACTCATCACACGAGTGTACATGCTCTAAAGTTCGCAGAGCCTATGTTCACATTTGCCAAGTTACGCCGGCCGTACTATATGTTTTCTTAACTCCCCGATCCTCCACCATCCGTTTTACATGACCGAGAAAGCGAAGGCGGTGAGATTTTGTCTCCCCAATGATGTTGGACTCGGTCATGAGGTCTTCTATTTCGGAGCTGGTTCGGACCCTCCAGCTGCCATCTTCTTTTATTGTTGGGTCCAAGATTTTATTCTATCATAACTTCATGTATTCAACACGACTCTGCAGCACGAATTAAACCCACAAGGTTTCTGTGCCACAGTCGAAAATGTTTTATCTATACTATGAATGTTTAGGGAAAAAATAAAGTGTAAAAAGGTTCCTATATTCTAGAATTTAGAACGTTATACCGTCTCACTATAAAGGTATGCAGTAGTTTACAGTTATTTTTGTGTGATAAAGAAGGACAAACAAGCAGACGCAGACGAACGACACGTCGCCTATAACACATCAGTCTTTCGCATTTTAGTGTTTGGCCCATCTTGAGACATTAGTTATTTAGACCAGTGCCAGTAATGTCCACCTCTCCGAAACACGCCGAAAATATTTAGGCCAAGAAATAAGCAAGACGATCATGCCCAAGGCGGGGTGCGCGCAACCCAGGAACCTAAGGGGCGCAAGCCAATTTACTTCAATAAAGAAGTCATAAAAAACATAATTTTTCAAAATCTGACTAACAACACTTCCTGTAAAATTTTATCCATACATGTAAACCTGGTAGTCTGAGAAAAATGACTATAACATAAAAAGACGAATATAGTAAAATTAAGATTATATAGGCTCCGAAGAAAATCGGGGGTAAACATGCGATTTAAAAAAAAAAAAACATAAAAAGACAGACTAATCGGACATACATGACGAATACGGGTTTTGTTGTTGCCAAATACCTACGAATCCTTAAAAATTACATTTAATAAGTTTGTGTTATTTTTGATATTTGATGGGCGGGCGCAAACTGATTTTCGCACCCCGGTGCCTAATATGCCTACCCGGACGGCCAGGCGGCCCTGGTGGTGTTTAACGCGTAGAGGCATTTCAGGCCCTACCATCAGCGAAGTGTTTCAGAAACACGTAGATACTGTTTCTGAACGTTGGTAGATGATGTCGAAGATAAATTATAAATATTATTTATCTAGCATAATTTCTGCTGAGATCTAAAAATATGTCGAATTCGTCCCACCAACGTCGTAATTTTTCTTTTCTCCAGACCAATACGATTACATAAAAGGTTAATTTGTTTACTTCAAGTGCGATGAAAGGGCTTTCAGTACAGTTATTAGGGACGCCCAATATAAAACATCAATTGGTATTTGAATAATAATTTGAAATAATGATACATAAATTATAGTATAATTTATTACATTGACAAAATATATTTATTGCATAATATTTTCTTAAATTTTCGCGACTTGTACACATAATAACACTACGTTTTAACGGTTTTAAGCGCGGTAATTCATTTACATATTTTTTTAAAAAATTTCGCGATTTGTACACATAATAAAACTACGTTCTAACGGTTTTAAGCGCGGTAATTTATTTACATAATATTTTCTTATGTTTTCGCGACTTGTATACATAATAAAACTACGTTTTATCGGTTTCTTATTTATTTATTACCATAAATAATTCCTCTTCTTGATCGTTTTTTTACACTTTGTCTGTCTGTATATCCGCTAATTCCTAAACCACGCAAATTATTTTGAAGCGGTTTTCACCATTATTTATAAAAAATTTCACTGAAGGTTATATATTTAAAAAACTTAGTGAAATATTGATGTAAGTAAAAAACAGCATTTCGCAATGGAGTCGCCGATGCGCGACTAGAATTAAATTTAATGAAAGATATATAAACTGCGTAAAATACAGCTTGCTGGTAAAATGAACCAGGGTCACAAACCATACTTTGATCCGCGGCGAAGCCAGAGAGAAAATTGTAGTTAGAATTTAAAATCGAGTAATTATTCATAGCAAATCATACATTTTATATGTAAGTAGTCGCAGCGGTCATATATTTTCTTATGATCTCTCTAAAAGGAGACTGCGCAATACTCTAGACCAGGGGTGGTAGCTATTCAAACAGTCAAATACCCTTCCACCTGGTTTTGGGTTGTTTGATCGCTTCCGACAGGCCGCCTAGCTGCAGGAAATTGTATTCTTTCTCCGTTTCTGCACGGATCAAAAGAAAAGATGTCCCGGGTTTGAGTCCCAGCAGGGTGAAGTTATTTACTCTGGTCTGGGTTTATTACACAACCATGACTCGTTGGATTGGGAATGTAAAGTTTATGTGTTTACCTGTCTATTTATTAATAGAAAATTGAATAGGAAAAATACTATAGTGGTCGTAACGTCTGCTCAATGTCTCATCCCACTTTTCTTGTCAAAATATAGCCTTAAATATGAGCTACATAGTATGCGAATGGCTCTTAAATTAATGCTCAATTGCCTTGGGGGCTATCCATAAATTATGTCACATGTGAGGGGGGGGGGGTGTCACTAAATTTACTGACGTCTCATTTCTAAATCTAATATATTTAAACTAATTGCATAACTGCTGTTTTAATTTAACAATTTCTAGATGTAAAATCAAATGACATGGTGGGAGATGATTTTAAGCAAAGAGCAGGAGCACTTTGGTTGAGAGCAGCAAGAAACAGATCTAAATGGAAATCTTTAGAAGACACCTATGTCGGACGATAAGTTGAAAAACAAAAGGTTGCCCGAAAATTAGGTCCATTATTTATTAATATTTAAAAAAAGGAATTGATATTTTTCTTCAATAATAAAGATTTTATTATTATTTAGGTGTAAAATTGCACAATAGGTGATGTCACACTAGGGAGGAGAGTCAGAGTTATGTCAAGATCGAGAGAGGGGTAAAAAATATCGTGAAAATCGTGTCACGTAATTTGTGAACGGCCCCTTAATACTGGTCAGGCAAAAGAATGGGTAGTAAAATTTAGAAATGCAGCTCTAGACGGAGTAATTATAATGGAAATTGTACCGCACCGACGCGCTCAAAAAAGTGTCGTGTGGGTTAGGTCTGAGTCTGCCTCAACAACGGCGACGTTGCGTAGTAGAGCCTAACTCCCCCCTCCCCACGACCCCCACTCCCCACACGCGCTAGTCGAAATGACGTTTTATCTACCGAAGGTGAGACCGCGGACGCACGGTCGTCGAACTCGCCGTTTTATTACGAATACCTACCTATTTGCGAGCACACAAATAGTGCGCAACTAAGGAATCGCGTGCTATGTTACTTATAATTTTCTCGAATGTATTTTTGTTGCTTTTGAATAATGCTCCCGCCTATTGAGGATTTATTCGTTCTTTGCATATAGGTGTTTTTGTTGATGCTGTCTGTATTATTTTGTTTCTAAATAACGCATTTTTGTTGGGTTTTTTTTCTGAGATTTCACGCTGTGCTTCTTTGAGATAACATCTAAATAGTTTTTCCAATTAGTTAAAGTTAATTCTGTATTAACTACAGCTTCATTAATTTAATAATGATAATATAATAATAAAAATTTATTGATACCAGATTACATAAATACATTTTGTCTTAAAATTGAAACTAGGCCAAGTCTGTTCCTTAGGTGTTAGTTTATAATAATTTATAATAGTTTATAATAATTTAAAATCAATCAATATTCTTAAAAAGAGAAACCCGTGCTCCGAAGCGTACACTCCGAACGCAATCCAGTTTTATAACGATATTGTAAAATTATAAAATAAATTAAATTTAATATTTCAAGAATATACCATAATTATTCAACAAAACATTGTATTATACAGCATAATATTTGTTTTGTTTAAAATTATATTAACAAGTTTTCAATTAATGGAGGTCGTTCTTCCCTGACCTATCCCACTTTGGCAGTAAACTGACACTCGGGCTTTCCAGTGCATTAACTCGCAGGCCACGTTAACATGTGTTCGAAATGACTTCTTGAAGCCTGTTTTGCACCAAAAAGAAATATAGAATACGTTCGAAATTAAAATATCGAATTCTAGAATTTCATTGACATAAACTAAATATCCCAGGACAGAAATTGATACAAGATGCGTTCAGTATTTGGCGGGAACGTGATGACAGACGTTTCGATGTCTTATTAAAAAATAATACTACATAATTAAAAGTAAACAATAGTTGTATTATGTGATATTTTAACGAAATCTCTTTCAACTATTTAATAAAATGTGCCTTTTCGTGCTCCACAAGGAGTCACTTATTTGACGTCAGTGGATTACCTTCCTTAGGCTTTTGCTTGAAAATTATTCTAGAACTTGAACATTAATGAACATTTGACACTGGCTTGATAAACAAATCGTGCACAGATTTAAAAAGATGTGTTGCTGAATTTATGGCAATATAGACATCGTTCGTCTACCACGTTTATTACAGTCTATATCAAATTGCGTTTAAATATGGACCTCAAAATTGCCCTATTCGTATTTCCAGACACTATGTCGTAACGTTCGTCCTTATGACAATTGTGGTTGTTAATATCATGTATGTACTTCAGACATTCTTGGAAGTTTTTAATATCGTTTCTTATAATATTTACTATGTATTTTGATTCTATATGAAATTAGTTTGTAGTGTCATGAAGTTTATATCGTTGTAAAATTTTATGCGCCGTATAAAATTGAATAATAAAAATTTGCTACTTCTATAATCTTATTTATTTTATTATTTCCATTTTCTCTATACATATAGGTAGATAACTTTTTTTTTGAGGCGGGGAAATGCATTTCGCACACTACCTGGTCGTTTAGGATTGGACCAAAGCGATGAGAGGTGAAGCCACGAATAGCCACCAGAGTCAATCGCCGGCATATGTTGAGACTCGCTACGCAATACTCCACTAAAACCACCCTCCTCCCATGTGCCCCGCGCTTATGGCAGGAAGAGCTTGAGACTTAGAACGTAGTTATGTCCACGCTGATCCTAGCGCATCAGTGCTTGAGAGTGCCCCGGGAAGCAGGACTGACTCACTTCGTCAACAGGGGGATGACTCCTCCGCTCATAGGTAGATAACTATTACAAGATTGGATAAGGTGAGAAATGAGTACATAAAGAGATCTGTGAAAGTTGCATCCGTGACTGGAAAATCGAGAGGAAGAAAGCTAAGGTGGTATGGGCGTGAATACAAATGTAATGGCAGACCAAGAAAAAGATGGATGAACTGTGTGAAGGATGTCATGATGATTTGTTGTGTGACAGAGGACGTATGCCAGAATAGAGGAATATGGAAGGAAAAGACATATTGTGCCGACCCTTAATAATTGGGGGAAGGTCAAAGGAAAGAAAGAGAAAGATAGATAACTAGATAATAGTACTGCTGTACAGAATATTTGTATTGGTTCACAGAACCCATGATCAACACTGTTATCCATGCAGGAACGACAAAGAATATAATTTCCTGCGGCCGGCTGGGAGGCGGTGGTTGGGTGTTTACTCGTAACGATGGCTACCACCTCTGGTCTAGAGTTTGCCACCATAATAGTGGGTCCAACCTTGAGTTGTGTTCCTGCATTAGCGGCCAGGTCTCGTTTCTCTTCAAGACCGGCAGCAGGTTAGCAGCGTCTCTAGTGTTGCAAATGCCCATAGGCGACAGTAACCACTTTTCATCAGGTGGGCCGTCAACCTATCTGGTGTACTCCAGCAATACAAAAATTAATAAAGTACATTTGATTGCATTTTCACTAATTATATTTATTTGATACTTCAAAAAGAGGTTGTAACTTCCGAAACATAAAATTGAAAACAAGTTTCGAATATAATAATAAGAAAATACGGAAAAAACGATTTTATTGCTCATAAAACTTAGAGAATAATTATACTTAGGTACACTAATTATACCTACAGACTAATTACACTACATAATGTATCTTAAAGACAATTATTATTAGCATTAAAAATTTATTTTAAAGTTTACTTCAAAATAAAATTACTAAGTTTAAATTAATAAGTGTTTTTTTACTCTCTGCTTAATGCGAAATAAAAACAATCTAATAAATTACTGCACAAAATTGTTTTTTATACTCTATACCAGAGATTCCCAAAGTGGGCGATATCTAACCCAAGGTCGGAATCAATTTCCCAGGGGTCGACATAAACAAAAACTGATTTTGGGGGTCAACAAGGTCTGAAAATCGACCCCTATTAATTAAAACAAGTTAACAACATTCAAAGTATTGTATAAGTTGTGTTAGTCAATTTATTTGTGAAATTTTGATGAGAAAATGTTGTTAAGCTTACTCACGCAACTAACCCCAAATATTTTTATGTAATTTGGCTATGGGGGTCTGAGGTTCATTTTGGAAAAGGGGTCGCTTGCCCAAAATAGTTTGAGAATCCTTGCTATATAGGGTTAATGGATCGTTAACCGTGTCTGAGAGTTGCGACAATATAATCTAAATTTAGTTTGTGATAAAAATCATTATTGTAAACGGATTTATGACTGTTATAAATTTGTATTTATTAATTATAGAAGAAAATGTAGGAGGTCCGTTTATAGAGTAAATGTAGGTACACCTCGAGGGCTTCATAACAAATGGGCGTACAGACAAAGTGCAGTTTTTCACAAGGGACAAAATTGTGAATAAATCAAAATTAGTTGATTGTATAAGTCTTAAATTTGGAATACCTTTCTATTTAGGTACACTTGCATATTGGTAAGACTTTTTAAATCGTAACATGCATAGATTTTAGTAAACAACAAAAAAATGGCATTTTTGCGTATACGCCCATTTGTTATGAAGCCCTCGATATATACTCAGTGCCGTAAATAGGGCCACCCGTGCCCAGGTACAGGGCGTAGACTCTGGGGGGCGCAAGAATGGCCATAATAGGCAGGACTATTATTTTCTCGATTTGCTCCTGATACGTTCCCGCTACACCTCTAGTGCAAAGTTCCAACATATGCGTATCTACATGCCAGTATCATCAAAAATCTCTGTTAATTTAGACAAAACATTGCGCTCATTTTTTTGGCAGCGCACGAGAGTGTTTGTGCTTTCTTTCAAGATATTAGATAGTTGGTTATTTTATTACCCTGAATGAAATAAAGTAGGCCTATACATAGCATTGCTCTAGTTATATCCATAATAACTAAAAAAACGAGCTCAGTTATAGAAGCTCGCAAAGGACGCATATAAGACTATTTACGGCACTGCATATACTGTATTTATAGTCTACTATCATAATGAGTCTGTAGTTTAGATGATAAATCAACTATTGTATACACCAAACCCATGATGAATTGACTGTCGAAGATGCTGGTGGCATAACTAAGCTCACGAGTGTGGATATACCTTATTTTCCAGACGATATACATTAGTCACATAACATTTTAATATAGGTACTTTTATTCGCAAAACAATCATATTATAATTGTTCACAAAACTCACAACATTACCATATAGGTACATATAACTAAAACAGACTTTATTTTAATTAGTGTTTGCATAACTTGTAGGTAACTATAGCCCGCGCAACCTGGATGCTGTTTGCACAGGCGGCTGTATTGCACACATTGACATAATGCATGTGTCACCGTACAATTGTGAAAACCTTTTGTCTGGAATAGACCTAGTGAGATACACGTTGTTATGCGGAATATACGCACAAGTATATGAAAATATAGACAAGCAGATAGATAGATAGATAACACTTTATTGTACACCATTACAGAAAACAGAAGAACTTATAGCCTGAAAATATTCTAAATGTGCACAATGGGCGGTCTTATCGCTAAGAAGCGATCTCTTCCAGACAACCCATGTTTGACAAGCATTAGTTACTTTTTAATTAAATCATAATAAAGATTAGATTCACAAAAAGTTTGGATCGTTTTGTTATCACGTCAAAAGGAAGGTTTACACTGGAAATCAGCGTTGTGTTGCATATAATTCCGGCTGAACAATAAGCTAAGTGCGTAACGTGTTTGTTGAAACTGAGGCATAAATATTCTCAAAATATGCTGTTACAGCTAGTCTCAGACCATTTTTAGGCTGTAGTTTTGGAGTTATTAAAAAAAACTGAAAAATGGGACCTTTGTAGACTAACTCCACTCCCACCTCCCAGTACTTTTAGCATGTTGTTCACGACC
Source organism: Dendrolimus pini (assembly GCA_949752895.1). Taxonomy (NCBI): domain Eukaryota; kingdom Metazoa; phylum Arthropoda; class Insecta; order Lepidoptera; family Lasiocampidae; genus Dendrolimus; species Dendrolimus pini. The sequence continues at coordinate 16,312,257 of OX457142.1, forward strand.
CCTTTCTCCTACAAATGTGTCAAAACTGGCTTCCACATGAATTATTTCCCCTATTTTTGCTTCTTTGCTTAGACTAAAAACTCGAGACGACCTTCGGCAGCGCCTTACAAAACTAGTCTTCAACTTTATATACTCTAATATAATTCCAATTAACCCAGGAAATGCTCCCAATTTTACGGACTTATTATAGTGGTCGCCCGTAGTCGAAATTCAATCAACCACAATAATTAATGTCAAAAACTATCCTTCAATAATCACAGATTTCACCAAAGCTACACTGTTAATTTGACTTGAACATTAAACTATGAGAGTAAATATGCGTGTGTGTGTCAAATAAATGATAGTGTGTGTATTGGTTTTTTTTACTGATTTTTTTATGCATAATTTTTAAAAAACTTTAGCATTCGTTGCTTCTTCTCTATATAAACTATAAGTGTGCGCTATTTCATACTCCTCCGTCCGAGTAATTTTCGTAAAAAGGGGTTCAAAGTTTTTGTTTCACGTAATATATAGATTAGAGGGCCTAGTGGGTCAAGCCTTTGCCGGTCGACCTCACTGTATCGCAGAAGCCCTTGGTTTAATTCTTGGTATGGTAAATTTCGTAAAAGAACTGTCCTTTATTTACTGTGGTCTGGTTCCCAGAGTGGTTTGTTGTGTGATATTAAGGATAATGGTCGATGATGTTATGCTGGAACAAGTGAATGAGTTTGTATATCTCGGATGTGCTTTTAGCAGGGATGGAAGGTACACCGCTGATATAGAAAGAAGAGTGAATTTGGGGAATAGTGTGAATGGAGCGTTAGGTAAACTTCTAGGCGCTAAGAACCTCAGCCAGAAGGCCCAGCTTGCCATACACAACGCGGTGCTGGTACCTACGCTCACGTATGGAAGCGAGAGTTGGGTATGAAATAGAGAGCACGAAAGTAGAGTAAACGCGGTCGAGATGCGAGCACTGCGCAAAATCTGCGGAGTGACGCTCGCGGACCGCGTTCGTAATACCGAAGTAAGAAAGAGAGTTGGTCTGAAAGAGAGTGTCGGGGTGAAGGTAAGGAAAGGAATGCTCCGGTGGTTCGGGCATGTGGAAAGAATGTATGATGAAAGAATGACTAAACAGATATACAATGCAAAAGTGGATGGATGCAGAAGTCGCGGAAGGCCACGACACACCTTCCATGATCAAATTGATCGTGTACTAGCAGAAGGTAATGTCAGGAGCCTTAAGAACAGACGAGCGTGCATGACAAGAACTATGAATGTCAAAGAAGAAAGTGAGGTGTGTAAGAATAAGCCTAAATAGCGCTCTGTTGTTCGTGCCTACCCCGCAAGGGACCTGGCGTGAAGTTATGTACGTATGTATGTATGTAAATAAATATATACTTTGTATTGTGAAATTTATAAACTGTTCATAATATAATGACCGTTTATAATCGGACTAGTTAGATTATAATTTGCGGTTCTTACAATATTCCGCTGCACGACATGTTTCAGCGGAATATTGTACATGCACACACCGACATAATGCACGTACCACATGCATACTCGCGCTTGCATCACAGTCATTATCGTCTAAACACCCGGCAATGTCACAAGTGCATTGAACTCGACGGTGCATCCTTGAATTTTTTTATTCACTTGTCGCTTCAGATAAATGTGTTTTCGTCGATATGCGCATGCGCATCGTTTTCGCCTATTTATGCATAGTGTGTCCTTTCCGTTTGAATAATTCGTGTAGGTGTTGGCTTTCTGCATCTGCATTATCATATATATTTTATCACGTTCAAGTACCTACCTACTTGTTGTGTAGGTATATTTTAAATCTCGTGGACTTACACGCGACTATTTCTGTTTACATTATTCTAGAAAGAAATAACAAACTATACTTGATTTTATTTGTAGGTATGTTTTTAGTAAGTTTGTTTATGGGCGGTTCCTATACCTGGTCATTGACTTGCCTTACCAGCGGTTGAATTTTGACATTACTACTATTGGAAGCTTATGTCAAATTTTAACCGATAGTAAGGCAAATGAAGTTGGTTAGATATAGGGACCGGCCATCAATAATATATCCACACCACACATAGTTTTTCTTCATCACGACCTTGGTTATTAACAAAATGTCATGAATTTTAGGTATAATATAGCTTATAAGCCGCGCGCAGATTTGCTGATGACTACTTTCTATTATTATCTATACATTTACAATATAATAAAACTGTAGAGGTCACCACGACACACCTTCCATGATCAAATTGATCGTGTATTAACAGAAGGTGATGTCAGAAGCCTTAAGAACAGACGAGCGTGCATGACAAGAACTATGAATGTCAAAGAAGCAAGTGAGGTGTGTAAGAATCAACCTGTATGGCGCTCTGTTGTTCGTGCCTACCCCGCAAGGGACCTGGCGTGAAGTTATGTATGTATGTAGAGGTCGAATTTCTGTACAATGAAAAAAAATGCTAAAATCCGAGCCAGGGGGATGTAAGAAGTGAAATAGAACTAATTTAGATTTTTTTTAAATTTTTATCTCTCGTTTGTCCGTCTGTTTGTACTGGCTAATCTCCGAAGCGACTGGACCGATTTAAATAAAATTTTGTATGGTGGTAGCTTATATACCTGGTCAACATATAGGATACTTTTGATCCCGAAAAATTAAAGAGTTCCCGTGGTTAAAAAACCGCACCACGCGGACATAGTCGCGGGCAGAAGCTAGTATATACGTATGTAAAGTATATACAATAATAAATTTATTGCAATATTTATGTAACCTTTTCTGTCAACCCTACTGACCATCGACGAGTGACATCATGAGGCTAGCGGCAAACCTGCGCACGAGTACTACTTTTGATAACAGCGATATATCTTTGTCATATAACTTACTTTACATACTGCAAAACTTATTTATTAAATTTAATTACAATGTCATAACACTTTTATAATTAAAATCATAATGTAAACATCTTATCCTTAATCTATAGCTGAGTAAGACTCTTCATTTCCTAAAACAACATTATCTGAGATTATAAGTTACCGCAGATATAATAATATGAAAATTAAGCCACTGCATTTATATCCTAATTGACTGCCTCCGTTTAATAGTTTGAAGCTTTGGCGCGCGTGAGTCATTGATAGCCAGATGTTCCGGTTTCTAGTAGGTCAAATCTTGGATATTGTCTTTACAGTATTTGGTTTGGTCTTCATGTTACTGGCATCGGCTCAAGATTTGTTCGGTATATATCATTCATAACGTAATAGCAATTTGTTTCATTTGGGAAAATAGGATGTATGCATGCGTGAGCTGATTGTTTTTCTATTTGACCGTCTTATTCATATTCATAAAGTTATACAAGGTTTATAAGCTCAAAACAAACATAACATTAACATTAAACATACCAACATACTTAAATTAATTTATATATAATACAATAAACTCAATTGCTTAATGTCTGCTTTATTTCAAGGTGCAGATGATTTCGGCGGTGAGTGGGGAGCCGATGCTCCGCCGTGTGAAGCAGGAGACGGACCCCACGCCGCAGTACTCGTCGCCAGAACCTCAACCACTGCATCCGCAACCGCTGCACCCAAGACAAATGCCCATGATGCAGTCGCCAGAGGTATGTATATTATGTTAAGCAATAATCTGCTTTTCATATTGCCATCCACGTATAGTAAGATAGTATGTATATATAAATTGTACATATATATTATTAAGAACTTTGCCTACAAGCAATTAATGGTCCGTCTGATGGTTGGTGGTGTTACAGCTGCATATAGATATCTGCAACACTAAGAGACCCGAATCATTGCTTACCTCAATGAGACTGTTATCTGTTTAGGTCCTGAATATATATACTCAGAACCTAAACAGATTCTTTGAACTTTTGAGAGAAGTCAAAATTAAAACTAAAAGCATACTTGATATGTCGTAAATAATAAAGAAGGTTTCTTTACTGAGCTTTTGTGCTTGCTTAGTTTTCTTATTGCACACGTTTCTGACAGAGGGTGTTTGAATTATACCCAAGACACATCTCTGTCCATCTTTGGTGGATACACCTTAGCCGCTACGCATATATTCTCTTATTTCTGTTCATCTTCACTTAGTATTGAACCTAAATGTACTGTCCGATATCAGAATTATTGTTTTATAATTCAATTTGGCGCTCCAAGTCCGCCTAAATTATTGCAATATCCGTGAAGTCGATATAAAAATTCATATCCGGTTCGAAGGACCAAACAATTTGTTGGAGACTACAATTGTCTTAAATTATAAATAAACTGCACGCGTGAAGAGAAAATAAGTCAAAACAAAAGAACATTTTTGTTCTAAATTAAAACATTATATTTGGTGTAGTATATTTGGTGACTATGCGCCTGCGTCTGAGCCAAGTAAACAAAAACTATTTATTAGAGATTCTAATAAAGATAAATAACAGACTAAGCTAAACTTTAATGCATAAATCACAGACATGTTTAATATATTTAGCCTTGTCCTATTTCTTATGTGAGAACACCGAAAGCCGCCACGTCTCATTATGCATTACTTTTTTATCATGGTATAATTTTGCGTTTGATAGCCATCCCACCGGATTGATAAATGACGGTGCGATCCTGGATAGAGCACGCTTACCTAGTAGATATGTGCCTATTCACTCGTGACTTGAAGAACAATGGTGTAGATGAATTGGGGAACAATACTATTTTTCAAGTTATTTAAGCATCTTCTACCGTGACTCGTATCATTTTCATCTAGAATTTCAGCAGCAGCCAGGTTTCTCACCACCTTCCCACTACCCCTGGTCTAGAATATGCCGCCATAACAACCTTGAGTTGTGTTCCGGGATTAGTGGCCAGGTTCTAGTCCCCTTTTATAGAGCAGCAGCGCATTTGTGGGATCTTTGGTGTTGCAAATGTCCATAGGTAATGGTCACCGCTTTGCATCAGGTAGACCGTCTGCCTGGCTGCTGTACTCAAGACATATAAAAAAATCAGTTCGCATCATCAGTATATTAAAGTATTCGTATTGCAATATGTTGATTTGGCAACGGATTACGTAGCTTGAAGTGAAACCAAGCCTTGCAGAAAGTAAAGACTTCATAGAAATAACTTATCATTTGAATTTTGTCTGAAGATTAACAGATTACAAACCATCTGTCCCTATTTTCAAGTTCACCGTACTATAAACGTAATCATAACTATAGAGTAGGTAATAAGTTAGGTAAAAAATTAACAGACAACAAAGCAACTGATAAATATGAGTCAGGCTAGAGGTAAAATAATGCGCCGGCGCATATGTATTTTATATCGTTATTTATCTTATGCTCTATATCAAGACGTTTATTAAAGGGTTGATCTTTTTGAATTTCTAACCTGTTTAATTTTATCGAATAACATTGCAAATCTTGTTCTATACTATAAGCTTTTTACTACCGGTTGAGTCCAGACAGAAGAGTAGAGCTACTCTTCTGTCTGGACTGGCTCCTAGATGGCCAGCGTTATTATACTGAGTTTATATCCAATATTGGGAATAAACTCAGTATAATCTAAAACTTTAAGACGTTTTAGATAATATATATTAATAATAATAGCTTTATAAATAAGTTATTTTATACATTTTAGTTCTTTAGTTTTTGAAGTCGGTTTTTTTAAACGAAGTTTTTATTTTTTATTATATTAATGTAACTACATATTCGTTTGACAGATATAAATGTTGCCGTAGGAAGAATTTAAATAAACACCTTGTGAGACGACTCGCGGGCTTGATTCTATATGTATGTATTATTATTGGGGTTGTCTGGAAGAGATCGCTTTTTAGCGATAAGACCGCCCTTAGTACATAAGTAGATATAATTTTAGTCTTTAAGTTCATGTTTGTATTGGTGTACAATAAAGTGTTATCTATCTATCTATCTACCTCTATCTATTATTCTTCTAATCATCGCATCCCTCAAGCAATGCACCAATTTAAATGAATAACACATTCTTATTGCATCTCACATAGGTGCCATTGTCTCTCCAACAGTTGGATCTCGAGCCGAAGGAAGAGGTGAAGTTCTGCGTGTCACCCGGCGAAACAACAATCGTCGGCAACATGTCGCCGGAGCAACAGCATTGCTCGTCGACGACTGTTGCCGCGACGAGTGGCGCGAGAGATGACGAGACGCCGAGGCGATATTGTCTCGTTTGCGGTGATACTGCATCAGGTTTTCACTACGGGGTCGCCAGCTGCGAAGCTTGCAAAGCGTTCTTCAAAAGGACCATACAGGTAATTTGATTTCTATGACAGAAAATGAAATTTCACACATTTGTACATCATCACTATTTGTAACGGAACAGGTAATTGTGTTCAAAATTAATTTTGATGATGCATGTCCTAGCATGCTTAAAGTAATTTTTAATGTATGCCAATGAATTTTTTTAGAAGTAGTTAAACTTGCTCAAACTAACTTTGCATGTTCAACTTAAATTCGCTCTTAAGCTTATGTATTAGAGAAAATCACACGAAGTAAATGAAAATAAGTCATTAATTGTTGGCACCCTATTCATTTATTCAAAACATTAAGATTTTTGAAGTGAAACTTCTTTAGAATCGTTATTTGAAACTCGATGAAACGAAAAAGCGACACTAAAAAGAGATAAACACATAAATCTATAGGAATAAGCGTGCGAGAGCAGCACAGATTAGAGAGTCAATAATACCGATGATTGAACATAGGTCCAATTTGGACGGAAATTAAACCGATAATAATATTTATTAGACGAAAACAGTGAAAAATTGAAATTTTATTTTGAATTATTATATGTTGACGGATGTAGGCTAAAGGAATTATATGCTGCACTCACCCACATTTTTCAGTTTTTTATCCATACAATGATAATAATAATATTTTGATTAAATTGACCGATTACCAATCATTGGGTGGGGTTCCAACAATGAGATAGTTTACCTAAGTATTCTATCAATAATCTTTTTAATTAATAATAATTATATGATCCAAAATGTTTCCTAGAACTTTAAAGTATCCTAAAAGTTGCAAGTTTGTTCACTACTACATTTTAATACATCTATAAACAGTCATACTGCTTATACAGGGTGTTTGGCGCATGGACCGACAAAAATTTTTGGGGGATTGGGTGGATCAAGAGCTATCTTTAACCCATAGATACCTACGTCCCAAGTGTCACTGTAATCGAGATACGATTTTTTTTGTTTATTTTTGAAAATTACCTGGTTCATCGTCTTTAAAACGACATATTTTTCTAGTTTGTTGTTGTAATTGAACCAAATAACTTCTATCGCAGTCTTTAATGTATGATTATTCTAAATTAAACATCAATTCTTAGCATTAGACAACAAAACGTTCTTGACGAGCTTTCACACTCTTAAAAATGAATTAATCTATGAAAAAGGTCAAATTCAAAATTAATTATAAAAAAAACTAAAAGGTATTAAGAATTTCATTTGATTGAAACAAAATCTGTACTTAATATCCTTTCCAACGATATACCACATGGCCTTGAAATTATTCATGTGATCACAAAACAAGGTATTACTCAACCAGTGTCAGAATAAAGAAAACACCTTGTTTGTATTTTACGACGTTTTAATTAAATTTTATTCACAGATTGGGTTCAAAATGACGGCCTCCATTGTGAATGCATGCACGACATCTTTTTCTTATTTCCACAGTCGTCGTTTTTAATCGCATTTCTTCTTTCATTATGCTAAAGGCGCTATTTATTTTTTCTATTAAAATTTCCCTTGTCCGTACTTCTGTCGCATAAACAATTTCTTTTGCGCGCCCCCAAACATAAAAATCCAGAGGTGTTAGGTCTGGTGACCGTGCAGGCCAAGGAATCGGACCGCCTCTTCCGATCCACGAATTGGGAAAACAATTGTCCAAATGTTCTCGAACGTCTCGTTGGTAATGTGCTGGGCAACCATCATTTTGGAAAATAAAATCTTCTTCTTCTACTATTGGTAATACCAATTCAGGTAAGTCATTCATTAAAAAAGAAAAATAACTTTCTCCGGTTAGACGCTCCGGTAAGAAATGTGGACCGATCAGGTGTCTTCCAATAACCCCAGCCCAAACGTTCACACTAAACTTACTTTGAAATGAACTTTGCCTTTTATTGCGGGGATTTTGTCCTTTTATCCCCCAATGATGGAGGTTGTGGAGATTCACAATCCCCTCATGATTGAAATTGGATTCACCGGTCCACAAAATTCTTTTAAAAAAAATTGTATCTTCTACGTCTGTATGCATCATAAACCTGCAAAATTCCAGCCGCCTCCTATGATCATCGTCTATGAGACCTAGAACAATCGATTAAATCCGTGAGAATTGTACGGACGCGATTTATTTCATCTGTGAGCTGACCCAAAGGCCACAATGAATAAATTATTTTTTTGAACAAAAACAAACACATTTGTTTTAACTATTAGAGTAAGAATTTACTTGTTAAATTGTTGTACTTGAAATTAAGTTGTAAAAACACATGCAATGAGTTTTGAATTGTTTAAAAAACATACCTTGAACAGGAGTGTAGTGGAATGCATGCCTTCCATCTTGCCGAAGAACTGACCAGACTTTCCAAACCGACAAGTTAAGTCTTTTAGCTACAGCTCGAATACTTGTCGTTGGATTCTCATCAAAAGCTTGTAAAATACTCTCATCCACTGCAACATTATGTTGCCTCACATTGACTCGAGGCTCTAGAATATTTATGCTTCCAGTCTCCCTCAGACGCCGATAGGTCGTAGAAAACGTCTCGTGGTGTGGTACACGCCGATTAGGATATCGCTCCTGGTAAATTCTACGCGCTTCACGAGCGTTACAATTGGCGCTGCCATACGCCAACAACATATCAGCATACTCTTCGTTACTGTAGTTAGACATTGTAACGAGAACAGTGAAGACAAACACACCAACAGTTTAACAGAATAGTTCAACCAAAGAAAACTTAACAAAAACAGAACGTAACAAAAACAAAGTTAAACACAAAAATACTCCAACAATGCAGATGTGAATCGCGACAATACCGATAGCAATGATAGTAAAATCTCAACTAATACTAAACAAAGACCACGACACAAATTACGATCCAATGACAGACAAAGACAAGGGATATTTTCATGTGCAAGAAAGAGACAGTGTTTACCTGCGTACTATTGTTCTAAAAAACGGGTTTGGTGTTAGAGTGCGTGTTCGTCCCTACTTTGATTTTGATAATTTGGTCACATAAGGAATAATTTCAAGGCCATGTGGTATATCGTTGGAAAGGATATTAAGTACAGATTTTGTTTCAATCAAATGAAATTCTTAATACCTTTTAGTTTTTTTTATAATTAATTTTGAATTTGACCTTTTTCATAGATTAATTCATTTTTAAGAGTTTGAAAGCTCGTCAAGAACGTTTTGTTGTCTAATGCTAAGAATTAATGTTTAATTTAGAATAATCATACATTAAAGACTACGATGGAAGTTATTTGGTTCAATTACAACAACAAACTAGAAAAATATGTCGTTTTAAAGACGATGAACCAGGTAATTTTCGAAAACAAACAAAAAAAATCGTATCTCGATTACAGTGACACTTGGGACATAGGTATCTATGGGTTAAAGATAGCTCTTGATCCACCCAATCCCCCAAAAATTTTTGTCGGTCCATGCGCCAAACACCCTGTAGATAAGGCGTGGCCCAACACTTATTGGATTTTAGTGGTTTATTATAGTAAAAAATACTAGGAATTACACCCGCCTTGTATAAAACGTAACTTTGAAGTTTTTCAAACTTACATTACTAGATATAGGCACCACTGGTCATTACTCTCTCGCTTTTTGGCCTATTATTATTTAAAACATATTTTTTTCGTGAATTTTTAACCTATAAATGTGTTGAAAATAAATAATAAAACGTGAAAAAGCGACAGTGGAATGACCTATAACGTGAACTAGTCATCTAAGCCCAGCCCTACGTATGTAAGTTTTTCTCACGTAAGTTTTCTAAGGCTAAGCGTGCACTGGGATGTACCAATACCGGCCTCAATTGTGAAACGACGAATTTACTCACAGATATAAGGCCGGGCTTACACGAGCAAAACTAACAGGTATATATGGCCGAGTAAGCTTATATGTCGTCGTCAGCTTCTATCCGTGCATGGACGGAGAAAGAATACAATTTCCTGCGGCCGGGCGGCCTGTCGTAAGAGGCGACAAAACAACCCACAGCCAGGTGGTAGGGCATTTGCCCGGCTGGTTGGCTACCACCCGTGGTCTAAAGTATGTCGCCATAACAACCTTGAATTGTGTTCCGGCATTAGTGACCAGGTTCCAGTCTCTCTTAAGAAAGCAGCAGCAGCACATTTGTAGCACCTTTGGTGTTGCAAATGTCCATAGGCGATGGTAACCGCTTTCCATTAAGTGGGCCGTACGCCTGTCTGCTGAAATCCTGCAATAAAAAAAGGGTCCACTGCTGGACGTAGGCCTTCTCAAGTCGGCGCCACTCATCACGGTCCTCTGACTTCCCCATCCAGTGCCTACCGGCGATCTCGCGCAGGTCGTCAGTCTATCGGGCTGGGCTAGGCTTCTATGTAGTTCTTGGCAATTGCAATTTTTATTATTCTTCTATTTTTTTTTATATAACAAATAAATTACAATGCACAGTACCACTCCTTCAATCGATATTAGAATTTTAATTCTCGTCTTTCACTTTGTATGAGTAAATGATGTTATCCATTTAACCTGTAAGACGGAAACCCCACAAATTTGTTGCCGAACTGTCACACACGGCTCATTGGAAGTTCTACAAATTTGTGGTCAAATACAGATAATTGAAATGAACGTTGAAACTGATGCTTTCTCCCTCTAACCACATAGAATTTATATTGGAATAATTAATAAAAGAGACGATATATAATTGTCTTGGTTGTGGCGCGGCAATTTTGATGGCAGCTTGTGGCAAAAAGTAATAAAAAATTTGGCCTTTAAAGGAAAAATATATGTACTACGAGTATATATAAACTTGATTCATTCAGTCTGATCGATTCTGTGTTTTTCGATCAAATGTTTATCCTTCTAATATCAGCGTTACTGAGCATCGTTTTTCGCGAATGATTATTAGCTTATAAAGTAAACATAACCAGCCGATACGGTTGCGGCCTAGCCTCTTCTAAAAGCAGATTTAACGTACTGTTAGACATGCTCGAACTATTTTATGCATAAATGACGTAGAGCCATGTTAGAATCTTTGTTTTGCTTACAGGGCTCTTAGAGCCGGTTTAATCGGTGTTTTAAAAAAAACGGGGTGGACTGTAGGTGCTGGTTTTGTTTTGGTTTGGAAGAGCGTTGTGTGACTTACTTGTCTTCGATGATGCCATTTTCTTTGGGCCGGCCCGTGTTCTTGCTTCTTTCTGGATGATTGAACACACACACACACTGCATTTGGGATTGGTACATGGACAAGACACTTTAAAATGATTATCTTATATTGTTAAACTTGCGGAGGCGGGCAGCGCATGTAAAAATATCAGCTCGGGAGCGGGAAGAAAGGCGGGAAACGCGAAAAAGACATTCAATCACAAAATGTCACTGTCAATGTCAATGAGTTTTTTTTTTCTTACGTGGTATAAGGCTTTGGCCTTAACAATCGGTGTGATATCAAGCAAACACAGAACATCCCGTCCCTCTTATCCTAGCCTAAAGGCTGACAACGCGTTGACTTCGCCCCAGGGACCCAATTCTTCTATTATTTTTGCTATTCCTGCTATTATTTATTAAGTAAACAAGAACAAAGAAAATAATTATTTTTAAGACAAATTACATTTTACATTAAATTAATCGTTATGAAATTTGAATTTAGAGATATCCCGACTAGGATGGAGGAGCGAGATGGAATGTTTCTCCGTCTCAAAGGAAGATCTTCCAGCAAGGGTATTGCTGTTCCTCGCAGGCCTAGGCCCATCTATTACTGTTGGAAATTTATATGTGTTCTTTGTACGTGTCGGGAATCGTTTGCGACCTCAATTATTGCACAGCGCCATCTATTGGCTTGTAAGTGTACTTAATTTCGTTCCGAGCCCACGATACTCGACCTGCGGCCCGCCGGGCTTTTGTGAGTGACCCGCCTTACATACTACACAGTTGAGCAAAATAATTGATTTGCATTGGTAACATCTCTGGTAGTGCTAACTTCCATAGGCCACATCAACCGCTTTCCATTAGGCGGGCCGTCTGCCTATTTGTCAGATTCGCAATAAAAAATCTGACATCCTTTATCGAATAAATTTATTTTATTCCTATTCTTAGCATGCTCGCAATTTATGACATAATGCCTTAATTATATTATGCTCACTTCGACGGTAATAAGCAGGAAAGTGGCGAGCAAACTGGGTAGCGAGACTCAACCTTTTTGAACGGAGTAACTCGTGCTGCCCACACCACTCGTCACTTGTCTGTCAGGGGGCGTAATGCAAAGTAGAGATAAGACCATACAAATTATATATATTCTATTACTGTGCATTCATACACATATGCTGATTTGTGGTATTTACTTCGTGCATGAAGCTAATTAATAGAAATGTATATTAGTACCGTTAATGATCTTTACAAAATATTTTTATATTTTATTGCATGAGTTCAGCAGACATGGAGACGGCATACCCGGTGGAAAGCGGTTACCATCGCCAATGGACATTGGCAACACCAAAGACGTTACAAATGTGCTACTGCTCTCTAAAGGGTGACTGGAATCCGGTCACTAATGCCGAGACTCAACTCAAGGTTGTTATGGCGGCATACTCTACACCAGTGGTGGTTACCACCAATGTGGTTACACCATGGTTTTCGAATTGCGCTAAAAAGGGATTGTGCCCCGGGCGCGAGTTAAGCTCGCTACGCCACTGGGTCATACAGACCGGTATATACCCTACCACCTCACTCTGGGTTGTTTTTTCGCCTCTTACGGACAGGCCGCCCGGCCGTAGAAAATTGTTCTTTAGTCCTATAATATAATGAATTAGGTACATACTAATTAATTACATACTATTTCAGTCTTTCTTGTATATATACGGCGAATTGACGTAAATATGACGTTATTTTAAAGATCTTTTGTATAGACATATTACAAAACTAAATAAAAGCAACCTCGTATAGCAAACAAATCAAAATCTAGCAAGTGCATTCCAAATTTTAAACCACAGTACAAAAAAATGTCATCATTTTTCGACCCCATCCCCTTCCTTATCACAGCTGGTCATATTCGTGAGACACCTCCCTTCCTAGCTAGTGTGAATCACATATTTTGCAATTTTACATCAAGAAATTATTAAATTAAAACAGCAGTTTCCCTACTTAGTGTTATTTTCAATTAAATTAGTTTTTAATAATTTACACACTACGCTCATACTAACAGAGTTGGAAATATTTTGAAGATATTATTCGTAAGCTTATATACGAGTATATTAGATTATGAAATGTGACGTCATGAGATTTAGTACCCCCATGTTATACAGTCACACTTCGTCGACCCCCTATCTCTTAACCCCCATAACATGTGATGTAATTTATGGATTGCCCCCTAACCAGTAACACAATAAATGCACATATATCTATTTAAAAAGTAACGTCAATTGCTGGTAGTCGATATTGCTTAGCTGAACTGCTGTAATCCTAAACTGTATTGATACAGAATTCCAATATTCTCTCTACCCTATTTCGAACTGTTTTGCTGTGTGTCCTTTACCTTACGTTCAGGGTAAGCCATATTTTGGGCTTACTTCTAAAAGTGACATCTTCTCGTACTATATTTTGTATAACGTTTTTATCTCGCCAAGCTTGTAAGAAATTTATGAAGATATGTTGCAGCATAAAATTTTAGTGCGTGTTGTCATTATTATAATTATAATAAAAAAAAATCTTTTCTTTTATTGTGTCTTTGTCATATGAGTATGCTATTAATTCTTCAAAAATTATTCTTTTGTAAAAACTTATAAAAAAGTACCTGAGATATAAATAGAATAAGATATATGAAGAAAACATATTTTTAGTTAGATGTGTTGCTGGGGAGTTTCCTGCCGTTTCTTCTCCTTAACACCAATAACACGTTACCAACGGTGTGCATAGAACAGGAAGTAAAATTAAATTTTAACATATATGTATGACCTTCAAAAAGTGTTCTCCAGTGGAACTTATTTTAAATAAAATAAGTATGTTATAGCTCATTCTTGTCTCGCGTTTTATTATTTGAAATGAGATGATGATGATTGTGAGACAAGAAGAGTTTAAACTTCAAAGTACAATTGTGATTCTCTTCTATTTTTCGCATTATTATATACCTAGTCCAGCCATAAGTTTGGTTACAAATAAAAATGCATTTTTTTTAAATGAAGTAATGTAATATTATTAAAATTTATACCTATATATTTGTTAAAGTCTGAGCAAAAAATTAAAAAATAATCTATTCGAAATGGCCATCTTTGGCTTTTATACAGGCCTTTAATCTGTTTGGCCACGAATCTATGGATTTACACGCACTGTTTCCAAGGGAAATTTCGCCACTGCTTGCTCCAAAGATTTTTTAACTCGAATGTCGCCGTGTCGTTTAGAGCAGGCCATGTCCTCTAAAACTGACCATAATTTGAAGTCTAAATACACTTTGGCTGAAGTTTTCACTCCTTTTTCACAAAAATGTAGTTTTGTGACTCCTTGATAAGACACGCCCCACCAAACCATTACTGACGCAGGATGATGACCACGTTGTACCTTTCCGACCACTTGAGCAGCTTCTTTAGAACTGTGAGCGTACACTATATCATTTTGCTTCTTGTAGTGTTCTTTAATCGTGAAATTTTTTCATCGGTAAAGAGGATATTATTGCGCCTTTCACCTGCATATCGCGACTGAAGGCGTTTTGATCGATCGACTCCCTTTAATTGTAAAATTGATTTAGGGCATGTCCTGTATATCGACGATAAGCACCGAGCTTCAGGTCTTGTTTTATAATACGTGACAGAGTCCTAGCGGGAATCTTCATTTCTCGCGATAAGATTTTTTGCTTCCTAATGGGGTTTCGACGAATTCTGGGTTTAACAGCATTAACAGCCTTTGTAGTTCTAACAGCACGCGGCCGCCCCGATCTTTTCTGGTCTTCGTCAGACGAAGAGTTGTTGTATCTGTTCATACTACGATATACGAACCTACGGCTGATACCAAACTTTTGAAGTGTCTGGAATATGACCGACGGCTCCATACCCACTTTGTGCAAGGCGATCACTGCAATCCTATTTTCTTTAACACCATGGGGTGTTAAACAAAATAGGTCCATATTGTAATTTGATAATGAACACGAAAAAATATGTGAAATGGCGCAAAATCGAAAGAAGTTTTTAAAATAATATACGTGTTCCAAATTCAAAATAATTAAAAAGTTGAAAAAAAGAAAAGTTTTTATGTAACAGTATTTATGGCCAGACTAGTTAGTTAAATTTTGTTAAACGTTTGTACCTACATGCATGCATTCATCTGATTACATACTTCAAGGTTACTGAAATCTTTAGATGCACTTTGTGAACTAGACTTACCACTGTAAAAATGTAAATACACTAGTATTCGGTTACTATTTCTTCCACGTTGTAACGATCACAATTGTTTTGCCAATATCTAAAGTCAAAGGGTAGATAGATATACGAGGGCGGGTCTGAAAAGTTTCGTTAAAAAGGGGTATAAAGTTTTTGTCACTTCTTCACGTATTTAATATATAGATATTTAGTGAAATTATATTTTACGAAATTGAATTTAAATGTAGTTATATACCTAATAAAAAAATAAAATAAAGACTGGTTTACATAACCAACTTTTAAGGTTAACTTTCTAACCAATTAAACCGGTTCTAAGCCTCCTTGGTGTGATATTTTTTCCACTCGATGACTGAATGCTTTTAACCCTCTATTGCACAACTAACGAGCATGTTTGTCAGTACGAACACCGACGATTTGCAATATATCCAATAACACGAGAGCCTCATTGGACAAAGTCGTCACAGCGAGGCTGCTGATATGAAGCGTTTCGCCTCGCAGGGCAACATCGAGTACACGTGCCCGGCGTCCAACGAGTGCGAGATCAACAAGCGCAGGCGCAAGGCGTGCCAGGCGTGCCGGTTCAAGAAGTGCCTCAAGACCGGGATGCTGCGCGAGGGGGTGCGGCTGGACCGCGTCAGGGGCGGCAGGCAGAAGTACAGGCGGGCGCCCGACCAGCCGCTGCCGCACCAGAGGCCGCAGCTCGATGATATCAAGGTGAGCTTATTGATTCTTGGAAAGGTTTGTATGGTCAGACGGATGAAAGTATAGACCATCCGGACCGCTTTATGCGGCTGCGAAAAATTGACATATTTCTTAAAGAATAAAAAAAATACCTTTGTCATTTCCTTAATTACATTTATTATTTATTAATTTATCATTTAAGAGCATGCTCTTGTCGGTGGAGCTTCTTCCAATCTTCTCTATGATGGGCCAGTTGTTGTACTTCTATGTAAGACACGACACCCCCTTTTTCTTTTATTTGGTCCATGAATGCTCGCCTTGGTCTTCCCTTCCGTCTCCTTGCTTCCACTTTACCTTCGATTTAAGCTGCGGTGTGGAAGGCAAGTTGGGAAACCACCGCACAAATACATGCCTAATATGGAGCAATATGGAAGTAAAAATAATTACGTTTGTTTAATAAATATTTTTTTCTATAAAATGTTATGCAGACCGCGATGGTCATTTCATTTCCTAAAACTGACCCCGAGCGAAATTAATTGGTGACGCTTGTTATAGACGTAGACTATGTGAACAGAAGCGTCAAATTGAAATGAGGTATTTTTTACCTGACTGCCGAGGAAGGGTTATGTTGTTCGCAAGTATCTTGTAGGTTTTTAAATATATTTTTTACATTCCAATTTTTAAGGTTTTTAAATATAATTTATTCATTCCAATTTTTAAGGTTTTTAAGTATATATTTTTCATTTCATTTAAGAGTGCGATATTGTTCAAACATTTGTAGTCTTCTCCTGTCGACATGTAAAACTTTATTGTGTTTGACCCCACACAATTCTTTAAAATGTATTGACAAGGTTCCAGCGCATTAGCAATTTGCGGGGATAATATAACTTAATTTGAATGCAAACATATGTTAATTTGCAGGTGCTCGAAGTCCTGTCGTCCTACGAGCCGGACATGCTGACGTGTTCGGCGCCGCCGGCGGGTGTGGTGGACCCGACCGCGAAGACCCTCAGCGTCCTGGCGGACCTCTACGACAAGGAGCTGGTCAGCGTCATCGGGTGGGCGAAACAGATACCCGGCTTCACTGATCTACAGTTGAATGATCAGGTATGGAAGCTCGGTAACTTTTATAGCGTTTTTTTTAATCGTTTGAATTGGCAAACCCGGGAGACGTCCCCACTAATGGAGAGTCGTTACTATCGCTTGTATATGATTGCAAGACCAGGGGCGTTGCCGGTCTCTACGGGGACTGGAATCTGGTCACTGATGATCACCGATGGCTGGCGATCCACCTCATGAAAAGTGATTACAATCGCCTATGGACATTTATAACAACAGCGGCGTTGTTGAGCTCTACAGTGACTGGAATAGGGTCGTTTACGATCACTGGTCGGGATTTTATTGCTATAGTACAGGATATAGGCCGACAGCCAACGTGGTGGAAGGTGGTTGCCGTTGCCTTCGGTCGTTTGCAGCACCAAGGACATTATCAACCTCAACGGAGACTGGAATCTCGCGAAAAATGTCGTAAAATGACTCAAGGCTGTTATGGTGGCATGGTGGCATATTTTAGACCAGGGCCAGTGGCCATCAAGACAAGTGAATGTCCTAGCACCTTTTTTAGCAAGGGAAATCCGATTGAGGACTATATCCGCAGAGGGGGGGGGGGAAGTCATTAGGTGGGGCTGGCAGTGGCACCTCACGTGTGAAGTGCTACTGCCACACCACAGCTGGAAAGACCCATTAAAACTCCTGGCGGATCCCCGAACGTCCCTTATCCGGGCTGTGCGCTCGCTTGCGCTATCACCTCCAGCCCGGACGGACAGACGGCTCACCTGATGGAAAGCGGTTACCATCACCTATGGACATTTGCAAACAGCAGTAGTGTTACAAATTCTTCCTAGACACTTGGAAGTCACATGCCACATGTGTCCAAGTTATGGAATGAACTCCATCCCGCGGTTTTCCCAGAGCGCTACAATGATGGGGCTCTTCAAAAAGGGCGTGAACAGATGCCTAAGGTCTCCCCTAGTGTGTCCCCTAGGGTGGCCATCGGCGACGGGAGCCACCTATCACTGGGTGGTCTGTTTGCCTACTAGCAAACATACAAAATAAAAAAGCGCAACTGCTCTCTTAAGGGAGACTGGAGCCTGGCCACTAATGCCGGAACACAACTCAAGGTTGATATGGCGGCAGACCAGGGGTCGGCAACGTTTTGAGTCGGAAGAGTCAAAATTACAATTTACGAAATTCAAAGTTTTTAAAGAGCCACAATTTTTTTCTTGCCAAAAATAAATATTACTTGCATAAATTAAGTGTTTGATAATAACAAAAAAATCTATTTATTCATATATAAGTAGTGTTTTTGACAACAATAAGATAATATTTATGTGACATTATTAGATATTACTTATTATTAAATAAATAAATGAAAACAATTAACTTATTAACTTACAAGACTTACTCTTGCTTCAATAACAAACAATTGGGCAAACAAATTCAATGAAAGCCATGACTTTTTTTACATATCAAGAGCTTCATAACATATAGGGGTATACACAAAAATGCAATTTTTTGTAAACAAAAAGTATGCCTGTTACAATTTAGGAGGTCTTATCAGTATGCAAGTGTACCTAAGAAGAAGGCTATTCCGGATTTCAGCCTTATGCGATCAACTTGTTTTGTTTTATTCACAATGTTGTGCATTGTGTAATACTGCACTTTTGTCTGTACGCCCGCCCATTTGGTATGAAGCCATCGATGTATAAGTAAAGAGGCGCAGGTTGCCGACCCCTGCCCTAGACCAGGGGTGGTAGCCATCCAGCCCCAGCACCTGTCCGTGGGCTGGGTGTGCTGAGGGTGTGCGTGGTGTTCGGTGGCAGATGCGGCTGCTGCAGAGCACCTGGGCGGAGATGCTGAGCCTGATGCTGGCGTACCGGTCGATGTCGGGCGGCGGGCCGCTGCGGCTGCGCTTCGCCGCCGACCTCGCGCTCGACGAGCAGCAGGCCAGGGACATCGGCGCCCACGACCTCTTCACTCAGGTATTTCACTTTTTTTTTTCTATGATACCTTCGTCTGCGTGGAATAGTTTAAAAAAAACCCGATTTTGTAATATTAGGTTGGGGAAAAAGTGTCTTCGCATTTTATATAAAAATTCAAAAGGTTTTTTTTGTAAAGTTAATTTACATTTGACTAAAGTATGTAGGTGCCATTTTGTTGGATAACTTTTTGCCATCTTGTAGGTAGGGACGTGATCCCATTGCTATAAAAAAATTTGGGGCTTCTGATCAAAAAACTGCGACAAGTGGTTTTGGCAGTCCTCTCGTGATGTTTATCCGACACTGCCTAAGGAATTCTGCAGAGACCGAAACAGGTGAAAATCTGAAGGTGCAAGGTCAGGACTATACGGCGGATGCATTAACACCTCCCAGCCAAACTCTCGTAATTTTTGCTGAGTGGCTAAACATGTGTGAGGTCTAGCCTTATCATGGTGAAAAACCACACCCCTTCTGTTGATTAATTCTGGCCGCTTTCTCTCAACTTTTTGCTTCAATCTCAACAGTTGTTCGCAGTACAGTTCAGAATCGATGGTCCTGCCTGGCGGTAACAGCTCATAATGAATAATGCCCTTCCAATCCCACCATACACACAGCATCACCTTGTTGCGAGTTAACCTGGGTTTTTTCCCCACAGTCTGTGAAGCCTGGCCGGCCTTTGACCACGATCTTTTGCGCACGTTCTTGTCGTACGTGATCCACTTTTCATCACCAGTTATCAGCTTCTTCAAAAATGGTTCGGTTTCATCACGTGGTAATAAAGAATCACAAATGAGTACACGGTTCATAAGGTTTCTTTCAGTGAGCTAATGATGCACCCAAATATCGAGCTTTTTTATGTACCCAGCTTTTTTCAAATGCGCCGTTTTGTGGTCAATTCCCAGTTCTCCAGCTACATGGTAACTACTAATATGCCGCCGACCTTGCTCCACTTCTTCAAAAATGGCATCAATTTTGTCCGTAACAGGGCGACCAGAGCGACGTGCATCTTTGATATCAAAATTTCCGGATTAAAAACACTTAAACCAAATTTGCGCTACTCTTACAGATACTGCATTAGGTCCATAAACATCACAATTTTTTTCGCGGCTTGTGTTGCATTTTTACCTATTTTGTAGTAAAATTTTAAAATGTATCGAATTTCTTCATTACATTCACTCATTTTAACAATAAGAAAAACAAATGAAAATCACACATTTTCCTAATTTGAATTTGGAATTGTCTTCTTTAAAATTAAAACTTTTTAATTATATCAAATGCAGCCAGGTACAAATGGTATAGCGAAACAGATCTTATTACAATTTCATACATACTATATGCGAAAATACTTTTTCCCCAACCTATTATTATTTATTAGTGCTCCGCTCCTATTGGTCTTAGCGTGATGATATATAGCCTATAGCCTTCCTCGATGAATGGGCTATCTAACACTGAAAGAAGTTTTCAAATCAGACCAGTAGTTCCTGAGCTTAGCGCGTTCAAGCAAACAACAAAGTGTTCAGCTTTATAAATTAGTATAAGATAATGCGTTCCAAGATGGAGCACGCTTACCTAGAAGATACCTATTCACACGAGACATCACACAGGTGAGAACAGTTCTCCGTACAAGATCTTACGTCAGCACCGTAAAAATTAAACAGCTGTTCTGCATGCAGCGAAGTGCCGTCTCACCCTCCACAGCATACTTCCTATACGGCAAATAAACATACACAATTATATATGTGGACAGTCTGTTTGTTTGCTACTTTCGCAATAGAAGGTAACAAGGCTCTCAGAGTAAACAATAACTATAAATAAAACTTAAATTATTAAAATGAACAAGTTAAGGGTAGGCTGTATAATAACATTACTCAATGACACTTGACATCCTTGTCTTCCGTGATCGCGGCTACAGAAAAGTGGTCGAAAAGTCAGAATAATAAAAATGGAATAAATTACCACGTTTAAATGAAATTAAATAAAAACATTGATTCATTACTTGATCATTATACATAACTATATTTATGTTTTCAAGTTTCCCCACGTCTGAATGTAGACCTCCTTCAGCTATTGCCATATGATTTTGTTATGCGCGGCCCTTGTCCAAAGTCTTCCCGCGATCTTCCACAACCTCTTTCCTGGTCTCTGGGGGACCAGAACAGAATCTTTGGTTGCACCTATTCGCCTGCCCCCTTCCACTTTAACTTTGCTCCCACTTGATACTACGTTTACCACTTTCGTTTTGTGCTTTTTACGCGGTCACTTAGTTTATACTAATATATAAAGCTGAACAGTTTGTTTGTTTCTTTAAACGTACTAATCTCAGGAACTACTGGTCTGATTTGAAAAATTATTTCTATGTTAGATAGCCCATTTATCGAGGAAGACTATAAGGCTATATATTATCAAGCTAAGACTAATAGGAGCGGAGCAGCAATGAAAAATGTTTCAAAATCAGGGGGGGATGTCGCGGGCACAGCTAGTTTCACATAAAACGAATATCAGATGAAACATTTATTCAAATAATATTAATGGCGGACGACGGTATGTCTGTCTCTAAAAGTTAATAAAACAGAGAAATAATCATTATTCATGCCAACTAAATTACTGTATGGCAAGTTTTTGTCAAAATGGTGGGGGCTTTGAAAACAAATTCCACGCGGACTAGCTACTTTAATATATAGTCGGCATACTCCGTTCCGGCCGCGTTTGCAATTAGCGCGCTTCGAGCCGTCGAAGCGCAATAGAGAGGTTGCCGTGAGTGAGTGAGTGACGCGATTGTCCGCTTCGGCGGCAGGTGGCCGGCGTGACGAAGCGGCTCGAGCGCGCGTCGGCGCTGCGCGAGGAGTGCTACCTGCTGAAGGCGCTGGCGCTCGCCAACTCGGAGGCGCGCATCGACGAGCACGCGGCGCTGCGCCGCTTCCGCGACTCCATACTCGCCGCGCTCAACGACGCCGTCTCCGCGCTCAGGTGAGCCCCGGGACCAATTGGGGGGGGGGGGGGGGGGGGGGACATACTGCCACTTTTGAGAAAAAGCCGTTCTCATTAAAATTTTGCATACAAATAATGTGTCTATATTTTGGAAAAAAGATATAATAAACCTGTAGAGATTGAATTTCTGTACAATGAAGAAAAATGCTATAAAAACCGAATGAGAGGATGTAAGAAGTGAAATATAACTAATTTAGATTTTTTTCAATTTTTTTGTTTCTCTGTTTGTCGGTTTGTCTGTCCGTTTGTACCGGTTAATCTCCGAAACGACTGGACCGATTTAAATGAAATTTTGTATGATGGTAGCTTATATCCCTGGTCTACATATAGGATAGTTTTGATCCCGAAAAATTAAAGAGTTCATGTGCGATAGTTAAAAAAACCCGCACCACGCGGACGAATATTTAGAATTTTGTACATTAGAATATATAATGTTCTAAATATATTTTTTTGCAAAATTTTAATAAAAATCACTTTTTCTCAAAACTGTCAGTATGTGGGTTGGTTCGATTTTGAATAAGTAGGTCCATGTTTGAAATTAGGCCATTGGCCATAGAGTAAGTGTGCGTCATAAATAACGCTAGTTCTGTGTGTACACACCGGTGCGAGTGTAGTGACGTCGGGCCCAATCGGATGGAACCACCTTTAATACTCTTTGGGCGCGTTCGTATGTCACAATGCCCAAAATGCTCCATCAACCCGTTCCACATGCCGACCTCGGTCGTTATGGTCATGACGAACACGTCACCCATGTCAGGAGGTGGGTCGAAGTGGGCGTTGACCACAGAGCAATTCATTCTCACTATCGATTGACATCGAAAAAGGCGCGATTTTCAAATCAACCAATGACATTTGTGTAGATCGTCGCTTATGACATCAACACCCTATAATCCGTTCCGCCGGAGTTTATGATTGTAACGTCCGCAAGCATGTGAAATGGGAAAAATCGCTAACGCGGTCGTTGTGAGTATCATCTGGAATTGAATCGACAGATTTTCCAGAAGTACAGTTTTTTACTTGGTGATTGTAATTCTATTATTCTTCTATCATGGTGTAAATGAAAAAGGATTGCTTTGCATTTTCAAAAAATTATCGAATTGTATTATGGTATCTTTTCAGGCCATACAATGCAAATGCAGCACTCCAACAGTTGCTCCTAGTGCTGCCCGCTCTTCGGCACGCCGACGTGGCGGTACGCCGTTTCTGGTCGGGCGTACACCGCGACAGGCGTGTGACGATGAACAAACTGTTCATCGAAATGCTCGAGGCCTGCTTACGGTAGACGCCGTTCCCTGAGACAAGCGGAAAAGTACGTGAAACGGAACGCAAACCGCCCTCTCGTGGACTTTTGAGCGTGTTTAGAGTTGAACGTGCAAAGCGACTTGAACGTGCCAAGTTAAGCGAAGTGACTCAAGCGAACAAAGTGAGCTGTGCGTGTATAGTAATTTCAGCGTGCAATGTTACTTGAACGTGCAGAAGTCAGCATACAGTTATTTCAATGTGGAAAGTGACTTGGAGCATGCTATTTTATTCCAACTTGCAAAGTGACTTGGGCGTGTGCAGTGAGCCCAGCGTGCAAAGTGAGCCCAGCGTGCAAAGTGAGTCGAGCGTGCAAAGTGAGTCGAGCGTGCAAAGTGAGTCGAGCGTGCAAAGTGGTCTGAGCGCTCGAGTCGTCGAGCGTGTCGCGCGCCCTCCCCGCCCCCTGACGTCGCGGAGTGATAACATATCACGTTGCATAAGTGAGACGATATGCCATATTTAATTTAGTATGCATTTATGGTGTGTATATAATATTTATGAAGGATTTCTTTATGACCTTCCCTTAGAGTAGTTCTATGGCTGTGATTTGCGGACGTGCGGGCCGGGGTGGTCGCTTTACCTCATAAGGACCTCTGGTGGTTTATTTTTATTTTCCTTTTTTTTACTTTTATGTTATGGCGCCGGGCCGAGAGACCGCGCCGTGAATGTACAAATCGATGGACGGATCTAGTACAAAACTGTTACTATTTTTGTATAATGTAATAAAAATATATTATATCTAGTTTTACTGTGCGGTTTATATGTAGATATTAATGTATGGTCGTGGATTTTTTTTAACATTTTTAAAGTACACATCGAAAATGATATTTATATATTTTATGGTATAAAAGTGACTGTTTTGCCTGGATATCGAAAATGTATTATGATTTAAAAATATGTTTATATATTAATATTTTATCAGCATATTTACTGGTTCTCTTGTAATAAATTCTATATTTTATTTATTTATAACATTGTCTATTAATTTTCATGATACAATACTTAAACAATATTTGATAATTTTGGGTTTAAGATGAAAAGGAAATAAGAAGAAACACTTAGACAGAAAGTAACAAAAATCAATAGAAATGACAACATTTTATAGAAGTATATGAAAGTGCTCACCTTTTTTGGTGTACTACACTGTACTGTACTGTGTGTTTCCTGATTTTGTAGCAAGGTTTGTTCACACAAATACGAAGATAGGTTATCAGTTTGTATATTCTGACTGTTTTATATAATTACAATTAATGTTTTAAATACAGTTTTTATAATAAATATTTTATTTACAACAATAAAATAGATAAGCGATATACAATAATATTAAGTGATGATACAAATATATATTTTTAAAAACTGTTCCACTACGCAAATAGTGACATAATGTTGAAAGTTTGTAGTATAACTATGAATTTTATTAAAGTTACAAAACTGAAATAGATTTATATACGTATTGTATATTGTTATAAGTATAGAGTGTATACATATTTGTGTTATATATACATGTACTTATATACAAGGTTTTGTTACATGAAATGTTAAATATCCGTTTAAAATTTCTACTACTGGAAATCAATTATCAATATTAACATTTCACTTTAGTGTCCACAGATTTTGCGTTCTCTAAAGACGGTAATACAAAAAATTAAAATAAAATTGTAGTAAAACTTGTTTGAGATCTGACTATTCTTGCAATTAATCTTAGTTGTACATCAATTATTTTCTTCTCTCTCTTTCCTTACTGTATTTCTTGTGGAAGGTGTAAATACAAACATTTTATGTAACAAAACGTAAACAACTTAGCAAAAAAAGATTTCCAGTCGCGATTTAGGGAGAATTTTGTAAAATAACTGTTGTAATTGTTTTGACTTTCACTCTCTCAATAGTGATTTTTGTGATATAACGTAGCTAAAGCGCAGGAAGTCTTTATTACCTAGTAGTAGAATTCACCAAAAAGGCATTTATGAGAATTTTAGTCCATACAGCCAATTCTGATGTATGAGCCTTTGTATAGGTAGCGTAGTTGCACTGTATGCAACTGACGCCATTCAACGGAATCCTTGTGAAAACTCGAAAGGCCAAATTTTACATTTCTCACAAAAATACATCGTTACTAATTAAAAAAATATCTTACAACTATTGTTCATTTTAGAGTAATTTTACACATTATTAGAAAGCGTAGTGGCGTTGGACCGAATCGAACGGAACCACTTTTAGTACTCCTTGGGGCGCGTTCCCTTCCTATCTCACAATGCCCAAAATGTTCCGTTCACCGTTCCACATGCAGACTACGGTCGTTATGGTCGTGGCGAAAACGTCACTAATGACGTCATCATTTTCGATCACACAGCGCTCGCAACGACCCATGTCAAAAGGCGGGTCGAAGTGGGCGTTGACCAAAGAGCATTAATCGCACTACCGATTGACATTGAAAAAGGCGCGATTTTCAAATCAACCAATGACATTTGTGTATTTCGTCGCTTATGACATCAACACCCCATAATCCGTTCTGCTAGAGTTTATGATTGTAACGCCCGGAAGCAAATGGAACGGGAAAAATCGCGGCCGTGAACGTGGTAGTTGCGAGTCTCTTGTGGAATGTACCCTTTAACAGTGGATGAATAATAGCAGAGTTTTATTGCGTACGCTGAGCTTAAAATATTCGATAGATTATTAAAATACTTGCTTTGATCGTGATTAAAAGATAACATTCTGTGTGTAGTGTGATTTAAACACAAGTAAAATGTTGTTTTATCTATGTATATCATTTACTTGAAAATATAATTTTTCACTTCACTATTGAGCTTTGTATTAAAATCGTATTTGTTTTGCATTTAACAATCTCACATTTTAGATATATCAGTTTTAAATAGTAAATAATGAAATCAAATTAGAAAAAGTATATTTACCTTCTAAATTGGACCTAGTTATGCATAATGGAACCAACCCACATATTGACAGTTCTGAGAAAAAACAGTTTTTATTAAAATTTTGCAAAAAAAATATTCAAATATTGTATATTCCAATGTACATTTATATATTCAAATTTTTTTTTCCAAAATATAGACACATTTTTTGTAAGCAAAATTTTAATAAAAACTGTTTTTTCTCAGAACTGTCAATATGTGGGTTGGTTCCATTTTGCATAACTATGTCCAATTTCCAACACAGCGTAATATGTACACTGATTCAAGTGAATGCGATGGTAATATATTTGTTTGCGAGTGAAAGAGATAGATACTGGTGGCACATTGTGCAGTACACTCCCTGTAACGCGACTGGATTTTAGTTACTATATTATATTTTAATAAAGTGGAGCAGTATTATATAATGTCAAATACCTCATTGAACTGTTACCAATCAACGAACCAAGTCTATAGACGAGTATGTATTTGTATATAAGATACCTACTACATCACATTACACGTTTTTATATTTTAAATAATAATGATAATATATTATTAATAGAATGGAATTATGGTTTATAACAAAATTTAAGTGTGACAATAAAAGTTATTGTATTACAACTATCAAGAAGGCAATCCGTTTATGACATATTTAATATGATTTAAATATTCTGTAAGACGGTTCCAGACGATAATTGGCTATAAAACTTGGCTATAAACGTTGGATTTCAATTTATAGGTTGACCCTTGATTCATGTGATTGTTTGTATTTGGCCACTTCTTACGATTTTAAATCGCATTTATATCCACAATTTACAGTTTAATAGATTTCACATTAAATACAGATTCTTATTATAGTATAAAATATGTATGTATGTACATAAGTGGGTAGTTTCGAATAAACCTAAGTCTTCCACCTTGGTGTCTTTTCTTTTTACGAAAGTGGTTTGAGGCACTAGTCTCTTCGGAGGTGCGGGTTCATCCGACTGCTGCCACCGTGTAGTGAAACACACGCAAGTTGGTTGAACTGGTTTATTCGAAACTACCCACTTATGTCCATACATATTTTATACTACACTTATTAAGGTTTCGATATGAACATAACATGTTTTACTTATTAGATCCAAAAAAAAGTGTAGTGCGCGCTTACCCTCAGAGGCTCAAGCGAACGCACTTACGGCTGTAGAGCTGAGCTTACCAATATTCGCAAGAATTTTGATTTAATTACGTCACTGAAACAAATAGACGGATTTGTATTTAATGAAACTCGAAACATATGTTTTCTGTTATAGTTATTCTTATGTTAAGAATATTTACTTTGTTTTTAGTTTTAGAGGGTTTTTTTTTAATTTTTAATTTCTTCCACGGTGCGAATGTGCAGTGGTTGGTCCGAGGCATTTGTGTTGTGCCAGAAAGGTGTTGTTTCATTACTATGATGTTTTTCGTGATATGATCAATTTTAGAAAAATTAATCGCTTCGAAGCCTGGTCTGCTTTCTTACTTTTTCTTCTCCAATTCGCGCTTTTTGGGAGATCATTGATATGTATGTCAAGTCTACGACATCAAGCCAGCACTTTTTCACTGGGATCTGGCGGACGCCTTGTTTTGAGACCTTTGGTAGGGTAAGCAGTCACGGGGTCGAGAATTTTTTCGAGGCCAATAATTGAAAAATACCGCTCCTTCTGGCGTATATTTTATCCTTAATCATCAACATCATTTCAGCAATCAGACGCCCACTGATGGACACACGTACCCTACAATAACCGATCGCCGTAAAACGTGGCTATACAATAATTCGTCGTTTAACTTCACAAAAGTATAGTATAATAAGCATAGGGCCAGATATAAATCTAAATCATTTGCGTTTAATTTTAAGCACGTTAATTAGTGCCTATATTCATGTTTTTTGCGGTGGATGGGCTTTAACAACGATTCTAAAAATTCAATTAAATATTGTCATAAGAGGCGACAAAACAACCCGCAGCCAGGTGGTAGGGCTTTTGTCCGACTGGATGGCTACCACCCCTGGTCTAAAGTATGTCGCCATAACAACCTTGCGTTGTGTTCCGGCATTAGTGACCAGGTTCCAGTCTTCCCTTAAAGAGCGGCAGCGCATTGGTAGCACCTTTGGTGTTGCAAATGTCCATAGGCGATGGTAACCGCTTTCCATCAAGTGGGCCGTCTGCTGAACTCCTGCAAAAAAAAAACTTCAAAATTCTCCAACCAAACAACTGACATAGTAGTGAAACACCAACTTTGAATTTAGTTTATAAGAATGTAATTAATTATTATTATTATGGATATACGTCGTTATTGATCTGCGATTACTGATTAAGTTTTTTTCTAATATACAATTTTTGTTTTTTGTAAATTTGCGGTCTATTTATGGTGACGCGAATTATATCGTGCTCAATTCTACATAGTCCCGACAATTTTTCTCTTGAAAGTTAAAGAGTTTAGCTTCTTGGGCCAATTTTTCAAATCAATTGTTGTTGAAACAATTCAATTGTATTATTCATGGAACAGACATTTTAATTTTCCAATTTTGTATTTTATTCTTATGAATAACTTATCTGGTGATGAAAAAATCGGCGCTTAGTTAAAAAAGAACTGGAGATGAATTCGTACGTAGGCAGTATAATACCTACTATTTTTTATTAAGAAGCATTGGTCATTAAATGAGCTAAATAAATATTAAAAATATGTTGATTTGGAAAATTACTATTGTCATCTTAGGGTGGTGTGCATAGACATTTGACCGACTGTTAAAATAATATAACCACTGTTTAGGCATACATATTTAGCGATTATTTTATATTTTAACCATCGGTTAAAAGTTGGTGCACACCAGCCTTAATAGACATTCTAAACATAAGTCAAGTTGACATTTTAAAATGTCACTTCTGGCTTAAAAAATGACAGCAGTTATACAAAACAAAAACTAATCTCTAGAAGCCCCATTGCTTTAGGCAGCTTTGTTGTATGACAATGATTCTAGACCGCAATTTTACGAATAATTATTGAAATTAATAAGTAATAAATGTACAAAACTGATATATTTGACTGTTACAGAGTAAAAATAGATAGTACAAAACCATAGTTTTCCTTAAAAAAATCAGTCGATTACAAGCAATTTTTTTACATATTAGTAATTTAAATTGCAAGAAGCAAATGTGTGTGCTATGTATACTAAATTTAAACCTCTAATATACTTGTCAAAGACTTGTATGAACTTCTAAGTGTTGTCACAATTATACTGCTTGGTTTATATGCGAGTGAGATAGCAAGGTCTGCTACAATATGCGCTTCGAATTAAGTTAGTTCCAAGAGTTTATAACACTTACGCCATTTTGTGGAAAACTCTCTCTTCCTGTGAAACTAAAACTATGTTCAGCGCAATGACGTGTACGAACTTCAAGGACACATTTATGTTTTGCATTTAAGCTTTTCAAAACGCAAGTTGGGGATTTATGCATTAGGTCTGTTTTTAATGTATAATACAAGTGTTATTGAAAACGTTGCATATTTAGTATTGTGTTGTGTCGTAGGAGTTTTGATCTTTTTTTGTGAATTCTTTGACGAGTATACAAGAAAAGAGGTTCTAGATAAATATGAATAAATTTTATAGCGTTTTTAGTAGGAGAATGCCCCTAAACGTAGATGATAGTGGTAATCTCAGATCAAATGTTTATTATACTGTTAGCGAACATAGAATCCAGCCGTGTCCCGTGTCTTTTTGTATTTAATGAATTGTACCTTATTTTTTTCTTTACATAATGTTATTCATGTGAACAGGTGTCCCGGAGTAATGTCAAATAAACTATAAAATGGTGAATTTTTCATTGTTTATTTATTTTTGCCTAATTTACAAACCCTTCCGCTATTTATGGTTTAATTGCCTAAATCGCAAAAATGGAATCATCACCTGCGATAATGTTATGTTTATTGCCTGTGGCCAATTGCGTCTTATATAGCGTTAACATTAACGCCGTTTGTAGAAAATACTGGATATCACATGAGTGGTGGTGATTAAGAGGTTAGCGAAAGAAAACGATATTTCTAGTTTAAAAAGCACTGCGTTTGCGTATATAATGAAGGTACGTCGCGTCGCGGGCATTTGCTACCAGTCAACTGAACAGGGTGGGGGGTGTATTTCGCTATATATTCAAGCCGCGGAGCTTCGTTTATTACACGTAACTTACGTACTATCCGTGCAGGAACGGAGAAAGAATAAAATTTCCTGCGTTGGGGCGGCCTGTCGTAAGAGGCGACAAAACAATCCACAGCCAGGTGGTAGGGCATTCGCCCGACTGGATGGCTACCACCCCTGGTCTAGAGTATGTCGCCATAACAACCTTGTGTTGTGTTCCGGCATTAGTGACCAGGTTCCAGTCTTCCTTAAGAGAGCAGCAGCGCATTTGTAGCACCATTGGTCTTGAAAATGTCTATAGGCGATGGTAACCGCTTTCCATCAAGTGAGCCGTCTGCCTGTCTGCTGAACTTCTGCAATAAAAAAAAGGAACAATCCACAATCGGCTAGAATGTAAGCGGAACTCGCCTGCGGATCCCCAATCCTCGTTCCTTTGGACTCGTCGCACGTCTTCAGAATTAGCATCTATGCATTTGGTCATAGAGTCCACATACCACCAACAGGAGCAGGTTCATAGATAAAAAAATGCGTTCAGTTTTGTACTTAACGATGCTCGCCCGACCGTAAAGGAACTAGGCCGCCCACGGCACGAATCGTGGTTGGCCGGCAGGTGGCACCGCCTGTCTCTCTCTATCCAGCGTGTGGATTTGCGGAAAGGAGATGAAAGATAAGAATACAAGACACCTAACCAGGTATATTCCTCTAAATCATTGAAGTGACCTCATTTATCGGGTTAAAAGTCTAAGGCTGGTGTGCAACGTCTTTTAACCAATGGTTAAAATAAATTGATCGCTAAAAATGTATGCTTAAAACTGTTTAAGCATAAAATAATCACTGGATTATTTTATTTTAACCGCCGGTTAATGTCGGTGCACACCAGCATAAGTATTGACCCCGGATATAAACTTGATCCCAGATGAAGCAGTAGCATTACAATAGTGGATTTACATTTCACAATAGACATTTTGAGCCCGAAGGAAGGGGGGAGGTTAGATACTAACAGTTTTAGATAGCATTGTGGTCAAAAAGTTAAAAGTTCAGTTTAAAATTGCGAACTTTCGGCTCAACTTCAAACTTAGTAAAAAGTGTATGTAACAAATATTTCAAAATTAAAATATTATATTTCTAATTAAGTTACTGTTTGAGATGACCTTACTTGATCTTTATTAATGATATTCCTCCAAGAGAAATTTATTAATAAATTCGTTTTAAGCGAAAATAAATTTTTGTTGCTATGCTAGTTATCAAAATGCCACTTATTTCTCATTTACAATATTGTTATGGAAGAAATAAAAAAGAAACATGTTTAAAACATTTATTTCTCTAAGTAAAAGTACATTAACCAATTTACTTGCTTACTAATATAAAAAAAGGAATATAACACTAAAGAATACGTGTAGACATCGAATTATCCAAACTACTCATGGTCGGTCTCTATATCTTAACGACCGTTCCCTTGCTTTATTAGCGGTTAAAATTTGGCATGAACTCCATACAAATACTGTCAAAATTCAACCGATGGTAATGCAAGTGAACGGTCGGTAAGATACAGCCGCCGTCCATCCATATACAAAACAAAATCTAAATCTACATCTACATTCAATCGGTTTCAAACGAGTTTGTAAAAAATATTTTTTTTACAAATTCAACAAACCGCTGTATAACCTCAAAACAATAACTAAATCTAGAAACTGTACCATAATAAAAAAAAACGTGTGCGTCTCGGGACGCTCGACAGAAGTGATAACTTGCGTGAGAGAAAGGGAAGCCAGAGAGACTGGCGCCGTAACGCGTTACGTAACGAAGCGGTTTACCCTCCCATAAGAAGTTATCACTTCAAACACTGAGTAAAAAGCTCACTATGGTCTGGGTGTCTATGAACGGCCCCAGAGTAGAGTAGTCCGTTGTATATTACTCATAACACAAGCGTAACTCGCTTAATTTGGGGATATAATATGTGTGTTTGTCTGCGATTATTATTATTATATGTCTTTCAAGACCACAGGCCATAAAAATGGCCCGGACTTTTGGAGGGCTTGCATGGGGCCATGGGAATGTCAACACGTAGAGCCCCTTGACAAATTTAATGTAAATATGTGGCGTGACACTGACCGGCGATTATCCCTGTCTACACCATATTAATGCACCCAAAGACAAGCCCCGGCCAGTGTAGGACTATTGTGGGAAATGAGGACAAAAAGTACCGGGCTATTGGGGTGAACTGTTAGTGGTACTAGCGGTCTGGGAATATGGGGACTATGGCGTCTGCCCGTCGCAATACCCTGAAGAACATGGAAAAATGGGCAGACGGTGACTCGCCACTCCCTGCATGAGCCCCAAAAAATGCCATTAAAGGCAGGGGCAACATGGGTATGAGTGGCTAAGGGGTGTAGAGAGGTGGGCTGCAGGTTCACCGAAGCTACTTCCGACATTAGGCCATTTATCACTTCCACCCCTGGAGCTTGAGTCTTAGCTCTAGCGACCTCCACTCCGTGCCGGCTGGCTAAGGCAAGCACGGAGGCGGGGGCCTTGTCTTGGCCCCCGGAGTCAGGTACGAGGTGTCGCCACTCACCTAAGGCTTTCGCCCTTATTATTATTATTATTACTTTAATTGAATAAATGAGAAAAACGATACACTCGTGCGAGTATAAAAAAGTTTCGTATTTCTACTATTACGAAAAAGTCACAAGTATAAATAGGTATTTTTAAACTAATACAATTTAATTATATTTATTATGTCTACTAAATCAAAAGGACGTGTTCATGATCTTTATGTGTAATACAAGATCATCTTAATATGGTCGGTGTATAGTTATCATGCCTTTATAGCAAGGTCACAATAGTTACGTTCCATTAGAGACTCACAACGACCACGTTCACGACCGCGATTTTTCCCGTTCCACTTGCTTGCCGACGTTACAATCGTAAACCCAAGTGGAACGCTTGAGCGTTTAACGTTTTGAGCGCTGTATAATCGAAAATTATAACGTCATTTGTTATGTTTTCGCCACGACCACAACGGCCGCGGTCGCCTTGTGGAACGGCTTACGGAGCATTTTGGACGTTGTGAGCTACTAATGGAACGCGCTGATTGTATCACTTTTGTTTTAGAGCAAATGACAATCTTGTCAATAAGGAATGTTTATGCGTCCTTTTCTAGCACTTTCAACGCTATAAGTAAAAAGAGATCGGATATACATACTTCGTACTTATTTTAATATGGTTTCTACTGCGTTAGTTATTGTTCTGAGTAAATCTTATATATATACAGCTGAAATTGTTTGTTTGGTTGGTTGAACGCGTTAATCTCAGGAACTATACTGGTCTGATTTGAAAAATTGTTTCAGTGTTAGATAGCCCATTTATCAACGAAGGCTATAGGCTATATATCATCACGCAAAGACCAATAGGAGCGGAGCACCAATGAAGTTTCAAAATCGGAGGGTTTTGAAAACAAATTCCACACGGACGACGTCGCGGGTACAGCTAGTATTAGTATAAGATGATTTTTAAAAACCTCATTATTGGTGTATATATATATACACAAATAATGAGGTTTTTAATATATATATATATATATATATATATATATATATATATATATATATATATATATATATATATATGTAAGTATATCAATAATTTCGGTCTCTGGGTGTATAGTAGTACCACTTTGTGGTCAATTAATCAAAATAATTATAATTACCGCTATCTATTTGAAACAAATACCCAGAGAAACTTCTTAGCACATCCACTATTACTAATGTGTATAGATTGAAATAACGTACCATAAACAATTGGATGAATGGATTGAGTTAAGGTAGCTCTTGTGGAGCATGAGTGAATGAACAAAAAGTTTTCTTCTAAATGCAAAAATATTCAATATATATATTTAACTATAATATGTCTCTGAGAGCAGTCATTACACGCATAACAATTAGGGCTAAACTCTTTAATAATAATTATATCACTTACAATTAGTTATACCTTAGACATCGATAATACAACAATTACATCGTCATATCATAGACAATTGAAAAAATCGAATTACTTAAGATGCTCTTGGAACATAGATGAAATGAACGGACAAATAAAATCATAAAAAAATTGTATATCATTTTAGTCACCATACCTATGTATTTTAAGAATACAACGAGTCGTAATACATCCATCACATAATACGGTAAACATAGAGTAATAACATTTTACCATAGACAATAGAATGAATGGAGTCAATTAAGGTAACTGTTATAGAGTAATTTAAAGTATATAAAAAGATTGTTTACATTAATTTTTTTCAACTTTTTTAGTTCATAACTGCTAGGTTTCTAAATGTTACTATCAAACCATTTGGCTTATTACTGATCAATAAGTTATTTTTTTTTATTCGCCATAGTGTCAAAGGCAAAGGACTGGGACCATACATCCTAACCTCATGTATTGTAGTATAGCTCAGCCAAATTGTAGGTCTTCGACTGACACCAATCAACAGTTTTTGTCGGCGTTTTCAGAAAACAAGGTTTGCCATTTACAAATTCTCAAAGTATGCTATACATAGCATAATAGTCGTACTTTGAGAATTTGTACGGCGCGTATTTAAAAATTGTAAGAATGAAAATATTGTAATAAATAGCGTATATTCCTTGTACATTATTATACATGTGTATTAGGGTGGCAATAAAACCGATTGTGGAAAAAACCATATATTAAAAACATATATTAATATATATTAATGTTTGAGTAAAGATGTAACGTAGATAATTTATTTAAAAGATCACATCTAAGATTGCGATGTACGCCACTAGATGGCGTTGTTCATTGTTGACGCACACAATGGTTTAACGATCGCCACTTATATAGAGTTGGGATCCTTTTCACAAAAGTGGTTCGCTTTTTGTGGCCCCGGCGGTGGCAATAAATGTTTCATACAAGTGTGTGTGTGCGTTTTAATTCTGTACGTAAGTGAAATTAACTCTCTTTTTTTGAGTCTCTAGTGAAAAAAATGTTACTTTTTATGTTCTAAGAACTCCGTCCAAAGGACAGCTCAAAAATAAATATTTAGAGGTCGCTCCAAATTTTTTAAGATTTCAAAAATCGCCATAAACCGGTTTTTTTAATTCATTTTTTTTTAATCGTTACGGTATAAATTTATAGACCACAAAATAATACGTTTCTGGAAGGTTCAGTTCAAAATATGAATTTTAAAAGGTCACTCGTCATTTCATATGAATATATGTTATTATATACATGTAAAAGGAACGTAATTACGTCTATTTTCTTTAGTTATTAGGTTTCTAGAAGCCGCGGAAAACTAAATGTCAATTTTCAAATGTAAAAAACGGGATAGTAATAAATAGAAACCAGGCAAATGAGTTTTCTAATACATCAACTACTCTACATATTACATTGATCACGTAGACATCGATATAGAAAAGTGGCATCGCGCCATAGACAATCGAACCAAAGAGTTTACCTGAGGTAGAACTTGTAGAGCAGCACCGAGTGGGCGGTCTCGTGCTCCTGCTCCATCAGGAACAGCAGGTCGCGCGCGTTTATGCGCTTCAGGCGCGTGCGCAGCGCCAGCTGGCCGCGTCCACTCTGAAACCAAACGACCAAATTTGATCAAAATCATATAAAACTCTAATATCGTTACGAGTTGCAGGACACGAATTAAAATGCCGTTGGAATTATTATAGAGTTTATTAGAACTATACAAACACGTATAACACAGGTACAAATATAACCGAACACAAAAAATCCAAACGTAATGCATAAGGTCGTAATTCAATAACACGCGCGTCCGTCACTAAATAGGTTGCCGAATGTAGACAAGTCTTGCTTCGCTCGTGATTGTCGCTCAACTGTCTCGTCCCTCAATTGGGGCATTGCTTTATACTGCACAGATGCAAGATGTCTGCCCGGCCGCGTGGACCGAATGTCCTAGAATCAGTTTGTACTTTAAATCCGACACACCTTGCTAATGACTGCCATAAAAGATTACAACACACGATGGGCTGTTTTTTTAATTAAAAAGTAATCAAAAGAAGTCCAAATGCCGAAAGGTAATAAAATGTGTTTTTACAGGTATGCAGGTGTGAATTTGTCTTTGTCGGCGTCTAGGTCGTAACAATATTATATAATTCTAAACATGCAGTTACAAAAACATCTGGGATAGAGTATATAAACGACGGAGAACATGATGCAGTTTTTAGATTCATCGTCTGTTTGTATGTTTGTTCGGGATTCACCTAAAAACTGCTGGATCGGATAAACCATAAAAATTGTATACCACTTATGAGTTATAGTTCAATATCTCAGAAAATACTGATTTAAGCAATTAGGTCTATGAGACATTTTTGTAGGAAATTAAATGTTCAATATATTTTGCTGTTTACATTGTTTTTTAACCGACTTCGAACAAAGGAGGAGGTTCTCAATTCGTCGGGATCTTTTTTTTTTGTTGCTTTTTTTTATGTATGTTCGCCGATTACTCCGTGATTTATGATCCGATTTACGTGATTTGTTCGACGCGGAATAGCTGCCATGTGGTCCCCTAAAAATTTGACATAGTTTGGCTCAGTAGTTTTCATTTTACGATCATTTTTTTGTTCTCGTTTCTTGGGACCTATATTTTTTAAGAAGCGCGGCACCATTCGTTGGTCCACCCATACATAGCTAGACACTAAAAAGTAACAAATAAAAAAAAACTTCGTTTAAAAAAACCGACTTCAAAAACTAAAATGTATAAAATAACTTATTTCTAAAGCTATTATTATTAATATATATTATCTGAAACATCTTGAAGTCGGTGCAAAGTAAAACATAATAAAAATTACTATATTTTGAAAATTACTAAGCACCGACTTTAAGATCTTTTAGATAATATATATTAATAATAATAGCTTTAGAAATAAGTTATTTTATACATTTTAGTTTTTGATTTTATTTTTTTGTAAAGTGCATTGCTACGCGAAGATAACAGCAAAAATACTAGAACATAAGGTGGAAATCAACTTCTGAACACTGAACTGACTGAACACAATTTTTTTTCAATGCCGAGGTTATCCTAGATAGAAAAGTATCCTATGCTTATACATAGGATACTATTTATCCCGAAAAATGGGATAGGTTCCGGAGTAAAAATATATTTGTCCCTCTGTTCAAATATTCAGTATATATGTAATTTTAATATCGACGGTGACCAAGGGATACTTTTCATCCCGGATGATGGGATACATTTTTGTAAAGGTTATCCCGGCAAGGATGGGAGATATTTATGTAAGGAACTAGGGTAAGTTTTGTGATTTTTGTCTATTCATATCAGTGTGTGTTAAATGTTATATCATTTATTAGTCTAGTTCTTCTCTATCGCTCTATCTAATTTCATAAGTAATATGTAAAACATTGTAATTTTTTTTATAAATAATGTGTATTTAGTCTTTTATTATTTAGTATTGTTTATGGTTCTTTTTTCTCTCTATTTCAATCTCAATTTTTGTATATTCACTTCATATCTGTTTTTTCTTTCATTTGCCCGTGTCCGTGTATGTCACAGACGGTCCTAGCGGAAGATCAGCGCTGGTTATCTTAGCCGGCAACTTTGCTGAGCTATGACCAATTTAGGACTACATTTACTTATTTGTTTTAATTTAAATAGTTTAAGTGGTGTTTATTGTAGTTCTAAATAAATCTTTTTCTTTCTATTCTGTCATTGATGTATTTTAGGGATTAACAAGGGATACGCACTAGAGGGTGAACTGAATTGAAAGGAAGTATACTGACGATGGTGGCGTTGGCGGCGCCGGCGGACGCGGAGGGCCCGTCGCCGGAGCCCGGGGGCCCGTCGAGGCGCGGCTTCTTGCGCGGCCCGATGGCCTGCAGCGCCGTCAGGTTGGCCTCGCGCTGCCGCAGCTCCTCCAGCTCGGCGCGCTGCATCTCCTTCGCCTGCACACACCACACCCACTCTCACCACATCCAACTCGAACCTGTCATCTCTTTATATTTTAAAAACGCCGAAGCCTTCAACGCACACTTTCTCACCCTGTCCTGTCCAATTATTTCCATAACCTGTTCTCCGTGCAGGAACGGATGAAGAATACCTACTAATTGCATACGTTAGAGCGGCGTTTCGTATAACAAAATCATACCTACTTAAAATTATATGGAATCTAGTAATATGTGTCGTTCATTGGACATCGTATGGTGGGATCCAAACAGCTGGAAGTCTAAACTGCCAAGAAGCATCAGATCATCTGAATAATTTCAAATATTGGACCCGAGTGAAATTAGAAACGGCTGGATAACATTACACGAACCTTAGATACACTCAACTAATCATTATTTCTTTATTGCAGGAGGTCAGCAAACAGGTAGACGGCCCACTTGATGGAAAGCGGTTAACATCGCCTATGGACATTTGCAACACCAAAGGTGCTACAAATGCGCTGCTGCTCTCTTAAGGGAGACTGGAACCTGGCCACTAATGCCAGAACACAACGCAAGGTTATTATGGCGACATACTTTAGACTAGGGGTGGTAGCCATCCAGTCGGACAAAAGCCCTACCATCCTGGCTGTGGGTTGTTTTGTCGCCTCTTACGACAGGCCACCCGGCAGCAGGAAATTGTATTCTTTCTCCGTTCCTGCGCGGATAGAATTAAAGGTAATGACAATCGACAAGTTAAAAAAATATTTTTGAAAGCTATGTAAAACAGAGAAACAATTCTAACTCCTGGTGGAGTCGGACCTCCCCATGCTTTATGGGAATGGCCCTGGTCTCATAACTCAATTCGATACGTCGGTTATCCTTAACGGAGAAAGAATACAATTTCCTGCGTTAGAGCGGCCTGTCGTAAGAAGCGACATAAGAACCCCGACTCCGGTGGTAGGGTATTTGCCCGTCTGGATGGCTACCATCCCTGGTCTAGAGCATGCCGCCATAACAACCTTGAGTTGTGTTCCAGCATTATTAGCCAGGCTCGAAACGAAACTCCGTTTAGAGAGTGGCAGCGCATTGGTACAAATGTCCATAGGAGACGATAACCCCTTTCCATCAGGTGGGCCATTTGCCTGTGTGTTGGGAACACATACAATTAAAAAAAACATTGAAAGATCTCTATACTGTGGTATGTAAACATTTGTATTGTTCATTGTAAGGGGGGCCAGCGGACAATAATGAAGTATTTCCACACTTGGCATAAATGTAGTATATAATAATGGTTTATTTTATTAAACGACAAAAATATATCAACCACTTTGGGACTGTAGTTTTAATACTACAACCTTTAGTATTCAAATTAGAATAAATTAAATAAATCATTCGTAAGGTACACCACAACACAAACATCATTCAATAAATGTCACAACCAAAATAACAAATAATCGTGTATAATTCCAAAAACTTTCTTCTAAATTAAGTTGTAAAAAGTAGAAAAAAATACTACCACCACCTACAAAGGCAGCCCTTAGTTCAACATTTATTGTGTCTAGTTTTTAAGAAGGTAGTTTTCAATTTTGGTGAACAATAAAGTGTTTTCATTCATTCATTCATTCATTCGTTCACCTCAAAAGAACGACTACGACGAAACTTTTGACAAGTCGTATCTAATGAAGGTACCTTGGCCTTCAGCTTGGCCTGCTCGGGGTCCTCGTTCTTGGAGCGGGACTTGGCGGCGCGCAGCAGCAGCTCCCTCTCGGAGTCCTCGCGCCTCTTCTTGTCCACTCTGTCGAGCTCCTCCAGGAACTTCAGCTGCCCCTTCACGTCTTGGGTCACCTCGTAACGCGGATCGGTCTGTGCACATTCAATTACAATCATTAAGGGCCAAAAGAGAATACAAATAAATAATAATAATAAATGATTTATTTGCCTCAAAATAAGCTAAGTTACAATCTTAAATACAAAATGAAGACATTACAATTAGCAGACTTAGAAACTAAATTATTGCTTGTGCTTCTACTAGCTCCAAAACTAGTATTAACTGTATCTTTGAAGCTAGTAGCGTTCTCTGCTGCAATCTCTACTTATACAATAAATTAAAAAAATACTCTAATAGATAGTGTGTATGTTTGTTCGTGTAAATGTATGTGGTGTAGTGAACGATGTGTTTACTCTCCAATCCTTAATAATTCTTCTGTATCTTTATAATCTAAATTTAGAAGCCAATGTTTTTATTTAGTGAGACTATGTTGATGAGTTGATCGAGTTTGTTGTATAAATGTGAACTCATTGTCGGATATTGTTTGCTTGCAAAAGTGGTTCTAAATGATAAGGTTGGACATGGTTTTTCTCTTCTTCTATGGAATGAATTGGAGTCAGGTAAGGGATAGAGTACTTCACAGTGTTTTTTAAGTGTAGTGCATAAAATATATGTCTGCCTTATATTAAGAACCTGACAATCACGATATAATTGGATTGTAGGGTACAAGAAAGGTTTGAACGTCATAACTTTCAGAACGGCTCTTTGGGCTCTTTTAAGTTTAAGCATATGTGTTTTATGTGACCCTCCCCGATAATAATCGACTGACAAACACAGATATTGTATAACCCCAAATTAAGCAACTACGCTAGTACTATGGGTAATATAAAAGGGGCTACTCTGGGGCCGTTTCCAGACTATAGTAAGTAATGGAGCAAATTTGTTTCCAAAATTTACCATGACAGAAATCGAACCTGGAACTGGACTACCGGCCCACCTCACTGCAACGCAGAGGTGGGCCGGTAGTCGATTATTTATTTATTTAGGTTTATGGCTTGGCAGTTAGGCCTTTAAGCCAGATCTTAGTTTACAGTATAGTTTCTTCATTTTCTTATGCCTATTCAACGGAGTTCTTGTGACAACTCGAAAGGCCACATTTGACAACATAGTTCACATTCTCACAAAACACATAATTACTATTCAAAAACTATCAATATCCTACAACTATTGTTCATTTTAGAGTAATTTTACACATTTTTGAAAATAAAACTGCACAGCACAACATCTCCTTTCAGTTCCCGACAAAAACTCTCGGCCGGTAGTCTTAGCTCGCTCAACCACAGAAGCTGTCAATATGTGTTAACCATGTTTAAGAATTGAATCGACGAAGGAGTTATGTAACTTATTAAAGTTTTTTTTTAACCGATTAAAGATATACTGTGCAAACAAACACTATTAGACCTTAAAACAACACAATTTGAGCTTGTTTTTAGAAATATACTTGACAAAATTATGGCTGTATACAAATTGATAGTTAAATGAAGCTTTGTCGAAAATTTGAGCATCACTTGAAATATGACAATATGTATATTAATAACATTAGTAAATAAATAAAATAACAATTTAACATTGTTTTATAAATTATTGTAAAAAGCCAGATTCAGTGACAAATATTTTTTAAATTTACTTACATAGATGTATTTACATTCGCAATGTAACTTGCCTAACCCCTGAACAAGGTTTACTCCTGTCTTGGGGGTTAGTTGTGGGTTCTCATGGGCGTGTTACAAAACGTCATTCGGTTGAACTTATGAGTTAAGTGTTCAGTCAAGATCCAATTTTACTTAGCGATTTATTTAAGTATAGTGTCGATGGTTTATAATACTCTGTGCGTTACATGAATCACAGAACATCACTATTACGTCGACCACAACAGTAAAGTGCGACAATTATGTCATTTGTTCCATGTGGGCTTTACTGTCAACAAATGTGTAACTCAGTGATACTCAATCTTTTTTTCATAGGGGCCACGGGCTAGTAAAAAAAAGTGTCGCGGGACGCAATAAAAATTTGGAGATAATTTCTTTTGCGATTGTTACAAATTAAATTAAACAACTTTGAACGGATTCATCGCGTATATTTTATCATTTTTTATATGTCATTTTCTGACATTTCAAACACGTTGCAATGTCCGTGATCACAAGCAGTTGTTTAATTTAAAAGTTTGCATCAGGTCCATTCATTGCTAAGATAATTTAAAAATATATAAATGTAAATATTATTAATGGTTAACCATTAATAATATTTACATTTTACA
This sequence comes from Dendrolimus pini, assembly GCA_949752895.1. Taxonomy (NCBI): domain Eukaryota; kingdom Metazoa; phylum Arthropoda; class Insecta; order Lepidoptera; family Lasiocampidae; genus Dendrolimus; species Dendrolimus pini. Next base: position 16,354,904 of record OX457142.1, read on the forward strand.
TTATATTATTATTATTTTTTATTTTTTTATAGCTGGAGTACAGAAAACAGGCTGACGGTCCACCTGATGGAAAGCGGTTACGTTTGCAACATCAGAAATGTCACCAACGCGCTGCCGGCCTCGAAGAAATTTTATGACAGCCTTTTTGAAAAACTCCACATCGTAGCGCTGTGGGAAAACCTCGGCCGGGAGCTCATTCCAGATCCCCACGGTACGCAAGAAAAACGTTCTATTATCTGATATTCTTTCTCGGTACATAAATAATAGTAGAATATTAATTCTATCACTATTTTTTACAAGACCTTTTAGCATGTTTATATCGACGTGTGCAAAGTAAAAAGAGATATCTGCAAAATAGCTACTTTACAGGAGAGCGAAAAGATGGTCGAATTAACTTCCTAGTATTTGAAAGAACATACGTACCTGGCTTTTTTTACGTACGAAAATTTATTGAAATGATGTGATATATGCAAAACAAATAATGTCATATTGTAAAGAATTGTTTTATTAAAACGATTGTACAATAAACTAAAAATCATCATTTTGTTAGATAACTTTATTTACTTTGCACCCGTCGATATTCTGTAAAGTGTTATGCAGTACCTATTTACTCAGCGCGCTCTCAATTTTTGTAATGGGCGCGAAATTCAAAATGGTTTAAAACAAAGTAACACTAATGTTACCGGCGGGGGGCCCACGTGGGCCGCAGTTTGAGAACAGCTGATGTCACTCGACAGACGTGCCAGAGTGAAAAGTGGAGTGTTCACCTTGACGAGCATGTCGATCCGGTGCTGCGCGATGACGGCGAGCTTCTCGATGAGGTTCTTGAGGCGCTCGTGCACCGCGTGGCAGAGCAGGCTGGCCACCTCCACGGGCGCCTCCTCCAGCTCGTACTTGGCCACCGCCGCGCGGATGCGCGCCTGCATCGCGCCCAGCGGGATCAGGAACTCGTCCTTGCACGACCTGGGACCCATGCCACCCGTTTCAGTACCGTGGCACTTTAGATTGCGGTAGCTCTTACAAATTGTCCATAGGCGACTCTAACCGCTTTCCATCACGTGGGCCGTCTGTCTGTCCGTTGAATTCATGTAATAAAAAAAAGCACAATTTCTTTGTTTTTTAATTATTCACTCGCTTTGACATACGTCTATACAAGTTTATATGGCAGTATAATAAATTTTAAACATATAGAACTTGTATTACAAATCCTTTTCAAAGAATGAACGGAAAGATGATTACCGTCACAATAATGACATACGAAGAATGAATATTGCGACAAATCTCTATAGATTAATAATGACATCTTATGCAAAATATAAACATTGTACAGAAGATACTATAAAAGGCTAAAGTGAGCAGTTTTGTAAATCGCATTAAACAAACTCAAACCATGTACTGGGTTATTATATTAAAGACTGACCATGACCCTATTATCAAAGCCATGGTAGCTCAGTGGTCAGCATATTGGCGTCCCAAACTCAGAGGGCGCGGGTTCGAATCCTGGCTGGAACGCATGGCACCTCTTAGACACTTTTCTGACTTAACATGCATATTGTTACATTTACCACGAGCTAACAATGTTGAAGGAAAACATCGTGATGAAACCTGCACATCGAGATAACGTGCTGTTATTACAATTCAAAAGTTATTATTCAAAATAAGTTCCACTGGAGAACACTTTTTGAAGGTCATACATATAGGTTAAAATTTAATTTTACTTCCTAGTCTATAAAAAACTCCCCAGCAACACGTCTAGCTAAAATTGTTTTTATTTATATTTCTTATTCTATTTATACCTTAAGTTCTTGTTTTTTTTAATAAGTTTTATACAGGAGTATGTTACAGAGTGACTTTTGAAGAATTAATGGAGTTGTAGCAAACAGTGCATATTCAATAAGACAGAGCGCAATAAAAGGATAGAAAATATTATTATAGTATTAAATATAAAAACATAGAGTACTAATTTTTTTTTTTGCAACATATCTCCATATATTCCTTACAAGTACGGCAAGATAAAAACGTTATAGTCGTACAAAACACAGTATAAGAGGTTGGAGCGAGCTGCTATGTAAATAAAGTTTTGTCATTTAAATATTCTTCAATAGTGTAGTTTCCCTTTTTTACTTTTTAATTTAGTTTTGAATTTAGCGAAGGGCAGATCTGACATTTCACTCGGAATCTTATTGAAGAAGCGTATACCAACCCCCAAGAAAGAAGACAATACTTTTTGTAATCTAAAAGATGGCAATACCGTTTATTACAATGCCTGGTGTTGAAATTGTGAACATCCTTATACTGCTTTTGAAGTTTGAAAGTTTTGAATTGAGCATGAGACCACTAACCTGATCTGGGTGCCAATCATTTCAGTGGATCCGAGGATCCTCTGCGACTCCTCGGCCAAGTTGACGCCGCCCATGGCGGCCACGTCGTTTATGTCGTCGTCGCCCGCCATCTTGTCGTCGACGAACGGCTGCGAGAAGGACTTCTTCTCCTTCTCCTTTATCAGGGACTTGCCGGGCGCCAGGACGGTGGAGAGACCTCCGGCATTGATGGCGGCCCTTTGCAGGTTCGGCTTGCTGAACACCGCCATGCCCTTGTTGTTCGCCATCTTGCCGACGTTGATCTTCGTCTGCACCGGAATGTTCTGGAGGACCGCTATGGTGTTCGATTTCGCTTGCGGTTGTTTTTGCTGTTCAAAGATCACGGAGTTAATGGGGAGTTGTGTCTAGTTAAATATGGCGGTTAGAGAGGCAGGCTACTTGTCATGCATACTGCCGTACACAGAGAACTTAACAATCAAATCAAATGTAATATATGACTAGGTTTTTTTTTAATTCCCAAACGTGCTGCCGCTCTCTAAACGGAGACTGGAACCTTGCCACTAATAATCACTAAACTCAAGGTTGTTATGGCGGCATGCTCCAGACCAGGGGTGGTAGCCATCCAGACGGGCAAATAACCTAACACCTGGCTGTGGGAGCAAATTCTATTATTTCTCCGTTCCTGCACGGAAAAAAAATTGTATAAAATGTTTTCGTCTTTTATGACCTTTTATGACCATGTCTCAGTAAACTTAGTGTCGGAAGCCCTCTAGCCAAATGGACTAAGGATTCGCGTAAGGTCGCCGGGAAGCGCTGGATGAAGAAGGCTGAGGACCAGGATGTGTGGCGGGCTCTTGGGGAGGCCTAAGTCCAGCAGTGGACTGCGGTAATCAATGACTACCGCATCTGTGAGTTAATACTATTTTAAGAATTAGTTGAAACATTCATAAAAAAACAAAACAATAGATTATATTCTGTGAAGCACAAGAGTCGATAGAGTAGAATATAAAAAACAATAAATATAACAAAAATAAAAAGAAATGACTTTGATTTCTAAATAAATACCAAAATTCTAATGAAAACTGCTGCTATTTATACATAATTGTAATAATAAACATTTCTAGAACTTTGTCAGTCTGTTTGAAGGTTTTCTCTATTTTTCTTTTTTAGAATCTCGAATACACTCCGAAATGCAAGTTGAGATATGGGTTAAAAATAATAATCTATAGTCGAATAGTAATCGATTACCATAATCGATTTTTTGGATGTCAACGATTAATAATATAAAAACACACACAACACTATGAATTCATTGAAAATAATTAAACCCGTTAAGAATTATAAAAGAATATCAACACAATTAAAAAAAAGCTTAAAATCACTCTCATCATTTAACAATCTGGGTCCAAGAATGTATGGAAGCGTATCCGCCTCTTTTCATTTCCATTTGACGGCCTCTGTGGTTGAGCGGGCTAAGCCTTTGCCGGCCTAGCACAATGCAACGCAAAGGCTCCGGGTTCGATTCCTGGTATAGCAAATTACGGAAACGTATTTTCTCCGTTACTTTACTATGGTCTGGGTTCCGTTGTATATTGCCCATAACACAAGCGTAACTTGCTTAATTTGGGGATATACAATGTGTGTGTTAGTCTGCCGATTATTTATTACAATATCTTGCAGGATATTATAAAACATTTTCCCGTAAGGCAAGGCCGGTCAGATTTATACGATGAGCTTTACACGGAGTTTTTGGCGGAAACTGAAAGGAGACCTTGTGCTGTGCAGTTTTATTTTCTAAAAATGTGTATAATTACTCTAAAATGAACAATAGTTGCAGGATATTGGTAGTTTTTGAGTAGAAATTATGTGTTTTGTGAGAAATGTGAACTGTATAGTCAGATGTGATCTTTCGAGTTTTCACAAGAACTCCATTGAATGGCGTCGGTTGTAGCCTGCAATACAACTGTGCTACTATACGAAGACCTATTAATTAACATGTTTCCGACTGAAAGACTTTGATTCTATGGTCATGAATAAATTAAAAAAAAAATATTATACGATGAATACTTAGTGCAAATTAAAGACAATCGCGGCACAGCTAGTAACAATCACATAACCACTGAAATGAATGACATTACAACCTTGAAAATACATTGATTAATCTCTTGATGGAAATTAAAAAAAAAATACTTTTAGCAGCCTCGGATATTGACCAAGTAGATGATAACCTCTAGATGTTGCTAAAACAGCTTTACGAAATGTCGGGAAATACATTGGAAGGAGATACAGAAAAATTGTTGAACTCAGAAGAAAAATGTATGGATTCAACAGAAGTGTAGGATACCTAGGTCAAACTTTACTTTAAAAAAAAATCAAGCCAGCGGCTCAGATCTTCACCGGTCGCTGTTACTTTATAGGCACGTTACCGCTAGTAACACACGCGCGTGTTCCTAAATATAGTAGACATATGTATATAAAAACTTCTGTGTGTACTAGATCACTTTATTTTCATTACTCATTCTTGTTGTTAAAGGTGTATGGATCAATCTCACCCCTTTAAGGGTGTATGGATCAAACTGACCCCATTAAGGGTGTATCGATCAAACTGACCACATTAAGGGTGTATCGATCAAACTGACCCCATTAAGGGTGTATCGATCAAACTGACCACATTAAGGGTGTATCGATCAAACTAACCCCATTAAAGGTGTATGGATCATACTGACCCCTTTAAGGGTATGTAGATCAAACTGACTCCATTAAGGGATGGATGGGATATGGATTAAATCAGCATCAGATTCGGATTCAGCGTATCGAAATATTTAAAAATAGATGAGTCTGGCTCAAAAGTACAGACAACATTTTTTGTGGGCGTGTAAGAAGTAATCAAAAATATGCCTATCACGTTATTCTTTATAAATTATAAAAGTAATATATGGTATGTTAAAGCACAAACTGCATTTGTAAATAATATTAGAATTTAATGAACATATGTCATCTACCAAATTGATTACTACTTCAAATCTAAGAGATACCTTTTGACAGTTGTCACTGCATAACAACGTGTCATTGTTCCAACGTGAAGAAAAAATGTAATTCTGGTTAAATTAATAATCTTTGTTTTATTTGAAAGATAGTTATAATTCGAGAACTATTAATTAACAACTATGCGTGTTAAAATTTATTACAAATAAGTGCCCAAAATCCATTAATTTTGAGTAAAAGGTTGTTTTTCGTCTTTTAAGTACGCTTGTACAAATTTATTAAGGTGTGAAAAAATTGAAACTTCAAAGTGTATTTCTTAGACTTGAAGCATATTAACTAGACATTTTAAAGATAATTTTCAAAGGCTAAGAACGTTAATTTCGAGTAATGTGGGTAATAGAAGAGGACGGAGAAAGGCGGAAAAAAAAACTCCATCGAGAACAGAAGCTACATTCAAAATTATATACGAAATGTCATGCCACAACATCGAGCCCTTAGCTATGCACGAACCTGGCCGCTGGTACTTGGCTTGGCCAGGACATTAATGGGTTTCGAGGTGGACACGAGGGGCGGCGCCTGCGTCTTTGAAGGCGCCGGCGGCATCAGCTGGGCCAGGGTCGGAGCGGACGACTCCTCGCCAGTCTGGTGTTCGCATCAAAATTACCAATCGATAACCTTACGCTGAGTTGGAGATTTCACAGCTTTTATGGTTAGGTGACTAACTTATGATGTGTGTCCTATTTCACCAAGATGCTATGGTCACCCAGTAAGATACGGCCCAATATTGGCCCAAATTGTTGACAATACCCTTCTGCCATCACTTTTCTTACGAATGCGGTGCCATTTCATTCATTTTCAAAACAAAATGGTTGCTATGCCTAAAAGTTCCCGATACAAAGTTTCTGTTCCCAAATGTGGGCCAAACATTACCAATCTGGAGATCTAACAGAGTATGCCTTATAGATTTCAACAATCAATCCGTGTATCTTGTACGAGTATGGGAGTAACATATAGACTATATTAATTATTATTTTTATTGTTTTATTAAAAGAGATCCAAATTTTATATTTATATATTTGAAAATCAAAATATACATAATGAATTTTTCGAGTAAGCCTTCAGGGACAAAATTAAAAATATACAAAATAGCGAATAATGCTCAAAGGAGTTTAGAGGCCGATTTTGATGAAAACTAAATGAGGCATCAGTAGGTCTTTGGAAAATCAATTACCTGCGCCAGATTTTGAAAAAATACCAAAAGTACCAAATTATAGTGTAGCTTTTGAGGCTCACTTTCTGTGAAGGAATTTAAACAGAAAACGAAAAGGGTTTTTGTTAAACAAAATGATACATTTTCTATATCTATGTACATTTTCATTAATAAAATCTAAAATTATGCCGGTCATTTGACCGCACCTCATTTCAACGCAATCAATGTTTACCAATTGACTGATTAGATTGATTGGGGTAAAATAACGTGAGTTTTGAATATTAATTATGAATGCCCGTTGACAATATAATAATTTCCATATTTAACAAAATGAGGTGAGGTTTAATTAATATATGAATAATACATTTTGTTCAAAAACAACTCTTTCCCTTCGTTTTAATCCTTAGAAGCTACACTACAATTAAGTATAATAACACAGGTGTGCTGATTTTTTTCAAAATCAGCCGATTCGATGCCTGACAAGGGTAATGGAATTTTCAAAAATCAATTATATCAGTTTTATTTTTAGTCAAAATCGGTCTCGAGACTCCTTTGAGTGTTTTTTAACCGACTTCGAAAAAAGGAGGAGGTTCTCAATTCGTCGGGATTTTTTTTTGTTGCTTTTTTTATGTATGTTCGCCGATTACTCCGTGATTTATGATCCGATTTACGTGATTCTTTTTTGTTCGACGCGGAATAGCTTCCAATTGGTCCCCTAAAAATTTTACATAGTTTGGCCCAGTAGTTTTAATTTTATGAAAAAAAAATATAACAAAAAATTTCCTTTTCGTTTCATATGTACACCGATTACTCTGAGATTTATGATTCGATTTACGTGATTTTTTTTTGTTCGACGCGGAATAGCTTCCAATTGGTCCCCTAAAAAATTGACATAGTTTGGCCTAGTAGTTTTCATTTTACGAATATTTTTTTGTTCCCGTTTCTTGGGACCTATATTTTTTAAGAAGCGCGGCACCATTCGTAGGTCCACCCATACATAGCTAGACACTAAAAAGTAACAAATAAAAAATAAAAACGAAGTTTTTACAATTTAGAAAGTGTTACCAGTATGCAAGTGTACCTAAATCAGAGGCTCCCAATCCTTTGTGGACCACCGCCCTTTACAAAAATTAAAAAATCCGACGCCCCCTTTTAAATAATAGTCAATTATACCAATTTTAGACATATAATATTAGTATAAATGACAATTCATATTTGTGTAATAATTTAATGTTTATTAACGGTATCAATGAACAGTAAAACTTTAACGTCATTATAATTAGATAAAGTACGGCTACATAAAACGTGTTACAATGAAAATAGAGATATTTTCAAACTATTTAATTATATTAAATTTCTAATTAGCTAGGTACGCCATGAACGCCCCCTTGACTGTCATAACGACCCCCTCCCCTCATTTGCCTTTGGACCTGCTACCGCCCCCACAAAATGCTCCAGCGCCCAGTAGGGGGCAGTATCGCCCCCGTTGGGAACCTATGACCTAAATAGACAGATAGATATCAACTAGTTTTGTTCTATTCACAATTTTGTCCCTTGTGTAAAACTGCACTTCTGTCTGTACGTCCATTTGTTATGAAGCCCTTCACGTCGTCACGTTTCATCCACCAATTTATTGATGTATAATTTAGCACAATTAAAGGCCATGGCAAATACATGAAGGTGATGTGTACATATGTAAATACAATTTATTGCAACAACTATTTATGTAACCTTTTTTGCCAACCCTACTGACCATCGACGCGTGACATCACGAGGCTATCGGCAAACCTTCTGCACCTGGGTATTAATGATAGTCTACCTGAAGATTTATCTTCGAAACGGCTTTCAAGGGATTTTAACAGGGATGTTATTTTTTTTAATGTGTATGTTTCCTGTCGATATAGTGCAGTTCAGGTCAGATGCTAATTAAATGAAGACAACAGCTAATATTATGAAAATAGCAAGTTTAAATACAGGCAGTCCTCGAGTAACGTCAAGCACGAGTCTAGGACTAGAGTACGCCGCAACAACCTTGAGTTGTGTTCCAGCGTTTGTGGCCAGGTCCCAGTCTCCTCTAGAGTGGTAGCACCTTTGGTGTTACAAATGTCCATAGACGGTAACCGCTTTCCATCAGGTAGGCCGTCTGCCTGTCTAATGAACTCGCACATGCAGTGGAAATGAATCAAAGTGTGACAAATAGTGGGAGGGATTCTAAATTTCGTGACGTCACATTTCTTATTTATATTATATCGCTTTAAAGCACGAAATTTGAGTATTAACGAAAAACTTCAAAACATTTTACTATCTGTACGAGTAGTGTTTACATTATTAAATATAATGTATATCTATCTCATTCTCTCGCTGGCTTAGTCCTATAGATTTATGTATTTATCTCTTTTAGTGTCGCATTTTCGTTATATCGAGTTTTAAATAACAACAATTCTAAAGAAATTTCACTTAAAATTATTTATTTTTTTACAAATAGTCTTATTTTTGCATGCAGCATTTACATTCTGTTACCTTATAAATATTAGGTGCGTCTCGTTCTAGCTCCTATAAGTCCTTCAAGTGTAAATGAGACACTGATATGAATAGGTGTTTTTTTTAGCTTAATTATGATTTGATTAGATAGAACGAGAGAAAAATAATAACAATCAGAACGGTTAGGTAGCTAATGTTTATGTCTAATTTGATATGTGCCTGTTATCAGGAGTATCAATACCTGTTGTATTGTGTTCTAGAAATAATAAATGTTATCTGTGAATACCTGTTATTAGTAACTGTTAGCATAAATATGCCTAACGCCTAACACCTGCTCTTTTATACATTAAAATTTTAGAAGTTATTGTAAAATGAGTCCGCATATCTATTGCCTCGGCTTACACATTTGGATATATCTAACATGCCGTAAGTACAAGAACTGCCTGTAATTATTTCAAAATATCCACAATAAATAGTAAAGTATGAGCACATTATAACTTTCAACTTACCATCTGTATGTTAGAGGTTGTGAGGGTCGACTGCGTGGGCGCAGGTATTGTGGAGAAAGCGATGTGAGGCGCGGGGGGGTTGATGCCTTCGATCGTCAGCTCCTTGGTGACCAAGGATTGTCTCAGTAATGGAAGGCTTTTCTGGAAAAAGTTAAGGAAAATAGATGTATTTGTCAGTAAACTTTCTCTGACTCTGTTGTGTCTATATTGTTGCAAACCGATACTAATCCTTTGCAGATGTCTTATTACCCTTTGAATTTGAGTGATCTATTTTTCGCGCTAATCTCTTTGTTCACTCCGCCGTAAGACGTTATAAACCCTTCTTTCCTCTGTTGGTATTTCATGCGATTTCTTGTAAGCCTTTAAGCTGATCATTTAACGGTTTCAAAAACCAATGGGCGGCATGTTGCTAAGAGGCCATGTCTAATTTACAAATGGATGAGGGTCGGTCAGTTGGGAAATGCGCCAGTCGTTTTCTGACTGCAAACGAAGCTTTACCTAGTGCACTTTCGGAGCGAGTTTGTTATAACGACGAACTTTGCACGATTTTCTGCCATACGGTTTGGTTCTGTTGTATTCCGCCATACTTGTAAAAACTGTGAATTATGTGTGTGTATTTCTAATAAACATTGTGATAATTTCAACGGCATTTCCAAATTTACACTCTACAAATTCGTAACAATATGAATAAAAATTTTCAGGAAAATGTAGTGTATAATAAATAAAGTGTAAGTACCTTCAGAAACCCAATAAGACATGGCTGTGGGCTAGCATTGAGTAACTTCTCCAGGCGGTCACAAAACTCCTCAGGCTCCACTTGAGCATCAATCAACTCCTGGATGAGGTTCCTGACGTTCCTCTCGACAGCCGGTGGCTCTTTGCTGGAGAGATCTAGAAGGTTCGCCAGGAAGTTCCTGCATTTCTCCTTCGTATTGTCCGACGGTTTCTGCAAGTTATTAGCACAAAAGACATGGTTGAACAAATGCTACTATAAGCACATCATGAATGGAAATATCTGACTGCTATAATCATACCTCTTTCATACATGTCACACATAATACAACAAATTAAAAAGCGAAGTAACTGAATCATGACTCACCATAAGATTATTTTCCTACAGTTGTGAAATACAATTAGGTTGAAACATTGACAGTTACTGACTACGTTGTATTAAACAGATCGGAGAGACTCGACTATATTAGAGTGTAACATCCTAACATCTGACAAGACAGATTTCAGTACGAGCTTCAAATTATTTCAAAACATTATTGTTTTATCTAAAACGTATCTAGTACAATGATAACAAAGTTTAAAATTGCATAGTTCTCTGAGCCTAGTGACGCATTTTTATTAATGTTTAAAACGTCCTAAGTGCAACACGATAAACCTTACTGTTTTGACGGATTTAAAGGAATTATTAGCAAAGTGGGTCATAATTCAGTTGATTCGATTGTATGTAAAAAAGAGTGTATACTTAGATACCTTGCATTTAAGCCCATACACACAACCTATACCCAAGATTGGTATCACGATGATAGAATATTGGAAACCTGGTGGTTGACCTAGTATAAAGAGGATTCCACCTAAATAATGTGAATTATTTTTAATCCTGTAAACAATTTTTTTTAATGATTATTATAGATTATAATTCACCAAAGCAGTTATAATTTCGATTATATAGTGACATATAACCTGTCCATAATGTTTAAAAAGATATTTATTGTCCTATGGGAATATTCAATCTTATTAGTAGTCAATATTAGTTAATTATAACCAAAGTGAATTTATCTATGTTATTTCAAAAATTTTACATTGATCAAGTCAAAAATTCACTAAAAAGCAAAAAAAAACGAAATACGGATATAAGAATACCAAGTGGCACACGAGCAGTGGTTTTTAAAGTTCTCCGAGGACGTTTAACACAATTTGAAGCAAAAATATTTTTGTCAGAAATCGACCATATTTACCAAAAACAAAACATGACAGGTTTGCAATGGTTCCTTTAGGTTTTTTAAATCAAATAATTGTTCTGTTAATTATAAGAAGGTGTTAGTTCTTGATTACGGAATTATAATCGTTATTCTTAAAGTAAATACTATACATCAGTGCTTTTCAATCTTTTAAAATACGCGACCCCTTTACAGGTTGTAAAATTTTGGCGACCCCCTTGGGCCATAGACAGACAAAAAGTTAGTAATTCAAATGACTATGTTTATGTCTTTCCCTATTTTGTTACCTATATTCATTATTACAGGGCCGAGCCGACCCCACACAGCGCCTGTGTGCAAAAACTGTGAAGCGCCTCTTTTTTCCCGAAGCTGCATGTTTCAACTTAATTTTTGAAGTAATAACTTCTTATGGGAGGGTAAAACGCTTCGTTACGCAACGCGTTACGGCGCCAGTCTGTCTGGCTTCCCTTTCTCTCACGCGAGTTATCACTTCTGTCGGGCGAATTTTGGACGAAATAAATGGTCTCCAGTTATATATACTTAGATAACATTTTCCTAAATAGGTATAACCGAAATAAGTTCGATTCCGCTTGCCAATTACTGCAAAAATCAACTACAAAGAATAATTATGTTGTTGTGTAAGCGTAACAAAAATAATTTCGACGTGGGCGTCCTTATTGTCTTGGCGCCTGTGTGCGCCGCACAATTCCCACATAGGGGCGGCGCGGCCCTGCATTATTACGGCCTATAATCTGCGAAAGCTGCTAAGCTTTGAAAGTAGTAAATATGATGTATAAACGTAAATTGCCTTTTCTGTTATGCTGGCGACCCCCCCCCCCCCCCCCCCCGAGCAAGGCTCTGCGACCCCCTTAGGGGTCGCGACCTACAGGTTGAAAAACACTGCTATAGATTATATTGATAAAATGTGTATGTCGTGAATAAAGCAACTTGATAATTGCACGATTGTTATGTAATATTTAAAATTACCAGTAAGGATCAAAATTACTCATGGCCTGATATTGGAGTTGTTAGAGTTAAGACAATTTTGCGAAAGTGACTTCCTTACTGTTTTCTACTTTACTACAAGCTTATATTTAACTTGCAATGGATGTACCTATGTATGTATATAATGTAAGTTCGGGTGCAATCTTACAAGTTAAATTTGCCCAATTTCCCGGTTTCCGATTGAGCTGAAATTTTGCACACATATGTATATCGACTAATATAAGACACAAATATAATTATAAATGTACTAATTTTTCTGGGTATAAACAATTGTAAATTCGCATTCACACGCACATACACACCATACACACACACACACACATACACACAAAAATAACATGATTGCACACACGCCATCTGAGCAAACACTTAACAGATCCTTGCTTTTTTTACGACTATTTTGATATCTAGTATATTATTAGTTTTTCATCTCAACTCTATTAGTACAGTAATTTAGTATAGGGTTGAGAACTTCAAAATGTATGTTTACCTTTAATGTATTTTGTATTCCGCTGTAACCGAAAGTTGCCAAAGTCAACTGTAATTCACAGGTTGAATCCTAGTTACGGGACTTTGATAGCTGACGGACGGCTCAAAATTATAATTTTATATTTCTCCATTGTTATCTAAAGTGGCTATGAATAAATGAATTTTATTTTTATTTTATTTATTTTTATATCGCGTGACAATGCAATAATATGGTACCATGGAGCTGATCTGATGATGGAGTCGGAAGGTGGCTGTAGGAGCTCCTGTACTAAACAAGATAGACCCGTCGTGTTTGGGCTCGTCTTGGCTGCTGGTACATGATATCCAGGATCACAAAAGCTATTTTTTTTGGCACCTTGTACTCACAATGTTGGTGACGTTGCTCGGCGGCGGTTGCGGCTGTTGGGCCGCCGCTTGGGCGACGCTGGCCGCGGGCGCGGCGACGACGGGCGCCGCGATGGGCGCCGGAGGCATCTGCGCCTGCATCGGCACCGACGCGGCCACGCTCGTCGACACGGTGGCCACGCCATGTTGCTGAGGGGGCAAAACTCATACCTCATCATACATACATACACCGATCAACTTGCAAAAGTTCAATTATGATAAGACAATTCATGAAAATTAAAGCGACTGGAGAACCTCACAACTCATTCCAATGGTAGGTGGCCATGGGGTCGTGTCATAAACTATACGAAGTAGTTACGTTAATAAATAAAGTACCAAATCGGGTTTTTCGTGTTATATTTAGTATTGTCAGTTGAAGGTATTTTGAGCTTGCCGCCATTTTGTCAGTTGTGCGACGACAAATCGCGGGTCTTAAATCTACAAAAGGCGGCTGAATATGCAAGGAATCATTTATGGCAATATACTTTGACATATGAAAGCAATAGCAGGGCATGAATATATATAAATGTATGTATGTATGTATCATCCATTCCATTTTATGAAAACGTAATTTTTGATTGTTTTTTTAAATAGTTATTTTCGTTTCGTTCTTATTCGTTTATTGCTGGTCGATTACAATTCCTAGTATTATACTTCCATAAGATTAAATGCACTATATATAGATTGTAAATAAAAGTACTTACATCATTTAAAAGCGAAAACATGCTAAATAGGCAATTCGAGATAATTTACAATATATTTTAAGCGCCCCAAATTAAATTTATGTAAAGATAATAATAACGTAAAAATTACTTTGTAGAAAACAGTAGGTCAAAGTTAGGCATAAAATCGCATGATTTTACGCTTAACTTTGATATGGGGGTGGGGGGTATGAACTTGCGATATGGGGTCGGTACGGTACGGTCTAAGACTCTAGAAACACACATCGTGTAAAATCTCAAAAACGAAAAAGAAATATTAAAATGTACCAATCGAGATTCACTGGCAAGAAATCGCACAGGACAGGAACAGGTGGCGTGTTCTCGTTTCGGAGGCCAAGACACATTTTGGGTCGCTGAGCCAACGGAGTTAGTGAGTTAGTTAATCGAGATTCTTTCAAAAATCTGTCATCAGTCACTTGTACTACATACATATACATATTAGGTTTACTATGTTTGTGCTTATTCTTGGCATTCCTTAATTTCATTTGCATTTCTTAGTATTGGTCATGCGATACTTTAACATAACAATGTTATTAAGTTATCAAATGATTTTGAAAAAGTATTGCATAATGTGTTTTACTATGTGAAATGTTCTCTTGTTGTAATGACAAATCAACCAATAAATTGATACTTTTTAATTAGAGGGCATACATTAATTACGTGAGGCATTTTTGAGAATTTTTCGACTTGGTGAGATTTTCCTCAACTCCCTCCCCCCTCCCCTAATCTCATGCGAGATTCTTCAAAACGTATGTTTAGGCTGTAAACGAGTTGGATTATTGAGCAAAAAAACATAAACACAACTTGTTATTTTACTTTTATTGAAGACTAGCAAAGACTAGTATTTGTGAATATTTCCGTAATTTAAAATCATAAAAATAAATAATAAATATTATATGGACGAATACAATTATGACAAAAACAGAACCTAGTTATGCAAAGTGGAACCAATCCACATACATACTGACAGTTTTGAGAAAAAGCCATTTCTATTAAAATTTTGCAAAAAATATATTTAGAATATTGTATATTGTAATGTACAATATTCTAAATAATTTTTTTCCAAAATATAGATACATTTTTTTGTATGCAAAATTTTATTAAAAACGGCTTTTCTCAGAACTGTCAGTATGTGGGTTGGTTCCATTTTGCCTAACTAGGTCCAACTATTGTGTTAGATTTGGTCATATTTAGTCTAGAAATAATTTTTCACACAATTTTACACCGTTTTCTGCTAGAATAAAATGACTTGATATTTGCTAAGACCCTAAGTAAAATTTGGAAAGATTTAACTTGATGCCCTCTAGAAAACACCTCACGTAATTAATGGACGCCCCCTTATAAGTAAATAGGGTAACACAGGGTGCTCAAACTTGAACTACTGGCGGTCTTCGTCAATATTGTTTCATTGAACCACTCTAAGAGGCTGCAAGTATGTGTGATGCAGGATGGTCATCTAGATGGGTAAGGTATTATATTGTGGCGCAGGTACCTATAAGTATGTACAATGAACTGCCATTAGCCGAATAGACAAGTGTTCGGAAAATCTGTTGGACGCCGTAGAACCGCCACTACCTACTGTAGAACTAAATATGTAGAACCGCCACTACTTATTTCTTTTAAAACATATTTCTGTATGTATATATATATATTATATAGTGTAGGCAAAAGCATAAAAAGCATAACTTTAAAATTTACTTCAAAACTCAAAAAATACTGTTATGAGTGCGAGACTCTAAAGTGTCGTTAGAATTACTATAGAATTTATTAGAACTATACAAACACGTATAATACAGGTACAAATATAACCAAACACAACAAGTCAAAACGTAATGCAGAAGGTCGTAATTCCATAAAACGCGCAAAGTCCGTCACTAATAGACTCCCGATTGCAGTACTAGCGTCTTGCTTCGCTCGTGGTTATCGCTAGACTGCCTCGTCCCTCAAACGGGGCATTGCTTTATACTGCACATATGCAATATGTCTGCACGGCCGTGTGGACCGAATTTTCTAGAATCAGTTTGTACTTTAAATCCGAGACACCTGGCTAATGAGTTGACCGCAACGACCATAAACGAGTAAAATAAAACAATGCCAATAAATAAGTAAACAAAAGAAGTCCAAACGCCTAAAGGTAATAATAATGTGGTTTTTTTTAGGTATACAGATGTGAATTCGTTTTTGTCGGCGTCTAAGTAGTAACAATACTATCATCAAAAAATAGTTAGAATAGAACAAGAGCTGTTAAGCACTTTTTTGAGATATGGTGTACTTTCGGTTGATTTTTCTTATTCTGTAACCGAATGATAACCAGTAGACTTTCATCACTGAAGGAGTCGTTCACTCAACCGATTTTTAATTTACGATTATAATATGAAACAAATTAAACTAAAAATAATAGACGATTCTAGAATCATATAACGTATCAATCAGCAGTAACAAGCTATCCCACATCTAAATAAATAGGGTAAACTATATCAATAATTGGCGCCCAGTCAATTTATTCAATTTCATTGTGTACCAATAAAACAATATTATTATAATCATTGTAAGAATACAAAATAAAAAAGATTTCCTAAAGCCGCGTACTCATCGGCGAGCCGAACTGAAGGCTTACTCTCGAAACGGCTTTTGTTTCAAAACTTTTTCGCTTATATTTAATATAAGGTACATTTTTCCATTGTACGCCTATGTTCCATTTCTTTTTGTGTTATATAAACTACATTATTGTAGTTTTAAACAAAATTATTGAATAAATGAATGAAAACTCTTTATTATTCACCATAAACTTAAATCTAGACAATAAAAATTATTGTTCTTTCTTCGACCTAAAATATCATTGACTTTTTTGGGCTAATCGGTCGAAAACAAACAACGAAAGACCCCTTGAGAGTAAAGCCTTTGTAACCGAGCGGATACGATTTTTTTTATAGCATGAGATCAGCAGACAGGCAGACGGCCCCCACTTGATGACAAGTGGTTACCATCGCCTATGGACATTTGCAACATCAAAGGTTGCTACAAATGCGCTGCTGCTCTCTTCAGGGAGTCTGGAACCTGGTCACTAATGCCGGAACACAAATCAAGGCTGTTATGGCGGCATACTCTAGACCAGGGGTAGTAGCCATCCAGTCGAGCAAATACCCTACCACCTAGCTAAAACCGTAACGCGGAGATAAATGTCAGCGTACACATTAAGAAAAACAATTTTTAGCTAGACGTGTTGCTGGGGATTTTCATGCCGCTTGTTCTCCTTAACAGCAGTACATAGACTAAGAAGTAAAATTAAATTTTAACCTATATGTATGACCTTCCAAAAGTGTTCTCCAGTGCAACTTATTCTGAATAAAAACTTTTGAATTTGATCTCCGCTTTTTGGCTCGTGGCAATCGCGCCACGTGCCGCTTGTATCGAGCTCGCGAACCACATACACAATATGATTTTTGGTTACAGTAACTGCAACGGTTAAGCTTGCACGTGTGTACGCAGCTTTATGTTCTCAATAAAATAATAAGGTGCCAACAATAGTAAAGTTTCCCTTACCAATATTAGTTATTAATCAATATAATTACACAATGATGGATTAAATTAGTCTTACCTTGTTAATAAGTTACATGCACCTCCACCTTAACACTTTGTACATGCATGAATTGGTAAATTGGAACAAGTGTGCCATTGGTCGTTGTTGGTTTGTATGTTTGGCCAATAACACGCCAATGGCCAATATCTGAATGTGCCTACTTACTGCCGGCACTGTCGATAGACGTAGGGTCTGTTGCTGCGGTGCTGTGAGCGTGTTAGCGGCCGGCGCCGGACCGACCCTCAGCAACTGGTATTGACCATTCTCTGTCTTTAACAACAAATGACCCTGCTGCCCTGGTTGGAGACTTTGCAGAGTTTGCAGCGTTATCTAAAAATTGAACGCCCACTTTCAATTCTAATTCATTCAATGTTCGATAACAAAAATTAAAACTAAGAATTTGAATCATCATTAAAAGAAATCAAAAAATTAATTTAAAGCAGGTCATTTGTTAGAGAATAAAAACACGCTAATCTGTAGGTTTAGTACCAGTTCTGTGATGGCGTATTTTCATAACATTAATTTCAAAATCAATTAGCTCTTAATTAGTCTGTTTTGCTAGGAAAATTATGAAATGTATAGACATTTGAATATACATCATTGAAGATACAGATAACTTGTACTTCATAAACTATTACAGTACTTGGCACTTGATAAGGCAGTTTGGGATAAAAAGTGAGATGTACAGCTAAGATTAGTAACTTTTTGTAGACTATTTTCTCCGTCACACTATACACTCTGGGTTGACAACAAAGACTCCTAGAATAACAGCTATAAACTAGGAAAGGTTTTAAAAACTCAAGATTATCTTAGTTGTAAACCAGTCTTTATCCTAAAGTGCCGAGTACTGTAAACACGGTAGTACTAAGGGTACAGTAAGGCCCCATCTAGAGTTAGAGGCTAGCGTAGATGCAAAAATGGACATTTTCAAATATACAAAACCACTATGTTCATAGTGAGGTGAGTGGTTAGTGTGATAGGTAAAATCTCTAAAGACAGGTGTACACAGGTCAGATAATGGAGTTTTTTTCTTTTGAACAACAAATAACATTTTGCAAAGTGATATATTAAATTAAGAAGTAAATTTAATTATTATTAATTTATGAACATCATCAACACAGTGTCTTTATAAAAACTTTACAATTTCTCTTTAATAAATTTCATTTTTTTTAAATTAAATGGCACCAGCAACATCTACATTAAAATCAACTATGTGCAACATAGTTGATTTTAATTTTAACTATGCTGATTTAGACAAATTCCATAGAGTAATTTAAGTAATTTGAGTAAAGTAATTAGTAATCCCATTTCTAGCAAGTAACATCATTACTTATTTTCTTACATTTTATGTACCTACTCTACAAACTACTAAATTTGTCAAATTAAAGTGATAAAAGACAAGGGCTTCTTATGCTAATGTCTTAACTATTTGTGACTTAAAGGAAATATTATTAATCTACTAACATCAATCACTAATAATACTTACTAATAACACTATTAATTATTGATCGATGTCTACTAACTATAAATTTACATGAAATTAGTTGTTCTACCACTCTACTAAATCTGATAGAATATTGTAGATCAAGAAGCTAGTTTACTCTACCATTTAATTTACTCTAGATGTGTACACCCAGCTTAAGATTTTCTGTGCTGAAAATGGACCCCACAATGTGATTTCCTAGTCTCAATGGGCTGCCGCATCTACTGTGCAGGTCTCTACTTGTTTACTCTAGGCTGAGCCAATGTGACATTAAAATAGTGCAGATTAGGGTGGAACAATGAAATGGTCATGTACAGTACTCGCAAAACTTAAATGTGCCTGTGTGAATTTTGCTTTGTAAATTCGGAAAAATCCAGTTAAGTGTTAATATTTACACTTCACTGGGTCCAATGTGAATGAGATGCCATGCAAGTCTGTGTGTGTGTTCTGTGTATTGTAATATTTTAGTCATAAGCTACATTCAATAAATCAATGGTTATAGTGACCCTGCCAGGATACATATCGAGCCTTAGACCTAAGTATATTTTTGCTTGTATAGGTGTTTCAAATTATTATTAAACAAAATATAAGGGGGTAAAGGCTGATATTATGTTATGTGGACTTATTAAAAGACTAAGGGTTGTACTAACTGTGATCTATTATTTTAAAGCTTATGACTAAGATACACTATTAGAATATGCACAAAGGGCACTATTGAGAGTGTGACCACAGCTTAATTCAGTGCGGTAGTGTATCCCAGCCTGAATATTGTGCACCTTTCTATATGCTCTGCTCTCCGTGACTGTGAGTATGCCTTGGGATATATTCTACTGTAATAACTAAATAGAACATTAACTTAAAGATTCCCTTGCTTTATTACAGCAGGCACAACAGTCTCCACTGCACTGCACAGTGATGTATAGAAATTTACGAACACATTAAAGTTTTGCTTGTACTACAGTTAGCTAATGACATTGTATAATACATCAACAGTTAGTGATAGTTATTATTTTTCTATACTATCAAATTGAATAAAAGCTCTCTGCTGATCTTACTAAAGAATTGAATTGAACATTTGTTTGACACAACAACAGTTTGACATTATTAGTTTTAATTACATGTATTTACAAGTTCCATAATAGGTATTTTACACGTATATAAAATGTCAAGAAGCTGGAAAATATTAGCATTAAATAGGAATATAATAATACTCTTTAAACTAAAATATGTTTTTGCACATTAAGAGATTTATTTATTATAGAATCTTATACAATTATTTGTAATTATACATCAGAAATAGGTAAGAGTACCATTTATATATAAAATACTATATACAGAGTGAATTTTTGTCTTTCAGGACCAAATCTTAAATTATCGAAATAGTGAAAAATACTAAATGGGGTCTCAAGGCTGATTATGACGAAAACTAAAGTAGCATCAATAGTTTTCTGAAAAATCAGGAATCATATTTTGAAAACTATACATACCTGTATTATTGTACCAAATCATAGCGCAAGATATAAGGATACATTTCTGTGAAGGAACATCAACAACTACTACTGAGATATCCGGTGTACAAAGTAGTGGGTGGGCATAGTGGGTATACTTTTTTTTGAGGCGAGGGAAAATGCTAACACCGATTTACGCACAAACTGGGCCGTTGCTAGGAAACGGCACGCATCAACCGGGGGCGATAACACTGCAGCAGTATGCTCTTGGCAGTGCCCGTCCGCGATCGACGTCACAGAATAGTGTGGAGACTCCGAAAGTTGCTACACGAGCGAGCAACCCCAATACCCACTAAAAACCCCCTCCTCCCGTGACGACCCTGCGCTTTTGTTTGTGTTGGAAAAGCTGAGATTTAGAACATAGTTACACCCAGTCGATCCAGCACAATAAAGTGCCTGGAGTGTGCCCTGGGAGAACACACCCACACACCCCACTTCGCTGACGGGGGTCGATGGTCCCTTGCTTTCCTAGCTAAGGGTCCCCCGTTAACGGAACCTAACTCAGGGAGAGGAGGGGTATACTTACTGCAACCGCAAGGGACTGGAGTTTTCGAAATATTTATTATGGGTAAACATAACCTCACCTATATTTTCACTATCATTATTGTAATGGATGGTGAAAGGTTGTGACCTGTGACTAGGACAGTGATTTTTATTTAGGTTAGCTTAGCTTCAGACCAAAGCGCATGAGCTGAGCAAACAAAGTGAGTGTGCCAATTACTATTGATTTTATATACACAATTTACAATTTCATCTTTATTGGTACCATTTTGAATATTTTCATGGTTACTCTTTTAGTGTATGTGAATGTGCTTTGTTGTTTTTTATTCATTTTTTGATGACATATACTATTTTTCTGTCGAGTACATGCTTTCTTATTGATTTTAAAAAGATTTTTCAACTTTATAAGTGCAATATCAGTGCAAAAATACACAAGTGTGTGAAAGTGAAGATCGCCCGACCACAGGGGTTGTAGTAGGGGTAAGTATGCCTCCCCACTCACTATTCCACCACCCTTTACTTAAAATTCGGGCAGCAATCATCATCATCATCATCGTCTATACATTTACCAGAAAATCAAGTGAAGAGGCTGTTTTTGAACAAAATGTTCTACTTTCCATAAATTAATTCTGATTACATACTTCCTTAACATTGACATTATGTATATAGATTTATTTTACATTTTATTAGTAAAATGGAATGTTAGTTTTTCATTATATACATATTTTTCTTATTATTATCAGCCTAAAGCAGTATAAAGTGAGCTAGGTAACAAAGTCTTTGTCATATAGAAAGTCAATAAATTTGTAAACTTACACCTGGTGCTGTAGCTCGTGTGCCGACAACCTGGGGCGTGCCAATCACGACTCGCGGAGAAACAGTTGCCACAGACTTTTGAGCCGCCACAGTCGGGGCACCCGGACGCATGTTCAATATTTGGACGTTTGGAATGATGGTGGGCTGAACCTGAGCCGAACCCAAGTTCTGAGTGGTCACTACTCCACTCTGTACAGGCTTGTTCTGCATCGTTACTGCATTCTGCATCGTCATAGGCATTGCACCACTCATGCTCGAGTTCACCGTCATAGGCACGGTCACCATGCCCGGCTGCATTGCCACTTGGCCAGTGTTCGTTCCCTGCTTTATCACCAGTGAAGGCTGCATCGTCAGCTCTATTCCACACTGTACAAATGACGAACTGGTGGCTCACTTTCCAAGAATTATAAGATCTTACTTCTTCGAGATTTAAACGCAATAACAGACACTATCGAATTTATAATTGCTAAAACATATTTTCACCTGCGTGCGCATATATTAATCATGGACTCTTTAATATTAATTTCCAATCAATAAAATTTGCTGAATGCTGACCGAAATTGTGTAGGCAGTATATTTTTTTTATATGTACCTATACTATAAACATAATTATAATATATTAGAAAGTACCTAATACCTATACCTAAGTGTCAGTGTGACCAGATTTTATTTGACGAATCTACTGCTTGTGGAGGTTAAAAACTACTGAATTCTACCAAAAGAGAACAAGAAAATACTAAAAATCTACTATATATTTTTTGCTGTCGTGTAACAACGTAAAAACATGAATGTTTTCTTGATTAAACGATAAAATAATAATAATAACAAAGAAAACCATCACTTAAAGAAACCAATGTTTTCTTTAATTAAATTTTAGAATTTAATTTAAAAAAACATTGGTTTCTTTAATTATTTAGAGAAAAATATAATTAAAAATTACATTACATTCCACATATTAACGTAAGTAACTTGCATACCTGAGAAGTGTGTGTGGTATTTTTTTGAAAAATGGAGTAACAGTGGTGGAACAGGATGATGCTAGAAAAAGCAAGAATTTAAGAAAGGTTTGCTTAAGTGGTTTGGGCGATACATTGATTTTATTACGATACATTGATGTTAAAAAAAACGATGTTTCATTTGCATCGCAGGAATGCAGGGATGTTTTTTGACATTGATATATCAATATATATCGTTCATAAACATCAATATTTCTAATATCGATGTTTCACTTTTAACTTTTTTGAAAACATAGATATCCTAACATCGATGTTTTTTGTGAGCGATGTTGCATCCCTAGATATGCCAAAAAAGTACTAGAAAAACTGAATAGCGTGAATTCTACTAAAATATACCAAATTATTTTTACATACTAAATTCTTTTGCCAGTACCTCACAATCTACCAAAAAAGTAGAAATCTTTTAAATCTGGTCACGCTGCTAAGAGTATACGCTGTACTGGTTAATGTTGCCAACAACTCAAAGCCTGATGTCGCCATTTTTTATAGAAAAGTAGCCTAGAGTCGCCAATAGTTAATCTCTATACTTTGAAAAACGTCTTTTCCGCTTTATCGATATTCAAAATATCGTTTATTATAAACGTTACGAAATTATGGACAAATATTTAATACACTTTTATTTTGGACAGAAATTAAATGTGAACTGTATAGTCAAATGTGGCCTTTCGAGTTTAAACAAGAACTTCGTTGAATGGCGTCAGTAGTAGCCTATAATACAACTATTACTATACAAAGACACATCAGAATTGGCTGTTTGGACAAATATTCCTTTGCCTGCCTTTGTGGCGAATTCGACTAAGGTCAATGATTCGACTACTACTGGTTACAGTGTGACCAACGTAGGCGACATATCGCCATTTAGGCTAGAATAGACGATAAAAAGTCTGAAAGGTGACCGGTCCAAGGATCATTTCAATTAACAAACCACAAATGAATAAGCTTTCAATAAAAGAAATATAGCCACTCTAAGGTCTGTCATATTAATAATAAATCATGAATATGAAAATTACTACTCATGTACTCATCATACTATATTTCTCAATATCTTGTTGTTTTAGCAATGTATGTAGTAATTTCAAAGTTATACTTGGCGCCTACTTCAAGGTATTCAAATATTTACTTTTTAATTCATCTTGAAATCAGTTTTTTTTAATTTGAGTTTCATATATGTTATCCCTAGTAACGTAGCTTTTAAAATGCAGTCATGATAGCTAGTGGTGAATGGGTTAGAGGTTTGATGTGTCCTAGGTGAAACAGAACTCATAACTCAATTACATTTTCGTGTTGTCTGTCGTTAAAGATTTCCTTTGTACGCCTTCCTAGTCCTAGTTGAGTCTAGTAAAGTACGTGATTGGTCATAATTAGGTAATATTCCGATCACTACAATTTTTCTGTTCGATTATGAGGAATTTTCTGTTATATCTTCGGAACTCGAGGTCTGGTAGCAATAACATTTGTATGGCACTACTTTGAAGGTATATTAAACCATAGAATTA
Organism: Dendrolimus pini; assembly: GCA_949752895.1. Lineage (NCBI taxonomy): Eukaryota > Metazoa > Arthropoda > Insecta > Lepidoptera > Lasiocampidae > Dendrolimus > Dendrolimus pini. The sequence goes on from OX457142.1 coordinate 16,379,359, forward strand.
TCAAAATGGGTTCTAAAACGAGAAGCTATAGCTGAACCATGAAAAAATAAAATAAAAGAATAAAAAATATATTTACACAACGAATTGAAATCTTCCTCACTTTACTAAGTGGTTTAAGGGGTATAACGCTACAACAGGGGGGGGGGGGGTCGATACACTGTAGGTCGCCATTTTGCATTGCTTTTGCAAGTGTAGCAAGTGAAAAAAATCTTTAAAGGTTGACTTCGAATTATGGCAACATTTAATATGCCTCGTAGAGATGTGCTCTCAACAGACATTATCGATAAATTATATCCACTTGAATAACTTTATTATGCCCAATATGAAAATTTTGACATAAAATAAACAACAACTACTAATTTGTTTATTAATATAGCATATAAATCTGCATTGTACTATTTCTACTACACAAATATGCTGACATTGCAGAATCTTAAAGTCCTCATTAGAGTCGTGGTCAATTTGCAATGCTTTACTAATAGCGTAGTAATATTTGTCTATTGTATGGCAAATTATTAATATCAGACATTGTAAAGTTTTTCAAGTGGATACCTTTCAGCAAAACTAACCTAAAGAGAGCAAATTTTAGGTCAGATTTGAAAGTAAAAACAGATACATTTTCCATATATTATAATTTCTCAAATATGCCTTTTTCACAGGGTTGATAAAAATCATCATTTTTTCAAAGAATCAAAATAATCGGATTTATTTCATTTAAATCAGATTTTTTTGATTTATTTACATTTTTACCGCCCCTATATCCATTCTTTCAACTAGTTTGTCTAAACACCGCCTGCTGGGCAGTATAAACATTGTTTTGCAGTAATTTGTATCCTTTGGGACTCTTTTTTAGAAGGGACAGAGCCATTACTTTTTCTTGCTTAGTGTACCTCCGACCTTTAGCTTTTTTGGCGCATAGCTTTATTTGCATCCAGAAAAATGATTTACATGTATTGCTTAAGTGGACCGTCAATTTTTTGTAGCTATCCGTTGTTCCGCCAATTTAAGTCTTCGATTAAAACTAAGTTGCCTTCTACTATTCATTAGTTTTCTACACTTAGAATAAAGTTTTTTGCAATTGGGCGTCAAAGCAGAAACATTTGAAATAATTCTTTTCCGAGAATACTGTGGAGATTCTGAAACGGTAAACAATTTTAGTGATATTTTATAGAGAATTGAACGCTCTACAAATATATATATATATATATATATATATATATATATAGAAAAAAAAATAGATAATAGAAAAAAAACATCGCAAAAAAGTTGAAACGTGTTAATAAAAGTTCCTAGAAAAGTTAAAAGATAATTATTTTAAATTATTATTATATTATTTGAAATCAAAACAATTCAAATGCGTCATGGGACAACGAACGACTAACCGAGACGTGGCAATCCGAAATGACCCGATTCACTGTCGTATGGTTCTCTTCTTCTGATTCGTAGGTTTTGTTAAACGAATCTGAACGAATCGATCTAGTGAACGACTCATATTTTTCGAAGTGACCCTATCGTTCGCGCGGATCTTGAGACCCGGGTCGTTTGATTCGTTCGTTCGCGAACGACACATATGTACTGTGGAGTAGTAGGGATGAATAAAATACTGTAAAGCAATGAAAGAATATGAGTATTCCGGCGAATACGGATTGGCAGCCACTTGAGCTATTTTCGAACATCAGAAACGTGGTCATACTTGCGTAACCCAAATATGAACCTTATGGAAAAGTTTTGGAGTCGCTCAAGTTTAATAATATATATATTGAACAACTAGGAGTTAGCCGTTAACGACACAAAAAGTGTTATCGATATCGGTTGAGCGATTTACGAGATACGAGGGGAATAATAAATAAAAAAAAACAGCCGAGGTAAATAGAATCTTCTTTTTTTTATATAACTTTTACTCGTATCAATGACAGGTATATTTCCTGCAAGTATGGATAGGGATAGAGATTTCTAAAATAAAACGTATTTTTAACAATGGTATGTAAAATGGTGTTTGATTCGTATATATAATTTCCGTAACAATCACAGTTTACTTACAATCAGCCGATTGAGCCTGATTGTAACAAATTTATTTTTTTCTTTACGTAAGTTAAATAATTATTTTACATCGATTGTCGATATATCACGAAGTTGTCAATCACTATCATAGTATAACTTAAAATGTGTGATGAAATTGTACATATACATCATCATCATCATACACATCGCCGAGCGCGTCTAGTGTATCGAACTGTCAAATTGGTAGCGTTATTTTTTTTTATATGAAGATACCATGCAGTGTAGTCTGGACTACACTGGACTATAGTCCATTCCAGATGTTTTTTAAACGATGTATTGTTTTTAGATTTCTTGTCTATTTCTCGGCTTTATCTATATGTTCGGGATTCACGTAAAAACTACTGGGCCGATTTCGATGCGGTGTTCGCTGATTCACAGCTACCTTTTAAAATTTTGCGCTATTTTTCATCCTGGGCATCCCGCGGGATTTTCTCGGGAGCGGTTTGGAGTTGTTCGGATGCGTAAAATTAATTTATTCCGACACAGTTTTAATTAAAACTATGGATTACATTCTTTTTCAAATGCTGTGGTATTTTGTGTCCCGGGAATTTTGCAGGAAACAAAATATTTTCATATCCCAGTATACCATACAAAAGAGGTACTTATAAGACCGTGTAGTAGATATTAATGTAAAATGTGGGTGCAGCTCATAGACTTTGAAATGACGAGGGACGCAAAGCGAGGGAGTCGCAGAGTAGATTAATTACACTAGGAAAAAAGAAGTTCTTCTGGTAACTTGAAAGACCACATTTCAATACACAGTCCAAATTTTTAATTAAACACGAAATCAATTCTCACAAACAATATCATACAACTATTATTAATTTTAATGTAATATCGTTTCGTGCGAGCAGGTATGCATTTCGTATTGAAAGAAAACACCAATTTTTAATTAATTTAATTTAATTTTGTAATACCCCTTTGTAGAGTTGCCCCTATACGAACGGCTAACAATGCACAGTCCCGACGATAAGTTGTCTCACTCACAATATCGTCGCCGATATTGCGTAGACCACCTCCTGCCACTGCAGTGCTCACCTCCGATATTACCGCGTGTAGCTTGCTTCTCGTCCTTCTTTTGAACCACGCTACACACCTCTGTCCACTAAACATACCACTAAATTCACCACTTAACTCGTCACTGTCATCTATTAAACTTCTTTTCCAACTCTTCCTCTACTTTATGGGTAATTGACAATTAAATCAACTGACATACAATTTTATTATCTTGGGGCCCATTCATTATCCTACATGGCAGTCCGCCTAGCCATTCGCCGCGTGTTGCAGAATGGTGAATGTTATTGAAGCTTGCATTGCGCCCGGCAAAATACCGAGCAGGATGCCTTTTGGGTCCTTCAAGCTTCGTCCACTGCAGGATATTGGATCACTTAACAAGCCGCGTACCGAAGCAACCTGTACTTTGTACGAGCATTGCAAATTACGACGTTATCTCTCACAAAGAAGTCTCTAAAGTTAAATAGCGTATTAATTATATTTTGAACATGTATAGTTTGAGTTATCTCTTAAAATATTTTTTGTTTATAAATTAAAATTAAACCTATGCTATATCCCAAGTTAACCAAATTCAGAAAAATGAAAAAAAAAACGTCGAAATCAGTTGAGTAGTTTCAGAGTTCATCGTGGCCAAACACTGACAGGGATTTTTTCATATATACATACATGTGTCAACTACCCCATTACCCTCAACACCATATGCATGTTTGATCTGTTTTGGACATATAAAAAGAAACAACACAAGACATCTTATATAAGGGTATAATTTATTGCACAAAAAAAGCAAATAAAACCATTTCTCGCAAAGAGTCTGGTTTTTGGCTCCAAGCTATCCCCTCCCCAAACATAGGTACATTATTGGATAATACTTCCTTTTCTTTGGCTATAAACCTGCGCTTAGGTTCCCGCATATGTGCACCACACACATGTGTCTGTGGTATAGAGGTAATCGACCCGGGATACCACGGTCTTTCTTGCCGCCGCAGTGCCGGCAGATGGTCACGCCACGCCGCCCTGAATGATGTCTTACGGAGGGCGCTTGCCACCGCTAACGTGCCGGCTCTATTGGAGCCGAACGGTATTGCACGTGATGATGGCAGGCGCCCTGACGGAATGACTCTAATTCCCTGGCAGCGTGGCAAGCCTTTGGTGTGGGATGCGACCTGCGTAGACACGTTGGCCGCATCCCATTTACCAAACACTTCTAGATCGGCCGGTTCGGCGGCGGAAACAGCGGAATCGCTCAAGCGGCGGAAATATGCAACCCTCAGTGAGAGTTATATGTTTGTGCCGTTTGCTGTCGAGACGCTTGGACCGTGGGGTCCTGAGGCCATGAGCCTCTACCAAACTTTATCAAAACGACTCATCGACTCTTCAGGTGATCAGAGGGCTGGTGCCTACCTCGGCCAACGGATCAGTATGGCGATCCAGCGAGGAAACGTAGCCAGCCTTCTGGGCACCTTACCCATAGAAGACGGTGATCTGGGCTCAGTATTCTACTTATAGTCTTCAGGGACTATGGGTAGAATACAATACAAATAAGTTAAGTTTTCTTACATTGTATTCAATAGTATGTAATTTATATTATAGTTATTTAGAATAAAATAAGTTGTTATTTAAAAATATTAAATTACATTATGTATTGACGTATACATATTGGGTTCTACCTAATAAAACCATTATTAGTATTATCAATTTATTTACAACAACAATCCAGACTCAAATCATAGACTTATACTATAGCAAATTGATCGTATAAAATTTCCCTAACTTTATAATACTCTTCGGACAGAACGCCTTCCAATGCCACGCGGCCATTATCCAACTGAAAGCAAAAAATAACATTAATACATAAATAAATTGAACCTCAGAATAATAACTAAACCTATAGAAACCATATTATATCAGCAACAAAATATATCTAAACTACTTTCACTTATGGCTTTAAAAGCATGTTGATAAGGGATAAATATAGAACATTGCATTCGTTATTTACTATCTTGCCTTAAACTAATGACAACTTTATTTAGTTGATTTTATTTGACCAAGGTAGACAGACAGTAGGTGACATTAATTAACTAGTTGTCCCAACAGACGTCTACTTGCCCGGAAAAGCTTCAATCGATATGCCGACAGCAGCGCCACCTAACGGGTCCATTTGTGAACCAACTCGGAAACCTTCTCTGGCTCATGCACAACAACTTCGCTAAACATCATCACATTATGAAATGTATAGCATAAAGGACATACAGACAAACATTCATTTTTATACATAAGAAGAAGAAGATAGCATAATCAGAACAAAGTTATGAATTAGAACGATTTGAAAACTATATGAATGACTTTTGCAATATTTGCTTTTAGGCAAACTTGAAGACAATCCACTTGGTCCTCTAAAGCCCACGCCAAATTTCAAGTCTATAGGATTATAGTTCCCGAGATATCGTGATGAGTCACTATATGTCACGTGGATTTCAATCTTATATATAAAATTCTCGTGTCACAATGTTAGTTACCATACTCCTCCGAAACGGCTTGACCGATTCTCATGAAATTTTGTGTGCATATTGGGTAGGTCTGAGAATCGGACAACATCTATTTTTCATCCCCCTAAATTTTAAGAGTAGTCCACCCCTAAATATTTTTTTTATGATACAGTATTAAAAAATAAATACAACCCTAAATTTTCAACCCTCTACGATCAACCCCTATTTTTTTTCTACTGGGATGATTTAGATTTTAATTTGAACCAGGTAGATGGCGCTGCAATCGGGTACCAGAATTTAGGTGTTCTTTTTGTTGTTGTATGTGTTGAAGTTTGTCCCGGAATGGTTTGAATAAACGATTGGACCCAGTAGGTGGCGCCGCGATACTCCTCCTAAACGCTGGGCTGATTTTGATGAAATTTTTTGTTTGTTCAAGTGGATTTGAGAATAGTTTAGATTAACATTTGGTCCCGGTAGATGACGCTGGAATCGGGTTCTAGATTTTTATTTTTTAAAGGCAGAACAACGTCTGCCGGGTACAGCTAGTTATATATATATAAGATTACATTTAAATAGCTTTGGCCAAAATGATCACAAACCCACAATAGAAGCCACAGATGCATTTTATGGCCACAGTGCCTGTTGCAACAGTGTAGTATTAATAAGATTGTAGTTATTACGTTTTGGCTACAATGGCCATAACAGAAGCCACAGATCGGACCCATTGTACGGTTCAACGTACAGCGTTTTGCTGACGCTGCGGCCTACTTTAGACTACTAATTAAATATTATTGTAACATTAGTATAATATTCTAACATTAGTATATAATTCTCACAAATACTTTGTGGTCGAGTTGCAATCAAGTTGCTACGAGCTGCTATTAGTCGTTACATACGACTTCAACTACCACTAAGTTGAACACAGGTCAGCATCCAAAACCTAATAGTAGAACAACAAATCGCTGAAAGCAACAAGGTGTACTTTCTTCACTATACTATAAGAAAGTACCAGCAATCCATCAGCTGCTGCCAGCATCCACCACTACAACCGTCAACCAAGAGTAAGTGTACAAACTGCACAACCATACTGTGGTCAAAGTGTCATACCAACACTATAATTCTGGCTTAAAGGCCTAGTTGCCAAGCCATAAATAGTTAAAAAAAAAACCACTATAATTTGAATATGTTCTATCCTTTTACTGCGCTCTGTCTTATTGAATATGCACTGTTTGCTACAACTCCATTAATTCGTAAAAAGTCATTCTGTAACATACTCCTGTATAAAACTTAATGCTCGTATGCCCTCTATATGCTTGCTAAAGTGGCACATATGTCTACCCCAATGACTGCATATCACGGAAATGTATCATCGATTCTCCGCTATGGGATAATTTTCTGGGGGAATTCTACCAATAAAGAAATTGTATTTAAGTCACAAAAGAGATGCGTAAGGGCTATGTGTGGACTAAAGCAAACTGACAGTTGTAAGCCATACTTTATAAAATTAGGCACCCTTACAGTTCCTTGTCTTTATATATTTGAAGTAATACAGTTTGTCAAAGAACATCTTAACCTGTTCACACACCCTGTAAGCATAAGACAAAAGAATAGAATATGTTGTCCGCTAAACAAAACGGCTTATTTAAATAAAAGTATATTTTGTATGGCATCAATACTGTACAACCGTCTACCAGATGAGCTTCTAAATATTACAACTGCTAATATAATTAAACGCAAGGTTAAGACATTTTTAATTCAAAAAGCATATTATACAGTAAACGAATATCTAGGACATAAATAACTATTCATGAGGACTCACATAATGTACAACAGTATAATTTTGAAATTGAATATTTGACGATGAAATATAATTTATAGTAATGTGACATTGATTTATGGTTCTATAAAGATAAAGTTTTATATTAATTTAATAATGTATTGATTAAATAATGTAATTATGGCCAGGCACCATTACAATCGCCTGTATTGTACGTCCGAAAGGACAAACTGTCGTTCCAACAAAAAACTCGAACAACTCTGTAATTTTATGATTGTGACAGTTTATACAATAAATGTTTATTCTATTCTATTCTAAAATATATTGAATATTGCTAAAATACATCCACATGTAAAAATGACATTGTGAAGTGACATTGACATTGTGAGTCAGTGTTGACATGAGTGAAAAAAGAATCGTGTAAAACATGTCACGGACACATATGTGCTATAAGTGAGCGGAAGGGACCTATATATATGACCTTCAAAAAGTGTTCTCCAGTGGAACTTGTCTTATATATATGTCTTGTGGCACGATGATGTTGCCGATAAACTCCAAAACTACTGAACCGATTTTAATCAAATTTGTACACCGTGTGCAGTTTGATCCAACTTACAAAAGATAGGATACTTTTTCTACCGTTGGAATCGGTAGGTGGCGCTGAGATCGGGTTCTAGAATCCTCCTAATCACCGGGAGCGATTTTGTTTTTGTGTGTTTGAGTGGGTTCCCGAATGGTTTAGATTCGCAATTAGAACCGGTAGGTGGCGCTGAGATCGGGTTCTAAAATCCTCCAAATCACCGGGAGCGATTTTGTTTTTGTGTGTTTGAGTAGGTTCCCGAATGGTTTAGATTCGCAATTGGAACCGGTAGGTGGCGCTGAGATCGGGTTCTAGAATCCTCCTAATCACCGGGAGCGATTTTGTTTTTGTGTGTTTGAGTGGGTTCCCGAATGGTTTAGATTCGCAATTGGAACCGGTAGGTGGCGCTGAGATCGGGTTCTAGAATCCTCCTAATCACCGGGAGCGATTTTGTTTTTGTGTGTTTGAGTGGGTTCCCGAATGGTTTAGATTCGCAATTGGAACCGGTAGGTGGCGCTGAGATCGGGTTCTAGAATCCTCCTAATCACTGGTAGCGATTTTGGTGATTTTGTTTTTGTGTGTTTGAGTGGGTTCCCGAATGGTTTAGATTCGCAATTGGAACCGGTAGGTGGCGCTGAGATCGGGTTCTAAAATCCTCCAAATCACCGGGAGCGATTTTGTTTTTGTGTGTTTGAGTAGGTTCCCGAATGGTTTAGATTCGCAATTGGAACCGGTAGGTGGCGCTGAGATCGGGTTCTAGAATCCTCCTAATCACTGGGAGCGATTTTGTATTTGTGTGTTTGAGTGGGTTCCCGAATGGTTTAGATTCGCAATTAGAACCGGTAGGTGGCGCTGAGATCGGGTTCTAGAATCCTCCTAATCACCGGGAGCGATTTTGTTTTTGTGTGTTTGAGTGGGTTCCCGAATGGTTTAGATTCGCAATTAGAACCGGTAGGTGGCGCTGAGATCGGGTTCTAGAATCCTCCTAATCACCGGGAGCGATTTTGTTTTTGTGTGTTTGAGTGGGTTCCCGAATGGTTTAGATTCGCAATTAGAACCGGTAGGTGGCGCTGAGATCGGGTTCTAGAATCCTCCTAATCACTGGTAGCGATTTTGGTGATTTTGTTTTTGTGTGTTTGAGTGGGTTCCCGAATGGTTTAGATTCGCAATTGGAACCGGTAGGTGGCGCTGAGATCGGGTTCTAAAATCCTCCAAATCACCGGGAGCGATTTTGTTTTTGTGTGTTTGAGTAGGTTCCCGAATGGTTTAGATTCGCAATTGGAACCGGTAGGTGGCGCTGAGATCGGGTTCTAGAATCCTCCTAATCACTGGGAGCGATTTTGTATTTGTGTGTTTGAGTGGGTTCCCGAATGGTTTAGATTCGCAATAAGAACCGGTAGGTGGCGTTGACATCGGGTTCTAGAATCCTCCTAATCATTGGGAGCGATTTTGGTGATTTTGTATTTGTGTGTTTGAGTGGGTTCCCGAATGGTTTAGATTCGCAATAAGAACCGGTAGGTGGCGTTGACATCGGGTTCTAGAATCCTCCTAATCACTGGGAGCGATTTTGGTGATTTTGTTTTTGTGTGTTTGAGTGGCTTCCCGAATGGTTTAGAATCGCAATTGGAACCGGTAGGTGGCGCTGAGATCGGGTTCTAGAATCCTCCTAGTCACTAGTAGCGATTTTGGTGATTTTGTTTTTGTGTGTTTGAGTGGGTTCCCGAATGGTTTAGATTCGCAATAAGAACCGGTAGGTGGCGTTGACATCCTCCTAATCACCTGGACCGATTATGGTGATTTTGTATTTGTGTCATGAAACAAAGTGTTTTAGGAATGCCAAAAAAGTATGGCGGTTGAATAGGATGTCTCGTTTGTACGTACCCGGCGTATCGCGAGCGTGCCGTTGCAGCACTCGAGCGCGCCGCCCGCGAACTCGGCGGCGAGGCCGTGCCGCGCGAGCGCCGCGCGCACCTCCGACAGCCGCACGGCGTTCACGAAGGCGGCGGCGTGCGCGACGCCCGCCGCCGCCGGCTCCAGCGACATCATCGCCTCCGTCGCCTCCTCCTCTGTTCGCAACCAATAAGGGCGCTCACGACGACAACTCTCTTTTCAAGTTACACTTTTCACTCACGAAAATGCGTCACGGTCACGTGGTCTAATTCTTACATTTTTAAACTCGTGATATCTTTCCAATGGAATGTCCGAATTGAATAATTCAAAAAGTTGTATTTATTTTTTTATCTCCTCCTCCATCATTGTTTAAGATAGAGGTCTTTTATTCCATTTTTCTTTTTATTTATTCTCTATTTATTTCTTACTAGCTGACTCGGCGAACTTCGTACCGCCTTATTCAAATAAATTAATAAACAAACAAATTGAGAAAACATGGGAAAGGGCTCATAGAATTTGAAAAATATATAGCCTATAACCATTTCCGCGTCGACTGGTTGTGGTTTCATGATGATCGGTCCAGTAGTTTTCGAGTATATAGATATATATAGATAAATAGCCATAAACCATATAGGAAAAATTTCGCATCGAATGGTGGTAGTTTCATGTCGATACGATCAGTGGTTTAAGCGTGATTGAGCCTCAAACGAACACCATTTTCATTATATATATATATATATATAGATTACTATGTACTCAAGGAAGGGTTAGGGATTTTTATTACTTTCTTTTCAAAAACTTATATCTATTACATATTGGTTATTACTACTTTACATTTTTATGTGTGATTATTTCTAGTTACACGTATTTATCTATTAGGTTTGTTACTATATTCTAATAACATTTTCATGTTTTCTCTATATCTATTTTTCTTTATATAAAAGTATTGAAGCAGTCTTGAATATGAAGTAATTTATTTTGATAAGGCTTAATACCAGGATACAAATAAAGAGCCTTTTCTAGCGGCGGTATTTTAATTAATTTTTTAAAATAAAACAACACTTATTGTGGCATAACTATAATAGTTAGACATATGATGTCGCAACACTTTTTGTAAATAATGATGTGTTCTACAAAGTCGTAGTACATTATTTTATTCTATCATCAATAGTTTTCGCAGCGCACGCGATTTTAGGTATTTTTGAAGTGAAACTTCTTTAGGCGCAATAGGGTAAAATTTTTACGGTAAAGTTTTAGATTTGTATAAATATAAACAAGACTTAAAAATTAGTATGTCAAAGAAGTTTTTTTTATTGCAAGAGTTCAGCGGACAGGCAGACGGTCCACTTGATGGAAAGCGGTTACCATCGCCTATGGACATTTGCAACAACAAAGGTGCTACAAATGCGCTGCTGCTCTCTTAAGGGGGACTGGAACCTGGTCACTAATGCCGGAACACAACTCAAGGTTGTTATGGCGACACACTTAAGGCCAGGGGTGGTAGCTATCCAGTCGAGCAAATGCCCCACCACCTGGCTGAGGGTTGTTTTGTCGCCTCTTACGACAGGCCGCCCGGCCGCAGGAAATTGTATTCTTTCTCTGTTAGATAGATTATGTCACACACACATCGAGAGTATGTCGGCATCACAACCTCGAGTCGTGTTCCGGCACTGGTGGCCAGCTTCCAGATTCTCTTCAGAGAGGGGGCCAACACCTTGGTAGCTAGCACCCTTGGTGTTACGACTATCCATAGGCATCTAGCATCAGGCTATCTCTCAATAAAAAAATATAATCATATAGTAAATTTGATTTGACTATTATTAAGTTCTCTGTGTACAGCAGTATGCATAAGTAATCTACCCCTCTTAACCGCCATATTTAACTTGACACAATTTCCCATTAATTCTATGATCTTTTAACGATCATTTCAGTCGTGACGAATATAAATGTACAAATGGAGATGGCAACCACTTTTCATAGGGTCTGCCTGTCTGCTGATCTCATATAATCATAACAGCTCATAAGCGTCCCACTGCTGGGCTCTGGCCTCCCGCTATAGAGGAACGGACAGTATACCCGCCACGTTAGCCCAAGGCGGCTTGGCAGGTTCGACACATCGGTTATCTCGATGTGCAGGTTGAATCACGATGTTTTCCTTCACCTTTGTTAGCATGTGGTAATTGTAAAAAAACGAATGGCAACGGATAAGTGGGAAAACGAATCGCAACAGACAAGTGGAAAATCTTCAACTGATAAGTGACAAAATGAACCGCAACAAAATTTCAACTTTAAGTGTTACGTGCAGATTGTTAATGTACTTGTCTAATTTGAAAAACTTCATGAATTATTCAATTCGGACATTCCATTCGAAAGTTACGAAAGTATTAGACCACGTGACTGTGACACTTTTCGTGAGCAAAAAATCGTAAGACCCCCTCTCTTATATAGAAGTTTCACTTCAATAATATGCACATTAGGTCGAAAAGTTGTCTAAAAGGTGCATGCGTTCCGATTAGGATTCGAACCCGCGCCCTTTGAGTTTGGCACGCATGCGCTAGCTATTACCCTACCACGACGATCTGAGCTGATTCATCATTAAAAATGATAATTAAAATTATATCGAAACTTTCATTAAAATTTTGAATCACTTTTTCGCCAAAATTTATTTTTATTATTACCACGCTTAACCATTAAATACTTACCACCCGATGCGTCACTCTCTCTTTGCAACGGTCTGGGTGCAACGACGGCCGACAGCCAGGCCAACTCGACGTCCCCAGCAGACCGCCAGACCACACCGCACATTAGACTGTCCGTTAGTTTCACCTGGAGGTAATTATAGTTCACGGTACATTATAAGCCCGTAACACATATAATATATCCGGTCACCCATTATAGGGGAAAACGTAACACATCCCACTGCATATCTAAGATATTTAACCTCAGTGTGCAGGTTTTATCACAATGGTTTTCTCCAGTCAGTAAATGGTCATAGAAACAATATTCACATTGGATTAGAATAGAATAACTAAATAAAGTGGTGTATGCATCTCGGTCAGGATACGAACCCACGTCATTAGAAGTGAATCCACGTCATTAGAAGCGATCCCAAGTCATTAGAAGTGGACTCACGTAATTAGAATCGAACCCACGTCATTAGAATCGAATCCATGTCAATAGAAGCGGCCTCACGTCATTAGAATAGAACCCATGTCATTAGAATCGAACCCACCTGATTAGAAACGAACCCACGTCATTAGAAGCGGACTCACATCAATAGAACCAAAGCCACCTCATTAGAAGCGGCCTCACGTCATTACAAATTGAACTCACGTCATTAGAAGCGAACCCACGTCATTAGAAACGATCCCACGTCATTAGAAGCGAACCCACGTCATTAGAAGCGGACTTACATCAATAGAATCAAACCCACCTCATTAGAAGCGGCCTCACGTCATTAGAAGCGAACCCACGTCATTAGAAACGATCCCACGTCATTAGAAGCGAACCCACGTCATTAGAAGCGGACTTACATCAATAGAATCAAACCCACCTCATTAGAAGCGGCCTCGCGTCATTACAAATTGAACTCACGTCATTAGAAGCGAACCCACGTCATTAGAAACGATCCCACGTCATTAGAAGCGAACCCACGTCATTAGAAGCGGACTTACATCAATAGAATCAAACCCACCTCATTAGAAGCGGCCTCACGTCATTACAAATTGAACTCACGTCATTAGAAGCGAACCCACGTCATTAGAAGCGAACCCACGTCATTAGAAGCGGACTTACATCAATAGAATCAAACCCACCTCATTAGAAGCGGCCTCGCGTCATTAGAAGCGTACATTAGTACAAGAGTAATGTCAACTAATTTAAAGGGAATTTAAAGTATAATTTGAAAATAATATGTAGTATGATATTGCTACAACTGAATTTCCAAGAAGACAATCCATTACAACACACATTTATTACGTCTTGGAATTTAAGTTATCAATAATCTTTTTATGAAAGCCCTAATTCTTTATTCACGTTAATCCCTTTCTATTGCCTTGCAGTAAGACGTCATAAATCCTTTTTTCTAATGTTCTAATTTCATTGCATATTTTTAGAAGCCATTAAATTTATAAGTTCGAGAAGTCCAAGGAATAGTGGGCACGTTACTGGGGGCCATGTTTATTTTACGAATATATAAGGTCATTGAGACAGTCGAGTTTCAACTGCAATCGAAACGTTACTAGCTGTATATTTGGAACAGGGATCTCATATGGATGCGACTTTGCGCTTTTCATCTATTACGATTGGGACTTTATGTATTCGGTTGTTTTTCTAAGAATAGAATGATAGAAGAATATCAATTTACCTGATATATGTGAGATTCGGTCGTAGCGTCCACAGTGTCGCCACAGTTTGGCAAAAACACTTTCTCAATGCCCTCAGCTTCGCAGTGCTTCCTGATAAATTAACATAACTTATTATTTTAAACTATATACATTATTAATGTGTTATTCTGACGTGTAAGCTATATTATTGTAAAGTTTCGTCAAAATCCATTCAGTAGTTTTTGCGTAAAAGAGTAACAAATATGCATCCATACATTCTTACAAACTTTCGCGTTTATAATATTAAGTGGGTTTCAAAAAATATTACGCATATCCGACAAAAAATATGTGTTCACTATAAAATAACAAGACCTATTTGTACAAGTATAACCATAATTTATGCAATACATTATTTGATTTGATTCACAATTCGATAGTTGACAATTTTTGAGAAACAGGTTTATTTTGAGCCTTATGGTCTATTTTAGCCAAAATATTTATATTTCAGCAAAAAACAACATTAACATATTTAATTTAGCAATTTTATAAATATTTTGACATTTCGTAACAAAAACGCGTCAATCTGTCATGGCGTCTCGCATTACAGCGTGCAAAACAAACATCTGGTTCGTTGAAGTGTTATCTGAGAAGTCATTGATAACATCTTGTATTTTGCACGCTATGACGTCACGCGCTCTGATCGGCGTTCATTGTCACGTGGCTAATGGCTGCAATATAACAATTTTATATCTCAAAAATATCAATTAATATTTAAGTTGAAAAAAATATTTTTGTCATATTTAGATCGTAATCCACGATATATATTAAAATAAGCCTATATTTTTCATACTGTCATGTACCGTATTAGGTGTAATATTAAAAGCACTCACTTCAACACATGCAATGCATTAGTATTGGCTCGCAAGCCAATGATGGCGCGCGGCTTCGCCTGCGACACCACTCGGAGGAGGGACTCGCCGTCGCACCTGCCTTCCAACTCAATGTATTGGATGTTCGCCTTTATCGTCACTTGGCGCACTGAAGTTATGCACTTGGACGGAATCTCTATCATTTCTTCTGTAAAAGACGAGAAATAAACTCTTCTGTAGGAGTTTTTAGTAGGGTGATGGCTTTTCTGTGTAGTTTAATTTTGTAGCAGCGACAGATAGAGGCTAAATTGTTATTCAGATGACAGAGAGTAGTATTCACCGTCGATTGCTGATGTGAACTGGTTTATTTTGGAAACGGTAACCTAAGTACAAATATTAACAAGTCATTAGAAGCGGACTCACGTAATTAGAATCGAACCCACGTCATTAGAAGCGGACTCGAATCATTAGAATCGAACCCACGTCATTAGAAACGGTGTCACATCATTATAAGCGGACTCGCATCGTGTTAGAGTTGATCCCACGTCATTAGATGCGGACTCACATCATTTGAACCGATCCCATGTCATTAGAATCGAACCCACCTCATTAGAAGTCGCCTCACGTCTTTAGAAGTGAATCTCTATAATTTCTTCTGTAAAAGACGAGAAATAAACTCTTCTGTAAAAGTTTTTGGCAGGGTGATGGCTTTTCGTTTTAATTTGTAGCAGCGACAGGTAGTAATTAAATGATTATTCAGATGGCAGAGAGTAGTATTTTAGAAGTGAACTAATTTATTTAGGAAACGGTAACCTAAGTACAAATATTAACAAGGCGTACAGCTAGTTCAATAAATAGCGCAATATGCGGGACAGATGATTTGCGAGCGAGATAGAGCAACTATTAATATGTGCGCTCCCGCGTTGCGGTAGTCAGTAGCTCGTTGTCCACTGCCATGACTAGACCTATGCAGCTCCCATAATATCATAGAACATGTATAATACGGAATCAGGCAGTCAACAGAGATACTTTTTATACACTTACAAAGCAATTACCACCTTATTCATTCATACATACATATTATTACGCCTGTTTCCTATAGGGGTAGGCAGAGACGATGGATTTCCACTTGCTACGATCTTGGCATACATCTTCTCCTTCACGTTAATTATAGGAGCTACTTCTTTGGCCATTTTTTTATTGCACGTGTTCAGCAGACAGGCAGACGGCCCACCAGACGGTAAGCGGTTGTCATCGCCTATGGACAATGTGCTGCCGCTTTTCTAAAGGGGGACTGGAACCTGGCCTCTAATGTCGGAACAGAGCTCAAGGTTGTTAAGGCGCAGGGGTGGTAGCCATCCAGACGGGCAAATACCCTATCGCCTAGCTGTGGGTTGCTTTGTCGCCTCTTATGACAGGCCGCAGGAAATTGTACTCATTCTCTGTTCCAGCACGGCCATTCTTTAAGACACTTGCGATTTGATCGTGGTACACTATTTCCATACACTTGTCTCTAAAGCCTCTTTTCATCCATTCTCTCAATATATTCAAACCACCTTAACATTCCTGTCTCAACTTTTGTTATTATATCTACTTTCAATCCACAATGTTCTCTTATCATACTGTTCTTTATCATATTTGTTAAAACCTATGTTTTCTTATAATTAAAGCAATGGCGACTTTTGGAAAAGTATTCAAATATTGACTTGACTTAATTTTTATTCCTTCTGTCACTGTATTATGAAATACATATAAAAATTGCATCTGGCTCAAACAAATGTATTATTTTCGCCTAAAATAGTTACAGCCTAATAAACTGCAACTCTGTGTGAGACTCAAGTCCCACAATATTGTTACGAATTTGTAGGGGATTTGTAATGTGTAAATTCGAAAATGCCCTTGGAATTATCACAAAGTTTATGATAAGTACACACACGTAATTAACACTCCTTGCAAGTGTAGCCGAATACAACAAAACCAAACCGTAGGGCAGAAAATCGTTATCACGTAAATTACTTAAAGTTCGTCGTGCCTGCGAAACTGCCTCAGATAAAACCTCGTTCGCAGTCAGAACACGACTGGCGCATTTCCCGACTGACCGACCCTCATCCATTTGCAAATTAAAATTGGGCTCCAGGCAACATGTCGCCCATTGGTTCTTGAAATCGTTAAATGATCAGCTTAATGGCTTCCAAGATTCGCATGAAATACCAACAGAGGAAAAGAGGTTTTATGATGTCTTACAGCGGCGTGAAGAAAGAGATTACCGCAAACAATAGATCACTCAAATTCAAAGTGGTAATAAGACACCTGCAAAGCATTTGTATCGGCTTGCAACAATACAATTATTGATATAATAGTCATATATCTATTATGAATGGGAAAACTGGGCATGTCGGGTACCGGTAGCTATGGTCTTCTACTACAACTCCAAATTTCGATAATCAACATTACATATATTTTTAGGTAATCCTTACAGACAGACCACTTCTTTCATATCGATTCCAAACATTAAATTGAAAATCAAAATTTTAAATACTCACCTTTTTCTTTATTTCTCAGGTTCTATACACGTTTAACAATGAATAAGAAGGTTACACACTAAACAGTGCTTTATAAAAAAAATGCATTAGATATACTTACGTTCTGGCTCCTGCTTCGGTGGTGGCGCTGGTGGTACGTCCCTAATTTCCCCTTCGGCATCCACTATTTCCGCCAATCTATAGTCTTCAGGCTGTAAGGGATTTCATATAAAGAATAAAAACAATTTTATTTATTTTCTCACACAATTTAAAAATAATAAATACATGTCCTGTGAGACTGGTGCCTATTGTGCAGATCTGTATTACAGGACACCAATATTGTGGTCAACAGTAAGTTGTTGCCGCGGAGGCAAGTACTGCTTAGACGGGTTTAGCAGACCAAGTTTTTTGGAGGCAAATTTAGCCTTCCCTTCCGGCTGACCACACACGATGAGAGTCCCGCTGCCTCTTCCCTAAATGCCATGAAAAAATCTCACGTACCCAATTTTAGAATTAAGTTTTTATAACACCCTGATCCTTTTAACTTTACAACAATCACATTTTCGTATATGTCGTGCCCCCCCCCCCCCCCCCCCGTTAGTTAGGGTGCAATGAGAGGCCAACTGCCACTTCCCTTGAAGGCAGGAAATAAAGAATTTTTTTTAACAAAAACAAAACTGACTAAAATAAAACATAAAAAATCAACGTCAAATTTGCAGAATATAGTAATTTTTATACTTCGCTAAATACTAACTTTGTGGCCATTCGACCACCTCGGGAGCTGAAAGAAACAAATTTGAAAATCGCTAAACAATTAACAAAGAAGTCGGTTAACAATTTTCGATTTCCTTAGAATGGACCCATCAGATCCTGACATGGTGACAATGGGACCAATTCGGGAGCACACCCTTTCGATAAAAAAGAAAAAAAATGAGAATCGGTTCACAATTGACGGAGAAATCGAGTAACGAACATACAAATAAAAAAATACCAAACAGACGAATTGAGAACACACTCTTTTTTGAAGTCGGCTAAAAACAGTACCCACCTTGATGATCTCCCCGTAGTCATCGGCCCTGTTCCTCTCCTCGTGGAAGGGATACATGGCGTGGTGGCGCTTGTTGGACTTGAAGCAGCCCGCGTGGCGCGCGTCGTGCCGCACGGGGATGTCGTGCCGGCCCGTCACCACCCACATCTCCAGCTCACCCTCGGAGTCCGAATCCGACGAGAGGCCAGCTGCCTCTTCCCTAAATCACATGAACAGTTCAACCGAGCTATGGGTATACATTTGTGGTGACACAAAAGTCAGTCTAATCCGGAAAACGCGACAGATCGGTTCTGTGTCGAGTAACACATCCGCCCATACGGTGACATTACGTGTGTAATATATATATGTACAATTTATTTGTGCACAATATACCGTGAAAATAGTTTAAAACCAAACCTTGTTTAATTTCTCTCACACCTCGAGCACTGCATATAGAAACACTAAAGAACCCTACAAAGGCGACCGCCATAACCGCCAAAAATTAATTCATAATTTACTGCTAAAATGTATGTACACTCTCGCACGAGTGCTCGCGCGATATCTCGTCGAGAGCTCGAGGGACGAACGCGACCCTGTACACTCTCGTTTATTCAGTACCCCTTGCGAACACCGAGAAGATGGACGCGTTACAAGTTACGGCAGCTGTGCTATGCTATGCGCTATCAGTTATTATAATTACGTGCACATATATCATACGAAAACAAAATAAAAAGAAACGGATTTTCTAGGTTATGGCTACTTTATTTTTATTTTATTCTTGTAGGGCCAAGTTGGAAAGTAAGTTATGTCTAGGGCAACAAAACGTCCGTACGGTTGGAAAGCATGCGCTCAACTGAATGACGCGAGAGTGTACAGTGATGCACTTGCGTCGCCTCGCGAGGGTAAGCGAGTCCTTTTGACTCGCGCTCAAAAAACCGACTCGGAATGGAGAACCCGCGAGTGACTGCGAGGCTTTGCGAGACAGAGCGAATGTACCCTATACACTCTCGCGCTCGCCCAGCCTCGCCGTCCTTCGACGAGAATGTATAACCGGCATTACAATATAGCAATAAAATCATACGTCTTGTTATAAAATACTAGCTCGGCCAGTGGTTGAAGCTCGACCATAATTAATTTAAATTATAAGTTTGAACATTATTAACGTTCTGTTAATTTGACTTAACAATAAACAAAGAGTATATATAATATATGCGTGTGTCAAATACATGGTAGTGTGTGTAATGTTTTTTAACATTTATTTTATGTATTATTTTATACATAATTAAAAAAAATATTGGTGCAGAATTCTCTATATGAACTATAAGTGTAGGAAATTTCATCCTCTTCCGTCCGCGAATTTTCGTAAAAAGGAGTACAACATTTGGACGTAGTTACGCAAAAAGGATCCAACCCACAAAATGTTACTTTTGAATTATTGAAGATTAAAGTTTTAGCTGTATTTCAGCATTGATGTACTTGTTTGTGTCTATGGATTCTTAGGAAAATATAAGCGTAAATGTATAATTTTTTAACAAATAAGTTTAACTGCATCAATGCGGAAATACAGCTAAAACTTTAATCTTTAATAATTCAAAAGTAACATTTTGTGGGTTGGATCCTTTTTGCGTAACTACGTCCATTTTTGCTTCACATATTAATATAATGATTCATTATTAAAGATCGACGATAAGATTAATTTATTAAACTCACTTGACAGTGTTATTGACTTTCATCCTTTGCTGCTGCATGAACTCCTCCAATTCGGCTCCCTCCAGCCTTATCCGTCTCCGCACTGTCATTTCTATAGTCCTATCTCCTCCACCTTTCTCTATCAAATCGCGAGCCAGTGTTCCGGGTGAGGTTCTATAATTCACCGATACCAATAAATTCATGTGAAAGTAGTTGTGTTAAAGTACTTACTATTATTGTATATACTTATGTAATAAACTAAAATAATAAATGGTTAAAATAAAATAATCGCCAAAAATGTATGGAAAAACAGTGATTATTTTTGGTTAACCGTCGGTTAAATTTCGGTGCACACCAGCCTTAGAGTCTGCATCCACAGTAGGATTTGCTTTGGTCATATAATTCTCATCATTGCTATATAGTACATTAATGCAATGTCTTTGTGTAGTAAAAATTTAAGTGTATAAATAATATTTATATAGAAGTGTTGAAACTTACACTAACTCTCTATGAACAAGACCATAGTTACACAAAGTGTACTAAGCCAAATTTCTAGAAAAAGTATGTAGCATAAAGCCTACGTACAACCATGCATGTCTTACCTGGCAGTTAATACAATGGAGTTTTGTGAATGCGGTGCCCATAACAGGAACAGATCCCTAGCAAATCCCGCTTCCAAGTCCGGGAATGAAGCGAGGACTACTTTAGGTCCAGGTGTACGAGTCACTTCGCCCACCGAATGGCAAAGTTGCAAGTGACGGAGTGCAAAGGGGTTGCTACGGGCACCTTCAAATGCCCGAGTCAGTTTGTCACTCATCCATTCTATCTGAAACATAGTGAGAGGCACTACGTAAGTATATAGTGTCAAATTAATATTGTTACGAGTTGCGAGAATCGAATTAAAATGCCGTTAGAATTACTATAGAGTTTATTAGAACTATACAAACATGTATAACACAGGTACAAATATAACCAAACACAACAAGTCCAAACGTAAAGCAGAAGGTCATAATCCAATAAAACGCGCAAAGTCCGTCACTTATTAGATTCCCGATTGTAGTATACACATCTTACTTCCCACGTTCCCACAAAGCGACCGCGGTCATTGCGGTCGTGGTGACAACGTCACTAATGACGTCATTATTTTCGGTCACACAACGCTCAGAGGTGGGTCGAATAGCCGTTCCACCTTGGTATTTTCTTAAGTTTTCGCGACTATACATAATAAAACTACATTCTAACGGTTTTAAGCGGGGTAATTTATTTGATTTATTCTGACGTTTCGGCCGCTTTTCAGTGGCCGTGGTCACGGACGACAAAGATGACAATTGTCCAACGAGTCTTGTTAAACGTTCTTGGGTTTACGATTGTAACGCCGGCAAGCAAGTGGAACGGGAAAAATGGCGGTCGTGAACGTGGTCGTTGTGAGTTCCTAACGGTATGTAACCACTGTCGTTCAGGAGTAAAACGGACTTATTCTGTTTATGATCAGGTGAAAATATAAGCAGTGTTTGGTGTCAAGTATGGGATGCAAATCATCACTTCCATTCCAGTACCCAGACTTTTATTTATATTTGCTAATGTTGTTAGTTTCATTCAATTCCTATAATATAATAATTATTGTTGTCATTTGCGACCCCAAAATGTCGATTAAGTTAAAAAGTAGGTATATACACCCTTCATTGAACATGTCCTTTTATGTGGCAGTGAAGTGTGAACCTGTACAACTCAACAATTGCTCTACTTATTTATTACTATTTAATTTTATCAAATTAAATAAATAAATAAAACCTTTATTGATCAAAAAGAAACACACGTAAGTCATTGCACTACAAAAGTATAAAACGAGTCGCAACAACAACTCCCAAGTCAGACAATGATGTAAGTATTATTTGAACATACCTGAGACTTAGCAAACTCTACAACATTATAGCTGACATTGGACAAGAGAAGCAGGGAATACGCAACCAGACCAGAGTCCTTGTTCCTCCACAGCTGATCCAGCATGTGGGCCAATTCTAGGACTCTCCCAGCCGTGTCTGTGCACACTAGCACACAACCACCTCCACGGAGTGTCGTCAGAATTGTTGCTGGAAGAAAGTAAAAGGACAGTTTTAGATGTGATATGGTGTGCAAAAAATGTTTATAAGAACATTATGGATAAGGGGCCATCTGTAAACAATGTCATGTTAAGATAACCATGTACACGTAATTTTGATGATATCTTATATATAAAATTCTCATATCACAATGTTAGTTACCATACTCCTCTGAAACGGTTTGACCGATTCTCATGAAATTTTAATTTAATTCAAATTTTGTTTTAATGATCCACATTTCTTCTATTTTTTTTCTATGCTTTTATCATAATTTTTGGTGAATGGTGGTGGTGGTGGTGAGAATCCCCTAATTCACACAAAGAAAGCCATGATAAGAGTGGAATTTAATTTTAATTAAATTCATGTATTTGAATATGAAAATATACTCACTCATCAACTTTTCATCCCTTAACCTCCTTCTCTGCTGTATATAATCGGCATTCATAGCACCCAGCAACATCAAAGATGGCCGCATCAGTTTCTCAATTTCGCAACCGTTCAAATGTCTCTCCTTCTTGTGGTTGAAGTCTGGCGCATATACAATGTCTTCTTCGCCCGGTGCTGCTATACGCCAAGCCGTGCCTCCCAAGGAATGGCCAGCGGGAAGTGGAGTGATTCGCAAGCCAAGGCCTTTACCTAAAACATAATGAAATACAATTCATAAATTTCTACAACTAGAAGACTGAATAGAGTACTTTATTTGAATTGTATTTTGAATTTTATAATGATGGCTACTAAAAAGTGGCTAATAGTTCAGAATAAATGAAATAAAATACAGTACTTAAAACTATTAAAACATAGTTTTATTATCCTAATCAAAAGGTATAAAAACTAGGAGTAAATTTAAGTATTCATCTATATTTACTAATACAGTATATAAGATTTTTCATTTAGTCTATAACAGTGCTTTTCAATCTTTTTGGATATGCGACCCCTTTATAGGTTGAAAAATTTTGGCGACCCACTTGGGCCACAGACAGACAAAAAGTTAGTAATTTAAATGACTATGTATATGTCTTTCCCTATTTTGTTACCTATATTCTTTATTACGGCCTACACTATGCAAAAAACTGCTGAGCTTAGAAAGTACCTAAGTATGAGGTATAAACTTAAATTGACTTTTCCTTTTTACCAGCGACCCCCTGAGTAAGGCTCTGCGACCCAAAAGGGTCCCGACCCACAGGTTGAAATTTGAATTTAATGTAATCCAATAAATTTATGCTTAAGTGATTTTTTTAGAAATCTTTTGTAAATGAGTATTAAGAAACAATTTACCTTTCATATCAACACTCTGATTGTATTTCAACTGGACAATCCTATCAAACGCCATGTCCACATCGTCCAATGTAAACAGAGTGAACTCTGAGACATTCTTGTGAGCCTGGTACAAGTCATACATGAACATTTGCCCCATTTTGTATACTGGCAATGTTGCATATATTGGGCAGTTGAGGCCTAACTTCCCAACTGCATATGGCAAGGCACCAAGGTGGAGAGGATCGGAATGAGAGAGAAGAACTGCATCTATAGTGTTTACATGCCTGGAATCAAAATTTCATATATATAATAAAGCAATGTAGTAGTTTAAGGATGTATGTAATCAGAATTAGCAATAAAGAAACAATTCAATTCAAAAAGCTTGACTGATAATTTTTTTTATTTTTCCTTCCACCCATTTTAATATTATATAAAAATTTTAGAACTAGGCATGTTTGCTGAAGAGTTTCTTGCGCCGCTTCTTCTCTTCAAGCCACAACATGTTGTGAAGCGGTGGTAAATTAGATTAGGCTCCCATAGAGTAAATAATATCCATAAACAAAATTAAAACTAAATAATTAAAATGAACTAGTTGGCGGTAGGCTGATTAAAAACTTTGACAATACACGTTAGACAAATGTCATCTTTGTCTTCTGTGACCACGGCCACTGAAAAGCGGCCGAAACGTCGGATAAACCAAAATCATATAAATTATCGCGCTTAAAACCGTTAAAACGTAGTTTTATTACAGAAACTTAAAGGTGTTTTCATAAGTTTTCACGACTAATAGTTTTAAATAATAATACAACAAAGTGCTGCACTTAAAACGTATTTTAAAAATAAAATAGCCAATTATTTAATATGATAAACATAACCTCAAAACGTACCTCTTCAGCTCTTTTATGAAGTCCATATCGAACTTCTCATCCCATCCGCAATCTAGAAGAAACTTGAATTCGTCTATTTGTAAAACATAGCATGGTGGAGATTCATTTCCAGCGCCAGAAAGGCAGTGGAGTTTGATGATAGACGTCATCTTAATGCTGGTTGTTTTGGAGCAGTCGTATTAGAATTCTGCCATTGTAAACGGGTACCTGTTCAAAATTGTGCCTTTCTTTCTTAAAAGCTGAGGATTAAGAACTTTAATTAATTTTGTAAATAATAAATAAAATTCAAAATAGAGAAGACGCCGATTCACAATACAAATGACATTAAATGAACATTGAATGATTGAATGACATTAAACTGACATTTAATGAAATGTCAATTTTGATAGTGACATTTTGCGTGACTGTCTAGTCTACCAACATTAATTTTAGGAGTTTTGGCGGCAACTGAAAGGAAACGCTGCGCTGTGCAGTTTTATTTTCTAAACATGTGTAAAAATACTCTAATGCCGCCTCTACACGTTAGCCAATATTGTGGCGAACGGTTATGGCCAATACCTATGGCTATCGTGTAGAATGGAGGCTTTGTGCTTACTTGGTAGGTATTGGAGTAATGGCCCACAAGTTGGCGCGAGATCCGTGTGGTGTCGGTTTTTCACAAAAGGTCAAAGGATTGTGGCCGAGTTATGGCCGGCGCATCTACACGTTGGCCGCCAATTCAGTTTTCTTTGAGGTCCCTGAGCGAATGCACGCACTTGTTCAATTTAGTTTAATTTCAAATTTACTTTGTTCTGTTTCGATGTATTGACAGCATCCACCACCTTATTTTTTCCATTTCTTTTTAGTCACCCTTTCATTATAAAGACTCACATAGTAGCGGTATGCTGTAAATAAATAAACCGCAGCAGCCGTTATTGCCTCAATGTCCATATTTATTTTATTATACATCCGCACATTGGTCTAAACCGAAGCAAACTGAACGACCTTCCAACGTGTGGACGCTATCACAAACTGTTGGCTATATCTTTAACACGCCATTCGCCACAATGTTGGCTAACGTGTAGAGGCGGCATTAAACGAACAATAGTTGTAGGACGTTGATAGTTTTTGAGTAATAATTATGTGTTTTTGTGAGAAATGTGAACTGCATAGTCAAATGTGGCCTTTCGAGTTTTCACAAGAACTCCGTTGAATGGCGTGGGTTGTAGCCAACAATACAACTGCGCTACTTACTATACGAAGATTTACACATTAGACTTGGCTGTATGGACTAAGATTCCTTTGCCTGCCTTTGTGGCGAATTCCACAAAAAAACATTAATTTTAGTTTTTATCTTGCAAACATGGATAAACAAGTCGATGTTTTTAGCGCGAACTTAGACAATTATTTAAAACTACGTTTATTATGATTTTTATTTCGACATTTTGGTCACTTTTCAGTAGCTGTGATCACGGAAGATAAAGATGAAGAATTATCAATGAGTATTTTTTTATTGCATGACTTCAGCAGCCAGGCAAACGGGGCCGTTTACCTTCTGTTGAATTTATTTATTTAGGTTTATGGCTTGGCAGCTAGGCCTTTAAGCCAAATCTTTGTTTACCATATAGTTTCTTCATTTTCTGAATCCTATGTGTAGCACAGGTAATCAGCTATTGCCATTCAACGGAGTTCTTGTGAGAACTCAAAAGGCCCTTCTGTTGAAGTCTTGCAATAAAAACAGGGATGTTATATATATGTATTAATATTATAAATGCGAAAGTAACTCTGCCTGTCTGGTACATTTTCACAGAAAAACGTTTACACCGATCGATTGAAACTCAGTATATGTATAACTTTGATTCCAAGGATTTACATAAAATACTTTTTATCCCGAAAAATGAGATAGTTTCCGGAATATATATATATATATGTATATACATATATATATATATCTCTCTTTTTATTATGCTTTTATGGAAAAACTATAGGGCGGGGGTCCGAATTTGATTGATATTCGGTATATATGTAATTTAATTACAGAGGGTGGACAAGGGATACTTTCCATTCCGGATAATGGGATAAATTTATGTAAAGATTATCCCAAAAAGTAGGAAGGATTTTTTTTGTGATTTGCCATTTAGGTAATTTTTCTCATTTATGTAGTTAGACGGGGGGATAGATAAATAAAACTAAAACGGGATGAAATAGAGAATGAAAGTTTGTATGAGAGCAATCATTTCTCAAGCCTAGAGATAGAAAAGTCATCATCTATAATTAAAATGCGATAGTATTATCTTCAATCATCTCTGATGCTGAATTTCAGAAATTTCTTTCCCATCTTCTGAATTTACGTCTTTTTTACTATCAGTATTTAAAAGTACTTCGCCGTAAATAGCACCTAAATACATAGGTTCATTGGCATTGTTACTGGAATCAGCAAAGCTATGGCTTTTCAGAGCTTCTTCATCAACTTAATGTAAAGATGTGGTTGTGTTTGAGCCTATGATTCCAGACTTTGCAGTTTCTATGACTTGTTTATTAATGATTGGTGCATTAATACTAGATAACTTTATTTCAGGAAGATTTGTATTAAAATATGTTTCGTTGATTTTAGTAGCATTATCTTCAACTTTAGCAGCTAATATATCATCAAGTTGCTTAGAACTAGCAACTTGATTTCCAAAAACTTTTGTTTCAGATATTTTTATAGTGACCACATTGTTTGGCATTACATTAGCTTCGTTTTGAGAAAGAGAATTTTTGGGTAATTTCACTGTCTCTTTTTTCAATTCATCTTCAAAATATTTTCTTCTTTTATCTCCAAAAAGATTGTCGTGTTTATTGAACACTAAAGAGATGGCTGTTGGCTTGGCTTGTTTATCGGTGTCTAGCTGTAATTTAGGATTCCTAGTTCCCATGTCCGGTAATCTACCTTGGACTTGAGTAGATTGGCCAACAGTTTTATGTAGAATTCTTTGAAACCGTTCTTCAAGACAACGTTCTGTACAAAATATGACAAAATACTTCATGTAAGAAGTACATTATATCACAAATGATATTTTAATATTAAGGGAGAAGAATATTAGGCAT
Source organism: Dendrolimus pini (assembly GCA_949752895.1). Classification (NCBI taxonomy): domain Eukaryota; kingdom Metazoa; phylum Arthropoda; class Insecta; order Lepidoptera; family Lasiocampidae; genus Dendrolimus; species Dendrolimus pini. The sequence continues at coordinate 16,406,911 of OX457142.1, forward strand.
CAGGACCCTCTTTACCTGAGGGCCCAAAGAGTGCGAGGCATCAGACAACCGGGCACAAAGACTTGACTATTATACAACAGATGGATGGACGGATATGAGAATTCACGAGGTTTCAGTTTTTGCTAAAATGGCTACGGTACCATATGGAATGGAATATATACATATTATTTCGTTATTTGTTGTTGGTAAGGGACGCAAGCTGATATTCGCACCTAGGCGCCCAATATGTTTAAGACGCGCTACTAGGAACCAACCTTAGCAACCTTGAGTAGTTGTGTTCCGGCATTAGTGAACAGGTTCCAGTCTCCCTTAAGAGAGCAGCAGCGCATTTGTAACACCTTAGTGTTGCAAATGTAAATAGGCGATGGTAACCGCTTCCCATCAATTGGGCCGTCTGCCTGTCTGCTGAACTGCAATAAAAAAACAAAAGAATAGGAATAAAAACAAAGATGGTGGTGGGTACTATCATGGCATGGTGTTAAGAGTTACGTTTTTATTATCATTCCTTAATATTTGTCTTCCGAGATAAGTTGTGACAATTTACTGATCCTTTGCAAACAAATAGAACTTACCATTGATTTTCTTAACAATAAAGTTGATAATTAAAAATGAAGCGAATAAACTGATTACTGCAACCACGTATATCCACCAATGTATGTTCATCTAAAAAAACATCGACAAGATACACTGCACAAGATTTGTAATTTTGAAAACTAGAACAAATCTATATTTTGTTTTACCTAGTTCTTAGATAATACAGGTGTTTATTGATCTGATGTCGGCCCGAAGGGATGATGACTGTTTAAAAAAAACCGCATATTTTAATATAAAGTTTGGAAAAAGTTCAACTGAGAGATGTAAATTCCCACAGTGCGCAAGAGAAACGTTCTTCTGAACTGCTGTAGACAAGATAGTGAAGCTGCCTCAAAAAGCGAGGAGGAATGTCTAGGCGAATACGGTGGTAGAAAGAAGACAAAGTTTCTCAGAATGCTCGTTATTGTACAGAGAGACGAGAATAATATAATTATTGTCCAATAGTTTCTTAAACACTGATGGCTTCTTTGCTGTTTATTTTTAAGATTACTTACCGTATCAGTATGAGAATAATGGTAAATAAATACGATGTGCGTGCATTAACATTTTGACTATTTGACAAACTTCTATAGATATTTCTTGACGTTTTGTTATAGAAAGGAGTTTAAATAAAATATTATAAGTTTGGAGTAAAACTGGTGAAAGCTATTGACATTGAACCCTGGAGATATTCATCAGTAAGTCGAGATCGAAATTTATTCTAATGAAGTTCACCTTCATCTCATTTTAATTAAATTACGCGGCCGCACAAAATGGGGCGACGGTCCGCTATTTGGTGACCCCTGGTCTAAAGCTAGAATACTCTAGACCAGCCCTGGTCTAGAGTATGCCGGCATAGCAACCTTGAGTTGTGTTCCGACATTAGTGGCCAGGTTCCAGTCTCACTTTAGGGAGCAGCACCACACTGGCAGCATCTTTGGTGTTACAAATGTCTGTAAGCGATGGTAACTGCTTTGCATCACCTTTCTACCTGTCTGCTGAACTGATGGAAAAGAAATATAAATGTCCTTTATTGTAATTAGCTCTAACAGCTAAATCTAAACCTAATTCAATTCAGACGTTATTCTGGTATTGAACTTAAATTCTGTGCTTCGTCAAGACCGCCAGCCTTGCGTTGTAGTTAAACTACGCCCTGTCTTAATTCTGCTACTGTCAAACATGCTTTCATTAATACAATTATATCGCAACAATAGCATCTCCTTGAAACTTTGTAACATCTCAGCAATGATCCAACAAGCGCTGTCGAAGCGCGAAGTTATTTGCTACTCAGGGCAGTCTCTAACCGGCCGCACAAGGACCTACGGGGCGACCCGAAATCAAGATTAACTAAAAATAAACACGTTTGGCTAGGCACCGATTTCAATAGTTTTATAAAGATTTATTTTTGCTTTTAATTAAGTATTCTTCAAGTTGTTTTTTTTGCTAGAATATTTTTAATTTTTGGTCGTAAGGGGGCACAAGCTGAATTTTGCAACCGGCGACTAATATGATTTAGGCAGCCCTGGTTACACCACTCGTATCGAGTTGAATTTGAACCGCTTGATGGTACTCAAAGTTTCAGTATTGTTTGGAACTCAAGTGTTGCCATCTATCAGAGTCATAGTCGCAGTGTAATATGAAATATCCTTAACTTTGTAATAAATACAAATTATTGTTGTACAAAGTGTTGCGGTTCTAGACATTTGTATAACATCTGTTTAACCTTTGCAATTAGCTTTATTTTAATCTTGCCGAAGATTACGTGGTACTCGTTCAAAGTTCAGTTAGTGTATAAGCTCCTTGTTGTTGGGATGTCTTACTTCGAACCTCCTTTTTTTTTAATTCCTTATATGTACGACGCGAGTACGTGCATTTTTCCGACTCAGCATTTAGGTGTACACGCGCGAATCTATCATCAGTAAGAGCGTCGCTCATCAAGGTGGCGTACGCGCATGCTCACCATGTACGAAGCAAGCACGTTTGATGAACACTCACATCGATCACAGCGATCGGTTATCTTAGCGACAGTTCAGTTGCCTTACTATCGGTTAAAATTTGACGATGGTATGGCATGTGAATAAATATTTAAGTATAATAAGCAGCCACATATGGACCACCTGCTTGTTTGCTAGCTTCAGAATGAGTCGTTTTGATATATCTTCTTTTTTTATTATGGTACAGGTTCGCATTTGACAGCTATCTCCCCTGATGTTAATTGACGATGTGATCCAGGGTGGACCAAGCTTACCTAGTACTACTAGGCTAGTAGATACCTATTCACTCGGAACTTGAAGACCACAGGTTTATATGAATCGGGGAAGACAGTCCCCGGCAAATTGTTCCATTCGACAGCGGTGCGCAAAAGAGAGGTGGAGGCAAAACATTTAGTTCTAATCAATGGTTGAATGGTATGTCCATCATGCCACAATGTTAGAAAGAGGTTAGGGAAACCAAATCATGAAGTTCCAAAGCACATTCTCCAAAATGTATCCGATAGAAATCTGTGTATAGGCAAACTTGTAGTAGTGAGGAATGTGTGTCGGTTATCCGTTGAGCGATGTATGGCGAATAGAAGATAACTTCATATCGTACATTTATAATACAGACACACTGTGTATGTTATTTACAAATCAGAAGGATTTTTTGTTTAGGTGAGAGCAAGCAGCAAGCGCGTGAACTCAATTTGTACACGACTATGAATTTCGAGTGTCCGCGTTGAAGACCTGTGTCGAACTAGGCGTGTATACCTCTTTTCTTTACTGATCCAAAACATATAGGTGTTCCAAAAGATTGGAACATCAATAATGTTTCAAATGCATCATTTGGATCTGGAACATCGCGATCTCTCTATTCAGCGCGATCATGTCGCTTACGTGTGACGGTGTGAGAGAGACCGACCAGAGCAACAAGCGTAGCGAGAGAGCAGGAAAACAATAAAATATAAGCAAATGAGAATGAAATGACAAATGAGAAAATACGCCAGCTAGCCAGCCTGGATAAAGCATGAAGGGAAATCGGTTTTATTAATGATCTCACAATTTGTAATTTTTTCAAATATTACTATGAATATTCATCTTTGTTTCAACCTTAACACTGTTTGCTTCAATATGCCTGCGACACGACGTATCTGTATTTTTATATTTGACAAGTTTGACACGATGTTTCAAATGAAACCGCAGCCGCAACCCAGCAAGACAACCATGGTTTTATATCTTTGACTCAATAGAACATTGTTCCAACAATGTTCCAAATGAAACATATCAGTGATCCGGAAACATTTTACTGTTCCAGATACAAATGTTCCAATCTCAAAAATGTGACATTTCTCCCACGCCTACGTCGAACTGTCGTCGGGTTTTTGATACATGGTTTTTTTTGCGCCACGCCAAGAGAATATGTGGGAACTGGGAACGTGTTAGCCCGCGATGTCATATAATGGCGGGCTCTTTTGCATGCTACACAGATTAATATTAGCTTCGCGCTTGCTTATAATGTTGGCATCAATATCGAATGTCGCCACAGTAGATTAATAAAACACAAACGGTGAATACCAACTAAAATAGTTGTTGTCATCTCGCAATGGATGATTCCTGGTAACTTTCTGGAACTTCTCCATTCCTTTGTCACTTTAAGCTCTGTCGAAGATCGATTTGTTCTCTAACTTTGGAATTCGGTTCATTGCAAATAACTCGCTTTGTCTTCTTTGTATTACAGTTTATAGGAAGTGACGAGTAGTTTTTCATTACAGTTTGCCCGGGAAACTTTAACTAATTAATTATTCAAAGTATTGAATACTCACGTTCCTTTAAAATCGTGATTTAGGTATAATCAAGGCAAATATTTAAACTCATAGGAATAACTTAAAATTAAGGTAGTCAAAATATTATAGATAAGGTAGTAAAATTAACTAGAATTTAGATAATCAATAATCATTCATTTTTCAAGATTTTGTGGTATAGTAAGAAGACTTCAAGTCAAATTTTAATTGATTTATTTATGACTTTGTTGATTAAAAACTAAGGCTAGATTGTAGGTTTTTAACTGATGCTAACAACAGTTCTTTCGACCGTTCGATAAGTAAAATCTATATATTAATACGTGAAGCAAAAACACAGCAAATCGTTGTACGCCTTTTTATGAAAATTGCGTTGACGGAGAAGTATGAAATTTCGCATTATATAGCGAAGCAGTGAACAATATTATTCAAAAATTATGAATAAAAATACATTAAATCAATAAAAACCATTACCCACACTACCATTATTTGACACACACACGCATATATACTCTTTTGTTTATTGTTAAAGTCAAATTAGTGCAGCCTTGGCGAAATCTGTGATTATAAAAGTATAGTCTTTGACATTAATTATTATGGTCGAATTTCGACCATGGGTGACCACTAGTTTCACCTAATTCTTGAAGGAAAAGATATAGATTCTTGAAGGAAAAGGCAAGGACAGATACATGTTACAAAGGGATAGATGGTGAACGAAAGTTCTAGAATAGAAGGTTCGGGAAGGAAAAGACAGAGATAGATAGATGTTTAGAAAGGGATACATAGTTAATAAAAGAATAACGAAAAGACGATCGAAATTATGGGTTCCAGAAGATTCTTCCGGCTATATAAGCAGCGTAAGGCGCAACTACCGGGGAGTTTAGTTCAGTTCAAGGCAGCGAAGCGACAAGTGCGATACAAACGAGTTGGAACAGAAGTTTAATAGAAGACAGTAACGAGCTTAGTGAAAATTTTAGTGGGCAGTTCAGTGAAGGGGGAGTGTAGCGTAGTTTAAGAGGAGATCCAGAATTGAGCTACATGCGGTAAATTCGGAAGTGAGCACCGCAGTAGCAGGAGGTGGTCTACGCAATATCGGCGACGGTATTGTGAGATATCTATTGTTGGGACAGTAGGCGTTCAAACCACGTACGGCTGTGTAAGTTAATAAAAGCGGTTATTTAAAAGAACTGGTGTTTTCTTCCAATTCTAAGGGCGGCTTGCATGACGTTCCTTAAATTCGTTTAAGAAACACAAAACGCATTTCAAAATAAATAAAATTAAAAATTATTATAAAAACTCAAATTAAATAAAATCATAAAAATAACTTTAATGTTATGTAACTTGTGGTTCTTAGTTTTTAAAGATAAAGTAGAAATCGATATTATAAAATAAAACATAACATAATAATTAGTCTTAACTGCGATCACAATAATTAGCTGCCTTTTTTAGAATGCTATTCAGTTTTATTCTTATATATGACAGACTACCGAGTCTATCAAATGAATAGCACAACAATCACAATAATTATTATTTATAATATTTATTCTTGTTAGTTTTTAATCAAATAATCAATTTTTGGTTTGAAGAAACGATTTCAGGAAACAAATTGTGTTGATTGTCTCATCTGCCAATCGACTTCTAATAGAGCTACAAATATATATTACATATCGGCTTCATTGTCAGCAAATAATCGCGAATGACAGACAAGTATTCTCCTCGAACTCCTTCCCTTTCAAATGCCGTCATTTCCTTATTTAGTATTTTATCAAAGAACTTCTTTTCTTTACAGTTTGTATTGCATAAGACTCTACTTCTTGCTGGATCTGTAATTGTAATGCTGCCTGTAATGTCTAGTCTTTTTTCAGTGATTGTGAATCTAAGTTCTGCTCTACTATTTCTGTCACGAGTTCCACATTATCGTTAGAGCTATTATCTTGGTTAATTCTTTCCAAGATTTATTTCATTTCTAGTCGCATGTCTTTTTTCTCTGGCATAGTAAAGTAATCGTGCGTTGCGGATTGTCACCGGATCCGGTAAGTGCATATTGATGTCGGATCCGCCGGATTACCGGAACCGCCTTTTCGGATTGCAATCCCTAGAAGTAATCATGTGGTGTAACGGTTTTCATATTGTTGATTCTTGCAATTCACGCACATAAATTGACTATCGTAATTAATAATTTATCTTATTTGTGACCTAATTCTTAAGACTTCTCATCTGACAGATACAATTTAGGGATGATAATTTATAATAGATAAATATAACGCTCTGTTAAGCCATATCTCAACTCATCAGATTTCTTTTGCCCAAAAGTCGCCATCTTCAATTTTAGATTTCCACAATCAATATATAAAAACAGTGGATGTCCTTTACTTTCATTGAACATTGGATCACACGCACTTGGCCGATTTATTCAGACAGTTTTTACATGACCTCTTTGCAATGTCAGGTGTGAGTATTCTTACTATTCACTTGGCATGTTTTGATAATATATGTTTACTCAAATTGGACTTCAACAAAAATCTATGATCACATATATTTATATGGCTTCTCTCCAGTGTGTTTACGGTGTATACTTAAGTTGCTTTTTTTGACACATTTGTACTGACACATGTGACATGAGAAGTTCTTCTCATTTGTGTGTTTAAACTTAATATGTCTTTCTAAATGATCTCTTTGTGAACATCTATAATCACATATATCACATTCATATGGCTTCTCCCCAGTGTGTTTACGAAGGTGTATACTTAAGCTGCCTTTTGTGACACATTTGTACTGACACATGTGACATGAGAAGTTCTTCTCCTTTGTGTGTTTAAACTTAATATGTGTTTCTAAATGACCTCTTTGTGAACATCTATAATCACATATATCACATTCATATGGCTTCTCCCCAGTGTGTTTACGAAGGTGTATACTTAACTCTCTTTTTGTGACACATTTGTACTGACACATGTGACATGAGAAGTTCTTTTCCTTTGTGTGTTTAAACTTTATATGAGTTTCTAAATTACCTCTTTGTAAACATCTATAATCACATATATCACATTCATATGGTTTCTCTCCAGTGTGTTTACGAAGGTGTATACTTAAGTCACCTTTTGTGACACATTTGTACTGACACATGTGGCATGTGAAGTTCTTCTCCTTTGTGTGTTTAAACTTAATATGAGTTTCTAAACTACCTCTTTGTGAACATCTATAATCACATATATCACATTCATATGGTTTCTCTCCAGTGTGTTTACGAAGGTGTATAATTAAGTTGCTTTTTGTGACACATTTGTACTGACACATGTGACATGAGAAGTTCTTCTCCTTTGTGTGTTTAAACTTAATATGTCTTTCTAAATCACCTCTTTGTGAACATCTATAATCACATATATCACATTTATATGGCTTCTCCACAGCGTCTTTATGAAGGTGACTATTTAAAGCAACTGCATCTACACACCCCTGAGGGCGATTAGCTACTGATTTTTTATTTCGATTGTTTTTAGAACTTTTCACATCTGAGTCTACAAATGACTCTTTAGAGAAGCTTTTGTATAAGGTCTTGCGATTTCTTTTTGGAAATACTTTTAAGACAGTATTAGTCAAAGGATGTCTGTCTTTAGTTGTTTCATCGAGCTTCACTCGCTTCGTGTCGCGTTGGTGTACTTCATTCAGCGTGCGTTTTCTTGGTGATGCGCCTGAAAGCAAGGACAACGTGACTACATACAAATATATAATATGCATGTGTATAGAGTAAATTATACTTTTGCTGGCACTCTTTCAATGTATTGAATATAATTTTTATATAGGGCACAGAATTTCAATATTTCCCAGTTTTTACATTAGCCTGTGTCATACTTTATATTCTTAGTAGCTTGAAGTTGCCAAAGTCTCTTGCAATTTACAAGTTGAACCCTAGTTCAGGACTTTGGGACCTGACATAATGAACAGTTGTTGTTTTTTCCATTCGAATGTATTGTGCATATGATTATTGATGTTTGTTTATTTAATATTTTCTTAAGTTTTCGCGACTTGTACACATAATAAAACTACGTTTTAACGGTCATTTTTTTTCCTTCCACTCATTTTAATATTATATAAAAAAAATTTAGAACTAGGCATGTTTGCTGAAGAGTTTCTTGCGTCGCTTCTTCTCTTCAAGCCACAACATGTTGTGAAGCGGTGGTAAATTAGATTAGGCTCCCATACTACGAATAAATAATAAGTCAGGAAATGTAACTGCGCTCTAAAAATGACCCAACAAAAGTCGTGTCCAAGTAGGCGGTGCTTAAAAGTCGTGTCCACCGCGTCATTAGTCTGACACTGTTCTTGCAAGCGAGGACACGTCATTTTCTATTTATTATTGTGTTGTCAATAATCATGCCAGCGTGTGTTGTGAAGTGGTGCAGGAGCCATACAAGGCTAAAATGCCCAGGGATCACTTTTCACTAGTAAGTAGTAGCAAAATTATAATTATATTTAATAATATTTAATAATTTGCAAATATGTTATCAAACTGAGATGGTTAATACTATGCAACATGAAATCAGTAAATTTTTAATTCTATTTTTCTTGGTGAAATATTGAAAATATACTTTTATTACAAAATAGGTATATTTATTTAGATATTTTTATAACGATAATGTATTTTGCATAACTTGTTTTCTTTTAGTTTTCCTGCGGATGCAATTCGGCAAAAAAAGTGGATAGCTGCAGTTAAGTTGGAAAGACAGGAATATGACTGGATGCCTGTGAAAACCAGCAGAGTATGCTCTATTCATTTCGATGAAAAAGATTTTTACAAATCATTAAAAGGTTTTACTATGTTACACAAAACTGCAGTGCCAGTTTGTACAGTAAGTATTTACTGTTTTATTATTAAAATAATTATGTTTATTATCAAATCTGAAATGAAGCTGTTTTTTTACGCAGATGATTCGTTTTGAAGAAACGCCAACATCTTCAAGGGATACTACAGAAAACGAAAACATCACAAATGAAAGATTACAGTCGGTATGTAATGTCGGTTTGGCTTTTTAGACTTGTGAGAATTACAATAGCATTGAAAAAATGAGTTCATTGTTTAATCGAATTAAAGCACGTTTAAATTTTCAGGTTGATGAAAGTTCAGTTTCTGCAAATTTTAAAGTCTGTAATTTACCTGACCAGATAATTAAAACAAATACTGCAGAAAATCAAGCGCATAAGGCACAAAAACGTAAATTGGAGAGGGGTGACTGTTATTTTTTACACCTAATATTTGGGTTAGATATTTTTATTTTAGCTGTATATACGTATCTTTACAAAATAAACAAATATATAAATATTATACAGTTATACTCTTTTATTATTAACTTTGTCCGTTCCACTTGTTACATAACATCGTCCACGCTGCTATGACTCTGCTGTCATAGCAGACATTGCAGCAAGCGTATGAACCAATCCCTGCTTGCGTTTTGAATTCAAACTAATCACAAACAATGTCTATTTATGATCTCGGTAGTGATTGGTTTTTGATTCATACGTCATTTTGGTTTCAAGTCGGGCCACTTTTTGTGTGAAATTTGTTCCGAGTTAGACTTCCTGACTTATTATTTATTCGTAGCTCCCATAGAGTAAATAATATCCATAAACAAAATTTAATTCTAAATAATTAAAATGAACAAGTTGGCGGTAGGCTGAATAAAAACTTTGACAATACACGTTTGACAAATGTCATCTTTGTCTTCCGTGACTACGGCCACTGAAAAGCGGCCGAAACGTCGGATAAACCAAAATTAAATAAATTACCGCGCTTAAAACCGTTAAAACGTAGTTTTATTATGTTTGTTTATTTTTCAAAAAGGAGGAGGTTTTCCTCTCTTTTTTTTTTCATAGTTACTCTGAGATTTGTGGTCCGATTTACGTGATTCTTCCGTCCCCCCAAAAAATTTAACATAGTTAGGCCCAGTAGTTTTCATTTTATGAACATTTTTTATGAAAATTTTCTGTTCCCGTTTCTTGGGACTTGAATTATTTAGAGTGGGCGGCATCTTTCCTAGGCCTACCCAAAGCTAGACACTAAAAAGTAACAAATAAAAAAAAACTTTGTTTAAAAAACCGACTAAATAAATTCTTAATCAAAAATCTTTATAAAGTTATTTTTTACTTTTTAGTTTTTGAAGTCAGTTTTATTTCCTAAATATACAATGTTGTTATTGTTGTGCAGCCACAAAATAAAAGTCTTAATATTTCTTAATGTCTTGAATAAATGAATGGGGATTAAAGACATGGATGAACAGAGATCTTTGAGGGAGCTGCCAACAATAGTTGTCCTTTACATAATCAAAAAATTCTATGCTAGCAATGCAGTAAACCTGCATTAATACAATACACAGAAATCACTTTGTAGTTTTATAGTCACCTGTACTATGTGTGCAATAAACATAATTATTGCGAACACTATTGGTAATTTTAATTGTAAGTAATAATAGCAAGTGTCCACAAAGACAATGCAACAATAATCGTATTATGGGTTTTGGAGGAGGAGAATGATCAAAGCATTTTTTTTTTGTTTGAGGCGAGGAAAAATGCTGACCGATTTACGCACTCTCAGGGCCGTCACTAGGAAACGGCGCGCATCCACCGGGGGCGATAACGCTAGCAATAGTATGCTTTGTTTGCGCTTCGTCCGCGGTGGCTTGACACTGAGGAGTGTGGAAGACTCAGAGCGATGCCGCACGGGCGAGCAACCTCAATACCCACTAAAAAAACTCTCCTCCCGTCGACCCTGCGCTTTGTTGTGAAGGAAAGACTGAGATATAGAACATAGTTACGCAACAGTCGATCCAGCGCAATAAAGTGCCTGGAGTGTGCCCTGGGAGAACACACCCCACTTCGAAACGGGGGCTGAATCCCTTGCGTTGCCTAGTAGCAAGGGGCCCCTCGTACCGGAACCTAACTCAGGGAGGGAAGTAATGCGCGTACCTGCCTCTCCGGGTGCTAGCTGAAGGCCGGCGACCTCGGGTGGAGACATTAGCACGCGCTGCAGGACTTCGCTCCCTTCCCTTTCTGCGGCCTCTTTTAGAGACATAACCGCCTCACAGAAAGAGACCGCAGACTCCCAGCGGTCGTCGCTGTGCAACATGGCCGTTACCAAGTCGCCAAGCGATCGGACGGCTCCTACGTGTGTCTCGAGCTCGAAACGCTGAGGCGTCCATGCAGCGCACTCAACAAGCGTGTGTAACGCCGTATCGGGTGCGCCGCATTGGCGGCAGTCCGGGGAAGGCAAGCAGCCCACAATGCGAAACAGATACTGGTCGAAACAACCGTGTCCGGTCAGTATCTGAGTCGTCCTGAAGGTCAGGGTTCCGCTGGTGCGGGTCACCCATCTCTCCAGCTGCGGCCTGATTGCATCCACCGTATAGCCGCCGGCCACAGGGTGTTGGAGGTCACGAGACCAGGCGACGAGGCAGGAGGCGGTTTCCCGCTTCCTGACCGTCTCTAATTCGACTTGACAGAAGGTCAGTCCTCTAGCTAGGGCATCCTGCTGGGCGCGACGAACTCTGGACAGGACGTCTGCCTGGAGAGGCCAGGGCAGCTCGCCTGCCAAGAGAGTCGCCGCCGACCACGACACTGTGCGGTACCCCCGTATGGTCCTCACGGCCAGAACCCGCTGCGCGCGGTGCAGCAGGGTTCGGTTGTGGCGGTGAAGCGCATCGGACCAGACGGGCGCACCGTAGAGTGCCATACTCCTCAGGATGCCGGAATAAAGCTTCCGTGTCGCACCCCCCGGCCCCCCCACGTTAGGGAGAAGCCTGAAGAGTGCGCCCGCGGAATTAGAATGATCAAAGCATGACACAACAACATTTAACACTAGCCTCTGGAGGCCGCCATTATTATTTCGAGAATGGCATGTAAAGCTGATGTACATTTGCATTAGTCAAAAAGCGAAGTTAACATACAAAACTGGTGAATGAAGGTCTTATCATAGTTTGTATAGCAATTTGTCTGTTAATGCTGTAAGTTGTTGGTTAAGCAGACATATGTCAAAATGATCAGTTTCACAAATTAACTCGCTTCTTCACTAATGCAAATATAATAAGGCATTAAGATGATGTATAAAGGACAAAATATAAATCTTGAATTAATCATTCATGCTTAAATCAATGATTACCAATAGAGTTAAAAATAAAATATTTTTTGTTGTATTCAACATTTAGAATATCTTCAAGTTAATTTATAACATACTTTTTGAAAGTTATCTATTATTAGGATAATGAGAATGAATCTAGAAACACTTACCTAAATCAATCCTCTCAACAACAATTCGAACTTCTCTTTCCAGTAACTCCTTCAGAAGTGTATTATCCTGCAAAGGTGTGTCTGACTCATCATCAGTATTATCTAGATTGTCTTCTTGATTTGAATCTATCAGGGAACATGTTTTCATGTGAATTAGGGTTGCACTTGTACTTTTATTTACATATTATACCAGATCCTTAATCCAGGAAAAATTACAGAACAAAGGGACATTTATAAGATTATTATCACCACCATCTAGAAGTTGAATCCCGGTAGCAATCGGAGCTTTCACTCCGACGCCCAAGGTCCACTTTCCTACTTTTTCTACTCCACTTCGCGCGGTCTTCTGCATCCCTCGTTTTCAGATGATTGGTATGCATGTCACCCTTCAGAACATCAAGCCAGTATTTCTTGAACCTGTCCCTTCGACTGGGACCTGGCGGAAGTGGCATGGCTAGATATTTGTACCCCACATATTTAGCCTGTCTCAGTAAAACGTGGCCATACCAATGTTAAAAGAAATTACCTACATATTTAGCTCAGACAACAGTCAAGTCAATTTAACAATCTAAGTTTCAAATTGTAAAAATATTACAAAGTAATATACATAAATAAGCAGTTGTAAGGAGCTAATCATTGCCATAGGATATCTTCCTTAGAGTGCTTGATATAGGATCCCTATAGGCAAATCACAAAAACAGTGGCTGATGAAAAACCTACTTTTTTCTAAGTGAAAAACAGCAATCAATCTACAAATGAGAGAGAGTGTATAACAATATTATTTGTTTCAAAGATAGACTTTCCATGAGGTGGCATTTACAAGCTACTTTGTACTTGCAGTGAAGTGATATCTACAAATTTCACAAAAATACATGTATGTTAATGCTTATTTGGTATTCAATTGATTTAGGGACCAGAAATGAATATAACAGAACACTTATAATTCCAGAAAATGTAATAAGTATACAGCTCCACATGTAAACAATCCATTATACTAGCAACTTGCCTCCTTCCTCTTCTTTGATGTTAATGACACTCAAGTCTTCATTGTCCTCTTCATTTTCTTTCTTAATTTCTTCCTCAGTATTTTTCACAAACTGCTCACATTCCAGCTGGTACTGGTGTGCAATGGTATACTTATAATCAAAACCAAATGAGTGACTGGCTAACAATAATAATGCATTCTGTGATTGCTGAAATTTAAATATATTATATTGTATATATGAAACAGATTAACAGAAGAACTCATATGTTCAATGACCAAAGCACCCCAGTGATAGGGGTTCAAATGCTGGCTAGGGGGATTTTTAAGTGTCAAGTGCATCTTGTAACAAGCAACCACCTTATCATGCCGATTTGCATTGAGGCATCACCACAGCCATACTTATGATTATGGTCCTGCAATTCCTCAGAGGGACACAAGAACGTTTAATAGGTTGTAACTCCTTTCGTCTCAAGAAAGTTGTCTTTAGCACCAGCCATAGACATTGACAAGAAAAAGGGTGATAGGTTAGGGGGCATGATAATCATAACTCCCATTCACCACGTGAAATATGATTAGTCAAAGCTACACCATTTTATGCCCATATTCTGTGTAAGTATGGTATTACACCAATCAAGCTAGCCCTAGGGAACTATAATCAAGATATTGATTCCAGCATGGCACTACCATCTCAACATGAGCCGAAGTAACTTAATCCGAGCCGGCCATAGGACTAACATGAAAGTCTGTTATAGTGTTGAATATATTGGTAAATATAGTCCTGCTTAGTGTGTCCATCAACGGCGAACCTTGTTGAGTATGGCTGTGCAAGCGCAGGTGGCTAGAGCAACCTAATTTAGTTCAAAACACCTCATATTAAGGCAACAAACCTACACTTTCACAAAATACTTACTTCAGAACTATTAACAATAGATGTGAGCAACTTATTGGCCTCCAAAGCCCTCTTCATCAATTGATGTGACCTCCTCAGCTGTGCACAGCATAAATAGCACACGAGAAGTGTTTTCCCATCATTAGTATTGAACTGTAATGCAAAAACTACTTGTATATTGGCATTTTGCAATATTCTTATTTAAGTAAGCTATACATTATATTTGTGAAAACTGTCTTACTATGGAGGATAAATTGATTGATTTTCATCCCCTTGAATACTAAAATTTACTAAACATTTTGTAATTTTCTAGCATTTCCCAAGGACAAACATGGAAGGAAAAAACAGTCATACCATATTACCTGAATATGGCGAGGCCAAGCCTAGCTGTTACAAGGGCTGAAATTTTGCACAGAGTGGCATGAGGTGAAGGGATATTGAGTTTAGGGTTATATATAGACACTAGATCTGTTATTTAGGCTAGGAAACATGTTTTTAAGGTTCCACCAACAAGTTTTGAATGAATAATGGGAAAAACAAAAATACATTTGATTAACAGGGTATGCTACTTTTGTTGATAACAAAGTGTGATTTGTGTTTAGTAAACAAGTTTTGAATTACTTTATTATTTTTAAATATGAAAATAGTTTTTATTTTGCTTATATATTGCGACAATGGTTACACACCAGCTGTGACACTGGCTGTCCGCAGCTATGGCATGCTCACTTAGCTTATGGGCTTTAGTGGAATGGAAAGACGACTTAGGTTAGGTTAGGTAAGACTTCAAACCAAAACGCCAGAACAGACAAGTTTATGGACTACTATAATTATGCTATGAACATGTATTGTCATATTAAATAGCCAAGGCAGACACCTTGGGTATTTCTAGATCCCACATCCCTTTTATATCGGCCTCTAATCCCTTTATAAAGCTTCCGTTGAAAAATTATTGATACAGAAAGAACTCACCTCAGCATTCGTTAACTTTTCCCACATTTCTTGAAACAAAGTGTTGCTTATAGCGTGCAAACGCCTATGCCCACACAAACATACCCTACATGTGTCTGCCATATGCATTTTTGATTATTAATATGATCAAACAGTTTTTCGTAGAAAAATACAGATATTTGGATTTTTCCGTGCAAAATAGCACAGTAGACATGTGTAATTACTGTGAGTGAGCCATGTATTCTGTGCATGCAGTACGCGTAATATAGCACGACCGCGTACTGTAACAGTACCTATTACCCGGCAAAATTTAGCATGTCACATAACACTAAACATGACGTTCATATCTAGAGGTCCGTTGCGTATTTGCGTAATGCTTTCTGCGTTCTGTTCTAAGTACTGGTGGTGTACGATGTTCGGGTGTCAATCGGTCAGCATCGTAAATGTTCGAGTAATATTGTGCGAACGAGAATGAGTATCGGCGGCTCGATGGGTTTCTGCCTATTGTTAAGCCGGTATTGCGTTCCAAATAAAGCTTAAATTTCTTTGACACCACCCCGTAAGTCATTCTTATAATATCATAAATTTTATTGTGCGCGCTTTTTTTGGGTTTTTAAAAATTTTGATTCAAAATTCAAATTTTTTAACTAAAGTTGAAGTTCATTAGAATACAATACAAATAAGTTAAGTTTTCTTACATTGTATTCAATAGTATGTAATTTTAGTTAAGTTATTTATTTGTTTGTTAATTAAATTCATTAGTTTGTGTGTAGCTATTTGTTTACGCCGTCACTGTTAAATGCAGTTTATATGTATAGATTAAACTTTTATTGACACCCCAACATTCAGTACAATAAGACATACGTAATTGTCAGCGGGCTATACAATATAGGCATATTTCTGACAGGTCATGTTTAGAGTACTGAGTACTGTTCGAATGCCATATTACGCGGTGCGAAATGTCATGACTTCATAGAGTACTGTTTTGCGCATGACTATAGCACAGACAACAGATTTTAAAAAAAAATTATGGCTTGGCAACTAGGCCTTTAAGCCAGGACAGACTACAGACAGAACCGGACAGTGTTGCCAACTCTGAATTCTAGAGGATGGTAGAATTCTTCTTAAAATACGGTAGTTTTTCCAAAATTACGTTGTAATTTATATTTTAAATATGGTACAATTACCTTGTTTATTTAGTAGCATGTTAAGGGTCAGAATAATTAAAAATATATATTTTTAATCAGAATCAGACAGTATAATTGTATCAATATTTTTATACATATTAACATTGTGTTTTTTAATCATAACTATTATTTTAAAAACTCAGATCACACAACACAAGAAACTTTTACGTAATGATATGCATGAATGCAATATTTAATAATATTGTCGATTAAGAAATAAATAACCTAGGTAAATTCAAAAGTTCTAAGTATTCAAGAAAATTCATATATATAAAGCACTACCGAATTAGTTCATGTAAGATTTCCAAGCTGGTACCTCGCTATTGGGGGCATTCCTGACGCATAAAAGTGTTGTTGGTACAATAAAACGTAAAGACCCTAAGGTACAGACAATAAATATTCAAACTCGCTAAAATTATTTTAGTTATATACAATCTACAAGATTTAAAAAAAATACGATTTTCAATGGGTATTACGGTGTATTTTGCTACCGTAATAATAAACCTACGGTGAGTGGTAGATCTATGCTGATTACGGTGTTTTACCGTAATTACGGTGCAGTTGGCAACACTGTGTGGTTGGTGGAGAAATGCCACGATTGGCTGATCGCCTGTAGGGTCGCGCTCCTTTGTATGAACGCGGCTTTGAGATGCGGTAAGCCATGCGCACGTTTTGCGAAACTTAATGGTTCCGACGTAATATTAATTAATTTATATAGGATATTTTTAGTTAATAAGCTTTATTAATTTTATTACTCTAGTGGATACATATCTATTACGAAAAATGTTATTAAAGGTTTATTGGTTGATTTGAAGTTTTATTTGTTCTACTTAAATGACGTGTCTAGCACAACTTCACAATTTTTATAGCTGGAGTTCTTAAATGATAGAGGTGCTTATTGATCTGATGTCGGCCTGAAGGGATGATGACTGTTTAAAAAAAACCCGCATATATTTATGTAAACTTTCGAAAAAGTTCAACTGAGAGATGTAAATTCCTACACTGCGCAAGAGAAACGTTCTTGAGAACTGCTGCATACAAGATAGTGAAGCTGCCTCAAAAAGTGAGGACGAATGTCTAGCTGATGGGGACTGGCGAATACGGTGGTAGAAAGAAGACAAAGTTCCTCGGAATACTCGTCATTGTACAGAGAGACGAGAAGAATATAATTATTGTCCAATAGTTTCTTAAACACTGATGGTTTATTTTTAAGATTACTTACCGTACCAGTATGCAAATAATGGTAAATAAATACGATGTGCGTACATTAACATTTTGACTATTTGAGAAACTTCTATAGATATTTATTGACATTGATTTGTAATAGAAAGGAGGTTAAATAAAATATATAAGATATTTATACGTGTAGGAACGGTGAAAGAATATCTACAATTTCCAGCGGCCGGGCAGCCTGTCGTCGGACAAAACAACCCACCCAGGTGGTATGGTATTTGCTCGTTTGATATGGTCTAGAGCAGGGGTCACCAATTAGTTTCGCTCCATTTTACAAAATGAAATGACCATCGAAATCCGCACAACATTACAGTTTTTTTTATTGAACAAGTGTAATAACGTAAATTACAAAGGTATTTTCTTACATATCAATGAGAAAAATGACATTTTTTATTGCGGACTATCTGTTTGAAGTTTGGAGCAAAACTGGTGCAAGCTATTGACATTGAATCCTGGAGATGTTCATCAGTAAGTCGAGATCGGAATTTATTCTTAATGAAGTTCACCTTCATCTCTTTTTTAACAAATTACGTACACTGTAGTGCAAAACGCTGTGTTCTCGCGGCCGCACAAAATGGGGCGGCGATCCGCTATTTGGTGACCCCTGGTTTAGAGCTAGAATACTCTAGACCAGCCCTGGTCTAGAGTATGCCGCCATCGCAACCTTGAGTTGTGTTCCGGCATTAGTGGCCAGGTTCCAGTCTCACTTTAGGGAGCAGCACCACACTGGCAGCATCTTTGGTGTTACAAATGTCTGTAAGCGATGGTAACTGCTTTGCATCGCCTTTCTACCTGTCTGCTGAACTGATGGAAAAGAAATATAAATGTCCTTTATTGTAATTAGCTCTAACAGCTAAATCTAAACCTAATTCAATTCAGACGTTATTCTGGTATTAAACTTAAATTCTGTGCTTCGTCAAGACCGCCAGCCTTGCGTTGTAGTTAAACTACGCCCTGTCTTAATTCTGCTACTGTCAAACATGCTTTCATTAATACAATTATATCGCAACAATAGCATCTCCTTGAAACTTTGTAACATCTCAGCAATGATCCAACAAGCGCTGTCGAAGCGCGAAGTTATTTGCTACTCAGGGCAGTCTCTAACCGGCCGCACAAGGACCTACGGGGCGACCCGAAATCAAGATTAACTAAAAATAAACACGTTTGGCTAGGCACCGATTTCAATAGTTTTATAAAGATTTATTTTTGCTTTTAATTAAGTATTCTTCAAGTTGTTTTTTTTGCTAGAATATTTTTAATTTTTGGTCGTAAGGGGGCACAAGCTGAATTTTGCACCCGGCGACTAATATGATTTAGGCAGCCCTGGTTACACCACTCGTATCGAGTTGAATTTGAACCGCTTGATGGTACTCAAAGTTTCAGTATTGTTTGGAACTCAAGTGTTGCCATCTATCAGAGTCATAGTCGCAGTGTAATATGAAATATCCTTAACTTTGTAATAAATACAAATTATTTTGTACAGTGTTGCGGTTCTAGAGATTTGTATAACCACTGTTTAACCTTTGCAATTAGCTTTATTTTAATCTTGCCGAAGATTACGTGGTACTCGTTCAAAGTTCAGTTAGTGTATAAGCTCCTTGTTGTTGGGATGTCTTACTTCGAAACTTCTTTTTTTTTATTCCTTATATGTACGACGCGAGTACGTGCATTTTTCCGACTCAGCATTTAGGTGTACACGCGCGAATCTACCATCAGTAAGCGTCGCTCATCAAGGTGGCGTACGCGCATGCTCACCATGTACGAAGCAAGCACGTTTGATGAACACTCACATCGATCACAGCGATCGGTTATCTTAGCGACAGTTCAGTTGCCTTACTATCGGTTAAAATTTGACGATGGTATGGCATGTGAATAAATATTTAAGTATAATAAGCGGCCACATATGGACCATCTGCTTGTTTGCTAGCTTCAGAATGAGTCGTTTTGATATATCTTCTTTTTTTATTATGGTACAGGTTCGCATTTGACAGCTATCTCCCCTGATGTTAATTGACGATGTGATCCAGGGTGGACCAAGCTTACCTAGTACTACTAGGCTAGTAGATACCTATTCACTCGGAACTTGAAGACCACAGGTTTATATGAATCGGGGAAGACAGTCCCCGGCAAATTGTTCCATTCGACAGCGGTGCGCAAAAGAGAGGTGGAGGCAAAACATTTAGTTCTAATCAATGGTTGAATGGTATGTCCATCATGCCACAATGTTAGAAAGAGGTTAGGGAAACCAAATCATGAAGTTCCAAAGCACATTCTCCAAAATGTATCCGATAGAAATCTGTGTATAGGCAAACTTGTAGTAGTGAGGAATGTGTGTCGGTTATCCGTTGAGCGATGTATGGCGAATAGAAGATAACTTCATATCGTACATTTATAATACAGACACACTGTGTATGTTATTTACAAATCAGAAGGATTTTTTGTTTAGGTGAGAGCAAGCAGCAAGCGCGTGAACTCAATTTGTACACGACTATGAATTTCGAGTGTCCGCGTTGAAGACCTGTGTCGAACTAGGCGTGTATACCTCTTTTCTTTACTGATCCAAAACATATAGGTGTTCCAAAAGATTGGAACATCAATAATGTTTCAAATGCATCATTTGGATCTGGAACATCGCGATCTCTCTATTCAGCGCGATCATGTCGCTTACGTGTGACGGTGTGAGAGAGACCGACCAGAGCAACAAGCGTAGCGAGAGAGCAGGAAAACAATAAAATATAAGCAAATGAGAATGAAATGACAAATGAGAAAATACGCCAGCTAGCCAGCCTGGATAAAGCATGAAGGGAAATCGGTTTTATTAATGATCTCACAATTTGTAATTTTTTCAAATATTACTATGAATATTCATCTTTGTTTCAACCTTAACACTGTTTGCTTCAATATGCCTGCGACACGACGTATCTGTATTTTTATATTTGACAAGTTTGACACGATGTTTCAAATGAAACCGCAGCCGCAACCCAGCAAGACAACCATGGTTTTATATCTTTGACTCAATAGAACATTGTTCCAACAATGTTCCAAATGAAACATATCAGTGATCCGGAAACATTTTACTGTTCCAGATACAAATGTTCCAATCTCAAAAATGTGACATTTCTCCCACGCCTACGTCGAACTGTCGACGGGTTTTTGATACATGGTTTTTTTTGCGCCACGCCAAGAGAATATGTGGGAACTGGGAACGTGACTGAACGTGTTAGCCCGCGCTGTCATATAATGGCGGGTTTTGCATGCTACACCATAGACCTATATAATAAGGTTTCATACTTCAGTGTGCTACACAGATTAATATTAGCTTCGCGCTTGCTTATAATGTTGGCATCAATGTCGAATGTCGCCACAGTAGATTAATAAAACACAAACAGTGAATACCAACTAAAATAGTTGTTGTCATCTCGCAATGGATGATTCCTGGTAACTTTCTGGAACTTCTCCATTCCTTTGTCACTTTAAGCTTTGTCGAAGATCGATTTGTTCTCTAACTTTGGAATTCGATTCATTGCAAATAACTAGCTTTGTCTTCTTTGTATTACAGTTTATAGGAAGTGACGAGTAGTTTTTCATTACAGTTTGCCCGGGAAACTTTAACTAATTAATTATTCAAAGTATTGAATACTCACGTTCCTTTAAAATCGTGATTTAGGTATAATCAAGGCAAATATTTAAACTCTCATAGGAATAACTTAAAATTAAGGTAGTCAAAATATTATAGATAAGGTAGTAAAATTAACTAGAATTTAGATAATCAATAATCGTTCATTTTTCAAGATTTTGTGGTATAGTAAGAAGACTTCAAGTCAAATTTTAATTGATTTATTTATGACTTTGTTGATTAAAAACTAAGGCTAGATTGTAGGTTTTTAACTGATGCCAACAATAGTTATTTGGCCGATCGATAAGTAAAATCTATATATTAATACGTGAAGCAAAAACACAGCAAAAACTTAGTACGCCATTTTATGAAAATTGCGTGGACGGAGAAGTATGAAATTTCGTATTATATAGAGAAGTAGTGAAAAATATTATTCAAAATTTATGAATAAAAATACATTAAATCAATAAAAAACATTACACACACTACCATGTATTTGACACATACACGCATGTATACTCTTTTGTTTATTGTTAAAGTCAAATTAGTGCAGCCTTGGCGAAATCTGTGATTATAAAAGTATAGTCTTTGACATTAATTATTATGGTCGAATTTCGACCATGGGTGACCACTAGTTTCAACTAATTCTTGAAGGAAAAGATATAGATTCTTGAAGGAAAAGGCAAGGACAGATACATGTTAGAAAGGGATAGATGGTGAACGAAAGTTCTAGAATAGAAGGTTCGGGAAGGAAAAGACAGAGATAGATAGATGTTTAGAAAGGGATACATAGTTAATAAAAGAATAACGAAAAGACGATCGAAATTACGGGTTCCAGAAGATTCTTCCGGGTATATAAGCAGCGTAAAGCGCGACTACCGGGGAGTTTAGTTCAGTTCAAGGCAGCGAAGCAAAAATTACGATACGAAAGAGTTGGAACAGAAGTTTAATAGAAGACACTGAGGTGTGGTTGATGATGTGTGATGGGGATGAGAGATGATGGTTGCGGTCGTTGAGTGGTGTACGGAGAAATGAAAGATTACTTGCGTCGTACACTTTTAATCACACACTCACTCTCAATGTTACAATAATGTTTAGAAGGATTTTTGTATGAAGGCAAACAGCAAGCAAGCGCGAAAACTAACGTTGTACCCGAGCACGTATATCGTGCGTTCGTGATGAAGGCGAAAGTCGGACTGTGCCGAGATCACCCGAAATGAATTTCGGTTCTCGACTGTTTCGCGGCAGAGAATTGCCGCGAAAAATTGGGCGCGCGCTTGTTATAAACGGCGCGATGTTTTGCTTCCCACAGATAAATATTGGTTCCGCGCTTGCATGCTTGTTTTTATGTTGGCACTAATGTCGCCACACCACTAACGAGTTTAGTGGTGAATTTAGTGAAAATTTTAGTGGGTAGTTCAGTGAAGGGGGAGTGTAGCGTAGTTTAAGCGGAGATCCAGAATTGAGCTACATGCGGTAAATTCGGAAGTGAGCACCGCAGTAGCAGGAGGTGGTCTACGTAATATCGGCGACGGTATTGTGAGATATCGTTGGGACAGTGCGTCGTTCAAATCACGTACGGCTGTGTAAGTTAATAAAAGCGGTTATTAAAAGAACTGGTGTTTTCTTCCAATTCTAAGGGCGGCTTGCATGACGTTCCTTAAATTCGTTTAAGAAACACAAAACGCATTTCAAAATAAATAAAATTAAAAATTATTATAAAAACTCAAATTAAATAAAATCATAAAAATAACTTTAATGTTATGTAACTTGTGGTTCTTAGTTTTTAAAGATAAAGTAGAAATCGATATTATAAAATAAAACATAACATAATAATTAATCTTAACTGCGATCACAATAATTAGCTGCCTTTTTTAGAATGCTACTCAGTTTTATTCTTATATATGACAGACTACCGAGTCTATCAAATGAATAGCACAACAATCCTAATAATTATTATTTATAATATTTATTCTCTTTAGCTTTTAATCAAATAATCAATTTTTGGTTTAAAGAAACGATTTCAGGAAACAAATTGTTTTGATTGTCTCATCTGCCAATCGACTTCTAATAGAGCTACAAATATATATTACTTATCGGCTTCATTGTCAGCAAATAATCACCAATGACAGACAAGTATTCTCCTCGAACTCCTTCCCTTTCAAATGTCGTCATTTCCTTATTTAATATTTTATCAAAGAACTTCTTTTCTTTACAGTTTGTATTGCATAAGACTCTACTTCTTGCTGGATCTGTAATTGTAATTCTGCCTGTAATGTCTAGTCTTTTTTCAGTGATTTTGAATCCAAGTTCTGCTCAACTATTTCTGTCACGAGTTCCACATTATCGTTAGAGCTATTATCTTGGTTAATTCTTTCCAAGATTTATTTCATTTCTAGTCGCATGTCTTTTTTCTCTGGCATAGTAAAGGCATTATCAGCGTCAAACGACTCGCACGCACAAAAGTAATCGTGCGTTGCGGATTGTCACCGGATCCGGTAAGTGCATATTGATGTCGGATCCGCCGGATTACCGGAACTGGCTTTCCGGATTGCAATCCCCAGAAGTAATCATGTGGTGTAACGGTTTTCATATTGTTGATTCTTGCAATTCACGCACATAAATTGACTATCGTAATTAATAATTTACCTCATTTGTGACCTAATTCTTAAGACTTCTCATCTGACAGATACAATTTAGGGATGATATTTTATAATAGATAAATATAACGCTCTGTTAAGTCATATCTCAACTCATCAGATTTCTTTTGCCCAAAAGTCGCCATCTTCAATTTTAGATTTCCACAATCAATATATAAAAAACAGTGGATGTCCTTCACTTTCATGGAATATTGCATCACACGCACTTGGCCGATTTATTCAGACAGTTTTTACATGACCGCTAAACATCTTTGCAATGTCAGGTGTGAGTATTCTTACTATTCACTTGGCATGTTTTGATAATATATGTTTACTCAAATTGGACTTGAACAAAAATCTATGATCACATATATCGCATTCATATGGCTTCTCTCCAGTGTGTTTACGAAGGTGTATACTTAACTCTCTTTTTGTGACACATTTGTACTGACACATGTGGCATGTGAAGTTCTTCTCCTTTGTGTGTTTAAACTTAATATGTCTTTCTAAATGACCTCTTTGTGAACATCTATATTTACATAAATTACATTCATATGGCTTCTCCCCAGTGTGTCTACGAAGGTGTATACTTAAGTTGCTTTTTGTGACACATTTGAACTGACACATGTGACATGAGAAGTTCTTCTCCTTTGTGTGTTTAAACTTAATATGTGTTTCTAAATGACCTCTTTGTGAACATCTATATTTACATAAATTACATTCATATGGTTTCTCTCCAGTGTGTTTACGAAGGTGTATACTTAACTCTCTTTTTGTGACACATTTGTACTGACACATGTGGCATGTGAAGTTCTTCTCCTTTGTGTGTTTAAACTTAATATGAGTTTCTAAACTACCTCTTTGTGAACATCTATAATCACATAAATTACATTCATATGGCTTCTCTCCAGTGTGTTTACGAAGGTGTATACTTAAGTTGCTTTTTGTGACACATTTGTAATGACACATGTGACATGAGAAGTTCTTCTCATTTGTGTGTTTAAACTTAATATGTTTTTCTAAATGATCTCTTCGTGAAAATCTATAATCACATAAATCACATTTATATGGCTTCTCCCCAGTGTGTTTACGAAGGTGTATAATTAAGTTGCTTTTTGTGACACATTTGTACTGACACATGTGACATGAGAAGTTCTTCTCCTTTGTGTGTTTCAACTTTATATGAGTTTTTAAATGATTTCTTCGTGAAAATCTATAATCACATAAATCACATTTATATGGCTTCTCCCCAGTGTGTTTACGAAGGTGTATACTTAAGTCGCTTTTTGTGACACATTTGTAAAGACACATGTGACATGAGAAGTTCTTCTCCTTTGTGTGTTTAAACTTAATATGTCTTTCTAAATCACCTCTTTGTGAACATCTATAATCACATATATCACATTTATAAGGCTTCTCCACAGCGTCTTTATGAAGGTGACTATTTAAAGCAACTGCATCTACACACCCCTGATGGCGATTAGCTACTGATTTTATATTTAGTTTGTTTTTAGAACTTTTCACATCTGAGTCTACAAATGACTCTTTAGAGAAGCTTTTATATAAGGTCTTGCGATTTCTTTTTGGAAATATTTTTAAGACAGTATTAGTCATAGGATGTCTGTCTTTAGTTGTTTCATCGAGCTTCACTCGCTTCGTGTCGCGTTGGTGTACTTCATTCAGCGTGCGTTTTCTTGGTGATGCGCCTGAAAGCAAGGACAACGTGACTACATACAAATATATAATATGCATGTGTATAGAGTAAATTATACTTTTGCTGGCACTCTTTCAATGTATTGAATATAATTTTTATATAGGGCACAGAATTTCAATATTTCCCAGTTTTTACATTAGCCTGTGTCATACTTTATATTCTTAGCAGCTTGAAGTTGCCAAAGTCCCTTGCAATTTACAAGTTGAACCCTAGTTCAGGACTTTGGGACCTGACATAATGAACAGTTGTTGTTTTTTCCATTCGAATGTATTGTGCATATGATTATTGATTGTTGTTTTTTTTTAACCGACTTCAAAAAGGAGGAGGTTCTCATCTTTTTTTTTCATAGTTACTCTTGAGATTCACGTAAATCGGACCATAGTCCGATTTACGTGGTTCTTCTTTATTTTGATGCGGAATAGCCGCCATTTGGTCCCCAAAAAATTTAATATAGTTTGGCCCAGTAGTTTTCATTTTATGAATAGAAAGAAAGAAAGAAAGAAAAAACGTTTATTTGGCACACACAACGCGACATACATGAATTTAATTGTACAGTGATGGATAATAAGTGTTTAAAAGTCTCGCGATGGTACCAAATAGGTGCAGTTCAGCATGTGCCAGGCAGCAGCAGATGCCTGACGCTGGTTTTCAACTGCACCCTAGGACGGACGGATGTTGCACTGTTATTTATTTATTTATATATACATACATACATATAGTGTGAATAATAATAAATTATATAGATAGATATACATACTGTTAATATAAACAATAATAGTTAGTACTCATAGAGTTGAAACAAATATTTGGGGGATACCGATAAAATAAATATTCATTATATATGATACATATGATATACATTACGTATTTATAAACAGAAATAGTATTATTAGAGGCAGAAGAATTTTTCTTAGATGCAGCATAACGGAAGCTACCTCTAAGGCATGTCAATTTATGTAATTGGAACGCTAGTTGATGGGAGCATTGTCTACCCTTGACTACCCCTCCTCTGGCTACCCAGCTGAGCTTATTATACAAGTACTGAGGCTCTTTGTACTTGAGGACACCAAAGAGAAGGCAAGCCAAATGCAGTTTGCGCCTAAGTTTCATTTTCAGTACATGATGCTTATTTAGAAACGGCGTTACGTGGCTCCATGGAGGTACTGAAAATCAAAAACGTGCACAAGCATTTTGAACGCGCTGGATTAATCGATCAGTTTTGTTTAAAAGCCGAGGTCCGTAAACTGTATCAGCGTAATTCAACTTGGACAAGACTAGTGATTCAGTCAGCTGTACACGTAAATCCACTGCCAGATATTACCTTATTTTGTACAGGACCCTAAGGCGATAAAAGCAATTTCTTATAGACTCAGCTATGTGTTTTTCAAATCTCAGGTGTGCGTCTAATTGTAGATGAAGATTACGCGCGTCGTCTACTCTATCTATAGGTTTATCCATCAATGTAACATTTAAAGCTGAAGGCAATTTCTTTAATTGATTTTTTGTACCAATGACTAAATATTTAGTTTTATTAGGATTTAATATTAAACAATTATTATTAGACCATTTAGATATTTTTATATTTTAATTGGTTGCAGATTACCTTTTCTAAAATTTTAGAGACAGGGAAGAATACTAATAGGTCGAAGATCTTTAACATCAACCAGATTGGACTTTTTAGGTATCGGCCTAACAGTAGCAATTTTCCATAACTCAGGAAATTTTGAGGATATAATTGACTTATTTATTATATCAGTGATGTATTGCAATGTATGAGGTAAAGTCATAACTAGCATTTCCAAGGATATACCATCATAACCAATAGCATTTGATTTGGTGATGTTGGTTGATGAATATTTTTTTATGAAAATAGTCTGTTCCCGTTTCTTGGGACTTGAATTATTTAGGGCGAGCGGCATCTTTCCTAGGCCTACCCAAAGCTAGACACTAAAAAGAAACAAATAAAAAAAACTTTGTTTAAAAAACCGACTTCAAAAACTAAAAAGTATAAAATAACTCAATGAAGATTTTTGATTAAGAATTTATTTAGTTTATTAAGTGGAGTGGAGTGGTCTGGTCTTATCATAGTTTGTACAGCATTTATCTGTTAATGTTGTAAGTGATTGGTTAAGCAGACATATGTCAAAATGATGAGCAGCTTACTTATCAGTTTCACAAATTAACTCGCTTCTTCACTAATGCAAATATAATAAGGCATTAAGATGATGTATAAAGGACAAATTAAATCAATGATTACCAATAGAGTTAAAAATAAAATATTTTTTGTTGTATTCAACATTTATAATATCTTCAAGTTAATTTATAACATACTTTTTGAAAGCTGTCTATTATTAGGATAATGAGAATGAATCTAGAAACACTTACCTAAATCAATCCTCTCAACAACAATTCGAACTTCTCTTTCCAGTAACTCCTTCAGAAGTGTATTATCCTCCAAAGGTGTGCCTGACTCATCATCAGTATTATCTACATTGTCTTCTTGATTTGAATCTATCAGGGAACATGTTTTCATGTGAATTAGGGTTGCACTTGTACTTTTATTTACATATTATACCAGATCCTTAATCCAGGAAAAATTACAGAACAAAGGGACATTTATAAGATTATTATCACCACCATCTAGAAGTTGAATCCCGGTAGCAATCGGAGCTTTCACTCCGACGCCCAAGGTCCACTTTCCTACTTTTTCTACTCCACTTCGCGCGGTCTTCTGCATCCCTCGTTTTCAGATGATTGGTATGCATGTCACCCTTCAGAACATCAAGCCAGTATTTCTTGAACCTGTCCCTTCGACTGGGACCTGGCGGAAGTGGCATGGCTAGATATTTGTACCCCACATATTTAGCCTGTCTCAGTAAAACGTGGCCATACCAATGTTAAAAGAAATTACCTACATATTTAGCTCAGACAACAGTCAAGTCAATTTAACAATCTAAGTTTCAAATTGTAAAAATATTACAAAGTAATATACATAAATAAGCAGTTGTAAGGAGCTAATCATTGCCATAGGATATCTTCCTTAGAGTGCTTGATATAGGATCCCTATAGGCAAATCACAAAAACAGTGGCTGATGAAAAACCTACTTTTTTCTAAGTGAAAAACAGCAATCAATCTACAAATGAGAGAGAGTGTATAACAATATTATTTGTTTCAAAGATAGACTTTCCATGAGGTGGCATTTACAAGCTACTTTGTACTTGCAGTGAAGTGATATCTACAAATTTCACAAAAATACATGTATGTTAATGCTTATTTGGTATTCAATTGATTTAGGGACCAGAAATGAATATAACAGAACACTTATAATTCCAGAAAATGTAATAAGTATACAGCTCCACATGTAAACAATCCATTATACTAGCAACTTGCCTCCTTCCTCTTCTTTGATGTTAATGACACTCAAGTCTTCATTGTCCTCTTCATTTTCTTTCTTAATTTCTTCCTCAGTATTTTTCACAAACTGCTCACATTCCAGCTGGTACTGGTGTGCAATGGTATACTTATAATCAAAACCAAATGAGTGACTGGCTAACAATAATAATGCATTCTGTGATTGCTGAAATTTAAATATATTATATTGTATATAAAGAACTCATATGCTCAATGACCAAAGCACCCCAGTGATAGGGGTTCAAATGCTGGCTAGGGGGATTTTTAAGTGTCAAGTGCATCTTGTAACAAGCAACCACCTTATCATGCCGATTTGCATTGAGGGATCACCGCAGCCATACCTATGATTATGGTCCTGCAATTCCTTAGAGGGACACAAGAAGGTTTAATAGGTTGTAACTCCTTTCGTCTCAAGAAAGTTGTCTTTAGCACCAGCCATAGACATTGACAAGAAAAAGGGTGATAGGTTAGGGGGCATGATAATCATAACTCCCATTCACCATGTGAAATATGATTAGTCAACTACACCATTTTATGCCCATATTCTGTGTAAGTATGGTATTACACCAATCAAGCTAGCCCTAGGGAACTATAATCAAGATAATGATTCCAGCATGGCACTACCATCTCAAGATGAGCCCAAGTAACTTAATCCGAGCCGGCCATAGGACTAACATGAAAGTCTGTTATAGTGTTGAATATATTGGTAAATATAGTCCTGCTTGGTGTGTCCATCAACGGCGAACCTTGTTGAGTATGGCTGTGCAAGCGCATGTGTCTAGAGCAACCTAATTTAGTTCAAAACACCTCATATTAAGGCAACAAACCTACACTTTCACAAAATACAAAACTCATAGAACTAGAAACTTACTTCAGAACTATTAACAATAGCTGTGAGCAACTTATTGGCCTCCAAAGCCCTCTTCATCAATTGATGTGACCTCCTCAGCTGTGCACAGCATAAATAGCACACAAGAAGTGTTTTCCCATCATTAGTATTGAACTGTAATGCGAAAACTACTTGTAATTTTGCGTTTTGCAATATTCTTATTTATGTAAGCTATACATTATATTTGTGAAAACTGTCTTACTATGGAGGATAAATTGATTGTTTTTCATCCCTTTGAATACTAAAATTTACTAAACATTTTGTAGTATTCTAGCATTTCCCAAGGACGAACATGGAAGGAAAAAACATTCATACTATATTACCTGAATATGGCGAGGCCAAGCCTAGATGTTACAAGGGCTGAAATTTTGCACAGAGTGGCATGAGGTTAATGGATATTGAGTTTAGGGTTATATATAGACAATAGATCTGTTATTTAGGCTAGGAAACATGTTTTTAAGGTTCCACCAACAAGTTTTGAATGAATAATGGGAAAATCAAAAATACATTTGAGTAACAGACATACATTAACATGTGTTTAGTAAACAAGTTTTGAATTACTTTATTGATTGATTTTTAAATACGAAAATAGTTTTTATTTTGCTTATATATTGCGACAATGGTTATATATGCTCACTTAGCTTGTGGGCGGGCTATAGTGGTATGGAAAGCAGTGTTGCCAACAAGATTTTTAAAAAACCACCAAGTTAGTTGTGTATTTCCATCAAAAACCCGTTAATTTTTTTTACATACATACATAACTTCACGCTAGGTCCCTTGCGGGGTAGGCAGCATTCAGACTTATTCTTACACACCTCACTTGCTTTTTTGACATTCATAGCTCTTGTCATGCACGCTCGTCTGTTCTTAAGGCTCCTGACATGACCTTCTGCTAGTACATGATCAATTTGATCATGGAAGGTGTGTTGTGGCCTTCCACGACTTCTGCATCCATTCACTTTTGCATTGTATATCTGTTTAGTCATTCTTTCATCATACATTCTTTCCACATGCCTGAACCACCAGAGCATTCCTTTCCTTACTTTCACCTAATTTTCTTTATCTGGCAATAATAGCGGTTAATTTTGTCTTAAAGTATATATTTTCACATATAACTACTGGAGGAGGCCTTTGCCAAATGGCACACAGAAACACAAATGAAAAATAATTAAATTTACATATACCATAATCTTTAATGTTTTCTGATAAAAGGCTATAAATAAATATATTTACAGGCTCTTTAAAATTTAAATTAAATATACCAAACACACTTAGGAGATACAACTATTTTTACTATCTTAACTATTTTTTTTATTTAGCATTCATCAGCTTTGAGTATAGTTAATAGTATCTAATGTTAAAATATATATAAACATTGGTTTCTGATTACTTAGCAGAGGTAAGTCCCGCTCGTGAACAATGGAGAGTTGGTTTATGGACTACAAAATAAGTCTTTGATCAACCTTATTGCCATCATATAAAATTATTCGTTCATAATAGGTATTTTACCTTACCATTTGAAAAATGTAAGACATTTTTTGATGACAATATGTAGCTTTTATTTCCGTTAAATATCCCGTCAGCCGTTAGAAAGAGTTTTTCCCGTTCTCAACTTACCCAAATCCGCTAGATATGACGGGAAATCCGTTAAGTTGGCAACGCTGATGGAAAGACGCGCCCCGTGACTTAGGTTAGGTTAGGTAAGACTTCAAACCAAAACGCCAGAACAGACAAGTTTATGGACCACTATAATTATGCTGACTATGAACATGTATTGTTATATTAAATAGCCCTTTTATATCGGCCTCTAACCCCTTTATAAAGCTTCAGTTGAAAAATTATTAATACAGAAAGAACTAACCTCAGCATTCGTTAACTTTTCCCACATTTCTTGAAACAAAGTATTGCTTATAGCGTGCAAACGCCTATGCCCACACAAACATACCCTACATGTGTCTGCCATATCCATTTTTGATTATTAATATGATCAAACAGTTTTTCGTAGAAAAATACAGATATTTGGATTTTTCCGTGCAAACTGCAAAATAGGAGACCACAGAGTACTTTATATATACTGGTATAGACTAGTATAGAGTCAGTCAACAGTCATAATATATATACTAACGCACTCTATCGGTATACGACACTATTCAACGGCGAAAACCGTCCAGGGCGTCTAGTATTATTATTATTAAACGGTTTTTATTAAACGGTTTTTAAACGGTTTTATTTAGCTCGACCCGTACGGAATTTATTTGTTTATTTGGGTCAAAATTAGAAATTGAAATTTAAGCACCTTCCCGTTGTCAGATTGATCTGAAATTTGGTACACACATTTAATTTAGATGACAATACAATATAATAAAATCAATAACATTATAAATCTAAGATGGCCGTCGATACAAAATGGCGGATTACATATTTTTCCTTAACCCCCTCAATATGGGTATCAAATGAAAGGGCTACACTAGTAAAACACGATGATTATGTCAAAATTTAAAATTCAAGATGGACGCCGTTCCAATATGGTGGACTAGGTACATATTTTTCCACAACCACCACAATATGGGTATCAAATAATAGGACTACACTAGCAGAATACTGTCATTATGTCAAAATTTCAAACTCAAGATGGACGCTGTTACAAAATGGCGTATTAGGTGGGGGCATGATTAGTCGTGTCGAGAACAGTTGCGTCCAAGATTGTGTGACGTTAGAGGGGCAGATAAAAAAAAAGGTAATTAGATACCTCGTTAGTAAGCGGTAGCTATACCACCCAAGTTAAGGTAATAGGTTAAAACGTGCCGAGGACTGTATGGCATTAGGGTGGATAAAAATGTAATGTCGCAAGCGCTTCCCCCTCAAGATTGGGCGCATCTTGTTGTATATAAAACCCGACCATCTCCAACCAGCCACGCATCTATGGCGTTTGTTCACGCTCTGTGAGCTGAC
Organism: Dendrolimus pini; assembly: GCA_949752895.1. Classification (NCBI taxonomy): domain Eukaryota; kingdom Metazoa; phylum Arthropoda; class Insecta; order Lepidoptera; family Lasiocampidae; genus Dendrolimus; species Dendrolimus pini. Next base: position 16,440,000 of record OX457142.1, read on the forward strand.
GGAGAATATGCGTCAGCAAGGGGACCATACTTTTATTGACATATTAAATGCTTTGAGAATAGGTGAGCTAACCGCTAACCATTTTAGTATTTTGATGCAAAGAGTTATTCAAAACCCAAGTGATGAGTTTGCAACAGACAAAGCGTTAAGGGTATACCCCACTAATCAGCAAGTAAACAATCACAACGCTGCGGTTTTAAATCTGTTCCGAAGCAAGGGATCTCGAATTTATACCATAAAAGCACAGGATCAAATAATTGACGCCACACGAAATACAGATAATCTAAATTTAGCAAATATAATACCAACAGATATAAATAAGACTGGAGGCTTACCATCAGTACTTGAAATATTTGTAGGTGCAAAAGTAATGTTGCGGTCCAACATTGACGTTACAAAAGTATTGGTAAATGGCGCTATAGGCCACATTACAGAAATTGTTTAGCCTCAGTTCCGTCGAACCCAAATGTACGAAACAGATATACCATCAGTTCAAATTGACTTTGGCAGAGACGGCATGCACGTTATTTACCCTAAAGCCATACAGTTTCCAGCAAAATTCAATTATGGTACGGCTGAAAGAAGGATGTTGCCCTTAGTTTTGTCATGGGCATCCACCGTCCATAAAATGCAGGGCAGCACCGTCGACCATGCAGTAGTATATTTGGGCTCAAAATAGTTTGAGGAAGGACAAGCATACGTGGCTCTAAGTCGAGTCAAGTCTCTGGAAGGGCTATGTATTGAGGAATTAGATTGTACTAAATTATCAGGTAAGAAACCATGTAATAATGATGCACTGAATGAATTTAATAGAATGAGTAATGTTCGGTAGACAATTTCACTAAATACTAAAAACAAGAAAAAAAAATCGGTAAAAAACCTTTTAAGTTAAACGGTTTTATTTTATGTGCACTGAAAACTATAAAATAAATAAATAGTTACTTACCTATCAACCTACGTAGGTGATCTCGGTCATTAATATCTCTGATGGTAGTGGTTGTCATAACATGAACCATGTCAGCGGCCGAAAGGCAGTTCATGGAAGGACACTAACACCAGGGTTTGCTTGGTAGGTAAACTAAGCAGCCCACACTATAACAAGTAGGTATTTTGACCTTCTAGTTCAGAAATATTTTAGTACTAGGCAGAATAGCTTTTAGGCATATTAGACTAAAATAAAAACGTGGAAAGCACATTGACATCTTTGAAATAAGTTTTTGGTAAATCGACAATTCATCAAAAATCCAGTAATTAAGTTAAAAAGAGCTTTATAATTTGAAAAAGGTGAGGAAAAGAATTTACATACTTTAAAATATATTTATTAGCTGACATGGCTTGCAAAAACATAATAACATATCAAATATTTCTTAAACAAGTATTAAAACAACTGCGTATACGAAACATATTATTTTCTTTCATTTGGTGTTTAATTTGAGAACAGTGACATCTACTGCAATACGTACCTACTAATAAAACGCAAAAAATCTCTAAGAAAAAATAATTGTACTGACTGTTATGACACTGTAGGAGACAGACTACAGATTTTTTTTAAATTTTTATGGCTTGGCTACTAGGCCTTTAAGCCAGGACAGACAGTTTATTATTATTAATTTATTCATGACCATAGAATCAAAGTCTTTCAGTCGGAAACATGTTAATTAATAGGTCTTCGTATAGTAGCGCAGTTGTATTGCAGGCTACAACTGACGCCATTCAATGGAGTTCTTGTGAAAACTCGAAAGATCACATCTCACATCAGTTCACATTTCTCACAAAAACACATAATTTCTACTCAAAAACTATCAATATCCTGCAACTATTGTTCATTTTAGAGTAATTATACACATTTTTAGAAAATAAAACTGCACAGCACAACGTCTCCTTTCAGTTCCCGCCAAAAACTCACTACAGACGGACAGATCCGGACAGTGTTGCCAACTCTGAATTCTAGAGGATGGTAGAATGGGGTTCTTGACACTGGTAGAAATAAAATATGAAACTTAGCTAGAATGGTAGATAATATTAAAAGAGAATTTTCAGTATTTTTTAATATAATAATAATAAACTGTAAATATTTTTATTTAGATAAATAAAATTATGATTTTTAACCTATGTGTCACGTGACTTGAAAACCCATTCACAGTGCGTGACGTCAATTCCTAGTAACGACAACTTAAGTTGCTCTAATTTTGACACATGACATTTAACAAAAACAAAACAAACTTTTCTTTTTACAAATATCATAAGTTGAAATTACTTTTAAACTAAACTATCCACATTAATATTTAGAACTATGGAAGCAGGATAAACAAAAGCGGATAGAGCAAATTTGCCCAATATCAATGCGGTTATAGTAGCAAGTTTTTTTTGCATCGAATTCAAATTTTAATGCAGCGGAATTCCAAATCCAAAACGATAAGACATCTTCGTAAGTATTTCTATATACAATGAAAGAACTTTTAAATGTGCATTTGCAATAAATTTTGTATAAAGTATCCTGTGAAATATTTGCATCACATTTGAGGTTATAACTAATATTTACGAATTCACTTATCATTTGTTGTTTAATATTACACCGGTATTTGATCTTTTGCAGATCATCAAGACAATCTTACGGTGATGATGCGATTGGTTGTGTACATCTGCGACGAAACTCGCATATGTATACACTAAAATGCAAAGTTTGTCCAGAACATCGATTACAGTCTAAATTATATGCAGCAACCATGGTGGTGGATGAGAAGGAGAGTAAAGTAGTGAGTGTGCAATGTTATGATTGTGCAGCATCTCAAGGTGGATGTAAGCATGCGGTTGCATTTTTGATGTGGGTTCACCAAAGAAGTAAAGAACCATCATGTCCTGCAGTAGATTATTATTGGAAGAAATCCACACTGTGTCAAGTAGGGACTAGTTTAAAAATAATATTGGGCAAACAACTTTCAAAAGCAGTTCCTACTACTACTAGAGCACAAGACTCTCAGCCTTTGTTATTAACAGAATTTGTAAAAGGAGCTGAAAAGAGGCAAACTAACTCATGTTTGATGTTAAAACATCAACCAAGTTTTCAATTACTGGAAAACTTGAAGAAAACGCACAGGGTCAACATACAAGTAATTTGTGGCAAGAAATGTGGTATGGTAGAATCACAGGCTCTATTGCACATGGTGTTTGGAGATGCAAAACTAGATGATTTCTGATGATTATTATGGGAGCCAGGACAATAGATGCAAAAGCTATAGGACAAAATTTAAAAGAACAAGTAAAAAAACTTGTTTCAAAACAATTATACAAGAAAATCATGTGGATTGATAATATCTAAAAAGTATTCATACATTGCTGCAACACCAGATGGAATTTGTAATAAAACAATTGTTATAGAAATAAAGTGCCTCTCTTTAAAAAGACTTTTAGAAATTATATAAAGGATAACAAGATTACTGAGATATATATATATATAACTCAAATAAAAGTGCAAATGTTTGTTTCCAAATTAACGAAGTGTTACTTTTGTGTGGCTGAGTGGAATTTTGAAAATAGTGGAGTTGTCCACATATTAGTAATTGATTATGATCAGGCATATGTAAAAAGCATTATTCGAGACCTTAAATTGTTTGGGATTAGTAATATATATCCTTTACTGTATAAAAGCATTGAACAAATAAAACAAATATTTATTGCAACAATTTTTTTATTGACCACGAAAAATTAAGTCGATAATATTGTTTACAGAATACATATTTGCTGAATGTGATGCGGCTAAAATATCTATGCAAGTGGCATCCCATACCAGACTTACCAAAACACTGAAAGTGTATACAAGACACCTCAGGATTTTAGTTAAAGTAATGGATGCATTATCCATTACTATAAACTACTCAAAACAAAATAGGGCCCACCATTTTTTATTAATGAATTTTACATTTTCTTTTTTCAATTTTTATGATTATAAATGAATAAATTAAGATTTTTGAAAGTGTGAACAGAAACAATAGTAAGTGTTACTAATTTTATGGTATTTAGTCAAAATTTACAGTTTTTAGGGAAGTTTACAGAAATTATTGATTTAAGTAGTTTGATTTATATATTTTTTCTTGACTAAATCAATGAGTTTGAAGGTGCAATAGCAAGTAGGTCCTCCTCTGTTCCGTATGCACTCTCCAAGTCTCTCTGGGACACTTTCAATCAAGTGGGTGATGTTTTCCTCGGGTATTCACTCCCAACACAATTTTAGGGCATTTATAAGCTCTTGTTGATTAGTCACATTACTGAAGTTCAATTTGAGGCTTCTTTTCAATTGGTCCCATGAATGTTCAATGGGGTTAAGATCGTGACTCATGGCCGGCAAGGTAAAACCGTAATATTGGCTTCAGAGAGAGCTTTCTGAGTTGTTCGCGCTGTATGTGGGCCAGTATTGTCTTGCATAAAGACGAAGTTTTCACCCATTCTTTGTGAAAATGGGATGACATGGGCCGAATTACTCGCTAGACATACCGGGAGGCAGTTATGGAGCATTCTTCCAGAATTACCAGCTCAGTTTTTCTTGAAACAGATTTATTTTTTGATTTTAAACTACAGCTGATTGTGCACTACTTGTTGATGGCTGTAATGTTCTTTTCCGAGAAGATAGACAGTCAAATTTTGAAGGGACATATCCAGGTTTCATTCTGTTTTTTTTACTGAAGTCATAATTCCATATTCTATGTAATTTTTCATGTCGTCAGGCAGCTGAAATATTAAAATTATATTTATATAAAACAATATTATATCAGTCTGTAATCTTATAACTTCAAAGTGTAAGCATAAGCTGTATAAAAGTTTCCTCAGTTTCTCACAATAAAAGTTTATTAAGATGATACTTACATCAAATTGGTCTTCCCAAAAATAAATCAGTGTTTGACATAAGAGAAGCATCGTATCTTCCTGCAAGTTTCAACCAATTTCTACGTATTTCAGCTTTTGGCACTACACACCGACGACATCTTTTTCGATCCATATTATCAAAATAATTTGGTAAAACAATTTAAATACAAAGCTGATTTACTGGGGACACTCGACTAATATTAAGTTTTATAAGTAATATTTGTTTACATCATAGACCTATATAATAGGGACGCGACATATTCACAGAGTACATTGAATATATGGAGATAGAGACTTCAGTCGGGAGAATCGTACTACTAGCACATCTAGCGAGTATCAATGGCGCTAACTCGTATATGAACGTACCTAATATATGCATGTGTGTGTGTGTGTGTTCATGTGTATATGTGTGTATGTGTACGTATAGCGAGTTTGTGTATACACTTTGTCTTATTCATAGAGAAAGTTTGAACGCTTATGGTTCCTAAAGAAGCGTTCAAACTTACTCTGTCTATGAATAAGACCGATATTCTATATATTGTATGCTTAGGTATGGAGATTTCTTCCACCATGAATTCCAACTGTATTTAAAATAAAATTTCATATTATTTATAAATTGTATATAATTTTCATTAATACATATCACTGCACATCAAGTTTTGTGTTGATATAAAAATCCAATAGTGTGTTTGGTCGGTCGAATTAAACAGATTCACAGGTCACATAATATAAATCAGTAACTTCGATATCCAAAAGCAGTTTTCCTTAATAGATTCGCCAGAGTCCAAAACTACATATTATAGATCGTTAATAATAATTCACTTAGTAAAACAAACAGAAAACTATCCCAGAAGTTAAATAAGTTGCAAATATGACGAAAGTCGGCACTTAATTTGAATATGCATGTTTATTTAGAAATATTAAATAATATTATATTCGATTAAATAAAAATGGTTTTCATTTGAGTTTTTTTGATAATGTCATTAATAACAAAATAATGCAACTAAGCAACGAGCTGCAGTCTATGGCAGGTACAATGAGTTTTTTATCGACCATGTAAATACTGCATAATGTAGAACCCATTTCAGTATCGAATAATCGATAATTAATCCTGTCAGATATTTGTAAATTTTAAGGATGATTCTAGGCATAGGTGTCTTATGACTAACAACAGGTAGATGGAATCTCCCATAATAAAATCTAAAGGAAGGCGATTTTGGAATATGAAACCATATTAAGATTTACCATCGCAAGGATGAGATGCAGAAGTCTCCGAAGTAGCGGACCCACGTCCCACGTCCGCTAACAAAACGGCTAATTTCTGCAAAACGGCTGATTAAAAAGTAAAGAGGGATATAGGTCATTCGCTCTAAGGAACTGTACTACTCCTTTAGCTCAGCAGCGACACGTAATAGAAATTGAGCCGACAACTCTCACTATAGCCCAATCAAGAGCCTATAGAGCTAAAGCGAGTCGTGTTGTGAGACGTAGCTACGACAACATTCTAGATCATAATATTACTGGCGTAAACATAATATTTTTGATCTATTTGGAAAGAATGAAAGATGTAATATTTATTAACGTTTTTTTTATCAATAAAAATAATGTCATCATATACAAATACATGCTTAAGTCTAGTCTAGTCTTCTCAGTTGTGAAGTTCGTTTAGGTAATCCACTCTTATCTTTCTAGTGATACTGACTGGTCGCCCCAAGTATGCTTTCTTCACATTCCAATCCTCCTCCATCCGTTCTACGTGACCGAGCCAGCGGAGATACTGAGCCTTTCTCTCTTCAATTATTCTAGGCTCGGCCACGAGGTTTTCTATGTCGGAGTTGGTTTGGACCCTTCAACTACTATCTCCTCTGTTTGTTGGACCCAAACAGTAAACTTGCCAATAACTTATTGTTTTAAATTATGTTTTGATATTTGATTAAGTTTTTAGATTTTCTGAGTAATAATTAAAACTACAGTACAGTTTAAAAAAAGTTGCACAGCTCTTAATGTTTAAATTGGTAAGAATATTTGTGCATTGTGATTTGTTGTTGTTGTTAAAAAAATTCTAATTTATGTCTTAATATAACAAATAGATTATTTTATTAATACATCTTAGTCCGTAAAATATAGCACATAAATATGTAATAACGTTGAAATAGTTTATATTGGGAACATTTGTTACCCATGCAGACGCAACCAATGTGTATACTACATAAGTTAACGCACACATCATTGTAAAGAATGCTTTACTCCATTTAACAATTTTATTTACGTAGGGTTTGTCGATACATTAATCGCGAAGGTATCGATTAACTCAATTTAATAAGATCATAATAAGCCATCCCTAACTACATTAATAAGTATTGACACTGTCGTAATTTGGCACTTATTTTTTCAATGACTCCATTTACTTTGGTTAGTTATAAAGAGTCTTAATTAAATGTATTCAAAAATATATTAAATATATATTAAAAAATATTTATTTATTATAAATATTTATGTTTTTATAAATATTTACATATATATATAAATAACTTAGAAAACAAATATATGTGAAGCAAAAACTTAAGGCTGCTAGCAGTGCTATCTGTCATGTAATGTTTTAATCATTCTACGAATAACCTGACTAAATTAAAAGGACCGAAAGATCTAAGCACTAACAGCAAATTGAAAACATTCATAAATCTATAAGTTAAAAGCGATTTTTTTAAATTTTTTTTCACACTCATTTGTTTTAAGTTTATACCGCATATTGTTGGACATATTGTTCTATACGTACTATTGCTTATATAAATAGCATCCATTTTGAAGGCACACACATAAACATATATTTATCTCGTTCTTACTCAGCACTGTAACTCGCAGGAAAACAATATAACAGTATTTCAGTGCGTACATAAAGTGAAACATATATATACGTATAAATATAAGCAAATACCTAATGAGGCCGAAATCCGCCATGTTTAGTCCTCCAAATGTCATTGTCAGTCAGTTCAGCCGGTACATGTCTTGTCAAAAAGTCGTGGTATAAATAAAAATAACGAATTATCTTTTAACATTTTGCTTGTAATTTAAAATAATTAAAGCCAAATATAAATAATTACATCGCAAATATGCCAGTGTGTAGTGTTATAGGGTGCGGCATAAGAAAAACACCAAATCAGCCACCTTTAACCATACACAGGTACGCTATAAATAACATTAAAAATATTGGTTATTGTTAATGTTTCCGGGAAAATAAAGGAATATTTACATTATAATTAGCAAGGTTCTTATGTGCAGTTATAGGTCATGTATGGATTTGACTTATTTAACTATATTTTTACGCTTAAATAATGTTAATTTATTAGCTAGGGTTGCACATTATTTATCGACTTTGATATCGATTTAATCTGATTGCTTATATAAAATTTCTTATTTTATCATGCTACCTCGCTTAAAACATACAAAAATAATAATTAAAACATATTTTATAGGATCCCAAGAAATGACATTAAAAATAAAAAGTGGCTGGAAGCCATTGGAATGGAAAATATAAAGCAAAATGTAAAATGTATTTTTATTTGCTCGCTACATTTTGATGACAAATGTTTCAACAAAACTTTGGATGTGACCCGACTACGAGATGATGCCGTGCCCTTCAAATTTGTAAGAGTAAGTTAATACTGTATATACTTTTATAGTTTGTATTGATATACTTTTTTTTAATTATATACTTACAACAAAACGTGCTATAAAACGATAAAAAATAATATACAAGTTTTTTATGGTGGGACGATGATCAGCAGGATAGTTGTTGGACTGTCGGCTTATTATATAATTTCTGCTCCGTCTTCGCAGTCGAAGGCCTTAATATGTCTACTCGTGCCTCTCACCCTCATGGAGACTGCTCGTATAATTGAAATTTGTACTTTTACATTTAGCCTTTGATATACTTGTTGTTGCTACATTATTACTGATGCTACTTACGACTAGTTGTGGTCTATGTTATTCTCATTCTATTTATCTATTTTAGAAAAACTTATGGGTTTTGTGACTGCGATTCCATCCAAGAAATGTATTTGCTCAATTTGAATGATAATGTCATCATTTAAGCAAACTTTATGAAAAAAATACTGTGGGCACAATTATTCTAAACTAATAGTTCAATATCTTGCAGCAACATGCTAGCCAACATAAAACTGGCATATTAAAAGAAAACCAGTCGGAAACAATTCCTGTTTTGGCCGTTCCTGACTCCTCTACCTTGGTAAATGTTTATATAATTTATATTTGTTTACTAATACCATAAATGGAAATTTATCATCAATCATGTAAACTATTATTTTACACCACAATTTTATTTACAGGTCCCTCTAAAAGGTGCCATTGCCAGTATTGCCAGTACACATACTGCTCTTCATGCTGTTGCTGGTACTTCAAGAGTTGCAACTTTTATAGTAAGTTTGTTTTCCTGATGAGTCACTTATCTAGAATGTTAAGTATGAATGTGGATGGATATAGCAGTAGAGGAAGCCCAAAAAAAGTAAAGTAGTAAAGCCCAACAAAATGGCACCTACATACTTTAGTCAAATGTAAATAAACTTTATAAAAAAAACTTTTGAAATTTTATATAAAATGCGAAGAAACTTTTTCCCCAACCTAATTTATTTTTATGTATCAAATAAAAATAAATACTGCTATGTAAATTAAAAAAAAATGGTCTTTACCCAATACATTACAGAAACAGAAGTTTTTATTTCAGTTAACATAGGAAATGTTTAAAAATTGTTTACTACATGGAACCCTAGGGGCTCAAGTCCGATTCGCTTCTGGCAGCTTGTTTATTTTAATTTTAACTTCTTTACAGCCTTGCAAGAAAGTCGCCACTACAGTTACTACTCCTGCTCATGGAACTTTAGATGTTGGAATTCCAATAGTAAGTTTTTTTAATACAGTGATTACTATTAGCCATGAATTATCTCAATTATATTTGTTCTACAGCAGTAGCGCCAAAACTACCGTGCTAATTTGAAAGCATTAAAGGAGCCGTGACAAGCCTACGTAATGGTGATATTACAAGAAAAAAAAGACTTCTTCCTGTTCTGTATAATCACACAAAATTATTTACATATGAATTGGTGTCGAGCCTTCTATATTTAACATTCTCGTTGCTCAATATGTTCAGTAACACGTTGTTACAATTTATTGTGTAAGTTTTATAATATATATATATATATATATATATATATATATATATATATATATATGCAGGGTTCTAAATATGTCGCGTTTTAATTTTAGCTTCCCCGAAAGACTGGCCTTGCACTGAATCCTGCTCCTGCTCCTATTTCTGGAACTTCAGGAGCTGCAACATCAGCAGTAAGTAACTTATTTATCGATAGCTGGATAATTTAATAACTGCCAATTTTTGGACAATTATTTCAATACCTACCAGTTTTGCTCGCAACTTTATCTGCGTAGAATTAATAGGTACTTCAGTTAAAGGGCCCACAGATTATCAGTTCGCCCGACGATATCAGCCTGGCAAGTGTTCGGAGCTGCCAAATTTTGTGACACTGCTGACAGGTCGATATCTTCCGGCGAACTGGTAATCAGTGGGCGCCTTTAGTCTTAGTCTGGTTTTAAACACACCTTTTTTGTACACAGCTCCCCATGACGACGACCACCGCGTGTACTGCTTCTTTTGCTTTTGTCCCTGGCACCTCAGGAATGGATAATCTACCGGTACGTATACTATACCATGACCTACCTTAAGGAATCCTCTAACTGGAACCACTAATCGCCAGTTAGCAACGCTCATATTGAAAAACATTCGAATGCTTGCAGTCCAGTCCTAGTACTAATTGGAAAATTACTTAAAATTACCTCCAAATTTGTGATCGCCTACACATAAACATAGTGTATTCAATAATAATCATTTTTTATTTCAGAACCAAGCACAAAAAGTAAAAGAACTTGAAGATAAATGTGATTTCTTAAGGAAGAAAGTAAAAAAATTAAATGAAAAAGTGCGGCGGCAAAAGAAAAAAATTGCAGAGTTCCAGAACATTATAAAAGACCTACAGGAAAGGAACCTTGTCAACAACGAGAACTCTATAGTTTTAGAAGCCTGCGCAGGTCCTAAAGACTTTTTAAAGAGGCAAATTCTGAAAAGTGAAGGCTTGCCTTTGGAAAAACAATATTCGGAGGAGACTAGAAAATTTGCCCTTACGCTCCACTTCTTTTCGCCAAAGGCCTACAATTTTGTGCGTCGAACATACAATACATGCTTGCCTCACCCAAGGACTTTAACTAGGTGGTATCAAAAAATAAATGCGGAACCCGGCCTTTGTGAGGAAGCGTTTGAGGCCCTTCAAAACAATGTTCGAGCTAGCGACAAACCAATTGTGTGCTCGCTAATCTTTGATGAGATGGCAATAAGAAAGTCTTTATGCTGGGATCCCCAAAAAAAAATGTATTACGGGCGAGTTACTATAGGGTCAGAATGTGACAATGACGCATTGGAGGTGGCGAATCAATGCCTCGTATTTTTAGTTAATAACATCAATGGAAGTTGGAAACTTCCAATCGCATATTTTTTCATTACATCTTTGACAGCAGAGCAAAAATGTGAATTGTTAAAAATGTGCATTCAAAGATGCGAGGAAGTGGGCATCAATATTGTGAGTGTTACATGCGATGGGCCTGCAGCAAATTTTGCGATGTTACAAGAGCTTGGTTGCTATTTTACTAAAGGACAAACTGATAGCACATTCAAATGCGGCGAAAGCACATTGCATGCATTTTTTGATCCTTGTCATATGGTAAAATTAATCCGCAACACATTCGGCGACTTAAGAGTGTTGGAAGATGTGCATGGCCGAAAAATTGATTTTACCTATCTGGAGGCGCTTATTAATTTGCAAGAAAAAGAGGGACTGCACATGGCCACAAAAATAACTAAAGCTCACATATATTTTGCTAAGCAAAAGATGAAAGTCCGTTTAGCAACTCAACTTCTAAGTAACTCTGTGGCGGATGCCTTAGAGTTTTGTAACTCGGAATTAAAACTCAAAGCGTTTGAAAATTGCGAGGGCACCGTAAGTTTTATAAAACTTCTTAACGATGTGTTCGATATCCTGAACAGTCACTCGATTCGCCCGCCTGGATTAAAAAAAGCCATGTGTCCCCAAAACATCGGCCTTATCGAAGTGCTGTTTGAAGGTGCAATTGGCTACATACGCGGCCTGAGGCTGCCGTCAGGGCAGTTAGTAATTGAGTCGAAGAGAAAGACTGGCTTTGTGGGGCTAATCATTGATATGAAAAGTGCATTAGCTTTATATCGACATCTTGTCGAAAACACAAAAATATTAAAATATTTGCCACTGTACAAGATCAGCCAGGATCACGTCGAGCTATTTTTTTCGGCTATAAGAGCTCGAGGGGGTTTTAACAATAATCCAAATGCCGTTCAATTTAAAGCAGCCTTCAAGAGGCTTCTTATTCGATCCGAAATTCGCGACGAAGGGCTCGGCAATTGCGTTGCCTTGGAGCAAGTTAATATTTTAAATTGCACAAGCACTAGCCCACAAAAAGCCTTGAATGATTTAACCGAAAAAAAACAATTGGTTGAAGTGCCAGAAGATGACAGCACCTTATACGAGGAATACATAGATTGCTTAAATAGCACTCTTTCCGTATATGCTGACTCAGTTGTTACTTACATCGCAGGATTTGTATCGAGAAAATTATCCCGCAATATAAAATGTCAGACGTGTGCTTCGTTATTGTTTGGAGATCCGAACAGCAATTTGAAAACGCTGATTCATTTTAAAACAAGAGGTGGACTGAAATACCCATCGAAAGATGTTGAAGACATAACGAAAAAGACAGAAAAGATCATTAAACCTAACTTAGATAAGTCGATGCCCCAAAACTATTATCTATATATATTTAAATTCATTATGGAGCACTACTCCGAAAAATCGGACACCATTTTTCGGTCGGAATCAATTGATCATGACACTAATCATAAATACCTCTTAATAAAATGTGTCATCAAAACATATTTAGACATTCGGTTTAGATATTTCGGGAAAAAAGTTACCGACAAAATCTCTCTTCGGAACTATTTAAATAAAATAGTTTTATTCCACTTTCCAGTCACTGAGTTGTCAAACGACAACTTTATAAAATCAGTGTAGCAACTTTTGTAAATCGTCATATCGTCGTCGTTTACTTGGCAAATTTGAAGTAAGAACTTGTCTTAGATTTCACACATCTAAATCAAAGTATCTTTGCACGAAACAATATACTTACTTCCTATTAAAGTATAAATTCTACAAATAATTAATACTCAATAATATTTAAAATAAAATGAGCCAAGAACGTTTATCGATAAAACCTAATAACATTAATATCTTCTGGGCAGCACTAAAACCGCCATGTTTAGTCCCAAAATGACGTCACAGTGGCACGCATTTTTTGTTGACGTTTCATTTCCATAGGTTTCATACTTCAGTGGTTTACATAGGCCATAGGAATTAGACACTTTAGGTTTTGGTAAATCGATATTTTTTGAGCAATATTCATTATTTCAAAATCTATTTAAATCAAAGACTCAGTTCAAAAACCCTTCGAATTAAACTGAAAATTGATCGGAAATGCCATAATTTCTGCAGCAACGGAATAATTTTACTTACTATAAGATAACAACAAATTGTGTTACAAAATGATACACAAATCGAATCGAAATCAAAATCGATATATCTGGATTTAATTAGACCACATGCTTAATGAATTTAGTTCTGTCAAGAAACTGTCATAGTAATTACTATTGACGTCACAAAAAGGCATTCGTCATTTTGGCGCCTTTTTGGCACGTTATTCAAAATATGAATTTAACAGGGGTAAAAATTATTCTATAAGTACGCGGATAAAAGCCAGAGTATTTTTTTTAGTTAATATAGAACACATTCTTTCAATTTAAGCCCTTTTCAAAAATTTGTCAATAACCCCATTCTTCTTAATAAAACACAAATAGTGAATACCAACTTTCAGCATCCATCAATTGAAAATAGTTGTCATCTCGCAATGGATGATTCCTGGTAACTTTCTGGAACTACTCCCTTCCTTTGTCACTTTAAGCTCTGTCGAAGATCGATTTGTTCTCTAACTTTGGAATTCAGTTCATTGCAAATAACTCGCTTTGTCTTCTTTGTATTACAGTTTATAGAAAGTCAGACGAGTAGTTTTTCATTACAGTTTGCCCGGGAAACTTTAACTAATTAATTATTCAAAGTATTGGATACTCACGTTCCTTTAAAATCGTGATTTAGGTATAATCAAGGCAAATATTTAAACTCTCATTGTGGATGCAGGGCCGATGGTTATATCGAATTTCGATATATTAAGAAGAAAACTCCATATAAAATATTATCTCAACCGAATATATTTTCTCACCCAATTGACATTACATTTTTTCACTGTTTTTCTACATAAATTCAAACGACCACAAATACAGCAAAGAGTTTGTACATACTCCCGCCCAAGACCAAATTGACCTTTGGTCTTCAAAAAAGTACATATAAGTTATAATAATAGACTCAACCAACTGTTTACAATATATCTCTGTTTACCCACTTAAACATATTCTATATATTTTTTGTTAAATCACCTATGTTAATTTATTATAAACATTACACAACAATCCCTTTAATTAATTAAAACATTACAATCATACTTAAATCACATACATTAAGAACTTTATAACAATAACCAAAATAATATTTACATAGTAACTGAAACTTGTATAATAATTAACTTAACTAAAAATATCTCTGTAATGATACATGTAATATGTACCTTGAAATAACATAAACGATCTCTAGTTATCGTGACCAAACTTATCACTCGCTAACTGGTAAAATACAGATTTTAGAAATAGATCTTTTGATTGACCCGGTTTTTGTTTTTAAAGTAACCACCCGAATTAAATTGTCACGACCTGGATGAGTAGCAATTATTTTGCCATAAAGCCATCACGATGGAAATAATAACCATTTATAACGATGGAAAAACCGTAACATATATTCATTTGATCTGTGAAACCATATTGGTATTAGGTACACTAACCTCTTTACACGTTGTAAACGTCTTAAAGAATTCGACTTACAACAATCATCCAACGTAATTCTTATCTTCCTATTATAAACTATCATTAATGTTTCATCTATCTTCATTGTCGTTTCTTTCTTCACATCATACGTTACTCCTTTTTTTATCATTTCTTGTAATAAATAATTATTATTTATAGTCCATTTTTGCATTTTATATCCTGCTTTATTTGACAAACTGTTCGGTCCTTGATATATCTTCACTCCTTTTGTAAT
The DNA here is from genome assembly GCA_949752895.1 of Dendrolimus pini. Taxonomy (NCBI): domain Eukaryota; kingdom Metazoa; phylum Arthropoda; class Insecta; order Lepidoptera; family Lasiocampidae; genus Dendrolimus; species Dendrolimus pini. The sequence goes on from OX457142.1 coordinate 16,455,230, forward strand.
ATTTTGACATCTCATCGATAGGTCATTCACATAGAAACTAATATTTACCCTTACAGGAGCCAACCTATGTTTTTCCTCTGACACCACTTGTTTCAAAGATGTTACCGCCAGACACAGCTTATGTGCAACGATCTCCTCTTCAGTTTTTACATGTTCTTTGGGTAACTCTACCTGTGACTCAATATTTGGAAATGTCTTTATTACGTTATTTTTTATTATTCTGCAATGCATAACATTAATTTTAGGTGAAATGTTTCTACTTGTCTGGACTATTCCAGTCAAAATCCACCCTAAACTCGTAGCTTGGGCTACCACTAAGTTACAAGGACTTCTTTTTAAACCACATTGTATAATACGACTGTATACTTCTGCTCCCAACAACATATCTATACGATTTGGTACATAATATTTAGGATCAGCTATATCTATATTATTCAACTCTTCCCAAAGTAATCCTTCCACTTCCTTAGAAGGCAAAGTAACAGTAATGGAGATCACTTCGAATAAGCTTTTTATATTTTAAATTGTTGTATATTTATGTATTAAACTAACACACTGTAAAACTTAAAAATGTTTTTTGCAATAGAAAAATTAAAATTTTCTTTGTAACAATATTTATGGCAAGACTAGGTATATATATATATGCACTCTCTCTGTTCCGTTTCCACGGAAAACTAATGGGCCGATTTGGCTGAAACTCAGTATATATATATATATATATATATATGTCGGAGGGAAGCTATAATTGGATGTATTGTTGACTGGATGTATAACGCACAATATCATTTGTTTACATTTTAATTACTTCTAAAATTCTTAATTTAATTTAATTTGATTTGTTAAATGTTTCTATAGCTTAAAGATCGTTCTAACCTAAAAGGACCTAATAAAAGTTATGAATATTGTAATTTAATAAACGACCAATCAGAGCAGAGCATAAGGCGGAGCGGGGTCAGACGCCCTCTATACTTTGAGTAGTACTTGGGTAGACTGAGGAGTTTTTGTGGCACATTTGGTTGGTGACAACTGGTCGAGATGGACCATTAAGAATTTTAAAGAAAGTATTGAAGTTGGAAGTATGAGCGGTGCCCTGAACCCGCTGCTCGGTCTAAACTATGTCAAAATGTTGATCGAATCTAAATTAAAAGTGTATAAGCCGTGGCCCTTGTGTTTTATGCTCGCATTTTATCGTGATGACGCCCACTAAACCTGCAATAACTAAAGAAGATGTCGTGAGAACGAGGCCGTTCTCCGACATCAGAAGTGGGATCTCAGCTTGCGCCCACAATGAAAGCAATGACTGCGAAGCCTTGCCAGTATGAGAAGGCGTGCTCTGATGGATTGAAGGATGCTCCCGGAAGCGCTGGCAGTGGAGGACAATTGGCATGTCGGGACCGTCGGCGGGTCTACCAGCGACGTAGTGGTGGCACCCTGAAGGTGCCTGTGGAGCAATGACGTGTCGGCCTATGCATGGTCGGGTCAACGTTGGGAACTTTGGCCTACTGTGAAACCTTTGCTGGCATGGTTCAAGCTCACGTTAGTACTGTCAGTGGAAGTGCAATTTTATTGATCGTGTAGATAAGATAAAAATTACGTGCCTATTCTACCTGGCACAGGAGGTATGGTAATTTTTAATTATTATTTTAGTGTTATCATCGTTCGTGGTAGGCAATTGTACTACCCTCATATTCGAGAAATATTTTTCATGTACGAAAAATTACGATATGGTTGCAAAAATCAAAAATGATGAACAAATTACGTAGTTTTGCTTTTTCAACATTATTTTTGGGAGTTGGTTACTTACAAGAAATTTGTGTTCGTTATAAACGATGTGCGTGTAATAATTGTCTTTTCAAGTTTACCTTCCAAGAGCTTTTATAATGTGAAAATCGGATCTAGTTTTTGAGTTATTTTACTTAGATTATGTATGGTGGAAAGTTGGTTTTGACACATTATTCCTATGCAATGTATTCCGCAGGTTTTATGATTAAGATTTTCTTTCCTGTAAAAGTAAGTTTGCAGGCGTTATTTGAAAGACATTTTAGATTCAGATGATTATAATTTTACCGTGAAGAAAGTGTGGCTATAAAGAAGTTTGAAAGCCACTATAGGGTAGACTGGGGTATTTGCGTCAGTAGACACTTTAAGTTTTTTATTTAAGATTATTTTTAGGACAACTTCAAATTCGAATTAGGGTGAATGCCCTAGTTATTGAACGCATTGTAAATTGGAAAATTATTTAGAGTTTGTTTGTTCCTCTATTATTATAAGTTTTCATAAGTTGTCGACCTTGGAGCCCGTAGAGTGATAACCTTGGTTACTCTGATTGCATATTCTGGTCAAAAAGTGTCATCCGAGCCACGCTCAGCGGGGGTTGGTTGAGAGTACATCACTCATTTAGATGTATTGGTTTGATTGACTAATTGAGAAGTGTTGTTAGTGGATTGGATGACTGATGCGTTCACACGGTTTTTGTTTGAAGTTAAAATAATGGAATTTCAATAATTATTAAAGGTGGTAAATGCAGTTGACTATTATAATGGGTAGTTTTTAAATTTAGAGGTACATATAGAGTGAGATTTTAGTCTGATAGTCAAAGATTGTGAATTTGTGATATTATTCTTGAAATAATAGTTGTTGGAAATTTTGAAAGTTTATTTTGACTTGAATGTTGAAGTAGAGTCATTAGTGGTCAGGAGTAGCAGAGTGCTTGTTTGGGTTTATTTAAGCTTTGTATCAGACACGGCGGCCATTACAAAGTCAAATATAGGCGAGGTGGCCAGTGAAATAGAGGCGAGGTGGCCAGTGAAATGAGGCGAGGTGGCCAGTGAAATAGAGGCGAGATGGCCAGTGAAATAGGTGCGAGGTGGCCATTAATTACAAAGTGAATGAGAGGCGAGGTAGCGATTGAAAAGTGGTATCGATAGAATGAGAAGCTGGGTATTATTTGGAGATATTTTTGTGTTTGATGTTTTGATTTGTGTTTTGACATTTGACCCAAAATACGTAGTTCGATGGCGACGAGGTGGCAGTTTCGATACTGCTGACTTGATTTGGTGTGTAGTCTGGAGTCTGTTAGGACTCAGATCTCAGAAAAAAATCCAGAATGAAGTTGTTGCGCAGAAGATAAAGTGTACACGATGTCCTTGGTCAGGAGTGGCCGAACTATAATATCTCTTTCTTTTTGCAGATAATCCATAATGGGCGGCCTATTACACGAGGGCGTGTAATACGTCAGGAAGGCCGTGTCGGAGGGAAGCTATGACTATGACGATATGACGATGTATTGTTGACTGGATGTATAACGCACAATATCATTTGTTTACATTTTAATTACTTCTAAAATTCTTAATTCAATTTAATTTGATTTATTAAATGTTTCTATAGCTTAAAGATCGTTCTAACCTAATAAAAGTTATGAATATTGTAATTTAATAAACGACCGATCAGAGCAGAGCATAAGGCGGAGCGGGGTCAGACGCCCTCTATACTTTGAGTAGTATCTGTTTGGGTAGACTGAGGAGTTTTTGTGGCACATTTGGTTGGTGACAACAGGTCGAGTTGGACCATTGAGAATTTTAAAGAAAGTATTGAAGTTGGAAGTATGAGCGGTGCCCTGAACCCGCTGCTCGGTCTAAACTATGTCAAAATGTTGATCGAATCTAAATTAAAAGTGTATAAACCGTGGCACTTGTGTTTTATGCTCGCATTTTATCCTGATGACGCCCACTAAACCTGCAATAACTAAAGTAGATGTCGTGAGAACGAGACCGTTCTCCGACATATATAATATATTTTCGATGCCCAGAATGAACATAGGATACCACTCGTTTTGGGCGGTGATTTTAACATCAACTTCAGTAATGAAAAATCAAAACCATAATTGATTCAGTTTCTAGAGGAAGCATTTGATTTAAGAATAAACAATAATCCACTAAATAAAATATAATCCCAAACATATGTTTCCTACTTCAGTTACCACAAGCCAAAAGTTCTATTATTACGAAAATTGAGACTACTGATTAAGTTTATATTACATTATATTTTTATAACTTAAAAATATATTTTTTAATACAATTCCGTTACTAATTAATCGATAGGAACTTCTTTGCATCCGAGTGTCCCTTGACACCTCTCCAGTTTTTATATTGTTCTATTAACATAAAATATTCTATTACAAAAATCTGAATATAATGTGGCGACCGAGGGTAGAACTTTCTGGCAGCGTAACCCGGTCTCAAGACTTTTAGAAAACAGTAAAAGATTCTTGAAGGAAAAGGCAAGGATAGATATATTTTAGAAAGGGATAGATGGTGAATGAATGTTCTAGAATAGAAGGTTGGGAAAGGAAGAGATAAAGATAGATAGATGTTTAGAAAGGGATACATAGTAAATAAAAGAATAACGAAAAGACAATCGAAATCATGGGTTCCAGAAGATTCTTCCGGGTATATAAACAGCGTAAAGCGCGACTACCGGGGAGTTTAGTTCAGTTCAAGGCAGCGAAGCAAAAAGTACGATACGAAAGAGTTGGAACAGAAGTTTAATAGAAGACACTGAGTTTAGTGGTGAATTTAGTGAAAATTTTAGTGGGCAGTTCAGTGAAGGGGGAGTGTAGCGTAGTTTAAGAGGAGATCCAGAATTGAGCTACATGCGGTAAATTCGGAGGTGAGCACCGCAGTAGCAGGAGGTGGTCTACGCAATATCGGCGACGGTATTGTGAGATATCTATTGTTGGGACAGTAGGCGTTCAAATCACGTACGGCTGTGTAAGTTAATAAAAGCGGTTATTTAAAAGAACTGGTGTTTTCTTCCAATTCTAAGGGCGGCTTGCATGACGTTCCTTAAATTCGTTTAAGAAACACAAAACGCACTTAACAGCCTTAAATACGATAAGCGTCTTGCACAACGCTTGTCAAAATAAATAAAATTTAAAAAACTTGAGAGGTGTCAAGGGACACCCGGATGGAACGAAGTTCTTACAATAGCTTACTATAGCAAAAAGTGTCGTGACAACTTTTCGTAAGAATTTTTTCCGTCTAGCCCCCTTTCACAACGCGCGAAACGTATTAGCAAGTTTATATTTAATACATATATCATCATGAGGTTTTCTTTGAAGTTTAACATGCAGTTTGGCATGCTATAGTAATCCATTATCTTGCCAAATTCTAAACACACTTATAAACAATACATTCAACCTTAACACATGGTTCTTAAGATCTAACACAATAGCAAAACTAATTTGCAATCTGCAAGTTTAAGTGTAATAGTAAATGAGTAAGTTTGAATCCTATTTACTTCAATATAAGAAACAATTTAAAAATCGAATCACATCCTGCAATTCGACTCTTGAAACAAATTTAACTTTAAACCAGATTCGCGATATTGCTCCTTATTTTAATGACATTAAGACTCTATATGTCCGCAAATGCTATCTGTACGTCAGCAACCCATGACATTTAAAAATAATGTACTCCAAATTAAACTCTAACTGCGTGGGCATAAAGGGTTATGCAACTGCATTTTATCTTGGCAAGTTCAAAAAGTGTCGTGACAACTTTTTCGTAAGAATTTTTTCCGTCTAGCCCCCATTCGTACCGCGCGATAAGGAACTACGTTCCAAAATTATTATAAAAACTCAAATTAAATAAAATCATAAAAATAACTTTAATGTTATGTAACTTGTGGTTCTTAGTTTTTAAAGATAAAGTAGAAATCGATATTATAAAATAAAACATAACATAATAATTAGTCTTAACTGCGATCACAATAATTAGCTGCCTTTTTTAGAATGCTATTCAGTTTTATTCTTATATATGACAGACTACCGAGTCTATCAAATGAATAGCACAACAATCACAATAATTATTATTTATAATATTTATTCTCGTTAGTTTTTAATCAAATAATCAATTTTTGGTTTGAAGAAACGATTTCAGGAAACAAATTGTGTTGATTGTCTCATCTGCCAATCGACTTATAATAGAGCTACAAATATATATTACATATCGGCTTCATTGTCAGCAAATAATCAGGAATGGCAGACAAGTATTCTCCTCGAACTCCTTCCCTTTCAAATGTCGTCATTTCCTTATTTAATATTTTATCAAAGAACTTCTTTTCTTTACAGTTTGTATTGCATAAAACTCTACTTCTTGCTGGATCTGTAATTGTAATTCTGCCTGTAATGTCTAGTCTTTTTTCAGTGATTGTGAATCTAAGTTCTGCTCAACTATTTCTGTCACGAGTTCCACATTATCGTTAGAGCTATTATCTTGGTTAATTCTTTCCAAGATTTATTTCATTTCTAGTCGCATGTCTTTTTTCTCTGGCATAGCAAAGGCATTATCAGCGTTAAACGACTCGCACGCACAAAAGTAATCGTGCGTTGCGGATTGTCACCGGATCCGGTAAGTGCATATTGATGTCGGATCCGCCGGATTACCGGAACCGGCTTTCCGGATTGCAATCCCCAGAAGTAATCATGTGGTGTAACGGTTTTCATATTGTTGATTCTTGCAATTCACGCACATAAATTGACTATCGTAATTAATAATTTATCTTATTTGTGACCTAATTCTTAAGACTTCTCATCTGACAGATACAATTTAGGGATGATATTTTATAATAAATATAACGCTCTGTTAAGCCATATCTAAACTCATTAGATTTCTTTTGCCCAAAAGTCGCCATCTTCAATTTTAGATTTCCACAATCAATATATAAAAACAGTGGATGTCCTTCACTTTCATGGAACCTTTCATTGAACATTGGATCACACGCACTTGGCCGATTTATTCGGACAGTTTTTACATGACCTCTAAACATCTTTGCAATGTCAGGTGTGAGCATTCTTACTATTCACTTGGCATGTTTTGATAATATATGTTTACTCAAATTGGACTTCAACAAAAATCCATGATCACAAATATCACATTCATATGGCTTCTCCCCAGTGTGTTTACGAAGGTGTATATTTAACTGGTTTTTTGTGACACATTTGTACTGACACATGTAACATGAGAAGTTCTTTTCCTTTGTGTGTTTATACTTTATATGTCTTTCTAAATCACGTCTTTGTGAACATCTATAATCACATATCTCACATTCATATGGCTTCTCCCCAGTGTGTCTACGAAGGTGTATACTTAACTCTCTTTTTTTGACACATTTGTACTGACACATGTGGCATGTGAAGTTCTTCTCCTTTGTGTGTTTATACTTTATATGAGTTTCTAAATTACCTCTTTGTGAACATCTATAATCACATATCTCACATTCATATGGCTTCTCCCCAGTGTGTCTACGAAGGTGTATACTTAAGTCGCCTTTTGTGACACATTTGTACTGACACATGTGACATGAGAAGTTCTTCTCCTTTGTGTGTTTATACTTAGTATGTTTATTTAAATCACCTCTTTGTGAACATCTATAATCACAAATATCACATTCATATGGCTTCTCCCCAGTGTGTTTACGAAGGTGTATATTTAACTGGTTTTTTGTGACACATTTGTACTGACACATGTAACATGAGAAGTTCTTTTCCTTTGTGTGTTTATACTTTATATGTCTTTCTAAATCACGTCTTTGTGAACATCTATAATCACATATCTCACATTCATATGGCTTCTCTCCAGTGTGTTTACGAAGGTGTATACTTAACTCTCTTTTTTTGACACATTTGTACTGACACATGTGGCATGTGAAGTTCTTCTCCTTTGTGTGTTTATACTTTATATGAGTTTCTAAATTACCTCTTTGTGAACATCTATAATCACATATATCACATTCATATGGCTTCTCCCCAGTGTGTCTACGAAGGTGTATACTTAAGGCGCCTTTTGTGACACATTTGTACTGACACATGTAACATGAGAAGTTCTTTTCCTTTGTGTGTTTATACTTTATATGTCTTTCTAAATCACGTCTTTGTGAACATCTATAATCACATATCTCACATTTATATGGCTTCTCCACAGCATCTTTATGACGGTGACTATTTAAAGCAACTGCATCTACACACCCCTGATGGCGATTAGCTACTGATTTTATATTTCGTTTGTTTTTAGAACTTTTCACATCTGAGTCTACAAATGACTCTTTAGAGAAGCTTTTGTATAAGGTCTTGCGATTTCTTTTTGGAAATACTTTTAAGACAGTATTAGTCAAAGGATGTCTGTCTTTAGTTGTTTCATCGAGCTTCACTCGCTTCGTGTCGCGTTGGTGTACTTCATTCAGCATGCGTTTTCTTGGTGATGCGCCTGAAAGCAAGGACAACGTGACTACATACAAATATATAATATGCATGTGTATAAAGTAAATTATACTTTTGCTGGCACTCTTTCAATGTATTGAATATAATTTTTATATAGGGCACAGAATTTCAATATTTCCCAGTTTTTACATTAGCCTGTGTCATACTTTATATTCTTAGCAGCTTGAAGTTGCCAAAGTCCCTTGCAATTTACAAGTTGAACCCTAGTTCAGGACTTTGGGACCTGACATAATGAACAGTTGTTGTTTTTTCCATTCGAATGTATTGTGCATATGATTATTGATGTTTGTTTATTTTTAACTGACTTCAAAAAGGAGGAGGTTTTCCTCTCTTTATTTTTTCATAGTTACCTTTGAGATTCACGTAAATCGGACCACAGTCCGATTTACGTGATTCTTCTTTATTTTGATGCGGAATAGCCGCCATTTGGTCCCCAAAAAATTTAATATAGTTTGGCCCAGTAGTTTTCATTTTATGAATAAAAAGAAAGAAAGAAAAAACGTTTATTTGGCACACACAACGAGACATACATGAATTTAATTGTACAGTGATGGATAATAAGTGTTTAAAAGTCTCGCGATGGTACCAAATAGGTGCAGTTCAGCATGTGCTAGGCAGCAGCAGATGCCTGACGCTGGTTTTCAACTGCACCCTAGGACGGACGGATGTTGCACTGTTATTTATTTATTTATATATACATACATACATATAGTGTGAATAATAATAAATTATATAGATAGATATACATACTGTTAATATAAACAATAATAGTTAGTACTCATAGAGTTGAAACAAATATTTGGGGGATACCGATAAAATAAATATTAATTATATATGTTACATATGATATACATTACGTATAAACAGAAATAGTATTATTAGAGGCAGAAGAATTTTTTTAAATAATATATAAGAAAGATTAATATTGACATTTTCTAGCTTCCGTTGCTCATCTAAGAGGTAATTCTTTAAGTTCTTGCGAAAAGTGAAAGTCGAGTGATTTAATTGCCTTAATGGTGGTGGTATATTGTTCCATATCTTAGATGCAGCATAACGGAAGCTACCTCTAAAGCATGTCAATTTATGTAATTGGAACGCTAGTTGACGGGAGCATTGTCTACCCTTGACTACCCCTCCTCTGGCTACCCAGCTGAGCTTATTATACAAGTACTGAGGCTCTTTGTACTTGAGGACACCAAAGAGAAGGCAAGTCAAATGCAGTTTGAGCCTAAGTTTCATTTTCAGTACATGATGCTTATTTAGAAACGGCGTTACGTGGCTCCTTGGAGGTACTGAAAAACAAAAACGTGCACAAGCATTTTGAACGCGCTGGATTAATCGATCAGTTTTGTTTAAAAGCCGAGGTCCGTAAACTGTATCAGCGTAATTCAACTTGGACAAGACTAGTGATTCAGTCAGCTGTACACGTAAATCCACTGCCAGATATTACCTTATTTTGTACAGGACCCTAAGGCGATAAAAGCAATTTCTTATAGACTCAGCTATGTGTTTTTCAAATCTCAGGTGTGCGTCTAATTGTAGATGAAGATTACGCGCGTCGTCTACTCTATCTATAGGTTTATCCATCAATGTAACATTTAAAGCTGAAAGCAATTTCTTTAATTGATTTTTTGTACCAATGCCTAAATATTTAGTTTTATTAGGATTTAATATTAAACAATTATTATTAGACCATTTAGATATTTTTATATTTTAATTAGTTGCAGATTACCTTTTCTAAAATTTTAGAGACAGGGAAGAATACTAACTTTAACATCAACCAGATTGGACTTTTTAGGTATCGGCCTAACAGTAGCAATTTTCCATAACTCAGGAAATTTTGAGGATATAATTGACTTATTTATTATATCGGTGATGTATTGCAATGTATGAGGTAAAGTCATAACTAGCATTTCCAAGGATATACCATCATAACCAATAGCATTTGATTTGGTGATGTTGGTTGATGAATATTTTTTTATGAAAATAGTCTGTTCCCGTTTCTTGGGACTTGAATTATTTAGGGCGGGCGGCATCTTTCCTAGGCCTACCCAAAGCTAGACACTAAAAAGAAACAAATAAAAAAAACTTTGTTTAAAAAACCGACTTCAAAAACTAAAAAGTATAAAATAACTCAATGAAGATTTTTGATTAAGAATTTATTTAGTTTATTAAGTGGAGTGGAGTGGTCTGGTCTTATCATAGTTTGTACAGCATTTATCTGTTAATGTTGTAAGTGTTTGGTTAAGCAGACATATGTCAAAATGATGAGCAGCTTACTTATCAGTTTCACAAATTAACTCGCTTCTTCACTAATGCAAATATAATAAGGCATTAAGATGATGTATAAAGGACAAATTAAATCAATGATTACCAATAGAGTTAAAAATAAAATATTTTTTGTTGTATTCAACATTTATAATATCTTCAAGTTAATTTATAACATACTTTTTGAAAGCTGTCTATTATTAGGATAATGAGAATGAATCTAGAAACACTTACCTAAATCAATCCTCTCAACAACAATTCGAACTTCTCTTTCCAGTAACTCCTTCAGAAGTGTATTATCCTCCAAAGGTGTGCCTGACTTATCATCAGTATTATCTACATTGTCTTCTTGATTTGAATCTATCAGGGAACATGTTTTCATGTGAATTAGGGTTGCACTTGTACTTTTATTTACATATTATACCAGATCCTTAATCCAGGAAAAATTACAGAACAAAGGGACATTTAGAAGATTATTATCACCACCATCTAGAAGTTGAATCCCGGTAGCAATCGGAGCTTTCACTCCGACGCCCAAGGTCCGCTTTCCTACTTTTTCTATTCCACTTCGGACGGTCTTCTGCATCCCTCGTTTTCAGATGATTGGTATGCATCCTTCAGAACATCAAGCCAGTATTTCTTGAACCTGTCCCTTCGACTGGGACCTGGCGGAAGTGGCATGGCTAGATATTTGTACCCCACATATTTAGCCTGTCTCAGTAAAACGTGGCCATACCAATGTTAAAAGAAATTACCTACATATTTAGCTCAGACAACAGTCAAGTCAATTTAACAATCTAAGTTTCAAATTGTAAAAATATTACAAAGTAATATACATAAATAAGCAGTTGTAAGGAGCTAATCATTGCCATAGGATATCTTCCTTAGAGTGCTTGATGTAGGATCCCTATAGGCAAATCACAAAAACAGTGGATGATGAAAAACCTACTTTTTTCTAAGTGAAAAACAGCAATCAATCTACAAATGAGAGAGAGTGTATAACAATATTATTTGTTTCAAAGATAGACTTTCCATGAGGTGGCATTTACAAGCTACTTTGTACTTGCAGTGAAGTGATATCTACAAATTTTACAAAAATACATGTATGTTAATGCTTATTTGGTATTCAATTGATTAAGGGACCAGAAATGAATATAACAGAACACTTATAATTCCAGAAAATGTAATAAGTATAAAGCTCCACATGTAAACAATCCATTATACTAGCAACTTGCCTCCTTCCTCTTCTTTGATGTTAATGACACTCAAGTCTTCATTGTCCTCTTCATTTTCTTTCTTAATTTCTTCCTCAGTATTTTTCACAAACTGCTCACATTCCAGCTGGTACTGGTGTGCAATGGTATACTTATAATCAAACCCAAATGAGTGACTGGCTAACAATAATAATGCATTCTGTGATTGCTGAAATTTAAATATATTATATTGTATATATGAAACAGATTAACAGAAGAACTCATATGCTCAATGACCAAAGCACCCCAGTGATAGGGAGGGGTTCAAATGCTGGCTAGGGGGATTTTTAAGTGTCAAGTGCATCTTGTTACAAGCAACCACCTTATCATGCCGATTTGCATTGAGGCATCACCGCAGCCATACCTATGATTATGGTCCTGCAATTCCTCAGAGGGACACAAGAAGGTTTAATAGGTTGTAACTCCTTTCGTCTCAAGAAAGTTGTCTTTAGCACCAGCCATAGACATTGACAAGAAAAAGGGTGATAGGTTAGGGGGGCATGATAATCATAACTCCCATTCACCATGTGAAATATGATTAGTCAAACACACCATTTTATGCCCATATTCTGTGTAAGTATGGTATTACACCAATCAAGCTAGCCCTAGGGAACTATAATCAAGATAATGATTCCAGCATGGCGCTACCATCTCAACATGAGCCCAAGTAACTTAATCCGAGCCGGCCATAGGACTAACATGAAAGTCTGTTATAGTGTTGAATATATTGGTAAATATAGTCCTGCTTGGTGTGTCCATCAACGGCGAACCTTGTTGAGTATAGCTGTGCAAGCGCAGGTGGCTAGAGCAACCTAATTTGGTTCATTCAAAACAACTCATATTAAGGCAACAAACCTACACTTTCACAAAATACAAAACTCATAGAACTAGAAACTTACTTCAGAACTATTAACAATAGCTGTGAGCAACTTATTGGCCTCCAAAGCCCTCTTCATCAATTGATGTGACCTCCTCAGCTGTGCACAGCATAAATAGCACACAAGAAGTGTTTTCCCATCATTAGTATTGAACTGTAATGCGAAAACTACTTGTAATTTTGCAATATTCTTATTTATGTAAACTATACATTATATTTGTGAAAACTGTCTTACTATGGAGGATAAATTGATTGATTTTCATCCCTTTGAATACTAAAATTTTCTAAACATATTTTGTAGTATTCTAGCATTTCCCAAGGATGAACATGGAAGGAAAAAACAGTTGGGTGTGGTTTACAAATATAAATAATTAATAAGGGTAATCATAATTAATGAGGGGGAGGGGGGAGGATGAAAACTTACCCCTTCTGCAACTCCCATGTGGCGGAAATGTATAGTTCCTGAGTTATTAATGTTTTTGTCAATTTAACCTTACTTCTGTTTTTCACTTATATATAAGATAAATAGTGAATGGTTACCAGTCGGTTCTGTCAGTCGGCGCTTTGGTCTACACAAAACCTAACCTAAGCGACTGTTTAAAACTCCACATATTTAAATTTTCAGATACAAACAGTCTCCTATTTAAATAAATCCCGTCCTCTTCAAAATGTACCCAGCACAAAAAAATGTCTCGGTGACAAAATTATCAGATCATTGTCGTGAATTTTAAACTTCGATAATTAATTGAATATGTGTATTTTCTACTCAAAACCAATTTCAGTTGTTATAAATAAGTCTTAAATATATTCCTAAACACATTAACCATTAAAATCATTCAGGGATATATATGTAAACCCAACCCAAACAGTCATACTATATTACCTGAATATGGCGAGGCCAAGCCTAGCTGTTACAAGGGCTGAAATTTTGCACAGAGTGGCATGAGGCATCCCTTAGGATATATATAGACACTAGGTCTGTTATTTAGGCTAGGAAATATGTTTTTAAGGTTCCACCAACAAGTTTTGAATGAATAATGGGGGAAACAAAAATACATTTAATTAACAAGGGTATGCATGCTGATTTTGTTGATAAAAAAGAGTGATTTGTGTTTAGTAAACAAGTTTTGAATTACTTTATTGATTTTTAAATACGAAAAGTCTTTATTGAGCTTATATATTGTGACAATGGTTACACACCAGCTGTGACACTCGCTGCCGCAGCTATGGCATGCTCTGCTATGGCAAGCTAAGTAGCTTGTGGGCTTTAGTGGAATGGAAAGACGCGCCCCGTGACTTAGGTTAGGTTAGTTAAGACTTCAAACCAAAACGCCAGAACAGACAAGTTTATGCACCACTATAATTATGCTGACTATGAACATGTATTGTTATATTAAATAGCCCTTTTATATCGGCCTCTAACCCCTTTATAAAGCTTCAGTTGAAAAATTATTAATACAAAAAGAACTCACCTCAGCATTCGTTAACTTTTCCCACATTTCTTGAAACAAAGTGTTGCTTATAGCGTGCAAACGCCTATGCCCACACAAACATACCCTACATGTGTCTGCCATATCCATTTTTGATTATTAATATGATCAAACAGTTTTTCGTAGAATAATACAGATATTTGGATTTTGCCATGCAAAATAGCAGACAGACTACACCAATATACTCTATGGACTACACATTCGGTACAGATTTTTTTAAATTTTTATGGCTTGGCAACTAGGCCTTTAAGCCAGGACAGACTACAGACAGATCCGGACAGTGTTGCCAACTCTGAATTCTAGAGGATGGTAGAATCCTTCTTAAAATACGGTAGTTTTCCAAAATTACGTTGTAATTTATATTTTAAATATGGTAGAATTACCTTGTTTATTTAGTAGCATGTTAAGGGTCAGAATAATAAAAAAAATTATTTTTAATCAGAATCAGACAGTATCAATATTTTTATACATATTTACATTGTGTTTTTTAATTATAACCATTATTTTAAAACTCAGATTACACAACACAAGAAACTTTTACGTAATGATATGCATGAATGCAATATATAATAATATAGTCGATTAAGAAACAAATAAACTAGGTAAATTAAAAAGTTTTAAGTATTCAAGAAAATTCATATATATAAAGCACCACCGAATTCGTTCATGCAATATTTCCAAGCTGGTACCTCGCTATGTGGGGCATTCCGGACGCATAAAACAGTGTTGTTGGTACAATAAAACGTAAAGACCCTAAGGTACAGACAATAAATATTGAAACTCGCTAAAATTATTTTAGTTATATGCAATCTACAAGATTTAAAAAAATACGATTTTCAATGGGTATTACGGTGTATTTTGCTACGGTAATAATAAACCTACGGTGGGTGGTAGATCTATGCTGATTACGGTGTTTTTACCGTAATTACGGTGCAGTTGGCAACACTGTGTGGTTGGTGGAGAAATGCCACGATTGGCTGATCGCATGTAGCCCTTTGTATGAACGCGGCTTTGAGTTTTTTTTTTCGGGGGAAACTCAAGCTGAGCGGGAGTTTAATATTTTGTCGAAACATTTATTTATTTATTTTTTCTATTTAAAGTGTTTCTTTTTATTAATATTTACATTCAGTGTGTTCAATAAAAGTAGCTTGTATGGATGGCAACGAAGGGATTGGGGGTAATACTCCCAATCCCGAAAAACGGAAAAGACTAGACGTGGGGACTGATGCCAGCCCTGGCAGTGGTGATGAGGAAAGTTCTTTTTTACCACATCTCAAACCAAATTATAAGAGACTTTATCCAGAAAATTCAACTCAAGTAGAGTTTAAAGTGTTTGTACAAGGATTGAGGTCAGAAAAAATTGGAAATAAAAGCCCAATTTATTTAAATCATATATTTAGTTCTTGTCCAGATATAAAAGGTGTTGCATCTATTCATAGAGTGAATGCGAATAAAATAGTCCTTATATTTAAACAATACATACAGCGAATAACTTTTTAAATAACACAGACTTTCTTCAGCGACACAACATAAAGGCATTTATTCCAGCAGCACAAATAGAAAAAACGGGCATTATACGCTTTGTCCCGGCGAATATTTCGAATAAAGACTTATAT
The DNA here is from genome assembly GCA_949752895.1 of Dendrolimus pini. Taxonomy (NCBI): domain Eukaryota; kingdom Metazoa; phylum Arthropoda; class Insecta; order Lepidoptera; family Lasiocampidae; genus Dendrolimus; species Dendrolimus pini. Next base: position 16,471,012 of record OX457142.1, read on the forward strand.
ACTAAGCTGTCATCTCGATTTGAAATCATAGCAATCCGAAGGTTTATTAAAGAAGTGAATAACCAAAGAGTACCTTTACAAACTGTCAGTATTACTTTCTTATCTAATGTTCTACCAGATACAGTGCAATATGATCTATTTTTATACAGGGTATTTGATTATGTTCCACCGTTGCAGCAATGCTACCGGTGCTTAAAATTCAATCATTCAGCAAAAATATGTAATGGCAAACAACGATGCAGCTGCTGTGGCGGTGAGCATATATATCGGGAATGTGATCGACCAAATGACCTCTGTTGTGCAAATTGCAGTGGCCCACATCTGGCTATTTCAAAATTATGTCCTATTAAAATGAAAAAAATTGAAGAAAAGATGAATAAGATTACGAATACGGTGGTAGAAAGAAGACAAAGTTCCTCGGAATACTCGTCATTGTACAGAGAGACGAGAAGAATATAATTATTGTCCAATAGTTACTTAAACACTGATGGTTTATTTTTAAGATTACTTACCGTACCAGTATGCAAATAATGGTAAATAAATACGATGTGCGTGCATTAACATTTTGACTATTTGAGAAACTTCTATAGATATTTCTTGACATTGATAAATTTAGCATCCATCAATTAAAAATAGTTGTTGTCATCTCGCAATGGATGATTCCTGGTAACTTTCTGGAACTTTTCCATTCCTTTGTCACTTTAAACTCTGTCGAAGATCGATTTGTTCTCTAACTTTGGAATTCAGTTCATTGCAAATAACTCGCTTTGTCTTCTTTGTATTACAGTTTATAGGAAGTCAGTTGAGTAGTTTTTAATCACAGTTTGCCTTCGAAACTTTAATTGTATAATTATTTAAAGTATTGGATACTCACGTTCCTTTAAAACCGTGATTTAGCTATAATCAAGGCAAATATTTAAACTCTCATAGGAATAACTTAAAATTAAGGTAGTCAAAATATTATAGAAAAGGTAGTAGTAAAATTACTTGGAAAAAAAATCATTAAAAAAATTCAAGATTTTGTGGTATAGTAAAAAGAATTTTCAAGTCAAATTTTAATTGTTTTATTCTTGACTTTGTTTATTAAAAATTAACCTTGGTTAGATTGTAGCTTTTTAACTGCTGCTAATAATAGTTCTTTTGGCCGTTCGATAAGTAAAATCTATATATTAATACGTGAAGCAGAAACACAGCAAAAACTTTGTATACCTTTTTATGAAAATTGCGTGGACGGAGAAGTATGAAATTTCGCACACTTATAGTTTATATAGAGAACTAGTGCAAAATATTTTTCAAAAATTATGCATAAAAAATACATATAAAAAACATTACACACACTACCATGTATTTGACACACACACACACACGCATATATACTCTTTTGTTTATAAAGTCAAATTAGTGCAGCCTGGGCGAAATCTGTGATTATAAAAGTATAGTCTTTGACATTAATTATTATGTTCGAATTTCGATCATGGGTGAGACCACCAGTTTCACTAAATAGTTGAAAACTTAAAATTTAAACTTAAAACATAAACATTTTTTTAAAAACTACGCTTCTTTCTATTTATTATTTAAGTATTTTTAACACAGTTATTCGTTATTTGAAAATAAAACTAGACAGTAAAATATCATCCTACGTGTTCTAAGTCGATGTAGAACCTCCATGTTTTGTACCTTAGTTTTTGATAAGTTGTTGTTTTTATTATTTGTCTATAAGATCCATGAAAGTTCGATGTTACAAGATGAAGACAAGTTCCAGTATTTGCTACAAGCTATCGTACCACACACCGAGGCTAGGACTCTAGTAGAAAGTTATCCAGTCTTTACGCAACATTTACGCTATTATTACGCAACATTATGTGCGAGAACTCCTACAATTAATAGTGAATAAAAATCAAGAGGAGTCTCTCGAATCATTCTACGATAAATTGAGTGCACATTTGAGGGCCCTTGAGACACTGGGTATATCAAAAAATCATGCTGCGTTTATACTACCTATGGTAGAGTCGGCGCTACCTCAGGAAATCCTTAAGGCATGGGAACGTTCAGCTATACATAGTAATAAAATGGAAGAAGATCTGAATAATTTATTGACATTCCTTAGGAAGGAGGTGGAGAGTGAACAGCGCTATATTATGGCAAGAAGTACATTTTCACGATTGGACACTAACATATCAAGGGAACATACAGCGGAATGTCTTGTCAACATAAATAAAAAGGAAAGAAGAAGGCGTGTGTTTGTTGTAATAAAGAAAATCACAGCTCAGCTGAATGTTTTAAGATATTATATAAAATGACCGTAGAACAACGAAAAGCGCACATAAGGACAAAACGAGCATGTGAATTATGTTTAAAGACACAATTAAAGGCACATTGCTAAATTTTGTAAATTGTATATAAAATGTATTATATGTGAAAAAAGACATAATACTTTGTCCTGAACAAAATATGTTAAACAAGGTTGTGCGTACGAAACCTACAAAACCATCAATGTCGTCAGCTTCTTCGAAAGGTTCTGCTGCAAATCAAAAAAGTCAACAACAAGCAAAGATTAACACCAATACTACTTCATTTGAAAGGAAGAGAAATTATAAAAGTTTTAAAGAAAGGACATGTTTTTTAAATACAAATAGAAGAGAAGATATTAAAGGAACTTTTTGGTATAACAGAAACCTTGATATAAGGAAAGGATGGACCAATGGGAATGCTGTTTTTGATAACTTCCGCAGCTCCAAAACTGCGACCGGTTTGGCGGTTGTAGAAGCTGGACGTATTAAATACTACAACAACAGGCGAAACACTGGAGATATAATATAACGACAGTCGACGACTCGCAGTGTGGAGGACAGTTGAACTCCCGAACTGTTTGAGTTCTACGCACATTTTATCTCTTTAAGAGTTGGGAGGATATTGTTCGAAGTTAAATTATAGTTATATCAAATTTTCAATTATTAAAGCTTATATAGGTATTGTTGATCCGTTTTTTAACACTACGACTTGGATTATAATGATGAATATAATACCAGCATTTTATTATTTCAATGCTGGGCTTGAGACATCACAATTACGTTTCGTATTTTCATATTCATTCATTTCATCCAAGATTTAAAATAATAAGTAATATAATTACAGAAATGACAGATTTGTAAAAAGTAAGATATAAAAATATGGACTAATCCAGTTATTCAAATCTTACATAGGGTATTTGTGGTCTTAGCTACAACACTATCCAACAATGTTTTTATTATTTGCCAATCTCTGTCTCAATTTATTGTTCTATTAACACAAAACATTCTTTTGCAAAAATCTGAATATAATGTGGCGACCGAGGGTAGAACCAGGTAACCTGGTCTCAAGACTTAGAACACGGTACCTAGAAGATTGAAGGAAAAGGCAAGAACAGATACATTTTAGAAAGGGATAGATGGTGAACGAAAGTTCTAGAATATGATGGTTTGGGAAGAAAAGACAGAGATAGATAGATATGTTTAGAAAGGGATACATTAGTAAATAAAAGAATATCGTTAATAACGTTCCAGAAGATTCTTCCGGGTATATAAGCAGCGTAAGGTGCGCCCACCGGGGAGTTGAGTTCAGTTCAAGACAGCGAAGAGACGAGTGCGATTCGAAAGAGTTGGAACAGAAGTTTAATAAAAGACAGTGACGAGTTTAGTCGTGAATTTAGTGAAGGAGGAGTGTATCGTAGGTAAAGAGGAGATCCAGAAGCGACCTACACGCGGTAAATTCGGAGGTGAGCACCGCAGCAGCAGGAGGTGGTCTACGCAATATCGGCGACGGTATTGTGAGACATCTATCATTGGGACCGTGCGTCGTTCAAATCACGTACGGCTGTGTAAGTTAATAAAAGCGTTTATTTAAAAGAAATGGTGTTTCCTTCCAATCCTAAGTGCGCATCCCCGCTCGCACGTAACAATAATAATCTTATAATAAGTTATTGTAACAAAACAATTGATTATGGCCAAGTGGTCAAGTATTGCAACGGAATTATACTTTAAATATCTTCGGAATGTCAAGATATTAAAATAGCAGAACTGCGCCTCAGGTGCGAAGCCTTTAGGATGGGATAAAGAGAAGAAAGAAAAAAATCATTTTATTCAGGACAAATTACATTGGATAGTGTAGGTATAATTGTTAACAAATTTAAAACTAACATAACATAATCTTGTCCTGAAATCAGTCATCATCAGCATCAGCATAATGCTGGTCTTTTTAAACCAGCGCTGATCTTCCGCTGAGCCCTTAAGGTACTGTCACAACAGACATTACATCATTGCAAAGCATGTAAGTAGAATCTTAAATAATATATAATAATATGTACATACACACACACACACATACATACGTAGTATATAGAAGAAATAGGGAAAATAATAATCATGAATATATTAGTGTTATATATAAGAGTATTTTAAAAATTAAAAAAAAAAACAACATTACAATCACATTAAATTAGCGAGAGGAGGAGAAAGAGGGATCACACAAGAGGAATGCGGTAGAGCGGATGGAATAGGAACTTGGAATAGAGGAGGATAGGGCAAGAGGAGGGGAAGTGGGCCATAGGTAAATTCACTTATCGTACGAAGTACGATTAGCTCACGGCTAACTATTTCACACCGATATCCTGTGAGAGTGTGGTACCACACCAATCGAGCTCATAGAGCCAATTATTCAAATCTTGCCTTGGGTGTTCATGGTCTTAACTATAAACACTGCATTATTTTTGTAAATAGCGACAAAGCCACATATGAATTGTTCGTATAGAAATAAATCATGTTGTCAGTGTTGGTTATAAATTGGCGAGCGCACACCTGACGCTGGCAACATTACTTTGATTGCGGAGCGAGCACGCGACACACGAGTACACGACTATAACCATATTTGACTATTTCATTGAGAAATGTGCAAATGGAATATCTTGACGAGCTCCGGCAAGTTTAATTACGGGTGTAATAATTATAGAAACTTAGTACCTACATCATAGTGTTTGTTATAATTCATTCGCGTGACTAAAAAGCTGGCCTAGCTTTGTAGACTAGAGGCATTAGCGCTAAACCAGGATTCCCAAAGTGGTCCCCAAATTGGTCTCCCAGGGGTCGACATAAACCAAAATTGATTTTGGGGGTCGCGAGGTTTAAAAATTGACACCTATTAATTAATATGGGGGTTGATAAGTTGAGTGGTGCGGTGGTGCGTCGACGATGGTTACCCCATTGTATAGAGTGGCGTAGGATTGGCGAGAGCCCATGGCTCCATATGAATATGGTCAGTTTTGGGAATGCTCTAAACGGACAGTGATTTGGAATCTACATAGTATTTCTAATATATACATTTTCGTTGAAGTTTGTATGAAGGGTCCTTGAAGTAAACACATGGCTTAAGGCAGGTCCGCTTCACCTTATACGTCAATGGACATAAAAAAAATCATCACTTAGTTAAAAGTATAGTGATAACCGGTAATTTTTGTTTTTGCACTATATCATTAACATCAGCATTTAAAGAGCACACCTTTTACCAAATATTATTCATATAACCAGTAGTTTTTTGAGAAAGACAGCCATACTATCTATCGTAGACATGATGTTTTTATATGAATATTCTATTCCAAAATAACTATAGCACTCAAAAAATATACAAAGTATGTGTCAAATATATGGTACGAAATAGTTGGTCTAAATTGCAGAGCTCTTATAAAAGCTTTTATCAAGCATACAGTATTTTCCATGAAAGCATTAGCAAAAATACTTTTGTAACAAATGATCACCTAACTTTTCAAGCACGATCATTATACAAGCCCCTTTGTTTCAGTATTTAGTGAATAGCTTCAAGTTTCTTGAAATTACAGCGGGATGTTTTATACACCACTTCCTATGCGAGTGTTGCCATATTATATATTTTTTTGTTTTTCGGATATTTGTTGATAGTAGTGACACTGAAAACAGTTGAAGCACACTTCAGAAGCAACAAGTATTGATAATGGAATGTCGTTGGTACCTTGGAAGATGGGATGCTTGCTGTAATGGAACGCATTGTTTGTGAACCTGTCAATGTCAAAATAAAATAAAAAGTCTTCTACAGCGAAATGGCAAATGATGATTTGTGTCGTTTTATTTGGCGGTCCTAAAATAACTGTTTTTAATAAAATATAGTATCTTACAGTATTTATAACGTGCCTCTCAACAACGCCCATTAGTATGGGACGCAACGTACATACATACGTTAGCGGCTTCCCATTTTTCAAATACACCGCCGTCACTTCTGGAGGGATTGCCACATTTCAGGAAACTCTGAAATCGGTGATGGACCCCGAAAGCCACACATTTGTGGCTTTCGGGGTTGAGAATTTGGGGCTATGTAAAAGTAATACGTTATTTTTCTCAAAAATAGTAAGCAAACCTACTCGTTGCGTATGGTCCACCCACAGGCCGCTCGTGTAAAATGATAATAAGCCTACTATTTTCCGTAGTATTTATTTCAACTGTGTTTCGCGTGAACCTGCGAGCCAATATGTTGCCCGGAATCGCCAACGCCCAACGTTCCCTCTCTATATCCTCGTTATCCCTAACATCACTTGTTACAATATGCCCTAAGTACTTGAACCTATTAACCACCATAAAAACATAATATGTTTTGAATACTAAAACATTAAAAAGCGAGAAAAATATACAAAAAAATACATGATTACAGACTGTGTAACAAAACACTGCCAAAGAGAGGTACTTAGACCACTGGCTGAATTGCATCACTCACATTGCTGATTTGCTGAGCGTAATAAAATATTTTGAGGGCAAACTTTGTGACGCTTTTGAGGATTCCCGTGTTCAGATGATCACGTCCTCAAGAGTCCTCAAAACGATTTCTGGTTTGCTTTCAAGTAATGTTATGGATTAGAAAATACATTGGTAATTTTAGTGAAATCCTGGTAACACGAAAAGCGAGTTTCGTCATTTTGACTAAAATGAAAGTTTCAGTTGCAGTCGACGGTAGCGGAGATTATTTCGAAACTCTCGAAATCCTATGTGCCTTAGACGTTATACACATTTATCTCATTCATCTTTGCGTTTCCTGGTTGGTTACTTCTCGTACCTCTTTAGAATTTCACATTTAGAATCTTATTAGAACTGAAATGTACATTTTATGCATTCCTTTTACATAAAAAGTATCAGATAGTGTCGCAGATGCCTGTAGTAATCATAATGGAAAGATAATTGATTGTAACACCGGCAAGCAAGTGGAACGGGTCGCAGTCGTGAACGTGGTCGTTATAACATACCAAGCTTTATGGATATAAAGATTTTCATTATGATAATTTAATTGAAAAAAGACGGTAGGCGTTAAAAAGTGAATACATAGTGGAAAGAATTCTTGAATATTTAATTAGATAAATAGTGATTAAGTGAATGAAAAGTTGTTAAAAGTTGTTTATTCACCTGCCGATGTGATTATCCACTGAAGTTTTCACAAACTTGCACTTTTATTAAGAATTAAAGGAGACCGACATAAATTACAATGGACGTACTACAGCAATCCATAGCACAACTTTCGTCAAAATTTGCAGAACGAAGGACAATTTCGAAGGAGAACTCCGTAAAGGTAGCTCATCTTCATAACATCACTACACTGGCCGCAGCTTTTGGTACTTTTAAATTTTTTGTGATGGGGGCCTTGCATAGCCTCCAAGATCAATTCATTCTTTTGGCAAACTCTGTGGACCAAATCGAAATGCGCAGTAGAAAGAAGATCTTACTATTTCACGGTATAAGTGAAGAGAAGCAGGAGGATACTGCGGCTGCAGTTGCGAAGGTTGTGGTGAACCAGATGAAGCAGACTGCGTTCCAGGTTACGGATATCAAACGCTGCTACAGAATGGGTAAATCCACGTCTTCTGGCGGTAAACCTACCAGTATTGGTTAAATTTACCGATATACCTGTCCGCAACCAAGTGTGGTTCGCCAAAACAAATCTAAAGGCTTCAGGAATAACGGTTTCTGAGTTTTGACAAAAATGAAGCATGACCTTTTTATGCAAGCCAGAAAGCAGATAGGTGTATCAAGATGCTGGACGCGAGACGGTTTCATATATGCGGTGAACACTGATGGTACAAGGCACCGCTTGGACAGCGTGCAGGATTTGGCCAATCTCAGCCAGGACACGGTTGCAAGCGATTGTGTTATCCCTTTAAACACGGCAAAAGAGTCAACTGTTTATGGTCCGAAAACGCGTCGCATAGCAACAAAAAAATAATGAATATTGTTATAAGAAGATAATTTATGTAGTTACTAGCTGACCCGGCGAACTTCGTACCGCCTTATTCAAATAAATTAATAAACAAACAAATTGAGAAAACATGGGAAATTGAAAAATATATAGCCTATAACCATCTACGATTAATTCCGCGTCGACTGGTTGTGGTTTCATGATGATCGGTCCAGTAGTTTTCGAGTTTACCTCGGACAAAGAAAACAAACTTTGCTTATATATATATAAAATATATATATATATATATATATATATATATATATATATATAGATATATATAGATAAATAGCCATAAACCATCTAGGAAAAATTTCGCATCGAATGGTGGTAGTTTCATGTCGATACGATCAGTGGTTTAAGCGTGATTGAGCCTCAAACGAACACCATTTTCATTATATATATATAGATATATAGATAAATAGCCATAAACCATCTAGGAAAAATTTCGCATCGAATGGTGGTAGTTTCATGTCGATACGATCAGTGGTTTAAGCGTGATTGAGCCTCAAACGAACACCATTTTCATTATATATATATAGAAGATAGAAGATATATATATATAGAAGATAGATATATATATATAGATATATATAGATAAATAGCCATAAACCATCTAGGAAAAATTTCGCATCGAATGGTGGTAGTTTCATGTCGATACGATCAGTGGTTTAAGCGTGATTGAGCCTCAAACGAACACCATTTTCATTATATATATATATATAGATAGATGTGTATATATTAGTTTGGTCGTGTTTATTGTCTCAAATTATTTTCTCTGTGTATCGACATTCTTGTTATCTTTTTGCCTTTAAAGTATTTTGTGAAGTTTTGCAATTTTAACCGTGTTTCATGTCTTTCCTTTTTTTCTATCACTAGTATTTCACTTGCTAGATAGACACCAATCATTCACATATCAGTCTATGCATTTTCTTCGCAAAAGTCGATTTATGTTAACTGTATATATATATATATATATAAATGTATAAATATAAATGCCCTGTATAAATATAAATGTTAACAAAAATGCTATAAAATCTAAAATTGGGCAAATTAGTATAATAGTTTGTAAAATAGATCTACGAGTTTTTAGTTTTTATTATTATTAAGAAGGGTAATATTTCACTAGCATTCCTTTTACTGTACTTTAGTATTTGTTCTTGTTGTATATCATTGTAATATTATTTTTCTAATGTCGTAAAATTGAACTATAGTACTAGATAATTTTTATACATGTTCAGTTATGTGCAAGTTTGTGAGCAAGTTCTGTGAATGTATTATGCGGCAGGTGATGCAAATATTTATTTTTATTAATATTTGTAGATTCTTATTACTTAGATACATATATTGAATTATTCATATCATACATATATTAGACATTAATAATACATAAATATATTAATATGGCATATAATATAAACAGTGACACTGAGAGTGATCTCGACTATTTGTCTTGTTCGTCTGACAGCGACACTAATTTTAGATTTCCTTCTCTTGCAAGTCATATTGAATCAGAGTTCCTCAATCTCCACACTAATTTCAATGTGTTACATATCAATGCGCAGAGCATTCCAGCCCATTTCTCTGATATGATGGCGTCGTTTAATCAAGGGTATATACACGCAATTTTGATTTTCGAATCCTGGCTAAAGCCCTGTCTTCCAACCGTAGCATATACGTTTACAGGATTCACTCTCATCCGTAATGATCGCACCGGTGCTGCTGGTGGAGGCGTTGCCATCTACTTACGGTCCAATATTCCTTTTTCTATTGTTAGAATGTCCTCGCAACCATCGCAGCCTGACTCTGAAGAATACTTATTTATTGATATCTCTTTGTACCACACTAAAATGCTTCTAGGTGTATATTGTGGCGACCGAGGGTGGAACTGCCCAGCAGCGTAAATCAGTTTTAGAACTTTTAGAAAATACTAGACATTTCTGGAAGGAAAAGACAAGGACGGATAGATGTTGGAAAGGGATAGACGATAAACGAAAGAAAGAGATAGATAGATGTTAGAAAGAGATGGACAATGAACGAAAGAAAGAGATAGATAGATGTTAGAAAGGGATAGATGTATAAACGAAAGTTCCCGAACAGAAGGTTCGGGAAAGAAGAGACGGAGATAGATAGATGTGTTCTAGAAAATTCTTTCGGGTATATAAACGGCGTAAGGCGCGCCTACCGGGCAGTTTAGAGTTGAAAGTTGCAGTTTAAAGTTGAGTTCAGTCCAAGACGGTGAAACGACAAGTGCGATACTAAAGGGTTATCAGAGAAGGTTAATAGAGTACAGAGACGGATTAAGTGGTGAAGTTAGTGACAAGTTTGGTGGACAGATACGCGAAGGAGGTGTTTAGCGTAGTTCGAAGGAGGAACCAGAAGCGAGCTACCCGCGATTATATTGGAGGTGGTCCGCGCAATATCGGCGACGGTATTGAGGGTGTGACAACTTATCGTCGGGACTGTGCATCGTTGGTCGTGCGTATAGGGGCAACCCTGCAGACAGGTACTACGTGCGACTGAGTAAGTCAATAAAAGCTTTTAAATTAAAAACTGGTGTTTTCTTCCAATCCATAAGTGCGTACCCCCGCTCGTACGTAACAATATTATAGTCCTTCCTTACGAATTAACTTCTATTCTTCTTTTGAAAATTTATTAGAAACTTTATTACCACAATATAATCACTCAGTTATCATGGGGGATTTCAACACATGCTTACTTAAACGTGACACACGCGCTATTTCCTTTGAAACTGTAGTGAATTCCAACAATCTTACTATTCTTCCGCTAAATGCAACACATCATTTTCCAAATGCTACAACTTATCTTTTAGATTTAATGCTAGTTTCCTCTCCTACTCATGTTACCAAACACGGCCAGTGCTCGGCGGACGCGTTTTCTTATCATGATTTGATATATTTATCATATAATATACGTCCGCCGAAAGCCAAGCCCAAGGTAATTAATTATACAGCGTAACTTTGGTGGCATGAATTTAGAAGACCTCTGCAAAGATGCCCGAGAACTGGACTGGTCTGGTGTAGCCAATGCAGGTACTATCGATGAAAAGGTGAATGCATTTAATAGGGTTATATGACTTACATGCACCGTTGCGCCAGATCAAACTCAAACATTTCCCTGCACCTTGGCTGACAGACGAAATTAAACATCTCATGAACAAAAAGGTTAAAGCCAAAGCTAAGTTTAAGCGTCGTCCTACAGATATGAACAGGGAAGCATTTATAGAAGCTCGCAATCGCTGCAATAGAGCATGTAGGAATGCACAGCGCCGATACATTCATAGATCAGTTGAAAATGACAACCCTGCAAAAGTTTGGAAATTTCTTAAATCACTGGGGGTTGGAAAATCATCTCATGCCTTAAAATCCAATACTTAAAACTTAAAGCTTCTAAATCAGCATTTTGCTACATCTTCCGATTTCAGTCAGACAATCAAGTCAAACACATTGAACGCCATCTCTTCACTTCCAACTCCACAGCATTCTCCATTTCTTCTTTGTCAATTTACTGATTGTGATGTTGTAAGAGCTGTTAAATCCATTGCTTCCAACTCGGTAGGCAGTGAGAGTATTAGCCGAAATATGGTCTTGCCCATACTTGATGTCATCAGTCCGATCATCACGCACATCTTAAATTTTTCTATAGATACTGCTACATTCCCAGCGGCCTGGAAGGAAGCTCAGATAATTCCCTTACCCAAAAAACCTAATCCTATTTCCTTCTCTAAATTCCGACCAATATCCATCCTTCCATTTATGTCAAAAGTCCTTGAACGCTTAGTTCATCAACAACTTACTGTTTTACTAAACACGAATTGTCCCAAACCAATCTGGCTTTCGTTCAGGTCACAGCACAACTACAGCCCTGATCAGAGTGACTGATGACATCTGTCAAGGTATGGATAGGGGTCTTTTGACAATACTGTCACTGCTGGACTTCAGCAGCACATTTAATAATGTAGATTTTGAGATTCTCTTAGCAATTCTCCGCTCTCTCAACATATCTCCAACAGTTATTGATTGGTTACATAGTTACCTGTATGGACGTCAGCAGTGGATACGCATTGATGAGACGTACTCGTCATGGCAAAGCCTATCTGCTGGTGTCCCTCAGGGCGGCGTTTTATCTCCACTTCTGTTTGATATTTTCATGAACACTATTTCCAACAATTTATCTTCATCCTATCATCTCTATGCAGACGATTTGCAAATTTACACTTAAGCACCCAAAGATAAAATCAACGACGCCATAATAACCATCAATGATGACTTGGGCCGCATACTCGACTGGAGTCGAGCACATGGATTGAAAGTAAATCCTAGCAAAACCCAAGCAATCGTAATAGGTAGCTCACGTATGACTTCTAAAATTGATTGGTCATTGGTGCCAGATTTACTATTTGACGGGACTCGCTTACAAATCAGCGACAAAGTTAAAAATCTTGGCGTAATCATTGACAAGGAACTGTCTTGGTGGCCTCACATCACAGAATTAAGTCGAAAGGTCTTTGCTTATTCGGCGTCGCTTAGAAGGTTGAAGTACTTTCTACCGACTGCTACCAAGGTTGTGTTTGCTCAATCGCTCTTACTATCGATCCTTGATTATGCGGACGCCTGTTATCTTGACCTTACCGTAGAACAAATCAATAAGCTAGAGCGCCTACAAAACTTTTGTATCAGGTTCATATTTGGTTTAAAGAAATATGACCATGTCACTGAATATCGTAAGAAGCTCAAGTGGTTGTCAATCTCATTTCGCCGGAATGCTCACCTTCTTCATTTACTGTATAGCATACTCTTTATTCCCTCTACCCCTTCCTATCTTAAGGAACGTTTTGAATTCCTCCATACTTCTCACACCCATAATTTGCGCTCCTCTGATAATCTTACTTTAAAAATACCTGCACACGCTTCTACATTCTACACCAACTCCTTCGCTGTGCAGGCTGTTCGACTGTGGAACTCATTACCCGAAAACATACGACAGGCAAAATCACTCCCGACTTTTAAAAAATTGGTAAAAGAATATTATCTCTCACTTTAATTAATATTTAATATCAAGTTGTATGTATTTTCATTTCTAAATATATTTATTAATATTGTATATATTATATTAATATATATAATATTGATATATTGTTTTATTGCTATTATTAATAATGTATATATTTGGATATATATAATATTAATATGTGTTATTGTCTATTTCCTTTTTCGTAATTATATGTATTGTGTAATATCTATGTATCCTATTAATTACATATATTTTATTTGCACACCACCGTCATACACTTTTAATTCCTTTCATACAATCCACAGCCCGGGTTGTCTGGAAGAGATCGCTCTAAGCGATAAGGCCGCCCTTTGTTCCTGCCTTGACACGAAATTATTGTAAATGATTTACTTTATGTGTATGTGGTGAACAATAAAGTATTTTCTATCTATCTATAATGAAGTACATTGTAGTAAATACATTTTTCATATTTCCGTAGTCATTTTGTTTAAAACCTAACGTATGAAATCTTTACGTCCGTCTGTTTTTGCATGTTACAGAAATTTTGCTGTGAAATTATTTGGTAAGATGAATTCTTGTAAGTAAGCTACAACATAGTGTAGTAAATTCGCTAACAGAGTTAATTAAGATCACGGCTGAATGTTATTAATTTTAATTTAATTTAATTTGAGGTAAATTTTTCTTAATAGTACCTACAGTGATTTTATAAGAAAAAATAACTTATTAATATTGTTACGAACGAGATGTCGACAAAGGAAAATTCACACCTGCGTCTGTAGAAACACATTTTATTACCTTTTCGGCATTTGGACTCCTTTTGTTGCCTTTGTGTTTAAAATTTGTAATTAGAAAAACAGCCCATTGTGTATTGTAATCTTTTGTGGAAGTCATTAGCCACGTGTGATTCTTGGAAATTCAGTCCACGCGGTCAAGCAGACATATTGTATTTGTACAGTATAAAGCAATGCCCTAAGGGAGGAATGAGCAGTCAAGCGATAACCACAAGCGAGGCAAGACGTGTGTACATTCGATAATCAATATAGTCATTCCAACGGCATTTTAATTCGAGTCCCGTAACTCGTAACAATATTGTATTCTGTCCACAGTCCCTCAAGCCTAATAGCCTATAGAATACTGACGTAGATCACCGTCTTCTATGGGTAAGGTGAATTGCCATACCTAAAAATTAAATATATAATTTAAAAAAATATATAGAGTCTGGGGTATTTTTAAACAAATATTAATAAAACCAATTTCTTATCCATCTACGTATAATGCAATAAATAGTTGATAGTGTTGAGTTTGTACAATGGCAAAATCAAGGCTAATTGCCCTGGAGCCATAAGCCTACATGAAAGAAAAGAAAAAAAAGTTTGTACAATTTGCTACCTGTCTTGTGAGAAGATCGCGTGAAAACTACTGAATTAAAACATCATCAAATAAATGATTTAAATTAACTTGTATTAAATAATACAAAGTTTTATTTTATTCATGTTTATTATCAGTGTCTTTAATTTGTCAGATTCAGCTCACCTGGATTTCAGCTTGTCTTAATTGCAGGTCAAAGTATGTATAATGTTATGAGTTATAGTAAGGTCGAGCTCGTATAAACTACCGGTTTAATTAACCAATATTGACTACGTGGCTCTCGAACTACACAGGAACAATGACAAGAATTCATGAAATCTTTCCAATAATAACGGCAAATAATGATATTTTATTTATAAGTGTATTTTGAAATTATTTTCTAAATAAATTAATATAAACTATAATATAAATATAACTATACATACAAAATAATAATCTATAAGTAAAAAATAGACTCCAGGTCTCTGTCGCCGGGGAGCGTGCCCAAACGAGCGTTGGATGGCAACGCTGATGCGTTGCCTTAGGTGCAAGTCAGCCTTTTGGCCACGCGAGAACTCAATTAGACGCGTTGAGAGGTTTCGATAGAGGTGATTAGCTCCAGGCCCCCACGGCCCCAGGGTTTGAACCCCGGAAGCCACAAATATTTACATTATCAATAGCCACATATTTTTCGGCATTTCAGTGCTTCCTGATGTGCGGCAGCAGCCTCGGCTGTCACGGCTGTGACTGGGAGATGGGAAGCCGCCAAAGTAGTAACACAGTCTATATTATAATAAATCTCTGTAATTTGTAGTAAGCTCGAATGGCTTCCTATCCGTCTTCGCTGGAATGCTCATATCTTATCTCTTTTGTACAATGTACTCTTTAGCCCAAAAACACCCCCCTATTTGAATGAACGCTTTAAGTTCTTTCAAGAAAGTAGTACAAGGCTCTTAAGATCATCAGCAAATCTGCGATTAATGACGCCGATATATTCTACGCAATTTTGTCAGAACTTTTTTACTGTGCAGGGTGTAAGGTTGTGGAATGTATTACCAATGAGCATCAGGAGTGCAAAGTCACTTACATCTTTTAATAAGCTCCTCAAAGATCACTATCTAAATGTGTAAACAGTAATCATCGATCACTAATAATACCAGTAATTAATGTATGTGTTTATAACTCTACATATATTTGTAAATAATTATGTAAGTTTATTTTTATTTACTATTTATATATGTATATATGATTGTATATATTTTAAACTATGCGCACTGAATACCAACCCATTATTAGAAATGGGAAATTATCTCCAGAAGGTTGTCTAGAAGAAATCGCTGTTAGCGATAAGACCTTCGATTGTACTAGTTCAATGATTGTTAACTCATGTGTATTATTTTCTTGTGTGCAATAAAGAATATTCTATAATAATGTAAATAATAAGGTAGTGAACAGTCAAATCAATTGATTTATTTTATCATCTTAATACACGTTATAACCTCATAGATTTTTTACGAGCGTATAAATTGATTATATTATAACTTTCCTCAAGTAAAAGGAGTTATAATATATATATATATATATATATATATATATATGTGTGTGTGTGTATATACGACTATGCTTTATATATTAGTATAATAAATCTATATGTATTATGTATATAATTATTAATATCTATTTTGTGATATTTTTTAAAGTATTTTGTGCAATAAAACCCTGCCTAGAGTTGTGCTAATTTTTTCTCCCAAGGTTGTCTGGAAGAGATCGTTGTCAACTTCTAACTGTCAAATTCTAAGCTGTTTTTGTGTATTATTTCATTAATTTTATTCTACAATAAAGTATATTCTATTTTATTCTAGCCTTTTCCAAGCCCCTTCTTACATCGATGTTATTTTAAAATTATCCAGTGTAGCACTGAGACAGAACTTTACTACCTGTAACTAAAACTAAGTGCAACTTCATGCATATGGTTCACCACAGTTAGGCAACACTGAACTATATAACAATGTGACTTAAAAACACATTAAAACGTAATTTTATTATGTATACTAGTCGCGAAAACTTAAGAAAATATTATGTATTAGTTAAATTTGTTTTACACTTAAGGGTCTAGGTTAGTTCATGAAGACTGAGTTTTATCTGATTATGTGCAAAAAGCACCTATTGCCCAGCCATTTTTGCTTACTAGAAACGATAACCATATATTTTTTCTTGTATGTCATTGAAGACTACTGAACATGTTTATGGCCCGCAAATTTGGAGGGCTTGCTTGGGGGGCCATAGGAAGATCAACACGTAGAAGTCCCTTCGACAAAAATGAAATGTGGCGTGAGACTGACCGGCGACTTGTCTACTCCATATAAAAATGCACCCAAGGACATGCCCTAGTTCGCGCGGGACAATTGTAGAAAATGAGAACAAAAGGTACTGGGTTATTGGGATGAATTATTAGTGGAACTAGGGATCTGGGATTATGGGAACTATAGCATCTGCCCGTCGTAATGTTCAGGGAACGTACCATACATCTCCGCAGACCACATGCCGTAAAAACGTCCTGGACTTTTGGAGAGCTTACGTGGGGCCATGGGAAGGCCAACACATAGAGACCTACATACATAACTTCACGCCGGGTCCCTTGCGGGGTAGACACGAACAATTGCGCATTTAGGCTTATTCTTACACACCTCACTTGCTTCTTTGCCATTCATAGCTCTTGTCATGCACGCTCGTCTGTTATTAAGGCTCCTGACATCACCTGCTAATACACGACATAGAGACCTCTGGACAAATTTAATGTAAATGTGGCGTGAAACTGACCGGCGATTAGCCCTGTCTACACCATATAATAATGCACCCAAGGACAAGTACTGGTTAGTGTAAGACTATTGTAGGGAATGAGAAAAACGGTACCGGGTTATCGGGATGAACTCCTAGTGAAAGTAACGTTATTATTTACATTCCTAATATAGGGAGTTTTTGGCTGAAACTGAAAGGATATGTTGTTCTGTGCAGTTTTATTTTCTAAAAATGTGTAGTTACTTTAAAATTAACAGTAGTTATAGGATATTCATAGTTTTCAAATAATGCCTAATTAATGTGTTTTTGTGAGAAATGTGAACTGTGTATTCAAATGTGCCTTTCTAGTTGTCACAAGAACTACGTTGAATGGCGACAGTTGATAACCTACAGTTCAGCTGAGCTATACATAGCCTTAAGAAAATGAATAAATTATATTGTAATCAAAGATCTGGCTTAAAGGCCTAGCTGCCAAGCCATAGACCAAAATAAATAATAATTCCTAATCTTTTTCCAATGTTTCGTTCAGTTCCATGTGTACAATTAGAATAGAAAAGCTAGCTTGGCCCATTTATATCGATCGTTATAATAGCTCAATCAGATTTTCAGGACTTAACCAATAAAACATAATTTTAAAGGTAACTGAACTCTATATGATTTAAATAAAGTTGAAATTTGAATATGAATAGCATGAATTTACCGCGTCATTCACAGGGCGTCAAGCGACTGTCATTTCACATGCCGCGTCCAGTTTATCCTGACCGTAAATAAGCTTGAATGATAACGTCAGCTTAGTTCAACATAAACTGGTGTAGTAGGATTATAATTTTTGATCCTGTGAGTGCACCAAACCATATACGAGGCTCATTAGGTCTTGATCTCCGGTTTAACGAGGCGCGCCTAATTGCGTAGCTACGCAAAAATGGCGGGCGCGGAACACATTAAGGTAATTTAAAATTTATGTTTTTTTCTTCTCACTCCTAACTTTTTTCACTTTATGGGATGTGAGAGCTCGATTTCTGGGCGTTGGTGTTATGTTAATAATTTAACCGTATTAGAGCCTGTCCGCACAGCGATATTTCACAGCATGATTTTTTTCTCGTAATTCTGTAACACATTGAATATTATATGAGTAGCCGCACTGGCGGTAAAGAAATCTGTGACTTGATGCAAATTGATCGCGAAGCGGTGCGATTTATTTTCGCGCGAATATTTTGTACCATATAGAGTAAGTATGGCTATGTTCGCACTGTTGAATAAAATTCGCGCGATTCGCTCAGTCGTGCAACGTCGCTATTGAAAGTTGTAGAAAATATCGAATGATTTTTTTGTCATTCTGTAATAGCCAAAAACCTTTTTGCGGTATTTTCGTAACTTTTGATATTTTATGTAGAAAAATCCTTTCATGGGTCTCAATGCCGTAAGTGGGTGAATCCAATGTTTATGACATCTTTTGATACGTCTGTTTCGCCGCCTTTAGCATTAGATAAATTAAAATTTTTGTTCGGATGTCCATTTTACACGTGCGTCTCAGCCGAGAACTGAATTAAACTGAAAAATATAGTACGAAATTTTATCGCAGTGCGTACTTGTTGTAATTCCGGTCGCGGAATTTAATACGCGCGAATAAAAATCGTACTGTGAAATATCGCTGTGCGAACAGGCCCTTAGCGATGAAACGTCTTTCGGCTGCGTTCGAAATTTATGGAAGATGGTATTACATATTGAAGGACGATGAACGCTGTCAGATTGAAATGTTTTGGATTACGTTCGGGTCATTTTGCGTGGACGATATTTTGGCCAATACCGAATCATTCATTACATAATTGGTATGTCCGTTTATATATCTGTCAGTCTGTTCGTCATGACAAAAACAAATATTTAAATATTTATCACAGCAAAATAAGTAAGTAAATCAAACGTAATCAAAATCATTTATTTGTAGAAAACACATAGATTCAATTGGCCTTACTTATAATCGTTTCTTAAATTTTTAAGAAATTGCTCAGCAACTGTTTAAAGAAAATCTTACCCATAAACTCCTCTTAAGGATAAGTGGTGGTGGTTAGGTAGCTCATAAATAACTGACAAAAAGAACCAACATTGAAAGGTAGTTTAAGTGACTGCTAAGAGGCAAGATGGCAAGTTTTATTTGAAACAGCTATGGACTTAGGGGTTTAAGAGTCTCTTGTTTAAGAGATGGCCAATCCTTAGTTAACGAGATTATTATAAGTAATACCCATTATGTTCAATAAGCATTATGTGGTTCATACATATTTCATCTTATAAAGAAAGGCATACCAATTTTTCTCGGCTTTTTATTACGTATAAATGACCAAATTATTATCTAAATTACTAATAACACCATAATTACACAACTATGCTAGAACTTAAAGTAAAAAGAATTGAAACAAACATCTAAACTAGGCTGTTTCTTACAGTCGCTTTTGTTAAGCAGTCAGTTGTTGTAGTTACCCGCTCTACTTAATCGGCAACAAATTACTTAGAAAATTTCTGTTCAAACGGTGACTCAACTTGCCAGGTTTGCAAGTTACTTAATTGCTTAACTTATGCAAATGTCAATCAAGCTTTAGATAGTATGTTATTCATATATGGCCTTACTTATAATCGTTTGTTAAATTTTAAGAAACTGCTCGGCAACTGATTAGTGGAAATCTTACCCATAAACTCCTCTTAAGGATAACAGGTGGTAAAGTAAATCATAAGTAACTGTCAAAAACAACCAACATGGAGAGGTAGTTTAAGTGATTGCTGAAAGGCTAGCAAGATGGCAAGTTTTATGTGATACAGTCATTGATTAGGGGCTTAAGAGTCTGTTATTTAAGAGATAGCTAATCCTTTCTTAACGAGATTATTATAAGTAAGGCCCATAATGTTTGCTTAACTTTTCACGACTAGCATACATAATAAAGCTATGTTTTAACGGTTTTAAGCGCGGTAATTTATTTGATTTTTATTTTTCCGACGTTTTGGCCACTTTTCAGTAGGCGTGATGACGGAAGACAAAGATGTCAAGTGTCAATGAGTTTTGAAAAAAATTAATTATCAATCTAGTTGGTTTATGTTCCGGTGCACGTGCACCGGACCAGAAACCAACTTAATTGATATTTTTATTTTACGTCCCACCCATTTTACTATTATATAAAATTATTAGAGCTAGGCATGTTTGCTGAAGAGTTTCTTGCGGCGCTTCTCTTCAAATCACAACATGTTGCGAAGCGGTGGTAAATTAGATTAGGCTCACATAGAGTAAATAATAACCATAAACAAAATTAAAAATAAATAATTAACAAGAACAAGTTGGCGGTAGGCTAAATAAAACTTTAACAATACTCGTTGACACTTGACATCATTGTCTTCAGTGAATCGTGATCATAGCTACTGAAAAATAGTCGAAACGTCAAAATTTTAAAGAAGTAAATAAATAACTGCGCTTGAAACTGTTAAAACGTAGATTTATTATGTTAGTCGTAATAAAGGTGTTTTTGCAAATGGCTACGGAAACATAATAAGGAGGAAGAATTCAATTTCGTCTATTTATTAATATCATGGAAGACATTTTAATATGTAACTCAGGAAAACGATGAAATTACGTTGAAATATAAGGCTGAAGTTTTTTCATACGCTATATGTAGCTAGAGATGAAATAAAAGCGCTTTTCGCTAGGAATTGTAAGTAGTTACATAATTGAAAAGTTTTGGAATGATAAATATAATAATTCACATATATTTTTTAATTATTTTTTGAACATTTAAACAGCAAAGACATCGAAACTGAATTTCCTAGAATCACACCTGGCTATTGACATAAAAAATTACAATGCTCAGTGGGCTGTTTTTTAAATCACAAATTTTAAACACGAAGTAAACAAAATAAGTTCAAATGCCGAAAGGTAATAAAATGTGTTTCTACAGGTATGCAGGTGCGAATTTGTCTTTTGTCGGCGTCTAGGTCGTAACGATATAAAAAGCTTTCCTTAAGTGAACAGCATCCCCCTGCTTCCCTTACATCAGCAATTAAAATTTCATCAGTGAAGACCA
Organism: Dendrolimus pini; assembly: GCA_949752895.1. Taxonomy (NCBI): domain Eukaryota; kingdom Metazoa; phylum Arthropoda; class Insecta; order Lepidoptera; family Lasiocampidae; genus Dendrolimus; species Dendrolimus pini. The sequence continues at coordinate 16,492,530 of OX457142.1, forward strand.
ATAGCTACAATGTTAACACTAGTTCAGTACAAATACGTAGGCAACATAAAAACACTCGGAATACATCTGTAACGCATTTGTAATCGGTTGATCTTAGTAATCGGAGAACAAATTCGGTTTCACCTCGCGTTATCCTAAGGAATTGTTAGAAGCACGCATGGAATATAAAGAGAACCATTCTGGGCCGAATACTAATGCCCGAGCGTAATAGAGAATAAGGACCACCGGCCACTACGACGGTGGTTAAAAGCATCTTAAAAATAATTTATTGTTTATAGTGTTACGAGCTACAGGACTCGAATTAAAATGCCGTCGGATTTACTATAGAATTTATTAGAAGTATACACACACGTATAACTTAGGTACAAATATAACTAGACACTACCCCTACAAACTGCACGATTCACTAACACGTTCAAAGTCCGTCACTATATCGCTCATCGGATGAACATCTTGCTCGTATCGTAATCCTCGCTTGACTTTTTTTTTGGCCCAGGGGAAATCCGTTTGAGGACTAAGACGCGACAGGTACAGAAGCCTGGGGGGATGTTCGCGACCCGTGTGAGTGTGTGATCAGGGGTGGTACTAGCGTGCCCAGTCAAAACTGGTGCCGCGTTATTGCTACTCCCCAGTTAGGGATATCCACTAAAACCCCTGGGTGTTCCATCCTGCGCCTTATGCCAGGGCTACGTGTATGCGGTTTTCTAAACTCCGTGTACCCTGGCAGGCATGGGCCTCCCTCACTGGGCCTCTTGCAATGCCAGGGGACTAGGCCCCTGACTACAACTAGGTCTTATCCGTGCGTGGGGCGGTCTGTTACGCGCCCCACGGGAAGAGAGATGAGCGCGTGCGGAACACTCGCGCTCTCATCTCGACGGCATATGCGGGTGAGTGAGAACCCCTATACCCCAAGGGGCCCCACCCGCGCCGCCCGCTTACGGCGGCCGAAGGTCACTATCCGACCTACGGCGCCGGCGCATCCTCCTTTGGCGGGAGCGGAGCAGGGAATTACGCTCACGCTCCTGTTATCTTCGCTTGACTGCCTCAACAGAGGGTTGGGCATTGTTTTATACTAACTATACAATACAACACTCGACAGCGTGGACTGGAATTTTTTTCAAGAAAACGTAATCTGCACACGTGCGGCCATAAACGAGTACAATACCAATAGGCTATTGTCTAATTGCAATTTTAAACACAAAGTAAACAAAAGAAGTCCACTTGCGGGAAAGGTAATAAACTACGCTTTTTGACAGGCAGGTGTGCATTCACCTTTTGTCGGCATGTAACACTAGGATTCAGCAAATAATAACAATGAATGAAGATAATTAATGAACCTTTACAAAAAGCAATTAAAAAACCTCATCAAACCTGGGGCTGTTTGGAACAGATCTCTTTTCAGGGATAAGACCGCCCTTTGTACATAACTAGATATAATTTTAGTCTTTAAGTTCAATTTTGCATAAGTGTATAATAAAGTGCTATCTATCAGCAACTCCTCGTGCTCAGAGAGCTGGAACATACTTCCGTAAACAGATCAGTATGGTAATCCAGTGAGATAACGTAGCCAAACTTCTGGGCACTTAATCGGTAGCAGACAGTGAGTCAGTATTTATTGTATTTATTATTTGTTTATTAATTAGCTGCACCACCGTCAGTTTTAAAAACTATTGATCCCTACCAAGGGTTGCCTGGTTGACTGTACTTGCAATGCAAGCGTTGCCTACAGTATCTCTTTTGGTTTTTGGATGAAAAAAATAAAATTCTATATAGTAGAAGAAAATTTAAGTGTGCGTGAAGCCGTACATCGCTTAGTGAATGCAATTGTTCGAAGCTAACGTAATACACCCGTATTATTATTAGCACTTAGGCCCAGCATTCGTAATATCATGTTGCTTAACTAAAATTTGTTGTGGAGTTCGATACATGTATTTAGGATTCAATTTTGACAGAAAATTAACTCTTTAGTTTTTAATAAATACGAAAGTCGACTATACTCTTAATTATAAGTAGTCAGATTTAAAAAAAAATACCGTATTGAAAAATACAATCAAAAACTGAGGTTAACTCTAAATAACTTAGAAAAATAAATACCACAATCACACCCAAGTATCAGAAAAAGCGATATAATTATTCACTTTTTTTAGAAATTCACTGGAATTAGAATTAAAATAAATCCTTTGATTTTGCTGATCACTTTAATATATATATATATCACTTTAATATATGTAGGATACTAAATAAATGATTTATAAATCATCAAACTCGTATATTAATTAAAACACAATAAAGTATAGAAATATTACAATGCTCGTCTCACAATCCATGATCAACCGCCATCCTGCACTCGGCCATCCTGAAAAACTAAAATGTTGACTATAGCTAACTTCAGGGTGTAGCTTTTTCGTGTGACAGTGTGCGCGCGCATCGTAAAAATTTACTCTCATCGCGCCTATGGTATTCCACCGGTTACATATTCACGTGAGGACCTTAAAATCCACATATAGACTGGTTGACAGCAATTTTAATTGCTGATTCTCACATTACAGGCACTATAATAGTAGGGGAACTCAAGAGGCTAAGTGTGAAGTTACTCAAGCGTCGCGGGGACCATTTCGATTGTGAAGATTAGATGCTAAAAAGAAAAATAGATTATCTGATGTATCTCTTTCACTGGTGGGGGGAGCGTGTACCGGTTTTCAAAAATGTAGAGAGAAAGAGAAAAAGAGTCGCACAGAAATACTGAAACGCGTCAGATATTAATAATGTATGCGCCCCATGTGTTTCTGATGACGGAGAAATATTTATCTGCCGGTTTGCATGGTGGGGGTGGCCGTACGAAAAGGATGAAAATGGAGAAAAAAATTGACCACGCTCGGTAATTTTTTTTTGCAACTTTGTGACTCACCTATTTCCTTAGCAAATTGTCAGATTATTGAAATGCTGTCAGATAAATGAAATTTTCTGCATGTAATTAACTCACCTTGTCTTAATCTGACTCGCTTGAGTTTCTTTCAACAATCGATTTTATTTACTATTCTGATCGGCTGCCCTAAACGCAGGACTTTATATGAAGGGTTACATAATAAGGTGCAAGGTTATGTTATTCTGCCAAATAACCCAATCCGAATGCCAATTCCAAAAGACCCGTTTGACATCCCCTGTTATGTGTTCCTAATAAAATCAATTAATACAGAAATGATAAAAAATTACTAGTTTCGGATTTATTCCATTATATTCACCCAACTACCTATCTGGATGCCAAATTTGAACTTTCTAAGTCATCTGAAAGCGGGTTAGAGATTTGGTCTATATAGTGATAAAAATGTCAATTTTTGGACGTCAATATCTAAATGACCGTTTGAGGTGTGTTTATAAAATTTAGAGCACATATGTATCTCGCAAGTCTCAATATATGAGCCAAATTTAACATATGTGAAATAGTTTTTGAGTCATGAGGGGGTCAAAAGTGACTCAAAATGGTTCGTGTAAATACACATGCTGCTCGTCATGCTGGAACTTGACTTGATACGTTACCGCGTGTCTAGATATTACGTACTGGCGATGGTAAACATCGTAAGAAAACCAAACGATTGCACACATCACAGGATCACATCAAAATCGACCCCGTAGTTTTTAAGTAAATCCTGAATAAACACACGAGAAAAAACAGCATCATGTTCTCCATCGTTTATATAGTGTATTCCAGCAGTTTATTTTAAAGCATCAATGTACAGACACTGCATGCCTAAAATTTTATAAAATTAGAAATAAGCAAAATATTAAAACATAAATTTCAATTTGCGCATTTAACACAACTTGTTGAGAACAATTTGTAAGTTTAAAAACAGCCAAAGCTCATTCCGAAAGGGGTGTGGGTTTGGAAAAACAACAATTTTCCTTTTGAAGAAAAAGTACGGCGGTCGTTAGGTGATTCTTATTAATTTGTACTTTTGTCACGGCGTAGTGCCACAGAGTTACGAGTAAAGTGTTCACCGGATTCTTTTTGGGATTCCGTAGATAGCTTGGTTGTTTACTTTGTGTTTAAAATGTGTAATAAAAAAAGCTTATTGTGTATTGTAATCTTTTACGGCCTATTGTCGTATTGTGATCACTGACAGGTTTCTCGTATTTAAAATACAAACTGATTCTAAGAAATTTCTCGCGCGGCCCGCCAGACATATTGCATCGGTACAGTATAAAGCAAGGCCTCAACCGAGAGATGAGAGTCAAGCGATAATCGCAAGCGAGGCAAGACGTGTGTACATTCGATAAGCTATATAGTATCGGACTTTGCGCGTGTTATTGAATCGTGCATTAAGTTTGTACTAGTTGTGTTCAGTTATATTTGTACCTGAGTTATACGTGTTTGTATAGTTCTAATAAATTCTAGTAATTCCAACGGCATTTTAATTCGAGTCCTATAAATCGCAACAATATCAAGTTATTTTTAAAACTAATTTATTATGCATATGCGCCACCTAGGTTTCAGCGTCCTGGCACCACGCACTCCTTGTATCATCATCACCATCATCATCCGAGTGTTAAACCCCGGTTGCGTTTGGAGCATTCGCTCCGACCCCCAGTGTCCGCTTTCCTAGTTTTTCTACTTCACTTCGCGCGGTCTTCAGCATCCCCCGTTTTGAAACTATTGGTACGTATGTCATCCTTAACAACGTCAAGCCAGCATTTCTTGGGCCTTCTCCTTCGAACCGGACCTGGCGGAGGTGGCATGTCTAGACATTTGTTCCTCACATACTTAGCCGGTTGCCGTAAAACGTGGCTGTACCAGTAACTCTCTTGCCAATTGTCTACCATGTCACGGACATGAAGACTGCCTCGAATGTGGGAGTGCCTAACACGGTTTTTGTGCGTGCTCCACACCCACGTCACGCACCCCTTGCATCTCCTGTTCAAGACCTGCACCATGATAAGTTAAACTTCTCAACTGACAATGCATGTAGTTGATGTACGATTTATTTCAAGTGAAGAAATATTTATATCTGTGATTTTTTTTTTCTCTTTTTAGATGATGTGTGACTAAAGATTCCTTCTTACATCTTTGTCGGAGACTCTTTAATTTCTCCGGGCTCACCGGATTAATGCCGTCGCCGAGACGTCTTTAATTAAAAACCCCAAATGAAAACCCGCGGTTTTATCAAAACACCCTTTTTTCTTTCTTTTTTTCAACGGTAAGTTTAGATGCTAAGTAAATTTTTGATGTTTTGCTGCGGTTTGTTTTTGTTCTTAATCGCTGATGAAGAAAAACGATTATCTATTCGAATTTAACCTTTTAGCCCTTAAGCTAATTTTATATTGGGCGCTATTCAATTTGTGTTGTATTACAGTATTTTTTATTTCAACACATTTGCTCAAAAATAAATTTAAACAGTCTGTAATGTTCGAACGATGTATGTAGACTTCGTAAATGCATTTTTTGAGAAAATGTGTTGAAAATAACTATTTTCTAGTATACCTGCGGTATCATATGAACCGATACTTATAATTTACTTAGATATATGTAGATAACTCTATATTTGTGTGCCATTACAGAAGAGTGACATCTATTATTATTTTAAATGTGTACAACGGACAGTCTTATCGCCAAAAAGCGATTTCTTAGAGATAGCCCATGAAAGGACTAGTACTCGCTTATTGTACTAGTGCTGTTTTATCGGCCTCTTGATCCTGTATTCTATTCTAAATGTCTTTGTTGAAGGTACTGTTTATTACATTTGTTCCAAGTTGCGGGTAGTTATGATTACTACTCTACTCGTTTCCTCATAGGTCGGATATAAAAGGGAGCAAACGTTGCGACGAAAGATTATTCTCGTTTTAGCTTTGGTAGATGCACATATCATAGTAGCAAACATGAATTATAATTAATGACAACCTTTCTTTTAACTTGCAATGGATGTATGTAAGTTCGAATGGAATTCCGATTGAGCTGAAATTTTGCCCTCATGTGTATATCGCGTGACAATGCAATACTATGGTACCATGGAGCTGATCTGATGATGGAGTCGGAAAGTGGTCATAGGAACTCCTGTACTAAACTAGATAGACCCGTCATGTTTGGGCTCGTTTTACTTGTCTATATCCAAATCTGAAAAGCTTGTATATAAAAACCTTATTGTACTTTAGATCTTCAGTCTTTATTTCTCCAAGTTTTACCTGTTTTGCTCATGTAGGCAACAATTTTCTAGAAGGTTTCTCTTGGGCACGATAGGGATTTTGAATGAGTTTCTGGGTGAAGTTTTCCCATGGCGTTACGATATGGAGTTTTTTTAAACAGGGGAAATCCGTTTGAGGACTAAACCGCAACAGGCGCAGAAGCCTGGGGGGATAATTCACGACCTGGGATTCGCCAGATCGAGGGTGGCACTGGCATGCGCGGTCAGAACCGGTGCCATGCTGTTCTCATTCCCCAGTTAGGGATACCCACTAAAACCCCTGGGTGTTACGTCCTTCGCCTTGGCCAGGGCTACGGGTATATGACCTGGTCTCTCCGCAGCCCTGGCAGAAAGGTGTACAGGCTACGGTAACCGATTCCATCTGTCTGTCTGCTGTACTCCAGCTATAAAACGAAATACGTCGATAAGGCCACAAAGTATACGTCATTCGTAATACATGCTTGAGCATTAAAGTTCTATTATTGAGCAATCGCCAATCGGAACGGCGCGCCTTGAATTGCAAATTCTCCCGAATCCCGCTAATTGCCCGCCACTCGCGCATTTATCGTTAACCTCCTAGACTGACAGTGTGTTGCCAGCTTCAGAAATATTAATAAGTATGCAGAATTCATCTAACCTTTTAACATTACACTATTAAAATTTGAGTTAAGTCGTCATAACGCATGCGTCCTCATCTCAAATTAATTGTGTGGTGTAAGTATTTTCATACTATTAATTGTAGTTTTTTTATTGAAGTGAAACTTCTTTATCGGCGTTGGAAAAAAAAATACCGTCACATTTGAGAGACGAGCATTGTAATATTTCTTTACTTTATTGTGTTTTAATTAATACACGTGTTTGATGATTTATAAATCATTTATTTAGTATCCTACACACATATATATATATATATATATATATATATGTGCAATCTCCAATGCTGAGATTGTAACTAAGCGGACTGTATTATTGCGAATTATTTTGCAAAGCTATGCGAAGAACGGTAAGTTAGCCAGTGAGAATAAATCTTACAACGAGTAGGTCAACTCACCTTGCAAAGATCGGGTTCGAGTCCAATGGTCGGCGCCGACTGCTTTCTTCGTGAACACAATTTTGTTTCAAAACGAGTAATTTCACCACTCGTGACAACGATGCAGCACTGATGCACTGGTTGGCGACAATTGCGATAATTTTTCACAAAATGCGAAACGAGTCTCTTGTGAGGTGTATTCAACAACGAGTGATTTCGAGATATGTCCGTACACGACGAGCGTAGCGAGTGACTCTCGCCGCAATTTCTACCCTCACTGGCTCGCGCGACAAAAAAATACTAATCTAACGCTTCAAACAAAATTGTCGCTAATTTATCAAATACAAAAAAATGAACCTAAACTATTTAATTTTATTTAACGCTAATTAATAATAATAATAATCTACTAATAATAATAAAAAAGGAAACGGATTGTACAATATATATATATATATATATATATATATATATATATATATATATATATATATATATATACCAGTGACCGTAAGTGACCAGCAAAATCACAATTTAACTTTATTTAACCAATTTCTGTAAAATAAGGTCATAAAGAAAATTCACTTTTTAGTACACGCACACATGTTTTTTCATATAAATCGATTATGGTTTCCGACAATTTATTTCATTAGTAACATTATAATTAAGATATCCCACCTCCCAGATTGTTTTTTGGGCTGATGTTTTCCATTTTGTAATAGAATAATATAACGCTTTTTTAAAGCTATATTTCAATTCATTACATTCTGGGCCCAAAAGCCCCCGTCTCCTTTGTATGTCGTTGCAACAGCAAGAGCTCGACCGCGCGTATCACAACGTACGAATTAATAGATATACTAAGGCACGGGATATTTAATTAAATCACTGGCAACACTAAGCACAACTTTTGGGTGCGACTTCAGTAAATTTAGCCAGAATTACGTTACGGAGGGAATATTAAAACTTCGTGATTCCGATTCTATCGACTAGAGAGAGATTTAATACAGTTAGGATTTGAGTTCTAAGCGGGACATTTTACGGGGCTACCTTCCTTCATTTATACTAAGTAAATTGCTTTCGTGCAATAAATTAGTTAGGCAAAAAAATATATTTAAAATGCTACTGTTAAAGATAAATAGATTGTGTATTGTACAGTTGTGGTATGAAAGGGTTCATCACTTTTCAAATTGATTCATTTAACGTTCCGCGAGCATATGATTCCTTTTCAAACTAACTCACAGAACAGATTGTTTGTTTTTATCTTTAAATGTTTGAAAATAAAGTTTAAAATTACTTAGATCAAAGTTGTTTGATTTTCTATCTTGTCTAAGAAGATTGTTTAGATGTAAAACCTTTTTATTTGTTTTAATATTTATGATAAGTGTAGTGATTATATCCTCTTTGTTTCTGGTGGTTAAAACTATTATTAAGCCCAGTCTCTGTCATTGTCAACAGTGCAATTTTCTTTTTTCACTTTTCTATATTTTTTAAACGTGGCAAACCGTAACATTTATTAAAATGTTGGCAGTATTGTTTCGTTTACTCATGCAAGCAAAGTCGATTTTAAGGTGACGAACCTTTTCATACCGTGACTACACTACGTACACTTTTTATAAAGAAAAATAGGTACGAGTTTCCCAAATCTTCTGTCTCAAAGTTCAAAAGTTAGACGATGAGGGTAGGGAGATAAGTTTTATAACTTTAGAAACGAATATTTGTTACCTACCCTACTAATAAAAAAATATGTGTGTGTGTACTTATGTACACGCGTTAGAAGTTATACTTCTTTGGCGTATCAAGATAAAAATCTTTCCAAAAAGTTTATCTTTTGCCTTATTCTACGTTTGTAGAAAAAAACGACACTAATAATAGAAAAATTAAAATGTTGTCTATAGCTAACTTCATGGTGTCGGTTGACTATAGCTAACTTCATGGTGTAGGTTTTTCGTGTGACGGTGTGCGCGCGCATCGTAAAACTTTACTCTCATCATTTTTCCCTAACGCGCCTAAAGAAGTATAACTTCAATAAAAACATTGATAATATCTACCAGTTTAGTCTGAAAGTTGTAAATAATAAAAATCAAAACGTGAAAGAGGAACATGTGGCACCATCTGGCTATGTAAGTTTTTCTACAGACTTACGTTTGTTTACTTATAGGTGGTCTTCCTTATAGTTAGGTATACATTGTTTTTTATTACAAACGGCGCAGAATGTTTGCCGATAGACTCATAATGTCACGCGTCGATGCTCAGTAGGGTAATGGCAAAAAATTTATATAAATTGTTGTTACAATACATTTATTATTGTATATACTTTACATAAGCACATATAATAATAGCAAGTAATAAAATACAATAATAGTAAGTAGTCGTTGGTAAACCTTCTGCGCGGGGCATCTTTCTTTCTTTTCTTTCACCATATCCCAATTAATTGGGGTCGGCACAATATGTCCTTTCCTTGCACACTTCTCTATTCTGACATACATCTTCTGTCACACCACAAATCATCATATCATCTTTCACGCAATCAATCCACCTTTTTTGGTTTACGTTTACATTTGTACCCATCCATCTTGTAGTTTAACACTCTTTTTGTCACGTGAGTTTCATCCCTCGTCATTATACGCCCATACCAACTGAGTCTTCTTTCTCTCAATTTTCCAGTGACGGGTGCAACTTTCAAAGATCCCCTTATGTACTCATTTCTCACCTCATCCATTCTTGTTTCTTCATTCTTCAACACCACACATCCATCTCAACATTCTTATCTCAGCCGAGTGGAGACGTTTGTGGTTTCTCACTTTAATGGCCCAACATTCGGACCCGTAAAGCATGACTGGGTCGTATGACAGACAGATGCGCGCGGCATATACAAGATAAATTTTTGTTTAAAATTCTAGTTAAATTGTGTCTTTAGATGATTAATATAAAACATTTTCTGCTGTAATATCTAACTTTAGATGTTGCTGAAGTTGTTTAAGACATCAGTAAAGAGTGTAATTTATCGCAAAAGGCATTGCGTTATATGTACTACATACTAGAAAATATATCTCAATGGCAAAAATCGTAGTTTTTTATATAATTTTTTCTGATCCGAAACAGATTTTTCAAAATCAAGTCTATTTATTGTAATTTACTTGCAAGTAATGGTCAAAAGCATATCGTTATAGAAAACATTAGCTTGATGAAGTGCAAATTACATGTTGTTATTACAATTACTACGTATTAAAGGTGAAAGAAGAAATCGCGAAACTTGCACATCGAGATAACCGATGTGTCAAACTCGCCGATCCGCCTTGGGTAAGCCTATCGGGTGTACTGCCGCCTCCCCGCCTCATCCTGTAAAGAGGAGTCTATCAATGAGCTCTTATTGCAAGTATCTGCAAATTAAATAAATTGCCAAGTGGATTATACATCATAGGATAGTATGTCACTAAGTTGTACATATATTTCCAGCATAGTTCCCACAAATGAGTTAACCTGCATTATTAAAGAGTAATTTGTATACAAAGAGATGTTTTAGTTGTCATTTAAGGATGTGCAGGTGATGAATAATTTTATCGATATTTTTTAGTACTCCCATTTAGCGTTAAATAAGTATTCACCTACTCTTAAATTAAAAAAAACGACTTCAAAAACTAAAAAGTATAAAATAACTTATTTGTAAAGCTATTTTTATTCATATAATTATATTATCTTAAACATCTTAAAGTCGGTGCTTAGTAATTTTCAAAATATAGTAATTTATATGTTTTACTTTGCACCGACTTCAAGATGTTTTAGATAATATATATTAATAATAATAGCTTTACAAATAAGTTATTTTATACTTTTTAGTTTTTGAAGTCGGTTTTTTTAAACGAAGTTTTTTTTAATGTCTAGCTATGGGTACGCTTACGAAAGGTGCCGCGCGCCTTAAAAAATATAGGTCCCAAGAAACGGGAACAAAAGTTCCTAAAATGAATACTACTGGGCCAAACTATGTCAAATTTTTAGGGGACCAAATGGCAACTATTCCGCATCAAACTAAAGAAGAATCACATAAATCGGATCATAATTCTCAAAGTAATCGGTGAACATACATAAAAAAAAGATTCCGACGAATTGAGAACCTCCTTTTTTTTAAAGTCGGTTAAAAATATACGCCACGTCGTTTGTACATTTAGAAACTGTACCATCAAGAAAGTGGTCAATTTTTAAAGATAAAAGTATTCAGACAAGATTGGCCATCGCCATACAAGAAAGGCCTCTTTAGCGGCTTCAAACCCCGTTTCAGGTGGATAGTTGCCCACTGAGTCGCAGTTAGGGCAAGAAGGTCATAGTTCGAGGCCCTAACCTCGTCAATGCCCCGATTGGATATAGAGAAAGATGACTCTGCCAGCCAAGTTTTGTAAGGGGTCCATTCACTATCCTGGATGGCAGTCTACCTAGCAGTCAGCCACATACTGCGGGATTGTGAATGTTGCTGCAGCCTACATTGCGAAATTAATACTACTGTGGATTTGGGAGTTTCTGACTTTTTTTGTAACTCTGCTCATCAAATGAAACCTATTCATATCGACAGTTTCTTGTGTCGTTCAACTGTGCTTGATTTGAATGCTCTAATATCTTGAATGAACCTCTGTTTATTACCAGACTACAACTAACTATAAGTCGTGCGCAGAAGGTTTGCCAATGACAACCCCTACCGCTTTCCACAACCGCGACGTAGTCTTCTAGTTTTTAGTACTACTTAGACAAGCCCCGGTCTCAGTCGTAGGAAGCGGGAGGGACGACCATCGGCAAACCTTCTGCGCACGACTTATGCTGTGTAAGCGAAGTAGTCTCTGTTTACTTGGCGTGGTAAATAATAAAACAGGTTCACTGGTATGATCATTTAATAATGATTACAAACAACTTATATAGTAATCATGTACGCTGATACGTGGTTTTTATTATTTTTACAATCTCTGGTCATACATGACGTTACACCATACACAAGGAGAGACTTTTTAATCTTGATTTGTCGCATATTACTTGTGTGCATAAAACTAGATTTGATTATAAACTATGTTATAATGTAAATCGCTGCCATACGATTTGTTACACATATTTATAACTTTTTTTTATTGCAGGAGTTCAGCAGACAGGCAGACGGCCTACTTAATGGAAAGCGGTTACCATCGCCTATGGACATTTGCAACACAAAAGGTGCTAGAAATGCGCTGCTGCTCTCTTAAGGGAGACTGAAACCTGTCACTAATGCTGGAACACAGGTCAAGTTTGTTATGGCGGCATACTCTAGAACAGGGGTTGTAGTCATTCAATCGGGCAAAAACTCTACCACCTGGCTGTGGGTTGTTTTGTAGCCTCTTACGACAGGCCGTCCGGCCGCAGGAAATTTACTTAACACTTAAGAATATTTATATCCAATGTAATAAATTAGAATATCCTTAAGTGAGGTATTAATTTTATCGATAAATCGCGACACCTCACTAAGACACCCATAAAGTAGGGTGTCCACACGTCACGGCCGCGGATGGACAGAGTCCGTGCGTGCCTGGAATAAATCACTTTTGTCCCACCACGTCCGCAGGCCACCTCTACAAATATAATTAATTTTACATGAAATTCAAAACATATTTACGTCAACAGCTAATTTGTGAGGGACGGGTCTCTGTTGAGTCCGCTGTACGATAATGTTTTATGTTCAAGTGTTCAACAATGTAAATAGAGTTGCAAAGTCGTGGTAGGCTAGTGGCTAGCACACCCGCTGCTGTAAAAGAATTGTACTTATATTTATATAGGCAATATTGTTTTCAGTCTGCTGGCCTAACTTATTGTGGCGACCGAGGGTAGAACTTTCTGGCAGCGCAAGCCAGTCTCAAGACGTTTAGAAAAAAGTTCTGAAAGATTCTGGAAGGAAAACACAAGGACAGATATATTTTAGAAAGGGATTGATGATTCTAGAATAGAAGGTTCAGGAAGGAAAAGTCAGAGATAGATAGATGTTTAGACATTAAAGGGCAGACAGTAAATAAAAGAACAATGAAAAGAAGATCGAAAGGATGGGATCCAGAAGATTCTTCCGGGTATGCAAGCAGCGCAAGGCGTGCTTATGGAGTAGTTCAGTTCAGGACAACAAGGCGACGAGTGCGATACGAGAGTTGGAAGAAGAGGTTAGTAGAGGACAGTGACGAGTTTAGCGGAAAGTTTAGTGGGCAGCTCAGCGAAGGAGGACCTTAGCGTAATTTAAGAGAAGATCCAGAAGCGAGCTACGTGCGGTAAATTGGGAGCAGAGCACCGCAGCAGCAGGAGGTGGTCTATGCAATATCGGCGACGGTATTGTGAAGGATACATCTTATCGTCGGGACAGTGCGTCGGTAGTTGTGCGCGTAGGGGCAACCCTGCGGAGAGGAATCACGTGCGGCTGTGTAAGTTAATAAAAGCATTTAGTTAAAAAACTGCTGTTTCCTTCAATCCCAACTTCGTACCCCCAATCGCACGTAATACTAACATATATATATTAATTAGCTTTAATGTAAGAACACGGCATGTTTAGAATTTGATAATATTATAGATTTATTTTTAATATTTAATTTATTTTATGGCGTTATTTGGCAAGGGAATATATTTATACATTTTCGACGCAATCAGAACTAGACAATATTTTCAAATTAATACCTTATTGCGGGTTATTTACTATTTCATAATTAAATAAAAAAATATATATATACAAATTAAAATTAAACTATAAAATCTAGCTGTCAGAGAAACATGCCCAAAAGACTGGCTCCATTACCTCGCTGTATCGCAACGTTTATACGTTGTCCGAGGTACAGACCAGTCTTTTGGTCACGTGAGACGTCTACCAGGCGTTTCGCTGTCTCGATAAAGTTCATTCGCCTCAGGCCCCCATGGTCCCAAGGTCTCGATCCCAAAAGCCGCAAATATGTAACCATTTCCAATGACGGAATATTTGCAGCATTTTAGGGCCTCCTGTTGTGCAGCAGCTGTACCAGCAGACATGCTAGTCGCTGAAAGTTGTGACGCCGCCAGAGCATCGACGCAAGACGCGTCCCATACCAAAAGAGCGACCCATCCTCCAGGGCACCAATGACATACCATCGGGTTTCTTGCCGTCGTCGCGGCACGAGCCGTTTGGTCCTAGAACGGCAGGTACCCCGACGGATTATGTCATTAAGTGCTGCATGTGACCAAGTACGATATTAAATTATTAATCAAAGTTTTAATTTGCTTTGAAAAAGGGTAACAAATATAAATTTGGAATCATATATTATGTTAAGTTTGCACATGTGTAGTGTACACAACGATATTCTACTATTTAAACACAAGGAAACAATTTTGTTTTGTTAAACTACACATTCACCGGTAGTTCGTTAACGATCGGCTCGGCTCCCATCCAACCCTTCAAAATCAGGACGTCTCCAGCACCCCATAATAATGTGTTAGCACTACACCACAGGATGAATACAAATGAGTATTTGCTGAATATGATTGATGTTGGCTTTCGTTGCCAACGATGTGTGGATTTGAGAGCAACTATTCACATGACGAGCCCTCGCTGATTGTGTCTACTCATTGGTTATGTTTAATACAGATATATAAGTATCAGTCTAGCGAGTCTTACATAAATTAGAAAATAAATAGAAAACAATTTCTAAGAAATGGTTGTAGATTACTCCTTAAGAATTGATCTTTATATTGTTACAACTTAGCTCCCCGACAAAGACAAATTCCACGAAGCACATTTTATTACCTGTCGGCTTCTTTTGAACTAATTGTAATTCTTTTAGGGTCGTCTTCTTTTGTTTACTTATTTATTGGCATACGTTTCACGAGAACAGTCTATTGTTTTACTGTACTCGTTTATGGCCGCTTGTGGCCGACGCATTAGCCAGGTGTTTCGGATTATGTCGACTACGATACGGGCATATTGCATTTGTGAAGTATAAAACGATGGCTTGATTCAGGGAGGGGGCAGTTCAGCGACAAGTACGATCAAGGCGTGACGTGTGTACAATCGGAGATCTAATAGTGACCGACTTTGCGCGTTTTATTGAATTACGACTTGCTGCATTACGCTTGGATTTGTTGTGTTCGGTTATATTTATATCTGTGTTATACGTGTTTGCATAGTTCTAATAAACTCTATAATAATTCTAATGGGATTTTAATTCGATTTTAGTTCGATAATATTGTTATGAGTTGTAACAATATTATCATACATTGCAAAATGTGTTTTTTTTTTGTAGTAAATAAAGAGTTTTGATTCGATAGTATTTTGATAGATTTAATAATGGGATTAAGGCTAGCAAAGCCGTATGTTAAGCCTTGCTACGTATATAAACCTTCCACGAGTAAAAGGACCGACCCAATCAGACGGGCTTTTAAACGTTTCATGTAAAAAACGGCCGGCAAACAATCGAGGCCATTTTACCCTGTATCCACTTTGTAACGCTTTGAACCAAAATCCTTTGTATCGACAAATGGAGTCACGCGCCGTCTTAAATGTCTCACAGTTGATCTTGTTACGTGTGCCATACATTTAGGGGTACATGTCGAGGAGGTATCGCGTGATGTTTTGATGAGATGTAAGGGCAGCGTCATACTCATAGAGCCTAAATGTCAATTAATAGAATAGAATATACTTTATTGCATAACATTAAGATGCAATTTAAGAAGTTTAAGTACAGAAGACAATAGGCGGTCATATCACTAAAAGCAATTTCTTCCAGACAACCTTAGGATGGATTAGACAAAATTGTGTAACATGTGGGTTTTGCAATATAAATAGAATGAAAAAGTATAAATATAAGATTTTGAGATGGTAAGTATAAATAGACATGGAAATAAGACACAAATATACATATATTGATAATTATCATAGTAATAATGTACATAATTACGTAAGTAAATATGGGGCAGATGAAGATGTTTTTATAGATTAGAGCCCGAGGTAATGATCCTTCACGAGTTCGTTGAACGCTTGAAGAGACTGGGCACGCCTGATTTTCACAGGTAGCGCATTCCACACAGTGCATGAACTGCAAAAGATTTATTGTAAAATCACGATTAATATTAATGGTAAAAAGATTTGTCGTTAAATTTGCAGGTCAAGTGACCTACTTAGGCACGAGATGGTTTTGACTGTATGGTATAACCATGGTATAACCGATTAGTTAAACAAACAACTACTCCTCGAATGAAATCAGTCCTTGTCACAGCTGGTTACATTCGTGAGACTCCTCTCTCCATTTAGAATTTAGAAATAATTACATTAAAACAGCAGTTCCGTAATTAGTTTTATTTATATTTGAATTATTTTTTAATAATTTAAACGCTATGATCAAACAGATAGAGTTGGTAATATTTTGTAGTTTTTCGTGATTTAAAGCTTAAATATACTGGAATTTGAAAAGTGACGTCACGAAATTTGAGGCCCTTTGTCACACAATGTCACAATTCGTCGTCCTCCTTTCCCCTTAACGTGTAACGTAAGTTATGGCTACGTGTAATGTAGTGTATGACCCTTAACTACAAATCTTGTTCAAATAATTTTTAAGCTCTTTTAATTCTTACCATGTTTTTTACAGTATTTTCCGTTTAGTAATAGCTCAAAAGTTAAACTCAGATTTTGTATTCATATATAGGTATAAAGAATTAGACATGGAAATAAAAGATATAGACAACTTTATGACAAATTTTCTAAAATTCGATAACTAAAATTAACATTGAAATTCGTCGATCTGCTTCGGAGGCCGTTTGTTGCGGACAGAATCACCCCCCTGACCTCTTCGGGAACTCCCATGGCCTGCTAACCGCGAAAATATAGCTCGCTCGATTAGCAGCTAAGCGTCTGCTTAAAAGTAGTGCATTAGCGAGTGCGGTGCGAGCAACCGGTATGTCGCTATCAGAAAGAAGCTGCTGCAGACGCAGCAGAACATCGCCTTGCAGGTTTGCACGGGCGCGGGTCGGTTCGTAAGAAATTACGTGATTGCCCGCGATTTGAGCATTCCCAGTGTTGAGGAATTCGTGAAGATGTCGTGGCGTGGAACGGGCGTACACACACCTCCATGGGATTGCTCGCCTACACGCACGACCACCAGATCACGAGGCACCAAGATGGCTACCGAACCCCCGTGACCTCATCCGCCGGGATCAGGGCGATGTTCGAGAGGTCGCGAAAATCTCCACAATGCCGCAGAAAGGCCACCTAAAGCCCGAGATGGCCATCGAAAGCCACAGACTGGCCAACCATGCCGCAGACGGAGCCAACGTGCAGCCCGCGATTGCCACTGAAAGCCGCTGATTGGCTGACGCGAGCTGCCGACATACCCCTGATGTGTCTGGCGGCTCCCGTACCCCTTCACCGAGGGGTAGTTGCCCCCCCGCGAATTTGGACCGGGGCAAAGAGCAACAGTTAGAGGCCCCATACCGGCTCTGCCATCCATAGGCAGACCCGATGAGCTACTCAAGCGAGCCACCGGTATGTCAATTGGTCAAGCATACAACCACTTTCCGAAACGAGTTATACACTCAAGAGAATAAAACGAAGACCACGAAGCATTCGCAAGACTCCACAGCCATTTGGACTCTCAGCGTGACTTTCATAGATCTTCTGAATACCAGTATGTTTGTTTAGTGCAACTAGTATTTATCGATGAAATCGATAAAATTAGTGCTATCAGTGTTCAGAGGAACATCTGGGTTCTAGTGCTAACTTGTATTGATTGACTTAAACGTGTCGTTTAGTACAGTAGTGCAAATCATACCTATTGCTGTTGTAAGCCTTTACAATAAATACAATCCATTTTTGAGGGGTGTTTCATTGAGTACATCACCTGCACTGTACACTGTTCAAGGCAATCTTTTTAGGATGATTTCAATTTTAATTGTCTAAGTATTGAAGCGCTTGAATGAAAGAAAGTATTACCTGCTATTTTCCAATACATTTTTTTTATAACTACACATGTAAGCCAAGAAAAAAATGTAATAAAATATTAAGTGAATTAACCTAAATCTTTCACTTTAATGAGAATGAATATAAGGGGCGTATCATTAAGTAAATCCAGTACAGCCGTCGAGCTCTTAAAGCGAAAAGAACACAAATCAAAAACGTTTCGCGCTCAAAGAAGAGTGGGTAACGCTAAAAAGTGGTTGTATTTGATCTTTTTCCCTCACTCTACATATGAAAAATATGTAGGGGAGCGTCGGGGAGATTGGAACCGGATGTGCAGAATGTTTAATATTACATTTTTATTTATACAATAAAGAGATAATTTATTGTACACGAATACAATAATAAAATTAAAGACAAACTATATCTACATGTGCATAAAGGGCGACTTTAACGTTAAAAAGCGATCTCTTCCAGATAATATTAGGAAATAATTGAAATGATAATGGTTAAGTAAGAGTACTTACATTTACTTGTGTTTTTTTACTTACTTTTATGTGTAAAAATCTCACAATTGGTAGCTACCATCTACTAAAGAAGAAGTTTCAAAATGTAGTTTGGTTTTAAACGATTAATATATATATATATATATATATATATATATATATATATATATAATGCTAATAATAATAATGCTAAACCTGATTTATCATTAATAATATTTGAGTGTTTGATCTAGTTTAATACAATATTGGTAGTATATTAATTCTACCAATATTGTATTAAAATATTTACATCATATTAGTAGAGATCACTCTACCAATAGCATTTAGATCAATCTATCTAACAGTACTATCCAGAAATGAATTAAACCAAGTTAAAAGTTGGGTATAGAAACAAATTTGAAACAAAATATTAATATTATGTAAAAATATTATAACATTTGAAAATTTTGCAATTCTTAATTTATATTATTTTTAAGTACGTAATATTAAAATTTCAGTACGAAAACCATCCGGCTTCAATTAAGCCCAATCTCCCCGGCATCCGTCACAAAGCGACTGAGATCCCCTAGACGATCACTCACACCCGCGATCCAATGTACACGATATGTCATGACGTAACACACCTATATATACACACATATATAAGGTTATAAGTATATATGTTACATGAGGGAACATACCGTCGGGTTCCTGAGAGATCGCAATTCGTGTCGCGGGTATTGATGGTATTTTAGAATGGTGAACATTGTATTTGGCAAATTGGCAGCTGAATTATTTAAGCCTATATATTTAAGTTATTTGTTAACACAAGATTTGCTGCCGGTTTCTCTTGCTTTAAATGTTTACAAGACATTCCCTTGCAATCCACTACCTCGCTGCGTCATTAGTATTGTTCGCACTTTCCTAATATCCATATTTGGTGGATATGTGGATGTGATTGATTGCTGCTCAGGCTCTGTAGACAACTGGCTTTGGAGTTAAACGAATAGAATAGAAAATGGATGAGAATGACATACCATTTCGTTAAATATTATGTCATTATCATATACTTTCTCTGACGGCTTTTGTGGTTGAGCGGGCTAAGCCAAACCGACAAACAGACAAGAAATCTTAAAAAAATGCACCCTGTTTTCCTTCTGTTTGTTTGGGATTCACGTAAAAACTACTAGGCCGATTTTGAGGCGGTTTTCACTTTCGACAGCTAATTCTTAGACTAAAAATCTGCGCTTTATTTTTGGCGTTCCAGGGAATTTTTTCTGGGAATTATTTTAAATGATCAGATTAAAAAAGAATCAAATTCCAATGTCATTTTTTCATTGATCGATACCAAATTTTATGTAAAATGACCCTTTCCCGTGAGCGGCTTGTAGTTTTTCGGGTGCATAAAAATTAGCTGATTCCGACACAGTTTACACTAAAAGTTTGCTTCTCTCTGCGTATTCTACCGACTGTATAACGGGGCATGTTCCAAAGAACTGTTTAGAATGGTGCCTTCGTCCTCTTTCTACCATCGCACCGCTCGCCATCGGTTG
This sequence comes from Dendrolimus pini, assembly GCA_949752895.1. Lineage (NCBI taxonomy): Eukaryota > Metazoa > Arthropoda > Insecta > Lepidoptera > Lasiocampidae > Dendrolimus > Dendrolimus pini. The sequence continues at coordinate 16,512,668 of OX457142.1, forward strand.
GGAGTTCACCCCCACTTCCTTAAGCCACTTCGCTCATGTACGCAACGGTTCTGTAGAATATTTCTCTTGCGTACCGTGGGGATTTGGAATGAGATCTAAGACGAGGTTTTCCCACAGCGTTACGATATGGGGTTTTTCAAAAAGGGCGTCATAAAATTTCGTTGAGGCCGGCAGCGCGTTGGTGACATCTCTGATGTTGCAAACGTCCATAGGCGACGGTAACCGCTTTCCACCAGGTGGGCCGTCAGCCTGTTTGCTGTACTCCAGCTATAAAAAAAGTTAACATTCTTTAAAATAAAAATAAATGCTGCGGTACTTTGTATCCCGGGAATCTCGCGATTATTTCAAGTCAGCGTGGACAAGTCGCGGGCATATGCTAGTTAATTTATATAAGTGTGTTGCCATCTTTAAGCGAATAGCAAACTGGGTGTTCGCTAAAGAAAATAAACTTTTGTTTTTCTCAATTGGGCTAAGTGTTACGGAGTGGGGTATGCAAATTGGGTATGGGCCGGTAGGGTGATAACGATGCTTCTCTGGGAATTGATTTTATGGTGCACTGTACCGGGATTTTCTATTAGTGTAAGGAAAAGGTCAGATGCTCTAGAAATATGGTGATGGTTTCGCAAAAACCACGTTACAACACATTTAAAGAATGGGGATTGTTCACTTGTTTTCAATTTAGCTATTTCAAAAACCATTTCGAGGAATAGTTTCCCTAATCATTTCTGTCTAGTTAAAATTCCAAAAAACGTACGATCTTCTTTTATTTTGTAAGAAATGTGTTTGAGCTTTATTTGACCTTACTAAATCCAATCAGATGGGCCGTCTGCCTGTTTGCCTGCTTCAGGTGTAAAAAAAATTCTAGCTGTACATTATTTGATTTAAATTATGTAACATGGATTTTCCCTAAAGACCACTTTAAAATTTTTTACGATAACTATAGAAAATAATAATATGGTTGAACACGAAAAATTATAGGCCGAGCGACAAAATACACTAAAATGATCACGATACGTAATGAGTAATGACAGTGATATTTAAATAAGTAGCACAGATTACTATGATTAGATCTAGATAAAACTTGCTTTTATTATTTTTGTTTTCTAGGCAAAGAAATCAATGTAAACTTGTGCCTTATGACGTCATCGGAGAAATAACTTTAAAATCGAATTATAAAAAAACTAACGCTTAAAATACAAAAATATTTAAATTAGTATCTTAAAAAACCCTATTTTACGTAATAAAAATATAAAATCAGAGGGTAATTTTTTGTGAACAATCCCCATTAAGAAACACAAGTAGAATTATAAAGCAATTTTTTTGAAGTGAAACTTCTGTTTATATGTAAGTAAGTATTGCTGGTTTCCATCAAGTGGGCCGTCTGCCTGTCAACTGAACTCCTGCAAAAAAAAAAAAACTATTACTAACACTAAGAAAAAACGAATGGCAACGGACAAGTGGAAAAAAGAATTGCAACAGACAAGTGGAAAATCTTCAACTGACAAGCGACAAAATGAATCGCAACAAAATTTTAACACGAAGTTTTACGGGCAGGTTTTCAAATTGGACAAGTACATTAATAATCTGGCCATAACACTTCAAGTTAAAATGTTGTGGCGATTCATTTTGTCACTTGTCAGTTGAAGATTTTCCACTTGTCCGCTGTGATTCATTTTTCCACTAATCCATTGCCATTCGCTTTTCCACTTGTCCGTTGCGATTCGTTTTTCCACTTATCCGTTGCCATTCATTTTTTCTACTTGTCCATTGCAATTCGTTTTTCCACTCATCCGTTGCCATTCGTTTTTCAGCTTGTCCGTTGCCATTCGTTTTTTCTTAGTGTTAGTAATAGTTTTTATTTTATATTTTTTTATTGTAGGGGTTCAGTAGACAAGCGGCAATACTTTTTATACCTAATCTAAAAGATGGCAATGTCAGTCTATTACAATGCCTAGTGTTGAAATTGTGAACATCCTTATACTGCTTGTAGGCACTCAAATTATTACGAATATAAATTATATTATTAAAGATATATTGGCAGGCGACCGTTATAATACTGATTTCCAGTCATTAAGCAATAATTCCTTTCGAATTTAATTTAACAAAATGAAAATATGAAGATTTTAGGTTATATTTTCAAAATAACACTATTCGCCCGGAGCGGGCCAACGTTACTGCCGATAACGGTAATAAACTTACATAGAACCAGATTAGACCGGATTAAACCGGTTTAAAGCGGAAAATTTCAAATAAAATTTATTTTTCAACCGGTAGCGTTCAATTACTAAGTAATTGCTCGGTAAATGAAGTATTGTTCTTTATTTACTTGTTTTGTTCATCTATACTATAATCTCAGATGATCCAAAATAGGGAGCCCTGAAATTTCGGAGTGAATTCGGCTAAAGGAAGCCGATTTTGGAATAGGAAGGCAATCGCGCCGCAGTGTGTAACGAGTACTTACCATTAAATAATAGATTTACACACAGACTCAAACCATGTGTATACTATAATAAGTTTACGCACACAGCTTTGTAAAGAACTTCATTTATTCACGTATACTCTATAATTTTATTCGTCTGAGATTATAATATAAAACTATAAATGCGAAAGTAGCCGGTGTCTGTTTGCTCCGCTTTTACGTAAGTACAACGATACCGATTAAGCTGTAATTCTGTTTTTATATTGAATGTATTTTTGTTAATTATTAGTATAATTCGGCCAACGGATCAGTATAACGATACAGCGAGGAAACGTAGCCAGCCTTCTGGGCACCTTACCCATAGAAGACGGTGATCTGGGCTCAGTATTCTACTTATAGTCTTGGAAACTATGGGTAGAATACAATACAAATAAATTAAGTTTTCTTACATTGTATTCAATAAATAGTATGTAATTTTATAATTGTTCAATGTATTGAATTATGTTTTTACATATTATAAAAAAAATATTTTTTTATTCACAATTTAAAAAGATATTAGTATTCTGCGCTTCTATTCTATATAAACTATAAGTGTGCGAAATTTCATACTCCTCCGCCAATTTTCGTACAAAGGCGTACAAAGTTTTTGCTTCACGTATTGATATATAGATACTAATACTAAACATTCTACTCAGTACATGATGGTGTTCAATGATATTGAACGATTCAGGTCGGCGTGGATAATGTTTACATAGATCATTTTGATCGCTTCATCCATATTGTAAGACGGAAACAAAACCATTAATATGAGCCGTACTATAAATTATACATATATAATATTGTTACATACCGACAAAAAGCGAATGCACATCTGCCTGCCATAAACCTGGTTTATTACCCTTCCCACACTTGGTCTACTATTGTTTACTTTGGGTTAAAAATTTGTAATTAAGAAAAACATTCTATTGTTATTATACTTATTTTATGGCAGTCATTAGGCAGCTGTGTCGAATTAATTCTTGTTGTTATTGTTTTACCTCGAGGCATATCGTATTTGTATAGAATAAAAGGAATGCCCAAACGGAGGTGTGAGGCAGTCTAGCGAGAACTACGATCAAAGCAAGACGTGTACATTCGATAAGCGATATAGTGACGGATTTTGCGCGTGTTATTGAATCATGCAGTTTGTACTGGTTGCGTCCAGTTATATTTGTACCTGTGTTATACTTGTTTGCATAGTTCCAATAAACTCTATAGTAATCCCAATAGCATTTTAATTCGAGTCCTGTAGCTCGTAACAATATTTTATTAGTCATAAAGCGTAATCATGTAAACTTCTGGGCAACTTTTAATTTTCTCGTTTACGCATAATTGCTTCGCGTAATTCCGCGTAAAATGCCCGTAAATCTGTCCGATTCGTTATTTATAAGCAATTCGAGCTAAGCGATATACAAGCAGCCGTTTTTAATAGCTTATGGTATTCACCTTCTGTATTCTACGTTTTATCTTGTTTGTTTAGATACATTTTTTATTTATTTATTGCAGGAGTTCAGCAGTTAAGGGAGACTGGAACCTGGCCACTAAAGCCGGAACACAACTCAAGGTTGTTACAGCGACATACTTTAGACCAGGGGTGGTAGCCATCCAGTCGGGCAAATGCCCTACCACCTGGCTGTGGGTTGTTTTGTCGCCTCTTACGACTGGCCGTCCAGCCGCAGGAAATTGTAATCTTTCTCTCTGGTTTAAGTTAACCGTAGAAGGCTTATCTTATGCCTGCGAGGCGTACATGTTTTGGAAAACTCTCTATATCTTTGTAACGGGTGAAGTTACCGCATTGAGCTGTTTAGCCCACTCAAGGGCAGAGACGAGCTTGTTGATTATCGTATCGCTTAAGGTAAGTCATCAATTCTGATTTGACTTTTAATCGTGGAATAACATAACACATAACAGGTAACAATTTTGAATAAAGTTCAACCCTTACTTGAAATTTTTTTCAATATTGATAGGTAATAAAAATAATAATACAGTAAAGCCAAACCACATAAACAGTGGATGTTGATAAATTCTTTAAACCCGTATTTAAGTGGAGTAGCATTGAGCATTTGGCCAATTTGCAAGATATGTTTGACACAAGTCTTACTTATAAATATAATAATACTAGCTTCTGTCCGCGTCTTCGTCCGCGTGGAATTTTTTTTTCATAAAAAGTATCCTATGTTACTTCTAATACCTCCAAGAATATGAATATGATGTACAAAGTTTCATGATGATCCGGTTCAGTAGTTTCGCGTGAAAGCGTAACAAACAAACTTACATTCACATTTTTATAATATGAGTAGGGACAATAACAGCCCATAAATGTCCCACTGCTGGGCTAGGGCCTCACATTATAAGGGAACGGACAGTATACCCTTGTCCAAGGTCGCTTGGCAGGTTTGACACATCGGAGTACGCATGGGGGGAGAGGCGCGGAGGAGGAAGGGCCGCCCCACGTCCACGGTTGGGCCAGAGGCCGCGGCTGCTTCACAACAAAGCGCAGGGTCGACAGGGAGGAGGGGGTTTATAGTGGGTATTGGGGTTGCTCGCCCGCGCAGCTTCCTTTGAGTCTTTCCACACTAGCTGAGTCGATTGCGGGTGGATTACTGACAAAAGCATACTATTTGCTGCAGTGATGCCGCCCCCGACCGACGTGGTCCGTTTCCTGGCAACGCCTAGTGCGACGGACGACTATAACTTGTATATACAACATTACTTCGAATAAATCAGCATCTATCTTTTGTACAGTCCACAGTCATTTAACTACCTTAACCATCAGTGTGTCTGCAAGACAGACCACTCGTCTTCTACAGTTAAATCGATGTGTAGGTTGCATCACCATGTTTTCCTTCACCGTTGTGAGCACGTGGTAGTTGTAACAATATACACATTAGGTCAGAAAACTGCCTAAGTGGTGCATGCGCTGGGGCCAGGATCGAACCAGCGCCCTTAGAGAATGGGACGAGTGCGCTAACCGTTACGCTATCAAGACTTACAAATCTCTCTTAAATTTTGAGAGAAAAAAAGATTAGGGTCTTAGAGCTTCTTAGTTAATAGGTTGTTAATCGTTTGTTATAAGTATTTTTTTGTTTCAGTATTGTTCGAAATTTATTTTATTCTTATAATTGGAATTTACGTAATAAAACTTAAGATGCAACTGAGATTAAAGGTGAATTATTCATGATTACGTTTCAAGGACAGGGCTGTCATGAAACTGCGTGTTTAACCCCGGACTGTTTTCCTCCGGGCATTTAAATAACTCATATAAAGCATAGTTGCTTACATTATTTGATTACAAACATGGATGCTGTTGGGCTCAGTTAATGACTTGTAAATAAGGGCGGGTTTGCCCGTCATTAATAACCGGGCGGGGGCTGTCTTCCGCAGCTCCTTCGAGCAATTACCCCGTCGGCTTCGGTGCGGTTGGAGCCAAAGGTCAGTAAGGTAACTTTGCGCAGGGGCAATATTGTAACCAATGAGGTTAATCCATAGAATGACAATTGCCCCTATCCAACCTTCCCTATTTAAATCCCATATCCCATTCCTTCTGTCTGATCCCTCTATCTCGTGCCTTTTTTTTGACGTAGGGGAATGTCTTTTCTTGTGACACCATCTTCGGTCTCTGGGCCTTAAAGCTAGAGATTTGTGGGACTCTGAATTTCCACAATTGCCTCCAAGCGGAGAACACGAGGAAATTGGCAGTTAAACTATCCACTTAACCTGAAACTATACCCCTCTCCTAAGCGCTTTAACCGCCACAGGAACTTTTTCAAAATCACGACATCTGTGGCACCCCGACGCTTGGCCTTCTCACTTAAGGTACCCTGCGGGGGACAATCTTCATCAATAGGGAGGAAGTTTGCCGATTCCATGCAGCCCCCTGTGATGCATTACTGTTCCAAATTCCGTGACGTCCCGTAAAAGCGCGGATAGAAGGGCGCAGGTTTACGTTCAGTGGGTAGTTCAGAGATCGGTTTCTTGCGACTGCTTCTGTTTGAAGCTAGCGTGGAGAACCGGTCGCTGCGAATTCCACACACCCTGGATGCTTGCTTCTACGCTGCATTTGGCCCTTCCACCGAAGAGCCCGAGGACGGTGTCCAAAGACATTCCCTTGAGTTATCAAAAACAGGAGTTGCGCGTAGCGGCATCTACGATCTCTAGGGTGCCTTCTGCGGGATGAGGTCCACTACATCCTATGCCATCCCAAAAGCAACGCGTTGGCTTCGTCTCTGGTGTTGCGCACGTCTATAGCCTGTTCTCTAGCTTCGCAATAAAGAAGAATAACTAAGGGTGATATACGTCAAAAAAAAAAAACTCATAACACATTCTGCTATCACAGATGGCGCCACCGGCTCGTCATGGCTTGATAAGTACCTATTTTCTAACTTAGTTTATTTTTTAATGTTTCTTTAAATTTAGTTTAGTCGTGTTAAATTTTAATAATTGTGGTATAATAAAAAATACTTAGTTTTAGATTACTTGTGCTCGCGACTTGTGCGGAAAAATAATCTGAAGTTAGCAGAAATTGGAATATTATGTATCTCACAAAAGCCTTCTTGTCACTAATCAAAGACATTAATCAATCAAAGTAAAATATCAGAAATCGACAGAAATTATTTTTAAGCCAGAGTTAAGTGGGTGGCAACGCAGAGGAGCTTTTAAAAAAAGACAAGTGTATTTGTTCGAAGCGTATATTGAATTGAACTGATACATGATTTACTACGGACTATATTGAAACCTTATACTAATTAATCTTAGCCTACGTAACTCCAGTCAAAAATATTTTTAGAAAAATAATCAAATAAACATTGTCATACTGTATTATAATTTGCCATCGTCATCTACAAAGCCTATGGGTACTTTGTTACTTTATACACTCGTCTTACTTATGCATACGGGAATATCATCATTACATTATATATTAAAGGGGGTTGCCGTTTGTCTGTCTGTAACACTTTCATACAGGAGAACGAGAAGGTGGAAGTTATTACAGTAAATAATACTATAAATGTACAAACAACCACATTGTCTACAGGTTAAATATATGAATTATAAACGTCGCCATATTATTGTTACGAGTTACGGGACTTGAATTAAAATGCCGGTAGAATTACTAAAGAATTTATTAGAACTATAGAAACATATACATATAATACAGCTTCAAATATAACTAAAGACAACCAGTACAAACGTAATGCACGATTCAATAACACGCGCAAAGTCCGTCACTATATAGATTATAAAATGTACACATGTCTTGCCTCGCTTGTGATTATCTTTTGACTGCCAATCTCTTCATTGGGCCATTGCTTTATACTGCACAATTACAATATGTCTTTCGGCCGCACATACTGAATTTCTTAGAATCACACCTGGCTAATAACTACCATAAAAGATTACAATACACAGTGGGCTGTTTTTCTAATTATAAATTCTAAACACAAAGTAAACAAAAGAAGTCCAAATGCCGAAAAGCTACTGAACTGCAGGTGTGAATTGGTCGGTTGTAACATTATTATAAAAAAGTTATAATATAAATATTATGAAAGAGAAGTATATAGAATTAAGGTTAGTGTGAAGTATAAAAAAGGGGTAAAGTAAGTAAACTAAATTGCCTGTCGGTTATCAAGTCGCAGCTCAAAGTTTTTGAATCATCAATCATCTTAATACAAAAATTATGCAAATACATGATAATGCCCGGTTCCGTAGAAAGTCCAGTTTCCGTTATTTTCCCACGGAACCATAAAAACGAATGTATTCAGAATCTCGTTGCGTTGCGTGATCGAAAATGATGACGTTATTAGCGAAGTTTTCGTCATGACCACAACGACCGCGGTCGCCTTGTGGAACGGCTAACAGAGCATTTTGGGCGTGAGCTACTAGTGGAACGCGCTGTATATGGACTTAGTTTCTTTGTTATTCTAGTGAATTTTGCAAGAAAGAGTTTTAGGTCTAAAAAATACAGAATCTTTCAATCAAATATGTTAATTGTAATAATAAAATCTCTTTACAAATCATCATTCATATTTCATATTTTTTAAAAATTTAACATGCATAGGTATAGTGCCTTTGCTTGTTACTATACATTCTTTAAAACATAAAAATGTCAGTTTAGTTCATGGGCTTTTGCCACTTTTTCATTTGGGGTAATTTATAGTTATTGATCGTTTCACACAGATGTCGCGATGAGTTTAATACGTTATTTGTGATGTGATATTGTTATATTCACAGACTAGCTTCTGCCCGCGACATATCCGTGCAGGAACGGAAAAATAATACAATTTCCTGCGGCCGGGCGGCCTGTCGTAAGAGGCGACAAAACAACCCACAGCCAGGTGGTAGGGCGTTTGCCCGACTGGATGGCTACCACCCCTGGTCTAAAGTATGTTACCATAACAACCATGAGTTATGTTCCGGCATTAGTGACCAGGTTCCAGTCTTCCCTTAAAGAGCGGCAGCGCATTTGTAGCACCTTTGGTGTTGCAAATGTCCATAGGTTATGGTAGCCGCTTTCCATCAAGTGGCCCTTCTGCCTGTCTGCTGAACTCCTGCAGTAAAAGATTTTTTTAACTATCCTTAGGGAACTCTTTAATTTTTAAGGTCAAAAGTATCCTATATGTTGACCAGGGATATAAGCTACCACCATACATTTCATTACGATTCATTAAAATCGGTCCAGTCGTTTCGGAGATCAGCCCGTACAAACAGACAAACAGATACTAAAAAAATATCTAAATTAGTTCTATTTCAGTTCTTACATCCCCCTGACTCGGTTTTTAGTATTGTTTTCATTGTACAGAAATTCGACCTCTATAGTTTTATGATAAGTATAGATAACGTACGTAACGCCTTGCCCTCCACGGCATTATTGACGGATGCGAACCCTTAAATTCATCACCATGGTCTAGAGTGTGGTTCAATCAAACAGAACCAATTTGATTGAAATAGGCGAACTGAAAAAGCGACATTATTCAATAATGTTGAATGATTCAATTTAATACATGGATGACTTAGGTTGCTTCATCCAATTTGAAAGACAGAAATTAATGTGAATGAAAGCGACCTTGTAACATCAGCTTAAGGTCCCAAATTGGATTAAGAACGTCAACTAAACTGTCTCCGAATTTCGAAATTAATTAATCAGCAAATGGTTGAAATTTGACGATGGGAGTTTTACAGCAACGGGTGAGTTCCTTGTTATTTTGCTAATTGTAGACGGTTTCGTTTGTTTTTAAATGATTTCAAAAGGAGGCCCGAGTCAAGCCTTGACGCCGGCCAAATGGGTTTAAAAAAACTCACTAAATACACGTAGTAGTGGCTTTAGGAGAGACTTCGGGTCTCTCTGCGTATTCTACCTATTGTATGTATAACGGGAACAGTTGAGAATGGTGCCTTCGTCCTCTACCATCGCACCGCTTGCTATCGGTTGGGACTTCATCCCCACTTCCTTGAGCCACTGCGTTCATGTATGCAATGGTGTGTGTGTCTGTAGAACATTTCTCTTGCGTACCGTGGGGATTTGGAATGAGCTCCCAGGCGAGCTTTTTTAAAAAGTGTGTCATAAAATTGCTCCGAGGCCGGCAGCGTGTTGGTAATATCTCTTGTATTGCAAACGTCCATAGGCGATGGTGACCGTTTTGCATGAAGTGGGCCGTGTGACTGTTTGTTGAAATCATGCAATAAAAAAATTATACATTACTGTCTACCTAGGAGTAATTTCTTGTACTTAAGTACAAAATTATCCTCAAGTACAAAGTTTTTTGTTGCTAGTATGTAAGTTATTTTTGTTTTAAATTACTTCATAAATATCAATGAGTACTTGAATATTTGTTTCACTTATAACTTGATGGAGGCTGGTACTGAAAAACAGCGCTGTGTCAGTTTTTGACACAGCATAAAGCTGAGTTGGCAACCTCATTGCCATGTTACAATTTAGAACGTATTATCAGTATGCAAGTATACCTAAAATGAAGGGTATCCCAAATTTCAGCCTTACACAATCAACTATTTTTGTTTTATTCACAATTTCGTCACCTGTGTAAAACTGCACTTCTGTCTGTACGCCCATATGTTATGAAGCCCTCGATATATATATATATATATATATATATATATGTCGCAGAACGGCCTCGTTCTCACGACATCTTCTTTAGTTATTGCAGGTTTAGTGGGCGTCATCAGGATGAAATGCGAGCATAAAACACAATAGCCACGGTTTATACACTTTTAATTTAGATTTGATCAACATTATGACATAGTTTAGACCGAGCAGCGGGTTTAGGGCACCCGCTCATACTTCTAACTTAAAACACTTTCTTTAAAATACTCTAAGGTCCAACTCGACCTGCTGCCATCAACCCAATGTGTAAACAAAAACCCCTCAGTCTACCCAAGTAGATACTACTCAAAGTATAGAGGGCGCTGACCCCGCTCTAGACATGCTCTGCTCTCATTGGTCGTTTATTAAATTACAATATTCATAACTTTTATTAGGTTAGAACGATCTTTAAGTTATAGTAACATTTAACAAATCAAATTAAATTAAATTAAGAATTTTAGAAGTAATTAAAATGTTAACAAATGATATTGTGCGTTATACATCCAGTCAATAATACATCCAATTATAACTTCCCTCCGACATATATATATATATATATATATATATATATATATATATATATATATATATATATATATATGTGTGTGTGTGTGTGTGTGTGTGTGTGTGTGTGTGTGTATTTGTGTTTCAGTATGAAAGTCCTATGTGTATTCATTCTCGACAATAAATATTTCTTATTTTGACCTGGGCCATGTCTAGAAATTTAGACCAGGATTTCGATGATGCCACATTCAATAATCCCAGTAGCCTTTGTTCCCCCAAGGCCATCGAAGCAGTCATACAGGTTCGTGAGCGTCGGTTAATCGAAATGTAAATCTCATATAAGTCTATCTCAGTTCTACCTGTTTGCAGTTTTCAATTAAAATCCCTTTGTCCCTAGGATGTCTTTATCGAGACGACTTTGAGTTGCGTTGCAATGAAGACATGTCTTCTATAGTTCTTATAATTAATGAAGGCGACAGGGCTTTACTTGTAGTAAATACGGATCTGTGTGTGCATGAGACCAAAAGTGGATATGATTGCACGACACGTTCGCAACCGATCGTTCCGTCAAACACAGACACTATCGCAATGTGTATGAACACGTTCAATCAAGAGTAAATTTTGCCAAATTTGTATATTGTACATTTTTTTTTAAGTTGCCAGACGCTATATAGAATACAAATAAAACTAATTTCAAACCTCAGACGAACGAAATAAGTACAGACAAAGACTACGGCTACGTTCCACTTGTGGATTACAATGCCCAAAATGCTCCTTCAGCCTTTCCACAGTGACCACGGTAGTGATGTCCGTGGCGAAAACGTCACTAATGACGTTAGAAAATTATAATCACTCAGCTGGCTTAAAGGCCTAGTTGCCAAGCCATAAATGCTTTAAAAAAAATCAATCAGCTCGCTCACAACGACCCACGTCAAGAGGTGGGTCGAAGTGGGCGTTGACCATAGATCATTAATTCTCACTATCGACATGTTGACAAGGGCGCGATTTTCAAATCAATCATCAACCAATGACATTTGTGTATTTCGTCGTCAATGACGTCAACGCTCCATAATCCTTTTTATTTGAGTTTATGGTTATAAAAGCCCGCAAGCAAGTGGAACAGGAAAAATGGCGGCCATGATCGTGGTCGTTGCGAGTCTCATGTGGAACTCGACCTATGTGATTTTTTTATTATTTAGGTTTATGGCTTGGCAGCTAGGCCTTTAAGCCAGATCTTCGTTTACAATATAGTTTCTTCATTTTCTTAAGCCTATGTGTAGCACAGCTGAACTGTATGTAATCAGCTAGTGCCATTCAACGGAATTCTTGTGACAACTCAAAAGGCCACATTTGACTATACATTTCACATTTCTCACAAAACACATAACTACTACTCAAAAACTATCAATATCCTACAACTATTGTTCATTTTAGAGTAATTTTACACATTTTTAGAAAATAAAACTGCACAGCACAACGTCTCCTTTCAGTTCCCGCCAAAAACTCCTATACACGTGGTTTGCGTCAAATTGCGTCCGTGTGGATAGTGACGTATCCACTGAGAACCAATGACATTATATTATATAATGTCATTGCTGAGAACTACTCTACTTTTATTCCAATCCATAATCAACTCCGTTTAGCCGGTGTCACTCTGAGAGCTCGGGGTTCGGTACAGTTGCCAGATGTCCGCTTCGACCGGACAGTCCGGTTTTCTTTATGTCTCCCCGGTCAAGAAAACCGTAAACCGGACAAAAGTTTATCCCGGTTTTAAAGTAAATTCGTTCATTGTCTGGCGTACTGTGTATCTCGCTATAAATACAGTAAAAAGTGAATAGTGTGTTCTTTTATATAACTGCACTGAATTCAAAGATGCCATCGCAGGTAATAAAATTTTATTAAAAACAGTGGTATCGAGTACTAAATTTAAGGAAAAAGTAGATTGGTTTTTAGTTTGCATTCGATACAAATTTAGTGACTAAAAAGTTCAATTTTCATTACATTTGTTAATATAAAAAAAATTGACCGGGTTTTTTTCAGGCCGACGGCCCACCTGATGGAAAGCGGTTACCGTCGCCTATGGACGTATGCAACACCAGAGGTGTCACCAACGCGCTGCCTGCTTTTTTATAATACCCGTTTTATCCGTGCAGGAACGGAGAAAGAATACAATTTCCTGCGGCCGGGCGGCCTGTCGTAAGAGGCGACAAAACAACCCACAGCCAGGTGGTAGGACATTTGCCCGACTTAAAGGCTACCACCCCTGGTCTAAAGTATGTCGCCATAACAACCTTGTGTTGTGTTCCGGCATTAGTGACCAGGTTCCAGTCTTCCTTAAGAGAGCAGCAGCGCATTTGTAGTACCTTTGGTGTTGCAAATGTCCATTGGTAACCGCTGTCTATCAAGAGGGCCGTTTGCCTGTGTGCTGAACTCCTGCAAAAAAAACATAATAATTAAACAACCCCATATTGTAGCGCTGTGTGAAAACCATGGCTGGGAGCTCATTTCAAATCCATGTTTAATTTCAAATTTCATATTTACCATGTTTTTGAGCAAATAAATGATTTGATTTCACTTATCTAGGGATGGATTGAACCATATTGGTTTGAAAAGACGATGTGCGATTGGTTAAATATACTCCTAATGCTGTTTTCAGACAGCTACTTAATTTGCTAGTAAAGTATAAAGAATAATATAAATTAAGACGAACTCTAACAAAGAGCTGTTAATTAGCAAATGCAATTGTTCTACAGTAAAGCTTGCACTTTATACTTTACACTAAAAGGATTTCTTTCCTGTTTTATTACGTGATTTCAGTCTAGTTTTAAACATATAAAGACCCAGGCGAAGAAATATATTTTTATTTGTCTTAGATTTATTTAAGTACTAATGGTCGCGAAATTCGACCATAATTAATCTAAATTATAAGTTCAACATTATTAGGGTTCTGAACCAGGGAAGCTGTGCGGATCCGTGATCCAGCATTGAATTCAAATTCAAAAGTTTTTATTCAAAATACGTTTCACTGAAGAACACTTTTTGAATATCACACATATGAGTCAAAATGTAATTTTCCTATCCTATGTATGTACATCGCATCGCAACGTGTTATTGCTGTTATGGAGAAGAAGCGGTAAGAAATACCCCAGCAACAAGTCTAGCTAAAAAAAATATATTTATATTTCTGATCGTGTACTAGCAGAAGGTGATGTCAGGAGCCTTAAGAACAGACGAGCGTGCGTGACAAGAGCTATGAATGTCAAAGAAGCAAGTGAGGTGTGTAAGAATAAGCCTAAATGGCGCTCTGTTGTTCGCCTACCCCGCAAGGGACCTGGCGTGAAGTTATGTGTGTAGGTTTGTATATTTCTTATTCTATTTATATCTCAAGTTTTTTTATAATTTTTATACAGAAGTAAGTTACAGAATTACCTTTCGAAGAATTAATGGTGTAGTAGCAAACAGTGCATATTCAAGACATAGTACGAGGAAAGAAGAATATTATTATTGTTATAATAATGACGAGACCTACTAAACGTTTGTTCTGCAACATATCTCCTAAATATAAATTTCTTACATGTTTGACAAGATTAAAACATACATTATACAAACGATTGTATAAGAGGCTGGAGCAAGCTATTTATCATTGCACTGAACTGGAGAAAGAATTATAATTATTTCCTGCAGATAGGCGGCCTATTGTAAGGCGACAAAACAACCTAAATCCAGGTGGTAAGTTATTTGTTTGTTTGGATAGCTACTACTTTTCGAATCTGGCAGCGAATAAGAAGCTCCTTTAACACGCACATTTCCATAGTGTTGATCGTTGTGAAACCAGCATAATGCGGAGCATGGGCCTTTTTACTTCCAATCAGATATACCATCAACTACTGTACTTCAGGAATAAACAAATCTAGTATGTATTTTATATTAATGTTACGAGTTACGCAGTACTCGAAATAAAATGCAGTTGGAATTACTATAGAATTCATTAGAACTATACAAACACGTATAAAACGGGTACAAATATAACTAGACACTACTAGTACAAACTGCACGATTCAATAACACGCGCAAAGTCCGTCACTAAATCGCTCGTCGAATCTACGTCTTGCTCGTATCGTAATCCTCGCTTGACTGCCCCACCCCTCTGTTCGGGCATTGTTTTATACTAACTATACAATACAAAAAACCGACCGCGTGCACTGGTGTTTTCAAGAAACAGTAATTCGCAAATCTGGTTAATTATTCCTGCGAACGGCCAACAAAGTCGAAAACAATAACAATAGGCAATATTGTCTAATTGAAAATTTTTAACACGAAGTAAACAAAAGAACTCCGAATGCGAGAATGGTAATAAACCAGGTGCGCATTTCTTTGTCGGTATGTAACATTATTATTATCAAGTATATTTAGGCTATTTACCTTTTGAAATGGCCTGAGAAGAGAACATTTCTGAATCTGCGGGCGTACTAAACGTTTCGCCTCCACGTTACTTCTACGTACCGCAGAATTATGGCATGCACTACCAGAGTCCGTGTTTCCCGAAAAGTACAATCCGAGTATCTTCAAGTCTCGTGTGAATACGTACTATCTAGGTAAGCGTGCTCCATCTTCGACCGCATCATCGTCTGGCGTTAGACGTGATCGTGGTCAACGGCAAACCTATTTAATATAAAAAAAGAATCTACGTTCAAACTGCCCATTGACATTCAATCCTGAATGAATTTACGCCGTCACGTTCTTTTAACTTCTGAGCTTAATGCCGTGACTCTTTGGCAAATGTCACAAGGGCAAGTTTCAAGATAAAATAGGCTCCACGACGTCGGTAATTTCATTTTTCTTTAATTCACGGTCTTATAGTGAAAAGGTTCTTGTGTTTCAGGGTTCTGTGTATGTGATCATGAATATAGAAAGAGAGAAGAAAAAAGACTTTATTTGAAGAAATACCGAGGTAATTCATTAAATCAATAAAAAAAAGACTGCTTCAATTTTACATAACTTTTTGAATTATTCAATTCGGACATCCCATTCGAAAGATATCACGAGTTTAAATATGTAAGAATTAGACCACGTGACCGTGACACCTTTTCGTGAGCGAAAAATCGTAAGAGCCCCTCTATATAGAAGTTTCACTTTAAAAAACATTACACACGCTACCATGTATTTGACACACAAACGCAAATATACATGTTTATTGTTCAAGTCAAATTAATTAAATTAGCAGTGAACCCTTGGCGAAATCTGTGATTATAGTTTTGACAGCAGAATCTTAGTAATGTTCAAATTTATAATTTAAATTAATTATGTTCGAATTTCCACTGGGCGACCACTAGTATACACTCCAAACGATATTTTGGCCAAAACCGGTTCCAAGCCTTGGTTTTGTATTTGCAATGTATACAATTATATGCGGAATTCTCTACAGTAAATTTATTTCGTACTTAACTCTATTTCTTTCAACAAAGAAACACGTCTAACCTTAAGAACGCCACGGGTCACTGGGTCCGATGATGTAGAATTTCATCAAAGCCTAGACGCGTAAAATTATCGCAGTGATTGTGTTTATTGAATTTTCTATACAAATAAGGTTTAACTATATGAATAATGGAGAATCGTATTATGGTAAATAAGTTGAAGATGTTCTTCGATAAAGATTATTTTCAGATATTATTATTTTATTAATTTTTTGTTTATTGCAGGAGTTCAGCGGACAGACAGACGGCCCACTTGATAGAAAGCTGTTACCATCGCCTATGAACATTGGCAACACCAAAGGTGCTACAAATGCGCTGCTGCTCTCTTAAGGGCGACTGGAACCTGGTCACTATTGCCGGAACACAACTCAAGGTTGTTATGGCGACATACTTTAGACCAGGGGTGGTAGCCATCCAGTCGGTTATATGCGCTACCACCTGGCTGTGGGTTCTTTTGTCGCTTCTTACGACAGGCCGCCCGGCCGCAGGTAATTGTAATATTTCTCCGTTCCTGCACGGATTTTATTGGCTGAAGCTGGCACGCAAGCAGACGGTTCACCTGCTGGAAAATGGTTACCAGCGCTTGTAGACGTTTGCAACATTAGGGTCAAGGCGAACGCATTGCAAGCCTTTAGAATAGGATAGAGCGCAGATATAATAGCAGAGTGATATAAAAGGTTGAGTTAGGACTCCTATCTCATGATTCGAAAAGGATATCTTAGCAATCATAGGAGGGTTAGAAACTTTGAATAGAGGGAATCAGATAGGAGGTTTAGGGATGCCCCGACTAGGTGGAAGAGCGAGACGGGCTGCTCAGACGGTCCGTCTCAAAGGAAGATCTCCCGCAAAGCTATTGTTATGCCTCGCAGGCTAGGCTTGTCTGTTATTGTTGGAAATTTGTATCTATTCTTTGTACGTGTCGGGGATCGTTCGCGACATCAATTATTGCACAGCGCCATCTATTGGCTACGTATGGCTATTATAAGTGTTCCACTACAGAAGGATGGATAGTAAGGGAGATGAGATAGTAGTTAGTAGGGATACGAAAGTGGACCACCGAAACTCACTCATCATATGAAATTCATATGAAACATGATTAGCTCAAAGCTTATTACTCGACTTCAAGATGTTGTAGAAAATATTATTTTTTTACATTTTGAAGTCAGTTTTTGATAAGAAAATCTGCTTTTGATTGGCGGAAATATATAAAAAAATTTGGCAAAATAGGCAAAGCACAAGAGCCCAAATGTATCGACACTTGAAAAAACATAAAATCGAACGAAGGGAACTCGGAAATCGTATAGTTTCGAACCTACAATCGTAGATCATTGCAGCGGGCGTACAACAGCCACAAAGAGCGATAAATCCGCGATTCTTATTACAGATACCGTCGTAGTGCACATTCTATATATTTAATTTTATGTTCTACAAAGTACTTACGGGAATTCATGTTGTGTACAGTATATACAGTTACGTTTTAAACGTGCAAGTCGTAAATACTTTTGTATTAAGTAATACTAGTGTTCACCCAGTGGTCGAAATTCGACCATAATTAATTTAAATTATATGTTTGAACATTATTAAGGTTCTATTGTCAAAGACTATACTTCTATTATCAAAGATTTCGCCAAGGCTACACTGTTTATTTGACGTTAACAATAAATAAAACAGTATATATGCGTATATGTGTCACATACATGATAGTGTGAGTAATGTTTTTTTTATACATTTAATATATTTTTTATGCACAATTTAAAAAAATATTAGCATTCGTCGCTTCTTCTCTATATAAAGTATAAGTGTGCGAAATTTCGTACTCCTCCATCCGCGCAATTTTCGTAAAAAGGGGTACAAACGTTTTGACGTTTCCTATTGAAAGAACAGCTTATTAAACAATAAAATAATAAAATTAGTATACTATACACACTAACATACACACATATCAAACAGTAAAAACATCTACCATACGCACGTTCCTCCAATCTAAACACAACACACAAAATTAACAATTTACACTGTAAATAGATTTAGGCTATAAATAGCACAATATGTATGTTATAAAATAATATATATAATTAAAAATACATGAAAATTATATGGAATTTATAAACCTAGACCATCTTCACAACATACAGACATGTAATAGCAACACTCCACAAAATAAGAATAAGCATCTGAAATAATAAAGACTAACATAATTCTACAACATTCTACATTCCAACATAGTCAAGGTGCAACAAATCTCATATACAGGGTGGCGCAATAGAACGTGCATATTGCAACATCTTTTTTCGGGGGGTAGAAAGTGCGCGGGCGGGGGAGCCTGCATCGTTGGGTAGGCGGGCTCATGGAGTTTTAGTCACTATGAGTCACTTCGACGGGAAGCGTCGCGCATTTTGCGTGCGCGCATTTTACGAGAACTCTCGTTCATACATCGTTACTAGGCGTTTATATTGTTCTGAATATGGACTACGGCAAATTTGTGAAGCTCCGAGTGCTAATTTAATTAAAATATGGGTACAGCGTTTTGAAGAGACTGGTTCAACGTTTAAACCACAAGCAAAAGGTCGTCCAAGAACATCTAGGACCGACGACAATATTGAGAGAGTTATGCAGTCTATACGAGGAGATCCACAAATGTCTACTCGCAAGAGATCGTCTGTCTTACACTTATCGCGACGAAGTTTGCAACGAATTTTAAACTTGGATCTTAAACTGCATCCTTACAAGCTGCAGTTAACATAAGAATTGAAAGAGTCTGACTTCGGAGCAAGGCTCGCATTTGCTAATGAAATGCTTAATCGATTTTCCAATTTTGACAATATCCTTTTCTCAGATGAGGCCCACTTCCATATCAATGGGTTCGTAAACCGTCAAAATTGTCGTTACTGGAACAGTGAGAATCCCAAACTCAAGCACCAGAAACCACTGCATAGTCTTAAAGTGACAGTATGGGCAGCAATCTCTGGTAGAGGAATAATTGGACCGTTTTTCTTTGAAAATGCGCGGGGGCAAAACGTCACTGTTAATACCGAACGCTATGTTGCGATGTTGGAAGGTTTTTTGGCTCCAGAGCTTGAAAATTCAAGAATAGTGAATTCTAGGACTTGGTTTCAACAAGACGGAGCTACCTGTCACATCAAATGACTCCAAGGCGGTTGTGAAACAGATGTTCCCTGGCAGACTGATTTCGAAAAGAGGTGATATCCCATGGCCCCCACGTAGTCCAGACGTGACGCCTCCTGACTTTTTTTTGTGGGGATACCTCAAGAACAAAGTCTACAGCAATAATCCGAAAAACATCGGTCAGCTCAAGGAGAATATCCGTGGTGAAATGGCAGCAATTACACCAGCATTACTGAAGAAAGTTTTCAATAACTTCCGGTTGCGATTAGAGGAGTGTCGTCGTAGAGAGGGTCATCATTTAGACGATGTTATTTTTAAAAAATAAACTTCAGTTATTTCTTAATAATACCTCAGTTTTATTTTAACTATACCTTTTGTATTTATTTTTTAATCAATATTTTAAATATGCACGTTCTATTGCGCCAGCCTGTATTAACGAAAAGACAAAGCGTGGTCCGTAGTTGTTAAAAAAAGATATTGACTGACAACGTATGACACTAATGTACAGGGTGGCAAAGTAGAAAATAATAGGGGCGCCACTATCGCAAATTTGTTTAAACTCTAGCAACTCCAATATTAGGTCAAGAGTAATTTCGATACTTACTCTTGATTTTTAGTGCGACATCAAACGTCGTGCAAGTGTCAAGTTGCTTTAGTTACGACGTACGCATTTTGTCAACATAGCCCATGATGTGTACTTTAATAATTATGACAAAAAAATTGTAAGCAAGTGCTTGTTCGGTCCTTGTCTATAATAAGCGGGTAAAGCATCGCTCCGCTGATTTTATTGACTACCCTCTTTCTGTGTGAGGCGACGGCCAATGCACAGCAGGGTAGGGAGCAGCTATTTTGAGTCTCATTCTGTCAACGGTTTCGACTACATCGCGCCGTGCGCTCACCTATTTTATTAAATTTAAATAATTATAATTACTGGCCGTGCCAATAACTTTCAAAGACCTTACCTGTGTGTGAACCTGAACCAAGCCAGGAGAGGGCTGATCTCAAGGTTGGTGGAGCTTCTGCTTTTATAGTGCAAGGATTAGGTCATATCTCCATTATACAGTCCACAGAAATTGAACCACTATAACCTGTTGGTTAGAGTATCCCACAGTGCTATTATAACATCTTGTGATAGTCAACATAGTAATTATTTGATGAAAAGAAGCTAAACTAAGCATTATAAACACACATATCATGTTGACTGTTCTTTAGTAAATATCGTCGAAAGATTTTTGCTTCAATTTCCACTAGACATCCTTGGTAAACTTTAAAAATCACTGCTCACGTTGAACTTGGTATTGTTATATTATTTAGTTATTTTTTAGCGGATTTTATACTCAGATCAACGTTAAAATTGAAATAATATGGTTAAATTCACTTTGTTTGTGATTCACTGACCTTGACTACAGATGAAATATTATATTGCCAGAAGGCAACAATTTTCTTGCTCGTTCTAGACGTTATGGTCAGGTTAGCTCTTCGTTAACGATGTTATTTTTAACCCTATATTTAAGATACATTTGACCACAGTCAATAATTTTACTATTACTAGCTGACCCGGCAAACTTCGTACCGCCTCAGAATGAATAAATAAAAAAGCTGAATGATAATTGCAGAATGATTCAAGTTTAGTAAAAAATGAGGTTAAATAAAGTTAACCGGAACGGACATCAAACGTTTGACATCTGTAGGTGATACAAGTAGTATTAAATAAAACACCAAAAAATATGGCTGCCAGGCAGGGGGTGTGTACACGGCGTTGGGAATTATATGTACGGCGGATGCGCTCGCGTCGATCGGAGACTCGCGTGACACTAATATTCAAATTGAGCCAATAGCACCGTGTAGCACACCCCGTCGTATTGCCCGTATTTTAATTACAAAATAACAAATATTTTGCCGTAAATAGTGCGACTAGCGAACATAATAAGCCGCGCTTCAAAAAGTTGAAAATCGTTAAAACATACTTTTGTTTTTGAAAATAATATAAATAAGTTAAAAAATATCTCTATATTTATGCATGTGTGTGCGTCGCCTACATTTTCCCCCTTTAGTGCTAATTACTTAGCGCTACCATCCCGTGGTGATAAAAGGGCGACGCGCGTTACAGGCCTACGCAATACTCCAGTGCGTGTGCGCACATCTACAATACGAACACGTCCGTCAGAGCCCGGAATGGTCGCACTCACAACTCCATGCCGCCAGCAGCTACGTTCCAGATTCGGATCTGATATAATAACATAATCGCCTACCTGTAGTGGGTTCCCATCTGTAGCCCACTTTTGTCGTGGCAACAGCGTAGGTAGATACTCCTTTACCCAGCGGCTCCAAAACATATCTGCTAACCTCTGGGCTACACGCCAACGCTTGCGAAGATATAAATCTGAGTCATCATATTTACCAAATGAACAGCTAGCTGTCGAGGAACCTATTAAAAATGATTGGGGGTGAGTGCTTCCGGGTATCTACAGACACATGAGTAATTGGACGACTGTTAACTAAAGCTTCAACTTCTGCTAGCAATGTCAGCAAAGTATCAGGATGTGGAGCACGCTCTTTGAGGATTATTTTGAGGGATGATTTTACAGTACGAATCATCCTCTCCCAGGACCCCCCATCTGAGGTGCCCCTGGCGGAATAAACCGCCAATCGACACCACGTACAACACCGTCATCACGAATGGCATCGGTGTTTAATTCGTTTATGCTCCGCCTTAACTCTGCATCTGCTCCCCTTAAATTCGTGCCGTTATCAGAAATGATAACATCAGGTACTCCGCGACGAGCTGCCATGCGCCTAAGCGCCATGATTGTGGCATCAGCTGAAAGGTCCTCAGTCAGTTCGATATGGATAGCTCGTATAGTCAAGCAAGTGAATATCATACCGTATCTTTTCTGACGTTTACGACCGACTGTTACTTAGTATTTATGTTCCTTCTGTATAGTATCGGCCAAGCGCGCAGCTATAAGCGCATCCTGTAATTCTAACCTAGGGATAGATATGGGGCGCAAAGGAGTTACTCTGCTTTTACTAAGAACAAAGCATACTAATACGCAACCATCTGATCGTGTAAATCGCCAATAAACGACCGCTGCATACGCTTTTATAGAAGCGTCGCAAAATATGTGCATTTGTTTATCAATAATATCATAGTAAGTTGACATACTTTGCGTGGACGGATAGCACTGCGTCCACTCACTCGCATCGGCGTAGCACCGTGGAATGCACAAGCCGCTCAGCTGTCGCAAATCCTGCAACCAATTCAGCCACCGAGTATGTTCGTCACACTGGATGCGGCAGTTCCACTCGACCCCACTGCGGTGAACGTCCTGAAATATTATTTTTGCCTTTATCAAAAAAAAAAGGTGATAAATATCCGTATAAATCAATTATAGACATTATAATACTAAGCATTTTGGCCTTTGTAGGCGGTTCAGAACCATTTAGAATATTCTGTGGTATACGGTCGAGTGATAGCTTAAAACTAAACGTATCACTATTCGGATGCCACATCAATCCGAGCGTGAGCTCACTAGTATTCAGAGCTCCGTGTTTGAACTCCAGTGCGCTGGGAGCAAGCGCGGCATGCGCTATACTATTTAGTACATTTTTACTATTGCTCGACCAACGTGTGATCTCGAACCCGCTTTTTTTATGAATATTCGTAATGTCACGGATTAATTCAATTGCCTTCTGTTCTGTGGGGCATGAATGTAAACAGTCATCCATATAATGATTATTTACAATTACATCCACAGCCTCGGGATATAAATCCTGATATTTCAATGCATTTTTATTGCGTATATATTGTGCAATAAAAGGAGAACAGGTCGCACAAAATATGAGACTTTGCATTACACATACTTTTAGAGGGGCGTCGACGCTTTCCTGCCATAAAAATCGTAAAACATTTTGATCCTCAGGGCGAATTTTAATTTGAAGAAACATATCTTTTATGTCTCCAATCAAAACAAACTTATGTTCACGGAATCGTAACATTATCCCTAATAATGAATTAAATAAATCGGGTCCCGTGAGTAAATAATCATTCAAACTTAAATTATTTACTTTCCCAGCTCCATCAAATACTAGTCTAAGTTTACCAGGTTTGTTTACATTTTGTACTCCAAAATGCGACAGATACCATACGCGGCTAGCCGAAAGTTCATTGACCTTAAGTTCTCGGGCATAACCTTGTTGAAATAATTTATTTATTTCCCCCTTGTATCTATCTGCATATTCGTTATCTTTTTGGAATTTCTTCAATAACCCTTTCAACCGTGAATGTGCATAAGTATAGCTATCGGGCATCGTAAAGTCTTTAATAAAAGGCAAACCTACCTCCCACTTTTCTCCTAATAAACGTGACGTGCTATCTAAAATATTCACGGCTCTCAAGTGTGCCGTATTCTCACGACGTAAGGTTGAAATTCCAATGCAATCTAGTTCAAAAGATTTTTTAAGTAAATCATTTAAATCAATGTGACTCACCTGTTCCGAGTGTGCGACATGGAAGATATGCTCGTCGGCTGAAGTATGAGTGAGACCAAAGCAGCCGTGAATAGACCACCCTAATCGGCATCTTGTTGCATAGGGCTCATGATTATTGTCGCTATGCAATATTTTTAAAGGAGCTAAAAGAAAATAATTATCTTCCCCTATAAGTAGGCGAGGCACAACACATTCATTACAAACATAATTTTTAATATGGGACAAGTGTTTACAGTTAATATTTTTAATAAATGACAAATCTTGCCTAGGTAATTTTAACTGATCAATTTGACGTAGACAAATATCGTAGTTAATATTATCGTAACCACATATTTTTGCTGACACTTTAGGGGCGTCATGTTGAAATACTTCTAAACCAAATGCGTTTATTAATTTAATACAGTTCGATTTTAAACTCTGAAGTCCTAATTGTTCCACTAATTTTTTCTCAATCATAGATATTGAAGCACCATCATCTAATAAAGCATAGGTTATCACATTACTTTTAGGTCCTGTTAACCGCACTTTAACCACTTTTAACGCAACGTAGTTTTCGGCCAGCTAATGGCGGGGCGCTGCAGTGACGGACGGCATGACGCCGGGGCCGCTGCCGCGGCGCGAGCGTTGAAAGTTGCACGACGCGTCGTAGCTCTGGGTAGCCGCTGCCGCGCAGCTTATATGAGCCACGGTAGATGACTCGTCGATCACGGCTGTGGCTTGCTCCTCGCTGTCAGCTGACGATGTATGCGGGGCCGTGGGCTTTTTATAGTGTAATAATTTGTGATGGCTTAGGCCACAATTATCGACTTCGCACGGTGGTTCTGGACAAATATCATTGTCATGTCTACTTTTTAGGCAACAAAAACATAGGTTTCTTGCTTTAACATGTTTCCAACGATCTCTTGTCAATGCTCGTTTAAATGGACGACAGTCTGGTAGAAAATGAGGTGACTTTTTACAAAATTTACATTTGTTACTGCCTGATATGCATTCGAGGTTTGTAGTGAGCACTTGATTACTGTTGTAGCGAGTTTTGTGCACAGTCTTATTCATATGTACCGTCACCTGTGGCTTCTTTTCGCGAGGCAATAATATTCCGACCTCTGCCATTGCTTGCGTTTCGTTTTTAAGAAATGAAGATAATAATTGTAGCTTTGGATGAGATTTATCTTTGTTTTTAATGGCAAAATCCATCCAACGACTTAATAAATTCGTAGGTAATTTCGAAATGATTGTTGATAACAACTCAGGGCTATTTATATAATCATTTTGTTTAGTAGCTTTAAGAGCTGCTACACAATTACTTATTTTTATTGTAAATTTATCTAGGTCATATTGGTAATTAGTACTTAATGTTGGCAAATTTTTTATTTGATTTATCAAATGGTGTATAATCATATCTGGGCGGCCAAACCTGAACTCCAGCGCCTCCATCACTTCGTCAGGTGGAGTATTGCCGATGAGCAGGTCTATGACGGCTTCCTTAGCTTCACCACGGAGGGCCTTGCGCAGCCGCCACAGATTTTCACTGTCACTGAAATTACACACTTGCGTGGATTCATAATATGCGTTTTTGAAGAATAGCCATTCGGTTTGAATATTTTCTCCAGTAAAAACTGGTAATTCTCGGGGCGTAGCGAGACGCCCTAGGAGACGTTCCTCCTGGTGACCTGTTGATTTTGAAATTAGTTCTTTCAATGTACGTGCCAGTTGCGAGACGCTGTCCTCAGCTGGCTGTGCAATGGGGCACGTCGGGGGCTTATCATCGGCTGCACAGGCCACTGCGGCCTGACCTTGGTCTAGCCACTCCTCGACGTGCGACTTCACGTTGTCGTTTAAGGGGGCATCACTGCATCTACTATTTTCTTCTGCCTCATCAGCGTCGACTTGGGCTAAATCAGCTTCCAATTTTTTGTCAATTAACTCCATCGCTATCTTTGCCTTTTCTTGAGCAGCTTCATATTCTAGTTGCTTTCGTTTTGCAATGGACGACGCCGTAGATCTCTTCGATAAAATCGAAGGGTTAAAATCCTTAGGGGACGATTTTTTTATTTGCGTGTCGACAACATGGCTGCGCGTTACTCTTGTTGCCATGCGTTCGATCGGCAACATTGGCTCCGATGTGGCCGTCAATCCGCCTTCCATCTTCTGCCGCCGTGTTAAAATGCCTGACGGTGGTGTCTTATACATTCCGGGTCGAAGAACCAAGGCACAATGTAGGTGATACAAGTAGTATTAAATAAAACACCAAAAAATATGGCTGCCAGGCAGGGGGTGTGTACACGGCGTTGGGAATTATATGTACGGCGGATGCGCTCGCGTCGATCGGAGACTCGCGTGACACTAATATTCAAATTGAGCCAATAGCACCGTGTAGCACACCCCGTCGTATTGCCCGTATTTTAATTACAAAATAACAAATATTTTGCCGTAAATAGTGCGACTAGCGAACATAATAAGCCGCGCTTCAAAAAGTTGAAAATCGTTAAAACATACTTTTGTTTTTGAAAATAATATAAATAAGTTAAAAAATATCTCTATATTTATACATGGGTGTGCGTCGCCTACAACATCCAAAACAAAAAAACTTCACTTTTAAATTTAATTTGATTTCTGAACGACTTTTAAATTTAATTGATTTCTAAACGACGGAACGAACATCAAATGTTTGACAGGTAGGAAGAGTTTCTAAGGGAAAGCGAAATTGTTGTTTTTACTATATTCCAAGCATTTTTATATATTTATTCACCTTTTAAACCTTCCCTGGAATTTCACTAATAATTCAAAACCAAAATTAGCCGTAGCTCGCTCGAGTTTTAGCGAGACTAACGAACAGCAATTTATTATTATACTAGCTGATGCCGGCGACTTCATCCGCGTGGTGCGGTTTTTTAACTATCCCACGGGAACTCTCTAAATTTTCGGGATCAAAAGTATACTATATGTTGACCAGGGATATAAGCTACCACCATACAAAATTTCATTTAAATCGGCATAGTCGTTTCGGAGATTAGCCGGTACAAACAGACACTCAGACAAACAGAGAAACAAAAAAATTAAAAAAAATCTAAATTAATTCTATTTCACTTCTTACATCCCCCTGACTCGGTTTTTAGCATTTTTTTCATTGTACAGAAATTCGACCTCTACAATTTTATTATAGGTATAGATATATAGATCACAGCTGAAGCTCGAGCATCAATAAAAAGTATGTTAATTGGTTTTACTGGCAATTACCCTATTTGATATTGTTTTAATTAATATGGGTTTTAATATGCTTCAGTATCTGTCACTTAAAGTGACATGGCGCTGTCAAACTGAAAGAGTACCACCAAAGCACAAATGGCACGAGTCCTCGAGTCATTTGGTGTTCAGTAACGAGGCGTGCGACAATTGGCCCAATATCTAGTTAGGCACGCACGAGGGCCCTCTGCATGTTAAACGTAAGATCCGATTAATATTTTCAAGTTCAGCAACATAACAGGTTGGATTTAGCTGATCTGATAACTGTCTTTTCCGTGCAGGAACGGAGAAAGAATACTATTTCCTGCGGCCGGTCGTAGGAGGCGACAAAACAACTGCCAGGGCTGCGGAGTGGGGCTATGTCATATACCCGTAGCCCTGGCATAAGGCGAAGGACGGAACGCCCAAGGGTTTTAGTGGGTATCCCTAACTGGGGAGTGGCAATAGCATGGCACCAGTTTTGATTGGGCATGCTAGTGCCACCTTGATCTGGTGAATCCCACACTAGGTCGCGAATTATCCCCCCAAGGTTCTGTCTTTGTCATGGCTTAGTCCTCAAACGGATTTCCCCTGGTAAAAAAAGGCGAGAAAACAACCCACAGCCCGATGATACGGTATTTGTCCGTCTTGATAGCTACCATAACTGGTGTAAAGTATGCCGCCATAACAACCTTGAGTTGTGTTCCGGTATTAATGGCCATGTTCCAGATTTTCTTTAGGGAGCGCCAGCACATTGGTAGCACCTTTGGTGTTACAAAGCTCATAACGCAATTAAAAACAACTATGGAAGCGTCTTTGGTGTCCAAGGACCTGACACCTAGCGATAAGATTAAGAAAGCCGGGCTAATTGTCAATGTTGGAGCACGCACGGGTGGAGACGCGCGGCTGCCGTGGGATCGTCGAACTGTCGAACACTCGCACGCACGACGGCTAGTGCGACGGACGATAATACATTGTAAATACCATAATTTCGAATACACCAGCATCTATCTACATATCTATCTTTTATATACAGTCCTGAGTCCACAATAATTTAACCACCTCATCAGTGTGCCTGCTAGACAGGCATACTCTTCTACAGTTAAGGTCTATTAAAATGTATGTTTAATAGACATAACGTTCATTCGGGGAAAGGAGAATAAAAACAAGCATTTTGAGGTTTGAAATGTAGCCGTTGAGTGCTAGAGAGAAATCGTATGTACGGCACCTATATCATGGTCGGTAGTTGCTAACTTCGGTTACTCGGGCTGATACTGAGTGAAGTTCGTGTACATTCGCTCGTTCTCTAAGGCAGTCAAAATGCTGTTATTTATTGTTTTAAAAACACAAGTACACAATACATAAAAATATTTTGTCTTTTATATATATGTTTATTTATTTTATATGTTACTGTAGACAATTTATTAATTTATGTTATTTTCCCGGCAACACCGAGCGGGCCGTCCATCCATCGAAATCATTCAACGTCATCAATGTGGATTGATGAAATATATTCTTGTACTAGATTTCGCCCCGGCCACGCCGCGTGTCAAACGCTAAGTAGTCAGTTTATTTTAGTTACATAAAAACTTAATTCGGTTTTTTACATATAGTAACTAGCTGTCCCGGCAGACGTCGTCCTGCCCGAAAGAATAGGGGTTGATCGTCTACGATTCTACGAACCCTCTAGGGTTGAAAATTTAAAATTGTATGTATTTTTTAAATGCTGTATCATAAAAAAATAAATTATCTAAAAATTAAAAAAAAAATAGGTGTGGACTAGCCTTAACATTTAGGGGGATGAAAAATAGATGTTATCCGATTCTCAGACCTACCCAATATGCACACAAAATTTCATGAGAATCGGTGAAGCCGTTTCGGAGGAGTTTAACTGCAAACACCGTGGCACGAGAATTTTATATAATATAGTAATAACAAAGAAACTAAGTCCATATAATCTAGAGAACTACCCAGCAAAACATAGAGCTGAGTCGAAGCCAACCTGATTTGACGTAATACAATGAGTTACACGTTGTTTACGACAACGAAGGTATTTGTTAGTGAATTTAAAAAGCGCGATTGCAGCGCCATCTACTTTGGTCATCCGTCTATTCTATGGAAACGATGTTGTTTATCGGGATAAATTGTATCCCAAGTGTTAACTCGGGTTATAAGCTAGCACTATGTTGAGTTTGATTTAGATACGTTCAAAAGTTTCCAAAAAATATGCGATCGCAACGTCATCTTTTTGACTATTTTCGTCCATCCCTCGGTAACGACGTCATTTGTCGAGATATAAGTATGCTAAGTTACGCCCCGGGCTATAAGCTAGCTTTAGGTAGAGTTTGATTTAAATGCGTTCAGTAGTTCACGTTTCACTTGATGCTTTAACAGACAAACAAATATTCCGAAATATGTGTTTTCGGAATCTGCTGGTCCGAATTAGGGGCCAATCAGTCATTAGCCAGCTGTGATTCTTCGAAATCCAACATATTGTATTTGTACAATATAAAGTAATGCCCGAACGGAGGGGTGAGGCAGTCTAGCGATAGCGAAGCGAAGCAAGACATTAGTGACGGAATTTACGCGTGTTATTGAATCATGCATTACGTTTGCACTGGTTGTGTTCAGTTATATTTGTACCTGTGTCATACGTGTTTGTACAGTTTTAATAAATGCTATAGTAATTCTAACGGCATTTTAATTCGAGTCCTGCAACTCGTAACAATATTAATAGATAGATTATAGCTTAGGTCGTTATTTATTTATTGTAATATTTGAATAATAATTATATGTATTATTTCTAGGGATTCTCTATAATTCATTTTGGTAGATGCCAAAATGAATATGAATGAAAATTAATATTCAAAACACTAAATAATACTAATAATAATAAAACTGAAGAGTTTGTTTGTTTGCTTGAACGCGCTAATCTCAGGAACTATACCTACTGGTCTGATTTGAAAAATTATTTCAGTGTTAGATAGCCCATTTATCGAGAAAGGCTATATATCATCACGCTAAGACTAATAGGGGCGGAGCACCAATGAAGAATGTTACAAAATCGGGGTTGTATTAAATTACCTTTTTTTAACTATTCCACGCGGACGAACTCGCGGGCAGAAGCTAGTTTTAAACATAGATTAAGGATATTTTTCATCGACATTAGAGTGTTAATGATTATTTTAATTATAGACGTTTAATTACTTAGGTAGTATACAATGTTTTATTTACTACTGACTATAATAGTGGATTAATTTTCATTTTTATGACATTTACTTTAAAGAATGATTTAATTTAATTATTATTGTTATTATTCTGAATCAGTTAATTTTTTTAAATATTTATGTAGTATTAATACTAAATACATAATAATTATTAATTATTATAATAAAAGGCACAATATTTTGCACGCCCTAGAGGCAAAAAAGCATGTGAACTTATGAAATAATCCTACCATCTTTTTTATGTACCATGTTTTATGCAATAAATGATGATTTAATTTGATTTGGTTTTCGTGCAAAACGTCGAAAAGTATTATATTAATTAGTAGAGGTTATGAAATATTAGTATGGATGATCTAATATTATAATTCTTTTTTGAATTTCCTGATCAATAAACTAACATAGAAACTAGGAAAATAAAACTCAAGCTAGCTCAAATCTCCAATAGAAATCACCTATCCGTGAAATGTCTAGGGCTGTCTAATACCTTGAATATAATTTCAATATTGTAATATTAGTTTCCCATAAGGGTAGACCACCAGAAGCCACCGATGGCCACCTAAAGCCCGAGATGGCTACCGAACGCCAATGAATGGCAAACGAGAGCTGTTGCGAAGCTATCGCCATGCGGAGAGGACCCAAGGGGAGGAAACCCAGTTACCGCGGGAAGTTGCCCAGAGTTGCAGCCGGGGTAAAGAGTTAAAACCTCGAGGCCTCAACCTCCTAATTATAGATAAAGAGGAAGAAGATGTTAGAGAGAAGAGTAGACAAAGTCGATAGAGTTCCGCTTGCTTCAGATCTTGATCATAGAAATGTCTTTTGCTTCATATACTTTTAATGATCTTTTTTTCATGCCCATTTATTTGAGGTAGTTTTAAGGCAAGCACTTTTGTTGATGTTGTTTTGTACCTTTTCACAACAGGTCGTCGATCTTCAGGAATTAGTATTCTTTCCGTACGGATAATATACGAAATAAATTTAACGATTTCCGAACGTTTAGACAACCCTAAATAGTTTTGATAACGTACAATAAATTATCTGAGCGCGCACTAGTTGTGCAATAAATATCATTCAGTTTGAATCGGGCAATAAATTCAATGGAAGGCAAAGAAAGGGCAGAAAGCAATTTCCCTTAGAGCGTTATCATAAATTGCTTTATTCGTATGGAAAAATCTTGTGAAGGACACAACCAATAAAATGGGGGAATTATTTTCTTGTTAGTATCGAGTTTTGGGGATGATTAATTTTGTTTTGCATGCCTCTTTTCCTTCTGAATGAAGCCTCCAGATTGTATTGTTAGGTGGTTTTGTAATAACAAAATATATGTATATTAAGCTATGTACAGATAATGCTTTATTATATGAATCGGATAAGGTGTGAAACTTGGACCTAGTAAAGCCATGCTGGAATGATTATTTACATTACAGCTCTTAGGCTCGACGGGGATTACCCCGATATTTTGTGAGAGTTTGTTATTAACCAAAGCGAATTATAATCGAAGTTAAGAAGTTGCGAAGGTGGGAAATTGTAGGTTACCGAAATACTTTCCAACTGTCTGACGTGAGCGATGCCACAAATTATTCCAGCTTTAACCATTGCTGGTTTAGCAAGGGCTTTTGAGATCTCGAGAGAAACACTTATTATGCGTGCTACACACTGTAGACACAGCTTTCTTCGAACAGTTGTCAGTGCTAGAACAACCTCCATGCTACATGCTCCAGATAAGCGAAACTAATATGTTACGAACTGACATAGAAAGAGATAGTAACAACCCTGAAAGGTCAGGTTTGAAACTCGCACTATATATATTTCATGTAAAGACAGACAAATCTGATGTACAGATTAACATGCCTGTCAAGTTGTCATGCCGCTTAACAGTACATCCACACGTAAAAGCTCAGGTGTGCTACAGGCATATTTGGTACAAACCTGTCATCCGAAACGCTTCATATGTTAAACTTCTGATATACATGAGCTGGAACTTTTAATGAGTAGAAATCTCAGCTACAATGGCGTGGTTTTAACTTGTATTAAAGCAGCTATCTATATGGCTTCTTAGGGTCTATTCCTTGTGGTCTTTTTATACAAAAAAGATAAGGCACTTCCAAAAAGGTGTTATAAGTTTCCTCTGAGGTCAGTAGCACCTTTGGATGCACCAAATGTAGGAAATATCCACAGGCAACGGTAGCTATTTTTAATCAGGTGAGCCTTTCACGGTTGTCTGTCGGTTTTATTTCATCGGTGTGTAATTATTTTAGAGATCCGTAGCAAGTACGATAAAAACCCTCATAATATTGTTACATATCGACAAAGTAACGCACACCTGGTTTATTTCCCCTCCTGCATTCGGAGTTCTTTTGTTGACTTCGTATGTAAAATTTGCAATTAGACAATAGCCTAGTGTTATTGTTTTCGACTTTGTTGGCCGTTCGCAGGAATAATTAACCAGGTTTGCGAATTACTGTTTCTCGGAAACCCCAGTGCACGCGGTCGATTTTTTTGTACTGTATAGTTAGTATAAAACAATGCCCGAACGGAGGGGTCGGGCAGTCAAGCGAAGATTACGATACGAGCAATACTTAGATTCGACGAGCGATTTGGTGACGGACTTTGCGCGTGTTATTGAATCGTGCAGTTTGTACTAGTAGTGTCTAGTTATATTTGTACCTATGTTATACGTGTTTGTATAGTTCTAATAAATTGTATAGTAATTTCAACGGCATTTTAATTCGAGTCGTAACTCGTAATAATATCGTCATGATCGTTTGTCCGTCTGTAGCATTTCTCTGTTTCTCCATCAATTTGTCTATCTTTTTGTCAATTTGTTTGACTGTCCATTTGCTTGTCTGTCCATTTGTCTGTCTGTCCATTTGTCTGTCTGTCCATTTGTCTGTCTGTCCATTTGTTCCTCTGTCCATTTCTTTGAAAATATGCCTCAACTCCGTAACGGTTCAACGGAAGTCAATGAAAAGTTAAGGGGTTAAAAAACTTTAAATTTCGAGTCTCAATTCGATATAGGATTCAGAATAAGTTTTGTAGGGTTTTGAATATAAAAAAAATCAAGTAATGCGCAAACGAGCAAGCGGCAACAACTAGTAGTGTACAAAATATCCGTGCAGGAATGGAGAATTAAAACTATTACCTGCGGCCTGGCGGCCTGACATAAGATGCGACAAAATAACCTACAGCCAGGTGGTAGGGTTTTTGGATGGCTACCACCCCTGGTCTAGAGTATGTTCCGGCATTAGTGGCCTGATTCCAGTCACCACAAGTAAAAAATAAAAGGGGTGGATGCAGTCCTATTATTTTGAATGAATATTTTTTATTTTTCATTATCGCGTGATTCGAGCATATAGGCAGACGGGTCAAATGGACAGGTTACCATCGCCTATGAACACTTGCAACACCAAAGCTGCTACAAATGCGCTGCTACACTCTTAAGGGAGACTGGAACCTGGTCACTAATGCCGAAACACAACTCAAGGTTGTTATGGCGACATACTTTAGACCAGAGGTGGTAGCCATCAAGTCGGGCAATTGCCCTACCACCTGGCTGTGGGTTGTTTTGTCGCCTCTACGACAGGCCGCCCGGCCGCAGGAAATTATATAATTTCCTGCGGCCGGAAGGAATATTCCTTCTCCGTTCCTGCACGGTTAGCAGAAGTAGAAGTACCGGTAGTGTTGTATAAACAAAAGTCATGCCCAAATTAAGATAATACACATTTCCTAATTTACATCCCACGCTCATAATGTATTTTTACGGCAAGTCCTAAAGGTATCTCAACTACAGTACGTTACCTGCATTAATTATAAGTTTAATTAAATTTTTCAAACGATGCCACTGACCCCAGCCAGTAGAAAGCGAAAATGTAGTTAACTTAAGTTTTTTAAGTAAAGTCTAAGTGATATTTTAAATACTTGAGACTTTTTTAAAGTACTCGTTAGTTTAAGAGTTCGATATGAAATCTTTTTGATCTGAAATGTTGAAAATAGGGCTGTGAAATTAGGGCTTTTAAAAATAAAAGCGGTAAAACTGCAGCTGAAAACCGTAATCTTTAGGGATTAATTACACATATAATTAAAAATAATATATATTATTATAATAATATAATATATATTTGCGAGCATACGTACGCACTTAGGATTGGAAGAAAACACCACAACTAACGATGCACTGACTGTCCCGACGATAAAATGTCTCACTCACAATACCTTCGCCGATATTGGGTAGACCACCTCCTGCTACTGTTCTCACCGAACTGTCCACTAAATTCACCACTAAACTCGTCACTGTCTTGTAATAAACTTGTCTTCGCACTTTTTGCGTCGCTGTCTTGAACTGAACTCAACTCCGCGATAGACGCGCTTTACGCTGCTTATATCGGAAGAATCTTCTGGAACCCATAATTCCGATCTTCTTTGCGTTATTATTTTATTTGCTATCCATCCTTTTCTAAACATCTATCCATCTTTTTCTTTTCCTTCCCGAACCTTCGTTCATCGTCTATCCCTTTCTAAAATGTATCTGTCCTTGTCTTTTCTTTCCAGAATCTTCTACCTCTTTCTAAAAGTTCTTAAACCAACTAGATTGTTCCACCATTACTCGCCACAATCTATCTTCTATATATATAAATGAATCTAAGAAATGTATGTACACGCATAACTTGAGAACAAATTTACTTTACGATATTTTGTGTGTTTGAGTGGGTTCCCGGATGGTTTAGATTCGCAATTCGAACCGATATGTGGCGCTAAGATCGTGTTCTAGAATCTTCCTAATCACTTGGACCGATTATGGTGATTTTGTTTTTGTGTCATGAAACAAAGTCATTTAGAAATTCAGAAAATATGGCTGTACGAAGTTCGCCGGGTCAGCTAGTATTTAACAAAAATATAATTAAAGCTCTAGTAATTAACAAAATATATAAACCCAGCGTAAGTCAACAAACCTCATAATAAAATTAGCTTAATACAAATAAACCCCAGGCTGCACTAGCGTGAAACAATAACACCTGACATGAAATTATCGGACACAATGGCGGAATCCGACAGCGGTAACAGTTGAGTGTAACGTTGCCAATCGAATATATTGTGAAATTTACATTCCATCGGCCATTTAATTCGGGTTGAACTAATCTAAATTCATTTGCGGCCGGTCGTATTGTCTAAATATTTGAATAATTTGATTTTCCCTTTGCTGGCTAACTGCGAATTACAAGGACAGCGAGTGGCTATGATTAGAAAGGACAGAGAAAGGACGAGGGTCCAAACAACGAACTACGAAGGGCTTGGACCCTGTGACTGTATTATTTAATTGCTTTAACGTTAATGAATTGGTCAATTATATTTTTACAAGGTTTTATTTAACTTGCAATAGATGTATATATTATGTATGTAAGTTGGGGAGGAATCTTGCAAGTTAAATTTGACCAACTTTCCGGTTTCGGATTGAGCAGAAATTTTGCACGAATATGTATATCGCGTGACAATGCAATAATAAGGTACCATGGAGCTGATCTGAGGATGGAGTCGCAAGGTGGCCATAGGAACTCGTGTACTAAACAAGATAGACCCGTCGTGTTCGGGTTCATTTACTTGCCTTGGCTAGCACTCTGCTGCTACATATCCCGGATCTCAAAAGCTTGTATTTAAAAACCTTGAAAAAAAGTTTTTTTTTGTGTATATTTTATGTCACATGTAGTGATTTGAATATAACTTAAAGAAGCTTCTTAACACGTCTAGTGCGTTGCTATTTTCAAAAAACTTTCAGCTATTGCGTTTGAGATCTTTTCGCATTGGAGCCTTTAGTGTAGTGTATATGAGACCTGATCAGCCCCATAAAAACGGTTTAATAAACCACGAAATAAATTTTAAGCGAGAAGCATGTGTGTATGTATATTTCTTTTTGTGATATAAACAGATACATACATTATGACCTTCCGCGTTTTCCGCGTTGACGTTGAAACATAAAATTTGGAGCATCGGATTTAATGAAAAACAAGTAAGAGATTTTTAAGATCTCCTAAAGCACTGAAAGAGACTATTTTAATATACACGGGTGACGTATTAAGAATAATCCTTATTGTCAAAAAATCTTTACATTGTTTACCTACTGGTGCCAAACTAGGCGAATCGAGTGTGTGTGTGTGTATAATTATTAGTATTGTACCCCAATCCTAACCAACATCACCCAATCACAACCAACAAATCCCAACTATTCCCAATTACATCCTATTATGTATTAATATAAGTATTAATAAATTTAATAAAAACCGTACGCTTTTCGCCCGACGTATACTTGATATACTTGAATTTAAATTGTGAACGGAATAAATACTTAGTTACCACTTCTGATATAATAAGAATTTTTAGAAATACTAAGCGTGGTAAATCTCCAGGTCATGATGGATTAAGTATTGAGCATTTGCTCTTTGCAGGTCGATACATTTGTGAGATTCTCGCACAGTTATTTAATTTATGTATACAGCACTCTTATTTACCAGATGATCTTATTCGAACTATTGTTGTGCCTATTGTTAAAAGTAAAACTGGTAATATCTCGAGCAAGGCCAATTACAGGCCAATTTCTTTGGCGACTGTGATAGCCAAGGTATTTGATCGTATATTGCAAGATAAAATTTCACCTTACTTACACATATATGATGCGCAATTTGGCTTCCGTCCAGAAGGGTCAACTGATATGGCAATTTTTTCCTTGAAACAGGTAGTCAATTATTATGTTGACCAAAACACAAGTGTGTGTGCTTGTTTTCTTGATCCAAGCCGCGCTTTTGATACCATCAATCATGATATACCTTGGAAAAAATTAAATAAATGCAATGTCCCACCTGCGCTGGTTGGTCTGCTTGCATATTGGTATGAAAAGCAGACCAATAATGTCAGATGGGGAAATAAATTTTCTGCAGATTACAGGCTGTCCGCTGGTGTGAGGCAGGGAGGGATAACTTCTCCAGACCTCTTTAACTGCTATGTAAACGAGTTGATTGTGGAGCTGAGTGGGACACCTGAGAGGGTCAGGTTAGGTGATAGATTTGTCAATAACCTGAGCTACGCAGATGGCATAGTCCTACTTAGCCCCTCAATCAAAGGAATGAGAAAACTACTATCTATATGCGAGAGATATGCCCAGCGTCATGAGCTGGTATACAATGGTAAAAAGACCGAGATGCTAATTTTTAGGTCTGGAAGGGGACCATCTTATGTGCCTGATGTGTACATCGGTGGACAGCCTGTAAAAATCGTCAACACCTTCAAACACCTTGGACATATTCTTTCTTCTGATAGAAAGGATAACCACGATATAGAAAGACAAAGAAGATGTCTCTCAGTGTGTGGCAACATGTTAGCCAGATTTTTTAAAACTAGTAATGACACTAAAATATATCTGTTCAGGACGTTTTGCCAGACATTCTACACCTGTCAGCTCTGGACGGAATGCACAAGGCGTTCTCTGGATGGCATACGTGTTCAATATAACAACATATTTCGACACCTAATGGGTTTTAAAAGATACTGTAGTGCCTCGAGTATGTTTCTTGGGGCTAGATTGAACACGTTTTGTGGTATTCGGAGAAGTCGCATTGCAAATTTCGTGGCCAGGGTTGAAGGGTATAGAAACAGTATAATTGCGGCTATTGCTAGCAGGTAACATCAATTCAAAATGTATTGGGACTGGTTGCAGATTGCTGCATAGACAAATAATTATTTTTTATGTAAAATATTTATGTAAATGACATGCTTTAGTAGTGAGGGACTGACCGACTGACAGCTGACAATTTTCAATTTTTAATTTATATGTTGTTAATTTTTATCTATATTTTTAAGTTTAAGAACTTAAATTAAGATTTAATTTATAAATTGTAAAATAATTTGATTTTTATGGATCTTTGTGTCTGAAATAAATACATAATAATAATTATTTTTATTAATAGTAAAAAATTAAATAA
Source organism: Dendrolimus pini (assembly GCA_949752895.1). Classification (NCBI taxonomy): domain Eukaryota; kingdom Metazoa; phylum Arthropoda; class Insecta; order Lepidoptera; family Lasiocampidae; genus Dendrolimus; species Dendrolimus pini. The sequence continues at coordinate 16,551,229 of OX457142.1, forward strand.
AAAATACTGTAACCTAGTACAAGAAAAAATGTAACATAGAATAAGCTACATTGTTAAATCTTTGGCTAAAATAAAGTGTCTTTGCGACCGGGACATCACTGATGATCCCAATAAAAAAAACTAGGCAAATCCTTTAATTTGGACACCAAAATAACAATACAGTAATAGAGAGTGTTACTGTATTTTGTGCACAATAAAAGTATACAATAAATAGTGGCAAAATAAAATTCTTTTGTCGAAGCTACAGTGCCTGTAAACTGAATATTCCAATGTTGATACAATGAGCGTCAGTTTCAGATTTTGGGTTGAAACACGTACAATTCATTTGAATTACCTAATTTCCCTTCATTAACTCGCTTGTTCTGTTAAAAGCCTAATTAAATATGGAGTAATTAAATAATACGCGTATTACGTGGATGTTAATTGCGTTTATTCAGGAATAGGTACTTATAATATAAGTATTAAACGAAAATAAATACTCTTTGGAAAACATTTAGTTCTGAAGAGTGTTGCTATGACATTGGACGTGATGGCTTTTGAATAAATATAAATTCGATCTTAGACTGGTTTTTTATTTTCACTTCTAGCATTTTTCAGTAGTACAAAAAGTCTCTCTTTTAACTGAATTCAAAACCCTGTCTGTGTCTTTTTTCCGCTAAAATGAAACCTTTAGAACTAACTTCGATTTTTCGGGGTATGTCCGTTTTGTTGAGTGATCGAAGCCAGATTTTGGGCCTTTCTCTGACTCAAAACTTAATTTTGGTTCATACATAGATTTATCAGCGTAAATGGCGGCCAAAAAGTTGGGTATTATTCTCACAAAGTTGAAACAATATTTCACGTCGGAACAACTGCTGAACATTTTTAATACGCGTTTATTAGTTTCATACGTATGTTAGTTAGTATGTAACGGAATCTTTCAAGTTAAATTTGATCGACTTCCCGGTTTCCGATTGAGCTGAATTTTTGCACGTATGTGTATATCGCGTGACAATGCGATAATATGGTACCATGGAACTGATCTGATGATGGAGTCGGAAGGTCGCCATAGGAACTCCTGTACTAAACAAGATATACCCGTTGTGTTTGGGCTCGTTTTACTTGTCTCGGCTAGCACTCTTCTGCTACATGATATGCAGGATCTCAAAAGCTTGTATTTAAAAACCTTTGTTTTTTACAAAGCTTACTTTTACATAACGTTCCATTTTATCATAAGAGTGTATTTAATTGTTTTTTCAAAGTTTCCACGGAGAAGTGAATTAAATGACTAAAAAATGAAAAATAAATAATAGTTTTAAAAACTAAAAAATACGCTTTTATAGAAAATTCAACTAAAAAATGAATAATAAATTTTAATAAATTTGAATTAAATATAGTGTAAGAAAAAAATATTTTATGGTAAAAAAAGCGTAGAGTGCTTTTCAGGATATTATCAAAATAACCCTTCTACTCATATCTATTCATAAAATATTTATAACTATTGATACCATGCACCCCACGCTTTTTTTACAATAAAATCATTTTTGTTACACTATTTTAAATTAAAATTCATTAAAATGTATTTTCAATTTTCAAAAAAAGTAAGGAGAATGGTTGGCGATGATCGCCTTTTTAATGCTCAACTTCAAAGTCTTGAGCATAGACGCAAGGTCGCTAGAATGTCGGTCTTCTATCGATTACACTTCGGGGAGTGTTCCTCAGAATTGCATGAGCTGGTTCCTCCATCCCCTTTTTACCATCGGACAACCAGACGCACCGGTTTACGCCACCGTTACATTGTGGAAACACCGTCAATTACGACCAAGCGGTTCGCTTCATCCTTTCTGGTGCGCTTTTCGGAAGATGGAATAATTTGCCGGAATTTATTTTACCTAACAAATACAATTTCGGGTTCTTCAAGTCACGAGTGAATAGGTATGTTCTAGGTAAGCTTGATGCATCCTAGACTAGAATTGAACTATAGCTATTGTCGCGAAACGAAGTGGCGTGCGCAGGTAGTCATCAATAAAGGAATTTTACTTCACAAACACCTATTATTTCGCAACAAAGGACGGGTTAAAACCGAACGCATAGGTGATTTATAAGGGAGTTCAAATGAATCCTTTGCTGAATACATTATTCATAGAGATATGATACCTTTATTTAATACTCATTGTATTTGTTAAAATTGGCTGAGCACCCTTTTAAATATTTATCGCGTTGGGGGAATGGAATTGAGAGTGGTATTCGTATTATAGTCGCTGTTTCCTTTTCGGGGTAAGCGGAGTATTCAAAAATATCAAACTGTTCAATTGAGTTTTAAAAGCAACAAAGCGGGTAATCAAATCACCTGAGATAGGTACTATTTATAAACTTGCAACAAGTCGCAGTCTCATAGATTTTGTACATGGTTGCATAGAAGGTCGTCACCCTTCTGTTTCGAAGTGAAATCTGTTTCGTTTGCATATATGTTTACTATTATTCGAATAATCAGCGTTCGAGTGTCGCGGCTCTAGCGCTATCGAAGACACTAATTTTTTGGTTGTCTAGCACGTTCTTATCCGTCAAAGTCGAGAGCTGCTGGTCAGTCGTTGGATACTACGAATCATACTACACGCGTGTGTATTGAGCGACAATTCCCGCCAAACCTAATAAAATAATACTAATACATTCTAGAAGTGTTAGCAGCATCCAGTAAGTATTCGCTTATACATTTACTTATAAGCCTAGACTTCAACACCAGTCGAGTCTGAAAAATATCTAGAAAACCAGACTCGATCGTATCTTCCCAAAATAAAGCTACCATCCTTTTTTGATGTGTATGGTACAAAATCTTCTTTAGGCACATTGGTCACTATTGGGATGGGGAAAACCATTGCACTCACGTTACTGGCAGGCTTAGCAAAGCATCCTAAGTGTTAACTCGGGATATAAGCCAGCTCTGCATCGAGTTTCATTTAAATCCGTTCAGTGGTTTTTACGTGATGCTGTAACAAACAGATAGACAAAAAATCTAAAAATTGCATTTTTAGAATCTCCTGATTTGAATTACCCTCCTGATATTTTTCATATTTTTAAACGAAATGTACAAACTCGAACCATTTACAAATTTATTTTAGTAGATAGATTATCCGAATAAGGAGTAATATCGATGGTGGTGATGAGTCATAAATATGCAATCAAAGACACATATTTAAGACGTTTTAAAATCTTCGGCTTAGTTATCACTACTCAATCTGAGAGATGGGAAGCCCCCAAAACCAAAATATTAATATTTGAAAAATAAATAAAAGCTTATAATACACTGTACAAGTAACAAGCATATTATTTATGCATAAACACATTGGTACAGCAGGTCTCGGAGTTCGTTGACGTCATCCTCAGTATACCTCCTGACCTTGGCACTGCATGCTGAAAGTCTCTCACAGGACTGTTCGTTGTGACGTCGAGCGTTGGTCAGACTCAGGTCAAGCTCGTAACCAAGAGCTACCGCTGCACGAGAGAGTTCTTTCAAGCATTTAGTGATGTTTGTAGTTCTGAGGAAGTAGATTCATCATATTAACGTTATTTTTTCACAATGGAAACAGCTGCAACTGGAGGAAACAATCTCCTACCAAATAAGAAAATGATATAAGAAACTTGTACATGTGTATAATGTTTAATACATATGTATGTAGTTTAGCGCCTTTTAATCTGTCACCAGGTAAAAACTTCCTGGCTTCTATGAAAACAATGTTATCTCTGTTTGATAAAAAAATACTTCATTGTCAGTATTATGGAGTTCACTGCTGCACATAATTTTCTTCGAAAATATGACGCAGGTCTTTGAATGGATTAATGAAAAAATACTTTATTGTGTATTAAAAGATACAGTTAACAGAAATGATAATTTAAAAAACAATATGTTGTCTTATCGTTGTTAGAGATTTCTTCCAATCAGTCTTTGGAAGAACAAGAAGTTTGGTAAGATAAGTGCAATGTAATTCTCATTTTATAGGTCTTTGTATGCACATAAATGTTATATTTCGTATGTATGGGGTAACATACAGTTGTGATGATTTTAATATTAAAAGTACTTACGGTTCAGCTCCAACTCGTGCTACATTGCTGTCCGTTTTCAGTGACCTGGTTTTTTCTTCCAGTGTTACCTGCATATGTTTTCTTGTAATACTAATCATCTCTTCAGCGTACTTCCCCATTTTCGCAATAGAAGCCCTTGCTTCTTCAGTGCAGCCGTAGGTTTGGGCTACGTGCTTACTCGCTAAGGATCGAGCTAAACGACGTTCTTCATCACACATTGCTTGACGACAATAATTACTTGTTATTTTGTTAAGATTACTTAAATATAATAATAAATGTATAAACAATAACAACAACGAAATACACATATTATCATGTCTACTTCATGTATACAAGTCTGTTTTAAGAGTTTTTTTGGTTTTGCTTTATTACCAAAAACTGCCAAACAGGTATTCATCATGGAAAGTGGTCTCTGACACTTATAGACTTTTGCAACACCAGACCTTTGCAACGAGTTGTTGTCGTTAAGAAGTTTTATGATGCCCTTCTTAAATAATATCATATCGTAACACAGAAGCAAGCCTTACTTGATCTTTGTTCAGTGTTAAAAAACAAATAAAAATTAAATTACCTGGTACATTTAGTTTGTCAGCCAGCTCAGTCATTTCCGTATAAATCTGAAGTTTTTTCTGTACTGCTGCGTTGATTTCGTCTTTGATCCTCTTGAGGATTTTGGCTGTGAGTTGCTGGTATGCGTTCTGAATGTTTCTATGATAGGTATCAAGGAATGGAGCAAGCACGGTATCCATGTATCGAGATACCTCACTGCAATGAACATTTACATCTTTATTATAATAATTCTTTAGAGAGGTCAAATCTCGAACAATGAATTAAAAAAACGAGAAAACAACCAGGGTCCTCTAATTTGGACACGCAGATTCCGAAAATAAACTTTTAGAATTGTTGTCTGTCTGGGCTGTTAGACCATCAACTGAAACTACAAAACACATTTAAAACGTATTACTTAGGATTTCCCTGGAATAGACGAATATAACAAAAAAGTGGGATCTATGGTCACGTTTATTGGTGTCGTCATTTACTGATCATTTTCAAAATACGTCGTTATGCTAACGTGAAGAAAGTTTTGCTGATATAGATAGTTGCATAATAACTTTATGAATACAATAGTTACCTATTTACCATCGCAGATCCCCGTAGCACTCGTCTGTTTGCTAACTGAGCCCATTTTTCTCTTAGTCTCGTCAGATGCTGCTCCAACTCCACAGGCTGGTGTTGCCATGGAGGCACTTCAAAGCACAGCCCTCCATCTTGACGGAGATGATTGCTCCGGGACTAGATACATTGAAGGATTATGATACTATACATAATGTTTTATGTTATTTGTAATCTACATAATGTAAATAAGATTAAAAGTTACAAGGTACAGAATCAAATCTGGCATTTTTAATACTTCATACATACATACATAACTTCACGCCAGGTCCCTTGCGGGGTAGGCACGAACAACAGAGCGCCATTCAGACTTATTATTACACACCTCACTTGCTTCTTTGACATTCATACCTCTTGTCATGCACGCTTGTCTGTTCTTAAGGCTCCTGACATCACCTTCTGCTAGTACACGATCAATTTTATCATGGAAGGCGTGTCGTGGTCTTCCGCGACTTCTGCATCCATCCACTTTTGCATTGTATATTTGTTTAGTTTTTTTTAAAATACTAATAGCTATAAAGCCGTGGTAGCTTAGTACAATGCGTCATCTGTCCGTCTTAGGGTGTAGTTGAAAACCAGCGTCAGACACTTGTGTCATGGCATTTGCTAAACTGTGCCCATTTGTTATCATCGCGAGGCATATTGTATATTATTGTAATATGTTTAGCAAAGTGTTAATGTCAAATGCTTCTTCTTATTTCTTTTTCTTTCTACTAGCCAATGCACACTTGTTTCTGATGATGTGAGTTCCAATAATTGCCAGGAAGCATAGCCGAAGCATCCGAGTGCATTAAATACTTAGGCAGTATTGAGATCACTGGGAATCTCGCAGTCAGCATCTTTGCAATCTCTCACTCATCATAGGAAACATGTTTAGTTCAAGCAAGCTAGCCGTTTCACACCGATACTTTGTGAGAGTGGTAGCACACCAACGGAACTGGCCCTAAGAGTTGTAATCAAGATAATAATCTAGCACGACTCAACTAGGCTTTGAATTTACGACATTGAAATCAAACAATCAATAGGTCTTAACCACTGATTGATTACGCCTTATTAGTACTTACCCTGCAATTAACGGTAGGTTCAACAGCACTTACAACATTCGCACAAACACTGGCTATAAATAGATTGATTAACATGTTGGCACTAATTGCAAGTTTTTTATTGCAATTAAGCGTTTATAATTAATTTCAAGAATTAATAGTAAGCTTGAACGGACCATTAATAAAGTTGTAATTGATTTTTAAATTACCTCATCTAAAAATGATAATTCATAGCCACAACACAAGAATGAAACAAAAAACGTTGTGCAGTACGTTAAATATCAGTCGCATGTAGAATTGAACCTGTAAATTACAGTTGATTTTTTTTTCTTATAAATAGTTTCGCTTTTGACCAGGATCGCGCCTAATATTAGACCATGACTTCGGCAACTTTCGGTGGCAGCAGTAATACAAAATACAACAAAAGCTAGTTCATGTTTCTAGTGAAAAAGTAAGATATTGAAATTCTGAACCTTATATTAGTGAGGGATTAGGGAGTTTGTTGTTGACGGTTATCCGTTGAGCAGTGTATAGGGAATAAAAGATAACTTCGTATCGTACACTTTTAATACACACACACTCTATATGTTATTTACAAATCAGAAAGATTTTTGTTTAAGGGAGGGCAAGCAGCAAGCGCGAGAACCGAATTTGTACACTACCACGTAATTCGTGTGCCCGCGTGGAAGGCATGCGTCGAACTGTCCCAAACTATGGTTCACTTTTTGAAAGATGGTGTTTTCGCGCCAAGAGAATCGGCGGGAACGTTGTGAGCCCGCGCTGTCATAAAACGGCGCGCTGTTTTGCATGCTACACAGATTATTATTAGCTTAGCCCTTGCTGCTTGTTTATAATGTTGGCATTAATGTCATCAGACTAGGGTTCAGATAATTAATAATTAACACACTAAAGTAGACATTTTTTCAAATCTTCTCAAGTTTCTAAAGTCTTTCTCTTTCTTTTCATTCTGTCAGATATCAAATGATACCAATGTATTTTAATATTTAAGAATTTGCATAGTGTGTTACGAAAATTACATATTCAAGTTTTAGTAAGCTGAAGAAAGAAAGAAAGAAAATAATGTTTATTTAGAGTTATTCAAAGAGTTTACAAAATACATAAACAGTTTAATAAAACCAAAAACTTAACTAACTCTAAACAGGCCCTAACTCAGCAGATGCTGGTTGATAACAAACAACGCTGGTCTTCCGTTAGTGCCTAGCAGCAACGTCACCTTCACAGAAGAAAAATATAACAAAATAACTAATGAACAATTAATATTTTAATATTATTTATAATTAGACCACCATGAAAACAAAGAATAGACATATTTTGAATAAATTAAAATAAGTATATAATATGTTAGGAAATAATTATTGAAATTTGAAAATAATGATTTGGAAAAAATACATACACATACATACATAACTTCACGCCAGGTCCCTTGCGGGGTAGGCACGAACAACAGAGCGCCATACAGGCTTATTTTTACACACCTCACTTGCTTCTTTGACATTCATAGCTCTTGTCATGCACGCTCGTCTGTTCTTAAGGCTCCTGACATCACCTTCTGCTAATACACGATCAATTTGATCATGGAAGGTGTGTCGTGCCCTTCCGCGACTTCTGCATCCATCCACTTTTGCATTGTATATCTGTTTAATCATTCTTTCATCAAACATTCTTTCCACATGCCCGAACCACCGGAGCATTCCTTTCCTTACCTTCACCCCGACACTCTCTTTCAGACCAACTCTCTTTCTTACTTCGGTATTACGAACGCGGTCCGCGAGCGTCACTCCGCAGATTTTGCGCAGTGCTCGCATCTCGACTGCGTTTACTCTACTTTCATGCTCTCTGTTCCATACCCAACTCTCGCTTCCATACGTGAGCGTAGGTACCAGCACCGCGTTGTGTATAACAAGCTGGGCTTTCTGGCTGAGGTTCTTAGCACCTAGAAGTTTACCTAACGCTCCATTCACACTATTCCCCAAATTTACTCTTCTTTCTATGTCAGCGGTGTACCTTCCATCCCTGCTAAAAGCACATCCAAGATATACAAACTCATTCACTTGTTCCAGCATAACATCATCGACCATTATCCTTGCATTCGTTCTGGTTTCTTCTCTTTCAAACACCATAACCTTTGTTTTCTTCGCATTCAAGTGTAAGCCTCTCGCCTGACAGTCATCTTTCATCATTGTGACTAGTGTTTGCAGTTCTGATGGCGATTCGGCTAAAAGCACGGCATCATCCGCATAAAGCAAAGTGCTAACAACTAGATCACCCATCCGCACCCCAACATCCATCAATCTTAATCTCTGGAGACAGTTGTCCAGATATAGGATGAACAGCAAAGCCGACAGCACGCAGCCCTGCCGGACGCCAATATTGACGTCAAACCAGGGCGACAGGCTGCCGTCCACCCGCACGCATGCCATACAGTCCTCGTAAGTGGACTGCACAGCACGCAGCAATTGGCCATTGATCCCATATCCGGGCAATATGTCCCAGAGGTCCTTCCGCACAACCCTGTCAAATGCTTTCTCTAGATCCACAAAACCGCAGAAAACCTTCCGGCCCAATGCCAGCTGCTTCTCCACGATATTGCGGAGCGAGAAAACTTGATCCATACATCCCCTTCCATTTCTGAAGCCCCCTTGTGCATCCCACAGTAATCCATCGGATACCACTCTCATTCTCCTTTCAATAATCTTCGCATATACTTTAGATGCTGTGCTGATCAAACTGATGGCCCTGTAGCTGGCGCACTCCATACGTGACCCCTTGCCTTTATACAAGGGCACGATGACAGCGCGCCTCCAGTCCTTGGGAACCTTTCCCGTCCTCCAGCACAAGTTGCATAAGGACAGGAAAGCGTCCCGGACGCAGGTTCCACCATATTTGATCATCTCAGCAGACACACTATCGATTCCTGCTGCCTTTCCATTTTTCAGACTTCTTATCGACCATTCGATCTCTTCCAAAGTGATCTCGGATGCTGACTCCTCGAAGTCGGTCACAGACTCAGTCGTGGTGCCAGCATCCGAGATATTATCATACATTTCTCTAAAATATTCACTCCATCGCGCTAAAACCTCTTGTGGGTTAGCAAGAATGTCCCCTGCTTTAGATTTTATTCTTTCCATTCTGGAAGCTGACGAACAACCCCGAGACTTCTTAACCTCTCTCCAAAAGAGTTTGGTATTCGCCTCGAAGTTCTCCGTCAGCTTCTCTTCTTCTTTCAATTTTATTCTTTCACGCTTCTCTTTCACTAAAGCTTTGGTTTCATTCTTGCAGAGGCGATAAATTTCTTTCTTCATCTCTTTCATACTGTCATTCTGATGCAAAGATGCAATATAATCCAGCCAGGCTTTTCTCTTTCTCTCTACGCTAGATTTAACATCTGCGTCCCACCATTCGTCACCTTTCGTTGTTATATGCCTCTTTGCGCATCCGCATGCTTCTTTTGCGCTTTCCACTATACTTTCCTTCATACTATCCCAGTCATTATCCACATCTAAGTCGGAGAAGTCCGCCTTTGCAAGCCTTTCTTCGACTAGGCGCGCATACATACTCCTTACACTAACATCTTCCAATTTTTCACATTTTATTCTTTCAAGCTCCCCGAAATTGGTACGCTCTCGCCTGTGCCTCCACTTCTTGAAAAGGCCCACAAACCGGCTTATCACCAGGTAGTGGTCCGTTCCAAGAGTGGGGCCTCTGTAGGCTCTTGTATCCGTTATTGTGTTTCGGAGGCGACTATCTATTAAAATCAGATCAATCATACTTTTCTGTTCATTCATTCTCCATGTATACGTGTGAATATCCTTATGATGGAATAAGGTGTTCGACACAAGCAAGTTTCTTTCCATGCATACGTCTATGATTGGCTTACCAGCCTTGTTCGCTCTCTTGTCGCCATAGGGTCCAAGGACAGCCTCAAAGCCGTCTCGTTTGGTCCCCACCCAGCCATTAAGATCACCACACATAATTAGTCTTTCGTTCCCTTCAGCCAGATCCAGAATTTCTCTCACAGACTCCCAAAACTTCTGGAGTTCTTGGGGATCCGCTGAGCTTACGGGAGCATAAGCTGCGACCAGAAAAACTCGCGTGATCCCCAGCTTTAGACGGACCCAAAGAAGTCTCGGGTTCACCAGACAATAGTCTTTCACTCCAGACACAAAGCGGGATGAAAGTACGACGCCTACCCCCCCACTTGCACGCTCGTCCAGGTCCACGCCGGACCACAGAGCAAGCATGCCACCGGGGAGGTCATCGACGTCACACCCCTTCCGCTTTGTCTCTGTCAGACATAAGGCATCCAGGCTTCTCTCATTCATTATATCAATCATTTCGTCCATCTTATCTTTCATTCCACCTCTCACATTCCACGTGCCTATACGGCACTCTGCTCCTCTCGACCCGCCAGGTTTGGCGCTGCGTGAAGGGTGGCGGCCCCCTTCGCCGCATGCGCGAGAGTTCACACCGACGGGGGCGCATCGGTGAGCGTCGCCTGCGGGGGACGCCCTATCATGCACTGCACTCGGGTGAATCTCGGTCAGAATTGTGGCCCTCTGGGCCAGCGGGGATCGCAACGTGCACGCTTCTGACATGACCCCCAATATATATTGGAAAAAATAATAATAGATAAATTGCAAACAAAAAGAAAAAAATAATTAAAAGGAACTAAATATTAAAAAAGACAACAACGCTACTAAAAGGCGCTTGTATCAAATGCGAGATCTGCTTGCTGCCTCTGGTGTTCGTACAGGAACGCTTTCAGTCTACTTTTAAAAACATATGCACTTCGAACGGTTCTTATTGGTGGCGGAATATTGTTCCAGCACCTGGAAGCCGAATACCGGAAGCTGCCTTTAAAAGCCGCTGAATGGTGTCGCAAAGTAATAAGCTGTACCGCACATTGTCGTGTATTAGTAGATCTATGTGAGCCCGCCCATAAAAGTTTTTCAAATAAATACTTAGGTGCTTTGTTTTTAATTACACCGAAAAGTAGACACGCGAGATGAAGCTTGCGACGGTGTTTCATTTTAAGAATTGAAAAATCATTTACGAACGGGGTCACATGTCCTCCAAATGGTATTTCAAAGCAGAATGGGGCACATGCATTTTGAACTCGTTGGATGAGTTTCTGTGTTCTTACTAAAAGACGAGGACCGATAACTATATCAGAGTAATTGAGCTGGGATAAGATTAACGACTCAACCAACTGAATTCTTAGACTCTGATTTAGATATGGTCTGATTTGGTATAGCACTTTAAGCTTGTCAAAACATGTTTTAACAGACTTTGCTACATGTTTCTCAAACCTAAGGTCACTGTCAATATATAGTCCCAAGCTACGAGCTTCAAAAACTCTTTCAACCAAATCACCCATGAGCTCTACGTTTACTGAAGGATTTAAACCATTAAGCTGATATATTAATCAGGTATTTGGTCTTAGTCGGGTTAAGTAATAAACAGTTTTGCTTGGACCACGTGGCTATTCTTGTAAGGTCTTCGTTTAATTTTCTAATAGCCGTGTCTATCTCTGACGGTTTGTAAGAAATGTAGACTTGAGTATCGTCAGCATAGATGTGAAACTTGCAGTACTTTATGTGGTGTATAATGTCAGCCGAATATAGGATAAACAGAATAGGACCAAGTATAGATCCCTGCGGAACCCCTCTATCGACCAATAACCTGTCAGATAGTGAGTTAGAACCGTTACCATTATTAAGGCTTACAAATTGTTGACGATTATCAAGATAACTCTGGAACCATAGTACTGATTTGCTATCAAACCCATAATACCGTAATTTCGACAGTAACAAATTAGTGTTAATTGAGTCGAAAGCCCGGGAAAAATCAAGCAGTACAAGCAAGGTACACATACCTTCATCTTGAGCGCAGAGGATATTGTCAGTGACATCGAGTAGAGCGGTCACTGTGCCGCGTCCTTTTCTGAATCCTGACTGCAACTCAGGTAGAACAAGGTTGGTTTCCAGATAATTTGTTAATTGCTGACATACCACTTTTTCCAATACTTTAGACAGGCAGGGTAAGATACTTATCGGCCTAAGATCTTTTAAGTTTGCTGGATTAGAAGTTTTGGGGATAGGACGAACAATTGCAAGCTTCCAAAGGTCAGGAAACGTGGAGGTACTAATGGAAGTATTTACGATATACTTTAAAGTTTCCAAACTGTAAGGTAATGTCATTAGAAGCATATCTAGAGTAATCAAGTCACATCCCTTTCCATTGGACTTTAAACTACTTATGACTTTTTGTAACGTATCTGTAGTGACCATTATTATACTGAAAATTGTATCACTAAATTGAATGAAGCAACATGTTAAAGATATTAGCATAATTCAGTCGAGCTGAAATCTAGTTTAAATTATTCCAATAATAAGCTACAGAAATAACAAGCAAGTTATACAGTACAGTGTAACCAAAATAGGGGTGGGAGTAAAGCCAGCCAAGCCTATTATACCTGAGGTCCCTTAATAAATTACAAACAGAAACTATAATGCCTTTAATGGGTCTTTTGGACCTCAATGGACGCGGTGACAAGCGCATAATAGCCTCGCTAAGGGTTAGAGTAATAACTCTGTGGATACCCACTCATTTGTAAAAATAATTTCAAGATAACTTTATTATTGTTGAATCCATTATTTGTGGTATAGGTTATTTGAAAGTCGTCCGATGTCAAGCGAATATATTGAGTTATCACCGCTGACTTTTGATAATATATATATTTATCTGTTTTAAATATTGTTTATGGTTAACAAAATAATTTTGTTTCCGAATTTACATTGTAACATGACTAAATATGAAATAAAGTTTTTGAAGTAATTTTTTTTTACTGTCTCGAAAAAGCGTTACGGCCGCGTGGAGGAGCGGCATAAATTTAGACTAGACGTGGTGAGAGGCGGCATAATGTTAGAGTAGACTATCGATGTTTTTATTGGCTCCGGGTCGAATTCAGTTTTTTTGTTTGATAAAATAAAGTATGTTTAAATAAAAAATGCATTAATTAAAATGTACCTAATCTAACCAAATCATAATTTGCAGTAAACCTGGGAAAAATCGAAATGTGTGCTGGGACACATATAGAAGTGAAACTTCAACGGACAAATGGAAAAACGAATCGCAACAAAAAAGTTTTACGGGCAGATTGTTAATGTTCTTGTCCAATTTGAAAACCTGCCCGTAAAACTTCAAGTTAAAATTTTGTTGCGATTTGTTTTTCCACTTGTCCGTTGAAGTTTTTAGTCTATGGCAGCCCTTGTTTTAATAGGTTATGGGGCCAGCACGCTTCCACTGCATAAATATATTTTTATTGCAAACGACATTTTAAACTATTATTTTTAAGACAGATCAGAGAACAATTTATTCCTTATCAAAATAAACAATTACAAAAATCTAATTTAAAATAACAACAATATGTAAGTCATGACACCGGTTACCTGCGACTTACGTATGGCCGATTCTACCGATGGTGGTAAGTGAATGAATTGTAAGGATATAGGATTCGACCATTAAATGTGCTAAGCCAGAAAAAGTAAAAGATGAATGCATGCTATGTATTATCTGATATTATTATCTTAGATAAGGCCAACTTCATTGTGGCCTCCGCTTGGAGGTCATGTAGGGATTTGGTCGTTCAGGAGTCTTACACTATCCTCCGTGTCTTCCACCAGGCCTGAAGATAGTGTACAAAGATTTCCACCTGGTTTATCAAAAAATGAAACGTGAAGAATCTATACATGCTCTCTATTAACATTCTAATGCACATCAATGAAACGAGACGAAAGTGTACAATCCGGGAACGAGATGAGAATGTACTACACTGACCTCTGTACAATCTTTTCCTTAACCCATTTTAATTAAATAAACTGTCAGCGAGTTTAAATACCTCTCAGATACTTTTTAAAACAATGTGTGGAATTTTTAATTCAAGTTAAATTGAATGTCTAATGTTGAATTTTTACACAATCCAACCGTTGTTATATTGCATTAATGAAATGTACGTTGAAATATTTCTTATATTATTCTAGTTAATCTTAGAACTTCATGTACAGCCGCGGAATGAAAATGTTCGTCATGTTAAAGTTCACTTTTGCTTGCATGAGTACAAAAAACAATACTGCAACATTTTAATAAATGTTACGTTTATAAAGTATAAAAATGTGAAAAAAGAAAATTGCATTGTTGATAATGACAGACGCTACGATTAACAATAAGAAACAAAGAGGATATAATCACTACTACTCTTAACGTAAATATTAAAACCAAGAAATAGGGTTTACATGTCTAAACATTCTTAGACAAGATAGAAAATCAAATAACTTTGATCTAAGTAATTCTAAACTTTACAAATAGTTAAATATAAGTTTCTCTAGAACAGTCTGTTCTGTGACTTAGTTTGAAAAGGTAAATGTGCTCACGGAACGTTAAGGGAATCAAATTGAAAACTGGCGAACATTTTCATACCACGACTGTACTTCAGGTACGGATGTGTATTATATGTGTAGGTGACACGCACACACTGAAACTGTTACGACGTCATACCTGTACACAGTATGGTATTTGGGAATAAGGTTCCATTTTTAACCGACTTCCAAAAGTCTGTATGTTTGTTACACGATTCGCCATTAGTGTTGCAAACGCCTGCCTATCCGCCAACATTGCAATAAAATACAAACATACGTCATAAAACCATTTTTATAAATGTCAATTTTTGACGTGGAACTTCTTTAGAATAGTTGTGATTTGAAACTCGATGAAACGATAAAGCTAAAGAAACTAAATAAAAAGAGATAAATGCATAAAATTCAACGAAATTTAATTCGATATAAAATACATTTCCTTTACCCGTGATTTCAAGTGAGTTTTAGCTCTATCTATCTACTTAAGGTAGATATTTTTTTTAACTTAGATCAAAGGAAATTGTGCGTAGCAGTGCATTGAATTTTGAACTTTATGCCAGTGAATAAACGTCTGATTTAGATTGAATTTTTAGAATTATAATATGTTGACGGATGTAGGCTGAAATTAAATTTATATGAATTAAAGTTACAGAGAAATTACTTGTGAGTATATCCTCAGAAGTTTCACTTCTACTGCGTGTGAACAGCACACACACACAGATTTTATTTTGTTTGTTCATTGGTAGACGGAAAGCTGGACCGTCTGATGGTAAGTGGTTATCGTCGCCCATGGATATCAGCAGGCGTGCAACGTTAATGACGAAGCCAATCCTTGCCAATCTTTGGGATGAGATAAAAGGGGTCAGACAGGAGGAATGGGATAGATGGATGGGATAGTTAAAGTTGGATAGGGTAAGGGGAAGTTCCTCCTTCTGCGAGTCCGTCATGGCGCAGAAGGAAACTGCAGAAAGAGTATGGGTGGAAGACTCGTACGCGGACCCTATCCATAAGTGGCAGACCACCGGTCAAAGGCCCCACTACGCGCATCTTCTCCTCCCATAAATACCATCACTGGAGGACTCCCCCCCATGATTGATGAAATGGGTCATTCTGTCACCGGGATGGCCCAGCGTGGGGGAGTCACGGTGCAGTAACTCTGTTCAAAACTCCGTGGCGCTCCGTAATAGCGCAGATACAGAGGCACAGTCTTAGGTTTAGAGGGTAATTCGGCTATCTTTTCGTTTTCTCGCGATTGCTTTGAAGCTAGCGTGGAGAACCGGTCGCTGAGAGTCCTCTGCACCCTCGATGCATGCTTCTGTGCTGCATCTGGCCGTTCCCCCAAAGAGCCTGCGGACAGTATCCAAAGACAATCCCCCTGCGTTATCAAATAAAAAGTGATTCGCCCTTCCCCCGAAGAGCCTGAGGATGGTGTCCAAAGACTTCACCCTGGGTTATAAACAAAAAAAAAATAACTCATCGCACGAAACAAAATAAGTGCGAAGCTAAGCGTTTCACGTCCAAAAATTTGGTTATTTATTCCCCTAAATCCGTCTCTGTATTCCTGCCAAGACACATGAATAGGGCAGACAAGCATATCCCGGGCTCCGACGGCGTGTATTCATAAACTGGATGCAAGATTTCATACTCAAATATAAAGCCTCGAGTTTTCAGTTGTATGAAGGTTTCCATAGTATGCTTGGCTTGCTTGCCATTAAATCTTAATATAAATTTTATAAGAGTGGTATATCTTTAGGGTGTTCGTTACGAGTTGCAGGACTCGAATTAAAATGCCGTTGGAATTATTATAGAATTTATTAGAACTATACAAACACGTATAACACAGGTGAAACTATAACTGTACACAACCAGTCCAAACGTAATGCACGATTCAATCACACGCGCAAAGTCCGTCACTAACGTCTTGCTTCGCTTGTGGCTATCGCTAGACTGCCTCATCCCTCCATTGGGGCATTGCTTTACACTGTAAAAATACAATATGTCTGCTTGACCGCGTGGAGTGAATTTCCTAGAATCACACTTGGCTAATGACTACCATAACAGATTACAATACACGATGGGCTGTTTTTCTAATCACAAATTTTAAACACAAAGTAAGCAAAAGAAGTCAAAATTCCGCACAGGTAATAAAACGCCTATAGGTGTGAATTTGTCTTTTGTCGGCGCTCAGGTCGTAACAATACAGTGTAATATTTTGGCATAATAATTAGTCTGTAAATGTCTAAATTTAAAGAATTATTCGTGATAAATTTTATGAAAACTATCTGAAGACTTTCATACGGCTGATGTACGGTTGCGAAGCCTGGACACTTACCTGGAAGGAAGCGAACCATCTTTTAGTGGCTTAAAGAAAGGTTCTCCGTAAGATTTTGGGCCCCACAAGGAGAGACGATGCAGGTGGAGGGTCCGAAGCAACGTCGAAATTGAAAATCTCACCGCCTCCGTTGGCTCGGCCACGTGGAACAGATGGGAGACGATCGAAGCGTGAAGATTGGGTGATTTGGTACGATCGGATGGGCGACGTCCGGTCAATCGCCCCAAGTACCGGTGGAGAGACAGAGTGGAGGCTGACCTGTGTGAGCTTCAAGCCCTTAATTGGTAAGAAATCGTACAGGACAGAAACAGGTGGCGTGTTCTCTTTCGGCAGACACACATTGGGCCGCTGAGCCAACGGAGTTAGTTACCTGAAGGCTTTCCTAGCAATCTAAGCTATCTATCAATCTAAATTTACCAAAAATATTTATTATAATGGAATTTATTATATCTTGATGTGTATTAATTTCGATTGTATGTTGAGTTGTATGAATGGATGAGTTTCGACTATTTCACAAGTTGAAATTGTCAAGTGGTTTTAATTCGTAATTAGGTTTTAATTATGGTAATAAATTAAAATATGTAATGTTCTTGATCTTTGTGTGTTAAGGGAGACCAACTTATAACAATTGTTTAAAGCAAGATAATTATTTTTAACCACTCGTGAAGTGAACTTTATAAATATCGAAGTGACAATTGTATACTTATCTCTTTCCAACACGATTGCAATGCCGCTCGTGAGAATAGTTCGGCTATACGTAATTTGATACTATTTTAATACAGTTTCTGTAACATTTGTTATTATTTTTAGATAGAGACAAATATATAGCGTTTACGCTATATATTCGTTGCAAGGACCAAACTGCAGCCTTGTGTTGCCATTAAGTTATCTTGCTTTTTAACCAGCACTATATAGTGTCTCCGAAAGTATTTTGCTTCACCACATTTTGTTTTAAAGTTGCGCTCATAAAACGGTGGTGCATTGCGAGTGCACCGAACGTTATAGACAAGGGCTTCCAAGTCCTCTTATCGTAACTTTACCCTCGGATGTATGCTTATTTTTAACCGACATAAAAAGGAGGAGGTCTTGTGTGTTTTTACGCGATTTCTCCGGCAATTGTTGACCGATTTTTCAATTTTTTTTATTCGATATAGTAGACTTCTGAGGTGGTTCCATAGTCATCAAGTCAGGATCTGATCAGTAGGTACCAGAAAAATCAAGAGCACCTTCAAATATTATAGGTAACGGGTTTCATTTTTTTTCTAAAGTTATTCAAGTATTTGTGTAACCAAAAAGTAGAAAATAAAAAAAGAATACCGTCTTTAAAAACTAAAAAGCAAAAAATTAACATTCTCTCATTGAGTTATAACATGTCTAGAGAGAGCATTGCTAACAAACAACACCGCCAAAAACGGCATCAAAAACGCGAAGCGTTTCTATATTCACTCTGGAAAAACTATCAATGTGTGCTTGATTTCGGGATATCAGCTAAAAAAATTACCACATTTTTTATAATTAATTTTTTTATTTTATTTAAGTGAAAAGTTTAAATGATCTTTATGATCTAATCGCTTTATGTGTTATAGTTTAATATTACTCAGAGGTTTTAGTTTTTTAATAATTAAAGTATTAGCAATTATAGAAATAAAAAAATTACATTTTTTTTTCTATTAAAACAATAGAAAAAAAAATGAAAATGTGTTTTGGAACGAACCATAAAAAATACATGCACAAATGAATTCATAAAACATTTTAGTATACGTAGTAATTTTAATTCGCAATAAAATGTCCGTACAGATATTAGTACATTTTTATAAGTCTGTAGTAGTGGACACTACGGGGTATGTACACGGAAAAGTTTAGTGCAGGAACTTAAGCAACTAAACCACTTAAAAAAGGGCTATTATTAAAATAAAATATCCATTTCTAAAAGTTTTTATTCAAACTAGTTCGGTTTGATTATTTTATAAACTAAAATTTGTTTTTTAACATATCAATATATTAAATTATTACTTTATTAGTAATTAATGGAGAAGCAGGTAACAGAACATAGACAAAATTAATATCTTAATAATTATGACAATAATCTACTAAAACATGTCAATACACAATATCTCCATAAATTCATAACATGTTTTTAGGTAACATAAAATAAAGCTACACAAAAAATAAGTTTTGAAATTCTTCTCTCTCTCACTACTTCTTCTCTTTAGCGATAACTTTAATTGCATTAGAAGAAACTAAACAGTAAAAATTAATTCAAATTTTATAGCACCGAAAATTTACTCTTTGTTCATTTGTTGTAAATTTTCTATCTATCAAAAACAAGCACTACAGTAACAATATATAATTGGTTATTTCAACTTTGCTTGCATGATACTTCAAATATCCTGTGTTTTCTGTTTTAAAAAGTATATTATGTTTATTTCCGTTACCGCAAGTATATACATATGGCAATATTAAAATAAGTTTATATTGTCGAGATCCATGGTGATCGGTTCATTTCCAAAACCAATTAGAAGAAAATATTTGTACGGTGTAACCGCACAGGTTAGTTCGACTTCCGCGGACGAGTCGAGTCAGTTCACGACCATCACGCGCCGATGACACTCATGTCATTTTGAACTCAATTAAACTCGTTTAATATCAAGTTATCTTTCATTTATTACGGTGTTGGGACTCACCCAACATCTTATGGTCCTTCGAGCGTAGCCCGCTGGCCTATCAAGGACAATTTCGATCAATTGTGGCTCAATAATAGTGGTGCAAAACGGACTCATTCGTCATATACTCAAGTGTGCCAACGCAGGAGAAAACATCTTCCAGACTTCGTGCGGAGCTCCAGGTCTACACTCAAGTAAGATCTTTCCGATTTTATATTTTCATCTTAAATATGGCATCAATGGAAGACTTACTAGCTACTCAAGAACAGCTGTATGGAGCTATAGAAAATCTGTATTCAAACTTCAAAAAAGACGGGTCTGAAAGAAAGACTGCGGAATACATCAAACGCAGAACTGATACGTTGGATTCATATTGGGCCGAATATAATTCAAACCATAATAAACTCTGTGGGTTTGGAATTAAGTCTCATTCTTATTTTACATCCAATCAATTCGAATCCGTCAGGGAATATTACTCAAAAATCAGGGCTATAATTCAAAATTATTTAATCAGGGAGGAAGCAAGACCTCCAACGCCGCTTCTCAAACCTGCAACGCCATTAGGTGTATCAAGGGCAGTTACCAGTAGAGTAGAAGAAATGCTCAGAAAACAGCAGAGCAATTTCAAGGCATTCAGACGCACACTCAGCGCAATTGACCTTGACTCCCTATCAGAGAAATGGGAGTTTGAAGACATTCAGAAGTCAGTCCAATCAAGATGGACGGCTATCGATGTGCTTCACTGGGAAATCGATAGCGAACTTCTCCAAGAAGACGAGGAGTATGAAAAAACATTCAGCATGTACGAGAAGAAGTACAACGATGTAAAAAAGAGCATCAGCTCTAAGATATGGTCACAGGACTATAGGGAAAAGTCTACACCAGTCATAGATATTCCCACATTCAGTAGAAATTATCATCACTGGATATCATTTAAAGACTTGTTCTCGGAGGCCATACACAATAATCGATCATTATCAAATGCTCAGAAATTACAATTTCTAAAGAGCAAACTTAAAGGCGAAGCTGAAAAATTAATTCAACATCTCCATATCTCATCAGAAAACTATCAAATAAGTTGGGATATTCTAAATCATAGATATAACAACGTTAAGTTCATATTAAATGCTCATCTTCACATATTCATGAACCTGCCTACACTGCAGCAGCAGTCGTTTTCAGCTATTAAAAAGATACATGACACCACTAATGAGTGTCTTAATGCAATTAAAAACTTAGGAGTCGATATATCAACGTGGGACCCTATAATTGTGTATGTACTGACTCAAAAGCTGGACGTAGATACCCATAGCGAGTACGTCGAATCACTCAAAAACCCACGAGAGGTGCCATCTCTTCGGGAGCTTTTGGAATTTCTTGAGACGAAATTCACGTCTTTAGAAGCTTCTAAACGCAGGCCAGAAACATCAAAACCCCCTCAGAAGGAGATACCTCAAATCAAAAAACCGCATTTTTATAATTCGCTATCAACTAACAAGAACAACCATAATTCAAATAAAACATTTAAGCGACTAAGTTGTCCTGTTTGTAGCAAAAATCACGCTATATTTAAATGTATTACATTTCTCCAATTTCAACCGAACATCAAAAGGAACACCGTAAAACAATTATCATTGTGCAAAAATTATCTTTATAATCATGAAGATAAATTAGTTTGTCCTTCAAAGAAAAGGTGTAATAATTGCGGCGGTGAACACAATACATTATTGCACGATGCCTTTGGCATACATCAAAGCGCATCTATTATTTCAAACACGACACCGCATTCTCTTCAGTCTCAGCAAATAAGTACTAATGTGCTTACGGGACATTCCGGTGAAATATTACTCGCCACTGCATTGGTCAAGGTGCAAGCAGTGGATGGAACATTTCATATCATGCGTGCTCTTATTGATCAGGGTTCCCAAACTTCGCTCATATCAGAAAATGCAGCACAGATCTTAAACTTGCCGCGTAAACGATGTAAGGGTATTATTTTCGGCATAGGAGCAAAGGAAAACGGATGTAAGGGCATGACTACACTATCAATTTCATCTAGATATAATGATGACTTCATTTTTCAAGCAGATGTATTTATTATGAAGCACTTGGTGAATAACTTACCAAATAAATCATTTGGCAAACCATCATGGTCTTATATTGAAAACTTACAATTGGCAGATCCTGAGTTTTACAAAAGCCGTTCAATAGACATTTTATTAGGAGCAGAAACTTACAGCTTCATTATTCAAGGAGGTGTTATCAAGGACACTGATTCAATGCCAGTTGCTCAACAAACGCGACTTGGATGGATTCTATGTGGAAACGTTCAATCATTTCAATGCAACGTGGTCAGTATCAATGTGGAGGACATTCAGAATTTTTGGACTATTGAGGACATCAAAGAGGACTCAATGTTATCAGAAGAAGACCAAAAATGCGTAGACTTCTACGAATCTACCACAACACGTCACTCAGACGGAAGATACGTTGTACGTTTACCGATGCATCCAGAAGCAGAAGAAAAATTGGGTGAATCAAAGCTAAAAGCGGTGGCTCAATTTTATCAATTAGAAAAAAAGTTTAAAAAACAAGATAATATCGCAAAAGATTATAAATTATTCATCAATGAGTATATCGCCTTAAATCACATGCAACTGACACTCGGCAACAGTACACCGAGTTATTACATGCCGCACCATTGTGTACAACGTGCTGATTCGGTAACTACGGCACTTCGTGTTGTGTTCAATGCATCGCAAAAAACTAGTACTGGAGTTAGTTTAAACGATATTATGTATCGTGGTCCTAATCTACAGAAGGACTTATTGTCCTTAATTTTAAAATGGAGGCAGTATCAATATGCTTTCACAGCTGACATCGAAAAGATGTTTCGGCAAATCATGGTACACCCAGACGATCAGCATTTTCAGAAGATCGTTTGGCGGGATAATCCTGAAGAATCACTAAAGGACTATCAGCTATCTACTGTCACCTATGGAACGAAGTCAGCACCCTTCCTGGCAATGATGACACTTCGGCGGCTAGCCCACGATGAGCGTCATATGTTCCCCGTGGCAGCGAAAGTACTTGAGGAGCAGTTCTACATGGACGATCTCCTTGGGGGAAGCTTCAGTATCAGCTCGGCGAAATTATTACAAAATAATCTCATCAAGCTCTCAAGGCCGGTGGTTTCAACCTCCGTAAATGGTCTTCCAATGCACCTCAGCTTGTAGAAGACCAAGATAATTTCAATTTTAAGCATCCAGAGTCAACTAAAGCACTGGGGCTCACTTGGAATGCGAAAGAAGACACCTTCGTTTTTCAATGTAAAATGACGAAGCAAACGTCATTGCGACATACCAAGCGGTCGTTACTAGCAGAAATCTCTAAGCTTTTCGACCCACTGGGATGGCTATCACCTGTAGTTGTTCAATTAAAACTACTTTTTCAGAACGTTTGGCTCATAGACTTGAAATGGGACGACAAAGTACCTGACAACATTCACTCAGAATAGATTAAGTTGAGATCAGACGTAGAAAATATCAATCAGATACCCAGGTGGATTGGTTGCGGTGAAATGGACATTATTCAACTTCATGGTTTCTGTGACGCGTCCACAAAGGCTTATGCTTGCGTGGTATATGCACGGATATCTCGACAAGAACAAGTGTTTATCTCTTTAATTGCCGCCAAAACTAAGCTTGTTCCGATCATCAAGACGAAGGAAAAGGACACCAAGGTATCATTGCCAAGGTTAGAATTATGTGGGGCTCACCTACTTTCTAAATTGATGGCCAAGGTCATTCAAAGCCTTAACGTACACACTACAGAAATATATGGTTGGTGTGATTCAACAGCTGTATTAGGTTGGCTGCAAGGAGAACCAAGTAAATGGAAGCCATTTGTGGCTAACAGAGTTAAGAAGATAACTGCCATTATGACGTCATCATGTTGGCGATACGTCAAGTCAAATGAAAACCCAGCTGATTGCGCCAGTCGTGGAGTATGTGTCAAGCAACTACTAGAAAATTCACTCTGGTGGAACGGTCCTAGTTGGTTATCATCACCAATTCAGTCAAGTCAATTTGAAGAAAATATTTACACTACAGATTTTGAGACAAAGAAGTGTAATTTATTTATTGTTGCCACGCAATATACGGACAACAACATAATTCAAATACTAATAAACAAATATAGCAGTTTTACTCGGGTAACACGAGTACTGGCATGGATATTACGAGCAATATCGCGTAATAAAGTTCAAGGTTCATATTTATCAGTTCAAGAATTGCAATATGCAAAACTCAAAATTATCAAATACGTTCAAGCAGAACAATTTTCAGAAGAAATCCATGACCTTCAGCGTCAAGGAAAAGTACGTCCCAAAAGCAGATTACTTCAGTTCAATCCATTTTTGGACAAAAATGGTTTGTTAAGAGTGGGGGGCAGACTTAGAAACAGCCATATAAGCGAAGAAATGAAACACACACTTATCATTCCTCATGACACTCGCGTAACAGAGTTGTTGATAGATCAAGGACACAAGTCCACATTTCATGGAGGTACGCGCCTTACCTTGTCATGGCTAAGGCAGACATACTGGATTCTTGGTGGAAACAGAGCTGTCAAAAAGCGTCTGCGTTCATGTGTCCTGTGTAGAAAGCACAATCCTACCAAGCTATGTCAGCTGATGGGAGATCTGCCTGACGCAAGGACGAACCCATCGAGACCTTTTCATCACACGGCCGTTGATTTCACTGGATTTGTGGACATAAAAGCGAACAAGGGGAGAGGTGTAAAGACTTCAAAGGGATATGTAGCAGTGTTTGTCTGCATGGCAACAAAGGCCGTTCATTTGGAGCTCGTGTCGGACCTCTCTTCATCTAGCTTCTTGGCAGCATTACGAAGGTTATCAGCAAGAAGAGGCGCTCCACGTCACATGTATAGTGATAACGGCACAAACTTCGTTGGAGCAAATAAAGTATTATCAAAAGAATTTTTTAACTTAAAATCAATTACATCAGAAGAATTTCACAGTGAAATCAGTGAAATGAATATAGAATGGCATTTCAATGCCCCGTCATGGCCAAGCGCAGGAGGGTTATGGGAGAGTGCAGTTAAGAGTCTGAAGTATCATTTAAAGCGGGTAATAGGCGATCAGAAGCTTACTTACGAAGAGTTTTCGACTATTCTTACTCAATTAGAATCATGTCTTAACTCTAGACCACTATGTGCTATATCGGAAGATCCAGACGATATCAATTACCTGACACCTTCTCATTTCCTTGCTAGTGGACCCCTTCTCACTATCATTGAAACCGAAAAAGATGAGAGAACAAGATGGCAACTTGCTCAAAAGATTTTCCAGGATATTTGGAAAAGTTGGCGTTCCGAATATTTAAGTCAATTATCATCAAGATCAAAGTGGCAACAGTCACAACAAAATATGAAATTAGATGACATAGTAATCATACACGACGCTAACTTACCTGCCGGCAAGTGGGCGCTGGGTCGAGTCATAGATCTACACCCAGGCAAGGATGGATACGTCAGAGTCGTATCGGTCAAAACCAAAAATGGCACCTTGAAGAGACCCATAATCAAGTTATCCGTTTTGCCGGTGAGGTCCGAAGATCAAAACAATGCAATCATTCAAAAACCTTCATCAATAACGTGTGATAATCAAGAAAAAACGGTCCCAAGCAAAAGGGTCTCGAGTTTTAATATTATTTCAAATATTTTATTGTTATTTATGTTGTTTCTATATTCAGTAGAAGGAGCATATAATATTTCACGTTATCATGGTCAAAAGGGCCTTTATTTCGATAAAATTTCAAATATGCGTCTTATTCAAGATCAGTGGAAGATAGTTGTGTATTATGACATGCAACCGTATTGGCAAGGCTCACGCGTGTTTAATGTTTACATGACACACCTTGAGACATTATGTAATCAAGAACAAAGGAAATCCCACTGTGACGTGGTTATGTTGCAGCTACGTCACGGATTCATGGAACTAGAGTACTACGACGGCATGCTGCTCAATCAGCATTTCGAAGCAAGGACGCGCTCGCGCCCAAGGCGAGGTCTTATCGACGGTGTCGGTTACATTGCTCATAGCTTGTTTGGAGTATTAGATCAACATTTTGCCGAACAATATCAAAGGGATATAACATTAATTAGAAATAATGAAAAATATTTAGGATATCTCTGGAAAAATCAGACTTCTATCATAGAAGCAGAGAATAACTTGTTAAAACGAGTTGAAAGTAACATGGAAAAACAATACAAGATTTTCAATCAACATTTATTAAATTTGGAACACTCAGTCTCCACATTAAAAAATAAAGTTCAGGATGTATTCAACACGGAGGAATTTATATTGTCGACAATCATCGCAAACAATATCCTCACTACTCTAAGAAATATTCAGGAAACTTTATTGGATGCGATCACCAGCGTGAAACACTTCAATATTCACCT
This sequence comes from Dendrolimus pini, assembly GCA_949752895.1. NCBI lineage: Eukaryota > Metazoa > Arthropoda > Insecta > Lepidoptera > Lasiocampidae > Dendrolimus > Dendrolimus pini. The sequence goes on from OX457142.1 coordinate 16,577,420, forward strand.
CATCTCTCCATCTCAACTTCAAGAAGAACTTAATATCATTTCATCTCAAATACCACGAGATTTGTCATTACCTATTGACAATATTATCACGGATTTACACAAGTTTTACCAAATTATGCAAGTTCGTGCTAGGATGACACATGATTATTTTATATTTGAAATACAAATACCACTTGTCAACAGAGAAACATACGATATGTATCGGATCATATCAATTCCGATTCAACTCAAGGATAAAATGGTCAAAATTGTGCCTATATCCGATTATTTCGCATTCAACCTGAAGAAGGACACCTTCTTGCCAATTTCACAGGAAGAGCTGCATAAATGTGTCCAATATGACTCTATCACCAAACTCTGTTCAATACAAAACCCAGAATATCGGCGAAATTCAGACGGCGATATTTGTCAAAAGGATCAGAAAAATAACCTTTGCAGTACCATCTACGCAATGTGTCGATACATGGATGGAACTATTCAAAGTGAACAATTTTATTCTGTCTTGCTGCAATGCTCGTACTCTTCGAATCATTTGTAACCAACAGATGTCAACGGAGCAGATAGCAGGAGTGAACATAATTGCCCTGGGCAATGATTGTATATTAAGAAGTGACACTTTCACAATACACGCACACCGTCAGCAAGGTGTGGAGGTCAACGTCAAGCCTACTATTATAGCCCCTGATATCGCTCCCATTAATAACATCATTAATATACAGATACCAATTCATGAGACTCAAATAAATGAGACGAGTCTTTCTGAATCCATACAAAATATATCCAGAAAGATAAAGAACATTCAGCAGGCGAGTGGAGAACTTGATGACTTCAAGGACACTACAATGTCATACCATGACGTTCACCACTAAGTGGCCATTTACTGTGTGGCCGCTGGAGGGCTCGCGTTTGGTGCGTGGTTATGGCTGCGGTCACTGCGCCGCCGCACCACCAACTCTTCGACGATCCCTGTGCAAAATAGTGTAGTGCAAAATAATCAGGTGGATAATTTTAGTGAAACACGTCAGCAACCATGTCACACGGATCGTGGTTGCTCGCCAGTGTTAATTAAGTGTAGATTTAGTGACCCGAACCAATAATGTCGGTTTCACATTGTAATATCTACTAATCTAGTTTTTACTTCACTCATTCTAACCTCTCATTAATTCATTTCTTCTCGCCCCCGGGAGTATGTACGGTGTAACCGCACAGGTTAGTTCGACTTCCGCGGACGAGTCGAGTCAGTTCACGACCATCACGCGCCGATGACACTCATGTCATTTTGAACTCAATTAAACTCGTTTAATATCAAGTTATCTTTCATTTATTACGGTGTTGGGACTCACCCAACAATATTATTGAAGTGTATGAATCATGATTACTATTAATCTCATAATTGAATTAATAATGCTATTTCAACAAACATTGTAACAAAATTCCCAAATTTTGGAAAATAAGTTCCACTTCTCACCTGACAACATTAGTCAATTCGATAACCTTGGAAATATCGAAATTAAATTTCATATTTTTATTAAGAAATCATGACAAAAGTGTTAAGTTTTTCGATGTAATGACATCTTATCCTTATCCTTTCCTCTTTTAACTAGTTCAGACACATTTTAATAGCGCAGGACAGCATAATGTTTTTTTTTGCGAGAGCTCTAACCAGTAAAGTAGTCGAAACGACACTAACAGGCGTGAGGAGCAAGTGCACCAAATTTGGTGCACTTTTTTTGGGCCTTTTTTGTGCAATTGATGCGTGATCTAGACGTTTATATAATCTAAGCATTCTCTACAACATCTTGGAATCGGTGCCAAGCAAAACCTAAAAGTTACTCTGTTGTTCTTCTTTTGTTTTATTTGGTTGAAAAAAAAAACACTACATTTATGTATTTTTATTAACAATTAAGTATTTATTTTAAAATCAAATTCAACTTTTTTTTACGACAAGTTAAAGCTGCTTGATGAATTAAAATCTTTTAAGTAATAAGGTTTTTTTTTGTTATCTGTGCAGGAACGGAGAAAGAATACAATTTCCTGCGGATGGGTGGTCTGTCGTAAGAGGCGACAAAACAAACCACGGTCAGGTGGCTCTACCACTGGATAGCTACCATCCTTGGTCTAAAGTATGCCGCTATAACATCCTTGAGTGGCCAGGGTCCAGCTTCCCACAAGAGGGAAGCAGCACATTTTCAGCACCTTTGGTGTTGAAAATGTACATAGGCGATGGTAACCGCTACCCAACAGGTGGGCCGTTTGCTTGTCCGCTGAACTCATGCGGTAAAAAACGTCATAAATATACATTATTCCTGTACAGTAAAAAATATTTGTTTTATAATAAAAAGTACCTAACTCATTCTTTCTGAAAAGGGGTTGCTAACCCTTGTTATCTTTTGATCCCTCGTTATCTAAAGGAGAATTTTCTTACCATATGATTTTCAAGAAATGAGGATAAATTAGAGCGTTTTGACCATTGATTGAAATGCAGCGTGTAAAAAAAACAATTGATTTTTTTAAATCATCAGGTTATTAGACTATATTTATTACTCTGTTAAAATTAAAATGCAGTGTTTGTTAAAGTACATTACATACATTTGGAGCGAGGTATAGTTATAGGGTATTTATTAATTATGAAATATTTGTACAGATCCGAAGTTTTTTAACACAGGTTAGAAGGGACATAGGGAGCCTTGCGTTAGCCTGCGTGGTTATTTTTTTAATGATTATCCAAAATTCACTTTATATCTCAAAATGTGACCTTTATCTATACCGTACCCTAAATTCGAATAACAAATTAAGTAATATAATACATAGTGTAGGGCGCTGTAGCCTTCGGGTAATAATTTGCTGCTTCTATAGTTATGGACTGTACAAGAGAGATATGAACTATATCCTTGCACTAGAAAAGCAGAAGCTCCACCAAACTTGAGATCCGCCCTCTCTAGGCTCGGTTCAGTTTACACAGGAACAACACACGGCACAAAAGTCCACTTAGGAGCTAACACTTTTACAAAGTCTAAGTATGGTAAATGTTCTTGATACGGTCAGTAATCACAATGACTTGAGAGAATCTTATCCAAGACAAGAATGAGCGCATGACGTATTGACAAACAATAATCTTGACGGCCTCTGTGGTTGAGCGGGCTAAGCCTTTGCCGGCCTACCTCACTGCAACGCAGAGGCTCCGGGTTCGATTCCTGGTATAGTATTTTCTTCGTTATTTACTATGGTTTGGGTGTCTGGGATCGGCTCCAGACTAGAGTAGTACGTTGTATATTACCCATAGCACAAGCGTAAATTGCTTAATTTGGGGATATACAATATGTGTGTTTGGCTGCCGATTATTATTATTTATCTTTTAAAATGGCTGCCTATACCCGGCTGCGTTAGCCGTAGCTTCACACAGGTCGAGGGAATACAGAAAAATTGAATAAGCGATGTTTTACCTAGTTTATACTAGGCAAGGACCGAACACATAGCATACCTAAATACACAACTGTAAGATGTGGAATTTCAGAAATATTGCACGATTTCAACACTTCATTTCCCCTTGCACATCTAAATACAATTTCGAGAATCGCTTCGATTTTTTTGGAACCTGTGGACGTATAACCCACGGTTAATGTGGTTCGATTTATATGGACTCTATGAGAAAGATAACGACCTAGATCCTTGCACTAGAAAAGTAGAAGCTCCACCAACCTTGATTTTTTTTTATTGCCGTAGTTCAGGAGACAGGCAGACGGCGTACTTGATGGAAAGCGGTTACCATCGCCTATGGACATTTGCAACACCAAAGGTGTTACAAATTCGCTGCTGCTCTCTTAAGGGAGACTGGAACCTGGTCACTAATGCCGGAACACCACTCAAGGTTGTTATGGCGACATACTTTAGACCAGAGGTGGTAGCCATCCAGTCGGGTAAATGCCCTACCACCTGGCTGTGGGTTATTTTGTCGCCTCTTACAAAAGGCCGCCCGGCCGCAGGAAATTGTATTCTTTCTCCGTTCCTGCACGGGATTGAGATCCGCCCTCTCCTGGCTCGGTTCAGGTTACACATAGGAACAGCACACGGCACTATGGTTTCACTGGAGAGCTATCATTTTGTACACAGATTAGGTCTTAAAAGTTATTGGCACGGCCAGTAATTACAATTATTTCAATTTAAAAAAAAAAAACAGATGAGCGCACGGCGCGATGTCGTTGAACGATGATTCTGAGTGCCGCCTCTACCCTGGTGCGCATTGGCCGTTACTTCACAAAGAAAGAGGGTAGACAGCTAAATTCATGGAGGGACTCTCTACCTACTTCACTAGGCAAGCATCGAACAGTGACAACGGAACCATTTTAGAGGTTTTTTCATCAATCATGTAACAAATATACAATAAAAAGACATTATAATAGAATTATAATAGAAGTGAGAATCTCCTTTTTGAAGTCGGTTATAAAAAACTATACTGGAACGAATAAAACTCAAAAGCACCTCGTATCTAAACATTTATGTCAAAATAAAGCCGACCTTATGAGCGTGTAAAACATGAAGTATGTATGAACACACCGAAATATGTCAGTGTAAACAATAAGTGAGCGATGTCACATGATAGATGTAGTGCTGTGCTCTCAGTTCTATGAGGTATTATGGGGTCGGGTGCTATGATATTTTTATGACAAAAAGGGCCCGAGGCGAGTAGGGTAAGGATTAGGGATACCTTGCATGTTTCAAGCAGGGTACCGTATAAATATTCATTTATATCATATAAATTATATATAAAAAAATATATTTGCAATACTGAGGTTTATGGAAAGTTAAACTCTATTCTGTTAGTTTATTATATTATATCATAATAAAAACACTATTTTCTTATATTTTGAAGGACCACGTTTAACTTTTGACTAACATAGGCCTAAAGAATTCAGTTTTCTCAAAAATATATAACTGGATGGTGTATTTTTTGTTTTGAATCAAATAGCGTATTAATTATTTTTTAAACTATAATTAAAATTATTTCTATAGTTAACTGTTGAAAGTTATGCGATAAGGAGATATTCTGACGCCTGCTCTCTTATGTGAATACTATTTTAGAATGTATTGTAATATATGTCAAATACCCAATTCGCCAGCCCGATGGACTGACCACTTGCGCAAAGTCATTGGTAGGCGCTGGACAAAGAATGCAAAGGACCGTGATGAGTGGCAACGACTTGCCAACGACGACGAGTCAATTCGCTGAATTTGATAAAAAAACACATCTACTATAATATTGCCATTGAGGTATAACATGTCTAGAGAGAGCATTGCGAACAAACAAGATTGCCAAAAACGGCATAAAAAACGCGAAACGTTGCTAATATTCACTCTAGAAAAACTATCAATGTGTGCGTGATTTCGGGATATCAGCTAAAAAATATTACCCCATTTTTTATATTTTACTTAAATATTTTTATATAAGTGAAAAGTTTAAATGATTGTAATGATTTAATCCCTCTTTGTGTTATAAGTTAATTTTACTCAGAGGTTTCAGTTTTTCTTCTATAATTAAAGAATAAAAACCTATAAAATTAGCAACTAAATTGTGTGTCTTGGACCGAATCATAAAAAAATACATGCACAAATGGATTCATAACACATTTTAGTATATGTAGTAATTTTAATTCGCAATTAAATGTCTGTACAGATATAAGTACATTTTTATAAGTCTGTTAGTTACCAATACTAATTTAACGATTCTAAAAAATATCCATAATGGCAAATTCTTTTTGTGTTACACAATATGTTCACGATGGTTATTAGACGACTAGTTATGGCCCAAAGATTATTCTACCCTAAAAATCAATGAAATAATTTGTAATAGTGGACTTGGGATGATTCGATGGGTTCATACTGGGTGTGTTATATGTAATGTAAATTTATATCAGTAGTAGGAACTAAGGGGTAAGTACACGGAATAGTGTAATGCAGCGACTTAAGAGCAACTAAACGACTTGAAAAGGGTTATTATTAAAATAAAAATATTCATATCCAGAACTTTTAATTCAAGCTCTACGATTTGATTATTTCATAAACTAAAATTTGTTTTCTAACATATCAATATATTAAATTATTATTTATTTGGAATTAATGGAGATGCAGGTAACAGAATATAGACAAAATTAATTTCTTAATTATGACAATAATCTTCAAAAAAATGTCAATACACCATATCTCATAAATTCATTACATGTTTTTAGGTAACATAAAATAAAGCTATAAAAAAAATAAGTTTCGAAATCCTTCCCTCTCTCTCACTACTTCTCCTCTTTAGTGATAACTAAAATTGAATTAGAAGAAACTAAACAATAAAAGTTAATTAAAATTTTAGAGCACCAAAGATTTACTCTTTGTTAATTTGTTGTAAATTTTCTATCCAGCAAAAACAAGCACTACTGCAACAATATATAATTGGTTATTTATAATTTGCTTGCATGATACTTAAAATATCCCGTATTTTCTGTTTTAAAAATTATATTATATTTATTTCCATTACCGCAAGTATATACATATGACAGTATTAAAATAAGTTTGTATTGTCGAGATTCATGGTAAATCGGTTCATTTCCCAAACTAATAAATAGAAAATATTATTGAAGTGTATGAATCATGATTACTATTAATTGAATTAGTAGTGCTATTTCAATACACCTTTCTATACACAGCTTCTTTTTTAATTTTTCTAAAACCTTTTTCCGATATATAAATTTATTTTTCCTCAAAATAATTGGAAACACAAACGACCTTTTGTTTGGATTCCAGTGGTGGACATCTTGCGATTCCCAGATTTCTTTTATCCAACGATTTGCTACAATTGGATTCGTAGGAAATTTAAAACGTAATATAAACTGGTTTAAGAAAACCGGACGGACCCACAAATATTACATGTCTGTTTTCTATAGATTTTTCAAATTATTTATATTTTACAAAAAAAAAATCGTAACAAACTCCCCAAATTTCGGAAAATAAGTTCCACTTCTCACCTGACAACATTAGTCAATTCGATAACCTTGGAAATATCGAAATTAAATTTCATTCTCATACTAAGAAATCATGAATAAGGTAATAAGTTTTTCGTTGAAATAACATCATATCCTTATACTTTCCTCTTTTAAAATAGTTCCAACACATTTTAATAGCGCAGGACGGTATAAAGAGTTTTTTCGTGAGAGCTCCAGCCAGTAAAGTAGTCAAAACGACACTAACAGGCGTGACCGGCGTGACAGCGTTGCCAGATGACCATGACAATTAACCCCCAAAAATAAGCTGTTTGAGAAAAAAAAACCCCCAAAATAGTTTTTACTTATTTTAAAGGAGAAAGAAAAAATCAAAACCACCGTCGTAGCGAAAACGTCACTAATGACGTCATCATTTTCCCTCACGGGGCGCTCACAACGACCCGTGTCAATAGGTGCGTTAAATAACCATTCCACTTGAGTTTACGATTGTGACGCCAGCAAATAAGTGAAACCGCAGTTGTGAACGTGATCATTGTCAGTCTCTAACGGAAAGTAGCCTATGGGATACGACGCATACGAGTAGAGACGGCATAATAAATAAATAACGTAAATGAACGAACGAATTGGATTATTAAAATGAACCATTGAATTGAAGTATGATTCACTAGTAGAGTATAATTCTAAGATAAAGTAATAATACCGTATTGTGACTTAGATATAATAATTAAAGTGATGAGAATTGTGTTTGTAGATGAATTATTGATACTTAAAATATCTCTCCAAAATTTCTCACAACAAAATATTTCCCCCCGAAAGTCCCCCCAAAGAATCTTTACCCCCGAATCTCCCCCAGACGTCAAAAAAACCCCCGAATTTGCAGGCAATACCCCCCATCTGGCAACACTGCGGCGTGAAGAGCGTGTGCACCAAATTTGGTGCACGGTTTTTAGGCCGTTTTTGTGCAATTGATGCGTGATCTAGACGTTTATATGATCTAAGAATATTGCAAATGGATTGCAAATCCACAAATTAACATGGTAGGCACAGTTTCTGTAAAGGAATATCAAACTATTTAAAGTAAATAGTAAGATAAATGGTTGTTAGAAAGTTTTGTACTTACGTATTTATATATAGATAATATTTTCTTAACAGTTCGCGACTAGTATGCATAATAAAATTACGTTTTAAGGGTTTTACGCGCGATTATTTAGATAGATGAGGCGTTCATAGAGTAAATAATAACCGTAAACAAAAATTAAATCGAAATAATTAAAATGAACAAGTTGGCGGTAGGCTAAATACAACTAACAATACTCATTGACCTTGACATCTTTGTCTTCTGTGATCACAGCTAATGAAAAGCGCCGAAGTGTCGGAATAATAAAGATCAAATAAATTACCGCGCTTAAAATCGTTAAAATGTAGTTTTATTATATTTAGGTAAATATTTAGAAAGATACAGAACCAAAACGCATCATTGTTTTCACGCTTTGCGATTTCTGAAAGCGTGTGCTTTCAAATACAACATGGTTTCGGTTGAGAGCTATCCCGTATTCTTTGTTAAATAAAAAAACAAAGAGATATTATGCAAAATATTTTAGATGCACCATTTTGTAAGCGGTACGTGGGTAGTTTCATTCACTTTATTGGAGCTTTAAAGACTTCCTTCTAGTACAAGCTGAAATGTTCTTTAGCGAATCATTACAATTCATATATCCTTTAGCGCTTGTGTAGACGGCATCGTCGACATCATGTCCACACTCAGAGTCCTGAATGACTCCAGGTCAAGTTACAAAGATCTAATGAACTGAACTGAATTATGAATACTTTTATTCAAGCTAAGTTCTACTATAGAACATTTCTTGAAGTCATCTAAACATATAGTTAAAAATGAATCATTATGTTAACACATGAAACAAAAACTTTGTACCTCTTTTTACGAAAATTGCGCGGACGGAGGAAAGTATGAAATTTCGCACACTTATAGTTTATATAGAGAAGGAGTGTGAAGAAAAGAATGCTAACATTTTTTCAAAACATGCATAGTACTAGATTAAATCAATAAAAAACATTACACACACATTACCATGTATTTAACACACATAAACATATATTACTCTTTTGTTTATTGTTAAAGTCAAATTAACAGTGTAGCCTTGGCGAAATCTGTGATTATAGAAGTATAGTCTTTAACAACAGAACCTGAACAATGTTTAAGCTTATAATTTAAATTAATTATGGTCGGATTTCGACCAATGGCCGACCCTAGTGGTCGGCCATTGGTCGAAATAGGTATAAAAATGTCACTAACAAACGATTAACCACCTTTTAGCTAAGAAGCTCTAAGAACCTAATCTTTTATTTTCACTTAAAATGTAAGAGGGACTTGTAAGTAAGACTAGTCTCATACATACCTTGTAAAAAATTGGCCAAGTACTTTACTTAAATAAGGGTTCTAAAAATATTATCAACATTCACTGTTGATGTGATTTGGCTACTTCACCGTAATAATTTCTAAATTTGTTTATTAATATTGAAAAAGAAAATCAACTGAGGGAGATAAATAGGGTGGAGTCTCTAAACGAGGCATATAAATATAACCAGACTCTTTTAAAAAAAGGTACCTCGAAAATAGTATTTCCACCAAGTAAAAACGTAAGGATTTCTAGCCAAGTTTCAATATAATTACCCACGCCGCAACATTTCAATAGTCCTCGCAGTCCGAGTTCAGCACTCGACGTGATTTTTAACGACAGCCAAATGGGCACTCCGATCCTTGATTTTATGCTTTACGAAGATTTTATTAGAGTAAAATCAGAAGATATTGCAGCCGCATAATCACAGACTTTCTGTTAGGTATAAGAGGGTGAATATTTTGTGTGTTTATCTATAGATATACATTTAATGCTGGTGGAGGCATGTTGCAATCATTATCTTGATTACAGGAGCTTAGGGCTAGCTTGATCGGCATGATACCACGCTCTCACAGAATATTGGCGTTAAACAGTTAGCCTTGTGTTGATAATGTGTGTTTCGTGCTATGAATGAGTTGGCCTATTTTCTTCTCTTGCTATTCCAATCCCTTATCAAATTCTTTCTATCCCATTTCTCTTGTCGGATCCATCTATCCTATTTCGTCGTCAGCCAATTGCAGTCTACTGCTGGACGTAGGTCTTTCCAAGTCCGCGCCACTCATCCATGCCCATCGATTTCCTCACAACAAGCCACGAAAGTCGCCAAGTGGAAGCCCGCGAAAGCCATCGCACGCTGCGGACTGGCCAATCAGAGCTGCTGTAAAGCCATCGCTATGCGGAGAAGACTCTAGTAGCTCCAAACCCAGTTACCGTTGAGTAGTTGCCCACTGCGTTGCAGCCGAGATAAAGAGGTAAAACTTCGAGGCCCCAACTACCTTATATGATAAAGAGAAGGAAGACCCTGGATCCGAGAATAAAGAATTAAAGAATTTATTTATTTTATTATTTTTTATTTATTATTGCTCTCCAGTTATATAAGCTAAACAAGTAACAATATACAATAGTGCTTAACTTAACAATGCGACAATCATTACTCCCCGTACTAGTTTAAAACTGTGTTACGGCAGAGTTAATTCTCGTCCCGTTAAAAATCTCAAAAAGATAGATATTTATTTCGAACTACCTCTGAAATAATTTGTAAGCACTCAAAAAATGAGTTCGTACATTACCAAAAAAATATGTTAAACACTTCTTTAAATATTAATTCGTTGTGGACTGTAGATATTTTAATTATTAATGAAAACTGCACATGTGTAATATATGACGATTTTAATAGCAACAATTATACAGTATATGTGAAGAATACAGAGACAACAACGTTATTTGTTTAGTAAAAATAAATATACACATAATATGTTTTATTTATATTACACATATACATTTATTTGCTGTAGTATTTAAATAAACATATTAACTATATATTATAATATATAATATAATTAAATACAAATTTGGTATAAAAAATATATATATTAAATTAGCTATAAAATAACACTTTCATCATAAGAATAAATATTTTTTTATATGTATATTATATGTTTATTGTATATATACAAATTCTTATTTGATAATTTTAAGTAAATTTTCTGTTCCTCATAATCTAATAAGATATTGTTCCAACTACAAATAATTTGGAGAAGGTGACAGAAAAAACAGAACTTACCTAGTGTATTGTTGTAATGTCTTTTGTATAAGTAATACAATTCTTCAAGCCCCAGAACAAGAGAAACAATTTTCCTCCAATGATTTAGCAAGGTGAAACATGTGTAGAATAAGTCAAGCCGTGGATGTTGGCAACACGGGTGATTAAACGCAACGAATGGCCCCGGTTACCAAGCGGTCAGTGCGCGTTGCCTTCAGGACTTGACAAACAGCGACTGTTACGGTGAAACAATTGCACACAGTTATGTCATGTACAAACGTATAAACTAAATATCTAGAAAGAAGAAAAACAGTTATTTGAAACAAACACTAAAATAAATATCTTCTATATATTAATACGTGACGCAAAAACTTTGTACCCCTTTTTACGAAAATTGCGTGGACAGAGGATTATGAAGCTTTTTACACTTATAGTTTACTAGCTTCTGCCTGCGACTTTGTTTATGTAGAAGGTTAAATTTTTTTGAATAATACGTACGTTAATTATCACATGATTTTTGCGAATCTTTAACCGTTTACGCAGCGCACGTAGCGGAAGCTCTCAAAAGGAAAAAAACCCGTTTTTGAAACATTCTTCATTGGTGCTCCGCTCCTGTTGGTCTTAGCGTGATATATAGCCTATAGCCTTCCTCGATAAGTGGGCAATCTAACGCTGAAATAATTTCTCAAATCAGACCAGTAGTTCCTGAGATTAGCGCGTTCAATCAAACAAACTCCTCAGTTTTATATATCAGTATAAGATACAGAGAAGAAGCCATGCTAATATTTTTTAAATTATGCATAAAAATACATTATATTAACTCCACTATACATACTGTTTTTGTGTCAGCCTGAATTTATCTTCTTTTATTCCTGTTAATCATTTCTCAATCGCTATTTTCAATAAGTATATTCAACATTTTGAAAATAAAAAAGGCAACGAAACGTATAATGTTATATTTTAAAATAATCAATTATTTTATTTTAATCGATTCACTAGAGTCATTCAACTCGAGGCACTAGAGTCGATTGAGCCAGAGAGCCAGGAGGCTGGTTGGCAACGACCAGCTTTTCGATGACAAAATGCAAAGTCTCGAACATCGACGCAGGGTTGCCAGCTTATCGGTTTTCTATCGGATTCACTTTGGAGAATATGCAGCTGAGCTCTTCGATCTGATCCCGCTATCTCCCTTCCATCATCGGACAACCAGACGAACGATGCGGCATCGATATATGGTGGATATTCCACCTATAAGAACGAAGCACTTTGCATCCAGCTTCATCGCAAAGGAGTGGAACTCATTGCCGGAGTCTGTCTTTCCCGATACTTATAACCTGGATGTCTTCAAGTCCCGTGTGAATAGGTACCTTCTAGGTAAGCGTGCTCCATCCTGGACCACATCTTCGCTCCACATAGGGCAAGATTGTGGTCAAACGCGAACCTACTACAATAAAAATATAAGAAAAGATTCCGTATTTGTGACTTGTTACATCGATTCCAATTTGTAATTGTACCATCATCGATTGTTCACGTAACTACTAAAATCAGTTTAATAGATGACAAATGTGGCTTTATAGAACAGTCGAACTATATTCAAAATACGTCCAAATTACACTAAAGTTAAAGTCAACACAATACAATTAAACTAAAGCCAAATTGCTGAGAATATTCTGGGAAGGGATAAAAAAATTCATGTCCCACGGGATCCTCCCCGGAACAAGTTAAACGAAGCCACGGGTAGTTTTAAACCGTGCAGTTATCAAAGTTTTAGTTGTGCGCTTTTTGTGCCAAAGTTTGATGAAATTCACACTTTCATTGCTTTGGGAGGTTGCAACAATTTTCATTTTTAACTACTGGATATTTCAGTTGATATTCTAATCGTCGTAGTTCAGTGACTGACTGACCATGATAGTCCATTTCAGTGACCAATAGACACACTTGCATACTCCATTAAGGGCCAATTTTTCAATCATTAGATAAAAGTTACTAGTCTTTGGGAGCTGTATACGTTTAGCCATCGCAGCGGACAACGAACCACTGGCTAGCGCAAAGCGGGAGCGCACATATTAATAGTTGCTCTATCTAGCTCGCACATCATCCGTCCCGCTGACATATTGGGATAGCTATACGACTAGCTATATGGCTGGTTGGATCAATTTTCATTTTTAATTACTGGATATATTAGTTGATACTCACATCGTCGTAGTTCAGTGACTGGCTGACTATGATAGTCCATCACAGTGATCCACAGTCACACTTGCATATTCCATAAGGGCCAATTTTTCAATCATCAGATAAAAATTATCAGTATAGTGGTGCTGCATACGTCTAGTCATCGCAGCAGACAACGAACTACTGCCTAGCGCAAAGCGAGAGCGCACGTATTAATAGTTGCTTTATCTCGCTCGCATATTATCCGTCCCACTCACACACTGTGCTAGCTATACGACTAGCTACATTGCACTAGCTTTACGACTTGTTAATATTTGTACTTAAGGTGACGGTCTCCAAAATAAATTATTTCAGTTCACATCAGCACTCGAGAGTGAATACTACTCTCTGCCATCTTAAGTATCATTTAACCTCTACCTCTCGCTGCTACAAGTCAAATAAATAATAACCTGACTAGATTAAAAAATGTAACAACTCAACTGTTTTATTCAGGCAACTGTAATTTTTATTCCACGGTATCTGTAGTGGAGCGGGCTAAGCCTTTGATGGCTTACTTTACTTCAATGCAGAGGCCCCGGGTTCGATTCCTGGTATGGTAAATTACGTAAACGATTTTTTTCCGTTATTTACTATGGCCTGGGTGTCTGTGATCGGCCCCAGATTAGTCCGTTGTACATTACCCATAACACAAACATAACTTGCTTATTTTGGGGATATACAATATGTGAATTCGTCTGCCGATTATTTATTTATTTTAATTTTCCCATGTTCTATTTTATTCTAATGAATAACTTTTATCTGGTGAATGAAATATAGCCCCTTAATTAAATACATGAATGAACTTCACGATTTCATTTTTTTTAAGCTCTAGGTACTAGTTAATTTCTTTTTAGAATTTCCTATTTCATAGCTCAAAAGTAAGCGTCGGACAGGATTATTTAAACTTTGACTAATGGTGACCTATCTCTTAAATATAGTTACAAGCTTTCTCTTCATTAAAACGATTGTACTACACTATTATATAGCGCCATATAAAATTCCTACCAAAATTTATCTGTATATATAAACAAAGTAAACATATTGTTACATGCCGGCAAAGGTAAAAGCACACCTGCCTGTCATAAAACGCAGTTTATTAGCTTTCCCGCATTTGGAGTTCGTTTGTTTACTTTGTGTTTAAAATTTGCAATTACACAATAGCCTGCTGTTATTGTTACGAGCTACAGGACTCGAATTAAAAATAAATGCCGTTGGAATTACTATAGAGTTTATTTCGAGTCCTGTGTAGTTCGTAACAATATAAATATGGGCTTGAAAATTTTACAAGGGTTTTTGCCTAAACGTAAGGATAGCTTTTCATATTTGAAAGCTTTATTAAATAGCATAAGTCGAAAATATAAAGCGCCCTTCACATTCTCGCGAGAGTTAGACAAAAATGCGAGAAACGAGAATGTGGAGTGCCTATAACAATTCAATTGTGTTATTTACCAGTAATACAACGTAAGCTCGCTGCAAATACAAAAAAATAATAAAATCAATACAACGAAATAAAAGTTACGAGACACAACGTATCAAACGTAATAGATTTATTCGGTTTACTTCCGTCTTATTGGACGGGAACTGTGTTATGTACGGTCGAATCAATGAGGACGTAAATAGAATATTGTCCTGGATTCAGCCGGCAAGCTGGGTACGAAGGTTTTAGGGTTTAGAATTTAATTCTATTTGTAAAGGTTCTGAGAAGAAAAACTGCGGGCCCGTTAGAAGGAAAAATATTAGTTTTGTTACGTATAAAATACACACCCTATAGCGTTTTGAAAACAGGTACTGCCATCTGTTGCGTGTTGGCGCATTACTAGCCACCTCTCGTTCGATAGTCATATCGTCGTATAAGAAATGCAACTACCATCTGCATTAGTGTGTCGTCAGATGTCGTTGTTTTTAAGCTTTTGAAACTCCAATATTAAATTCTATCTCCAACGAACAAATACTTCAATAGTATCCAATTTGCAGACGTGTGTAGAGGTTCCAGGTTGGATACCTTAGAAAAATGCAAGTACGGTCTATGGAGAAAAGGAAGTACAGCCACGACATCTGACGGTCACAAGTCGTTAGAATTGATCGCCATTTTAGAACATCTAGAATGCAAAACACGGAGGATGTGACGACACAAATGGCCGCTACTCGAAGTAATTGGCAAACGAATCGACGGGAGAATTCGATCGGCGTCGTGTCATTCCTTCTCTCGAGTTCTTAATAGACGGTCGAACATAACTTGGTTTTTTTAGTGGTGCATAGTAGCATCGTTTCAATTCAGTGCATCTTATCTTAAGGTATGTAGCCTTAGTTCTTTCTTTTCAAGACCTTAGCATCGAATACATCCTTCAGATAGTATAGATCTACATTCTTTACAGAATGGAGTACCATCGCAGAAACGCGTGGTTCTCATGCAGGGCACTCTTCGGAAACCTAGGCGATCCTCACGCCTTCGTTTAAGTTCCCCATAGGTTAGTAAAGTTGTAGTTACATATTAGTCCAATATTCAAATTAGTAAAGTTAGATTGTCCAATGTATCACGCCAGTTGCACGTGACACGAGCACTAGGCTCGTGGATGACAAACCAAGGCGACTGGGAAAGCGGACCCTGGTTTGTACTCTTCCATCAGGTCACCTAGAGACGAGCTTTGACTTGCCTTGGCATCGCCACCCGTCGCCGACCGTCCCGTATTTTAGTACGCGTTCATTACAACGTTATTTATCGCACACATTCCAGTGGGAGCAACGTACGGGGCCCAAAGGTTACGCTGATCCTCCGAACAGTAGGCGACCACTCTACGAGTCTTCACATAAGACGAGTTATACCCTGGCTGGACTGGTTGCCGGCCTATCTTTCTACAACCAGTGGCGCTCAAAAATCTAATTACCAACCATATTATTAAAAGCAGTTCAGAAGGTATTGTCTCTTAAAATACTCACAAGCGAATCCATACGTTGATGGTCTTAGACGGACTCCATCCCTGAGATCCTCATTAGTTATTATTATTAAGAAAAGTTTTGGAACGTCATCCGGGAGGTGTTATTTAAGTTATACTATTGTAACTATTTAATTTGTTATCTTTTTAACGGAGATATTATACTCCAGAGATTGGGGGTTGTGCCATTGGGGAGATCCAAATAAAGACAACGTAACTGGCTCTTTGAATGGTTTTATTTCTTATCTTCCAATAGTATAAATACACCAGTTTAACAAACTAACTTCCAAAGCTTTACATACTACATAACATCCAATTTTTAAATACTATAGCTCTTCAAATATAAACACAACAGTTTATTGCAAAATTAAATATAATAATACATTTTATAAAAACGTGTGCACGTGCGTGGTGACAGCGCCCGAATGCGGCCGAATCAGGGTGGTTACAAGACCTTCTAATTTCAAAACAGCGTATGTTACACTGAAAGATATTTAAGAACATAGTTTTAATTTTTGGTGAACAATAAAGTGTTTTCATTCATTCATATTGTAACGAGTTACGCAGGACTCGAATTAAAATGCCGTTGGATTTACTATAGAATTTGTTAGAACCATAAGCATAACCATATACCAACACGTATAAGATAGGTATTCATATAACTGGATACAACTAGTACAAACTGCACGATCCAATAACACGCAGAAAGTCCGTCACTATATCGCTTATCGAATGTACTACATACGTCTTGCTAGTATCGTAATCGTCGCTTAACTGCCCCTCTCCGCATTAGGCTATTGCTTTATAATGCACCGTTCCATACCTGGCAAGCCTCGACGCAATACAATAACAACAAGGATTAGTTCGACACTAATGACGGCCATAAAACAAGTACAATAACAGTAGAATGTTTTTCTTGATTACAACATTCTAAACACAAAGTAAACAAAAGAATTCCTAAATCCGGGAAGGTAATAGATTGCGCTTTACGACAGGCAGGTGTGCGTTTACCTTTGTCGGCATGTACCAGCGACAGATCGGTTTTGTCTTGAGTAACACATCCACCCATACGTGTGACTTAACGTACTTTAGGATTTTACCTCACCATCTAAGCGTAGCTGACAACATTTCATCATCATTCATTCACAATATACATCTCAAAATTAATAGAAGTAAATAAAAATGTCATATAACAAAATAGTTACTGTATTATCGCCCATATCGTTCAGTCCCTATTATCCATAGCCTAGTCACGTAGGGACTGTCACCTGTAATTTTTCAATATAAAGCCCATGTTTCAGGCGGCGAAAAGATACTATATCTTTTTTATAGCTTGTTCGGTTTTTAGGCGTCTGTAAGGACTTTGTGTAAGTATTTAAAATCGACAACTTAATTGCAAAGTTTTATTTATTTATGGACAACCTGCAGCTAAATACATTTGATTAATTAACTATAACAATAGAAAGCCAATGACAGGTTTCCATAAATAAGTTATTGCTTAAAAGTAACATGCAGACGTAAAACAAGCACCGAGATCCTTAGTCACTGTTGAAAAATTTAAGGCTTAGACACCGCCTGAAATACTGGTTGCAAATGGGTCGATGTCATCGTAGTTACTTACATTATTTAAATAATTACTTGCTCGCACTAGAAATAAGTTTTGTATGTAATTAGGAAAAAATAAAAACTTCGTTTAAAAAAACCGACTTCAAAAACTAAAAAACTAAAATGTATAAAATAACTTATTTCTAAAGCTATTATTATTAATATATATTAATAATAATATAATAATCGGCAAACAAACACACACATTGTATATCCCCATATTAAGCAAGTAACGCTTGTGTTATGGGTAATATACAACAGACCACTCTGGGGCCCATCCCAGACACCCAGACCATGGTAAATAACGTAGAAAATACGTTTCCGAAATTTACTATACCAGGAATCGAACCAGGAGTCTCTGAGTTGCAGCGAGGTAGGCCGGCAAAGACTTAGCCCGCTCAACCACAGAGGCCGTCAATATTATCTAAAACATCTTAAAGTCGGTACTTAGTAATTTTCAAAATATAGTAATTTTATGTTTTATTTTGCACCGACTTCAAGATGTTTTAGATAATATATATTTATAATAATAGCTTTAGAAATAAGTTATTTTATACATTTTAGTTTTTTAGTTTTTGAAGTAGTTTTTTTTAAAGGAAGTTTTTATTTTTTATTTGTTACTTTTTAGTGTCTAGCTATGTGGACCTACGAATGATGCCGCGCTTCTTAAAAAATATAGGTCCCAAGAACCGGGAACAAAAAAATGTTCGTAAAATGAAAACTACTGGGCCAAACTATGTCAAATTTTTAGGGGACCACATGGCAGCTATTCCGCGTCGAATAAAAAAAGAATCACGTAAATTGAATCATAAATCTCAGAGTAATCGGTGTACATATGGAACGGAGTGAAAATTATTTCCATGAAAAATGTTCATTAAATGAAAACTACTGGGCCAAACTATGTAAAATTTTTAGGGGACCAATTGGAAGCTATTCCGCGTCGAACAAAAAAAGAATCACGTAAATCGGATCATAAATCACGGAGTAATCGGCGAACATACATAAAAAAAAGCAACAAAAAAAAAGATCCCGACGAATAGAGAACCTCCTCCTTTTTTCGAAGTCGGTTAAAAACTTAAAGGTACATTTATGGCTTGATTAATTCGTATAGACTTCGCTGGAATATTGACGTGGACCTTGCTTAGAACTTATCTCTTTTTAAGAAACATACAATTTAAATTTATAAAATAAATACAGATAGTCACGTTAACATGTGTATTGCATGTAAAGTTATCTGTTAAAGTATCACATGTAAAGAAATAAAGACTTATAGGGATTGCCTAATTTAGTCTGAAATATTTTTTTTAAATAATAAAATATCAAGAGAAAAATGACTTGTAAATTATTACTTCATAGTTCAAAAGTTAGATATAATGTTTTACACTTTGTAAGTGAACATATTCCTACCTATTGTGGACGGAAACGTTGTACATTTCGTAACATAATAAAATGTATAAACTACATTCTTTTACCGCGGTGAAAAGAGCCTATCTGGGCAGACTAACGGGAAGGCGACCAGTTGGTAGGCCCAGATATCGCAGAGAGACGCAGTAGTGGCTGATTTGCGCGAGCTTCATGCCGATGACTGGCAGGAGACAGCGCAGGAAGGAGTGGAGTATTCTCATTTCGGAGGCCAGGACTCATTTTGGGTCGGTGAGCCGCAGCAGTTAGTTAGTTACATTCTTTTACACTTGTTAATCTTTTTTTTTGAGGCATAAACTCTTCGGAAAGATTCTAGATCTATTGACTTAACAAAATATCATTAAATGACATCATTATCATTTTTCTTTACAGAAGGTGTTTGCTGTCGAATACGGATTTATGTTCATGTTTTTTTTACATTCCATCACCTGTGGCTTTACACTTGACTCTGCATACGTCATCAACTCGTAACTCGTATCTCGTTCTTCGCGTGCTTAGTCCTTTGTGTTTATCTTTTTTAGTGTCGCTTTTTCGTTTCATCGAGTTTCAGATCACAACGTTTCTAAAGAAGTTTTACTGCAAAAATAGTTTATTATAGCAAAGGTATGTGTATTAGGGGCAGAGGCCTTTTCCTCTATTTTTGTTAGACAACAGATATTTGACACCCTTGTAGCAAATAAAGAATTTGTAGGAATTGTCTCTAAGTGTCTGGATAGTGTCACTACTAGTGTCACTTTATTTCTTAGACAGTGTCGCGAATGTCGGAGACGTCTGGTTTGTTACCAATAATGTCGATTTGACGTTTTATTACAGAAAAGGATTAAGATACCTTTTGTATTGAATTTCCTGGTAATTTAGGAGTGGAAAAATATTAATAACAAATATGTGTTAAGTCTGTGTTGAATCCCTCTATAGATCCTATTCACTAAGAAATATATCGTCATGGCAACGAAAATGAAAATGTCAATTTTTATGTGTTGCTCTCATGGTTAGTTCCACTTGCGCTTTGTTAGATGGCGTTACAAAGACCGAGTTCGACATGACATACTTAATTACATATCCTTTTTCAAAGCACGTGAAGCCGCGGGTAAGCCCTAGTATATTTACTTTCGTATTAAAAAAAGTTGTGTCTATCTATTTGAATTAATAACCCTTGATAAAATCACTTAGGCCGTGTTCTCATTAGACGAACACTGAGCGGCTGACTGCTCGCTGGCTGACTTTGAGCGGTGTATCGGTCGCTAACTTGATGTCAAGTTAGCAGCGAACTGTAGTGTTTATCTTCAACGTGCTTGCGAAGACTTCGGAGGGAAGGTACACGGTAAGTATATAAAGTGGGCTGTACACTCGCTTGCGGATCGCAGCCAAAGTTCACAGCAGCGATTTACACGTAAATTCTGCGCGAAAAATATGCTCCATACACTTGCAACGTTCACGGTTTAATTTTTTTCCCAACCGATGGTGAGCGGTGGGATAGTAGAAAGAAGACAAAGGCACCAGTCTAAACAGTTCCTCTGAACACTCCCCGTTATATAGTCGGTAGAATACGCAGAGAGAAGCGAAGTTTCTCCTAAGGCATTCGCAATAACGTTCGCGCCTTTAATAGAAGTGGAATATGGCGTACACACTATATAGGCTTATAAAATTCACCTGAGTCTACACCGCTATGGATGGAATCGTTCACTTCTTTTCTATATACCCTCTAACTGGACATTAGCGAGTCCTTTTTTTTCTTCAAATCGACTACAGGCATATTCATAACGGTACTTATTCTCATTCAAACATCATGCACCTTACTTTTGTATTTATGATCTTTGTATTTTGACTCCCAATTTGCGAGCTCTGCTATATTCAAGAAGTGCCAACTCAAGATCGTTATTCCTCGAAACACTCATTTTCCGCTTGCTCGCATCCGCTCGTCAGTACGTGCCGCACGCTACTGTGCAAACAGCGCTAATGTAGATGCGTTCGCGACGCTCGATTTCGCGCGATGCGAATCAAACACGAATCCTTTAGCGCGGGACAAAATACCGACATCGGCCAGGGTACACCGAGAAGCGTGAACGCAAAGGCGCGAAACTATCTACACTCGCGTTTAACGGCATTCGCGGGCTTTCAAGTCGCGAGTGTAAAGCGCGCTTAACGCTCCACAGCCGACCACGCGCATCATTCGCTTTTAATCTGCCGCTCTTTGAATGAGTCCGCAAGCAAAATGCCGCAAACATTACGTTCTGTAAGGACATTCCATCTGTCTTTAAATAAATATGCCTAACATATTAAACATTTACTTATTAATCTATTGTAATATATGTTAATATAAAATGTTTGTCACATGTAATGGTGACAATTATGGTTATTTATATCATTTTGTATATACGTATATATATTACCATTATGTTATATATGTATTAAATTTATATATTAGTGTAAGTATGTATATTTAAATTGTACAGTCCTATCTTTTTTATGCTCCACATACATCGCATTTTGTTTTTGTATTTGTTTATTTTGGTGAGCGATAAAGTGTCATCTATTTAGCCCTTTAGGAATTCTATGGAGGCGAACTGGAAGCAAACAGTTAGCCGCTGAATATTCGTCTAATGGGGACACGGCCTTAGGACGCTCAACTCATTTTCACTTTACAGTAGAAGAAGAAAACAGTTTATTCCGCTTGTCTCGGTTGCGTCCCGTTGGGAAATCTCATGGATACATTATTTCAGTGCTCGTGATGGACTGTAAGCGTGCGCTCAAAAGGAATACGACTTATCACAGATAACAAGGAGCAATCAAAAGAGCGAGAGCGAAATAATTTATTTCACTCAAAACAACATCGTGATGTTATTTTGACCCGTGATTCGGAGTATTATAAAAAGCGTAAATAAATAAAATTTTAAATACAAATAAGTATAAGTAAAACTAACTGTAAACTTAAATAAGAATTAAAATTCACCCCCCGTCATACGATTCCATATACATAATGTACAGTCGCGGAATGATAATGTTCGTCACCTTAAAGTCTACTTTTGCACGAGTATCAGAAATAATACTGGCAACATTTTAATAAATGTAACGTTTATAAAATATAGAAAAGTGAAAAAAGAAAATTGCAATGTTGACAGAAGCTATGATTAACAATGAAAACAAAGAGGATATAATCACTAAACAGAAATATGAAAACCAATAAAAAGGTTTTACATGTCTAAACAATCTTCTTAGAGAAGATAGAAAATCAATTAACTTTGATCTAAGTAATTCTAAACTTTATTGTCAAATAGTTAAAAGTAATTTTCAGTGGAACAGTCTGTTCTGTGACTTGTTTGAAAAGGTAACATGTGCTCGCTGAACGTTAAATGAATTCATGACACGTTTTCATACCACGACTGTACTCTGTGGTCTCCATCGCTAGCGACCCATAAGAGTGTCACGTAGGAACTTTCTGATCTATAATCATTTATACGCTATGAAGGTAGCAAAAAGGTCAAATAGAACAAATTCTAATTTAATGTTCAATTCAATGTTTCAACAAAATTTATTTAGAAAAGGTAGTGAACCCGAGTAATACCTATTCAAAGATTAATTTATTATATAACTAGCTTCTGCCCGCGACTTCGTCCGCGTGGAATAGTTTAAAAAAATAAGTTAAAAACCCTCCCGATTTTAATACATTCTTCATTGGTACTCCGCTCCTATTGGTCTTAGCGTGATGATATATAGGCTTTATTGTTTTATTGTATGATGATGATACCGGCAATGTCAAAACTTAATTAGGTGCATAAGTTCTATAATAAGCTGTTTAAGTCATTATTTTTAACTATCCCACGGGAACTCTTTAATTCGGGATCAAAAATATCCTATATGTTGACCACCATACAAAATTTAATTTAAATCGGCCCATTCGTTTCGGAGATTAGCCGGTACAAACAGACAGAGAAACAAAAAATTTGAAAAAAAAAACTAAATTAGTTCTATTTCACTTCTTACGGGGTGTAAGAAGGTCTCGGTCTTTAGCATTTTATTTCTTTGTACAGAAATTCGATCTCTACAGTTTAATTATATGTGTAGATTTTAAACTTTATACTTTTGTAAATAAGGTTGATATTCTTTTAACATTTGTTTTCGATGGCAAATCGGCCAGGCTAAGTATGTCACCTAACTTATTTGATTCAATAGCGTCTAGTTTTTAAACTCTTCAGACGGATATGGCGCGCAGATATCCTAAGAATGAGGCATGACAGGGTTTTCTCTATTTGATTTGGTTTTTTCGCTTCTCAAATTTCCGATCCATACCCGTGATTCCATTTTTTTGAAGAACTTGTATCATGTCTTCGTTCCCGGTATATAAAGCAGATTTGTACAAATTACTTACTTACTCCGTTGGCTCAGCGACCGAAAGTGGGTCTTGGCCTCCGAAACGAGAGCATGCCACTTTTCTCGGTCCTGTGCGGTTTCTTTCCAATTCCTGGCTCCTGGCTCCTAGCTCCGACAGGTTAGCGTCTACTCTGTCCTTCCAGCGATATTTAGGACGGCCGACCGGACGCCGACCTACCGGCCGTCCCAAATATGCTTTCCCCACGCTGCGATCCTCTCCCATCCGTTCAACGTGACCGAGCCAGTGGAGGCGGTGAGCTTTTATTTCTCCTATAAAATGTACAAATTACACCGATTTGAATTCCTAGTTCCCCCAGACATATCTCGTGGAACGTTTAAATCTCTTCTTCTTAAAGCCCCTATACTTTTATCAGCTTATAGGGGTTCATTTTCTGTTCATGCAGTCAAACTATGGAACGCTTTCCCTCATGTGATCCCAGATAGTTCGTCAGAAACTGTCCTAATTAACTGATATATATGTATATGTATTTTATATATGTCTGTACTAGGTATGTATAGATATGTGTATGTAAGTTTATGTCTATATATTTATCCGTGCAGGAACGGAGAAAGAATACAATTTCCAGCGGCCGGGCCGCCTGTCGTAAATGGCGACAAAACAACCCACAGCCAGCTTGTAGGGCATTTGCCCGACTGGATGGCTACCAATCCTGGTCTAGAGTATACCGCCATAACAACCTTGAGCTGCGTTCCGGCATTGGTGAGATTACATTTTCTCTTTAGAGAGTAGCAGCGCATTTGCTCGCACCTTTGGTGTTGCAAATATCCATAGGCGATGGTAATTGCTTTTCATCAATTGGGCTATTTGCCTGTCTGCTGAACTCCTGCAATAAAAAAAATGTAGTATATAATGTTATATTTATTTTAATAAGTACTATTATGTAATAACTGTAATGTACATTTCGGCTCACTCAAGCCGGGAGCGGATGCCACTCGTCATAATACAATAATAATCTGAAATGTTTTAATGTTTATTACACTAGAATTATTACAATTACACTATTAAATACAGCACAATAATACACATAAATATTAGGACAACTCCAAGAGTTGTCTCCACGCTTGTCAAATGTCGAGCAGCAACCTGCCCTCAAAGAATACTGCGATAATCGAACATTAATTATCGACTACAATATACTATGCGCCTCCCGTCCAACAGAGCTTCCGCTCTGTTCAACCGATGAACGTAGAATGACAGTTGTAGACCGTCGGTTGTAGACTGTTGGTTCTAAACTGCTGGTTCTAGACTGCCCCTCCTGTGCCCGAACACCGCGTATTTAAAAGATCCTCGTAGCGCGCTGCAGTGACACCATCCGGTGATGCTTCGGCGCCACTTCAGTTTCACTTCCTCCATAACACCAAATTCCGCCATCCGTATAATTTTCAAATTCCGATTACTCCATTTCCGATATCCGTTAGCTTCATAATAAATGCTTCTAAGTTGATATCCGGTTATACGACTTCCGATTACATTTGACTACTGTCACATGGTTAGTTTATAATAACAAATACGATACCTACATACACAACCCTGGCTCTTGTTTTCCCACTCTTGCTAGACCCATAGGTCTTCTGGAAGAAAACACTTTTTAGGGTAAAGCTCGCCTTTGTACATCACCACTATTTTGTAGTTTTATTTGTTACTATTTTGTGTACAATAAAGAATAAAGAGTAAACAATAAATTTTAAAATTAAAATTTATCTTTTCGTGCGTTGTGTTAGACTGATCGACCAAATTAATCCGTCCAACCAAGAATCCATTGCTCACTGGTTCGTATCCGGCTCGTAGGACCAAAAATGTTAAACACTTCTTTAAATGTTAAATAACTAAGTGGACTGGGAATAATCAAATATTAACAGTATTCAAATGAATTTTGTATGGGACAAATGTACTGGTTCTTACGTGTCCGACGCAACTCTATCTAGTACAACGTCTGTCCTGTATTTACTCTAGCAATAATGCGTTATTTTATTTTATTTATTTTATTTTATTTTATTCGGAAAACAAACAGTTTACAACTAAGTATATACTACTAAATATCTATAACCATTTAATTGTTTCCACATATAGATAGCTATAATGCTTGCTAGTAAATATGTTAAATTCTGTAAAATTTAATTTAAAAGGAGGAAAAAAAATATATATTTTAAAACTGACCTATTGACTTCTTAATGTTCAGACCAGTGCTTTACCAGAACCGTCTTAAGATTCTGCGGATTACTTATAAATAAATCTATATCATGTGTAACAGCCAAAAGATTATAGTTAATTGATATTGCAATCGTTTCATATTGCAGTAATATTTTTTCTGCAGCTCTCAATTTAATAGTTAAGTTGAATAACAAAAATACAACATGATTGCAGCCTCACGTAATTAGTAGCACAGAGCCGGACTGGATCGGCCGAGGGAATATTCCAGCCCCAGGGAAAGTTTAGGCGATATTATTAGAAAACATAGGGTAACGTAGGGACCTCCCTTTCAATCTATCGATTAAATCACAATGTAAATTATTTAATTTAATTCTTTCAACATGTCAACAAACATGCCATGCTGTACATTAAAGCGATTAAAAAAAAACTGAAGTGTACACTATGTAAACGATGGACGTACGTAAAAATCACTGGGCCGACTTCGATGCGGTTTTTTTATAAAGGGAATCTGGCGGAATTTTGATTTGGGAATTATTTAAAATGGCCAGATTAAAAAATTCGAATTCCAATGTAATAATAAAATGTGTGATAGTTTTTATCTAAACAATCCCGCGGGAATTTCCCCGAGAGCGGTTTGTAGTTCGGGGGCATAAAAATTAGCTAATGCCGACACAATTTTCACCGTGGAAATTTCAAGTCGAGCGTGGACGAACTCGCGAGCATATCTTAGTAATATTTATTCGTGTTACGTAGTCCTTTTCACTGAAACGGAACTTTTATGTTTTACCGCCTCGTCTGTCCGTCCATTCGTCTTTGTTTGTAACAGTCGACTAGTAGTCGGTTCTTATATGTTACTAACCGTTCATAGGCCTTACTATCGGTTAGGATCTGACTTAAGCTCCATTACAAGTAATATAAAATTTTTACTGATAGTAGGGCAAGTGTATGAATAGTAAGACATAGGAACTGGCCATAAGTGGTTAAAATTTAAAATAAGTAATGTCAAATTTCTACCAATAGCAAGTGAATGATTAGTAAGATACAGGAAACGCCTATAAGAGTATCGGGATGGAATTTGACAGGTAGGTGTAGCCTTTGTATTGACTAATATAAAAGACTGATAACCATATTCCGGAATTCTTTTTAGATGCGGAAATAGTCTGATCAGTTGGGAAGGCCGGAAACAAACATGTGTTGCACTGTCGTCGACTAAACCGGAGTATGTCGCGTTGTCAGAGGCAACTAAAGAGGCAGTACACTTGCCGCTAAATTCGTTTCTAAGGGGTGATGATCTGTCTATTTGTGTATACGAGTGTGTTGATAACCAAAAAGTTCTCAACACTTCCCCTCAAACAACATTCGATACCATCCATCTTCAGACATATCTAACTACAAGCCAAACATGAGACTTTCACATCGTACTTAAGATGCCTAGACTCAGATCGCACACACACTTTTTTAAATTTGCAGCGATCTATAATGGCTTTGTTAAAATATCTGCTGGATTATCTTCCGTGCATATCAATCCAGACGTACAACATTCCTATACAGTCACGGGTATAATGCACCCTAATTTCTATGTGTTCAGTACGGCTATGCACTACAGGGTTATATACTAGCTTGATAGCATTCTGGTTATCAACACACTCGTATACACAAATAGACAGATCATCATCCCTTTCAAACGAATTTAGATACGGATAATAAATTAACACGCAAACCAGCCTATGACGAACTAAAAAGTTCTTTGTCTCTCTCTTTCTCTTTTCTTTCACCATATCCCAATTATTTGGGGTCGGCAAAATATGTCTTTTCTTTCCACACTCCTCTACTCTGACATACATCTTCTGTCACACCACATATCGTCATATCATCCTTCACATAATCCATTCATCTTTTTTTGATCTACATCTACATTTGTACCCGTCTTTGTGATACTACACAAAGTTGTAGTAAAACCGTGAACAAATAATTTATGTGCGCGCGCGTGTTTGTGTGTGTGTGTGTGTGTGTGTGCAGTTTACAGGCAGTAGAAGTGAAAGAAATTGTGACAAGTAATGGAAAGGATTCTAAATTTCGTGACATCACATTTTATATATTAAATCGTAAGCTATAAAACACGAAATTTGATGTATTAACGAAAAACTTCAAAATATTTCCGAACTCTGAGCATAGTGTTTAAATGATTAAATATAATGTACTCTATCTCATTCTCTCGCAGGAATAGTCCTCCATATTTGTGTGTTTTTATCTCATAGTGTCATTTTCTCGTTTTATTCAAGTACCAAGTTAAAACAACGTTTTAACCGTTCTCAGCGCTGCACTTGATTTGATTTTTAATTGTTTCCACGTTTCAGCCACTTTCCAGTAGCCGATTATCCCACCCCAACTTGTTCATTGAAATTATTTGATTTTTATTTATTTTATATATTATTATTTACCGTTAAAACATAGTTGTTATTGTGTGAACTAGTCGCGAAAACTTAAGCATGTTCTGATGTTTATTAACAAAGTTTATTAATTATATGTATTTTTGGTCATTCAAACTTAAGTTTTCTTTAGACACATTTCCATATATCGCTTTAGTCCCCCATCAAATATCTTTTCGCGTCTCTATTTAAATAAAATATACCTATAGAAATTTAAGTGAAAACATACACCTCAGCTTTAAGAAATAAATATCGTAAATTTTTATCGACTACCCGCCATACCTATACTTGGGAAAGTAACGCTTGAACTCTCTTTAACTTGCTCTCGGTGCTGGTTTCTGTGAAATCGTAAGATGTTTAGTTTATAGACCCGATTTGATTACATTATGTTTCCAAAAATAATAACTACCTTCCATTGGAAGGTAAACATGGAAAACGTTGTGTTTAACACAATAACGTAGTTGGTAGTATATTTAAGCTGTAATTTTTTAATAACTTCAATAACTACGTTTCTCCGGTTTTAAGCGCGGAAATTTATTTTAATATTGAGACGTTTCCGCCACTTTTTAGTAGCCGTGATCACGGAAGACAAAAATTTCAAGTGTCAATGAGTATTCTTAAAGTTTTATTTAGCCTACCACCAACTTGTCAATTTTAATGATTTAGTTTGAATTTTTTTGTATGGTTATTATATAATTTAAAGCGACAGAACCACTATAAATCGCTTCCGGGTAAACTCCCGCGGGATTCCCGGGATAAAAATGACACATTTTATTACATAAAATTTTCTATCGATTAGTGAAAAATCACATTAACGAGTATTTTTTTTAAATCTGGCCATTTTAAATCATTTCCAGATAAATTCCCGCGGAATTCCAAGGATAAAACTTAGCGCAGTTTTTTAGTTTAGGAATTAGCTGTCGTTCAGCGAAAATGGCCCAGTAGTTTTTACATGAATCCCGAGCAAACAGACAAGCAGACAAGAAAACTAAAATAAATGCGTTGTGCTCTTCACCGTTTATATAGTGTATTCCAGTTCTTTTTTTTAAATATCTTCAATGTACAGACACAGCATGTGTAGAAATTTATAATCTATACTAATATTATAAAGAGGAAAAATTTGATTGTTTGTTTGCATTGAATAGGCTCCGAAACTACTGAACCGATTTAAAAAAAAATTTCACTCTTGGCAAGCTACATTATTCCCGGTTGATATGGGCTATATTATATTTTCAAAAACATTAGGGATCTTTACTAAAACTCGAATATTGTAAGCCAAGGTGTAAAAAAATACCTAAAATCGCGTGCGCTGCGAAACTATTGATGATAGAGTAAAATAATGTACTACAACTTTGCAGAATACGTCAGTACATATATAGAATACATCATTATTTACAAAAAAATGTAGCGACAGCATATATCTAATTATTGCAGTTCTGCCACAATAAGTGTTTTTTATTTTAAAAAATTAATTAAAATGCCGCCGCTGGAAAAGGCTCTTTATTTGTATCTTGGTAATATCCTTATCAAAATAAATTGCTTCATATTCAAGATTGCTTCAATACCTTTACATAACTTTTTGAATTATTCAATGCTGACATTCCATTCGAACGATATCACGAGTTTAAAAATGTGTGGTCGCCGCGCACCCTAATCGGCTAGATAGACTTATGCGATGTAGGCGTCACTGGGGTACGGGCAATAGGGGAGGAGAAATATTTTGATTTATTTGCTTGTGATTAATAATAAGTTGTTTTTTATGCCCAGCGAAGTGGGCACGGGTCAGCTAGTATTATAGATTTACGTAAATTTAATATGTACACGACTGTCATAAACGTTCGATTCCTTTAACACAATCCATAGCCGAGGTTGTCTGGAACATAATTATTACTATCACACTAAAGCGATAAGGCTTTAGACCGAGATCCGGCTGCAAAATAATAGTTAGAGGTAAATTAGAGTGAAAGAGAGTTACGCGCTACGTCGCTACGTCCCTCGTTAGCGTAACGCAGCGTAGCGTCCTTCGTAGCGCGCTATCTTTAACAGCAACCCCCGTTTGCGGCCACTTTTACATAGGCAACCCTCTTCCAACATAAACAGAAAATTAATTTACAGAAAAAAAAGCTTTAATTTGATATATAATTTATTAAAAAAAAAAATTTTAGGCCACGATTTTATAGGCAACCTAACAAAAATGTATTTCCCCATATATATTTATATATAAATACTAGAATTAAATCAAATAACACATGAACGTAGTAATCTTACAGCGGGATCTCGGTCTATTTGTTTGTGTGTGTGTGATTATTAACTTTATGTATAACTATATATGGTGAACAATAAAGTTTTATGTCTACCTATGTTTGGCAGGATCGGTATATGGGATAGAAACTCATTTGGTACACCTGTAACAACATATAAAGAACACTAAAGCAATTTTAGCAAGATGTAAAATTGAAAACAAATAAGATTTTTTTAAAGGTTTTTGAATACAAGCTTTTGAGATCCTGGATATCATGTGGTAGCAGAGTCCTAGCCAAGACAAGTAAAACGAGCCCAAACACGACGGGTATATCTTGTTTAGTACAGGAGTTCCTATGGCCACCTTCCGACTCTATCATCGGAGCAGCTCCACGGTACCATATTATTGCATTGTAACGCGATATACATATGCATGCAAAATTTCAGCTCAATCGGAAACTGGGAAGTTGGTCGAATTTAACTTGCAAGATTCCATCCGAACTTACGTAGTACTATGTACATACATCCATTGCGAGTTAAATAAAAGCTTGTAAAATACTCCCAAATATTATCACATGGATGATGTCATTAAGATTTCCAATACAAATTTTCTCCAACTCCGAACCCCTACGACTGAGTGCTCTACTAATGTTACTATAATCCAACTAAATACCAATGTCTAACCGCACATACGATACATAATAGAAATGTAACACATTTAATTTGGCCGGGCTCGATTTGTGTGTATGACACACGAAATTGAGTCGTGAAACTAATTTCGTGTTCCGGGCGGAGCGTCCGAAATATCAGCGAGGAATTTTGGCTCGTTAAAACTTACTTTACAGAATTATGTGTTACTGGAAGAGGCTGTAATATGACGATAATTAGAATTTTAGGTCACGATTAGCTCTTTAATTTGTTTTATAGATACAATATATAATTTAAAATTAGTTAAAGGAAAACTATCTTAAAAAAATAAGATATTATAATTAAAAATAGCTTTATAAATAAGTTACTTTATACTTTTTAGTTTTGAAGTCAGTTTTTTTTTACTTTTTTTTTATTTGTTACTTTTTAGTGTCTATTTTATGGATAGGCCTACGAAAGGTGACGCGCTCCTTAAAAATATAGGTGCCCAGAAACGGGAACGGAAATAAAATCATAAAATGAAAACTACTGGGCCCAACTATGTCAAATTTTTATGGGATCAAATGGCAACTATTCCGCATCGAATTAAAAAAGAATCACGTAAATCGGATCATAAATCTCAGGGTAATCAGTGAACATACATAAAACTACCGACCAAGTTGAGATCCTCCTTCTTTTGGTAGTCGGTTAAAAATTAAACTATACTATTATTTTTTTCATTAATACCAATTTTTTTATTTACATTTTTTAAACATTTTATATAAAACAAAAATGCAAAAGCATTGCTTTAGATGGGGCGGAACTAATCCTATCTATTGAAAGAATTTATTCGAAACCATTACACACACACACACACACACAGTACAGAAACAATTTGGTATCGCAAACGAATGAATGAATGAATGAATAACTTTATTGCACATAAAATTACAGTACAATGGGCGGTCTTGTCGCCAAAGGCGATCTCCTCCAGACTACCCTATACAATTCGAATCCGACTACATTATTTAATGACTTAATAATTATTAAATGGAAGATTACACTGTGTATTTATTTGTATCGTCATAGTGTTACGTAAAAAATACACAGCTTATAGTATTTCGAAAACAGGTACTGCCATCTGTTGCGTGTTGGCGTATTTCTAGCCACCTCTTATTCGGTAGTCATATCGTTTTATAGGAAATGCAACCACGACTTGCATTAGCGTGTCGTCAGATGTCGTTGTTTTTAATCTTTTGTAATCACATTTAAAAATCTAATCCGATCCCGATATATACTTCAACAGTACCTAATTTGTAGACGTGGGTAGAGGTTCCAGGCTGGATACCTTGGAGAAGTGTCAGCCCGGTCTAAGGGTAAACGGAAGTATAGCAACGACATCTGACGGTCACAAGTCGCCGAAATTGATTCTCTATTTTAGAGCTTCTAGGATACCAAATGCGTAGGACGTGACGACACAAATGGCAGCTACTCAAAGAGAATGGCATTGAATTGACCGGAGAATTCGCCGGCGTCGTGTCATTCCTTCTCCTGAGTTGTTACCAGACGGTTGAACACAAATTGGTTTTTTTATAGTGGTGCATAGTCGCACCTTTTCGAGTCTGTGAATTTTAATTTGAAAGGTATGTAACCTTGATCTTTCTTTTCACGATCCTAGCATCGTATCCATTCTTCAAATGGTATAGATCTGCATTCTTTACAGAATGGTGTACAGACGTAGAAACGCGTGGTTCTCGTGCAGGGCACTCTTCGGAAGCCCCGGCGATCCTTACGACCTTGTCTAATCTCCCGATAGGTTAGTAATGATGCAGTTTCATATTAGTTTCCAATATTTAAAATAGTAAAGTTTAACATAGTAAAGTTTAGATTGTTCCAATGTATCACGCAAGTCGAACGTGACACGAGTACTATGCTCGTGGGTGACAAACCAGGGTGACTGGGAAAGCGGACCCTGGTTTGCACTCTCTCATCAGGTCACCTGGAGACGAGCTTTGACTCGCCTTGGCATCGCCACCCGTCGCCGACCGTCTAGTGTTCTGGTACGCGTTGATTACAAAGCAATTTATCGCACGTTCCAGTGGGAGCTACGTAAGGGGCTAAAGGTTACGCCGGTACTCCGGATGGTAGGCGACCCAGCTACGAGTCTCCAGACGTGATATACCCTGGCTGGACTGGTTGCCGGCCCATCTTTCTACAACCAGTGGCGCTCAAACACTTAATTACCAACTACCTTAATACGGGCAGTTCTGAAGGTATTGTCTCTTAGAGTAATCACAAGCAAATCCATACGTTGATGGTCTTAGACCGGATTCCATGCCTGAGATACGTATAGTTTATTTCTAGTGATAGAAAAGTTTTGAAATGTCGATAGGGAGAGGTTGTACTATAGTTATACTATCGTAACTATTTCTTTATAATTGTTTAAAGGAGACATTGTTCTCCAGATATTGGGGGTGTGCCATAAGGAGTACTGAAATAAAGAAAACGTAACTGGCTCACTAATTGTTTTATTGAATAATATCCTCTAATATCAACTATCAATTGAGATCTAAATTATCTATTTAGCCTGTAATAAAATAGCAATAAACACAATATGTACAAAAAGAAAAATTCAAAAATATAGTAAAATAAAATAGCTAAATGTAAGAGAGCCATCCTCTGTAATATAAGTTTGGAAATGTATTAGACGATAAGAACATGTATAAATAAATAAAGCTTTTACCATCCCCATCCTACTCCAAATACTATTACCACTCCCAACCACATCACAATCCAACCCAAATACCAACTTCCAACCCTTTTTTTTTTTTTTTTTTTTTGGACGCAGGGGGAATGTCTTTTCTTGGGACACCATCCTCGGGCCTGGGGGGAAGGCTTTACACCGAGGGATGTGTGGGACTCCTGATCGGCCGGATGCCTACCGTGGCCTCCAATTGGAGGAACGGGGGATGGTCGGCCGTCAGACTACCCACTAAACCTAACCTGCGCCCCTCTCCTATGCGCTTTTATGGGGTGCCACAGGAACTGAGCCATAGGTATTAGCACCCCTACGC
Organism: Dendrolimus pini; assembly: GCA_949752895.1. Lineage (NCBI taxonomy): Eukaryota > Metazoa > Arthropoda > Insecta > Lepidoptera > Lasiocampidae > Dendrolimus > Dendrolimus pini. The sequence goes on from OX457142.1 coordinate 16,611,662, forward strand.
TTAACTCTCACTTAGGGCACCCCCGGGGAAGGGTACCCTCTTCACCAACAGGGGGGGGAAGTCCACGCGATCCCCCGCTGGTCCACGTGGCCCCCTGTGGTGGGTTACGGGAGGAGTTGCGCGTAGCGGCGCCTGCGACCCCTAGGCCGCTTTCTGCGGATGGGGTCCGCGTACATGCTCTCCTCCCTCTCACGTTCTGCCGCCTCCTTCTGGGCCATTACTTGCTCACAGAAGGAGGTCACGGCTAGCCACCATTGTTTGCTCCGGAGCATAGCTTCAACTAAGCCTCGGAGCGAATTCACCTGGCCGACAACATTCTCTAATTCAGACCTCTGAGGTCCCCAGGCGGCGCACTCAACTAGCGTATGTAGCGCTGTGTCTAGTGGTGCGCCGCAGTGGTGGCACTCAGGCGTGGGCTCCCGGCCCGCTATACGGTGCAGATACTTACCGAAGCAGCCATGCCCGGTAAGTATCTGCACCATCCTGTACGTTAAGGTCCCGCTTCTGCGCGAGACCCAACGTGACAGGTGGGGGCGAACAGCTTCTACCGTCTCCGTGCCAGCCACTGGGACGTCAAGGTCCTGTTGCCACCTTTGAATAAGGGCCTCGGTCGCCAGGGCCCTGATCCTTGCCACCTCTGCCGGGCACAGCCGGCTGCCTCTCTCCCGGGCATCCTGTCGGAAGCGGTGTACTTCCGCGAGCACTTCCGCCTGGAGCTCCCAGGGCGGATCGCCCGCGAGAAGTGTTGCCGCCGTCCACGACACTGTACGGTACCCCCGTATAGACCTCACTGCCAGGACCCTCTGAGATCTCCTCAGCAGGGTCCTGTTCTTACGATGAAGCGCATGGATCCATACGGGGGCCCCGTACAGCACCATGCTCCGCAGAATGCCTGAGTATAGCCTCCTAGTGGCTGCGCCCGGCCCTCCCACGTTGGGTAGGAGTCTGGCCAGTGCAGCAGCGGTACCTGTCAACTTCGAGGTCAACTGGGTGAAATGAGCCTCGAAGTTCCACTTTCCATCGAGAGTAAGGCCCAGGTATCTCATCTGGGCCTTGACCGCTACTGCTACTCCCTGGACGACGACGCGCGCATCCCGGGGCGCTCTTCTACCTCGACGACCGTAGAACATGAGGACCTCCGTCTTTGACGCGGAGATCCTCAAGCCCAGACGCTCGATGCGAGCCACCACCAACGCCGTCGAGGCGTTGGCTAGTTCTACGGTTTCTTGGTAGGTACCGCCCCGGGCCGTGATGAGGGTGTCGTCTGCGAAGCAGATCACCCCCATCCCAGGCAGGACTGGCTCTCGGAGGAGCCAGTCGTAACCTATGTTCCACAGGATCGGACCCAGTACCGATCCTTGTGGAACACCGCATGCGACCCGTCGTCTACCAGCTATCTGGCCATGGTCGCCCTCCCATACAATGTATCTGTCCTGGAGGTAAGCCCCCAATAGCCTCATGAGGTACAGGGGGACTCCATGAGACCGGAGTCCCTCCCTGATAGTTTCATGTGGGAGGCTATTGAAGGCGTTCGAGATGTCAATCGATACCGCCAGGACCGATTCGTGGGTCTCCGCCGCCTCTTTCGTGAGGTTCTGCAACTTGTTCAGGGCGTCGATGGTAGAACGCCCCGCCCTGAACCCATACTGAGCCTCCGATAGGCCAGGCCCTACAGTGTTAAGGTGCTGGACGAGGCGCGCGGCGAGGATCTTCTCGAAGACCTTTGCCACCTCGTCCAGTAGCACTATGGGCCTATAGGCGGAGGGATCATCTGGAGGGCGACCCACCTTTGGGAGCAGGCACAGCCGGCCCTCCTTCCATTGCTTTGGGAACTCACCTGTGCGGATGCAGGCATCGAATAGCTCCCGAAGCTGGCCGCGGAGGTGTTTGGCGGCTAGGAGGAGGGCCCGGCGAGGGACCCCGTCGGGTCCCGGTGCCGCTCTACGACCCCGGAGGCGCTCCAGGGCCGTTTCTAACTCTTCTTCAGTGACGGGGGGAGGTTCCGACGCCGAAGGTTCCACACTTTGAGGTGGACACATCGCGGGAGGAGTAAAGACTCCCGGGTCCGGGAATAGCCCATCGAGAACTCTTTGGAGGACCGCATCTGGAAGAGACTCCGTCACCGGGGTGGAAAAGACGCGCAACTTGTTGCGTGCTACCCGGAACGGGCGCCCCCAGGGGTCCTCATCCAGACTTTTTAACATTTCTTCGCGGGCCCGGGTCTTCGACTGTAGGATACTAAGCCGAAGAGCTTCACGGGCAGTCCGATATTCCTCTCTCAGGCGGCCCTCCTCTTCCTCGTCCGGAGGAAGCCGGCGTCTCTGACGCTTAAGTAATCGGCGAGCGCGGAGGGCTGCCTCCCTCAGATCGCCGATTTCGGAGGTCCACCAGTAAACCTCCGGGCGCCGCTGACGCCGGCGCGACCGAGGCATCGCAGCATCGCAGACCCTCGTCAGAGTCCTGCGCATGCGCTCTGCCTGTTCCTCCGGACTTTCGTTATAGCCACCAGGATGGGCCCAGCCCTGGACGACGGCCATCTCCTCGGCTAGCCCAGAATCTAGCCGAGAGACGGCCCAGCGCGGTAAATGGCCGTGGCTGCGTGGTGGGTTTGCTGCTCTGTTCGTAGGAAGGGAGACATCGAACCTAATATACAAGTGATCGGACATGGTCTCCACCGCCTCCTCTACTCTCCAGTTTACCACCCTACGTGCGATCGCATGGGTGGCGAACGATAAATCAACAATAGATCCACCCCGCGATCGAACGCATGTCTGAACTGCTCCACGGTTAAGGAGCGACACACCACTTTGCAGAGCCCACGCTTCCACGGCTCTTCCTCGCATATCGGTGGCGGTGTTCCCCCAGGCCTGGGATTTGGCATTGAAGTCACCGAGTACGAATGTCGCCCTCGGTGACAACCTGCCCACGGCGGCTCCAACAGAGTCCAAGAAAAGCTCGAACTCTGCCAGAGTACGGTTGGGGGAGAAGTATACGCCTATGATGGCGTAATCCCCCCAACCTGCCGCCGCGTAGCCCCGGCCCCTCTCAATGGTGGTGAGAGGGGGGCCAGTGCCTGATCTGACTACAACCGCCACCGTGTTGTCCAGATCCCCCACCCAGTTCTCCTGAGGGGGGACGTAGTATGGTTCACTCACTACGGCTGGGCCTATCTCCCACTCCGCCATCGACTGCAGGAAAAGATCCTGAGCCGCGGCGCAGTGGTTGACATTCGCTTGAAGGAGGCAGGTATGTCGATCAGGCATTGTTATTTATCGACATACTATGCTCTCCTTGACTGATACCATTAGCGGGGGGAAACCCCCTGCGGGCAACCATAGATGGGAATTTCCCCCTGACGCTGGGAGGGTGGCAGTCCCTCGACAGCGTCACATGGTTGGCTGGTTGGCCGCCGTCGGCGCACACGGCGCAATGCGGCTTTCTCGATTCACACTGGTCGACCCTGTGACCGTCCTTCCCGCAACGGAAGCACAGGGTCGACCGGTCTTTCTGGCCATCAGGGCACGTCGGCGTGACATGCCCGGTACCGAGACAACGCATACAGCGGAGCGGACGTCGCTCCATCGCCTCCACCACTGCCGAGCTAAAACCAACGAGTAGGTAGCCCTGATCTAATATGCGTTTCGCCACCTGAACCGGGCATATCACGTGAGACGTGCCCATCCCCCTGGGACCAATGCCGATACCACCGGCGTGAATTTGGTCTCTGGGGCAGCCACCAAAACTGGCTATGGTCTCCACAATCAGGTCGGGTGTGACTGAGTCATCCAGGCCCATGAGCTTGACGTCACCCTTTTTCATGGGCCTGGTCACCTCAGCCACCCCGGCCAATGCCGCTTTTAATTGCTCCGCAAGACGATCCGCCTTCTCGGCCCCTTCCGGTCCAGACGGTAATTCGAGACGGCGGGCATCGTATACTGTGCGGGTCAGCTGTAACCCTTCCTTCAGGCCCATGGCTTGGAGGTCCACAACTGCCCGCGCTCGCTCAAAAACGGCACGGTACGTGGCCCCTGCTTTTTCAGCCTCCGGAAGCAGTTTGACCACGACTGCTTCCGATTTGGCCTCTGGCAACTTCACCGGTTTCTTTTTTGCAGGTACTTGCGTCTTGTTTGGACGGGTAGTTGGTTGAATTGGGCCGGGTTGGGGCAGAGTAGCGGGCAATTTTTTGCCTTTACTCTTGCCTTTACCCTTTCTCCCAACGACCGTCCACTCATTCTCGGTCTCAGCCCCCGATTCCTGCGGGACAGATGGAGCCTGAGAACGGGCTACTACGACGGGGTCGGACAGTACTGGCCCCTGCGTTAGCGACTTTTTAGGGGTCTTCAGCGCAGGAAATGCTTCTTTTGCTTTCCCCCCTGAAGGCCTCGCTTTTGGCTGCGCCGCCACCGCGCGGTACTGGCGCGACGGGCGCTGTTCTTTGGGGGGTGGTGGAGGGGGGATCTCCACCACGTCCATCGCGGACTCCGCTGCGGATAGCTCCGGACAGGGTCCGGGGTTTTCCGGGGCCGAGGCCGCCGGAGGTAAGGCCGCCGCCACCACCGGGGCGGCGTTGGCGGAGTTTCTTCTGTCCGCCGCAAGCGGCGGGCGGAGGATTGGGGCGGGAGGGAGCCGGTCCTCTAAAGCCGCCAGGCGGGCATTTATCATACCCCCTACTGAGACCAAGAGGAATTTTTTCAATTCCTCTATATCGATGGGGGGCGGAGGGGGCGTGACCACAGTCACTGCCCCTCCACTAGCCTCTTTTTGGCGATCCGACTTAGTGGCTGACCGCATCTCTTCAAATTCCCTGCGGTGGGCTTTAAGCTCCGCCCGCAGGGATTCTACCTCTCTTCGGAGGCGGCTGTTATCAACGCTGAGACGATGATTCTCAGCGTCAATCGACCTTCTAGACAGCGTATTAACGATGTCCAGAAGGCTCGCTGCTGCCTCTTTCAACTTTTTAACATAGCCACCTTTTAGGTTGCCCGATGTTTGAGCAACGTGGTATATATCCGTAATACGGCCTCCTGCCATACTCCGGAGCTCCTCCGCATCTAACCGCTGGATGTCCAGGCATGCCGGATCCATATCGGTTGAAATATTTCCGTCCGGCAATGCCTGGACCGTTTTCCTATACGGCCTTTTTGACAGTTGGGTCGCAAAGGCCACCACCTCCTCCGCATCCGTGGTATCTACATATGTTAGATCCGCGGAAGGCGAAGCAATCCTGGCGGGGTCCACCGCCACGGCGGAAACCCCGTCTTTTTCAACTGCAACCCCCGCGACGGGCGCGGGGCATGCGGCTACTTTGCGGGTAGCTTTGGGCCTAGAAGCCTGGGCCACCGCGACCTCTGATGTATCCCCCGAGCCAAGATCGTGGGACGCCTTCTTACTTTTTCCGCGGGATGTCGCCGGATTCGTCGTTGAACCCGGCACACCCGCTGGCGCCTCCGATGTATCGGAAGCACCTGCGTCAACCTTAGAAGGTGCCACACCCCGCCCACGGCCTCTAACCACCACCCCGTGGCCTCTGCCACGACGGGTGTGGTTCACTTTAGGCGTGGACGCGTCGGTGTCGTCATTGTCCGCCTCCCCCCCACGGGAGCGATTGTAGGAGCGTTTGCGCCCCTCGCTTGCCCCTGTGGCACAACTCGAGTCTGAGTCGGCCATCAAGGTCCCATGGGTGACGTAAGCGCGGACCGCGCGAGTGCGACCAAAGTGAATACAATAAGCCTAACCGATAAACAAATGGAAAATTCCGATATACCTAGCCGAGTCAATAAGGAATGCCGAAAACAAGTCCAAGAAACAAAGCCAAGTACAAACAAACAACAACGAGACAACAAGAACCAATAAACAAACTTTTTTTTGATGGTAAAACCATAGGAAAACAACAACGAAAGCCACCAAATCGCATGAAAACATCGAGCGCGTCCACTCCCCGCGAGTGCCGAGAGCAGACCACCAACTTCCAACCCTTTTTTTTTTTTTTTTTTTTTTTTTTTATACAGGGGAAATCCGTTGGAGGACCGTAGGCCGCGCGAGGGGGAAAGGTCGCGGCCCGTGTGTGGGATTCGCCAGGTCGGGGTGGCACTAGCGCCCCACGAGACTGTGAAGAGCTATTGCCACGCCACAGTTAGGGATACCCACTAAAACCCCTGTCCGATCCCGAGCGTCCTTTGTCCGGGCTGTGGGCTCGCTCGCGCATTCACCACCAGCCCGGACGGACGGCGGCCGGCCCCTTTGCGGGCTGGCCTCACCATTTTGTGGCCGGAGATCTGGGTCTCTCCGGCTCCTCTTCCTCACTGAAGGTGAGAGGGGGCGCGCGGATCGGCGCACGTCCCTCCTCTCCGGCCTTAATGTGCGGGCGGATCCGGTTTCCCCGCCGGTCGCCCGCACGGCCGTAGCCTACGGCGGCTGGAGGTCGTCGTGAACGACCCTCCGACGCCGCCGCCGGCTCTGGCGGGAGGGGAGCGTGGTGGTCTGCTCCCTCTCCCTCTCCGCCGCCTCCTTTGCGGACATGACGGTCTCGCAGAAGGAGGCGGCTGCGTCCCACGCGTCGGCGCTCCCGACCATGGCCCTTACCACGGCCGGGAGGGACAAATCCGCCCCGATGGCCGCGACGAGATCTCGGCGCTGCTCGTCCCAGGCTGGACACACCTGGAGGGTGTGCAGCGCCGTGTCTTCGTCGCCGCCGACGCAGTGGTGGCACCCTGACGACTGTTCGCGCCGTATTTGACACAGGTACCTCCCGAAGCATCCGTGCCCCGAGAGGACCTGCGTCAGGCGGAACGTTAGGGTGCCGTGACGCCTCTGCAGCCATTCTGGCATTATCGGCCTCACCGCTTGGATGATGGCGAGGCCGGCGCTGGGGTTTTGTAGGCGATCCGCCCACTCTGCCACCTGGACCTGGCGCAACTCGTCCCTGCGCCCCTCGATCTCACGGGGCGCAGGTCGGCCCATACTGGCCTCCTTCTCCTTGCGCCACACGTACAAGGAGGCCAGTATTCTGGCCTCGAGGTCCCACGGCAGAGTGCCGGCTAGTAGGGAGGCCGCTTCGAAGGATATCGTGCGATACCCACGGACGGCCCTGACGGCCAGCATACGCTGTGTCTGTCGCAGCGTTGCGACGTTGCGAGCCGCCAGGGCGCCCGCCCACACCGGGGCCCCGTACAGGGCCATAGAACGCACGACTCCCTCGAAGAGTTTTCGGCACGTCACATTTGGACCCCCGACGTTAGGTAGCAGACGCGATAGTGCGCCCGCCGCCCTCTTGAGTCTGGGGGCCATCTGCTGAAAGTGTGCCGAAAAGTCCCATCGGCTGTCCAGAACCAATCCCAGGTACTTCATACTGGGCTGGACGCCGATGCGGACGCCTCCCACTGTGATGCCGGATCCCGCCGGTGGCTTTCTCCGAGGCCCGTGAAAGACCACGGCCTCGGATTTGTGTAGGGCCACCTCGAGACCCAGCCGCCGGATACGATGGACCACCTGAGCAACCCCAGCTGTCGCCAGAATGGCTGCCTCGGGATACGTCCTCCCCCGCGCGACGACCAGCGTGTCGTCGGCGTAGCACGTAATGCTCACGCCGCGGAGGAGGACGCCCCGCAATGCCCAGTCGTAGCCGATGTTCCACAGGGTCGGTCCCAGTACCGATCCCTGTGGAACACCGCACGACATCTCTTGGCGTCCCCAGCCGTTTTGGCCCGGGAAGATGACGGCCCGGTCGCTGAGATACGCCCCGACTATGCGGCGGAGGTAGGTCGGCACCCCGTGATATCGGAGGGCCTCCCTAATGCAGCTCCAGGGCATGCTGTTGAATGCATTGGCGATGTCAAGGGACACCGCCATTAACACTTCGCCGCTGGAGACTGCTTCCTCCGCCTGGCTCTTCACCCGCATGATTGCGTCAATTGTTGAGCGCCCCTTACGGAAACCGAACTGGACATCGGCCACGTCCGGCCCCTCGATTGACAGGTGCTGGACGAGGCGGTTTGCGATGATTCTCTCGAAGAGCTTGCCCGCCTCGTCCAGTAGGACGATGGGCCGGTACGCGGACGGTGATTCCGCGGGGCGCCCCTCTTTTTTGAGCAGGACCAGTTTCCCGGTCTTCCACTGCCGGGGGAACTGGCCCTGCTCTAGGCACGCGGTGAAGAGCCCTAGTAGTCGGGGCTCCAGGGCGTCGTGGGACAGAACCCACGCACGCCCTGGGAGGCCGTCTGGGCCAGGGGCGGTGTTTTTGGCTCGCAGCCTGAGAACCGCCGCCCCCAGCTCTTCCCGGGTCACGCTGGGCACGTCGCTGCTGCTGACATCCGCGCTGGGCTCCCAGTTGGGCGGAACCATAGCGGGCGGCTTGTGCTCGTCTCTCGAGGGGAACAGGACGCGGATAATTTCCGCGACCTGTTCCGGGGGGAGACTCTCAGTTAGCGGGGGGGCCCACGGGCGGAGCTTTTTCCGCACCATCCTGTAGGGCCGCCCCCACGGGTCCTGGTCCAGGCTCGCCAAGAGTTCCCCCCACGCTGCAGACTTGGCGGTTTTTATCGCCGTCTGCAGCGACTTTTTCGCTGTGCGATAGTCCTCGTAGAGACGAGCTTCATCCTCGACGAAGGTTGCGTCGCGGCGGTGCCTCTTCTTGTGCCGGACGTACTGGCGCCGCGCCACAGAGCAATTTTGGCGCAGCTGAGCGATTTCGTCGTTCCACCAGTACGCCTGGCCCTTGGGTCGGTGGCGACCCACCCTGGGCATTGCCGCATCGCAGACCTCCGTCATTGCCGCCCGCAGACGTTCCGCCTCCTCGTCGACGTCGAGGGCGTTACCAGGGGCAACGATGGTGTTTTGCGAGCCCCACTGGCATACCAGTAGGGCCTCCTGGAACGCCTCTCGGTCCAACTTTTTTATTGCCCAGCGCGGACTGTTCCCAACCAGGGACGTTTGGGCTGGCGGGCTGGAGGTCTGGGAGGAGACGTCGAACCGTATGTAGCGATGGTCCGACAACGTCTCCACCCCCTCCAGGACTTTCCAGCCTCGTACTCGGCCCGCGACGGCAGGGCTCGCGAACGATATGTCCACGATGGATCCGCCCTGCCGCCGTACGCACGTGAGTGTATTGCCCCGGTTGAGAACCAGCAGGCCCGTTTCGAGGGCCCACTCCTCCAGCGCCTCGCCCCGGGCGTCGGTGACTCGGGAACCCCACGCCGGTGATTTCGCGTTGAAGTCCCCGAGCACCAGAATGGGGCGAGGGAGGATTCGTGCAGCAAACGTGCCCAGCTCGGCTAGGAATACTTCGAATTCGGCGAGTGCGCGGTTGGGGGAGAAGTATATGCCCATTACTACGCACTCGCCGATGGTGGCCGCGACGTAACCCATCCCCCGCGTGATGTTTGTGAGGGACGGGGAGCCTGCGGCGACTCTGCTCGTTAGGGCCACCAAGCCGCTCAGGTCGCCCACCCAATCGTCGCGGTCGGGGACCCGATACGGCTCGGCGACCACGGCCACATGGATGTTCCACTGCGCCAGGGCCTGGAACAGGAGATCCTGGGCCCCAGCGCAGTGGTTTAGGTTTGTCTGGAGGAGACGAATGATGGCCATTAATTGTGGGTTTCATTCGACTCCTCCGTTATTTGTGGCTGCGTGGGGGCATCCTTTTTTGCCCCTACCGTCTGCCCCTTCTTATTTTGGCCGGCGCAAGCCCTGCCACCAAGCTGGTGGTTGGCTTGCTTGCCGGTCGCTTCGCACCGCACGCAGTGAGGTTTGGCGGTGCAATTGCCCGCCCTGTGGCCTTCTTGTCCGCACCGGAAGCACAAGCTGCTCCGGTCGGTCTCGGCCCTGCAGTTTGCAGCGATGTGTCCGTCCCCGAAGCACCGGAAGCACCTTTTCGTAGTTTCGGGGAGGAGTTTTACGTGGGCCGAGGTCCACCCGACCAGCAACCTGTGCCCCATGAGTCTGTTGACTCCAGCCACAGGGCAAGTCACAACCGTAGATCCCGTGCCGTCGAGCCCCAGCCGGATCGGTGTACACCTTATCTGTTCTGCCGGGCATTCGGCGACACGGGCGATGGCGGCTATCAGTTCCTCCATGGTAATTGAGTCGTCGAGCTCGGAGACTCGGAGACGCGCGCATCTTGTCGGTCTCGACACTTGAACGTCGCCTGCGTTGAGGGACTCCCTTATCTTTTGTGCCAGGGAGTCAGCCTTCGCACCACTCGACGCACCTGGGACTTCCAAAATGCGCGCGCCCGTTGCCGCACGGCGGAAGCGGATGGACGCGATGCCAAGGTCTGGCAGGTTAATTTTATTTTTTGCCTCGGCGATAACGCTTGCGTACGTGACACCGCGTCTCTCCGCCTCCGGCTGAAGTTTTATGAGCACCGCCTGAGTCTGCGGCTGCTTCAGCCTCGGTTGGACAGTGGCCTTTTTAGCCTGCTGTTTTGCACTGGTTGTGCTTTTTTGGGCAGCCCCTGAGTTCTTAGGGTTGCCCTTACTCTTCTTTTTTCCTCCTTTGGTCCCCTTTCCCTTCTTCTTATTTGTCACAACCGTCCACCCCTCTTCTTGCGGGCCGGGGGGCTGTGACATTGTGGGGGTGGGGAGACTACGATCTTTGTCTTTAGCGGAGGACTTGGTGGTGGTGGAGGGCGGTTGGGCCTCTGAGTGCTGAGAAGCGAGAGGCCGAGCCGCGGGTCGCTGGGTTCGGAGGGCTCGAGTCGCGGGGAGTTTGGCGACTGGGGAGGGAAGAGGGGGGAACTCCTCATTCACGAGGGATACGTTGGGGGGGTCCTTGGTGACGGTGAGGCCAGCCGAGGATCTGATTTCCGCAACCAGCTCTTTAAGCCACAAAGGTGGCTGCGTTTGATCATTGGCGCTGGGTCCCGCCGGTGATGCGGGAACTATGGGTCGTTGGAGTCGAGCTTCGGCTAGCTCCATCCTCATGTTAGCGACCTCCTTACTGAGGTCGCTGATTTCGGATTCCAGGCGCTTGTTGTGCGCCCGGAGTCTGGTGATCTCGTCGTTGGTGGTCCGATTGATGAGTTCCCCGGCGATCTCCTCGATCGCAGCCACCGCCTTTTTTAGTTTATTGGCACAGGTGCCCTTCAGTCCTTTGGACACCTTGGCGACCTCTGAAATGTCTGCCAAGGCGCCCGTGATGTGAGACTGAAGGCCCTGTGCCGCCTCACTGCGAACGTTTAGTGTCGCTGTCTTGTTTGTGTCAAGAGGTGCCAGGGAGACCCTGGCCAGCCTGCGGGCCTCTAGTCCTGCCTCTCGCTGAGCGCGTAGCTCCTCCTGCTCGCGTTCCGCTTCCTTGAGCGCTTTTTTTGCCGCGCTGAGTCCGACGTGTTGGCCAGTAGTAGGCGGGCGGCTGCGGCTTTTCCTCGAAGGGGTGTTCAGAGCCTGTGTAAGGCATACACTGGGGGTCGGGGTTCTCTCGATAGACTCCGGGGACGGGGAGCGGGAATCCCGTGCCCAAAGACGTCCGGTCACTGGCGAACAGCTGCGGCGTGTCACCGCTTGTGACGGACTCGCGTGGGTTGAATTTTGAGTGTTTGACGCGGATGCTGTTGGGATAGCAGTTTTCTCAATGTTCGATCGGTGCGATCTAAGACATCGCATCGATCCCATTGATGAACACGACGTTACTGAGGAGGACCGTGAGCGGTCCCCCTTCTTTGTTTCGTTACCCATGGAAGGGTATTACGGAGAAACGAAGATAATAACGGGGCACATAGGTCGGGAAATAATGAAGTGGCCTATGGAGGACCTAGAAGAGAGATAGATTGGGTCGTACGAGTATATATCGAAAGAGCTACCCGAGTTCTGTCGATTGGGATGATAAAAATATTTTGCCCAATCTACCTACGTCAAGACTTTTGGGTGGGCTTGGGTGGGCGCGAATTTTCCCGAAATTCGTCTGTTTTTCAGGAATAACAGGCCGAATTCGGGTCCGATCGCGGAGTGGCGTACACCAAACTGTAGGTATCAATGAGACCTACGATTTGGTAGTCGCCGACCGGGGGTTGCCCTTGGAAAATCGGGACTTAGGGGTGGAAAACCGGAATTTACGTGAATTTGGAAATTTAGAATTCGAATTTCCGAGTCGCTATAAAGCGCACGGAGACAAGAGTGGTGTCGGCGGATAGCCCTTGATGAGTGCTGTCCGACGATGGTAAAAAACGAGGGGGGGCCAGTAGAAAAAACCAGAAATTTCAAAGGAAAACTGGATTTTTTGGGGAAAATCTCCAGAAAACCGGTAGACCTTCAGGGATCTCGACCAACGAACTGTCCCTAGAAGCGCCTTGACGAGACCTATCCGATGGTATAAACAACTCTATGAAGAGTGGGATAATAAAAAATTTGGCCAGGGGTTACCCTTAGAATTAGCAAATTAAATTTTTACAAGTCCAAGTTTTGTGAAAATTTGAGGAAATTCGAGGAAAAACCTATCGAAAACGCCTATAACGATGGTTTGGAACCTATTCGAAACAATTGAGACAGAATTCGACAGCGAAACCCTAAAAACGAGGAAGGTCGTTTAACGGTTTTGTCTCGCTTAGGTGGACTCGGTTTGCCCGAAATTCGTCTGTTTTTCAGGAATAACAGGCCGAATTCGGGTCCGATCGCGGAGTGGCGTACACCAAACTGTAGGTATCAATGAGACCTACGATTTGGTAGTCGCCGACCGGGGGTTGCCCTTGGAAAATCGGGACTTAGGGGTGGAAAACCGGAATTTACGTGAATTTGGAAATTTAGAATTCGAATTTCCGAGTCGCTATAAAGCGCACGGAGACAAGAGTGGTGTCGGCGGATAGCCCTTGATGAGTGCTGTCCGACGATGGTAAAAAACGAGGGAGGGCCAGTAGAAAAAACCAGAAATTTCAAAGGAAAACTGGATTTTTTGGGGAAAATCTCCAGAAAACCGGTAGACCTTCAGGGATCTCGACCAACGAACTGTCCCTAGAAGCGCCTTGACGAGACCTATCCGATGGTATAAACAACTCTATGAAGAGTGGGATAATAAAAAATTTGGCCAGGGGTTACCCTTAGAATTAGCAAATTAAATTTTTACAAGTCCAAGTTTTGTGAAAATTTGAGGAAATTCGAGGAAAAACCTATCGAAAACGCCTATAACGATGGTTTGGAACCTATTCGAAACAATTGAGACAGAATTCGACAGCGAAACCCTAAAAACGAGGAAGCACCAACTTCCAACCCAACCCAACCTGAACCAACAATTCCCAGGCATTAGAATTATTTGGCTAAAAAAATAAGTAGTATAATATAAAGTAGAGAGTTTGAATAAAGAGACAATAAAATAAAAAAAAGAAACTAGACCCTGTCTTACCACATGATGGGGGGCCCGGCGAAAAAAATAAAAAAAATATCAACTATCACTATATTACAACAACTATCACTATTTTACCATCCTAACTTCATAACTTAACATTTTAAAATATAACAATAGTTATATAATTAAAGCTATCATTAATATCGTCTTCATTTATTTATTAGTATTACAACAGTAAATTATTTATTGAAGTGAAACTTCTATATAGAGGGGGTCTTATGGAGTTTTGGCTCACGAAAAGATGTCACAGTCACGTGATCACCGTCACTAATTCTTACATTTTTAAACTCGTGATATCTTTCGAATGGAATGTCCGAATTGAATAATTCAAAAAGTTATATAAAGGTATTGAAGCAGTCTTGAATATGAAGTAATTTATTTTGATAAGGATTAATATCAAGATACAAATAAAAAGCCTTTTCTAGCGGCGGCATTTTAATTAATTTTTTATAATAAAAAAACGCTTATTGTGGCATAACTATAATAGTTAGATATATGTTGTCGCGATACTTTTTGTAAATAATGATGTGTTCTACAAAGTCGTAGTACATTATTTTATTTTATCATCAATAGTTTTCGCAGCGCACGCGATTTTAGGTATTTTTTTTATACCTTGGATTAAATTATTGGAGTTTTTGTAATGATCCCTATTTTTTTGTAAATATAATATACCCTATGTCACCCGGGGATAGCGTAGCTTGCCAACAGTGAAATAATTTTTCAAATCGGTTCAGTAATTTATTTTATTTGTTATTTTATCATCAATAGTTTTCGCAGCGCACGCGATTTTAGGTATTTTTTTTTATACCTTGGACTACATTATTGGAGTTTTAGTAATGATCCCTAATTTTTTTGTAAATATGATATACCCTATGTCACCCGGGGATAGCGTAGCTTGCCAACAGTGAAAGAATTTTTCAAATCGGTTCAGTAATTTCGGAGCCTCTTCATGCAAGCAAAAACCAATCTTATCTTTCCTCTTTATAATATTAGTCTAGATATTCATAAATATATTTATTATAAAATTAATTAGATATTTGCATATTATAAAAAGCGTAAGATTTTGCGCTGCAAGTTGATTAATAAAATTGGGAGCTGGGGGGCAACCCAGCTCCCAATTTTATTAAGCATTTTTCTGTCACTAAAAATCATCAAAGCCACGTGTTCTAATACTTTTTAAACTCGTGATATCTTTCGAATGGAATGTCCGAATTGAATAATTCAAAAAGTTATATAAAGGTATTGAAGCAGTCTTGAATATGAAGTAATTTATTTTGATAAGGATGAATATCAAGATACAAATAAAGTGCCTGTTCTAGCGGCGGCATTTTAATTAATTTTTTGAAATAAAAGACACTTGTTGTGGCATAACTATAATAGTTAGACATATTTTATGCTGTCGCGACACTTTTTGTAGATAATGTTCTGTGTTCTGCAAAGTCGTAGTACATTATTTCATTCTATCATCAATAGTTTTCGCAGTGCTCGCGATTTTAGGTATTTTTTACATCTTGGGTTACGTTATTGGAGTTTTAGTAAGGATCCCTAATTTTTTTTGTAAACATAATATAGCCTATGTCACCCGGGGATTGTGAAGCTTGCCAACAGTGAAAGAATTTTTCAAATCGGTTAAGTGGTTTTGGAGCCTCTTCAATGCAAACAAAGAATTTAATCTTTTATCTTTATAATATTAGTATAGATATTCATATATATTTATTATAAAATTAATTACATATTTGCATATTATAAAAAGCGCAAGATTTTGCGCTCGAAGTTGTTTAATAAAATTGGGAGCTGGATTGCCCTAAAAAGCGCTATATCTAGCTCCTAAAGCGCTAAATTTGCAGCTCTGGTGAGCCGAGTGCCGGTAAAGTCTCGTAAACGAGAAAGCTAGCGAGAGAGCGAGCGAGGATATACCGCGTCCTCAGACTACTTCATCCCTCTAATACCTAAAATTGCGTTCTGCGCATCGGAAAGTGCGATGTTCCGAGCCGCTATTAATGGAGGCAAACTTAAGTTTGCATCGAACTATAGCTCTGCTCTCCACGTGACAAGGCATCACTGCCTCTATTTGTTGTATGTGTAAAAAAAATATAAATAAATAAATAGAGTTTGTTGAGGAAACAAAAATAACAACAAGAAAACTTTGCCAACTGTTCAGTTTTTCGAAAGTCATAACAAAAGTGAACGACAACGAACGACAAAAGTGTTGACGTAAAAAATGGTCGGTGCGTGGGTAGCGTATTACATACACCATTAAAATGTACTTAACCTAACCAAATCATAATTTGCAGTAAACCTGCGAAAAATCGAAATGTGTGCTGGGACACATATTAGAAGTGAAACTTCAACGGACAAGTGGAAAAACGAATCGCAACGGACAAGTGGAAAAACGAATAGCAACGGATAAGTGGCAAAACGAATCGCAACGGACAAGTGGAAAAACGAATCGTAACGTACAAGTGGAAAACGAATCGCAACGGACAAGTGGAAAATCTTCAACTGACAAGTGATAAAATGAATCGCAACAAAATTTTAACTTGAAGTTTTACGGGCAGATTGTTAATGTACTTGTCCAATTTGAAAACCTGCCCGTAAAACTTCAAGTCAAAATTTTGTTGCGATTCATTTTATCACTTGTCAGTTGAAGATTTTCCACTTGTCCGTTGCGATTCGTTTTCCACTTGTACGTTGCGATTCGTTTTTCCACTTATCCGTTGC
Organism: Dendrolimus pini; assembly: GCA_949752895.1. Lineage (NCBI taxonomy): Eukaryota > Metazoa > Arthropoda > Insecta > Lepidoptera > Lasiocampidae > Dendrolimus > Dendrolimus pini. The sequence goes on from OX457142.1 coordinate 16,627,715, forward strand.
CATTCTTTTTTCCACTTGTCCGTTGCGATTCGTTTTGCCACTTATCCGTTGCTATTCGTTTTTCCACTTGTCCGTTGCGATTCGTTTTTCCACTTGTCCGTTGAAGTTTCACTTCTAATATGTGTCCCAGCACACATTTTTTTTATATGTCACTCATCTACATTACTACATTTAATTTAAATGTACTCTAAATGTTATTGTAATAAAATTCTTCAAGTGAATAGAATGTCACGTTTACCAAGTAGTCAACTGCTGTTGTTATAATACTGTGTAAACTACTCGTTTGTTATACAATTTAAAAAAGAAAATTACTTTAAAGTTTATTCAATGTATGTGGAAATCTATAGATGTGTAAATGGGTGTGTATGTGTGTACAAGTGAATGATGGAGTGTATGGTTATAGACTTATTAGACTAGTGTAGTTAGTTTAGTAAATTCTCGGTGTCGTCATAAGGGAGTTGTATTAGCCAGTTGAATAATTTTAATTTACTTTTGCGATAAGCAAGAGAGTATATATTTAGTAACTTATTAACTCGATTGTACATTTTGGGACTAAGAAAGTAATAAAACTACGTTTTAACGATTTTAAGCGCGGTAATTTATTAAGTTTTGGTTTGTCCGACGTTTCGGCCGCTTTTCAGTGGCCGTGGTCACGGACGACAAAGGTGACATTTGTCCAACAAGTATTGTTAAAGTTTTATTTAGCCAACTTGTTCATTTTAATTATTTAGTTTTAAATTTGTTTATGGTTATTATTTACTCTATGGGAGCCTAATCTAATTTACCACCGCTTCACAACATGTTATGGCTTGAAGAGAAGAAGCGGCGCAAGAAACACTTCAGCAAACATGCCTTAAATGCGGCCGAAACGTCGGACAAACCAAAACTTAATAAATTACCGCGCTTAAAACCGTTAAAACGTAGTTTTATTATGTATACAAGTCGCGAAAACTTAAGAAAATATTACTAAGAAAGTAAGTTTGTCGATCAGATAATCGAAGGTGGCATAGTACAAGTGTACAAACTAAACCGTATCTTCTTTTATTATTGTTACGAGCTACAGGACTCGAATTAAAATAAATGCCGTTGGAATTACTATAGAGTTTATTAGAACTGTACAAACACGTATAAAACAAGTACAAAATAAAACTGGATGCAACCACTTCATACTGCACGATTCAATGCAATTCAACACGCGCTAAGTACGTCACTATGTCGCTAATCGAAAGTACCACACGTCTTAATCGTATCGTAGTCGTCGTTTGAATGCCCCACCTCTCCGTTTGGGCATTGTTTTATACTAACTATACAGTACAAAAAAATGGACCTCGTGGACTGGAGTTTCCGAGAAACAGTAATTTGCACACCTGGTTATCTATTCCTGCGAACGGCCAACAAAGTCGAAAACAATAACATTAGGCTATTTTCTAATTGAAAATTCTAAATACGAAGTAAACAAAAGAACTTCAGATGCGGAAGGGGCAATAAACCCGGTGCGCAGCAGCATTTTTTTGTCGGTATGTAACAATAGGTATGCAGGTGGCCCAACTTGCCCTGAGTATAGGCCAGTTCTTTGATCAAGCGAGACTGCTTTTAATCGCCTTGAAAGGTCTCAATAAAGTTTATAAGCCTCACGTCGACTTTAAATTTATTTTATACATTTTATTTTTATAAACATTAATTATAATATCTTTCATATTTTGTAAAAAGCAGTAAATTAATACGGGTTAGGTAACAAATTAAAATTATTATAAATTTAATTACAACGTGTAGAGCCTGTCCAGAAACATTTTGAGCCTAAGCCGAAACTTATTTTAAAATAGTAAAAAAAAGTACTTGTTTGTGATACAATTTACGAAAAACTATCCCCTGGATTTGAGATTTGACATGTGTTATCTATATCTAAAATTAAATTTTGTAAACAAATATTTAAAAAGCGATCCAGGAATGTGTTATTATCAACTAAACTGTTACTACTATCGCCATCTATTAGCAAACTAGAGTTAATATCGGTGGGAATAAAACTTTGTTTACTTACAAAATCAGAGACAGAAATATTACTGATGTTTACTAGTCATTAATACCCTGACTAGGCTTTATTTATTTAGTTCCTTTGCCTACTTTTCGGGCAAACCTAACAAGAAATGTACACAATAATATTTTATCTGTTACGCGTACATCTTAAACTTATCTCTTCTAGATTTTTTATGTCTTTTTGTGGCATATATTAAATATGCCCATAGATATATGTCGTCGTGTGCATGGAGAATACACCACGACAGCGGTATACTTGTGGGGCACCTCTGGATCCCTTGTACTATTATGCAGTTCAATAGCTGCAAGTCTTATAATAAGTATGTGTGGATAGGCAATAGTTGCAATTCGGAAAAAAATTATAATATGTGAAAATTCGTGACACTTGTCAAGTACACTATATATAAAGTAGATGAGCTTCTCTAACATAAAATGTCCACCACCTCACTCAACAGGTGGTATCTTAATCGGTATTATATTCCTATAAACACACCATTAGATGGCGTTTCAATCAATCTTTCTAGAAATTCCACTAGATCAAAAAAATCCAAAATCAAATTATTGTCAAAAATGACACAGAAATAATGCTTACATAGGTTCCGCATTAGGATTAGCCTTATCGCGGGACATCAAGTGCGTGTGTGACTGACTTAACAATTTTTATCTCTAAAATTAAATTATTTTTAAAAAGAGATTTTAACTTGTTGTGTGTGTGTGTGCATATGCTGCATAACAATACTCTGATATATCTAATAACTTTATTTATATGATATTATATATAATAATTTTTCAGTTTTGTGGTATAATAATTTTAACATATTCTAAGTTGGAATAAAGGAATATTTAAATTATAGTTTAAAACTAAAATAAAACACTTAATAATCTAAACCAAAAGTAGAAAAAATTAAAAATACGTTAGTGACCAAATGATCATCACTTTGGTATACTATTTGCTCTTAATATGCGCGTTGTCATTATTCAACGATATTGTACAGCGTCATCATTACTGCACTAAATGGGAACTACTTATGTTTTTTGACCCCTCACTCTCTTGATGGCGCTAGTTTCTGTTTCTGAATATTATTATATGGAGAATACCAGTTTACTAGATAGATATGACCAGTGTTAGAAGGCATTTAAAGAAATAATTGTTTTCAACAGCGAGAGATTTATGATACTGTATTATACTTGCTGATGTGCTTTTTATAGTATTCGCTCTTTTGTCTTGAATCTTCTTATTCTTATATATGAAATATAAATATTTGTCTGTATGTCCTTTATAGAATCGTAAACGATACATTTGATCATGTGATGATCTTTAGCAAAGTTGTTGTGCATGAGCCAAGGAAGGTTTCTGTGTTGGTTCACAATTGGATCCGGTTGGTGGAGCTAGTGTCACACCGACCTGGCAAATCGCACACTCGGATTGCGAACTATCCCCTCAAGCTTCTGTGCTTGTCGTGGCTTAGGGTCCTCAATAGGATTTCCCCTGGCTAAAACAAAGTTGTTTCGCACGATAAGTCAGACTTCCGATTATTCACTCCACCTTCCACCTATCTTATCCTCCTTTTTTTTTGATGACGCAGGGAGTATGTCTCCTCTTGGGACACTATCTTCGGGTCTGGGGGAAGGCTTTACACCGAAGAATGTGTGAGACTTCTGATCGGCCGGATGCCCACCGTGGCCGCTGCTCGGAGGGACGAGGGATAGTCGGCCGTCAAATTACCCACTAAACCTAACCTGCACCCCTCTCCTGAACCATAGGTATTACATCTGTGGCACCCCTACGCTTGGCTCTCACTTACGGCACTACCGGGAAAGGGTACCTCCTTCACCAACATGGGAGGAATCCACGGGATCACCTATCTCAGCCCCTCATTTTATCTCCTCTATTCCATTCCTCCTATTTGAATTAGTATTATATTTGATAAAACTGGCTTTCGATTTCTGTATGTATATTTTGTGATTTCACAGGCTTTTATTTGTATTTTAAGTTTATGTAAAATATAATATGTATTTTATGTTAGACGTAAGGCGAGTGACATGTGTGATTTAACATATTATAATGTTATGATGTGAGGTTTTATGGAATGGAGAAGTTGCGTTAATCGCAAATACTGTCCTAAACGTTAACTTGAATTTTGACAACAAGATTAAACTCTTTGTCCTGGAGTTTTTTTTATTGTAAGAGTTCAGTGGACAGATAGACGGCCTTCTTGATGGAAAGTAGTCACCATCGCCTATGGACATTAACACCAAAGGTGCAACCTATGCTGCCGGTCTTTAAAGAGAGACTGGAACCTGCCCATTAATATCAGAACACAACTGAAAGTTGTTAGGGCAGCATACTCTATATCAGAGGTGGTAGCAATCCAGACGGGAAAATACCCAACCACCTGGCTGTGGGTTGTTTTCTCTGTTCCTGCATCGATATGAATTGATTTATATTTAAAAATTAACCCAAAAGTAAACTTTTGACAAACAATGAAAGCCAAATAATAACCGTCGCGTGGTTAATTGTCGACATTAATAATATTATAATTTCTAACGTGCACCGAGAGGGGTTGGATTGGAACATTAATTCCCCTAATTTCGGGAGAATGTTGCGGTCAGAAGCTGACATATTATATGTTGGCGTTTTGCGGCAGAAAGCCCGGTTTGGCATTAATTTAGGGGAGTGTAGACCAGCCACTAATCTTTAGTTGCATACGAAAATTTATTTTTCTGTTATAATTTACCTCAATAGATGTTACAACTTACCTTAATAGATGTTACAATTTATCTAATAGATATTACAACCTATTTCAATAGGTGTTACAACTTACCTTAACAGATGTTACAATTTATCTAATAGATGTTACAACCTATTTCAATAGGTGTTACAACTTACCTTAACAGATGTTACAATTGACCTAATAGATGTTACAACCTATTTCAATAGGTGTTACAACTTACTTTAACAGATGTTACAATTTACCTAATAGATCTTACAACCTATTTCAATAGGTGTTACAACTTACCTTAACAGATGTTACAATTTACCTAATAGATCTTGCAATCTATTTGAATAGGTGTTACAACTTATCTTAATATTTGTTACATATTACTATAATCATAGCTATAACTTATCTTAATATAGGTGTAAGTTGTAACAATATTAATTTGTTGTTACATATTTCTATAATCAAAGCTATAGCTTACCTTTATAGATGTTGATACATTTGACTACAATAGTTGTTACGACTCAGTTTAACAGATGTTACAACTTGCCAAAAGCAGGTTTGATGTTAAATCGGTATTAATAGTCAACATTTTAGCTGCGTCGTTAAAAAACAATAAGAATATAATTTTAGTTGTTTCGAAGCTCAAATTAAACAAGTATAAATATTAAAAAACAACCGACTTAGAAATAAGTAAATTAAGCAACACAACTGGGAAAATGTTTTTCTATAAATTTATTTAAATTTGTAAAAAAAAAGTTTGGATGTTTGTTACTCTTTCAAGCAAAAACTATTTAACGGATTTTGATGAAACTGTATATAACGATAGTTTATACATCAGAATAACAAACGGGCTAGAATTTGTAGCTATATTTTTTAAATTGTACAAAGTATAACAATAAATGTCAAAAAGAAACGTTGCCAATTTGTTGATTGAGTTTTGCAAATCTGTCAATTTTAATAATTTATTATATCACAAACAACATGACATACAGACTTTCGATATAGTTAGATGTCCCAGAAAGACAATTTTATAATTACCTCAAAATTTTTGGGGTATACATTCTTCAATCTCGAGATCCTTACAAAGCCTAGCGGCGTTATCGTACATGTCATTAGTCCGGCAGTGCACAATATGGACAGGGCATAGTACGATGGGGAATGGTTCTCACTCACCCGCATATGTCGTAGAGTTGAGAGCATGAGTGTTCCGAGCGTTCACCTCTCCTCCCGTGGAGCGCGTTACAAACTGCCCCACGTCCTGGATCAGACCTGGAAAGTAGTCCCCGGTACTGGCCTGCAGGTTCCGCCTGCCAGGGCACGTGGAGTTGGTTCAGTTTACGCATTCCCGTAGCCCTGGCATAACGTGCAGGGCGGAACACCCTGGGTAGTGGGTAGGGTATCCCTAACTTGGAAGTGGCATAGCATGGCAACAGTTCTGACTGTGGGCGCTGTCATATATGTCATGTGTCCGACAGTGTACAGTACGGACGGAGTATGGTACGATGGGGAATAGAGATTCTCATCCGCATATGCGGTCGAGATGAGAGAACGAGTATTCCGTAGGCACGCTCACCTCTCTTTCCGTGGGGCGCGTTACAAACTGCCAACTGAAGATAGTCCCCAGTAGTAGATATGGTCTGCGGGCCCCGCCTGCCAGGGCATGCGGAGTTGGTTGAGCTTCCGAATTCCCGTAGCCCTAGCATAACGCGCAGGGCGGAACACCTAGGGTTGTGGGTATCCCTAACTGGGCACTCCCCAATAATGCAATGCAATGCAATAGCACGGCATCAGTTCTGACTGGGCATGCTAGTGCCACCATCTTTTTGTTAGCTCTCCGTTCCGAGTTGGTTTTTTGTGTGTGAGTGAAAAGGTCTCGCTTACCTTTGCGAGGCGACGTGAGTGTACCACTGCATATTACATTACTGCCATTCAGTATAGCACAAGTTTTCTAACGGATCCATCTTGTCGACATTCGCAACCTTTACTGAACAAACGAGACTGTACAAGGTCGCACTTGTCACTACCCCTCGCGCGAGAGCCTTCGGTGAGACATGGCGAGAACACACGGGTGAGAGTGTCCAGCAGCAAACGTATTGTTACAGTTATTTAGTAACATAGTAGTTCTTTTCATATTTCCGTTTAAAGTTAATAATTAATTTTTTTTATGTACCCTCTTATTTCTAAACGATACAATCGGCCATTTCCTTAATTGAATAATAATGTTATATTTTTATTTATTCTGTGATCAGCGCCTGTTTTGTATAGAGTGGTTGTCTATAATTTACAATAATTTTGTTACAATATTTATTCTTTGTATAACGTGATGATTGTGTACAGATTATAATTCAAAATCACTTAATTGTTTACAGACGGTATTCGCATTTTGTTTTCATATTGGCAGACGCGATAGATTTGTACTGTGTTCAGTAGTAGAATAAAATTGTTTTTCTAGTAATTTTTTGAACCAGATTGTTAATTATATAAATAATTTTTTGTGGTATTTTTAACGGCCGAAACGTGGTATTAACCAAAATCAAATAAATTACCGAGCTTCAAACCGTAAAACGTAGTTTTATTATGTATACAAGTCGCGAAAACTTAAGAAAATATTAATTTGGTTTTTTGTATTTAAGAATATTAGTTATTGTATGTTTCCCAAAGGAATTAATTAAATAATTATGTAGAAATAATCGCCGGTCACAGTTCCACGCAATAGTAGTTGAGTTGTTGGTTTGGATATCAGTGTTAGCTGCGGGCCGGTGGTTACTTCAGTGTCGTATGCACTGCACGACAACGCCTTTAGATATTTCAATACTGCTATGCAGTATCCGTGAATTATCTTAGAATTTGTCCGTGCAGGAAGGGAGAGGGAATTGTTTCCTGCGGCCGGGGGTCTGTCATAAAAGGCGACAAAACAAACCACAACTAGTGGTAGGATATTTGCCCGTCTGGATAGCTACCACACAACCTTCAGTTGGTTTACATTTATAGGTTATACCCAGTGCCATAAATAGCCTTTTATGCGCCCTATGCGAGCTTCTATAACTGCGCCCTTGTTTTTTAGATATTATAGGTACCCTATCTAGAGCAATGCTATGTATAGGGCTACTTTATTACATTCAGGGTGGTAATCAACCGCAAAAGGACCTTGGTGTTGGTGGACCAATTATCTAATATTTAGGAAGAAAAAACATTTTTTTTAAAGAACTAGGACACAAACACGCTCGTGCGTCAAAAAAATTAACGCGATATTTTGTCTAATTTAAGAGACCTTTTTGATGATACTGGCATGTAGGTACGTATGTGTTGGAATCGAGCACTAGGGGCGCAGCGGGAACTTATCAGGAGTAAACCGAAAAAATAATAGTCCTGCCTGGTCTGGCCATTTTTGCGCCCCCCAGAGTCTACGCACTGTGCCTGGGCACCGGTGGCACCGCCCTATGAGCACTAGGGGCGCAGCGGGAACTTATCAGGAGTAAACCGAAAAAATAATAGTCCTGCCTGGTCTGGCCATTTTTGCGCCCCCCAGAGTCTACGCACTGTGCCTGGGCACCGGTGGCACCGCCCTATTTACAGCACTGGTTATACCAAAGAGAATTCATGCCTCATGTCAGTAACGTGGCAATAGTAGACAATCGCTGTATCCGATCATATTCGATTAGACGAAACGATACACGTTGTTAATACGCAATACAGATATAAGCATATTACATTATAGACAAGCATAAGCTATATTTCTTATTTAAATCATAAAGTTAACATAATATTTATACTGTTTATTCTATTTATTATTATTTACAAATTAAACAATCTTTAAATTAAATTCATAAAATATTCGGTTCGTTTTAGTATTACACCAAAAGGAAGGTGTGCACTAAAAATCAGCGTTGTGTCGGATATTACGAATATGTCAGCACAGCAATAAGCCGAGCTTAAGCAAACCTTGTTTTCTGAAAATGCGGCGTACAAATTCTCAAAATATGTTTTTATTTTTAAAATACATTGACATGATTGTAACAATGTAAGTACGTCGCTATTTCTAAAAATATATTTCTTTCTTTTTCTTAGTTGTGTTCCGGCGCATTAGTGGCCAGGTTCTAGTCTCCATTTAGAGTGGCAGCACATTTGTAGCACCTTTGGAATTACAAATGTCCTGCGACGGTAACCGCTTTCTATAAGGCGAGTCGTCTGCCTGTCTGCTCAACTCATGCATTAAAAAAGAAGTGTTTAAACAGAACTGGAATAGACTGTGATGAAAAACACAATGCATTTTTTTAGTGTTCTTCTCTGTTTGTTCGGGTTTCACGTAAACACTATTGGGCCGATTTTGATACGGTTATTGCTTATCAACAGTAATTTTTTAGAATTCAAAAAATCGAAAAACATCGAATTCCGTTGCAATTTTTTCACTGATCGATAGCAAATTTTATGTAATAATATGTGTGATATTTCTTATAGCGGGTATGTTCCTAGGTGTGGTTTGGAGTTGTTCAGGTGCATAAAAATTAGCTGATTCCGACACAATTTTCACTTAAGTGATAGGTTACATTCTTTTTAAATGCTGCGGTACGTATGAATATGTGTGTGTGTGTTTGCATATGCAATATAACTTATTTATTTATTTATTTAATTTGTTTGGAAAACATACAATAATTAATATTCTTAAATATAAAACACAAAATGAAAATATATGTGTGTCTGGGGGTAACCATCTTTGAAACAAGTGGTGTCAGAGGAAGAAGAAGAACATAAATTAACTCTTGTATGGGTAAATAATAGTTTCTATATGAATGACTTATCGATGAGATGTCAAAATGTTACGAAAGGAGTGAATATATATCAAGGGCCGAACAGTTTGTCAAATAAAGCAAGGTATGAAATGCAAAAATGGATTACAAATAATAATGATTTACTACAAGAAATCAGAAATAGTAAAGTATGACGTGAAGAAAGAAATGACAATGAAGATAGATGAAATGTTGATGATGATAGATTATAATTTGAAGACAAGAGTTACGTTGAATGAATTTTGGAATTTTTATTGTATGAATTCTCTGAGACGTTTGCAACACGTAAAGGGGTTAGTTTACCTAATACCAATTTGGTTTCACAGATCAAATGAATATATGTTACGGTTTTTCCATCGTTATAAATGGCTATTCTTTTCATCGCGATGGCTTTATGGTAAAATAATTGCTACTCATACAGGTCGTGAATTCGTTAAAATTGATTAGGACAGTCACTTTAAATACAAAACGTAGTTAATTCAAAAGATCTATTTTAATTTAAGGTTTAACAATTAATGAGCAATAAATACATACCTATAGGTAGTATGTTATTTCAAAGTACCTAATACACGTATAATCACAGAGAGGTATTTAGTTAAGTTATTGTAGGAGTTCAAGTTTTAGTTATTTTAATATTTTGATTATGGTTATAAAGTTCTTAATGTATGTGATTTAAATATGATTATAATGTTTTAATTAATTAAAGGGCTTGTTGTGTAATGTTTATAATAAATTAAAGTAGGAGATTTAACAAAAAATATAGAATATGTTTAAGTGGGTAAACAGACATATTTTATATTGTAAACAGTTGGCTGAGAGTCTATTATTATACATATATGTATTTTTTTAAAGATCAAAGGTCAATTTGGTCTTGGCCGGGAGTATGTACAACCTCTTTGCATGTTTCTGTGGTCGTTTGCCTTTATGTAGAAAAAGATTGTGAAAAGGTAATGTCAATTAAGTAAAAATATATTCGGGTGAGATATTAATTTTTATTTGGAGTTTTCTTATTAATATATCGAAATTCGATATTATCATCGTCCCTGCGTCCACAGATAGGATAATTTTATACCGTTGGAACCGGTAGGTGGCCCTGAGATCGGGTTCTAGAATCCTCCTAACCACCGGGAGCGATTTTGGTGATTTTGTTTTTTCTGTGTTTGAGTGGGTCCCCGGATGATTAAAATCCATAATTGGAACCGGTAGGTGGCGCTAGAATCGGGTCCTAGATTTTATTTTTTCAGAGCAGGACAACGTCTGCCGGGGCCGCTAGTAGTTTATATAACAAGAAAAAAACAATACAACTAAGTTAAGGTTATTTTATTACATTAGTTTCTAATATCTTACAAATATAAGAGCTGTTTAATCCCGTCTAAGCACTGTGGGACCACCAATTACTTTAAAAATACTATCCACATTTAAGTTTTCGAATTGAAAAATCCAACCGATATTTGCAAAACCTCACTGAGTAACCTAATCTCGCGACCGTCTAGAAACTTTGTCTTTGATCTTTGACAAGTGTCTAATGATGAACTCGCAAGTTTTAAGTGATGCTCTTCGTTTTCTTATGCCTTTGATAATTCTTTCCAATATGTCCTCTGTGCATTAGAGAAAAAAGTATAGTTGATATTTAGTTTTACTGTTAGTAAAGTCCCCATATTGCCAGAATCCTAGTACCACTAGCAGTTCACCCCAATAGCCCGGTACTTTTTATCCTCATTTCCACAATAGTCTTACACTGGCTGGGGCTTGTCCTCGGGTGCATTATTACATGATATAGACAGGGATGATCGCCGGTCAGTATCACGCCACATTTACATTAAATTTGTCAAGGGCCTCTACGTGTTGACCTCTCCATGGCCCCACGCAAGCCCTCCAAAAGTCCGGGCCATTTTCATGGCCCGTGGTCTTGAAAGACATATACAGACAAACACACGTTGTATATCTCCAAGCTAAGCAAGTTGTTTAAAATTTATAATTCAGCAGACTGTATTTAGCTGGTGTATGCGCATACATGTATGAAATTAAAACTCTACTTCAATTGGACTATGTTTGTATTAATAGAATAGCAGATAATAATATTTCACATTAACAGGGTGATAACTGACAGAATGCGTTTTTAGATCATTTTCTCAACCATTTTTACAGTAGTTATACACACTTTATTGCGGTGAAAAAAATATATGTCAATCTTGATCATATTTTTGACGTAAACTTTGTACTCAGAACGCATTTACGATAAATTTTCTCGATAGAAAATAATTGCATAGTAACCTCTAAACGAGTTATTCAATCTTGGTTATTGTTATTACTGTCAATCGTACATCGCTAAAATAAATAACAGTAACATATTATATTATAACAAATTCAATTATAGATCTTTTATTGGGTTACTTAACTTAATTTGGGAGTAATTAATTATTTTATTAAAAATGACTGCAAAAATCCCGCCTGCCGGTCCCAATGTATGGAATTTATTAGATCGCTTTAGAGCGTCGGCTAATAATGACGCGCTGCTCTTCTCCACGACTGCCATTGAAAAATAATTTTAAATAAACGAAGGAGCAATAATAACAAGAATTTTGAAGCGGTCGCGCTATACTTATTTGGCGTATACGCTAAAGGTCTGGTCTAAATCACTAGCTGTGTGGGTTCGAACCCTACTAGTTTCACTTGATCTAGAAGATTTTTTTTTTATAAGAAAGTTGATAAAATGCTCTTTTTCTCTTCCTAAATAATTTTATAAAATGCAATAAAAATACTTTTCTAAATTTTTATATTTCATTTCATCTGGACTTTTATACTATTGACAATAAAACGTATTTAAATCAATCTTACCGGTAACATTAAAATTCGAAAGCGCCATCTATGATTCTTCATAGAAAATTACGTTGACACGTGGATAAGTAGAGTTATAAATATTACAAAACTTTCAATACTTTCTTCAATGTTATTGTGGTAGTGTGAGTTGATACTAGTACACGTACGATTAGAGTTCATGGTTCGAGTGCTCATTTCATTTTTCTCTCTAATTTTTTTATGTTTTATCTATTATAATTTATTTTAAAGTTCTTATCTATACAGATAAACAAATGGTTTGTTTGTAATGTCAAAATAAAAACTAAAAAATTGGACCAGGAGATTCCAAAAATGCAAAGTGAAGTGCCTGTTTGAAATCTCAAAATAAATTTAAAAAAAATCGGACCAGGAGATTCCGAAAATGCTATTTATAGAATTTTTGTCTGTCTGTCTGTGTGTCTGGATGTTCCGGCTAATCTCGGACACAGCTGGATCGATTTTGACGTAATTTTAAATGGCAGATAGCTGATGTTATAAGAAGTACCTTAGGCTACGTTTTTAGGGTTCCGCGAAAAAATATCCAAAAACATATTTGTCTTTCTGTTTGTTATCCTTTTATGGACAGACTATTGAACCGATTTGGATGAAACTGGGTACATATGTTATTTTAATATCGAGGGTAGCCAAGAACTACTTTTCATCCCGAAAAATGAGATAGTTTCCAATATGAAAATATATTTGGCCGAACGGGCCTAAATGATCAAACGGCTGAATGACACAAATGGTCGAATTGACCGAAACGACTGAAATGGCTGAAATGGCCGAAATGGCTGAAATGACTGAAATGGCCCTAATGACCGAAATGGCTGAAATGAATGAAATGGCTGAAATTGCCCAAAAAGCCGAAATAGCTGAATTGACTGAAATGGCTGAAATGGCCGAAATGGTTTAAATGGCCCAAATGACTAAAATGGCCGAAATGGCCTAAATGGCCTAAAAGTCCCAAATGGCCGAAATGACCGAAATGGCCAAAATGACTGAAATGGCCCAAATGGCTGAAATAGCTGAAATGGCTGAAATGGCCGAAATGACCAAAATGGCCGAAATGACTGAAATGGCCCAAATGGCTGAAATGGCCTAAATGGCCTAAAAGGCTGAAATGGCCGAAATGGCCTAAATGGCCTAAAAGGCCCAAATGGCCGAAATGACCGAAATGGCCTAAATGGCCAAAATGACTGAAATGGCCCAAATGGCTGAAATAGCTGAAATGGCTGAAATGGCCGAAATGACCAAAATGGCCGAAATGACCAAAATGGCCGAAATGGCTGAAATGGCCCAAATGGCCGAAATGGCCTAAATGGCCAAAATGACTGAAACGGCCTAAATGGCCAAAATGACTGAAATGGCCCAAATGGCTGAAATGACCGAAATGGCTGAAATGGCCGAAATGGCCCAAATGACCGAAATGACTGAAATGACTGAAATGGCCCAAATGACCGAAATGACTGAAATGGCCCAAATCGCTCAAATGACCGAAATGGCTAAAAGACTGAAAGGGCCCAAATGGCCCAAATGGTTGAAATGACTGAAATGGCTGCAATGACCAAAATGGAAAATCACAAAAAACCTACCCCATTTTTTGGGATAACCCATAATATTGATTACATAAATCCATTATACCGAATTTTAACTAAATCGGTTCGTTAGTTTTTCCGTAAAAGGATAACAAACAAAAAGACAAATATATTTTTATCCCGGAAACTATTCCATATTTCGGGAAAAAAGCATCCTATGTTCATTCTCAGCATCGAAAATATATATCAAATGAATTTCAGCCAAATCGGTCCAGTAGTTTTTCCGTGAAAACGGAACAAACAGACAGACAGCTACTTTCGCATTTATAATATCAATAGGGATAGTATGAATTCATTGTTGTTCCATAATACAATGAAATGATTTTTATAACATTTACATCTAAAAACTAATATCATTAGAATAAAGTTTAACTGTATCAAAATTAGTTACAAAAAGAGAAAACAAAACCACCTGTGTGCGGGATCGAGTCTTCAACCTCCTCACTACCTTAGTATTAGAAAACCACTAGGCCAAACATGTTTAGTACCTCGTGTCGAATTTTCAATACGTATTATCCACGTGAACTTCTCTCACTTTATCATGTTTTGTCTCACTTCCTCTTGTTCTCAGCCGCATGAATAGTGTGATATCGGTGCCGTGCAATGTTCGTTAGCTACGTATACACCTATTTATGTTACGTAGCGTATGTTCGGTGATATACAATATTTTACCACACGAACGCACGCCTTAAATTGGCGCTGTCCCATCGAAGTAAATATTGGTTGCGCGGGGGTAAACTATGTGAAACACCGATTTGAATTACTAGTATTCAGGCTCTTAACAGTTCAATAGCAACTGACCAAAATTATTAGACACTAATGGTTTTATTATAAAAAGTTTAGACTTCCATACAGCCAGTGTCTATGTAGGTTTCCTACAAAAGTTACGCTTGTGTTATGGGTAATACACAATGGACCACTCTGGGGCCGATTCCACACACCCAGACCATAGTAAATAGCAGAAAGTTCGTTTGCAATATTTATTATGTCAGGAATCAAACCCGGAGCCTCTGGGTTCCAGCGAGTTTGGTCGGCTAAGACTCAACCACAGAGGCTGTCCGCCATGGTACATGAATATTTTTTATCAATTACTTTTTGAATAACTTTTATGAATAACTTTTAATGAATAACTTTTAATGATTAACTTTTTATGAATAACTTTTTATGAAAATTTTTTGTCTGGTGAAAAAAAACGGGTCTTAAACAATGATTTAATACCCTAACACGAGTCAAGTTATTCAAAGTGTAATATTGGAATTTTAAACTAAGACCTGGGTATCCGGTGACCAATTACGGTTAGGTAAGTCGCAACTTGTTGTCAACAACTTTAAAGTAACTTGTTACCAAAACATCCCTTTACAAACGGGATATTTTATCCAGAGGAAGTGACGTGGAAATAGTTGAATAAAAGCCACTGGAAATGTTACAAATGTTTTTGAATTAATGAATAAAACTCTTTATTGTTCACGAAAAATTAAAACTACGTTCTTAAAAACTTGTATAGCCATGTTAAACTTCTTTCGGCCTATTCAAACTCTTCTGACATATGTAACAGCCTTGCAGGGATTTTCTAAGAAAGTACCAAGTATTAACTATTCCGGCAGGGTTTCCCGTTTATTGTTCAGCCTTTGATATGACTATTCATACTGCACAGTCAGTAATGAACACCGTCTACACGCCACTACACCTTTTATACGAAAATACTACCCTACAAAACAATAACATTGCATCATTACTAAAAATAGTAATTTTTATTATCTTTTATTTAGGTTTATGGCTTGGCAGCTAGGCCTTCAAGCCAGATCTTAGTTTACAATATAGTTTCTCCATTTTCTTAAACCTATGTGTAGCACAGCTGAACTGTAGGTAATCAGCTAGTGCCATTCAACAGAGTTCTTGTGACAACTCAAAAGGCCACATCTGACTATACAGTTTACATTTCTCACAAAAAACATTATTACTACTCAAAAACTATCAATATCCTACAACTATAGTTCATTTCAGAGTAATTTTACACATTTTTAGAAAATAAAACTGCACAGCACAACATCTCCTTTCAGTTTTTGGCAAAAACTTCAAAGATAGTAATTACATCATTAGTGTTGCCAGGGTCACAAAAACAATCATAATAATTAGTCACTGATGCACTAAATTCTAGACGATAATTTAGTGGGCTTATAAAATTAACTCAGTAGATAATGGTAATTTAATTATAAATCGAATCATCTGATAAATCGACTAAAAATATTATCTATATCGATTGTCTATGTGATTTTAATATACACTATGGTTCTCATGGCTACCATGGTGGACATCTTGTGACACATATTTAAATTTTACTTTAAATCTGGCAACGTGTTTTCTATTTCGCACGCACGTCAATAATTCATGCGTTATCATCATAAATTAAATGCTGGCCGCATTTTGGGCACGCTCCCCGCCGACAGCGACCTGGAGTCTATTTTTTATTTATAGATTGTTATTTTGTATGTATAGTTTTATTTATAGTGTTACGAGTCGCGAGACTCGAATTAAAATGCCGTTAGAATTACTATAGAGTATATTATAACTATACAAACACGTATAAGACAGGTACAAATGTAACCGAACACAACAAGTCCAAACGGAATGCAGAAGGTCGTAATTCAATAAAACGTGCAAAGTCCGTTACTTATTAGATTCCCGATTGTAGTACACAAGTCTCGCTTCGTTCGTGGTTCTTGCTCGACTAGCTCCTCCCTCAATCGGGCCATTGTCTTATACTGCACAAGTGCAATATGTCCGTCCGGCAACGTGACCGAACTTCCTAGAATCAGTTTTTACTTTAAAAATCCGTAACACCTGGCTACATGATTACAAAACATTACATAACATTACATTAAAACAACAATAGGCCAACAAGTAAACAAAAGATTTTGAAAGAAGAGAAGAAGACAGAAAGAAAGAGGTACAAGAAATTTTGTTTTAACCCTTTTTGCGAAAATTGCGCGGACGAAGGAGTATCAAATTTCGCATACTTATAGTTTACATAGACAAGGAGTGCAGAGAACATTTATTTTAAAAACTATACATGAAAAATACATTAAGTCAATAAAAAAACATTAATCACACTACCATTTATTTGACACACATACTGTTTTGTTTATTGTCAAAGTCAAATTAACAATAGCCTAGTGTAGCCTTGGCGAAATCTGTGATTATAAAACAACAGAACCTTAATAATCTTAAAACTTATAATCAAAATGAATTATAGTCGAATTTTGACCACTAGGCGACCATTAGTCTATTTAATTATGTATATGTAGTTCTTTTATTGTTATTTTGTTTTTTTTTTTAATATATTTATTTAAGATCGAATTAGTTTTAATTTAGATAATGTGCTGGCTAATATGCTATGTTCACTTTGCTTTCACGTCACAATAATTATTATGCTTTATAGGTCTTCTTGGTTCTTAAGAGGTGAGATGGACCATGTGTAGGCTCCTTCCTGGTTGTTATGGGATCTTGTAGTAAATCAGTGGACTCTTGTAAGTGATGTGATAAATGTATGCGTCGCCGGACGATGTGTGGCGGACTGGTCGGTCGCGGCGCTCCCCACTAACCGGTTGGCGTTAACAGTCACCAAATATTATTTAATGTCTCCTTGGACACTAGGTTGCCTGGAAGAGATCGCTATAAGCGATAAGGCTGTCCATTGTCTAATGGAAAAGTATTTATATTAAATGTCTAGGTTTAAGTTATAGTGAACAATAAAGCGTTTTCATAGTATGATGTATGATTGAATGAATACAATTAAATTAAATACAACATGTGATGTGATGTTGTAGGTCGCGTTCTGAAGGCTGGTGCTCTTTTAAAAATATCTTTAACTAGCTGTGCCCGCGACGTCGTCCGCATAGAATTTGTTTTCAAACCCCTCGAATTTGAAACATTCTTCATTGTTGCTCCGCTCCTATTGGTCTCAGCGTGATACTGAAAGAATTTTTCAAATCGGACCAGCGGTTCCTGAGATTAGCGCGTTCAAACAACCAAACAAACAAACTCTTCAGCTTTATAATATTAGTATAGATGTAGTTCTAAACCCATTAAGATTTTGCAATTAAAAATGCAAATTATAGTAAGAAAATACATCGTAAGTAAGACATATTTCAACAGCGGTGTAATCGGCGCTTGCATCATACGGTTTGTTCTTTTAAGCGGCTTACCTTAGTCGAATTTCCACACCGCGCTACTGACTAACTATTACTAATCAGCCCAATATGTAATAGTTAGTCAGGCTTTCATAAAACTAAATATTTCTAATAAGCGCTTCTCGTACATCTACGTCAAACGTTCACAAGCTCAGAGTGTATAAGTTATG
Source organism: Dendrolimus pini (assembly GCA_949752895.1). Taxonomy (NCBI): domain Eukaryota; kingdom Metazoa; phylum Arthropoda; class Insecta; order Lepidoptera; family Lasiocampidae; genus Dendrolimus; species Dendrolimus pini. The sequence goes on from OX457142.1 coordinate 16,646,052, forward strand.
GCCCAAAAACTGAGGGTACACAACTTTGAGGGTATTAAGGTGCCCTTGAGCGTAATTGAATAAAGCATTAGCGCCAAGTTTCGACTTGGGCCTGGGGCGTTCACGCATGGCCGGACCCAAGTCGTGGTCGGGGGAGGTCTTATATTGGATTTATGTTGTGATTTAACCTACACTCTTTGTTTTATTTGGTGAAGACAACTAACAATAAACAAAATTGATAGACCCGTTTCATTTTTTTTTAATTTTATGAAGTTATCTTGCTCCTATCCTCCACTAACGTAGTCAGGAATCTTGTTTTTCTTATATTTACTAATATTATAAACAGGAAAGATTTAATTGTTTGTTTGTTTGTTTGCATTGAATAGGCTCCGAAACTACTGAAACGATTTAAAAACCGATTTCACTGTTCGCAAGCTACACTATTCGCGGGTGACATAGGCTATGTTATATTTTACAAAAAAAAAAATATAGGGATCCTTACTAAAACTCCAATAATGTAACCCAAGGAATAACAAAATTACCTAAAATCGCGTACTTTGCGAAAATTATGGAACATAGAATAAAATAATGTACTACAACTTTGCAGAACACATCATTATTTACAAAAAGTGTCGGGACAGCATATATCTAACTATTATAGTTTTGGCACAATAAGTGTTCTTTTATTTAAAAAAATTAATTGAAATGCCGCCGCTAGAAAAGGCTCTTTATTTGTATTTTAGGATTCATCCTTATTAAAGGAAATTACATGATATTCAAGATTGCTTCAATACTTTTATATAACTTTGAATTATTCAATCCGGACATTCCATTCGAAAGATATCACGAGTTTAAAAATGTAAGTATTAGAAAAAAGTTGCCTGGTCGCCGCTCACCCTGCTCGGCTAGCTAGGCAGCACTTTATGTGATGTAGGCGTCACTGGGATACGGGCGGTACGGGAGGGGAGTCAATGTCAAGAAATGAAGTGACGCCGGTCGGCTCCCTACGCAATGGTCTTGTGCGGAATCGAATAATTTTAGCTTGAATATATTTTTAATTTGCTTAGTAGGTAATTAAACTCAACAAAAACGTTATTTTTAAATACCCGTGCGAAGCCGGGGCGAACCGCTAGTATTATTTATGTGTATTTTAATATTTATTATTACTCTCGCTTAGCGTCGTAGCAAAAGATGCGAGGTGGCCATAAGAAGGAAGATATAACGTCTTCTAGGGAATGGTCGCCAGCGCACCAAGTATTCGACGAATTGCGCTCCATTGCCTTAATCAAAGTGAATTATAACGTAATCAGTGTTTATATAGTATATAATAGTTGCCAGGTGATAGGGTATTTGCTCGACTAGATGGCTACCACCCCTGGTTTAGAGTATGCCGTCATAACAACCTTGGGTTGAGTTCCGACATCAGTGACCGGGTTCCAGTCTCCCTTAACAGAGCAGCAGCGCATTTGAAGCACCTTTAGTGTTGCAAATGTCCATAGGCAATGTTAACCACTTTCCATCAAGTGGGCCGCAGCCTGTCTGCTGAACTCCAGCAATAAAAAAAATCAAATATCGCGTTAATTTTTTTGGCGTGGCACGATTTACCAAAAGAAGGTACACACCCGTCTAGCTGAGTATGAAAGCAGTACGCTCGCCCCGGTGTGTACACGCAATATCAAAATTTATTATGACAAATGCTCAATAGTCTACGGCCAACCGCCAATATTCGAAAATTCACTATGGAACGAAGACGAATGCGCAACAAAAAATAATTGTGAATCGCATAATATTAAAATATGCGCATTTATCAAGCTAAAGGTGATTCATTAAAGACTTCCTACGCTTTAATGAATTTTAAAAGCAATTAAAATTACTTCATCACGATATTGCTAAAGTTGAATGATAAGATGTTATTTTAATGCATATTTGTAATATGTGAAAGTATTAGGATTTATTGTGATGCGTATCCACATCACTATTGTGATGTTATTATTCTACTATTGATTAAAATAATAAATAAATAATGTAGTGGCCGAGCCTAAGCATGATAGGAGCAATAAAAGCTCATCGCCTCCACTGGCTCGGTCACGTGGAACGGATGGGAGAGGATCGCAGCGTGAGGAAAGCATTGGGACGGCCGGCAGGTCGGCCGTCCCAAATATCACTGGAAGGACAAAGTAGAGGCTGACCGGTCGGAGTTGGGAGCCAATAATTGGCAAGAAACTGCACCGAACAGCGAAAAGTGGCATGCTCTTGTTTCGGAGGCCAAGACCCACTTTGGGTCGCTGAGCCAACGGTACTCCGTTGGCTCAGGTAAGTACTCCTAAGTAAGTATTGATTAAAATATTTCTGAATGCTCAAATCAATTAATTAACATCTAGTAGGGTGTCAACAAGTTTAAACTAAAATGCCTTCTATAATTTTGGCATTTGTACTCCCAAGTATTGAATACTAAGGTGACCATGATATATTTATTTATTAATTTAGGAAATTTATTTTTTCTAAAAAATGACATACATATTCTCTCCAAAAACGACGACAACAATTGTTTTAAGTCTCATCTAAGTAGGCAACGCATCGGCTACCTTCGCGTTGCAGATCTCCTTGGGCAACAATAACCACTTGAAATCAAGTGGACTCATCTCCTAGTTGTTATAACCTAACATAAAAAATACTATCTATACGTACTAGTTAACAACAAGGTATTTTCCCGTCTGGATGGCTACCACACCTGGTCTAGAGTATGCAGCCATAACAACATCGAGTTGTGTTTACACATTAGTGGCTAAATTCCAGTCTCCTTCTAGAGAGTGTTACATGTTCATAGGCGATGGTAACCGCTTTCCGCCAGGTGTGCCGTCTGCCTGTTTGCTGAAATCAGGAAATAAAAAATGTATGAATGAAGGCATAATACGGGTAGTTCATCAATTGAGATATTTTTTATCACAATATAAAACGCCAAAGGCGCCTAGATTTTGTAAAAGTGTAGCAAGTTATGACGTCATAGAATCGCCTCAGAAGCGGTTATAGACTCATGACCAGGTGATAGATTCTATAAGTAAGCATTCGATTTTGAAATAATAACATTTAATATAATTTTCAAATAGTTTGTTAATTGTTGTATGAATATTAATTAAAAGTAATTGTCGCCCGTGGTCGAAATTCGACCATAATAATTAATGTCAAAGACTATACTTCTATAATCACAGATTTCGCCGATCATAAAATAGTTATATTTGGTAAAAACTTAATATCAGTTAAGTATGAAAATTTTCATTATTTCATTCCTTATTTGGTTATGCAAAGTTAAATAGTTTTCAATGAAACAAGACGAGTTGGACCGTGCATTTCTGATTGTATGTTTGCTTGTAGGCAAGCTGGCAAACAATAGACCACTTGGTGTTAGGTGGTTATCATTGCCCATGGACATTATGTATGTATGTTTTAAACAGTATCAAAATTATTTCTTTTCTTACATAAGAAAGAATAAGAGAAAAATATCTTGATAATGTAAATAAAACAAGACTCAAACCTTTCCGTCGTAACAAGGAATAAGATTACAAGACATTCACACCTGCGTACCTGTAGACATTTTATTACCTTTTCTTAATTTGGACTTCTTTTGTTTACTTTGTGTTTAAAATTTGTAATTAGAAAAACAGCCCATTGTGTATTGTAATCTTTTATGGTAGTCCTTAGCCAGGTGTGATTCCAAGAAATGATTAATTATTACATTTGTACCTGTGTTATACGTGTATGTATAGTTCTAATTAATTCTATAGTAATTCTAACGGCATTTCAATTCGAGGCCTGTAACTCGTAACAATATGTCCAAATATGATAGGAATCTCCCATTAATATTTCAAATGTAGGGCTACCCTACCTAACCCTTTCACGGTGACTAAACACCGGTAAGAGTGGCTGGACCCTGCCTGCCCTGATATAATTAATCACCACACCCTCCCTTAGGGCCACATCTCCTATTGACAGAGGATCATTTCAACCGCACGTATATGGAAACCATTTGGAAATATATCTTAAATGTACTAGCAGTCCAAATATTCAATTAGAGTAAATTTATTTGTCAAAGAATAAGTCTAGTTACAAGTGACAAGAGATGGCGCTATGCCTATATAAAGATAGACAACCATGATTATAGTATGGCCAAATAGAATACAAAGTAATAGTGGCGCCACTAGCACTGCACTTGCTTAGGCAAATGTATTGCCTAAACTCTAGCATCTAGTAATTTTGATACTTAATAGTAATTTTTAGTATTACATAGAAAATCGTGCAAGTATCAAGTTGCATTTTGTCAACATAACCTATGATGAAAGTCGTGCTAGCGTAATGGCTAGCGCACGCGTCCCAAACTTAAAGAGCGCGGGTTCGATCCTGGTCGGAACGCATGCACCACTTAGTCAGTTTTCTGATTTAATGCATGCATGTTTGAATATCTTAATGTTAAACGTGGTATTTAATTAAGTATATATTATTAATATTAAAAATTGTAAATTTGATATGCTATGTGAGTGTTTCCCGTTAGATTACTTGAAAATACTTTGCTAGATTCAGAATTTACCACACCGTTAAAAGAAATAATAAATTATCAAAAAACAAAAATTATAAAAAGAAAATTATAAGAGTAAGTAATTTGTAAAGTAGGTGCCTATTCTATCACATAGAATAATAAAACTATTTAGCAAATGTTTTGTTTAATTTGTCTTTATCTATTGTGACGACCCTACCAGAATAGGTAAAAAAAACAGGTTCTTAAGAAGCTTTATCTCTGTTCCGTTTATTTACTCATGTGCTAACACGATGAAGGAAAACATCGTGATGCAACCTGCACATCGAGATAACCGATGTGTCAAACCTGCCAAGGCGCATTGGACAAGCGTGGCGGGTATACTGTCCGTTCCCCCCTATAATGGGAGGCCCGAGCCCAGCAGTGGGACATTTATGGGCTTAAATTATTATTTATTACTAGCGGCCCCAACAGACGTTGTCCTGAATAAAAATCTAGAACCCGATCCCAGCGCCACCTACCGGTTCCAATTGTGGATTTAAACCATCCGGGGACCCACTCAAATACACAAAACAAAATCACCAAAATCGCTCCCGGTGATTAGGAGGATTCTAGAACCCGATCCCAGCGCCACCTACCGGTTCCAATTGTGGATTTAAACCATCCGGGGACCCACTCAAACACACAAAAACAAAATCGCTCCCCGTTGTTAAGAGGATTCTAGAACCCGATCTCAGCGCCACCTACCGGTTCCAACGGTATAAAAACTATCCTATCTTTTAAGTTGGATCAAACTGCACACGGTGTGCAAATTTGATTAAAATCGGTTGAGTAGTTTAGGAGTCCATCGCGGACAAACATCGTGACAGGAGATTTATATATATTAAGAATATATTAAGATTATTACCCTATGATGTTTCCTTTAATAATAATAACTATAATATTGTAATCAATAAGTTTATTACCTTGTAATAACTAACAAAACAATTTTTTAATTAAAAGGAGTCAAATGAATCATTATGTACTTACCTTGATGTCCGGGTTTCTTTGGTAAATATCGTCAAATTATGTCAAAAAGACTCTCGCTTTGAATTCACGAGCAGTCATTTTTGAAGTCAATTTGCTTGTGGCAATATTCGTCTTGTTATATCCGTATTTTATTTATTTATTTAGTTATTATAGTATGTATTTTGGATAGTTTTTAGTATCTAGTTATTATGATTTATAGTTACTGAAGCAGCGTTAATATTAAAATAACATAGACAATTTAACATTATTTATGATTCCCTGACCTTGTCTACAGATACGATTGAATATTGCCTGAAGGTAAAATAGTAGTGCATGTTTTAGACGATATATATAATACGAAAAATATGCAACCACCATTGACACATTAAAAAAAAAAAAACTATCGTTAGATGAAATACAAAACTTAAACTGATAATCTACCTGTATATAGTTTTGTATTAATACGTGAAACAAAAATGAAGCAAAAACTTTTTACGAAAATTGCGCGGACAGATGAATGTGACATTTCACACACTAGTTATAGTATAGTTTATATAGAGAAGGAGTGAATGCTAATATTTTTTTAATTCAACATAAAAAATGTATTCAATTAATAGAAAAAATTACACACATTACCATGTAATTGTATTTTGTGTTTTGTATTTACAGATATATATACAATGCAAAAGTGGATGGATGCAGAAGTCGCAGAAGGCCACGACACACCTTCCATGATCATATTGATCGTGTACTAGCAGAAGGTGATGTCAGGAGCCTTAAGAACAGACGAGCGTGCATGACAAGAGCTATGAATGTCAGAGAAGCAAGTGAGGTGTGTAAGAATAAGCCTGAATGGCGCTCTGTTGTTCGTGCCTACCCCGCAAGGGACTTGGCGTGAAGTTATGTATGTATGTATGTATGTACCATGTATTTGACACACACAGGAATATATGAGTATATACTCTTTTGTTTATTGTTAAAGTTAAAATTAACAGTGTTGCCTTGGCGAAATCTGTAATTATAGAAGTATAGTTTTTGGTAGCAGAACCTTAATAATGTTCAAACTTATAATTCTAATTAATTATGGTTGAATTTCGACCACTAGTCTATATAAAACTCTGAACAGTTTTGAGTTGCATTCCGGCATTAGTGGACAGTTTCCAGTCTTCTTTTAGAGAGCGGCTGCACATTAGTAGCACCTTTTATATTGCAAATGTTCATAGGAGACAGTTCCCACTTTCCATCAAAATTGGGCCGTTAGCCTGTCTACTGTACTCCAGCAATAAAAAAGAATAAAATCTGATATAAAAGTTGTTTTGTGATCGATCAGCGGACAAAAAGATTTTTCTATCACCCGACATTTTGCTAAAAAACTTTTTCAGCCAATTAATGTACACTGCTAAATATACGCCTCCCCAAGTCTGCGCCATATATCCTGGTCTCCAGCTTTCCACGTTTATCCATATTGTCCATCGGCAGTGTGCTTAGTGTGAGTTTTTCTTCAAGTTAACGCAATTTTGTATGGGAGTGACTTGAAGAAAACATACAAAATTGCGGTAACTTGAACGTGATCAAGTAGTAAAAAACTCACTCGATGATGTGAGATGTCGGTGAATCTTATGTAGGATACCTCGTACCAATTTTCATAAACATTTCTCGTGGAAAATAGGCCCCATATCCACGTTTTAAAGGTCCAATTTAATTTTTACGTTTTAGTAGGGGCCACGGGGAAGTTATCTGTTCAGAATCCGTATTTCATTCCGCTGGGCCATTGTTAGGCGATGATAAAGGAGGGCGCGCCCTTAAGCTCCCGCCCTTTAATACGATGCCTGCTTACCTGCCCTCAAAGAACAGATTAATACAGAGATGTCACTTGATTTGACACTCGGTACCTTTTGTTCTCATTTCCTACACCGTAACTGTAATATTCCTACACTGACCGGAGCTTGTCCTTGGATGCATTACTAAGTATATGGTGTAGACAGGGATAATCATCGGTCAGTATCTCGCTACATTTACAGCACGTAGAGACCCCTTGACAAATTTGTCTAGGTCTCTATGTGATGGCCTTCCCATCACCCAACATAAGTCCACTAAACGTCTGGGCTATTTTATGGCCCGTGGTCTTCAGGTACATACAATTATAATAATAATCGGCAGACGACCACACATATTGTATATTCCCAAATTAAGCAAGTCACGCTTGTTTGATGGATAATATACAACCGACTACTTTGACGTCGATTCTAACCATAGTAAATAACGGAGAAAAGTTTCTGAATTTAAAATGCTAGAAATTGAACCCTCTTCCACACCTCTTCGTTGCAGTACTACCTCACTGCCGCTCTACTCACTCCACTCGCCGGCAAAGACTTAGACCGCTCAACCACAGAGGCCATCAACTTGCTAGGCACGCTTTGCTGGCTACTGTCTTTCTCAAATACAGCGGTATGGCTGACACGTCCCATAATGCGTAACTTGTTGCAATATCTTATACTCGATCTATGAATATGTAGCAGCGAGAGGTAGAAGTTGAATTATACTTCAGTTGGCAGAGAGTAGTATTTCATTGTCGAGTACTGATGTGAACTAATTTGGAAACGGTAACTTAGTACAAATATTAACAAGTCGTACTGCTGGTACAATATATAGCACAATGTGTAAGCGGGACGGATGATGTGCGAGCGAGATCGAGCAATTGAAGACATGAGTGGATGAAGGTGATAAGTCGCATAATTCCAATCCATCCAATCCAATCCAATCCGATGCGATGACTAGACGTATGCAGCTCCCATAAATTAGATACAAATTTTAAATACATAAAAATAAATTAATACTTCTTTCTGTTTAAAAGTGACATCAATTTTTTTTAAAGTGGCGTACTTTTCACTACCCTCATTGCCCTTACTAAGTAACTTTAAAACGTCAGGTAAATAATAAAATGTTACATAAAAATTACGTGCATAATAAAGAGAAAAACATCGTAAATTTAATTCTAATGTCATGAAGATCTTTAGAACTCCCAATAACTAGTTTTCCACTCTGTCTACAAAATTATTAATAACATATCAACACGATGTTTTCCTTCACCGGTACGTGATAATCGTAAAGGATTCGAAGTTTGAGTTTGAGTTTAGGATGCGTGTGCGCTGGCCACTGAGCTACGACGGCTTCCTAATAGTAGAACCTCTTTAAATCGAATTTGAAGGGAGACGCCAAAAAATTCGACTTATAGAGTTTTGTCTTATGAAGGATTTCGACTTAAGCGTATTTTGTAAGGAAACATTCGACTTGTAGAGGTTAAGATTTATTCAAATCATCGAGTTGTGAGGGTTGTAAAATCAAATATTGATATGTTTGAGATACAGGAGCATAAATTAGTTACATAAATTAGTACTGAATTTGCTTGTAGGTTAGTCACTAATTCTTCCGATTTATAAAGGGGTTCAGATTTCGAGCAACGGAAGTTTTGGGCTTGCAGGGAAGGGAACAGAATTTTTTTCGAGTTTGGGAGGTTTTCGACTTATCCAGGTTTTTTTTAAGCGCCCAATTTTCCATGATATGTTAAGACAGAGCCTTTCTTTTTCTTGTCTTGTTTTAACAGTCTTATTCTGCTATACAAGGAATAATAAAGGGGGACGGGAATCTTTTTTATGTTTTCTTTTCTCTCTTTTTTTATAAATATAGATCGCCAGGTGGTAGGGCAATTGCCCGACTGGATGGCTACCACCTCTGGTCTAAAGTATGTCGCCATAACAACCGGGACTTGTGTTTCAGCATTAGTGACCAGGTTCCAGTCTACCTAAGAGAGCAGCAGCGCATTTGTAGCACCTTTGGTGTTGCAAATGTACATAGGCAGGTAACCACTTTTCATCAAGTGGGCCGTCTGCCTGTCCGCTGAACTCCTGCAGTAAAAAATAATAATTATAATATATATTTTTTATTTACTAATACGGTTATTTATCTATCTATCTAATTAATTCTGTTCGTTATATGTTTGTTTATTTCTTATCGACATAATATTACAAATTAAATCATTTATTCTATCTACTTGTATTACTACTAAGACTTATGGAGGTAAAATTAAATTTCGACTCGCCCCTCTAGGCGACCTTATCTATAGTATTTCTTTGGAAATAATGTACGCTCAGAAAGATAATACTTCGCCGTGGATGAAACAAAATTAAAATTCATAAATCTGTGAAACGGCGGCCTGTATTAATGTAATATGGCCATTTTATATTATAATATTATTTCTTAAATTAAATCGTTGTTTAGGCCTGTCTTTTATTATATTAATATAGCTTTTACTTGCATTTGCTTAAATAAAACGTAGAAAAAAAAGATGGCGTACGTCTCGGGACGCCAGACAGAAGTGATACTTTTAACTAATCTAACATGAGAGAAAGGGAAGCCAGACAGACTGGCGCCGTAATGCGTTACGTAACGAAGCGGTTTACCCTCTTATAAGAAGTTATCACTTCAAAATTTATAAATATGGCAGTACCCGAATTTTTGTATACTCCGTTTTTGAAGCGATAACTTCTTATAGGATAACGTTACCCGTTTTTTTAACGATATTTGCAAGGAGCTGTTTATGAATATCATAGACATTAGTAGTAGTTTACGCAACAATGACAGGCAAAGGATCTTAGTCCATACAGCCAATTCTGACGTATAAGTCTTCGTTTAGCTCAGCTGAAATGTGTGTCTTCAACTGACGGCACTTCACAGAGTTCTTGTGACAGCTCGAAAGGCCATTGTAGGTCTATGCATTATAATTTTAACGTAGGTAGATTGGTATAAATCAGTTCCATCATCATCAGTTTATCGATTTCATTCAGAAGTTATAATATAATATAATTGCATAATAAAGATGACAATATATATCAGTATATTAAATTAATATTCAGGAAATATAATACTTATGTTGATTAAAATTGTACGGAGAGAAAGTTGATGGGTTAGAAATGTGCTTCATTTCATGGGCTTTAAAATATGTATAGTACAGTCATGTGTAAGTCAAAAATCTAATGAATTTTATTTTATAAAAAAAATCATCTCTTCTTTCTTATTTGTATTGATAAGGGGATTGTAGGTGTATACAATGTAGACGTAAGTAAATTGGAATAAATCAGCTTAACGTACACGGTTGATTCATTGTTAAGTTCTCTATAAAAATAATAAGTTTATCAGCCACGTTTGATACGCAGTTCATATTTCTCACAATAACATATAATTACTACTTAAAAACTATCAATATCCTAAAACTGTTATTCGTTGTGAAGCAATTTTACTAGTACATATTTTAGATTCAATTCGCGCCAGAAACCCCTACAGCGTGTTCCATTAGTAGCTCACAACGCCCAAAATGCTCCGTTACCCGTTCCACAAGGCGACCGCGCTCGTTGTGGTCGTGATGAAAACATCACTAATGTTATCATTTTCGATCACACAACGATCCATGTCAAGAAGTGGGTCGAATAACCGTTCCACTTGTGTTTCCGACAAGCTAGGTAAAATCGCGATCGTGAACGGGGTCGTTGTGAGTCACTAATGGAACACATCCATAATATCATAGATATTGAAGCGTTCCATATTCAAATTGTCGTTAACTGTCAAACGAATCCAGATTTAGAGGGAATACACCTTTAAAGTGCTTGTTAGCACAAATTATCGCGGTGTAGAGTGTCCAATTTGTGAAGCGATTTAACGCACTCCAGGTAACGAGCGCTGTTGGACCAACTGAACCGCGGCCGCTTGATCCGGCGCTGCAACGGATGTATGCCCAAATGAGGAGGTCGAGAGTGTAGCCATTAGGTATTTTTCAAGTGCATCTATATAACATCTCACTCAAACATTTGAAATGTAGGTAATATATAAATAATTTCTAATACATATTTTCATCTGAATCTTACTTTTTTTAAAATTCATTTTTGAAATGTGAACTTTCTTTTGAGACACTCGATATAAAGCTGAAGAGTTTGTAAGTTTGAACGCGCTAATCTCAAGAACTACTGGTTTGATTTGAAAAGTTCTTTGCGTGTTAGATAGCCTATTTATCAAGCAAGGCTATAGACTATATATCATCACGCTAAGACCAATAGGAGCGAATCACCAACGAAGAATGTTTCAAAATCGGGGGGGGGGGTTTTGATAACAAATTCCACGCGGACGACGTCGCGGGCACAGCTAGTATGATTATAAAAAGAAAATATTAGCTATGTTTATTAAATTACCTATGTCAAAATTCCCGATATGCATCTTCAGGACATTGATATAAATTGTTACAACCTAGGCGCCGACAAAGACAAAATCCACGTACAGATTTGTAGAAGCACGTTTATTACCCGTCGGCATTTGAACTAATTGTAATTCATTTATGATCGTCATCTTTTGTTTACTTATTAATTGGCATACGTTTCTAAAGAACAGTCCATTGTTCTATTGTACTCGGTTATGACTTGCGGCCGTATCATTAGCCAGGTGTTGCGAATTACTTAGACTACGATACGGGCACATTTGTATTTGTGAGGTATAAAACGACGGCCTCATGGGGAGAGGGGGAGGCAGTTCAGCGACAACTACGATCAAGGCGTGACGGGTGTGCAATTGGGAATCTAATAGTGACGGACTTTGCACGTTTTATTGAATTACGACCTTCTGCATTACGTTTGGATTTGTTGTGTTCGGTTATATTTGTAACTTTGTTATACGTGTTTGTATTGTTCTAATAAAGTCTATAATAATTCCAACGCCATTTTAATTCGAGTCCTGCAACTCGTAACAATAAAATATATAAATAAATTTATTTTTATAAAACATTTAAATTATTACCTATTATTTGAAATATATCTATTACATTTAGATACAAAGATAAAATGTTTACGTTTTACTTATTACATTATTTTCTTGGAATAAAATATGAATTTACATTTCCTGAAACGATTTTCACAGTAATCAGTTTATTTAATGTCCCGCTGCTTAACGTAAGGTTGTCGCCCTACAAAGTGGTTTAACAGTGGAAATGCTCATGTGACAAGCGGCAGGCGTCCTGCTACAGGGATCTTACTTTGTAGTCAACCATTTGATATTATAAACGAATAACGTTGCGAGTTTACTTGAAAAGTATACGTCGCATTTATAATTGTTACAGTGAAAATGTTTCCTGGATGCCAGATTCTATTGTTCTTGTAAACTGCAAGAGTAATTTCATTTGGTGTTTGGTATTTACGCTGGCGCCGCAAAGCATTTTCGGCGACCTTGACTGGAGAAGGACGTGTATCATATCGGCGGTGGTAATAATAAGACATACATACACAACTTCACGCCAGGTACTTTGCGGGGTAGGCACGAACAACAGAGCGCCATTCAGGCTTATTCTTACACACCTCACTTGCTTCTTTGAGATTCATAGCTCTTGTCACGCACGCTCGTCTGTTCTTAAGGCTCCTGACATCACTTTCTGCTAGTACACGATTAATTTGATCATGGAAGGTGTGTCGTGGCCTTCCGCAACTTCTGCATCCATCCACTTTTGTATTGTATATCCGTTTAGTCATTCTTTCATCATACACTCTTTAGACGATTCGATAAAGCGTGAACGCGTGTGCTATCCTTTCGATGTAAACTCTAGCCGGCCGGCGAAGACCAACATCCTCAAGAATGCATCAACGTTGAGTCGATGTACCTTTGTGCTGGGACAATTTTCGAAAGACAGACACTTCAACTGCCGAGCAGGGACTTCAACCTATCTACATATATCTTATACTAATATATAAAGTTGAAGAGTTTGTTAGTTTGTTTGAACGCGCAAATCTCAGGAACTACTAGCCTGATTTAAGAATTATTTCAGTGTTAGATAGTCTATTTATCGAGGAAGGCTATTATAGGCTCTATGTCATCACGCTAAGACCAACAGGAGCGGAGCACAAATTATGAAGAATGTTTCAGAATCGGGGGGTTGATTAACTTATTTATTTTTAACTATTCCATGCGGACGAAGTCTCGGAAAGAGGCTAGTATCTACATATACAGTCCTGTGGGCAATGCCTTACAACTAGTTTATTTTTATTTGGCACTAAATAAACAGACTATAATACAAAACTATATTCAGCTACGTATGACATAACACAGCATTTCCTAGGATCAACCTTCCAGACCATTTCCGTCCAATAGTGCACTCTGTTGGCACTACTAAATATTTTCCATTCAAAACGCTTTGGTCGCAGGTTGCATTGGCAGCTATTTCCTTCACACTGACAGAGGGTTAAGTGTTCGATTTTAAAAAGATTAGAGCTCTTTCTGCGTATATATTGTTACGAGTTGCGAGACTCGAATTAAAATACCGTTAGAATTACTACAGAGTTTATTAAAACTATACAAACACGTATAACACAGGTACAAATATAACCGAACGCAATAAATCCAAACGTAATTCGAATGTCGTAATTCAATAAAACGCGCAAAGTCCGTCACTAATAGATTCCTGAATGTACACACGTCACGCCCGTATCGTAACCGTCGCTTGAATGCCGCCCTCCCTCAATCAGGCCATCGTTTTATACTGCACAAATGCAATGTGCCCGCCCGGCAACGTGGACCGAATTTCCTAGAATCAGCTTGTACTTTATAATCTATAACACCTGGCTAATGATTACTGTAGAACAATAGGCTGTTCTCTAAAAACGTATGCCAATGAATAAGTAAACAACAGAAGACGATCATAAAAGAATTACAATTAGTTCAAATGCTGACAGAAATGTGTTTTTACAGATATCCAGGTGGAATTTTTTCAGTTGTTTGTTGGTTTTGTCGGCGCCTAGGTTGTAACAATATGGCAATTCGACAAATCCAGCCACTATGAATAATGACCGATCTGTATACATAATGCCCGTATTAAGTAAGTAATATAAATAAAACTGCATTATTAATCACTTGTCCCGGTCAGCATGAATAATGACAATCTTTTTATAATAAAACACCGATGATCTGTAGTATTTTGTTTATTAAATGAGGTAAGCGTGTAGTTATGTGGCACTTTTGTTTATTATTAGATATATACAGTTTTTACAACAAGTATTTTATCGTCGAGGCCATTTAGCTCGGGAATGCACTACCACTTAATATCAAGCAGACACGCATTACCTTCTTTTAACAGATTAGTTAAAGATACTTCAAGCTATAGTGTTATTGTTTAATTTTGTATGTATATAATATGTGTATTTATCTCTGTATATATATCATCATATATATTACTATTTATTAATTAATAAACTAAATTATTTTACGAATGCTGGTTTGGCAACTGGTTGGTTAAAATCATACCTAGACAAATTTTCACCCCTGCCATTGCTACATATAGATCAATTACTAAAAAAACTAGGTTACAATTCATATGACAGAACATTGGTTCTGCTAATTATAGCATTACATATAGCTTGTGTCGTCTGTATTACCATTCTAAATGTATATCAAAACATTGGAATTAATGGTTTATTAACTGACTCTACATGCGGCGCAGTCATTGTTATAAGTCAAAAGTTAACTGAAATCTTTTGTGCTAAGGTCGATAAGAAGACAGTAAAACTCGCCTAAAATTGTATTACGGAAATGTCGCGAAGTACCGAGATAGAGGAGGCTTGTATTGTATGAATGATTTCGAGTACAATGCCCTAACAATGGGCTCGAGATCGAGACCATAATGGCTGACGTTAATTTATTCGGCGATGACCGATAACATCACTCTGGTAGATTTTGAAAGCTTGTACAATAGTGTTAACAGAAAACGGGTCAAACATGTATATTAATTACATAATGCGAACTTTTTGATTCTAGCACATCTCATCGTTTAACAGACTTGCGAAGGAGCACTATCTAACTGTATAACGTGTTTATTGTTGTTTTGTATGTGTATGTACATTTTTGTATGTCTTATTGCAGGAGTTTAGCAGATAGAAAGCGGTTACCATCGACTATGGAGATTTGCAACACAAAAGGTGCTAACAAGTCCCGGGACTGACACATGGATGGCGTTGCCAACAAAAGTTCCGCATGATTTTTCATGAGTACCAACTTTCAAAAGATATCTGTCAACATTTCATGACATTCTGATGTTTAGTCCACGAGTTAGAGTGATTTAAGTGACGCTAGTCTTGATATATCCAAAACAATGCATTCGAAACAATTTCGTGTGTTGATTTATCATTGCTTTTTGATGAAAACAAACACAATGCAAGCTCAGGAATGGCTTGAAAAGTGTTACGGGGACTCTGCTCCATCAAATCAACCATTTGTCGGTGGTATGCTGAGTTTAAACGTGGTCGTACAGACACTGAAGATGCTGGACGCTTCGGCCGGCCAAATGAGGTGGTTCAACCGGGAACCATAAAAAAACTCCGAAAAATCGTTTTTGAAAATCGTAAATTAAAATTGCGTGTGACAGCTGACATCTTAAAGACGTTATACGGCAGTGTGTACGTTATTTTGCATGAATATTTGTCTATGAGGAAGTTGTGGTCAAAGAGGGTGCCGCGTTTGCTCACGGCGGATCAAGAACGACAACGTGTCGTCGATTCCGATCGCTGTTTGGAGCTAAGAATTAGGCTTCGAATTGCTTCCGCACCCACCATATTCACCGGATCTGGCCCCCAGCGACTACTACCTGTTTGCAGACATCAAAAAATGCTCTAAGGCAAGAGATTCTACTCCAACGAAGAAGTCATCGCCGAAACGAAAGCTTATTTCGAGGCCAAAGATGAATCGTTCTACAAGAAAGGTATTGAAATGTTGGAGAAGCTCTGGACTGACTGTGTTGCTCTTGAAGGAGACTATGTTGATGAATAAAGTGGAATTTCGCCAAAAAAATGTTTTTTTCTTGGTTAGTCCCGGGACTTATTGATCCACGTAATACAAATGCGCTGCTGCTCTTTGAAGGAAGACTGAAACCTGGTTCCTAATGCCGGAA
Source organism: Dendrolimus pini (assembly GCA_949752895.1). Classification (NCBI taxonomy): domain Eukaryota; kingdom Metazoa; phylum Arthropoda; class Insecta; order Lepidoptera; family Lasiocampidae; genus Dendrolimus; species Dendrolimus pini. Next base: position 16,662,533 of record OX457142.1, read on the forward strand.
CACAACACAAGGATGTTATGGCGACATACTTTAGACCAGCGGTGGTCGCCATCTAGTCGAGCAAATAATTTCCATCTGTCTGGGGCTTGTTTTGTCGCCTCTTACGACAGGCCGCCAGTACGCAGGAATTAGTATTCTTTCTCTATTCCTGCACGGATGAAAATGTACAATAATTATTTATTATATTATCTATTTGAGCTACACGCCAACGCTATCTATGCAATTAGATTTTGTTCATCCAATGGTTGCCTGGAAGAGATTGCTGACAAGAGCCCGACGGATTATGTCATTAAGTCCTGCATGACGCGGAATTCTGCCGGCAATTCTGATACAAGATAAACCATGGTGACCGAGGCGCTCCGCCTTATCTGCTGACAGCGGTGTGGGACAACACAGGCCGACCCTAGGCGAATGCAGGCACTTAATCTAAATGCGTTATCATCTAGAAAAGAGCTCAAATTCGCCAAGAGGAGAGCCTGTAGCCACCAGAGTCCCAACTTTATAATTAGTATAGATAATTGTTAGATAGGGTGAAATACATTTTTAAACACTAAGCCTCATATTTGAAACACGATTGTTTCTACATGGTTCTGTAGGAGATCTTAAATTACTTTCATTTATTAACAGCAAATAATCTTTCAAAAACATTTTGATATTATGAGAGAATGTTCAATGTATATAATACGATCATAGTCTTTTCAATTTAATAAATACATTCAGTACTTTTCAAATGAATTTCTTTTTCAAAGGTTTCTTTATTCTTTAATCTCATTCAAGACCTTTTCTGTGCTGTTATCTGTTATGATTCTACTTTGTTAGGTTTCTCTTTGTCTGATTAAATTTTATATTTTTGTTGAAGTATATGTGAAGTTCAATGGGATTTTCTAAAAAACATTTTGGAGGGCTTGCGTATATATATTGCGTATATACATATCTAATCTAAACGCGGTGTGACACTGACCAGCAATAATCCCTGTCTATACCATATAAAAATCCACTGCCTGCATCGAGGGCATGTGGGGCTCTCAACGACCGGTTCTCCACGCTCGCTTCTGAAGAGAAGATGACGCGATAATAGGCCATCGACCTACCCCCTAAACCTAAACCTGCCCATTTATAGCGCTTCCCATACCATACTGTTACATGCCGACAAAAAGTGAATGCACATCTGCCTGCCATAAACCTGGTTTATCACCTTTCCCGCATTTGGATAGATTTGCGAGAACCACGATCAAAGCAAGACGTGTGTAGTACATTCGATAAGCGATATAGTGACGGACTTTGCGCGTATTATTGGATCCTGCAGTTTGTATTAGTTGTGACCAGTTATATTTGTACCTGTGTTATACGTGTTTGTATAGTTCTAATAAATTCTATAGTAATTCCAACGACATTTTAATTCGAGTCCTGTAAATCGTAACAATACCTTAGGTGCATTTTTACCATATAAAATGCACCCTCGTTAGTGTATGACTATTGTGGTAAATGAGAACAAAAGGTACCGGGCTATTGGGATGAACTGCTAGTGGAGTTACAGATCGGGAACAATGAGGACTACGGCGTCTCCATCGTCTCCCATAATATTAATTACTATTATTGTCTGTAAAGGCACGCTTGTCTGTCCATCAAGGGGTGTTGGTGCCAACACTAATATATGGGAAAATTGGACGAGGCAAAAGAAGCATGAAAGCATAAACGCATTAGAAATGAGAGCTTTGAGAAGTATATGCAAGCATGAATGATATAATACGGAATAGTGTAATAAGGGAACGTTGTGGATGAAAGATGTAATAACACGAATTAAAAATGGAATTTTAAGGTGGATTTGGCATGTAATGAGGACGGATGAAAATAGAATCACAAAAAAGTGTATAACAGTATTGTGAATGGTATAGCTGGTACCGGTAGACCACGAGGTACACACCATGATCAAATAACAGAAGTGTTAAATGGGGTCAGGTAAAAAGCATATCAAATAAACGTGCATGTATGAAGAGATTAATGAAAGTAGATGAAGCGAAAGTTGTTTGTCAGGATCGTCGTAAATAGAGATCTATAGTTTTTGACTACCCCCATGGGAAACAGGCGTGATAATATGTATGTATGTAATATTAGACGAAAAAAGCAAATTGAATCTATTTAGTTGAAAGGCATAGAACTACAAAAAGACACGACTTTATTAAATAACATTATATAAATGGATAGCATATTATTGCTCACCAAAGAAAATTAGGGGAAGCAGGGGAATGCCCTTCACTTAAGGAAAACCTTTTATATTTATTCTATTATAAGTTTATCAAAACGACTCAATGACTCTTCAGGTTTTCAGAAGGCTGGTGCTTACTTCGGGCAACGGGTCAGTATGGCGATCCAGCGAGGAAACGTAACCAGCCTTCTGGGTACCTTACCTATAAAAGAGAGTGATCTAGGCTCAGTATTCTATTTATAGTCTTGATCTATGGGTATAATAAAACACAAATAAGTTAAGTTATCTTTTATTGTATTAGATTATTACTACTCAAAAACCAATTATATATCTATACTAATATTATAAAGATGAAGAGTTTGTTTGTTTGTTTAAACGCGCTAATCTTAGGAACTGCTGGTCCGATTAAAAAAATTCTTTCAGTGTTGGGTAGTAAATTTATCTAGGAAGGCTTTCGGTTATATTATATTTTCAAAAAATTAGTGATCCTTACTAAAAGTCCAATAATGTAACCCAAGGTGTCAAAAAATTCCTAAAATCGCGAGCACTGCAAAAACTATTGATTATAGAACAAAATAATGTACAACCACTTTGCAGAACATATAATTGTCTACAAAAAATATCGCGTAACCATATGTCTAATTATTGTAGTTATCTCACAATAAATGTTTTCTTTTATTTTTTTAAATAATTAAAATGCCGTCGCTTCAAAAACTCTTTATTTTGTACCTTGGTATAAATCCTTATCAAAATAAATTACTCCATATTCAAGACTAATTCAATACCTTTCTAGAACTTTTTCAATTATTCAATTCGGAAGTTTCATTCAACAAATATCGTGATATTTAAAATGTAAGTATTAGTGTTGTAGCCAAATAAGTATTAAGTATTGCGCGCGCATGTATGATGTGGTGGGCGGTCTTGAGGGGCGATCCGGGAGACGGACATAGGATACTTTTTATCCCGTTCGAAACGGTAGGTGGCGCTGAGATCGGGTACCAGAATCTTCCTAATCACCCGGACCGATTTTGGTGATTTTGTTTTTGTGTGTTTGAATGGGTCCCATGCATGCATGGCTTAAATCCACAATTGGAACCGGTAGGTGGCGCTGGGATCGGGTCCTAGATTTTTAATTTTTCAAAGCAGAACAACGTCTGCTGGAACCGCTAGTAGTTTATATTAAAAGTGGAACAAAATTTCATTTCATTCAGTAATCATTAAATTTGACACGAAACGTATGAAACGTTCCTTAATAATCGGTACCTAACTAAGCAAAATATTAAGAAATGCATCCTTGAGCGCTATTATCAGACTATGGTTAATACTACTCGTATAAAAGCATATTGAACCTATGTTTATTATTAAAAAAAACCAAATGAAATATATACTAATGTATTCATTAATTATTGCTAAATAAAACAAATAATTATTGAAATTAAATCGGTAACAATAAAAAAAAAATTGTAGTTACCAGTAAAAACGTTCAGTCAACAATTTTGTTAGAGAGACCGAAAACAAACAGACGTATTTCTCTTTATCTTGCTGCTAGCGTATTTGTAAAACTAGTTACTGCTTACTCTCGCATCATAAATTCAAATTCAATTCAAATTCAAAAGTTTTTATTCAAAATAAGTTCCACTGGAGAACACTTTTTGAAGATCACACATATAGGTTAAAATTTAATTTGACTTCGTAGTCTATGTACACCGCTTCGCAACGTGTTATTGCTGTTAAGGAGAAGAAGCGGCAAGAAACTCCCCAGCAATCTTATCCGTGCAGGAACGGAGAAAGGATACAAATTCCTGCGGCCGGGTGGCCTGTCGTAAGAGGCGACAAAACAACCCACAGCCAGGTGGTAGGGCATTTGCCCGACTGGATGGCTACCACCCCTGGTCTAGAGTACGCCGCCATAACAACCTTGAGTTGTGTTCCGGCATTAGTGACCAGGTCCCAGTCTCCCTTAAGAGAACAGCACCGCATTTGTAGCACCTTTGGTGTTGCAAATGTCCATAGGCGATGGTAACCGCTTTCCATCAAGAGGACCGTCTGCCTGTCTGCTGAACTCCTGCAATTTTCTGTTTTCATTGAAATATTTTTCAGAAAAACTGTTCGAATTTTGAAATTGATAACAAAAATTGAATAAAAACAAAATGGCCAGTATTCCTCTGATACTGTATAAAAATTACGCCAAATTGTTACCAGCCTAAGAATGGGGGCGAAATGATTTTCTTTTGCGTTCCCATCCTCCCTTAGCGAACGAATACCTACACAATTATTCCCTTACGCCCGGGTCAAATTCAGAAAATTTGCTTTTCCTTGTTACAGGTAGAAATAATCTGTGCAAAGAATAGCCGATCTAAGGGTTCAGAGGTATACTTGTTGTTCTCGAACCGAAATCGATAAAAACTTTTATGATACTCGTATGTACTGAGAGTTTTTGGTAGACATTCAGAAGTTGTGATTTTGTTGGATAGTTTTACCTAAACAAATGTATAATATCTAAAATTGAATAATAGATATAGAATAGAACATATCTTAGCTTTAATCAATAATTGTATGCGTGAGCATTAGTCAGAGACCTCCAATTCGTCTGAGATTTTTGTTTAAAGATTAGTCTAAGACATGAATATTCATTCGATATCAATGAATATTCATGTCTTAGACTGTAGACATGGGACATTAGGTGTCTCAAAAGAAAGTTCACATTTCAAAAATGAATTTAAAAAAAAGTAAGGAGTTTATTGCAAAAATATTTTATACATATTAAAATACACTGTTTGGGAATTTATTTTTAAAAAAAGACATCGTCCAAATGTAAACCGTTGCGTTCACGGCATTCATTTAATCGAGCACTAAAATTGCCTATGACGGCCCTCGCGCCGACATTGCGGCCCATACGGTGACTTTAGGCGAATGTAGGGGTGTCTGATGTTTTTGTTATGGATTGGTTGCACTCCAGTAGCGGCAATTTTGCTTGTTAACATGTCCATTAAGATGAAAATTGGCTGCATCTGAAAACAAGATGTTGGTAAACGTTGGAAAGCTCTCAATCATCTGGTTGACAAAGTCAAGCCTCTGACCAGCATCCTGGAGGCTTTAATTCTTGCACCAACTGAATTTTGTACGGGTGCAGTTTTAAATCTTTATGCAAAACGCGGCATAATGACGACCTGTGCACGTTTCGACCATTCTCGAAGATCTTGGACGCCTGGATTTTGGTTTTTCCAGTGTTGACCCGGTCTCTTGAAACTTCTCGACCCATTTTGCAATGAGTCGTGTGCTTGGCGCATCATTCAAGGACGAATATATCGAATGCTACAGAATTTTCTACGCGCTACGGTCGCCGAATTACCGTTTTTATAAAACTCGCGTACGCACAATGCACGGTCCGCTCCCGAGAAACGCTCCATAGTGACTAAATTCCCAAAAGCCAGGCTACCGATTGACACAGCCTCGAGCCCCTCAGATTAGTTGCGTTCACGCAATAACCAAAACAATTGTGAACTTTCTTTTGAGACATCCTGTACTAGACATTAGCTAGATATATAAATTGTGCAGAGAATTATTTAAAAAACAAAAGATAATATGTACAAAGTCTACTGAAATATTGAGCAGTTATTTAAGTTCTATTAGCGTATTGCATTTGAATTAATATTCATTACATTAACTACTATTTAATAGTTAGGAGTTGGCCGTTTCGTAATTGAGAGGAGAAATCACATGAAACAATAATTATAATTATAAAATCATCAAATCAAATTTATTAAAAATACTAGCTGTCTACTAATATCGCTATTAAAAAATAGGGATTGATCATAGAGGGTTGAAAATTTAGGTTTGTATGTATTTTTTAATTCAGTATCATAAAAAAATAAAAATGAAAAAAATATCAAAAAATTAAAAAAATATATTTAGGGGTGGACTACCCTTAACATTTAGGGGGATGAAAAATAGATGAGAAAATTTTCACAAAAATTTCATGAGAATCGCTCAAGCCGTTTCGGAGGAGTATGGTAACTAACATTGTGACACGAGAATTTTATACATAATAATTATAAAATCATGAAATCAAATTTATTAAAAATACTAGCTAGCTGTCCCGACAAACGTCGTCCGGCCCGGTAAAAAATAGGGGTTGATCGTAGAGGATCAAAATTTAGGATTGTATGTATTTTTTAATGCTATATCATAAACAAATAAAAATGTATCTAAAAATTAAAAAAAAATTAGGGTAGTCCTTTAACATTTAGAGGGATGAAAAATAGATGTTGTCCGATTCTAAGACCTACCCAATATGCACACAAAATTTCAAACCGTTTCAGAGGAGTATGGTAACTCATTGTGACACGAGAATTTTTTATATATAAGATAAACATCAAAACAGCTTCTAAAGTAATCTCAAGTAAACAAGCTCAAAGTAAAGGAAATTTATTATCGTAAACACATAGTAACACCCCGCGTGATGTAAAATGACATAGCGAGGTCGAAGGCAATTTTCTCTGTGTCTTATCACAGAAATTAGATTTTTTTAAGACTAGTATGCTTATAAGCACTACTGCCTACGATATCATGAGTAGGGTTTTATAACTTAATATTATCCAAGTAAATGGGATGAGAACATAATCTTATATGACTGGAACAGTAAACAGAGTACCTAGTGTTATTAAACTCTGCTTATAAGACAAGCTTGGTTTAAGTATGAAATTACTTTGGCAGTGATTTGGAAATGATTACATCATATAGGGTGCAAAGAGAAGAAACTTGAGTTTTTCGGTGTGTTCAGTCGTCTACAACATGATCACATGATCTTTATATATAAAAAGGAATGTTTATCTGTATGTCCTTTATAGAATCGTAAACTATACAATTGATCATGTGATGATCTTTAGCAACATTGTTGTGCATGAGCCAAAGGTTTCTGTGTTGGTTCACAATTGGACCCGGTAGGTGGCGCTGCTGTCGGCATATCAATTAAAGCTTTTCCGGGCAGGATGACGTCTGTCGGGACAGCCAATTACATATATAATACTAGAGTTTAACCCGTTCAACCTCTAGTGCGTGCTTCTTGTTTAAAGAGGTTACAACACATGTATTTCGCATTGTATTAATTTTTTATGTCAGTACTATTTTCCCCGGAAGATTCATTTCATTTTACATCGCAAACTATCCCACCTCCCGGATGAAAAGAATCTATGCCCATTTTTGGTATTAAAACAACATTTTTCTTCTTCTCCGTCGTCACACTCTTGGCAGAGTGGTCGTGGTCCTCATGACAGGGGTGGTGGAAAGCTTCACAGTTCGTCGCCATTCCTTTCGGACTGTAGCTTGCCTCGTGCATTCGTGGAGTGGACCATTTAGTGCGGCTTTGACTTATAATATGACCAAATTAAGCAAAATGATGAAAATGGTTAGTCACGAAATAAAAACTGACTCTACTTCCGGGATAACCTTTACATAAATCTATCCCAAAACTTATCCCGTTATCCGGGATGAAGGGAGACCCCTTGTCCACACTCGGTGTTTAATACGTTTTCTATGGTTTTTATTATCTGTGGTGAAATAGTAATATTGTGTATTACAGTCCACATGAGATTAAATAAGAGAGGAAAAATATACATTAGAGGGGTTGCCTGGAAGAGATCGCTTTAAGCGATGAGGCCGCCCTTTGTTCAGCATTTATTGTATCTAGTTTTTAAGAACATAGTTTTAATTCTGGTGAACAATAAAGTGTTTTCATTCATTCATTCATTCATACATTTTCTGAGTGAGACGTGCGTAGTTTTAATTAAATAAAAATCCCACAAAAACAGTTAGAACTTATTGATAAATGAAAAAAAAACAGTGTATATCGTGTAATCACTCGGTATTAAAATTTAAGCCATATTCGTCCAGTAGTTTTTCCGTAAAAGCATAACAAACAGAGTGACAAATTAATATATTTTTATCCCGGAAACTATCCCATTTTTTGGGATGAAAATACCGAGTTTCAGCCAAATCGGCCCAGTAGTTTTGCGACAGACAGACAAAGTTACTTTCGCATTTAGAATATTTATAAGGATATAATAAGAATAATGTCACGAGTTGCAGGACTCGAATTTAAATGCCGTTGAATTACTATAGAGTTTATTAGAACTATACAAACACGTATAACACAGGTACAAATATACACGCGCGAAGCCCGCCACTTATTAGATTCCCGATTGTAGTACAAACGTCCCGCTTCGCTCGTGGTTCTCGCTCGACTAACTCCTCCCTCAAACGGAGCATTGCCTTATACTGCACAAATGCAATATGTCCGCCCGGCAGCGTGGACCGAATTTCCTAGAATCAGCTTGTACTTTAAATCCGTAACACCTGACTAACGATTATAATAAAACAATAGGCCGTATGTCAATAAGTAAACAAAAGAATTTTAATGTTATTAGTTCAAATGCCGACGGGTAATAAATGTGCTTTGTTTCTATCGGATTGGTGGGTTTTGTTTTTGTTGAGGCCTGAGTTGTAACAATAATATAGTAAATAATAGGGATTGAAAAAAATGTGTTTGTGCAGTTTTATTCTATGAATAAATTTTATCTGGTGATTGAAATATCGGCCCTAAGTTAAGTAAGAAAAGATTAGTCTAATTCGTTAATCTATTAAAACTAAACTCTTTTCCAGGAAGTGATTCTTAAAAACATAAGCTCAAAAAGAAAGGTCCGGTTGTTCCTGAAAGAATTCTCATAAAGCAAGGGAGCCGTTATAAAAGTTCAACAAGTCAACTCCAATGAAAACTAGTTCCGTGGATGTAACATAAACGGGAGGAACGTTCGCAACCAACTTTCAATATGTTCAAGCCCAACGGAAAGAGGACGGCCTCGGGGTGTGGCCCAAGCGATAAAAGACAGTGAGAACAGACAGTTCTTTATTTTGTTTTTCAATCACCGTTCTCCTCCGTCATAAGCCAGGACAGATTGTTTGTTTCTTTCTTATCTTATTATTTTCTATCTATTTATTGGCATAATTTATGGCATATATTAGGGAATAAAAATGGGGTCCTCTATTTTATTTTCTTTTCTCTTTTCCTTTCAAAATCTCAATTTCTATTACAGTTTTTCTTAGCTGCCAGTTTACAATGTTTTATATATTTCTATACATATCATCTATATATACTACTAAAAACGACAGTGGTTAAATAATTTTAATTTTTTATTTTGTTATATTATATTTGGGGGGCTAATAACTATAATTTTTATAACAACTCTACAGACTCGAATTCCGTACAGTTTTTTACAACTTAATTTCTAGATATAATTTTTAGAGTTTATACACGCTTATTGGTTATTGTGGTTCTTGTGTGTGACATTACTTTAGTGTTTTGTGTTGTTGTGTACCTTACGAATTAGTTATTATACTAATTTATTCTAATTATAATACTAAACTTATACTATTGTAGAGTGTATCTGTTACATGCTGGAGTTGTGAGGAAGTTCATGTGCAGTGTGTCCCTTATGTCTTTAACTATATATATTATTATCCTATCTAGTGCCATGTGTGTTGTTTTTTCTTTTCTGTGTCTGGGTTATTAATTTCCAGGCTCTTTGTGTGTCTTGGTATGCTTGTGAAGTGTGCGTGTAATGCAATGCAACAGCTATAATAATATCAACTAGAAACAGTTTAATTTTTGATTTTTATTTACTTTTGAATACGGCTTCTTTTTTGTTAGAAACATTTTATTCAACAAACCAGTCGCTTTTAACTTGTACCACAACCGTTTACAGAAAGAGTTAGCCGGATAATAGGTGGATGAAAGTTTTGGAAAATGTTGAACGACGATAACATTAGGCCTCTGAGAGAATAAAGACTTAACGACATGTTTCGACCGAAAACTCTCTCTATAGATTATCTAAAGGTTTTTCTTTATTTTCTTTCGCCTTTTTCTCTGATTTGACTATATAGTCCGGTCAATTTAGACATAAAAATAGTGATCAAATGAAGAAAATTCCGACAGAACCAAATTTTCGTAGAGACCTTAGGTTTACCATAATAAATAAAGTGTCAAAAATCCCCATCGCTCCCATGTGTGCTAAGGGACTTATTCGGGGCCCAAGGTCAAAATTTTAGGTTTTTTGGATTTTTCTCGAAAACGGTAAGTTTTATCGAATAAGTACTTCAGAGCAAAGTTGTAGATCTCAAAATTCTCTATAAAAATGGTCCGTATTATTTTTTCTCAGACCCACTATTTCCCAGATATTGCGCTTGTAAGAATCACGTTCTACATAATATGCACACATTTCCACACCACCTGTAGTGTACTTGGCGCGTTTTTTTTAACGTGTTTTCCCCGGTAGGCCTATTCCACGAACCTTTATGATGTTATTTTCAGGAACAATACTTATTTAATAGTATGAAGATTATTGATATTGGTTATTGAGTTTAACTATCGTTCTAGTTTTTTTTTGTTACTTTAATCTGACTCATACTCTTCATACTCAACTTCAACAACCATGTTTTCTTCTTCTTCCTGTTGCTGAATGTTCAGAAATTGTTCAAATGAAAATGAATCAGTTGTGTGTTCATCAAAATCATATGAATCTTCCTCTCTTGTATTTAATTGAACATTCGAGCAAGATAGACCTTGGCAATTGGTACACGCTGGAGAACACTCTAACCCTACTTTTCTACAACCACATTTGGCACTACAACCTTTCTTGCAATTGCAAAAAATAGTGTTAAGAAGTTTTTCTGGAGCAGGGGGCAGTAAAGTTTGAATCGGTTCCAAAGTATTATTTATCAATTTACAACCCCAATCTTCAGGGTTCAGTTGATTGCCTTGCCATGTCTGAACTTGATAGTATACTCGATACAAATGTTGAATTGCAGATTCCGATGTTGGAGGAAGACAAGATAGTTGTACTTGCTTTTTGTTTCGTGTATTTTTCACAAATGTTAAATATCTGTACTTATCTATACAATCAATTTTTTTCGAGCTCCATAAACAGCAAGAAGAAATCGAATTCCTTTAGTAATTAGTCTGAAATCCACGTGAATTGTGTTTTTTTTAAAATATTAATCAGCACAAACTACAATAGTAGACGCTAGTAATAAATACGTATATTTACTCGAACTGCACGTTTAACACTAAAAGAAGCAGGTATATGAACGACACCACGTGGAAAAAACAATAGCCAGATGTTATTCAAAGCCATATAAGTAGAGGGGATTCTGTAAGGGACTGGCGGTCTTTTGAGAGTATATTTTCTTAGAATAGTATAATGTATACATAAAAGAGACACAAGTAGGCATTATTGCTTGCTTGAGTACCTGAATATGTATATACCTATATACGTGGCATATGTGTGCATATGATGTAGAACGTGATTCTTACAAGCGCAAAATCTGGGAAATGGTGGGTCTTAGAGAAAAAATAATACGGATCATTTTTATAGAGAATTTTGAGATCTACAACTTTGCTCTGAAGTACTTAATCGATAAAACTTACCGTTTTCGAGAAAAATCCAAAAAACCTAAAATTTTGACCTTGGGCCCCGAATAAGTCCCGTAGCACATATGGGACCGATGGGGATTTTTGACACTTTATTTATTATGGTAAACCTAAGGTCTCTACGAAAATTTGGTCTGTCGGAATTTTCTTTATTTCAATTGTCCAAATTGACCGGACTATATACCATCCACACTGGGAAATAATAGTTATTATTATTTATTTTTTAATGGCATGACGTCAGAAGTAGCTATGGTGAACCTGCAGCCCACCTCTCGACAGCCACTCACACCCATGTTGCCCCTCGCCAATTTGGCATTTTTAGGGGCTCATGCAGTGGGTCTTCTCGTCGACCATTCCGCAATGCTTGAAGACGAAAGTCTTTGAGCAGTGCGTCCTACCCATCATGACAAACGGTGCCGAGACGTAGACACTGACAGTGGGACTGGTCCACAAATTCAAAGTCGCCCAACGGGATATGGAGCGAGCCATTTTAGGTGTTTCTCTTATTGATCAAATCAGAAATGAGGACACCCGTAAGAGATATAGCTTGCAAAATTAGCAAGTTGAAGTGGCAGTGGGCCAGTTATGTCTGTCGCAGAAACGACGGCCGATGGAGCAAAGTTCTACTCCTGGAGTGGAAACCACGTCACGGCAAACGTAGGCAAACGACGCCTGCAAGCCCGGTGGACTGACAACCTGCGTAAGTTCGCCGGCAGTGGTTGGACGAGGAAGACGGGAGTCCGGGATATGTGCCATATACTTGGGGAGGCCTACTTCCAGCAGTTGACTGAGATTGGCTGGAGAAGAAGCAGTGGGTGGCGAGTCACTGTTTGTCCATTTTATCTATGTTCTTTGAACATTGCGATGGGCAGACACCATAGTCCCCATAGTCCCAGATCCCTAGTTCAACTAGCAGTTCTTCCTAATAGCCCGGTACCTTTTCTTCTCATTCCCTACAATAGTCTTACTCTTACCGGGTTTCTTCTTAGGTGCATTTTTATATGGTGTAGATAGGGGATAATCACCGGTCAATGTCACGCCATATTTACATTAAATTTGTCAAGGGGCCTCTACGTGTTAGCCTTGCCAAGGCCCCAAGTTATCCATCCTAAAGTCCAGGCCATCGTATGGCCCGTGGTCTTGAGAAAATTACAATTATTTATTTCCTTGCATGAGTTTAGCAGACTACTACCAACGTACTTTACTACCCACGTGATGCCGCTCTGTAAAGTGATATTGAAACCTGGCTACTAACGCCGGAACACAACTCAGGGTGATTATGGTGGCATACTCTAGACCAGGGGTCGTAGCCATCCAGACGAGTAAATACCCTACCACCTGGCTGTTGCCCTGTTACGACAGGCCGCCCGGCAGCTTGAAATTGTATTCTTTCTCCCTTCCTACACAGATAGATCGTGCACGGAATTATGTGAAATGGATGCTATGATATTTATGATTAGGTTTTTAGGGTTTCAACTATATCCGTACTAATTCGATTACTTAATACTAAATTCTGATAACGAATTGCGGTTTTATCAGCTTCGTATTCCAAAATCTGCTTCTTTAGCCGGCTTTACTCTGAGAGCTCAGGGTTCGTTCTACATATTTTCTACGTCTTAACCTTTCACTTACATTGTAATGCTAAATGTAAAGCTCAACGCTCATATAGCGTGTTAAGGGGATCCGTTGTTTTATGCAATTTGGTTCAGGTGAGATTTTATCGCGAACTACCCGCAAGTGCGCTTCGTTCGTGCTGATTACACGATATGCAGCACGGGAGTCGATTTGATGCTCATAATTTCCTTTGCGTGTTACTTAACACGAGTGTTTAGTCGATAAATTACATAAAGCATAGAATTTATAAAATGATTTCATTTTGTGCTTGCATTTGATGTAAAGGAAACTCCTTAATTTCTAAGTTTTTACACGTGAAGAAAATACAAAAATTAAATTAAATAGAACTTAGAATTAAACTTAGAAAATAGGAATAGCGATTCCGCAATTTATGCGCGGCGAAGGAATGGAGACTGGAGACTAACTTGGTGAAGGAACGGGAGATGTATTAATAGACTATTGGATGCTGATACAGCAGAGCGGAAGGCAAAGGTAAGCGGCTCTGGAGGAAAGGGGGCCTAGGTATAACAGAACGAAGTTTGAGATCTATATAATAACAGCCCAAAGCGTCTACGTCTTACTATTGAGGAGTGGACTGTATACCCGCCAAACTTGTTCAAGGCGGCTTGGAAGGTTTGACACATCGGTTATCTCGATGTGCAGGTTTCATCGTGATGTTTTCCTTCACCGCTATTAGCATGTGGTAATTGTAACAATATGCACATTAGGTCAGAAAACTGCCTAATCTATCAGGATAAAATGTGTCCTAATTGTTATCTCGGGTTATGAGCCAGCACTATGTCGAGATTCATTCATATACGTTCAGTAGTTTCCAAAAAATTTTAAGATCGTATCGCCAACTTTTTAGCTATTTTCGTCTATCCCACGGAAACCACGTCATTCATAGGGATAAAAATTATCCTAAATTGTGCCGCGGGATATAGGTTAGCTCTATGTCGAGTTACTTAAGAGACACAGACAGAAAAAAATATTCTGAAATTGTATTTTCCGAATCTTCGAATTAAGGTGCCTGTCCATTGAAACGGGGCGAGAATGCGGAGCGGAGAAACGGTGAACCAATAGGATTGGCTGCTTGGCCAATGACACAATTTTTGGCAATGCAAATTTTAAGCAATCCTATTGAGTAATATTTCTCCGTTTCTCCGCTCCGCAGAATCGCTCCTCTTCAATGGACAGGCAGCCTTAGTCCCCCCTAATTTTTTCACATTTTTAAAGGCATTGTACGAACTTGAAACATATCAGTAAATGTTATTATAATAGTACGGATGTCATTCATTGTATTACTTCAAATCAGGTTGGCTTCGACTCGCCTCTGTGTTTTGCTGATCAGTTGTGTTGTGTAGACTATATAGGACTTAGTTCTTATTGTTATTATCAGGCCTTTTTTTGTCACTTCCGTTTTGGGGGCACGCTAATTCTCGAAAGTTAAGTCTATAATTTGTTGTTTGTAGCTCCACTCCAAAAAACCTATAAAAAAGTTCATTCTTTTTATTTACTATACAAATTTTTTTTTCATTTGTCAGTTTTTATGGCAATTTTTCTATATTTTTGAAATTTCCTTTAAGGGTACTGTGTGCCCCCACAAAAAAAGCCGTGGTTAGTATTATAATGTAAAAAACTGAATCAAGTTTTTATGTAATTACAATAAAGCCACTGCCTAGTACTATATAAGTTAAGTTTCCTTCGTTGTATTAGTTTATAATCTAATTTTTACCGCATTTACTATTGAAATTAATTGTTCACCAAATAAGACTTATTTAATACTAGCTGACCCGGCAAACTTCGTACCGCCTCAGAATCAAGAAATAAAAAACGCTGATTTCTAAACGACGGGACGATCATCAAAAGTATGAAATTCAAAACTAAAAAAAATGAAAAAAAACTTCACTATTAAATTTAATTTGATTTCTGAACTACTTTTAAATTTAATTGATTTCCAAACAACGGGACGAACATCAAATGTTTGACAGGTACGAATAGTTTATAAGGCAAAGCGAAATTGTTGTTTTCACTATATTCCAGGCATTTTTTTTCATATTTACTCACCTTTTAAACCTTCCCTGGACTTTTACAAATAATTCAAAACCAAAATTAGCCAAATCAGTCCAGCCGTTCTCGAGTTTTAGCGAAACTAACGAACAGCAATGAATTTTTATATATATAGATTACAAATACAACGTATCACTACACAAATCTACTCCTTAATCATCTAACAAAAGTCAGAAATTATATTAATGAAAGCAAACAGGTTTATTAAACCTAAAAAGATGTACTAGCAAATGATTATCCCTTAACAATGTATTATGTTTACAATTGGTGTTTAAGCATGGTATAGTATATTAATTAACTTTGTTAATTATTTCAGATGTAGCCTATGTCTGGAAATTTATATCTATAGGTATTAATGAAATTGAAGCGTCTGTCTGTGTTGACTTGGGGGTGGGTGGTTATTTCGCTTGTTCTATATATTTTATAAACTTGAAAATAAGAAAAGCAAATGATTAATCTCTCTTTAATAAAAATGTAGACATTTTATTTTATCACGATTTGGAGGATATTTGGTGGATTTTTATTCTTTTAAAATAACTACAAAAATTACGAAAAAAACCACGTCCAGTCTCACGTCACGTCACGTCAGATTTGTGATTTTTGGTAAATTATTAATAATGTTAATGCCAGCGAAGGTAAAGGCACACCTGACTATCATAAAACGCAGTTATTTTTATTGCAGGAGTTCAGCAGACAGGCAGACGGCCCACTTGATGGAAAACGGTTACCATCGTCTATGGACATTTGTAACACCAAAGGTGCTACAAATGCGCTGCTGCTCTCTTAAGGGAGACTGGATCCTGGTCACTAATGCCGGAACACAATTCAAGGTTGTTATGGCGACATACTTTAGACCAGGGATGGTAGCCATCCAGTCGGGAAAATGCCCCTCCTGGTAGGGCAGTCTAGGTTGTTTTGTTACCTTTTACGACAGGCCGCCCGGCCGCAGCAAATTGTATTCTTTCTACGTTTTGGAATTCTTTTGTTTACTTTGTGTTTAAAATTTGCAATTAGACAATAGCCTATTGTTATTGTAAACAAGTACAATGTATGGCCGTCATTAGCGTCAAACTAATCCTTGTTGTTATAGCATTGCGTCGAAGCTTGCCTGGTTTGAGGATTAACTCAGTGAACGCGGTCCTTTGTTGTATTATACAGTTTAGTATAAATAATGCCCGAATGGAGGGGTGGGGCAGTCAAACGACGATTACGATACTAGCAAGACGTGTGTATAACATTCGAAGAGCGATATAGTGACGGACTTTGCGCGTGTTATTGAATCGTGCGGTGTTACTGGTTGTATCCAGTTATATTTGTACCTGTTTTATACGTGTTTGTACAGTTTTAATAAACTCTATAATAATTCGAACGGCATTTTAATTCGAGTTTCTGTGTAGCTCGGAACTATAATTTATTACCAACTAAAAGTTATTTCGTTTACACCCCATTTTCGGCATTTGGCGGCAAGAGGAGCCTTAAATTGGAATATGATTTTTGCGACCATCGTGTAGGAAGTATAATATATATTTCGTTGGCAAAGTTAACTATAAATCATAGTTTTTTCCATCAACCAGTTCCAACTAACAGAATATCAGTCGTTGGGGAGTGGAAGCTCGCTTGATTGATGTCAACGACTCCCCGAGGAGTAGTCGGCCGCGGCTTTATTGATTCATTCGCTGTTATACTGAATTTAATGCATTTTGTTTGTAAGCCGCAAGATAGTGTTTGCTTTTATGTGTTTTAGTTTTAATACATAAATCTTTGTACAGTCCTATCTTTTTCTGCTCCACCTACATCGCCAGATTAGTTAAGAATTTATTTTTAATTAGGTTGCCTGGAAGAGATCGCTTTCAGCGATAAGGGCGGCCTTTTGTTTTGTCAAGAAGTATTGTAATTATGCATTTTGATTTTGCATTTGTTCATTTTGGTGAGCAATGAAGTGTTATCTAATCTTATCTTTTACTTTTTAACGTATATTTTAGTTCATTACTAGCGGTGCCTGCGACTTAGTTTGCGTGGATTTTATTCGCGAAATGCTATAAAAACGTAGCCTAAGTTACTCCTTACAAAATCAGCTATCTGCTAGTGAAACTCCCGTCAAAATCGGGCCAGCAGGTTCAGAGATTAGTCTGAACATCTAGACAGACAGATATTTTTTTTAAAGACATTTCTTTTTTATTTATCTGTATAGATAATAGGTAAATAATTTATAATAAATTATATAACAAAAATAAATAAAAGGTCCGTGGAGTTCATCGGCAAAGAGTTTCTTCAAAGAGATTTGCAAGAAACTCTTTGATGCCACCCGTGATCAGAAGGCTGGCTCATATTTTGCCCAACAAATAAGTATCGCCATACAGCGCGGCAATGCAGCCAGCCTTCTGGGCACGCTCCCTTCTGGCAGCGATTTGTTACACAGTCTATAATAGCTAGTAATATTTATAACTCTGTATAGATAGTGTATTTATATACCCTAAGGTCCAATTTTTCGTTCATCAGATAAAAGTTATTTATCAACTAAATTATAATCTGACTGAATACAAAAGTGAACTATTGAATTAAATTTATTGTTCATACCACTGGCATTTTTAATTTACATAATAATATATTGTATTTTGTTTTTTGAATAAGTTTTATCTAGTAATTGATTAAGAAGCCATCTTCTTCTTCAGTCAGTCTTTTTCCACTGCTGGACGTAGGCCTCCTGAAGTTTGCGTTACATATCCCCGTCTTCTTCATCCAGCCTCTGCCGGTGACCTTACGCAGGTCGTTAGTCCACCAGGCTAGAGGGCGTCCTGCGCTACGTTTGCTGAGACGCGGTCTCCATTCCAGGACTCGTTTGATTCATCGATCCTGTATCTGCATCCTACACGACAATAAACCATAAAGAGGTTTGAGTTGTTAGAAGATATATATCCAAGTGTAATGTCATTGGTGGCACAAACAATTGAAAAGGACACCCATGCATTCCAAAATAATAAATTTAAATTTATTACATACAAAGAGTTCGTATGTTTATCATACACATACAATAGGTAGTGGTCTGTTCAAATGGATAAAAGTTTCAAATTATTGCAAAAACAGAGACCAAGCACTAAACCAGTCAAATTAGAAAGCCAGGTATTATGAAGGAAATGCGGTGCGGTGCGACTGCGAGCGAGTAGCGAACGCTAACTTGCTGTAATTTGGTTAATTTGTGCCTATGTTATCGCTTAACAAATGGCCCAACGTGAGATACTGGTGGATTTTAAGCCGCTGGCGTGCTGCCAGCATGTGGCGCTTGCGCGAGAATAGGAGCGCTGGAAGCGATTGAATTGTATGTATATATTTTTTTTTTGAGGAAGTCCAGCCGATTGACTGGCCATTGTTACCTATGGAAACTTGTAACAGCAGGCTTTTGTATAAAATTATGTAAATTTTATTGGTAAGTATATGTCTGTCACTTAAACTTGTTAATAGGATAAATGACAGGCAAACTTACTTGAAATATTTTTTATTATTTTAGAAAGTTACATTGTATTCTGACGTTATTATTCTGACAAAACAGTTTTTTATTGTTTCATTTTTTTAGCGCTTCTTAGCTTATATGTGTTGACTTGCATAAAATATTCATCAGTATATCTCGGATCGATTAAAAACTTTGAATAATTTAGATATAATATATCTGTAAGTTTCATATTTTATTTCGGAGTCAAAAACAAAGCAATTTATTTAAATATATTGCTAGTTTATGAGTTTATGAATTTATCTTACACCAATTATCATTTAACAAATATTTGAATTTAATAGCGCGCTATCATCTGCGATAACGTTGGAGATATAGCCCGTTTCACGCAGATGTGAACATGGGTATAATGCATTATTTCATATTTTTTAATGACGTTAAATATTGCGGCGTTAATAACGGCACTTTATTAATGCTGTAAGTAAGACGCATTCGGCCACACACTTATTCATATTGAGTTAGAGTAATTTTGTAGGTTCATTATAAAACTTGAATAAGACCGTGAATCTTTAACATTATCGCAGATGAAGCTGCACCATTAAAGTAATAATTTAAAAAAAACTTAATTAAATTGCAACATGTCACTTCCATTCTATTGTAGTCATTGAACACGAATTATAGGGCGTTGTACTCGGCACTTCATGACCTCGCATACGGTACGGAGCTTACGTGAATTATTCCCGCTTTTTGTGTGGACACACGAGAAAATGTCAAGAATACCGTTTCTTTATCATTATAAATTGTTTTATTTTAAGAATTCAAAGGTTTTCTGTGAAATTCGGTGTTAATTATTTTAAATAATTCAAAGTGGAGTGCGTTGAGTAGGCAGCCCAATGAGCCAGGTGTAATATTTGCCAATCATATTTTTGGTTACGAGTTGAGATTAAATATTTTGAAAATATTCTAATAAATAATAGAGTTAAATACTACCATTAATTGTATATGTGCGTGTTCTACTTCATGACCTTGTAAGAGAAAAATAATGCATACTATTTTATAGATAGTTTTTTTGTACTACAGTTAGTACAGGAGCACCTGCCTACCAACTTTATCCCCTGGACAGTATTTAATGTCGAGCCGTTCGCGTTGTTGATGATCCCATACTCACTGACGGTCTAGATACGCTTGGCCTTAGGAGAGACTTTACTTCTCTCTGAATATTCTACCGAATGTATAACGGGGAATGTCCCGAAGAATGTTTAGAATGGTGCCTTCGTCCTCTTTCTACCATCGCATCGCTCTCCATCTGCTGAGAGTTCACCCCCACTTCTTTGAGCCGCTTCGCTCATTTACGCAACGGTTCTGTAGAACGTTTGACACCTAGAGTGTATCCTTCAGGAAAAACAGACGACGATAAAGAGTTCCACTTTTCAGCGGTGCGTATGGAAAAGTGGAAGCATAGCATTTCGTCCGCTTTATTGGTATTTCCATAATATATCGATGGCGTGAGCGCGTATGTCTGCTTGTCCGGTGGTAAAATGGTGAGGAAGGAACCAATGCATGTAATTCCGTAGCACACTCCCCGAAGTAAATCCTATGGAAATAATACAACAACAAATTCGGATAAGACGACAACAAGACGGCCACTGTGGTTGAGCGGGCTTGGCCTTTGCCGGCCTACCTCGGTGCAACACAGAGGCTCCGGGTTCGATGCTTGGTATAGTAAATTTCGGAAACGTAATTTCTCCGTTATTAATGGTTATATTATATATTATGGTCTGCCGATTATTATTATTATAAATTTTATAATTCATCGTTGTATAGTGGCGTATAGATTACATATTTTATCTCTATATATTAAACTTTCTTACATATACCAGCAAAGTGTCAGCAGTTTCCAATAAAAATGACAGTGATATGCAAAATATAGATTCGACGATTTTGGCTCCTGGTTTTGCCATCAATCGCAACGGAACCCTAAAAATGATATCATATATAGTTTGAGGATATAACAAAATAAATTGCACTTATTTTTTTGTCTAAAAATGAATGGTATTCACTAGAGATGCCACGAATAGTGGTTTCGCCGAATATCGAATACCGAAAGTCCGGTGTAAGATATGTGCATTTCGCACGTAGCTGTAGCGTCCATTTCTGTTTCCACAGACTGATATGGACGATAGTCCAAAAGTCCAAAAAAAAAAGCATTGAAGCAATAATTTGTGAAGTATTTTATTGCGTTATCGCGGATAATAGGCTCGCATAATTAGCACTATGTTTTAACGATTTTATGCGGTTTTATATTTCATCTATTTAACAAGACAACATTTACAAATTGTTGAATTATATATAGTATTACGAGTCGCAAAACTCGAATTAAAATACCGTTAGAATTACTAAAGAGTTTATTAGAACTATACAAACTCTTATAACACAGGTACAAATATAACCGAACACAACAAGTCTAAACGTAATGCAGAAGGTCGTAATTCCATAAAACGCGCAAAGTCCGTCACTTATTAGATTCTCGATTGTAGTACTCATGTCTCGCTTCGCTAGTGGTTCTTTCTCGACAGTGTTTTAAATCCGTAACACCTGGCTAATGATTACAATACAACAATAGGCCGTCTGGCAATAAGTAAACAAAAGAAGACGACTATAAAATAATCTCAATGTTATTAGTTCACATGCCGACGGGTAATAAATATGCTTTGTTTCAGATATGCAGGTGGATTTTGTGTTTGTCGGGACCTGAGTTGTAACAATAGCATAGAAAACCACTGGAATTCATATTAGTGCTATGGATATCTAGGTCCGTAGCATTTAATCATTTTAACATTACATTTGGTTTAAGAAGTGCATTTTAAGTTTATTTTTAATGTTTTTTGATGTAATGCTTTCCTTAAACTCAACGGGTTAAGTCATTTAGCAAGCGCGAAACTAAATATGCAGTTACCTGCTTGCCATTTAGGTTGTTTGCCCGACTCGTGACGAACCGGTTTTGGGCGATGGCTCGCGTATATACAGTGTTTTACTATAGTAGAATTGTTTTCTCCATGCAGTTTGGGTCATAAATCAAACTCGGCCTCAGCCCGGCTAGGGCGGTGAGCATGTTGCGCGGGCGCAACGCCATTATCGATAAAAACTCATTCTTATCAAAGAAAGATTATCATTCTTATAAAAATCATTATTATCTTTTTGCTGGTAATTTTAAACTTAGATATACGTATTTATATTTATTTTTAATATAACTTGTTACATTCTTAACTTTTGTACTTATAGTTATTTAATACATGGATACCTAATTAATAATTTATTTTAAATCATTATTATTCTTATTTTAATAAATACGTTGTTTTATCTATTTTTTTCTTTCATTCATATCACTAACCCACAAAATGACAAAACTAAATACACTATCAATAACGCTTATCGACAACAATAATGCGTATCATTATGCCTGCCCATAAGACCCGTGAGTGGAAGAGAGAGCGAAATACTCGCTTCACTGCTCCGATTATTTATAACCCAAACTGCACGGAGAAAATAATTCTACTATAGTGTTTGTAGGTGGTTGCGCGTAAATTACATTGAAAATTCGTAAAGGAACGGAATGAATGGTAATACGTTTAAATCATATAAAACCACCTCCTATCTTTTTTTCCTCTCCTGTACATATCTTAGTGAGCGAAAGAAAGGAGACGGCGTGCAACTTCAACAGCATCGCAATAGTGGTTATCGTAAAAAGATTCACTTTGTGCTAACGACCTGCAACGCGTACGTATCGTGTGAATATTATTAAGAAATTTTCGTCTATATACTTATATTTCACATTAGTTGTGCTAACTACTAAGAAAGGAGAAATCATAGCTTCGCTACATAAAGGTACTGTGCAATCCTTCCTTCATATAACTGCCTGTATTTCCCTTTGTTCTGTGCAGCTATATTTTCCATCATTGTGCTTTTACATCAAAAGGACATAACTAAACAATTACCAATTCGCATAACAGTAGGTGTTTAAAAAAAATTGCTCTTTGAGTATCATCTTCTTAATCTGATTTTCTACGGGTAAAACTTTATAGTGTTTAAACGGACGCTTTAACACTGTTATTATTATATTATCAATTTTGGTGGAAATATATACAATTTTGAGCAATATGTGTGTGTATTTTCACGATCGTGTATTCGGCTGAATACCGAATAGCGGCCGAACATTCGTGACGTCTCTAATATTCACGCATGTTTTATGAGAAATTTCTTTGAATCACTGAGCCGATGATTCGTCGTATAAAGCTATGGGCATATTGAAGAAAATTGCGACTGTAAATATAAATGCTTTTTGGAAGTCAAAGCTAGATTTTAACAAGCGATGGTTTGTTGTATAACTCAAGTCTTCCAAGTTTCAGTGGTGATATTATTTTCAATTAGGGACCTTCCTAAATTGATTAGTATCTCGATGGTCCATTACTACCTTTTTGAAGATATCAATTGATAGAATTTACTACTAGATGGTATTCCACGGATCTCAATTATATCTATATTAATACGTGAAGTAAAAACTTTGTACCCATTTTTACCTAATTATTTATTATTTTTCCACGGACGGAGGAATATGAAATTTCGCACACTTATGCTTTATATAAAGAAGAAGCGACGAATGCTTACATTTTTTAAATTATGCATAAAAAAACATTACACACACTAGTACTGTGTATTTGACACACAGACGCATACATACTCTTTTATTTATTGTTAAAGACAAACTAACAGTGTAGCCTTGGCGAAATCTGTGATTAAAGAAGTGTATTCTTTGATATTAATTATTATGGTCCAATTTCGATTACGGACTATTGAAATAAACCTCCGTCATTTCAATAAGAACCTTTTTAATAGGGTCTTCTATATTTAAATTAAATATATTACAATGTAATAGTGTCCTAGTGTATGATTGTCAAGAGTAGAATAATGGAATAACAAACTCTGCTGGTATCCACAATGCCTTCTGTATTATTTCCCGATGCATAACCAACACGGGCGACCACTAGTTATTAAAAATGTTTCCCAAAAAGTAAATTTGATTAAGATTTTTTTCACAACTATTATTTTTTATATATACGTACAGAAATGTATATGACCTCGAAATCAAATTTCTGTGAAATTAGTTCACAAGTCATTAAGCAATATAATTGTTTTCAAGATTTAACCATATATAAATAGGTTTTATATAAAAACTATTTTTTATTCTGTAATTAAAAAGTTATATCAAATTAGAAATAAATTTTTGAACACTAAATACCCGAGTACCGAAAACGACACACAGTTTCATAGCACTCAGCTAATGTAGCTATTAATGATGAGTTAGCATGAGAAATTACCATAGTGACGTAAACCGCGCGTTCGGGTATGTTCGGGAATTGTCGGTATCTTTTCGGTACTCGGGTACTTCGGGTTAAAAAAATATTTTTCATTTGATTTAAGTATTTAATTATAGCAAAATAAAGATAGATAGATAGAAAATACTTTATTGTTCACCACATACGCATAAAGTATATTATTTACAGTCATTTCATGTCAAGGCAGAAAGGGTGGCCCTATCGCTTTAGAATCAAGAGTGTATGATGGTGGTGTGCAATTCAAATACATGTAATTAATAAAGTTGGTTATAAAACTTATGTATGATCTCAACATTGTTTAAACAAATATATTATTCACATACCTAATTGTTAAATAATATTGCCTATCTGTTCCCAGCTTAATAGCGTATAAAGCAACCTAGGGTACAGGAGGTCACAGGTTGAATTTCATCATGTTTTTCATAATAAGAAAAGTTTTGATTATGTTTTATGTGGTATAGACGTATATTTTTTAGATTTTTTATTGGATGAAGTTCTGTATTGGTGTAAGTAATTGAGATTGTAAATAATATTTTCGAGTGAAAGACGATTTAATTTTGTTGACAATTACTTTCAAAATGACTTGTTGACTCTTCGGGTGATCAGAGGGCTGGTCCTACCTCCTACCTCCCTCCCTACCTAGATCCTGCCTCGGACAACAGGTTAGTATGGTGGTCCAGCGAGGTAACGCAGCTGACTTCGATGACCTAGGCTCAATATTCTACTTATAGTCTTAAGGTATTATATATAATACTTAATCTCCTCTGCTATAATAATTAACTCTTACCTTTATTAATATAAATATAATCTTTTAGCCTACATCCACCAACATATTATAATTCAAAATAAACTTTTAAGCATCAATTTCAATTTTTCACTGTGTTTGTCTAAAAATATTATTATCAATTTTATTTCGGTCCAAAATGGACCTATGTTTAATCACCGGTCTTATTTACTCTCTAATCTGTGCTGTACAATGTAAATATCCTACCTCTTTCTCTCAGGCTTAGTCCTATAGTGTTATATGTTTATTTATTTTTAGTGTCGCTTTTTCGTTACATCAAGTTTCAAATCACAACGATTCTAAAGAAGTTTCATTTAAAAAAAGGCAAAGTGAACAGAACATATGCCATCTATATTAATGGATTTATTGTAACCACCCATCTATATGATATCATATTTTATTTGTCGTTGGTTCCAACAGCGTTATATAAATTCAAAAGATTTTATTTAAAATAAGTTCTGCGGAAGTCTTCTTCATTCTTCTTTTCGAAGATCATACATATAAGCTAAAATTTAAATTTACTTCCTACTCTATGTACACCGCTTCGCAACGTGTTATTGCTGTTAAGGAGAAGAAGCGACAAGAAACTCCCCAGCAACACGTCTAGCTTAAAAATGTTTTTCATCCCATCTATTCGAAAGGAGGCGAAGGGTTCTTCGATAAGTGCAACCAAAATGGATTATTCCGGCGTTCTTAATAACAGTGACGAAATGACATTTGAATTCGGAACACTATTTTAATTAAAAAGTTTGAATGCAATTTGCTTCTATAAAGTCCTGGCCGGTATAAAAAAACGCGGCTGCCGATGCAGCATTGGTCAAATAAAAATAAAAAATACGCGGGAACTTCTTATTTGATTTTATTTATTACTTTTTATCAAAATATTACAGACAATTTTAATTTCATATCTACAAATTGAATAAAAGATGAGTTCTAGTAGTGAAAGTGAAATATTAACACCAGAAAGTGTAAAATTGAACGCAGAAACTGTCATGAACAATTTACTACCAAATAAATCGAAAGAAACCGTATCTAATATTAATATTATCCGTGCAAGAACAGAAAAAAATACAATTTTCTGTGGCCTGTCGTAAGAGACGACAAAACAACCTACAGCAAGGTGGTAGGGCATTTGCCCGACTGGATGGCTACCACCTAAGTCTAAGGTATGTCGCCATAACAACCTTTTGTTGTTCCCGCATTAGTGACCTGGTTCCAGTCTCCCTTAAGAGAACAGCAGCGCATTTGTAGCACCTTTGGTGTTGTAAATGTCTACAGGCGATGGTAACCGCTTTCCACTAAGTGGGCCGTCTGCCTGTCTGCTGAATTTCTACAATGAAAAAAATAAAAAAACCAACGGGACGGCGACCAGTTGGTCGGCCCAGATATCGCTGGAGTGACGTAGTGGAGGCTTATCTGCGCGAGCTTTAAGCCTATGACTGGCTAGAGACAGCGCTGAACAGGAAAGAGTGGAGTATTCTCATTTCGGAGGCCAGGACTCATTTTGGGTCGTTGAGCCGGAGAAGTTAGTTAGTTTTGTTAATGTGTCATCTACCCACTTTTGATCACTTAACTTCTGCCCGCGACTTCGTCCGCCTGGAATAGTTAAAAAAAGTAAGCTAAAAACTCTCCCGATCTTAAAACATTCTTCATTAGTACTCCGCTCCTATTGGTCATAGCGTGACAATATATAGCCTAATTGTATTTTTTTTTTATGTATATGTAGCCGCAGACGTCCGATCACCACGGCGGCCGCTCACAAATGATCGGCAAGCGCGTAGCGCGCTGCTCCTAGTCGGGCCCCCCGTGTTTCCCTCCGCGCATACCTCACCTCTGTCACCGCGACACGTGTAAGTGTAAGCGCTCGAGTGCGCATATTATTATTAATTGTTATGTTTTGTTTAGCAGCTAAATGTGTGCTGTATTGTAAAATATTAATCGGTATTTTGACCAAATAAACATGCATTCCTGAACTGCAATTCAAACACACAACATTGTTTCATTTATACCTGAAGACCTCCAAATATACATTGTTTTATTGTATGATGATATGTATAAATTGTTTTAATATATGATGATACCGGCAAAGTCAATACTTAATTAGGTGCATAAGTTGTATAATAAGCTGTTAAAGGAATTAAATTAACTTAAAGTAATTAATAAATTTTTAACTATTTCATGGGAGCTCTTTAATTTTGCGGGATCAATAGAATCCTATTATGCTGATTAGGGATATAAGCTATCACCATACAAAATTTCATTTAAATCGGTCCAGTCGTTCGGAGATTAACTCGTACAAACAGAAAAACCAAAAAATTAAATAAATCTATATTAGTTCTATTTCACTTCTTGCATCCCCTAGACTCGGTTTTTATCATTTTTTTTCATTGTACAGAAATACGATCTCTAAAGTTTTGAGATATAGATACTTATTTGTCGTAGATGATGAAATGGCAGGGCCCATGTTATCATAAAACGTATTTGCTACCCTCCTTTTATGTTTTGTAAGGCAATTAAACAATAAGGCAATTAAAAAACCTTTGTTCATAGCAGACAATCTTTAAATAATTTTCATCGTAAATTGAATCGCAATTTCCACATAAAATCATTTCCAAACAAAAGCTTCCTGATATTTTATTATTTTCGGTTATGCGATATTTGGAACCAATTTAACTCACGCGTTCTCTTTCCGTCTCTGTCTTTCTTAACATAAATTGGATATATTCATCTCCTTTTCTCTCATAAAATCCCTCGACTAGTGATGGAATTTCGAGGATTTTGTGCACCCAAATCTTTTAGAGTAATTGATATGTTATTATTATCTTGGTATGAAATATGTGTACCCTTAATAAGTGTTACGAGCTAGCGGGACTCGAAATTAAATGCCGTTAGAATTATTATAGAGTTTATTACAACTACACAAACACGTATAACACAGGTAAAAATATAACCGAACACAAAAAATCCAAAGGTAATGCAGAAGGTCGTATTTCAATAAAACGCGCAAAATCCGTCACTAATAGATTACCGATTGTAGTACACACGTTTCGCTTCGATCGTGGTTCTCGATCAACTGCCTCCTCCCCTCATTGGATCATTGTTTTATACGGCACAAATGTAATGTGTCCGCCCGGCAACGTCAACACAGTTTCCTAGAATTAGATTGTAATTGTAATCCGCAACACTTGGCTAATGATGCTAATGGGCGAGTACAATAGGACAATAAGCTTTTCTCCACAATAACTAGAAATAAGTGAACAAAAGAAGACGATCATAAAAGGATTACAATTAGTTCAAATGCCGACAGGTAACAAAATGTGATTTTACAGATCAGTACGTGGAGTTTGTCTTTGTCGGAGCCTAGGTTGTAACAATAGGTTGAATTTTACAAGTGGGCCTTCAAAGCCAAATCCGAAGTAACGAAAAACGCTCGAAAGAGTCGAGACTCTTTTGAGCGTTTTTCCGTCCGAGGGCCGATTTTGACGAAAACTATGTTGGTATCAATATACCCTTTCCAAGCATTTATTTTACTTTTGACAGCTCGATGACAGGTCAATTAATAACGTCTCCGACTCGATTTATTGTAAAAATCAACTTCATTAATAAATAAATTTTAATCAATTTATCTTCAAGCCTTATGGCTTGAAGAGAAGAACGAGGCTACGTGTTATCACGTCGCGAAGCGGTGGTAAATTATTATTTATTTAGGTTTATGGCTTGGCAGCTAGGCCTTTAAGCGAGATCTTAGTTTACATTATAGTTTCTTCATTTTCTTAAGCCTATGTGTAGCACAGCTGAACTGTCTGTGGTAATCAGCTAGTGCCATTCAACGGAGTTCTTGTGACAACTCAAAAGGCGACATTTAACTATACAGTTCACATTTCTCACAAAACACATAATTACTACTCAAAAACTATCAATATCCTACAACTATTGTTCATTTTAGAGTAATTTTACACATTTTTAGAAAATAAAACTGCACAGCTCAACATCTCCTTTCAGTTCCCGACAAAAACTCCAGCGGTGGTAAATTAAATTAGGCTCCCATAGAGTAAATAATAACCATAAACAAAATTTAACAATACTCATTGACACTTGATAACCTTGTCTTCCGTGATCACGGCCACTGAAAAGTAGTCGAAACGTCGGAATAATAAAAATAAAATAAATTACCGCGCTTAAAATCGTTAAAACGAAGTTTTATTAAGTAACTAAAATTGCTTTGAAAGCGGTAATAGACTAATGACTTTGAACAGTAATCTGTAAGATTGTATTTTAAAACAAATACATATATTCATTTTAATTTTAATTTTCGTTTTCGTCTTCATCTTCGTCTTCGTCTTCGTCTTCGTCTTCGTCTTCGTCTTCGTCTTCGTCTTCGCCTTCGTCTTCGTCTTCGTCTTCGTCTTCGTCCTCGTCTTCGTCTTCGTCTTCGTCCTCGTCTTCGTCTTCGTCTTCGTATTCGTCGTCGTCTTCGTTTTCGTTTTCACTTTCATTTTCTATCCGTTTAAGTCTGTCATCTCCTTACTCCCTCTTCATTTTATTAGATACAGTCCCTTAAAGATAAACGACGTAGCTACTTGTTTACGACACATAAGTGTATAATGTTAATTAACACGCCCTATTTTCCTTGTAAATAAGAGAGAATATTATATATTTTACCTAGTTGGCATATTGAGATTACTTGGATAGTTGGGTGTTACTATAAGTTTGCATAAACTCGACAACTTGTCACTTTCGCGCGGGATATATGAGTAGGAAGTTAGCAGATCGGTGGATCTCCTACCAGAGCAGTTGGCACTGTAAGATTGTACTGAGGTTGATTTTAATTTATTATTATTTTTTGAATGAGAACAAATAACGAATTTTGTATAGCAACTGTAAAAGGTATCTTTTTCTAAACAGCTTACAATGTTCTTCAGGTGTCTGTTCTAAAGTCCCATTAAATTGACGTCTCTGTCTACTCCAATGGGAAACAGGCGTGATAATATGTGTGTACATAATGTAAATTAAATTTTATACTTTTTTAAAGTACAAAAATAACCAAAAATTAATCAAATATTATCTAAAAAGATTCTATATTGATTCCCCAAGCGGACCATCAGGCTCACATGTGCAGACCTACGACTAAAAGACAACCATACAAAATGTTGACAACCTGCTTTTATTAACAATAATTCAGAACTAAACACTAGAATGATGATAACAATTACTCGTCTCTGCTCCTATTTTTGATATAACAATATTGTGTACACGACTCTCTGCGGCATGAATAAACCCATGAGGTTTCTGTGCAACATTTAAATTTGTTTCTAATGTATATGAATATAAGCATATTGGATAATAGATTTTTTAAAAGTTCCCAATTACCTGTTTCTTTTTTCAGTCCAATGGCTTTTCAACTAGATAAAGTGACGTTGGCGAACCAAGTACGAACGTGAACCTGTAGTAGGGGCAACCAAATATAGTATTTGAGGAAGAAGTTTGGCCAAATCAATTTGAAAGTTGAGCTGTGCCCGGCGTATCTGACGCGTAATTTACTCGACTTTGGGCTTCCCCTGTTTACGCTTCTGCGAAATACGTAAAGAGTAAACGCATGCTCGGATTTACGCTATTATTGTACTTTATTGAAGTATGTTTCTAATACGCACTCCAAACTTTGGATGTGATAGAGCTATGCTGCATGCATGACAAAACAACCCACAGCCAGGTGGTAGAGTCATTTGCCCGACTGGATGGCTACCACCCCTGATCTAAAGTATGTCGTCATAACAACCTTGAGTTGTGTTCCGGCATTAGTGACCAGGTTCCAGCCTCCCTTAAGAGAGCAGCAACGCATTAGTAGCACCTTTGGTGTTGCAAATGTCCATAGGCGAGGGTAACCGCTTTCCATCAAGGGGGCCTTTCGCCTCGTGGCAAAACGAATCGCATTTTTTTTTTTTTTTCAAAAGTTTTTATTCAAAATAAGTTTTTTTTAATGGAAGTATAGGTTTGCGTTTGACTACTGTCTCACCTGATGTTGAGTGATGACGCAGTCTAAGATGGAGCACGCTTACCTAGAAGATACCTATTCACTTCAAGTTCCACTGGAGAACACTTTTTGAAGGTCATACATATAGGTTAAAATTTTATTTTACTTCCTAGTCTATGTACACCGCTTCGCAACGTGTTATTGCTGTTAAGGAGAAGAAGCGGCAAGAAACTCCCCAGCAACACGTCTAGCTAAAAATTGTTTTTCTTTATATTTGTTGTTCTATTTATATTTAAGTTCTTTTTTTTTAAGTTTTATACAGAATTGTGTTACAGAATGACTTTTGAAGAATTAATGGAGTTGTAGCAAACAGTGCATATTCAATAAGACTGAACGCAATAAAAGGATAGAAAATATTATTATAGTTATAAATATAAAGACATACCGTACTAATTTTTTTTTTGCAACATATCTCCATATATTCCTTACAAATACGGCAAGATAAAAACGTTACACTCGTACAAAACACAGTTTAAGAGGTTGGAGCGAGCTGCTATGTAAATGAAGTTTTGTCATTTAAATATTCTTCAATAGTGTAGTATCCCTTTTTAAGCAAGATACTTTTAAATTTGGTTTTGAATTTAGTGAAGGGCAGATCTGACATTTCACTCGGAATCTTATTGAAGAAGCGTATACCAACCCCCAAGAAAGAAGACAATACTTTTTGTAACCTAAAAGATGGCAATATCAGTTTATTACAATGCCTGGTGTTGAAATTGTGAACATCCTTATACTGCTTGTAGGCACTCAAATTATTACGAATATAAATTATATTATTGAAAATATATTGGCAGGCGACCGTCATAATACCGATTTCCTTAAAGCGTTCCCTAAGAGACACCCGAGGGTTGCCCCAATTGTAACTTGAAGTTTTACAGGCAGGTTTTCAAATTGGACACATACATTAACAATTTGCCCATTTTGCCACTTATCCGTTGCGATTCGTTTTTCCAGTTGTTCGTTGCGATTCGTTTTTCCACTTATCCGTTGTCATTCGTTTTTCCACTTGTCCGTTGAAGATTCACTTCTACTATGAGTCCCAGCACACATTTCGATTTTTCGCAGGTTTACTGCAAATTATAATTTGATTAGGTTACGCACATTTAAATGAATGCATTTTTTATTTAAACATATTTTATTTTATCAAACAAAAAATCTGTATTCGATCCGGAACCAATAAAAACATCGATAGTCTACTCTAACATTATGCCGCCCTTCATCAGGGCCTTAACGCTTTCTCTTGTCAGAAAAATTCCTAATACCCCCCGACTAAATAGAAGTTTCACTTTAAAAAATGCGGTTGTTAATGTTGTGTAGTGCGTCTGTGATGGTTATCCCGTTGGATTGGGTGACGCAGCACTAGCCGAGAGTCCATGGCTTAATCGCCATGGGAGTTAAGTTCGACCGCTTGAGAGCTGAGTACAAAATAAGACGACGAGTGTTATACTCTAGATTTAACTGTTGCTTAATTTATTGAACATTAAACTTAAGACTATGACGGGTCGTTGCAGGAATAAATAACGGGGCTATGGAGATGAACTGCTAGTGGAACCAGGGATCTGGGCTATGAAGACTATGGCGTCTGCCCGTCGCTATGTTTGGGGAACATGGGAAAAATGGGCAGACGGTGACTCCCCACTCCCTGCATGGCCCTCAAAAACATGGATATGAGTGGGTGAGGGGTGTGGAAAGGTGGGATGCAGGTTCACCGAAGTAACTTCCGACGGTCTGTCCGTTATGACTTCCACCTCTGGAGCTTGAGTCCTAACTCTAGCGATCTCCCCTCAGCGTCGGCTGGCTAAGGTAATCATGGAGCCCCGCCTCCGTGCTTGGTCTTACCTTAGGCCCCTCGGAGTCAGGTACGAGGTTTCGCTACTCGTCTAAGGCATTGTCACAAAGCCCACAGCGGGTTTATTATTGTTATTATTATTTATCACATAGAAGGCTGGTAACACGTTGGAATCGCTTCTGGGGCTCAATTCTGCTATTACTAGCTCGACAAAATCGCCATCAGTATCTTCTCAATCAAAGGTTTGTCAGATTTCAGTATTCTCTTAATCCTAACGACACAAGTCCGTGGCACGTCACTCTATCTTTATAAGTATTTATATGCGAAAACTCACGTATAGTAAATGTTTAAAATTTTGGTTGCTTTTTAATACTAATCTCGGCTAACTCCAGTTCTGCTAATAGCAAAGTAATTTATTTCTACTACAATTCCACCGCGACGATATCGAGATGATATTGTCGATTTAGTAGAATACGGTTTTTTTTACTTGCTTTGAATATATTCGCAACGGTAACATGTTGATATAGCACAACTGAGCCCAAGGTGTTGCAAACGTCTGAAGGCGATAGAAACAACTTTCCATCAGGTGGGTGTTAGCTCATTTTGGGCAATAAAAAATATCGTGGAAAAAAGCTTTTTCTTGAATGTTCTCGCGTTGTTGAGTTCATTGTCTCGGATGAAAAAACCAATAATTGGAGAACTTGGCAAGAAATAATGAAAATACGTGAATCGATTCCCGATTTAGGTTCCTCGTGCGTATCTCGCGAGTATGTGGAGTGTCTATAAGTATCATATTAAAGGTTTTTTTAAAGAAATGTTTACTATATATTGTGACGAGTTTCAGGACTCGAATTAAAATGCCATTGGAATTACTATACAATTTATTAGAACTATACTATAATTTTATCCCAACAATTAACGAAACTATGAATTATTTTGGACTATTGGCTATAGTTTGTTTTTTAATTTTAATTTTCATATAACACTATAAACCAATAAGTACGAAATAAAAAAATAATATTAAATTATTTCATACATTTTTGTTGTCTTACATCCTAATTTTTTTGTTTCGACCTTACAATTATGAATACAGGGTTTTAGCCTGTTTATAAACGATGATATGTCATATTCATGCAGGAACAGAGAAAGAACACAATTTCCTGCGGTCGGGCGGCCTGTCGTAAGAGGCGACAAAACAACCCACAGCCAGGTGGTAGGGTATTTGTCCGACTGGGTAGCTACCACAACTGTCCTCCTCCTACCAAAGTATGTGCCCATAACAACCTTGAGTTGTGTTCCGGCATTAGTGACCAGGTTCCAGACTTTAAGAGAGCAGCAGCGCATTTTTAGCACCTATTGTGTTGCAAATGTTCATAGGTGATGGTAACCGCTTTCCATCGAGTGGGCCGTCTGCCTGTCTGCTGAACTTCTGCAATAAAAAAAATAAAAACAATGCTTCCTGTTCTATTTTATTGCAAATTTTATTATACTTGTTTCTTAAAAATTACTATGATATCCATTTCTTTTTCATGCTTCTTAAATACTACCTGCTTGTATATAAATACATATAGCTGTCATATATTTTAGGATAATAATGAATAATGTCAGCCCATAAGTGTCCCACTGCTGGGCTCGGGCCTCCCATTATAGAGCAACGGACAGTATACCCGCCACGCTTGTCCAAGGCGGCTTGGCAGGTTTGACACATCGGTTATCTCGATGTGCAGGTTGCATCACGATGTTTTCTTTCACCGTTTTTAGCACGTAGTAATTGTATCAATATGCAAATTAGATCAGAAAACTGACTAGAGGTGCATGCGTTTCGGTCACGATCGAACCCGCGCCCTTCGATATAGGGGCGCGTGCGCTAACCATTACGCTACCACGACTTCTATGGCTATTTTAGGACTATTTTAGGATGCCAACATACTATATGTATGTTAAAATCAAACGCAGCAAATTTCAACAGTAAAATATAGACATAAGGAATACACTGCACATGCACTTCCACACAACACCAGCATGTAACAGATACACTCTACATTAGTATAAGTTTAGTATTAAAATTAGAAAGAAAGAAAATAATGTTTATTTAGACTTATTCAAAGTGATTACAAAATACGTAAACAGTTTAATAAAACCAAAAACTTAACTAACTCTAAACAGGCAGATGCTGGTTGATAACCAACACTGACCACCATGAAAACAAAGAATAGACAAATTTTGAATAAATTAAAATAAGTACATAATATGTTATGAAATAATTCTTGAAATTGAAAATAATGATTTGGAAAAAATAATAATAGATAAATTGCAAACAAAAAGAATTTTTTTTTAAAAGGAACTAAATATTAAAAAAGACAACAACGCTACTAAAAGGCGCTTGTATCTAATGCGAGATCTGGTTGCTGCCTCTGGTGTTCGTACAGGAACGCTTTCAGTCTACTTTTAAAAACATATGCACTTCGAACGGTTCTTATTGGTGGCGGAATATTGTTCCAGCACCTGGAAGCCGAATACCGGAAGCTGCCTTTAAAAGCCGCTGAATGGTGTCGCAAAGTAATAAGGTGTACCGCACATTGTCGTCTATTAGTAGTTCTGTGTGAGCCGGCCCATATAAGTTTTTCAAATAAATACTTAGGTGCTTTGTTTTTAATTACACCGAAAAGTAGACACGCGAGATGAAGCTTGCGACGGTGTTTCATTTTAAGAATTGAAAAATCATTTAAGAACGGGGTTACATGTCCTCTAAATGGCATTTCAAAGCAGAATCGGGCACATGCATTTTGAACTCGTTGGATGAGTTTCTGTGTTCTTACTAAAAGACGAGGACCGATAACTATATCAGAGTAATTGAGCTGGGATAAGATTAACGACTCAACCAACTGAATTCTGAGACTCTGATTTAGATATGGTGATCAGCAGTGATCTTACTGACATTCACTTTGACTCCAGAAATTCATTTTATAAAAAGATTCGTTTAGCCCAGCAGGACACTCATTAGACAGACTGACGGACAGACTAATTTCAATACGCTACACATTTTTGTTACATTTTTTATTATTATTCACATATATATTTATTATCCAAATCTTTTACATTTTTTTTTATAAATATCTTATAAAATATATATATACATTTATTTATAAAAAAAATATAAAAAACTGATCTTCGCCGGCAGTGGGGCCTCGGGTCCAGACTACCGGTGGTTAAGGCTCCAGACACAGGAATCTCCTCACAATACGGGCCGTGTCCAACAAAGCTGCCTTTTGCATCCGACCCTTCAACCAGATACCAAGCGAGAGCCTTTCAAGCCTTTATTATTATTATTATTATAAGAATCTAAGTAAATAACAGTGAAGAAATTATACTGCAAGTTGTGTTCACCTATAATTAGTTTTTACATTGCATTGTAAACCTTAGTCATAAGTCTAGTATCTGATTAAATGTAAAAAAACTGTTGGTGATCCTTATTAAAATAAAATAAAATAAATAAATATGGTCTGATTTGGTATAGCACCTTAAGCTTGTAAAAACATGTTTTAACAGACTTTGCTACATGTTTCTCAAACCTATTTAATTTAATTAAAATAAATTTATATAATAAGTTATTCGTATGGTACACCACAACACAAAAATCACGAAATTAATGTCACACACAAGAACCAAAATAACCAATAAGCGTGTTATGAACTCGTGGTTTGTTATTGAATACAGTTCTTTATATATAAATAGATGTAAATTAATGCATGAGGCCTTAATTAAATATGTCTCGAAGCATTTAGGCGTTGCTGATTAAATGTTACATGGCTAACATAAGCGTAGTTAAACTCTAAAAATTAAATCTATAAATCAAGTTGTAAAAAAGGGTACGGAACTCGAGTCCGTAGAGTTGTGAAAATAAAATCAGTAAAATATATTTCTAATCTTCAAACGTTTATTAGGTGATTCATAAAGTTTAAGCGGACTTGCGTTACTGCTTGTGTTTTAACAGTCCAGACGCTGTGAGCAAGAAATTAACTACTCGCCACTATTTCTGGTGGAAATGGCTATGAGCACAACAAGCCTCTTTACGCCCTCAAAGGTTCTCCGTTGGCTTTTAACGGTTCATTTTAACCGCCGACGGTCGGCGACATTTTGAAAGGAGTGTGATATACTAAACGTTGAGATTATATATATAAAAAATCGAATGGAGTTTTCTAAAGGAGAGAAATCTAAAGAAGGTTTTGAAAATACATTTTTGTAGGTAGGTACTAAAAATGTATTTTACAGATGCGTCAAACGTGACGTTTTTTCACAGAAATTCCTTAGTTAGTCCTATATTCCTTTTATTATTCCTTAGTAGTTCCATAGTCCTTAAAAGCTACATAATATATACATACATAACTTCACGCCAGGTCCCTTGCGGGGTAGGCACAAACAACAGAGCGCCATTTAGGCTTATTCTTACACACCTCAATTGCTTCTTTGACATTCATAGCTCTTGTCATGCACGCTTGTCTGTTCTTAAGGCTCCTGAGATCACATTCTGCTAATACACGATCAATTTGATCATGGAAGGTGTGTAGTGGCCTTTCGCGACTTCTGCATCCATCCACTTTTGCATTGTATACCTGTTTAGTCATTCTTTCATCATACATTCGTTCCACATGCCCGAACCACCGGAGCATTCCTTTCTTTACCTTCACCCCGACACTCTCTTTCAGAACAACTATCTTTCTTACTTCGGTATTACAAACGTGATCCACGAGCGACACTCCGCAGCTACTTACTGATTTGCTATAATAGTACAGGCTGTGTATATTTCTTCAAAACTGGGTAACTGATATTACAATAAAAAAAATAACAAAAACAAAATGGACTTTTCACTAAAACCGCAAAATAAAAATTTAGGCCACTTATTTCTGAAACATTTTGAAGTCTAAGGTGCCAAATAAAACATACAAGAACAACAACAAATTTCCAAAACAGTAATCTTTATGTTTTACTACAGTAAATTTATTATTAGTATGAATTATATGGAATATACGTAAATTGTAAGATAGTACAATGAAAAAACGTATAAATAATCTAATACAATAGAAGGTAACTTTATTTTAAGAAAAAATATAATTAAAGGGCTATAAATATAGAAAATCCGGCTTGATTACGCTAAAATTGCGCGTAACGAGTATCCGGCTCGAAGGACCACCAAGGAGTTAGTTAACAATTTTTGTAAGTTTCTCTAATTCCTGGAATCCACTCATGAGATGCTGACATGGTGACAATGGGTCTATATTCTAGAATATACATAACCTTTTGGTTCAAAGAAAATTTTTGAAAATGAGTTCAATATTGACTGCGTAATTGAGTAATAAAGATACAAAAAATTTAAAAACTTCGTTTAAAAGAACCGACTTCAAAAACGAAAAAGTAAAATGTATAAAATAACTTATTTCTAAAGCTATTATTATTAATATATATTATCTATTTCTTATTATTATTTTTTTTTTTTTCACCCAAAGAATCGTTAGCTTTGGCTGCTCGCTGATTTTGTTAGCAACAAGGCAGAAGCTATAAGCAAGTCAGACCTTAGGTTAAACTTAGTCGTAATTACTAATATAGATAAGGACTAAAAGTAGGAACCTCTGTAAAATACCTACAGTTTATAAAAAAAACTTTGACTAGTATAGATAAATAAAACTGTCCAAATAACGAAAATACTTATATAAATACACAAATAAATCTAGTCTTTATATATATTTACTAATAAAGTAGTTACATACTAAAATACAACTGTGATATAGATTAAGTTACATATAAATACATATAGATTTAGATAAGGATCTTACTAAGACTGACAATTGACTATTTTGAATTGTCTATATTGAATACATAGATACAACATACATTAATACACAGGACATATTACATTTTTTTTTTTTTTTTTGGAATCTGAATTGCATTTCAATATTAATAAGTATATTATTTTAATTAGTTAGACATTCAAGTGACTTACTACAGGTGCTTTTGCGCCTGCAACGCTAGGTTATAAGCTAGTTAATAAGTGACTGCAGGTGCTATTGCGCCTGCACCATTAGAAGATAAGTTTTAAGGACACGGTGGTATTATTGTGCCACCACAGATAGTTTTAAGCCTCAGCTGTGATATTTATGTGGTTTCGTCCTACATATATCAATACACCGAAGATGTCGGGTACCGGCAAGAACGTTAAGCAGGTCAACCTAACCTATAAGGCGGAGGCGCCGGCCCGCGAACCCTCCACCCAGCCACAACCATCTGCGGCTTCAACGACAGCGGTGATGGCCGCCCCTGCCGCAGGGGGCAATGCTTCCGCATTCACCCCTTCGGTTATGACGAAGCGCGATGGACCGGCAGCTCAGGCTAACGCACTACTCCAGAAGGCGAAGTCTCAGCTGGAGCAATCGGGTAATCTAAAAATATCTATTAAGGAGTCAGTCGTGAACAGCTTGAGCGGCTTGTACGAGATCGTGCTTGACCTCCACGACCAGGTACACACCCTCAAGCTAAAGATGGAAAAGATGAGCACACGAAGGGAAAAGGAGCTGAAAGAGAAGGAGGAGTTACACAGCAAACAGCTGAACACTCTGGCAGAGACTGTAAGCAAGGCGGACACAAAGGGTCCGATACAGAAAATCCTTGATAATTTGGAAGGGATCCGAGGGATGATCTCTTTCGACGTTGTAGGTAGGCTGGAAACGATGGAGACGCTACCAGTGGGGTCGGGAGACGGTGTCAGTGATAGAAAAATCGATAAGTTGATGGATGAAATGAAGGAGTTGCGCCGGGCTACCGAAGACACCGGTAAGGTGGTTTCGGCGATAAAGGAGACCGTTACGGTATCTGCTTTGGCCCCCGCCCCGACTGCCACTTACGCGGAAACCCTGAAACGTCCGGGAACAGCTGCCTCTCTACAAAATAGACCGACGACAAAACACGCAATTATCGTGTCATCAACGGAGGGGAAGGACACGAGCGAGATCGTGTTGGGCAAGGTAAGAGAGACTTTGGACGCGAGATCCAACGGATTACAGATCGAGAGGGTCCGCAAGGTAAGGAATCAGAAGGTAGTTATCAGCTGCGGTAACCGCGAGCAATTCGCGGACATGGAAAGGAGGTTGAAAGGAAATGACGGTTTAAAAGTAGAGCAGGCCAGGAACCGGGACCCCATGGTGGTTATCAGAAACCTGTTTGCCTATAACACAGAGGCCGATATACTGGAGTCCCTTAAGACACAGAACGCGTCCCTTTGGGGGGAAATTACGACTGAGCAATACCGTGTAAAGGAGCGATATAGAAAACGTGCACGTAACCCGCACCAATGCCACGTTGTGCTACAGGTGTCCCCACAAGTACACAAGGTGATGACGGAAGCGGAAAGAATACACATAGACATTCAAGGACTACAGGCGGAAGATCAATCCTCGCTAATCCAATGCACCCGATGTCTGGCGTTCGGCCACGGACGCAGACACTGTGAGGAAAAGGAAGACTCCTGCAATTATTGTGGAGGAAACCACCTGCGAAATAAATGTCCGGTGTATAATGCAGGTGATAAACCCAGGTGCAAAAACTGCAATTTGGCTAAAGTCCCGGATGTCGGTCATACCGCTTATAGTGATGAATGCCTAGTCCGGAAAAAGTGGGATACAATAGTGCGTGATAGCGTTGCGTATTGTTGATACGGGTGCCATGGGGAACAATTCCGACATGATAGGTATTAAAGTTTACCAGGCGAATCTCCAGCGGAAGAAATTGGCTACTCAGGAGCTAGTCATGGCAGCTGACAGAGGGGGGATCGGATTTGCTCTAGTCCAGGAGCCCTACGTCGGGGCAGAGGGAGAGCTCAAGCGGTTCGCAGGCACACGGATTATACAGAGCGGCTCCGGAAGAATCAAGCCGGTCAAGGCGGCCATCGTAATATTTGATGATAATATAGAGGTCTTTGCAGACAATACTATTATATCAGAAAATATTACGGCGGCGGTTCTTAAGACTGAAATGTGGAAAATTGGGGTTATCTCTGTGTACTTTGAGGGCAATGAGCCGATTGAGCCCTATCTACGCAGACTTAGAGAATTCATGGACCGGATCGGAACTGATGACATAATTGTGGGTGGCGATGTTAACGCCTGGAGTACCTGGTGGGGCAG
Organism: Dendrolimus pini; assembly: GCA_949752895.1. Classification (NCBI taxonomy): domain Eukaryota; kingdom Metazoa; phylum Arthropoda; class Insecta; order Lepidoptera; family Lasiocampidae; genus Dendrolimus; species Dendrolimus pini. The sequence goes on from OX457142.1 coordinate 16,703,523, forward strand.
TGTAAGTGAAGATGATCGCGGGGAGACCCTGAGGGGCTTCCTGGACGAGGAAGAGCTGCATATTCTGAACCAAGGGACCGCACCCACATTTGACACGATCCGTGGGGGCAGAAGACTCATGAGCCATATCGACATTACTGTCTGTACCCCCGGATTATATGGACGAGTCAGTGACTGGAGAGTGCTAGAATCGGTCACTGGTTCCGATCACGCAACTATTGCATTTAGCCTTCGCCTGGAAAAGCCTACTGGAGGTCGGCGTAGAGCCACTACCAGGAAGTATTACACGAAGAAAGTGAGCTGGAGCAGCTTCTCCGAGGAGGTGCGGAGGGCTCTTACCGGTGGTAACATAACCACAGAATATATTAAAACCCTAGACGGCAAAGAGCAGCTTGAGTCGATGGTAGAAGGCTACATAGCGGCGGTAGAAGCCGCATGTAGAGAAGTCATACCAGCGGCCAAGAAACCAAAAACGAACAGACGCTTCCCTTGGTGGAGCCAGGAGCTTGAGAAGCTGAAGCGAGAGGTTAACACGCATAGAAGGCGTATAAAATGTGCAGCTCCTCATCGCAGGCAGCACGTGGTAGACGAATACCTATCAAAGAAGAAAGAATATGAGAATCAAGCTACCAGAGCGCAGACCGAGAGCTGGAAGGACTTCTGCACGAAACAAGAAACAGAGAGTGTCTGGGATGGGATCTATCGGGTGATTGCAAGGGCCTCAGTCAGGCACGAAGACCAGCTCTTAGTAAAGGATGGAGCTGCCCTTAGTCCGGAGCAATCTGTGGAGCTTCTGGCTAGCACCTTCTTCCCCGATGACGATATCAGTACCGATAATGATATTCATACTGAAATCAGAGGAGAGGCGGAAGACTCTATTCAGCGGCAAGTGGACGATGTAGACGATCCGCCGTTCACCGAGGCGGAATTGCGACGGACTATGAGAAGCTTTAATCCTAAGAAAGCACCCGGCCCAGATGGATTTACTGCTGACATATGTATCCATGCCATTGCGGCAGAAATTAGTACTTTTCTGGCAATAGCCAACAAGTGCCTTGAACTGAGGTGCTTCCCCTCACCCTGGAAGGAAGCAGCTGTTTTGGTGCTGAGGAAACCTGGTAAAGACGATTATGGCTTAGCAAAGTCGTATCGCCCCATTGGTCTATTGTCCATCTTGGGTAAAATATTGGAGAAAATGATGGTAAGGCGGTTAAAATGGCATCTTTTACCCAAGATCAATGAAAGGCAGTACGGCTTCGTTCCTCAACGTAGTACAGAGGACGCTCTTTACGACCTCATGCAGCACATCAGGGGCATCCTTGGTAGAAAGCAGACAGCTCTTCTTGTTTCGTTGGACATCGAAGGAGCCTTCGATAACGCCTGGTGGCCAGCGATTAAGTCCCGCCTCATGGAGCTGGAATGCCCTTTCAACCTCAGGACCCTCGTAGAAGACTATCTTGCTGACAGGTAAGTGACGGTAAATTACGCCGGGAGATCTTACACCAAGAGCACCTCAAAAGGGTGCGTCCAAGGGTCTATTGGAGGACCGTTATTTTGGAATCTACTGTTGGACCCGCTTCTCCGTGTATTAGAGAGGCACAAGGTATATGTGCAGGCCTTCGCTGACGACGTGGTTCTGGTCTTCTCAGGGCATACAGCCCTCGATATATCCAGGGATGCCGGTTCTGCCCTCTCACTTGTGCGCGAGTGGGGGTTCAAGAATAAGCTCACCCTTGCCGCGCATAAAACGCAGGCGATGGTTGTAACCAGAAAGCTGAAACTTGACACCCCAGTCGTTCGCATGGGAGAGGAGTGCATCCAGCTCGTCGATAGCATGAAACTGCTAGGCCTTACGATAGACAAAAAGCTTACATTTAACAACCATGTGAGCGTTGTTTGTCGTAAGGCTCTTAACATCTATAAGCGGGTAGCTATGATGGCCAAAATAGAATGGGGATTGAGCCCGGAGATAATCAGAGCCATCTACATAGCGGTTATCGAGCCAATACTCATGTATGCCTCCAGTGTCTGGGCTTCCGCTGCGAAAAAGATCTGTGTGCAAAAGCAACTCTATACCATCCAGAGAGGTTTTGCGCAGAAGATTGCCAAAACATATCGTACTGTCTCGCTTAATGCCGCACTCGTCTTAGCTAGGCTGCTGCCATTGGACCTTAGGATCTGGGAAGCGGCACGGCTATACGAGTGTAAGCGAGGGAGACCAACACCCGAACAGGATACCAAACAGTTGGAGGAGCGTGTGAGCTTTTGGCACGCTCCCCACCCCGCCTTAGAGCCGGACCTTAGGTACGACTCCATAAGTGATATGCGACCTGAAACAGTCGATCCGTTGCAGCTGCCCGAGGATATTTTGTATACTGACGGCAGTAAGATTGACGGGATGGTCGGTGCCGCATTCACTCATTGGCGGGGAGGAGTGGAGATCCAGACCAAGCGAATGAAGCTGGAGCCGTTTTGCACTGTCTTCCAGGCCGAGCTGCTTGCAATATGCCAGGCAACTGAGTACGTATTGTGTAGCAGCCTGACCTCGGTGGCCGTGCTGAGCGATTCCAAGTCCTCGCTCGACTTGGTCTGTAATCCGGATACGCTCCACCCCCTCGGCTTCGCTATTCGTCAGAATTTAGCGAAGCTGATAGGGAAAGGGTGCAACGCCCGGCTGTTATGGGTTCGGGCTCATGTCGGCATCCCCGGCAATGAGCGGGCAGACGAACTCGCTAGGCAAGCGGCGACGCAGCTCGATGCGGCCCCTCTGTACAGCAAATGTCCCGTTTCCTACCAGAAACGGTCCATTAGGATGGAGTCGGTCCAGCAGTGGGATCGAAAATACGTGGGCGGTCAGACGGCGAGCGTCACGAAGTTGTTCTTCCCCTCTGTTTACGCGGCACGCCGCATACTCAAGGACGTTAAATTAACGCCATATTGGTGCCAAGCATTCACCGGACATGGAGGGTTCGCGGCCTACTTACACCGATTTAAATTAAAAAATAGCCCGGCATGCGTATGTGACAGTGGGGGCGATGAGACTATCCAACACCTCATGCTCGAGTGCCCCATGTATGATCAACTCAGGTGTGGCCTCGAGACGGCCACACGTATTAAGATCACCGAGGAGACTATTTTTGATTTGATCTCGGGCAAGGACTCGAGGCCATACCTGGAGAGGTTCTGCATGCGGCTGGTAGAGGAGGCCATAGAACGCAATAAGACGAGGTGATGGGTAGTTTTATCGTCCTTGTTGGAGAACACCGCACAATGTATATAATAATATGTATGTATATATATATATATATATATATATATATATATATATATATATGTATATCTTATACAAGATATTAGATAGATAGATAGATAACGCTTTATTGTATACCATTACAGAAAACACAAATGAACTTATAGCCTAAAAATATTCTATATGTGCACAATGGGCGGTCTTATCGCTAAGAAGCGATCTCTTCCAGACAACCCGAGGCAGGAATAAAAACATATTAAATTGGTCAAAGGTGGTATACATAAATATTAGAGGATATGCAGCTACTTACATAAATTTTATACTAAATAGACATATATAAATAGTCCTATTGATATTACATACATAAATATATACATACACAAATATATAGATACATATATTATTATATATACACATACATAAACATATGTAGAAATATCAGACATCACTAAGTTGTAGGTAGTGCTTTTTTGTCATATTCTTAAATATTGTTAGAGATTTAGCTTGTCTAACAGTAACAGGTAACTCATTCCAGAGTCGAATAGCCTGTACAGTAAAAGAATTGTTGAAAAAAGATGAATAATGTTTGGGAGTATTAAGTCTGAGATTCGTAGAAGGTCGTAAATTATGAGAGGAAGAGATGAATTCAAAGCGTTCTTTGAGATAATACGGGGTTGTGGGGATAAACAATACACTGTACAGGAGTGAAAGAGTATGAGTATTCCGGCGAAAGCGAATTGGCAACCACTTGAGTTTTTTACGAAATTCAGAAACGTGGTCATATTTGCGTAACCCAAATATGAACCTTATACAAAAATTTTGGAGGCGCTCAAGCTTATTAAGTTGCTCTTGAGTCAAATCAATATAGCTGGCGTCAGCATAATCAAGAATGGGGAGTAGTAAGGACCCTGCAAGCTTAACTTTGGTGGCTATGGGCAGGAAGTTTTTCAACCTCCCAAGGGATTTCGAAGAGAGGAAGAGACGTCGACTCAATTCGGTTATGTGAGGTCGCCAAGATAGCTCCCTATCAACTATGACACCTAGATTTTTTACTCTTTCACTGACCGGGATACATGTACCATTAAATACGAAATTTGGTAAGCAGGTCCAGTCAATTCTACACAGCATCCGTGAACTACCTATGATAATTAGCTGTGTTTTCTCGGGATTTACTTGTAGTCCATATGATTTACTCCATTGTGCTATGTGATCGAAGTCAGAGTTTATTGTTAAGACTGCATCTTGTAATTTCGCAACAGGTGATTGTGTATAGATTTGTAAATCGTCTGCATAGAGATGATAGGAAGAAGTAAGTTTATTGGAGATTGAATTTATAAAAATCGTGAATAGTAAGGGAGATAAAACGCCGCCCTGAGGAACGCCAGCAGAGAGATCACGCCATGACGAATAGTCATCATCAACTCGAATCCGCTGCCGGCGACCATACAGGTAACTATGAAACCAATCGATTACTGTAGGAGATATGTTAATAGAGCTTAGAACCCTAAGCAACAATTCAAAATTGACATTGTTGAAGGCACTGCTGAAATCAAGCAGCGATAAAACAGTCAGCAGACCGTTATCCATGCCATGCCGGATGTCATCAGTGATTTGGACGAGAGCTGTGGTTGTACTATGGCCAGGACGGAAACCGGATTGATAAGGATTTAAAAGGGAATTACGGTTCAGAAAGAAACTTAACTGCTGATGCACTAGACGTTCAAGGACTTTAGAAAGGAACGGGAGTATAGAAATAGGACGAAATTGAGAAATTAAGGTAGGATTTGGTTTTTTTGGAAGAGGAATGACCTGGGCCTCCTTCCAGGCAGTAGGAAATACACCAGAGGTAATAGAAGCATTAAGGATATGAGTAAGGATAGGATTAATGACATCCAGTATGGGTAAGACCATATTGCGACTGATGCCATCGCTGCCGACAGCATTAGATGTAATGGATTTTGCTGCTTTTTTAACATCACTATCAGTGAATCGACTAAGAAGAAAAGGAGAATGTTGGGGTGTTGGCATAGAAGAGATTTTGTTTAAAGTGTCAGACTTAGTTACTATGTCAAAGTCAGAAGTGGTTGTGAAATGTCGATTTAAATCATCGATGTTGAATATTTTTGAAATTGGATAATCTGCTTGTTTGCCAACTCCCAGAGTACGAAGAAATTTCCAAACTTTGGCTGGATTATCGTTTTCAACTGATTCATGAATGTAACGGCGTTGAGCGTCCCTACACATCCTATTGCAGCGATTACGAATCTTGACAAAAGCCGTTTTGTTTTCCTCTGTTGGTTTCATTTTATACCTAGTTTTCGCCTTAGACTTCTTATGCATTAGTAATCTAATATCAGCTGTGAGCCACGGTGCTGGCAGATGCTTGACTTTAATACGGCGTAGAGGTGCATGAGTATCGTACAGCTTTATCAGAGCTGCACGAAACGCGTGCACCTTCTCGTCAATAGTTGATGCATTGAGGACCCCTGACCAGTCGAGTTCCTGGGCGTCCTTAAGAAGGGCATCCAGGTCCATACCACCAAAGTTGCGCTGAAGTATGATTTTGGGCTTGGCTTTCGGCGGATGCAGATTATAAGAAAGGAAAATCAAATCATGATATGAAAATGCATCCGCCGGGCACTGACCATGATTGGAAACGTGAGAAAGCGACGAAATCAATATTAGATCAAGAAGAGAAGGGGTTGAGTTAGGAAAGTGATGAGTTGCACTCAGGGGAAGAATATGTAAGTTAAGAGATCGTATTAATGTTTCCAAAGAAGAAGACCGTTGGTTATGTTTCAAGAGGCAGGTGTTAAAATCACCCATGATAATAGTATGTGTGTATAAAGGAGACAGTTTTTCTAAAATAGTTTCGAAAGAAATGAAGTAATTAACGCGAAGGGAAGAGGCGTAAAAAACTCCAAGTAAAATTTTGGTGTGCACTAGCTCCACTTCAAGAAACAGATGCTCACCATTATCCTGTGGCGGTGGCTGTGAAGATGCGCTTAAGATTTTGTAAGCCAAGTGGGAGCGAAGGTAGATGGCAACACCTCCACCACCACTGCCAATACGGTCATTACGTATAAGATGAAAACCTGGTAAGCTGTATGAAGTAGAGGACAGACAAGGCTTCAACCAAGTTTCTGAAATTAATATAGCGTGCAAGGAATTTTGATTAAATGACGCCAACATATCTGGGAAGTGAGCTGGAATACTCTGAGCATTTATGTGTACTACATTGAAATTACTAGAAAAATGTGAAAAATGACTTTCAATAACATCTTGAAGCGGGAGTATACTGGAAAAACTGTCGCATGTACTGCTAGACAAAGACTGACAAGATTGAAAATCTGTACTGGAGTCGCTAGCACTATCATAATGATCCATAAAATAGTTTATATATGTATATGTTCAATAAAATAATAAAATATAATGTATAAAAAAAAATATATATATATATATATATATATATATATATATATATATATATAAATATACTACAATAAATATTTGTATTGTCTGTAAAGCAAATCACAACATTTATCTGCCAAGTGTGTGGATGAGATAACTGAGAAAATTAAAACTGGTAACAAAACAAAGCAATAACAAAACGCATCCAAAAGTGCATACTTTTGACATTGATATTGACAGTTATACGTAAATTTATAGAAAGAAAATAATAATAAAACATAAACAAAACAACATCTTAGAAAAATGATATGAAAGTTATAGATGTTCATAATTTACAAACCAAGAGAAAAAATGAAAACATCGGCGACTTATAAAATTAACAAACATCAAAAGTAAAAGGATAAAATGAACGGAAAACATCTGAAGAAAAATTATTATCTCTTGGCTCCAGTCGCAGGCCGACGTGTCTTAGGAGGAGGCACTGGTGCATGCTCTTTTGCCACTGGTTGAATGGTTTCCTCTTCCATGTTAGACGAAACAGAGAAGCCGTCTAAATCTGTTTGGTTGTCAATGCGATGACGAGTACCGTCGCGAGCCAGCGCATATATTGTGCCATCTCGCGTCCAACATCTTTTTACACCCAAACGCTGCCTAGCTTGACTGAAGAGAAGGTGCCGCCTTTTTGTTAAAAACTCCGACACAGTTATCCCAGTTCCTTTAAGATGCGTTTTAGCAAACCAAATCTTATTACGGACAGATGTATCACAGAGTTTAAACAAAATAGGCCTAGGACGCTCGGCCGAAACTGGTGGCTTACCCATTCTATGAGAACGACGAATGTCAGTTTTTTTGAAGCCAACCAGCTTGAGATTTTCAACAATTATGTCAGCAACAACAGATGTGGTGTCCTCCTGCTTATGCTCGGGAACTCCATGAAGTAAAAGTATCTTTCTTCTCGACCTCATTTCTATTTGGTCAACTGATTGCTGAATTAGATAAATCTGCCCCTGAAGGGCTCGGAGAGATTGTAATATAAATGTCTTGAAATTGTAGAAATCAGTAGACAATGCAGATGTAGTAGTGTTTGAGGTGGTACCCTTATGAAGCTCATTCTCAAGAACATCCATACGCTGAGCAAATGTTGCTGAAAGCTCATTCATAGCCTCTTGTATGGCATCCATGAAGAAAGTATAAGTACTTACAAAAGTGGCGAAATTTAGTTGTGTAATGTAGTGGAAATATAGAATATAACACTTGGCAGATATTGCAGTTACAAACTGTAAGTAACCATGTAGCTAATGTTCACTAAAAACTCCTTTAATTTAATTTAAACTTAAAATAATTGCACAGCTCTTTTACAAACGTGTTACTTATTTCAAATCTACCAACCGAAAAAAAAAAGTAAAGATATTAGTTTTAAGTTAAAATTTATAATAAGCTAAGGTCTGACTACATAATAATAATCATAAACAAAAAAGTTAAACAAAGACCCTGACTACGTTAGGGGGACGCGTGGCCACACGGGCCTTTATAAAAAATATATATATATATATATTATCTAAAACATCTTAAAGTCGGTGCTTAGTAATTTTCAAAATATAGTAATTTTTATGTTTTACTTTGCACCGACTTCAAGATGTTTTAGATAATATATATTAATATTAATAGCTTTAGAAATAAGTTATTTTATACATTTTACTTTTTCGTTTTTGAAGTCGGTTCTTTTAAAAGAAGTTTTTTTATTAGTGTCTAGCTATGTATGGGTGGACCTACGAATGGTGCCGCGCTTCTTAAAAAATATAGGTCCCACGAACCGGAAACAAAGAAATGTTCGTAAAATGAAAACTACTGGGCTAAACTATGTCAAATTTTTAGGGGACTACATGGCAGCTATTCCGCGTCGAACAAAAAAAGAATCACGTAAATCGAATCATAAATCTCAGAGTAATCGGTGTACATATGGAACGGAGTGAAAATTATTTCCATGCAAAATGTTCATAAAATGAAAACTACTGGGCCAAACTATGTCAAATTTTTAGGGGACCACATGGCAGCTATTCCGCGTCGAACAAAAAAAAGAATCACGTAAATCGGATCATAAATCACGGAGTTATCGGCGAACATACATAAAAAAAAGCAAAAAAAAAAAAGATCCCGATGAATTGAGAACCTCCTCCTTTTTTCGAAGTCGGTTAAAAAGAAAACATGCAAACGAATTGGAAACTTGCTTCTTATATTGGAGCTGGTTAAAAACCTTTTGGTGCTACTTTAGTTTTCGTGAAAATCAGCTTCGAGACTTTTAAGTGTTTTTTAACCGACTTCGAAAAAAGAAGGAGCTTCTCAACTCGTCGGGATCTTTTTTTTTGCAAAGTAAAACATAATAAAAATTACTATATTTTGCAAATTACTAAGCACCGACTTTAAGATGTTTTAGATAATATATATTAATAATAAGAGCTTTAGAAATAAGTTATTTTATACATTATAGTTTTTGAAGTCGGTTTTTTAAACGAAGTTTTTAAATTTTATTAACAAAATGATTAGGCAACATTGAAACATAAACTTTGATGAAAAATTAAGAAAACAATATTGGCTTGGAGATATTTAAGAAAAGCCAAAAGAAAATACAAAAAAATCAATTTATCTTCTTTCAGCCTTATTAACCACGGCTTTAATTAGAGACAAGGCGAGGACTTAAGGCGGAAAATTAAAAGTTTTCGACGTCCTAAAAGAAAGCTGTCGGTACACTTTTTCGCAGTAATACGAGACTGCGATGGTATAATAAAGTTTTTAACTTCATTAAACGTTCTATCTTTAGGTTACAATCGTGATATTAAAAGAAGGTAGAAAAATTTAATAATCACGTCCCCGCGTAAGACCCCTTGAGTGGAGTAATAAGGACGGTGGAAAATTGGTATCTGACGCTGTGACGATGTCACTTTATGAGGGGAATATTCGTGTGAAATGTTTTTGTACTTTAGCTGAATATTTTTTAAAGGCCGTTTTGCATTAAATGCGGTCAGGGATTCATAAAGTGGTCGATATTGCCCCCTGGGGTCGAAATTGATTTTGGGAGTCGACATGGTCTAAGAATCGAGCCCTATTAATTAATACAAGTTCTTAAATTATATTTTGTATAACGTTTTTATCTTGCCAAGCTTGTAAGAAATTTATGGAGATATGTCGCAGCAAAACAAATAAAAAAAGTGTACTACGTCATGTCTTTATTATAACTATAGTAATATTAGTCTGTACTTTTATTCTGTCTCTGTCTTATTGAATATGCACTGTTTGCTACAACTCCATTAATTCTTCAATAGTTATTCTGTAACAACTTCTGTAAAAAAAGAACTTGAGATATAAATAGAATAAGAAAAATATAAATAAAATCAATTTTTAGTTAGACGTGTTGCTGGGGAGTTTCGAAGGAGTTGCGAAGTGGTGTACATAGACTAGGAAGTAAAGTTAAATTTTAACCTATATGTGTGACCTTCAAAAAGTGTTCTCCAGCGGAACTTATTTTGAATAAAAACTTTTGAATTTGAATTATTTGAAACTTTAAAGATACTGTATAAGTTGTGCTACCTGTAATGTGTCGTTAAAAAATACCTACTTTAGTAATTTTACGTATTTTATATTAAAAATTAATAATTATACTTGATATTTATTGAATTAAGTTTATCTATTTTGTCAAATTTTGTTGAGAAAATTATGTCAAGTTCACGCACTTAACCAATCGCAAAGTTTTTAAATTGGTAAATATTTTATATTAAGACGAATATAACAAGATATATAGTTCTTAAAGTAATTTGGTCATGGGGATCTGACGTATCAGTTCATGTTGAAAAAGGTGTGTCGTGTCCAAAATAGTTTGGGAATCCCTGTAGCATACACATGCAACGGGACAGTAGCTACATTTTGAGAAGATACGGTTTAAAAAAAAAACATACTCCACCGATGTTTGAAGCAAGTACTTACTGGAGACTGCTGCTCGTAGGTTGTATTGTTTTATTAGATTTGGCGGGAATTATGGTTCAGTTGATCACGTGTGTAGTATCTATGATTCATAGTATTCATCGAATGACCTGCAGATCTCGATTTTGATGGATAAGGACCTACTAGACAACCAAAAAAGAACACTCGAACATCGATTATTCGAATAATAGTAAATATACATGTAAACAAAACAATCCTTGCTGCTGACTTATTTGCTTACTCTGTTTTGGGGATCAGATGTATACCTATAAAGTAAATAAATATATCCTTTATTTTTTCGCAGTCATACTCGACTATTATGTAGCGCCATATAGACTGCTCTGTCATAATTTCCAAGAAAAATAACTATGATTAATTCTGACGAACAGACAGACGGATATAGAGACACAACAGCAAAATCTTACGGAATTCTGTAAAAAAATGGTATTTATTGAAATGAGAATACAATCAAAGCTTTTATTTTTTAAGAAAAGTTTATAATTCTGTTGGTAGTTTAAACTTAACAGTAATACAAATTGCATAACACAAATGAGAATATTTCTTAGGAGTATTTTCTAACAAAACACCTATACCAAATCCGATAAAATTTATCGTATTTAATTTTAAGTTGGGAGCGACTGGCGTTTTTCAAAGAAGCAACGTTTATGTTCCCGCTCAGATGTCTGAATGGCGGTTTGTGAGTCAACGCTTTGTGTAACTTCTTGGGTTAGAGGATTTTTTATAAAGAAATAAATGAGAAAATTTGGGAGAAGTAAATGAGCAATTTTTAATTTTTTGTCTTTTGTGTCTTAAGAAAATTAAATGTAGTGTCGACATATTAAACGATGAGGTAGATACCTTTAAATATTTTTATTTATTTTAAAAAATAATAAAATTTTCCCCATTTCCAACATTCTCGAAGTTTGAAAAAAGTCAGACGGTTTTTATTTTGAATTAAGAAAACTTTCGGATTGAGATCGCCTTTGTACGTTACCAGAAAGAAAGAAAAAATGAATTAGAATCAGGTACAAGATATATAGATATTTTACAGATTTATATGTAAACATATTTTGTGGAATAAAAAATTAAGACTGATAATTTTGGAAAAATTAGATATGATAACTTATACAAATTAACAAAATAATGATTCATATAGATAACATTTTATTGCACACCAAAACATACAATTACAAAAACAAACCATATTATAACAAACACACATAATATTAAATTAATGTATTACACATTTGCCTGTTTAGTATAATTACTTTTTAAGTTTACTATTCTTTTAATTCTCTTAGTATGTCAGAGGACATTTCAAACTCACTTGCTAACTCTTATAACTTGCACAACCAACTCGGTAATAGTTGCCATCGAGTTATGAAATGAGGCACTCTGTATGCGAAACTTTGACGTCTTGTATTGAACAATAATAATAAATAACAAAGACAAATGTTTTGTTCTCGAACAGGAGTTCGCGAAACCACAAATGTTTAGCAGTTTCAAGAATCGAAATTGATTTGTAAGGGTTTGGCCACATCAGCGCCCTGCGGCGGCCTTACCGCGCAGCGGAGTGGCGCACGACATCTCAAGCCGCAGCGTGTTGCTGTTTTTCGCAAAAGAACCGCGTAGTGCTGACCGCGACCACGATTTGCCAACGCCCCAGTAGTTTATTATTAATCGGATAGCTCATAAATTAATTATGTATGTTGCTTCTAGTGTGAAATAACGACAAAAGACAACATCGAGTATAACTTATTGATATTAGTGAAGAAACTAAAATAAAAATATTGATCCGCCATAGGTTTATTTTTACGTAAAAATTAATTGCTTGTCCAAACCCCCCTGATGTTCTTAAGAGCTAAGATACGAATGATTTATCAAGTAGTAATTATTAGGCACCCAGTTTCCCAAAAAATATCGTTATTTTTTATCCTACATAACTCCAGCACCACCTAATATGTGCTAGTGTTAATATATCAGAAATTCTTACGCAAGTGCGAAAAATAACTTCAAGATTTCAACTCAATCGAATATTCCGTGTGCATTGTGATCGAAAACACATTGATTATTTTTTATAGATTTGTATTTTATAGTTACACTAGCTTCTGCCCCCGACTTCGTCCGCATGGAATAGTAAAAAAAGTAAGTTAAACCCCCCCCCCCCCCCCGTTTTTGAAACATTCTTCATTGGTGCTCCGCTCCTATTGATCCTACTGTACTTACTGTAGTGATATATTCCCTACAGCTTTCCTCGATAAATGGGCTATCTAACACTGAATTTCTTTTTTAAATCAGACCAGTAGTCCCTGAGATTAGCGAATTCAAATAAACAAATAAATTTTAGTTTATTTTTATATCTGTCTTTTATAAGATATAAATATCTTTTCAGCCTTATCCACAGATTTAAGAGTAAAATGAGACTACGACGAGTAGAAAATAACATTGTACCGAATTATTGCGAGGTACCGCAACGCTTCACGTGGACAGTGTCGCGTGGCATTGATGTGGTAAAGCCCTAAAGGTCGAATATTTAGTAGAATTTTGCCAATAAGTAAAGCGGAAAATCTATGATTTTATCAGAACGATTTATCTAAGAGAAATAATATGAAATATTCCTCACATATGGACCATACCACATACAAATTATTAATCTATGTAAGTGTGTTTCTTTACATGTATGTTATTGTCGTTTATTCTATAGCTGGTGTACAACAGGAAATCAAGTTTGTTGAAATACGTTTCAAACGGTTTTCAGTACGGTAATTTATTTGATTTTGGTTATTCCGACTTTTCAGTGGCCGTGATCACGGAAGACAGGTGACAAATGTCAACGAGTATTGTTAAAGTTTTATGTAGCCTAACGCCGACTTGTTCATTTTAATTATTTAGTGTTAATTTATTTTATGGTTATTATTTACTCCATAAGAGTCTAATCTAATTTACCACCGCTTCACAACATGTTATGGCTTGAAGATAAGAAACGTCGGAATAACCAAAATCATATAAGTTACCGCGCTTAAAATCGTTTAAAACATAGTTTTATTATGTATACGAGTCGCGAAAACTTAAGTAATAACAAGTATTCATAATAACAAAGAAATGCGCACCTGGTTTATTACCCTTGTCGCATTTGGAGTTCTTTTGTTTACTGTGTGTTTAAAAAATGCAATTCGACAATATCATATTGCTATTGTTTTCGACTTTGTTGGCCGTTCGCAGGAATAATTAACCAGGTGTGCAGATTACGGTTTCTCGGTAACCTCAGTCCACGCGGTCCTATGTTGTATTGTATAGGTAGTTAGTATAAAACAATGCCCTAACAGAGGGGTAAGGCAATCAATCCAAGATTACGATACGAGCTAGATGTACATTCGATGAGCGATATAGTGCCGGACTTTGCGCCTATTATTGAATCGTGCAGTTTGTACTAGTAGTGTCTAGTTATAATTGTACCTATGTTATACGTGTTTGTATAGTTATAATGAAATCTATAGTAATTCCAACGGCATTTTAATTCGATGCGTAACTTGTAACAATATTGAGTTTGTTAAATTTTTCCTCGGAAAAGTTTCTGTGAGTCATGATATGGAAATTAGCGCTAGCCAAGCCCAAGAAAAGCTATAGTGTTTAATATACAAAGAATAATAAAACAGTAGCAAACATAAGCACTATAAGTCTTATTGCGAAGTTCCTAGAATTCTTAGCTCGATTGTAAAACTGCAGTGCCTTTTAAGGATATACTGTAAATACGGAAATAAACTTTATATTCGCTTGAATATTGGACTGCGAAGAAATATATTATACTCAAAATTAAATAATATATTACGAATCAAACAAATATCAGAAAATATTGATAAAAATGTTCATTATAGTCGCAATTTATGAAGTGAAACTTCTTTAGAATCGTTGTGATTAGAAATTCGATGAAACGGAAAAGCGACACCAACAAGAGATAAACATATAAATCTATAGGACTAAGCCTGCGAGAGAATGAGGTATGAGTTTTATTTACATCGTGCAACACAGATTAGAGAGTCAATAAGACCGATGATTGAACATAGGTCCAATTTGGACCGAAATGAAATTGATGATAAGGTTTTTTACACTAAAACAGTGACAAATAGAAAGTGACACTTACGTTTCGTTTATTTTGTATTATAATATATTGACAGATGTAGGCTAAAGGAATTATATTTATAAAAGTAGGAGAATAATTATTTGTGAGTATATTCTCTGAAGTTTCACTTCTGCTGAGTGTGAACTGCATACATACACATTTATTTTATTAAGTCACCAGCCATTTATACTTTTCAGGGTCTAAGTATAGTCTTTATTACTTTTTAACAAAACTGTACAGTCTTTTATTGTAAACCTGTTTTCCACCTTAAACTACTTTTTCCTTATTTAAAGTTCAAAACTGTAAAAAGTGTAATATAATATTATTAAGGTTCTGTTGTCAAAGACTATACTTCTGTAATTATAGATTCGGCCAAGGCTACACTGTTAATTTGACTTTAACAATAAACAAAACGGTATACATGCGTGTGTCTGTCAAATATATGGTAGTGTGTGTAATTTTTTATTATTGATTTAATCTATTTTTTATGTATAATTAAAAAAAATAGCATTCTGCACTCCTTCTCTATATATACTAAGTAAATATACTAACTAGGTATACTTATATACAATATGTGTGCGAAATATCATACTCCTCCGTATGCGCAATTTTCGTAAAAAAGGTTACAAAGGTTTTGCTTCAAGTATTAATATAATTTAATAACTTTTTGATGTAAAATTGTAAAATATGTGACATCACACTAGAGAGGGAGGATTCTCACAAATGTGACCAGCTGTGACAAGGAATAGGAACGCGTCCAAAATTATGAAATTCGTGTGACGTAATTTGTGGATGTCCCCTAATATCAATAAGCAGCTTCTCATAAAGTGGAATACCTTTAATATAAATAATCCAGAAATCCCTAAATAGATATTAGAAATACAGAATTCCTTCCTCCTCGGCCTTAATATTTAAACCTTTGAACTGAACCGATACACCCGCCCCCGGCAACCGTGCCCGTTTAAAGACCCTTACAGTCTAGGCTTGCTTAGAGCATTATAAGATGGACTTCCTTTTTGAAGAGCTCCATTATTAGAGATATACGTCTGCCGCTCTTTTAATTCCCGGAAGCAGACAAGCAGGCAGACGGCATACCAGATAGACAGTGGTTTCCGTCGCCTATGTATCTTTTATAAGAATCAGGGGTGCTCCCCATGAATTGCCGGGCTCTAAGTAATTTTATAACGTCCTTCTGAAAGTACCAAATTTTTTATGAGGGGCAATCTGATCAGCCAGCCGCGCGAAGGAGAAAAATTACGGTCGGTGTGTGGAACTCGCCAGGTCGGTGTGATACTAAAGTGCTATTGCCACACCGCGGTCAGGGATACCCACTAAAGCGCCTCGGCGTTCCATCCGTCGCATTTATCCCAGGGCCTAGCCTCTTCGCGTACCTTGGTAAAGATAAATACCATAATAGAGTACATCAGAGTAAATAATAACTTGATAATTAAAATGAACAAGTTGGCGGTAGGCTAAATAAAACTTAAACAATACTCGTTGGACAAATGTCACCTTCGTCGTCCGTGACCACGGCCACTGAAAAGCGGCCGAAACGTCGGACAAACCAAAAACCTAATAAATTACCGCGCTTAAAACCGTTAAAACGTAGTTTTATTATGTATACAAGTCGCGAAAACTTAAGAAAATATTAAATGAGAAGTAGATTATAAGTCATACTACCCTGAAAAGGCAGGCAAAGACTTAGAGTTTAAAAAAAGAAAGAAGAAAATAAAATCCAGGAAATTGCTAGCAACTTGGATGGCCTAAAGGAGGCAGTAAAAATGCAAATTTACGCGTAGTATTATGAGCATTCACCTTTAAGCAAAGGAAATTTCAATTCAAGAATTTGTTATTCAAATTGGTTAACTCCGGCCATCGTAATTACTCATTCTTTTCTTGTGAAACATCTTTAAGACTATCCGTTAATCTGTTCTATTTTATATTGAGTTTTATACAAAATAGGAATTAAATATGGCTTAAATACAAAGACCATTTTATAATAATGTTACGAGTTTAGCGGTACTCGAATTAAAATGCCGTTGGAATTATTATAGCGTTAATTACAACTATAGAAACACGTATAACACAGGTACAAATATAACCGAACACAATAAATCCAAACGTAATGCAGAAGGTCGTAATTCAATAAAAAGGGGAGAGTCCTTCACTATGAGATCTCCGATTGTACACACGTCTCACCTTGATTTTGTTTCTCGCTTGACTGTCTCTCCCTCAATCAGCTCATCGTTACATACATACTTAAAGATGCCTTCAAACTTACTCTAATTCAATATGAATATGAACGTTATATTATAAATGAAAAGTTTGGATGGATGTTTGTTATTCTATTTTAACAAAGATATATATTAAAGTCTACAATAGCACATACCCTACTGTTTATCCCGGAAAATGGTGTGGCATTTTCCGGGATAACTATGTTTATAAAATTTATATTAACGCAAGCTGCTAAAAGCTGGTATTGAATACATTATTATCATTGTACGGCTACCAAATAAAGAAAAAATATATTTTAATGTTTTGAATTGATAGGGTGCCAATCGTTGAGGAGTGGAGGAAGAGGTGGGGGGGAGTTGTGTCAAATTGGTATAGTTTCCCCTAAATCTTATACTACCTTCTGCCCGCGAATTCGTCCGCGCGGAATAGTTTTAAAAGAAGTAAGTTAAAAAAATCCCCGATTTTAAAACATTCTTCATTGGTGCTCGACTCCTATTGGTTTTAGCGCGATGATATATAGCCTATACCCTTTTTCGATAAATAGGCTATCTAAGACTGAAATCAAATCAGACCAGTAGTTCCTGAGATTAGCGCGTTCAAGCAAACAAACTCTTCAGCTTTATAAGATTGTTAGTAATCTTTTTTTAAATCAGCTTTACATGATATGCCTATCTGGCCAGTGTCTAAATTTAATTTATAGAAAGAAGAAAGAAAGAAAGAAACATATTTATTCAGAACTACATACACACCAAACGTACTTATAAATAAGACAATACAATTGAAATGAAGTTCTGAATCGGTCCTAACTTAGCATGATGCTGGTTGGCTCAACCAGCGCTGGTGACTTACGGAAAGACAAAACGAAACAAACACAAAACAAAACAAAAACAACATAACATGACGTACTCGTCATGTTATTTTGTTTTTGTTTGAAATAAGTTTTTAATAGTATATTTGTTTGTAATAGTACTATTGCACTATTACAAACAAATATAAAAATAAACTATATATCATTAATATATAAAAATTGTTATAAAAATTAATGCTACGAAGCGAATCTTTAAAGAAGAACATAATATAATAAGGAACATAAAGCTTAAAAACTAACTATCTACTATATTGTTAGGTGGTAGGGCATTTAGCCGTATGGCTGACACTACCGCCACTAACCTCGTGTTGTGTTCCAAAAGTTAATTTAAGTTTAAAACAGTTCATGTATCAGTGATCAAATTCCAGTCTACTTAGTCTCAAATATTGCTTTGTAATATTTATTCTATTATATTGAATTACTAGCTGACTCGGCGAACTTCGTACCGCCTTATTCAAATAAATTAATAAACAAACAAATCGAGAAAACATGGCAAAGGGCTCATAGAATTTGAAAAATATATATAGCCTATAACCATCTACGATTAATTCCACGTCGAATGGTTGTGGTTTCATGCTGATCGGTCCAGTAGTTTTCGAGTTTACCTCGGACAAAGAAAACAAACTTTGCTTATATATATATAATATATAGATAGATAGATAGCCATAAACCATCTAGGAAAAATTTCGCATCGAATGGTGGTAGTTTCATGTCGATACGATCAGTGGTTTAAGCGTGATTGAGCCTCAAACGAACACCATTTTCATTATATATATATAGATAGAAGAAGATAGATAATATAAATAAAAAATAATATATAAGATAGATTTTCATAGTATTTAAGCAACATTTGTTACCTATACATAACACATAATATTTTTTATTTATTTTTATTGCAGGAGTTCAGCAGACAAGCAGACGATCCACTTGATGGAAAGCGGTTACCATCGCCTATGGACATTTGCAACACCAAAGGTGCTACAAATGCGCTGCTGCTCTCTTAAGGGAGACTGGAAAATGGTCACTAATACCGGAACACAACTCAAGGTCGTTATGGCGACATACTTTAGACCAAGGGTGATAGCCATCCAGTCGGGCAAATGCCCTACCACCTGGCTGTGGGTTGTTTTGTCGCCTCTTACGACAGGCCGCCCAGCCGCAGGAAATTGTATTCTTTCTCCGTTCCTGCACGGATAATATGAATGGAGAAGTCTATATATACTAGTATTATCGACAACCTAGTCGCGATGTATCGGCATCAGTGATCAAAGTGCCTATAGCGAGTTTTTACAACTCGATCTCATTTAGGCTAACGCAATTTTATGCTAAGTTTACATACAAAATTGCGGTAACTTGAACGTGATCGAGAAGTAAAAAAACTCGCACAAAACATACGCGTTCCAGTCTTTACAGAGAGTTCCATTTTGGATAAAATGGCCGTGGTATTTATAAGTACATTAAAACAGGGGTCGACTCATGTAACCTTCGAGGCAAGAATTAATATGGAAATAATTTCCTTTGTAATATTTTTTTCTAATTTCATTCGAGAGCAAAAAGAAACAATTACCCAAATAATATGTTTCTGGAGAAATATATTTTTCTTTTGAGGACAGAGGCCAAAGTTTTTGTACCGTTACTTTTAAGGCGGAGTCAAAAATGTCAGTAGCATAAACGTATTACAAGTTGCATGTGAAATTGGTAATATGTGGCACAATTATTTTTGAAAAGCCCTTTGTAATCAACCGTGAATCTGACTAATGTTTTGCCCTATACTCGATTGAATCTCAAAAAAGGACTTAGCTTTGTGTTGTACTGTAATGGTCCGCGGTTTCTATCTTCAATAAGAGACTGGTTCAGACCATACATTTGTATAAGCAACGAAGAGACACTTTTGCATAGATGTGCTCTACTCGTGGCCCGATACAATTCTGTGATCTCATGTTTCGGGAGGCGTTCTACGATTTTATTTAAATAAATTATGTTTCTTAATATATCGTAACGGCTGAAGAGGTTAGTCGTTAGGTGTCTCTTCGTTGCTAATATAAACTGATTGTTACATGCCGACAAAAAAGTAATTGCACATCTGCCTGGCATAAACCTGGTTTACTACTTGGAATTCTTTTGTTTACTTTGTGTTTAGAATTCGTAATTAAGAAAAACATTCTATTATTATTATTATACTTGTTTTATGGCCGTCATTAGGCAGGTGTTTTGCGTCGAGGCACATTGTATTTGTACAAAATAAAAGGAATGCCCGAAGGGAGGGGTTCCGTTTTATACTTCACAGATACAAATGTGCCCAACCGGCAGCGTCG
Source organism: Dendrolimus pini (assembly GCA_949752895.1). Lineage (NCBI taxonomy): Eukaryota > Metazoa > Arthropoda > Insecta > Lepidoptera > Lasiocampidae > Dendrolimus > Dendrolimus pini. The sequence goes on from OX457142.1 coordinate 16,723,697, forward strand.
ATACAATCAGCTTGTAATCGTAATCCAAAACACCAGGCTAATGATGCAGCTGCAAGCGGCCGTTAACAAGTACAATAGAACAATAGGCTGTTATCTACAATCATAAAATGATTACAATTAGTGCAAATGCCGACAGGTAATAAAATGTGCTTCTACAGATCTAAATTTGTCTTCGTTGGGGCCTAGGTTGTAACAATATGTATTGCTGAAGACATGTATGTGTAGTTGAGTAGACTAAGCCTTTGCTGACCTACTTTACTGGAACGAAGAAGCTCCGGGTTCAGTTACTGGTATGGTTTTCGGAAACGAACTATTCCTAATATATTATGGTCTGGGTGTTAAGGAGCGGCCTCAGAGCGGTCTCTTTTGTATATTATCGATAACACGAAAGTAACTTGCTTAACTTGGGTATGTAAAGAAATGGATGTGTTAGTCTGCCATTGCTATCTTTAGCCTATGCAACACTATTCTGAATATTTTATCAGTATTCCCGCATATTTGTTTCTAATTTGCTACGTACTAATTATGTTTATAGTAATTATAAAATGTGTATTATATCTATATATGTATTATTCATACTATATATACACACACACAGATATATATATACACACACACATATATATATATATATATATATATATATAAACACATATATATAAACACATATATATACATTTATATAAATAACAGTGCAACATGTGTCCGTTCTAGGGTGCAGTTGAAAACCAGTGTCTGGCACCTGTTGCCTGGCATATGCTAAACTACACCTATTTGGTACCATCGCGAGTCTTTTAATTTGATTTTTTTTAATGCAGGAGTTCAGCAGACAGGCAGATGACCCACTTGATGGCAAGCGGTTACCATCGCCTATGGACATTTGCAACACCAAAGGTGCTCCAAATGCGCTGCTGCTCTCTTAAGGGAGACTGGAATCTGGTCAATAATAACGAAACACAACTCAAGGTTGTTATGGCGGCATACTCTAGACCAGCGGTGGTTGGTAGCCATCCAGTCGGCCAAATGCCCTACCACCTGGCTGTGGGTTGTTGTGTCGCCTCTTACGTCAGGTCGCCTGGCCACAGGAAATTGTATTCTTTATCCGTTTCTGCTCGGATAAAATATACTATATACACCTACATCGTTAATTCCTCGTCATGTGTCTCGATATGTGAGAACCAAATAAACGTATCTTCTTTCTTTCGTCCTCTTTCCATTATTTAATTCAGTTAAAATTGTTCTACAAATTGGTTAAAATTTTCTGAATGTTGTATACAACCTCGTGGAGACAACAACGTGTGCTGCCAAATACAATATCATTATTTCATAACCGTAAGATGAGATCGGAAACGGTCCCCAATGTTTATTGTTCACCAGTTTTCTTTCTCAAAGCAGATTGCTTTTAAGAGTTTGGCTCGAGTCCTGTGTGTCGTGGTGGGGTTTTAATTATAGCGTTTTATATTAATTATATCAGTTCGCAGTGATAGCGTATATACACGCATTTTTATTAGAAAAACTCTTTTATTTATCATTATGTTAATAGGTGGAGTTGATTTTTTTAAGCAGGAGTTCAGCAGACAGTCAGACCGCCCATCTGTTGGAAAGCGGTTACCATCGCCTATGGACATTTGTAACACCAAAAGTGCTACAAATGCGTTGCTGCTCTCTTAGAGGAGACTGGAACCTAGCTACTATTGCCGGAATACAGCTCAAGGTTGTTATGGCGGCATACTCAAGACCAGGGGTGGTACCCATCCAGACGTGTAGCTACCCTATCACCTGACATACATTAAATTAAATTTTTAAATATCGCTTTTAATACGCACCACACCTCAAATATTTTAAGGTCTTATCAAAAATAGGTAAGTAGCAACTAGTTTTGTGTAAACATAACTATGATTTCAACCTGTTTAAGTTTCTTTTAACAAATTTGTTTGATTCAAAGAATACTCGTAAAATCTTAAAAAGATAAGTGAATGCTTTAAATTTATAACGTGGCGAATTTACGTAGTTTGTTTACATGGATTTAAATATTCAGGAAATAAACTTGTAAAACTGGCAAAACTTGTAAAACTGGCGAGTTCAATTGTTATCATTGTTATTTGGGATGCGACATGGGCAATAATGTTAAACATTGACAGATAACTCATGTATATACATTATATAATGTAGTTAATCGTTAACGCGTTATTTTTAATGCTATAAATACCTAAATCGTTGTTGGTATTGTAGTGGAACACTTACAAGCCAATAGATGGCGCTGTGCAATAATTGATGTCACAAACGTTTCCCGAAACATACAAAGAATAATAATAATGCGGGGAAAAACACTGGCCCCACTGGAAGATCTTCCTTTAAGAAGGAGGAGCATTCCATCTCGCTCCTCCAACCTAGTCGGGCGTTCCTTCAAGTCACACTAACACAGTAGAGTAGTGACAATGAAAATAGTTAAATTGAGAAATAATAGAATATATAAAAATCATTATTTAAATCTGAAGTACAATAGTCATGGGAAAAATCACTCACCAAGAAGAAAAGAGTGATATATATCTTTTCGATACAAAGATATATATCACTCTTTTATATCTTTAACTCTTTACAGTGAATAGTGTCAGTGTCAATTGCAGACAAGATGAGTTATTATCTGTGAGTGATATACTAGCAGAGCCGACACGCGTACCTGTGGCACGCAAAATATCTGACATTTAAATAACATGCACGTCATTTAGATGGCCTTTGACTTTTAGTATATATTACAAAATTACACAATAAAACTATAGTGTTATGATTTATTTTGGCTTGCAATTATATTCGGTTTTCTCGTTCAATTACTACGCATGCGCAGTGCGCGGGCTAATCATTCTTTCTCATCGCGTGGAACAGGAATGAACTAGAGTTAAAGATATAAAGACACATTTTGAACGCAAGTGATATACAGATCTAATCACTCTTCGCGTCGGATATATATCTTTTGAGTTAATCACTCAGGAGTTACACACCTCTAAAGTACAACACAAAATGACATTCGGAATACAAAATACATATAATTCGTGTACTTTATTGGAGCCGAACGGCACGTGAAGATGGTAGGCGTCCGGACGGAATGACTCTAATCCCCTGGCAGAGTGGCAAGCCTTTGGTGTGGGATGCGACTTGCGTAGACACCCTGGCCGCATCGCATTTACCAAACACGTCTAACTTGTCGTCGTTTTCATCTTACGCCAAAAGGAAGGTTTGCACTGAAAATCAGCGTCGTATCGGATATAATTCTGGCACAGAAATATGCTGAGTGCAAACCTTGTTTGCTGAAAATACGGCGTACAAATTTTCAAAATATTCTCTGTGTATAAAAATGTATAAGAAATGTAATTACGTCGCTAGTTTGCAATTAAAGTTTATCTTTCTTTCTTCTTTAACTCAGCCGGTTTGGTGGCGGAAACAGCTGAATTACTCAAGCGGCGCAAATATGTAGTGTAATAGGCGCAACCCTCAGTGAGAGATATATTATTGGTGCCGTTTGCTGTTGAGACGCTTGGACCGTGGGGTCCTGAGCCCATAAGCCTTATCAAAATTTATTAAAATGACTCATTGACTGACTCGTCAGGTGATCAGAGGGCTGGTGCTTACCTCGGACAACGGATCAGTATGGCGATCCAGCGGGGAAACGTAGCCAGCCTTCTGGGCACCTTACCTATAGAAGACGGTGATCTAGACTCAGTATTCTTTCTAGTTATAGTCTTAAGGGACTATGGATAGAATACAATACATATAAGTTAAGTTTTCTTTGTATTAGATTATTTATACATTCCTTGATTGTATGTACTAGCTTAAAATTTATGTATTAAATCTTAAATGTGAAAAAAAGAAGTATAATAGAGTTTTTTAATATTCGTGTACTTCTTAATTTGATATGAACAATTTGTGGGCATAGCCTGTGTCAAATATTGATTATATTTTTGCTAAATTGACACCAAATGACAGGGTCCTTGTGGCAGCTTGAAAAGGTACAATTGACTGAACAGTTAAGACTTTATGATGGCTTCTGTGGTTCAGTGGGCTAAGCCTTTGCCGGCCTACCTCATTGCAACGTAGAGGCTTCGGGTCCGGTTGCTTTTATGGTAAATTTCGGTAACGAATTTTCTGCTTTATTTAACTATGGTTTGGGTGTCGGATTGGCCCCAGAGTAGTCAGTACCCATAACACAAGCGTAACTTGCTTAATTTGGGGATATACAATATGTGTATACCTGCTGATTATTATTATTATTATAGTGGTCACCCGTGGTGGAAATTCGAACATAATAATGAATTTAAATTATAAGTTTGAAAATTATTAAGGTTCTGTTGTCAAAGACAACACTGTTAATTTGACTTTCACAATAAACAAAATAGTATATATGCGTGTGTGTGTCAAATACATGGTAGTATGTGTATTTTTTTTATAGATTTAATGTATTTTTATGCATAATTTTAAATATGCATAAATCTTTATATAAACTATTATAATCCTCCGTCCTCGCAATTTTCGTAAAAAGGGGTACAAAGTTTTTGATATGTTTTTGCTTCACGTATATATATATATATATACATATATATATATATACATATATATATATATATATATATATATATATATATATGTCGCAGAACGGCCTCGTTCTCACGACATCATCTTTAGTTATTGCAGGTTTAGTGGGCGTCATCAGGATAAAATGCGAGCATAAAACACAATAGCCACGGTTTATACACTTTTAATTTAGATTTGATCATTATTATGACAAAGTTTAGACCGAGCAGCGGGTTCAGGGCACCCGCTCATACTTCCAGCTTCAATACTTTCTTTAAAATACTCCATGGTCCAACTCGACCTGTTGCCACCAACCAAATGTGCCACAAAAACTCCTCAGTCTACCCAAGTAGATATTACTCAAAGTATAGAGGGCGCTGACCCCGCTCAAGACATGCTCTGCTCTCATTGGTCGTTTATTAAATTACAATATTCATAACTTTTATTAGGTTAAAACGATCTTTAAGTTATAGAAACATTTAACAAATCTAATTAAATTACATTAATAAACAAATGATATTGTGCGTTATACATCCAAATAATAATCCATCCAACTATAACTTCCCTCCGACATATATATATATATATATATATATATATATATATATATATATATATATATATATATATATCTGCCGATTATTTATCTCAGACACACATTCGTTGTTCATTCTTTACCAATACAATATTTTTGCAAAATGAAACATTCTCGCTAAAATTTTCATCGATAACTCCTTCATGTACTTAATTTCCCCTACTTAGCATAACAAGGCCTTATATATTTATCGGGATAAATTATTTATTAAAGAACACGATCTCGCATTTTCTTGTAATCACTTGCAATTAATACCTTTCGTCGAAAATAATTAATATTAAATTACGTGTCGTGTGTGGTGCAAGTTAAAGGAGTCAGCGTGATTTAATATGACATTACGTGTCATGTATGGTACAAGTTAAAAGAGTTAGCATGGTTTAATGTTAAACTACGTGTCGTGTATAGTGCAACTTGAAAGAGTTAGCGTGATATTTTCTAAAGTTTTCACCAGTTGTCTACATAATAAAACTACGGAACGAGGAATAATCAAAATAAATCAAATAAATTACCGCACTTAAAACGTTATTAGAGTTGGCGTGATTAATTATTAAACTACGTGTCATGTATAGTGCACGTTAAAACAGTTAGCGTGATTAAATCAGAATTGATTTCTTTATATCGAGCCTGTTATAGAAAATCAAACATTCATAAAAGATCAATACAAAAGTTTATAAACAATAAATAAATCGGCAGATAAACATACACATTGTATATCCCTAAACTAAACATATAACGCTTGTATTATAGATAATATAAAACGGACCACTCTGGGATCGATCCCAGACACCCAGACCATACTAAAGAATGAAAAATTGGTTTACTAAATTTACTATTTTAGGAATCTAATTTATTATATTATCTTTCTACTATTTAATAACCACAGAGGCCGTCATTAATTGTTAATGACGTTAAATATTTACAAATGTATATACCCTAATGAAACTATTCGATAACAATTAATAAATAAGACACATTCGTTCATTTTTCATATATTTTAGGTTATTTTTATTATTGTAGTACAAACGCGAACCTAGCGTTTGACCACAATCTTGTCCTATGTGAAGCAAAGATGTGGTCCAGGATGTAGCACGCTTACCTAGAAGGTGCCTATTCACACGGAACTTGAAGACACCCAGGTTATAAGTATCGGGAAAGACAGACTCCGGCAATGAGTTCCATTCGTTTGCGGTGCGTATGATGAAGCTGGATGCAAAGCGCTTCGTTCTTATAGGTGGTATATCCACCATATATCGCAGGTGACGCGCTCGCAGCATAGAAATAGATCTCGTACGCTAATGACTTGTACCACAAACTAATCTGTCGAAGATACCTGTCAGGCGCAACGCTCATGTGTTCGCAACACGTTTTCGTGAGGGAAACAAACGAGTCGACTGGAGGCAACATTTTGTTTGCAGCGCTACAGCCTCATTAATTTAGGTCACCTTAAAGTTTGATTTTAAAGAGGAAATAATGTTATACGCCGGCAAAGTAAACGCACACCTGGTTAATTACTGTTACATGTCGACAAAAGCAAAGGCATACCTACCCTTTTTTATGGCAGGAGTTCAGTACACAGGCAGACAGCCCACTTAATGGGAAGCGGTTACCATCGCCTATAGACATTTGCAACACCAAAGGTGCTACAAATGCGCTGATGCTCTCTTAACGGATACTGGAACCTGATCCCTTATGCCGGAACACAACACAAGGTTATTATGGCGGCATACTCTAGACCAGGGGTGGTCGCCATTCAGTCGAGCAAATTCCCTACCACCTGGCTGTGGGTTGTTTTGTCGCCTCTTACGACAAGCCGCCCGGCCGCAGGAAATTGTATTCTTACTCCGTTCCTGCACGGATAGCCTGCCTGCCATAAACCTGGTATAATACCTTTCCCGCATTCGGACTTCTTTTGTTTACTTATTGTACTTGTTTTATGGCAGTCATTAGGCAACGGTGTCGAATTAACTCTTGTTGTTATTGTTTTGCCTCGAGACATATCGTATTAGTATAGAATAAAAGGGAATGCCGGAACGGCGGGGAGAGGCAGTCTAGCGAGAACCACGATAAAAGCAAGACGTACATTCGTTAAGCGATATAGTGTCAGACTTTGCGCGTTTTATAGAATCGTGCAGTTTGTACTGGTAGTATCCAGTTATATTTGTACCTGTTTTATACGTGTTTTGTACAGTTCTAATAAATTTTATAGTAATTCCAACGGCATTTTATTTCAAGTCCCGCAATTCGTAACAATATAAATAAAAACTATCCGCATCCAATAGCTTTATCACTTAAGAATCTACCTATACAGAATGCGGAGAGACAAAAGTTTAAAAACTTAACTGTCGCATCCGTCGAACTAGTTCCTAAGTGGGGTTGAAAGGGGGGGTAGGGGTAGGTAGACAACGCGAAATTAATTCCTCTTTTGTATTACGATGAAAAAGCAATGAAACTTGTGCCGTGTCTCCGTTCACCTGCTCTTGTGATAGTATGAACTAAGTTTTAGTATTTTAGAAAATGTATAAAGATCGCACACTAATTAGTGTGCGATCTTTGACGAATTCGCTAAGTTAAACTAAGTTAAAGTTGTGATCACAGTTCCTTGAGCTTCTTATGCTGATATTAGTTGAATCAACCAAATTTATTTAATTTTTTTTAAATGCACAGAACTGAAGTGACGCGAGGACGATCATAAAGTTCACAATAATTTCATGGGACAAAGTAGAAGTAATAATATTAGTAGTAGTAATAGTAGTAGTAGTAGTAGTAATAATACTAGTAGTAATATTAGTAGTAGTAGTAGTAATATTAGTGGTAGTAACAGTAGTAGTAATAGTAGTAGTAGTAATATCAGTAGTAGTAATAGTAGTAACAGTAGTAGTAATAGTAGTAGTAGTAATATCAGTAGTAGTAATAGTAGTAGTAATATTAGTAGTAGTAATAGTAGTAGTAGTAATAGTAGTAGTAATAGTAGTAGTAATAGTAGTAGTAGTAATAGTAGTAGTAGTAGTAATAGTAGTAGTAGTAGTAGTAATAGTAGTAGTAGTAGTAGTAGTAGTAATAGTAGTAGTAGATAGTAGGGCTTCTTGGATCCTCACAATTTATACCGTTGTGGGCAGTTTTGTAAGTGCCGCTGGCTTTCGGTTTCACCGCCATTGCTTGGTGGCGAACGCAGTTTCCAATACACGCGAGGTCAGTTCGGACGTTCTGTTTTCTCCGTGCAAGTGAACGGTTCACATCCCATTGTTCGATATCTTATTGAATTTTATACCAAGCCGTGCTTGCTCTTTGGTCTAAGTGTGCCATAATTTGAATCCTAAGTGCCACCCGAGGATTTCTTATTACTGTGCACTTTCAAGAGCTGTCCAGCTGCCCCATTGGAGGTGGATTTCGAGGTTAGTGGTGCTTATCACCCCATTGGTTTTTGCTTTGCTTCGTAGCGAAAAGGCCGCTCGTTGTACTATCTTACATTTTTTTCTACTTCTGTTTATTTATGTTTTGGTGTACAATAAAGAATTATCTATCTATTTACCTATCATATCAATGGAGTTAGTTATGTTTAAAATTATTCTTTTACCCCAGGGACACTTCGCCTCGGATTTTTGTAACTGATGGTTTTTCTGTCGATTAATCATAAAAAACCCGGATATGTCCTAACACTTTGTTAACTTTGGTTTGATGCCAGATTATCCGTTGTACACGCTTCGGAGATTTTAATCACTCAGGACCGTGTTGCCAAGATGCCGAACGATGTGCCAACTTTGCCAGTTTTTCGCCAGGCGACTATCATTGTGTTGATGGTTATCTTTCTTTAAATATTTGAAATTTTAAAATTGTTTTATAATAACAGCCTGTGAAGGTCCCAGTGCTGGACGCGAACGGCTGGAACTGGTAATATACTTAACCACGATGGAACCATGCAAATTAATGGGTTTGACGTATTAGTCGCGTAGATTTCATCACGATGTTTTTCATTTATGTGAGCATGTGTTAATTGTAATGATATGCACATTACGTCAAAAAACTGGGTGACGGACTTCCCGTCTAGAACTTCAACACACTCCTTGAGTTTAGGACCCGAGTTTGCTAACCACTAAGCTACCACGGATTACTTGACTTGTTCTTATACGTCTTACTCGTACACAACACTGTCTAAAGGTTTGCTGAAATGCCCCAGTAATATATTTTCTTAACCTTCGTGTTAAATATATGGGAGCTGCATACAGCTAGTCATCGCATCGGACTACGAACTACTGGCTAGCTCAACGCGGGAGCGCACATATTAATAGTTGCTCTACCTATCTCACACATCATCCGTCTTGCTCACACACTGTACTAAATATTGTACTAGCTGTACGCCTTGTTAATATTTGTACTTAAGTTTACGGTTTTCAAAATACACATCAGTACTCGACAGTGAATAATAGGTACTTACTCTATGCTGTCTGAAGTATCATTTAACCTCTACCTTCCGCTGCTACAATTAAAACAATATGCAGAGTTCCCTAAGATTTGAAGCCATTGCCATGGAATGAGAGCAGGTCTCAATATCACTTAATCATTACACAAGTAATAGCCGGGATTAATATATTGACCGAGAAGAAAGAATAGACTCTCAACTCTGTTAAAAAGTATGAATGAAGTATGAATGAGTAAAGCAATCAAATATATCAATTTTATTCGCTCACTGACATTCTTATCGTTAAGTATAATTTGATAAATTGACGTTCGCGAAGTAAGAGGAGACAAGGAACTCCGCCGTTTACTCATTCAGTCGGCAGTTTAGGTTTTGTATTGGCCTAAACTTGGGTTCCTTAGGCAAAAAATAAAAAATATCCTATTTCTATAACATGAATTTCAATAAGAGGAACTTCAATAAGAGGAACTTCAATAAGAGGAATTTCAATAAGAGGGATTTTAATAAGAGGACCTTCAATAAGAGGAACTTCAATAAGAGGAATTTCATTAAGAGGACCTTTCAATAAGAGGAACTTCAATAAGAGGGATTTTAATAAGAGGGACTTCAGTAAGAAGGACTTCAATAAGAGGGACGCCGCTTTAAGTAGTTGCAGAATTTAAGTACCTGGGACACTGGGTGAGAGCTGGGGTCTGATATAAAGTCTTAGTCAAAGTCCAAATAAGTGACGTTTTTCTGCTTTTGACTAGAGAATTTTTGTCTAAGGAGAGACTAATTTATACAGTCATTAAAAATGAAACAAGTACATTACGAATCGACGTTTGACCGATTCTGCCTTAGTCGCTTCTAGGATCGACTAGGCAAAGCCCGAAACAGATTATTTTACGTTCGATGTTTGACTAAAAAGTAAGGTACTTCTAAGTTTGACGACGGGTTTTGTCGAAAGGCCTTGATGAAGAGACTTTATATCGACCTTTGACTATAACATATATAAGAAACATAAGTATTGTGTAAATAACATAGAGATATAACATAAACTAGCTACGGGGAAAACGCTGGTAATATAATAATATTGTGAGCCGAGTTCAATTAATAAAAAATACGGCATAAAAATCTAAACAAGTTGTAGATGCTCAAAACATCTACAGCGATGGACAGAACCCATTTTCAAATGTTACACTGTACAAACCTACAATATTGTTTTCAATGGTTCCCAAGACGATAAATCTCATAACTTATTTATTCCCGCCTACCAGGACCTTACAGAGCTCTGTCAAAATTAACGTATAAATCTTTCGTTTGCCCGTTTTTCTGGCTGCCGAACTTTTCGACGGATTGCCCCCGTTCCAGTAAACACAGTAGAAACTTTCCTTTGTGATTACGGTCACCCTTCAATTTTACAATTTTATGTTTTGTTATGTTTGCCTTGGGCTTGTTTCGATTACACTGGCCCACGAAAAATATAAAGTGTTCTGTACTTTTGACTAGAGCCATTCATTGCTATGTATTTCGATGCGATGAATCCGAATCTGGGATCACTTTGGTCCATACACTGTAAAAATATTGAGAGTATATTGACTAAACTGATGCCAGATTTGGATTCAGCGTATTATCCGCGCTTTAAAATATTGAGGGTGTATTTTCAAAGCAGTATATTTATTTAAGGAATTACAATTACAATCTATATACATATAACAAAACTGTAGAGGTCGAATTTCTGTACAATGAAAAAAAATGCTACAAACCAAGTCAGGGGTATGTAAGAAGTGAAATAGAAGTTATTTTGTTTTGTTTCTCTGTTTGTCTATTTGTCTGTCTGTTTGTACGGGCTAATCTCCGAAACGACTGGACCGATGTAAATGAAATTTTGTATGGTAACATAAATATTAGAGGATATGCAACTGCATATCCTATAGTATAAGTAACTACTTATATATATTTTATTCATTTATAAACATATAAGTATGTAAAATATTATATACGTAAGAATTATACTTAATAGACATTTATAAATACATAAATAGATAGCCGATAAAATACACGTATACCACTTCTTTCATTAAAACCAGTTGAATATTATCCAACGAAATAACGTGAAAGCATTTGCGTGTGTTTCTCCTCGGTCCGAACGAGCTTCGAAATTGATTGAATGGTTTTTCCCATTAAGTTTTGTATGAATATGAAAATATTTAAAAATATTAATAAATACCTTTTACCTCGCGTTATAATATTGTTACGAGTAAAATGCCGTTGGAATTACTATAGAATTTATTAGAACTATACAAACACGTATAAAAGAGGTACAAATATGACTAGACAGTACTTGTTACAAACTGCACGATTCAATAACACGCGCAAAGTCCGTCACTATATCGGTTATCAATGTACACGTCTTGCTTGTATCGTAATCGTTGCTTGACTGCCCCACCCTTCCGTTGCGGCATTGCTTTATACTGTCAAACATTTCTTGACACGATGCTCGACCGCTTAGAGACACCTGGCAGTGATCACAATACACAATAGGCCCTAAGGGATTACAATACACAATGGGCTATTTCTGATTACGCATTTTAAACAGAAAGTAAACAAAAGAAGATAGTCATAAAACAGTTTCAATGTTTTCAATGTGTTTGTTTGTTTTCAGCTCAAACGCCACGGCAGGTAGTAAATGTGCTTTGTCTATAGGTAAGCAGGTAGCCCAACTTGTAACAATATAGTAACGTAGTATTCAATATGTATATGTGTTTGTCAACAAACACATAGTGCATTAATATAAAAGGAGATATATGTAAGAATATATAAGGATTGGTTATTGAATAAAGCTGTACCCAAATAGATTCTATATAGCTTAGGGTGCAATAGTGCAATGCAAACGCACTAGTTGTACCACGGTCCGATTCAATAGGCCAAATTGCTGGGCGGACAGCTCTCTGCAAATGGCTTAGGGTGTGTGGTGCAAGTGACAAGAAAATATCACTTTAGTATATGCACGCATCTATTTTCTATTCTATTTCTGTCGCGTCTATTTTGCATTAGTGTGGTATCCTTTAAAGAAAATGAAATAATTTTTATAGTTAACGTTTTTTCTCTGTCTCTTCAATATAGTTGAAGCCCCCTTCTGAATTCACAGGTAGGGCCTCATCTAAATGAAGAGACGATTCATCTCCACCATTAAAGCTTGGTCTACCAGCCAACTCCATCTCTTCGGTTTTTGGTTGACACAAGGCAGGTGAAATGGCCTTGTTTGGAGATATGTTCATGCTAACCGGCGAACTCATGTGTCCGTCATCAGTCAGCTCACAGGTGCCAGAACCATTGGCAGATGGTAAGCAAAGGTGATTTATCTGCACTTGTTACGATCTTGGCATATACGTTTCGTTTTATGTATTTTATTACTTTTTCATACTTGCAATATTTGAGGAGCTATTGATCTTATCTGCCTGGAGAATATTTTGAATGAATATCTATACTATTTATAAGTACTATAGATAATATTATACGGTTTATTTATATACCTATAATCTATATCATAATATGTGAAGGAAAAACTTTGTACCCTTTTTTTAACTTTTTACAAAAAATGCGCGGACGGAGGAGTATGACATTTCGTACACTTATATTTATATAGAGGAGAAGCGACGAATGCTAATTTTTTTTTTAAATTAGGCTTAAAAAATACATTAAATCCATAAAAAAACATTACACACACTACCCTGTATTTTATACACACACGTATATATATACTTTTTTGTTTATTGTTGAAGTCAAATTAACAGTGTAGCCTTGGCGAAATCTGTGATGATAGAAGTATAGTCTTTGACATCAATTATTATGATCGAATTTCGACCGCGGAATCTGGTGTACTTTTTATTCCGGAAATTACGCGGAAAATTCTCGAGAGTGGTTCAAATTAGATAGGATGAAAAAATCTGTTTGCTATCCAATATTTTCACTGGTTCAAGTTCTCTGTGTAAAACAATTTTTTTATCTACCCGTCTAACGTAGGAAAGTCACTGGCGAATCCCAGTTATTAAATATAATTATATGAATACTTATAACGATGTTTATATAGTAAACTCTTTCATACTACTATTTACTGGGACCAATCATACTTTCACTTCTTGCTTGACCTCCGAATGAGTAGGACGTGTGTTAGACTCGTGGACTAAATTAATTTTTCTGATTTAAATCATATCAATTGCATTGTACTTACTTGCTTTTTTATTTTATAGACTGTTTACATGTATATACAATGACGGTTTGTTCTAATTATTATCTAAAAACTATACTGATTATTGTCTTGTAAATGAAATACTTATTTAGTATGGCGAACTTGTCTAGTTCTAAGCCAGTTTATTCAAGTAGTTTATTTTGGGAATAAGTCTGAACATTAGTTACAACTTACATTGCATGAAAGTTCACACAGTTTCCATAGCACTCGTTTGTTTTTTTTGTCTGAGTGCTATACGTCTCCAGAAAAATTACTTAATTTTATTTTGGAAGTTATCCCCAATTTTTTAGGATAAAATGTATTCTATGTTCATTCTCGGTTTTAAGACGACATATATATGTCTAATATCAGCAAAATCAGTACCTTGGCTTTTTCGTAAAAGCTTCATGGACAGAATTACTTTCGCACATGTTATACTAATATGAATAAGTGAATGTACAACAGTTTTATTTTATTTGGGAATTATTTGTTTGTATGTAGGTAGTCGCTTAACTAAAATTAGTTAATAAACGAATGAATCATTTATTGCTAAAATGTATGTACACAAGATGTTACAATATACGTTGTTTCAACAGATTTTGCCTTATTAGACGTGCAATGTCCGAATACATGACAGAATAATAAAAATGAATTACGTTCTAAAAAAATATGTTATAAAATATTGTAATAAAATTACGCGTCTAGTTATAAAATATTATTAATCATATCGTTTTCATTTTCATATTTGTTTACAGTATTGTTACGAGTTACAGGACTCGAATTAAAATGCCGTTGGAATTACTATAGAATTTATTAGAACTATACAAACACGTATAACAATGGTACAAATATAACTGGACGCAACCAGTACAAACTGCATGATTCAATAACACGCGCAAAGTCCGTCACTATATAGCTTATCGAATGCACACACGCCTTGCTCGTATCGTAATCGTCGCTTGACTGCATAACAATAATTCCCTAGAATACCACCTGGTTAATGTCTACCATAAAGGATTACAATACACAATAGGCTGTTTTTCTAATTACAAATTTCAAACACAAAGTAAACAAAAGAAGTCCAAATGGGGGGAAAGGTAATAAAATGTGTTTCTACAGACGCAGGTGTGATTTTTTTCCTTTGTCGGCATTTGGTCATAACAGTATAATAGATTTTGTTCAATATAATTTTCTTTAGAGACTTTTTCAACAAATTTATACTAATATAATTTTTAAGAAGAAAGAAACACAATATTTTTGTTTCTCGCTATCGATTATACCTTGTGCCATAAAGAGGATCCGGCACAGGAAAACTCTATGCTGTTAGTGGTGCACAGGAAATTACATGGGGATAGCTGAAGAGGCAAGCTTACGAATCATCTTTACAACCGTGTCTATTGTTAAACACTTTTGTGTTGTTGCCTTATCTAACTGTATAACGTGTTTATTGTTTGTTTTGTATTGTCTATGTATGTATATTGTATATATTTGCACACTCTTCAACATTTTATTCCAACTCTTTCGCCATGCAGGCTGTCTTACTTTGAAACTCTTTGCCCACTGACGTCAGAAAAGCTAATTCTTTTGCCATATTTAAAAATTCACTTAGTAATCATTATGTTAGTCTTACGCAATAATGTATGTGCTAGTTTACAATACTTTTGACTGTAATCTGCACCCCATGTATGTCATTTTTATTTATTCTTTCCTTTGTTGCATTATAATAATAATTATAGATTATTTAAGAATTTCATTTAAGTCAGGTTGCCTGGAAGAGATTGCTTTTAGCCGCCTTTTGTTTTACCAAGTAACTGTTGTAATTTTTGTTTTCGTGAACAATAAAGTGTTGTCTATGTCTGCCTATATGTTTTTATAGCTGTAATATATGTATAATAATTATTTTGTCTTATTACTAGTATCTAGTTTAATTACACGCCAATGCTGTCTTTACAATTAAATCTTTTCCGTCCAAAGGTTGTCTAAAAGAGATTGGTTTAAGCTATAAAGCCACCTATTGTTGATCACCATTACTTGTAGAAACAAGTTCTGTTTCGTTTGAAGTCATGGTATTTTCCTGTTGTTTATTTACTCCAATAACATCTATATCAGATTCATCTAACTTTTCACTAATATTTGTATTACTCGCGTCTCTATTTTCATGATTGTCATTAGATTCAGATAGCTCTACATTAGTAACACTCTCTATGTTTTTAACTTCTATGTGTACTACCACTTTATCATTTTGTTCTATTGTATCTACAACTGGAATATTTAAGTTCTCTTCTTAATTTTGTTCTTGAATGATAGAATCCTCAATTTCATCTTGAGAGTCAACTTTCTTTTCTTAATGTTTATCTCCGTCTCCTTTTAGTATTTGAGCTTATTATATATTTCTCTGTAATGTTGGTGTACAATAAAGAGAATGGTATAGATTTTATGCCTTATGGTTTTGGTTTTGTTAGGAATATAGACTTACTGGTTGATGATGGTGCTGAAGAGTTCTGCTGCTGACGGAGCTGATATTTTGCAATACACATAATTTATTTTAATTGTAGCTCTTTATATTATTCAATGTACTCTTTGATTGTAGCGCAACCGGCGTGTGTACAGTCGCGAATTTTTTGACACTGACAGGACGCGGTTTTCGGGTTGATAGTGCTGTGGCTATTAGTGTTGTGCTTAATGTCGTGATTGGCGCTACCAGGTTTATTGTTGTTTTTGTGGACGTTAGAAATATAGGTTTATATTTTATGCTTGTTTGTTTGCCGCACAAGAAGAGAAGAGAAGAGAGAGAAAGAGAGAAGGGCAATCTGGGTGCGAGTGGTTGTGTTTTGCAATTAAACTTGGACTTCTCTTGACTTTTTGATTTTAACACTTAGTATTGGAGCTCAAATTTATAGTAAATTATTATTTTATTATATTGCATATCTATAAATATTCCAGTTTATCACTGTTTTGACCACATTATATATTATTATTAACATAATCACAATTACTTTTTCAACTATCATAAAGTTCCCAGAAATGCACCCAAAAAGTATGAAAATTTTATTTTAGTTAAGGCTTCATTAAATAAGTAAAAAATAGTAGTACAGTAAAGTACACAAAGTAAAGTACACAAGTCACAATATTAATAAATTTGACTTCAGAAACGGCCCAGAAATAAACTTTTTAAATATTAATCTTCATTAAAAGAACAGTCGGATTCCTCAGTGGGAACAAAATAAGAGAGTTAATTAA
This sequence comes from Dendrolimus pini, assembly GCA_949752895.1. Lineage (NCBI taxonomy): Eukaryota > Metazoa > Arthropoda > Insecta > Lepidoptera > Lasiocampidae > Dendrolimus > Dendrolimus pini. The sequence goes on from OX457142.1 coordinate 16,740,722, forward strand.
TTATTTAACGCTACATGGTGGCACAGTATAGGAAAATTCAGTGGGTAAAATATTAAATTTAATTTGATTTTTGAATGACTTTTAAATTTAAGTTATTTCTTAACAACGGGTCGAACATCAAATGTTTTACAGGTAGGAATAGTTTCTAAGGGAAAGAATTGAAATTGTTGTTTTTACTGTATTCTAAGCATTTTGTTCATATTTACTCACCTTTTAAACCTTGCTTGTACTTCCACAAATAATTCAAAATCAAAATTAGCCAAATCAGTCCAGCGGTTCTCGAGTTTTAGCGAGCATAACGAACAGCAATTGATTTTTATATATATAGTTATGTTAAAAATTAAACCTAAAAGGAACGAATGTGAACTATAGATGGCAGCTATCATTATGTTACTGTTAACATTATATTTTAATCGTTTTATTGTGATTAAAATTATAAAATATGTCTTCCGGTCGATTATTAATGATCGTCAGCGTAGCCGGAATATGTCAAAAGGCCAAAAATTTGCGAGTCAGGCCATGTCTTAAAAGTAAAAGAAACTGAAAATGCAGTAATACCTGATAAAGTTGTAGCTCAAACGAAGATTTTAATGTTTATGGTGTTAAAATAACTATAAATTATTTTCTAAACCCGTTTTCTATGTAAATATTTTGTCTAAATTATTTAAACAAAATTATTTGAGGTTATGCTTACTTACAGATTTGTCTGTATTGAATAGTAATTGTACATACAAAACTTTAGCTATGTTTATAACTTATTAGTAATTTTTAAATGTTTTTGAAACTCATATTTATTTGTTTATTACATTACCATGGAAAGTAAGAGTTCGTGAGAAAGTAATAGAATTTTATACAATTCGACTTTTTTTCTATGTTTTCGGACATCCAGAAGTGGAACAATAGAATTTCACTTAATGTTATTTTTCTCTTTTTTATGTGATCATTTTATAACGTGAAGTGTCGGCGTCAAGTATAGCTTGCGTAAAATATTGGGATCTGCGCTAACAGGTAATGTATTGTCGCTGATTAAAAACACACAGCAGTAAAAACTCCATAACAATATGTCTAGTTAAAAACTCTTTTTCTTTATATTTACATATGTAAACTATGTTCCTGTGATGAACATGTTTTGACATTCAAATATAAGTAAAATATAACATTGCTTTCCTACTCCGTGTACACCGTTTCACAAAGTTTACTCTTGTTATTTGTAAACAACTTTGATAAGCTTGATCTAATTTTTTTTACAGAAGAACAGCCGATACACTAATGCACATGTACTGAATTGATAATAATATTGATACGTTTCGCAAAGTATAATTTGTGTATTTTGACATGTTTTGTAATGTATAAATACTGTTGTGAGTTACAGGACTCGAATTAAAATGTCGTTGGAATTACTATAGAATTTATTAGAACTATACAAACACGTATAACACAGGTACAAATATAACTGGATACAACCAGTGCAAACGTGATGCACGATTCAATAACACGCGTAAAGTCCATCACTATATAGCTTATCGAATGTACACACGTCTTGTTCGTATCGTAATCGTCGCTTGACTGCCTTCCCTCCGTCCGGGCATTTCTTTTATCCTGTACAAATTCAAAATGTCTCGACTGCATAAAAATAGTTTCTAAGAATCACACCTGGTTAATAACTGTCATAAACAATTACAATACACAATAGGATGTTTTTCTAATTACAATTTTTAAACACAAAGTAAACGAAAGAAGTGCAAATTCTAAAAGGTGCAGGTGTGCATTTAGTTTTGTCGGCGTGTAACAATATGCTATGTCATGTTGTCGAATTGAAATTTTCAAACTCATATAGTCTACTACTCATCTAAGATTTTAATTACTTTCCAGAGTGTCTGTAATTGGTTTTAAAATCGAATTTTATATATAATTTATTGCTATTGAAATGATGGTTGCAATATATTTTATAAAAATAAATAATACAAATATGAACGAATGAATATGAACTGTCACAAAATGTATATGTATATGTAAAGTCAAGTTTGATGTCGTCATCAGCCACTCGCATTCCACTGCTGGACGTAGGCCTCCCCAAGACGGCGCCACTCATCTCTGTCCTCTAATTTCCTCATCCAGCGCCTACCGGCGACCTTGCATAGTTCCTCGGTTCATCGGACTGGAGGGCGTCCGACACTACGTTTACCGAGACGCGGTCTCCACTCTAGAACTCGTCTGCTCCATTGGCAATCAGTCCTGCGGCAGACGTGACGGGCCCACTGCCACTTCAACTTGCTAATTTTGCGAATTGTGTCGGTTACCTTGGTTCTCTTACGGATATCCTCTTTCTAATTTTATCCATAAAAGAAACACCCAACATAGCACGCTCCATAGCCCATTGAGCTACTTGGAACTTGTGGACCAATCCTGCTGTCAGGGTGGTCCATGTCTCGGCCCCGTAGCTCAGGGCGAGGAGGACGCACTGCTCGAAGCCTAGCGGAATGGTCGAAGTTTGATGTGAAGGGAACTTATTTAATTACAAAAAAAGACGAAAAAGTATCCTATTTATAGGTCATTATTAAACTGGCATTTAGCTAAAATAGCATTGAATATAAAAGTTTGTGCGGCAGTCCGGGTAGTCTTATCAGCGGATATACGTTAGAAGTTTGTAATTGTTACGGCTCAGATGGAGAATTCTTAACTACCTTGTATGCCAGTTCAGTATTCGCTTTGTTTAAAATAAACATAACATTGATTTTTAAATTTTATTCAAGAGCCTCATTTCATCGCCTCTGTTCAATGTTTCCTTACCAATCCACCTGGACTGTAACAATAATGTATATCATTTTCGAAACGTACAATTATTTTCCATTAAGCAAATTGGGTTTGTCATTAAAAATTTATCTTCACCAATTTTGACAATTGGTATCGTGTCTGATCAAGGCTAAATTGTTGTTATGGAAAAATGGACACCGTCAATCATGAGATCTATCGTGTTATTTATTTAATTGCTTGCTTAAGGGTTGACACATATTGGCAACTGTTGCCTGAGCGATAGTTACGAGTTCTTGACGACAACATTTTGTTCAAAAACAATCGTTTCCCTTGGTTTGATGTTCTCTCCTTCATTGAAATCAATCTTGACAAGCTACACTATTGTTACATGCCGACAAAGGTGAAGGCACACCTGCCTGTCATAAAGCGCAGTTTATTACCTTTCCCGCATTTGGAATTCTTTTGTTTATTTTGTGTTTAAAATTTGTAACTAAGAAAAACATCCAATTGTATTGTACCTGTTTATGGCCGTACCGCAGGCATAATTACGCAGGTGTGCGCATTATGTTTTCTGGGAAATTGCGCCGAAGCTTGCCAGGTATGGCATCGGTGCATTATAAAGCAATGGCCCGATGCGGCGAGGGGCATTCTAGCGAGAACCACGATCAAAGCAAGACGAGTACATTCGATAAGCGATATAGTGACGGACTTTGCGCGTGTTATTGAATCGTGCAGTTTGTACTAGTAGTGTCTAGTTTTATTTGTACCTATGTTATACGTGTTTGTATAGTTTTAATAAATTCTATAGTAATTCCAACGGCATTTTAATTCGAGTCCTGTGTATCTCGTAACACTATGATTTGGTATAATAATACAATATGTGCTTATTTACTTATATATATCTATATTAGTTTATTATTGTATTTATTTTGTTTTTTCTTTAATTACGATTGAATTAGTTTAAATATGGTTAAACCACTAAATATTATTTAATTTAATCTTGTAATATCTCCCTGGACACCGGGTTGCCTGGAAGAAATCACTATAAGCGATAAGGCCGCCTATTGTTCTAATGGAAATGTGTTCATATTAAATGTCTAGGTTTAAGTTTGGTGAACAATAAAGAGTTTTCATTCATTCATTTGACGATTATTTTTGTGCTTAAATAATAATATGATTATATAAAATACCTTTCGAGTGACATATTTTTGTAAAGTTAACAATGTTTATTGTAAATTAGAAATTTTTATAATTGTAATTATGACTATGTATGTATATTTCAGACACAAATGTTTTTTGTTAATGAATTAATATAAATATAAATATGTCGCAGAACGGCCTCGTTCTCACGACATCATCTTTAGTTATTTCAGGTTTAGTGGGCGTCATCAGGATGAAATGCGAGCATAAAACACAATAGCCACGGTTTATACACTTTTAATTTAGATTTGATCAACATTATGACATAGTTTCGACCGAGCAGCGGGTTCAGGGCACCCGCTCATACTTCTAACTTAAAACACTTTCTTTAAAATACTATAAGGTCCAACTCGACCTGCTGCCATCAACTCAATGTGCCACAAAAACTCCTCAGTCTACCGAAGTAGATACTACTCAAAGTATAGAGGGCGTCCGACCCCGCTCCGCCATAAGCTCTGCTCTGATTGGTCGTTTATTAAATTACAATATTCATAACTTTTATTAGGTTAGAACGATCTTGAAGTTATAGAAACATTAACAAATCTAATTAAATTACATTAAGAATTTTAGAAGTGATTATAATGTAAACAAATGATATTGTGCGTTATACATCCTGTCAACAATACATCGTCATGTCGTCATAGTCATAGCTTCCCTCCGACAAATATATAAATATTCATTCATTATTTTTTTTAAATCAGCCGATTCAATTACTGATTTAGAATTGAATAGATTTTTTCAAAAATCTAAAGACACTATTTATTAGACTCCTTTGAGTGTTTTTCGCTATTTCGTATAGTTTAGAATTTGGCTCTAAAGGTCCACTTGAAAAATTCACTTTAATATCTATGTTATAGTCAAACAACAAAGCTCTGACACTCCTAGGTTTGACTAGTCAAACCCCAGGTCTGACATAAAGTCTTAGTCAAAGTCCAAATAAATTATGTTTTTCTGCCTTTGACTAACGAATTTTCGCCTAACCTAGGAGAGACTAATTTATACAGTCATTAAAAATGTTACAAGTCCAGTACGAATTGACGTTTGATCGAGTCTGTCTTAGTCGCTTCTAGGATAGACTAGGCAAAGCCCGGAGCAGATTATTCTACGTTTGTTTTTTTTATTGCTGGAGTTCAGCAGATAGGCAGACGGCACACTTGATGGAAAGCGGTTACCATCACCTATAGATATTTGCAACACCAAATGTGCTACAAATGCGCTGCTGCTCTCTTAAGGGAGACTGGAACCTAGTCACTAATGCGGGAACACAAATCGAGGTTTTTATGGCGGCATACTTGAGACCAGAGGTGGTGGCTATCCAGTCGGGCAAATGCCCTACCACCTGGCTGTAGGTTGTTTTGTCGCCTCTTACGACAGGCCGCCCGGCCGCAGGAAATTGTATTCTTTCTCCGTTCCTGCACAGATGACTAAAAATACTTTAGTCAAAGACTGAAATTGGAATTTATTTCAGGTTTTGTCGAAACGCCTTGGTCAAACCTAGGATAAACCAGTCATTCTGTGAAGAGACTGCGTATCGACCTTTGACTGCAACATATATAATCACAGAGAAAATCTTTGGGGTTTGTATAAATAATTCAAATGATGAATTGCCTAGATTTGGATCTTAGTGATTCTAATCTAGAAACCTCAACACAAGACTATGTCTAAAGCAATAATACCTAAATTCAAAATCGCGAGCTCTACGTGTACAAAGCCAGTATAAATTAATTCGAATGAATTTGCATGGCTGCCTTGCGTTATCTATCAGAGTTTGCCAGGCCACACGATTGCTTGTCTGCGCTGCGACTTCACTCAAGGGCGAGTAGGATAATGAACTTGCTTTTATCAGGGAATTTTTAGTCTTTTTCAGGGGAGGATTTTATTGTTGGAGTTTGTTTATTTTCTCAGCCAGCATAATCACCTTTTGTGTAAGACTGGTGACTATTGTAGATGTATTGCAGATTGGTGTTACAAGTCACCAGTGTTCTACGCTATGGCGAATAAAAACTAATTACAAAGTAATTGTAAAGCTTAGATGAACAAAATTTATAGACCGAGCTCTCAGAATGAGACCGGTCAAAGGAAGCTGATGACGTCACAGTGCATTACGAGAAGGAGAGTAGAAGGAAGCTGGGGAGTTTATTGCCGCTTCTTCTCCTTCACAACAATAACATGTTGCGCAGCGGTGTAATACATAGACTAGGAAGTAAATTTTAATTTTAACCTGTATGTATGATATATTAAAAAAGATATATTAAAAAAGTATTCTCCCGTGGAACTTATTTTGAATAAAAACTTTTGAATTTGAATTAGAACTTTATTAAATAATCGAATTAATAAGGTTCAAGGTGAAATAATTTCGAGTAGATGCATTACTATTAACTTTGCACACAAGTAAGAAAAAAATGCTTCTCTTTATTTGAAGCGTAGGTTCCGTCTATACTCTTACTCGCTTGTCTAATAAGAATGTTATGTACTTATTAATGATAGCAAATTATACATTATTAGAGTTTACCTCAACTTTCAACCTCAAGTGCGTTGTCTGCGTGCATCTTGTTTAAAAAGGTGAAAACACAAGATATATTGTATAAAATTTTTATGTTACTGCTATTTGCCCCGGAAGATTCACTTCATTTCATATCGCAAACTATCCCATGTCCCGGATGAAAAGTATCTATGACAATTTTCGGTATTAAAACTACATACGTAAATATGACCAAATCGACCACATTGACCACACCGACCACACCGGCCACGTCGACCACATCGACCACATCGACCACATCGACCACATCGACCACATCGACCACATCGACCACACCGACCACACCGACCACATCGACCACACCGACCACACCGACCACACCGACCACATCGACCACATCGACCACATCGACCACATCGACCACTTCGACCACACCGAACACATCAACCACATCGACCACTTCGACCACGTCAACCACATCGACCAGATCGACCACATCGACCACATCGACCACATCGACCACATCGACCACACCGACCACACCGACCACATCCATTTTTCATGAAGACGGAACAGGCACAGAGTTACTCTTGCTTTTATAATATTAATGAGGATAATTAAATCTTTGGGGTGTTAGGTTTGTACAGTGAACAATACTTTCGTAAGTTTTCACTATTATTATTATTATCTGTGATCACGGGTACTGAAAATTGGCTGAAGCGTCGGAATAATAAATATCAAATAAATTACCGCGCTTAAAACCTTTATCATGTAGTTTTATTTTGCACAGTGAATTTCAAAATGGGAACAAAATCTAGGGTTTAATGCGGATTAATATATTTCGACATACATTGTCAACCTTTTAGAATTATAGTCAGTCTGTTAGAGCATCACGTGAAAAGTAGGGAATGTACTGAACTGAAAATAGCTATACTTGAATTATATCCCGTGATAAAGTTTCTTTCTTTCTTTCTTTCTTTCTATAAACTTATATAAAGAAACAGATGGCGCTATGGTTGTCTTTTTTGGTGACTGTTCAGAGTACAGATTGTTACGCGGTTCTTTTTTATTGCGTCGAAAAGCGGGTTTGCCGGTGAGATGCCTTGAAGTCGCACGGACTTATTTCTTTCGCGTAAAATGATTTAATATTTGAGTTTTTATTGGCAATTTCACATGTTTGCAAGTGTCTGGAACACTATACAAGTGACGATAGTTTAATATACTTAAGGAGCAAGTGGTTGTGACGAAATAGGACGAGGCGTGGGGGGTGTATTTGGACAAACATTTTATCCATCCCCCGTAGAGTTTTCCTTGTAGTCGTAGTTTAAATAAAAAAAATGACAACAGCCCATAACTGTCCCACTACTGGGCACGGGCCTCCCACTGTTGGGGGTTTGGACAGTATACTCGCTACGCTTGTCCAAGGCGGCTTGGCAGATTTGACACATTGGTTATCTCGATGTGCAGGTTGCATCACGATGTTTTCCTTCACCGTTGTTAGCACGTGTTAATTGTAACAATATGCACATTAGGCCAGAAAACAGCCTAAGTGGTGCATGCGTTCCGGCCAGGATCGAACCCGCGACTTTTGAGTTTAGGACGAGTGCACTAGCCATTACGCTATTAATTCGTAGTTTAGTAGGATATTTTATATATTTCCTCTCAAGGGGCGCCCCTCCCTTAAAATGCTGATTGATTAGTGTTCCTCCTTGTTGCTGTTCCCACCACCGCCGGCTGGAGTACCAGGTAAGTACGTAGCACCTTAGTACTACAAATTACCTTGTGGGTTTGTGCCATCGGGTTACCGATCCTGAAGGTGACTATACAGTTTGTACACTTGCTTGTAGAGGTAGATGGTGGCAGTAGTTGGTGGAGTGTTGGTGCTTTCTTGTAGTAGAGTAAAGAAAATACACCACACTTTCAAAGATTTTTTTTGAAGTTGGAGAAGTAGGATGCTGATCCCTGGGTTCGACTTAGTAGCAGCCAATATGGCGTTTGTAATACGCTACCGTACTGAATAGAAAAACCTGGTTCATGGAAAACAATATTAAATCGACGTCTTGCTTTCATAAGTCACCTAAACTTGTCATCTATGTGTATCAAATACCTACATACAAACTACGTATATCTAAGAGGCAGTTCCGTGGTCCAATTAAAGGCAACCGGACAGGCCTACCTAATTCCTATTAGATGCTCCTGTGTGGGCCTGTTCAGTGTTTGTCAGACCTATACGAACGTAACGCATTTACAGCTGAGCGCCTTAGACTTTCAAATAATTGCAACCACTATTTGTGTTATTCTTTAAACTTAAGAATTACTTTGCAATATTGTTACGTGCGAGCGGGACCCATTTAGGATTGGAAGTAAACACCAGTTTGTTCAACTAAATGGTAGCATAGGCGTAGACCACCTCCTGCTACTGCAGTGATCACCTCCAATTTTACCTCACGTAGCTCCATTCTGGATCTCCTCTTAAACTACGCTATAGTCCTCCTTCACTGAATTGCCCCCTAAACGTTTCACTAAACTCACCACTGAACTCTACACTAAGCTTCCCACTAAACTCTCCACTAAACTCGTCACTAAATTCTACTTAACTCTTCTTCTAACTCTCTCGTACCGCACTTGTCGCTTTGCTGTCTTCAACTGAAATAACACCTTACGCTGCTTATATGCCCGGAGGAATCTTCTGGAACCCATAATTTCAATCTTCTTTAGGTTATCATTTTATTTACTGTCTGTCCCTTTTCGAAACCTCTGTCTATCTCTATCTTGTACTTCCTGAACCTTCTTTCCTAATATTATCAGTCAGCGTCTTTTTTTTCTAAGTCTTGAGATTGGCTTACACTGATAGAAAGTTCTACCCTCGGACGCCAGAATATTCTTTGTTAATCTATATAAATCTATATATCTATATAAATAAAAATGAATCGTAGCAATGTATGTACGCGGGTAACTTGAGAACGACTGTACCGATTTTGATGAAATTTTTTGTGTGTGCTTAAGTGGGTGTCTGTAATATTTAGATTTGCAATTAGAACCGGTAGGTGGCGCTAGGAACGGGCCTAGATTTTTATTTTCTCACGGCAGGACAAAGTCTGCCGAAAACTCTAGTTTATCATATTTTCTATTAAATATTCTGATATCTTCTGGTTCAATTTTGGAAGTATACTGAATCGAACGTTAAAAGAATGATTAAAATCGATTAAGAATCAAAAAAGTTAGGACAGTAGGTTTTATCTGATGTTTGAAAAATTGGCTCTTGACCCTATGAAAGAAAGAATGTATCCTTACGTAAAAAAATGAATATTGTTACATGCCGACAAAGGTAAACGCACACCTGCCTGTCGTAAAGTGCATTTTATTGCCTTCCCGGATTTATGAATTCTTTTGTTTACTTTGTATTTAGAGTTTCTAAATAAGAAAAACATGCTATTGTTTTTCTGCTTGTTTTATGGCCGTCATTAGTGTCGAACTAATCCTTGTTGTTATTGTATTGCGTTGAAGCTTGCCAGGTATGGATCGGTGCATTATAAAGCAATGGCCCAATGCGGAGAGGGGTAGTCAAGCGAGGATTACGATACGAGCAAGACGTAGGTTCGACAAGTGATATAACAATAACACGCGCAAAGTCCGTTACACTTTGCGCGTGTTATTGAATCGTTCAGTTTGTACTGGCTGTGTCCAGTTATATTTGTACCTGTTTTATACGTGTTAGTACAATTCTAATAAACTCTATAGTAATTATAACGGCATTTTAAGAGTCCTGCGTAACTCCTGACAATATCTAAAGTTATTTTGAGTCTCAAAAAACCAAACACAACTTAAATTGGCTTTGAAATACCATTTGTTACATGCAGTTTCGTAGTTGAAATACACTATAAGGGAACAAGTGAGCTCGTCTAATTGGAGTGGCATGGAGTATGCACCCTTATCTCCCTAATTATTTAAACCAGTTTGAGGATCATTGAACAAAGAATAATAGTGTTACATACCGACAAAGGAATGCGCACCTGGTTTATTACCTTTCCCGCAATTGGAATTCTTTTAACAATGAATAAATAAATAAAATCTCTTTCTTGAACCATGACGGAGAAGTTCTGGAGAAAAAAAAATGTCCGCCCGGCCGCGTGAACCGAATTTCCTAGAATCAGTTTGTACTTTAACATCCGTAACACCGGGCTAATAGACTATATAGAGAAGACGAAATAAAAATTTCAATTTTATTATTTATAAATTATTTTTATTTTCAGGGTGCTCAAAACATGGACTTTTCTGGAATTATATTAAACGAAACGTTATTAATGTATTTAGTTTACCTTACTATATATATTGTGATCCATCATTCTCTTAAAGATTCTTCTTTTCAATTCAGAGATAAGACGTTAAGAAGTGGTGTATGTATATAAAAAATGCTTTTTGTATAATTCTACATATTATCACACCTTTTTCCCATGGGAGTAGGCAGACACTATAGATCTCCACTTGTGACGATCCTGACAAACAACTTTCGCTTCATCTACTTTCATTAACCTCTTCATACAAGCACGTTTATTTGACATGCTTTTTATTACATTTTAACATTTAAAATACTATTCAACATTAGTTCAAGTGTCGACGGGTAATAAATGTGCTATGTTTCAGATATGCAGGTGGGTTTTGTGTTTTGTCGGGAACTGAGTTGTAAGAATATAATAAGTAATTGAGACTCAGTTACTTTTTTGAAGCAAATTAATTATATAAACTGGACTAACTCAAAAGATTTTGTGCATAAAGTTACATAAATTCAGTGCCTTTGTCATACTGATTACAACTTATAAAAGCTGTATTTTTAATGAACACTTTTATGTCACACGACTTTGAAAAATGTTTTAGCATTAATGTAGAATATTTTTATGATAATTAGGCTTTTGTAAGAACATCTACTGCCTCAGGGCTGTTTGTTGTTAGTTTGAATTTTTATGCTAAAATTGTTAAGAAGATCTTTGTAATTTAAAATTGAACTTTGTCACTTCGGGAACAAAGCGAAAATCGCTTCAAAAAAGCCTGGGGTGCTCAACAGGGCTAAGCGGTACTTCACACCGGGACATAGGCTTTTAATTTATAAAGTTCAACTCCGTCCCCATGTGGAGTACTGTTCCCATCTTTGGGTTGTTCCACCCCAATACCAGCTGCTCCCAGTTGACTCCTTGCAGCGCCGAGCGGTCCGGATTGTCGACGATCCCAAAATTACAGACGGCTTAGAGTCTCTCAGCCATGGAAGAGATGTTGGCATTCTAAGCGTGTTCTACTGTCTGTAGCGGGAAGTGCTCTGATGAGCTATTTGATTTGGTGCCTACGTCGCCCTTCTACCATCGCACCACTCGCCGGCGATTGGGTGACTTCATCCACACTTCCTAGACACTTGGAAGTCCTCCATGATACGTGGCGGACTCCTGCATGCCATATGTGTCCATATTATGAAATGATGATTTTCATCCGTGCAGGAACGGAGAAAGAATACAATTTCCTGCGGCCGGGCGGCCTGTCGTAAGAGGCGACTTACTCCATTTGCCCGACAGGATGGCTACCACCCCTGGTCTAAAGTATGTCGCCACAACAACCTTGAGTTGTGTTCCGGCATTAGTGACCAGGTTCCAGTCTTCCTTAAAAGAGCAGCAGCGCATTTGTAGCACCTTTGGTGTTGCAAATGTCAATAGGCGATGGTAACCGCTTTCCATCAAGTGGGCCGTCTGCCTGTCTGCTGATTCTCATACATAAAAAATAAAATAAAAAAATGAACTCCCTCCTGCGGTTTTCCCAGAGCGCTACAATATAGGGCTCTTCAAAAAGGGCGTGAACAGATTCCTAAAGGGCGCGTTCCCACTATGTCGTAACGATTAATTTATCGTTGGACGACTGGCGTCTCTAGCTGTTCCCATTATAACGATTGTTTGTCGTCAATTTTTTTTATCCTTCAGCGACTATTGTATCTAGCTGTCCCCATTGGATCGCGACAACATTTTATCGTTTCACGGCAGTCGCTTTGTCGTTTCCACATCATTATCAAGCTACAAATTGTGAAGACATACAACCTTCACATAAGCTTTATGTCTTAAATGTCCCTGGCAGGATACCTGTCGTTGCTTAGCAACTTTCCTGTTTGGAAGACTAACTTCAATCTTCTGTCTAGATACCAAACTAATATCTTCTTTGTAAAATTAATCTACTAACAATAAAACAACTGCACATTTAAAGATTCGTTAGTTGTATTAATTTCACACAAATCTACAGTGGCGAGAGGGAAGGGAAAACACGTGTAAACGCCGACACGATATTTTTATCGTGGTGACGATAGATTTCCCGTCACGATTTAGTTGTAACGAGTTTTAACGTTTTACGACTGTCGTGCTAGCCGTTCCACTATCATGACAATCTGTCGTCACTGCAAAAAATGTCGTAGACGACAGTAAATCGTGTCGTTCTATATGTGAACACCTCCATTTAAACATATAAGCCAGGACACTTAAAACTACACGATTATCTGTCGTCACGACAAAGTGGGAACGCGCAAGTCTCAACGAGGTAGGCAACGCATCGGCTCCCCTTGAGTTGCAGATGTCTATGGGCGACGGTAGCCACCTGTCGGGTGGTTTGTTTGCCAGTTTGCCTACTAGCAAACCTAAAAAAAAACTTTGCCTAATATGAATTTCCTGTGTCAAAGTAGTTTTTACAGTAACTATGTTAAATGGTAAATAAGAGTTACCATTGTTTCTTCATGTACCAGGTGTATCATGGCCCTAGGGGAAGATCAGCGCTGTTTCACCTAACCAGCAACATGATGAGCTAGGACTAATTAGGAGTTACGCTTGCTTCGATTTTATATTATTTACTGCATGTTACGTTGTACATTTATTTATGCTAGTAATGTTTTCTCGTTTGTTTTGTAGTTTCTTTTTTCATCATCATCCTAGCACTAAATCATAACCTAACTGATTAATATAAGCAAAAATCCAATAATGTAAGTAAGTAGATAAATGTAAGAAAGAACATATGTAATAGAATATAAGTAAATATAAAACAGTTATAAGTTGTAAATAAAGAGAAAAGCATAAAAAAGAATACGTAGAGAATATAAAAAAAGCAAAAAAGAATAATAAGATAAAAAATTATAAAATAAGAACAAACAAAAACCCTGAGATCTTTTTATCAGGATTGCGGAGGAGAATATAAAAAAAACTGATTACTGGTAACAAAATGCATGTAATAAGCTTTACTTTACTGGTCCCTAATGGGGTTTATGTCTATATGGAAAACTTACAACACTTTGGGTCGCTGAGCCAATGGAGTAAGTAGTAAGTAAGTAAGTTAACCGTAAGCCTAGAAAAAAATTTTTTTTTTTTTTTAGATAGCTATCAACCCTATGAGCATGTTAGGTGTACAAAACGCTACACACTACTGGTTCGTTGTAAAAACCTCTCTGAAAAAGAAAACAACTACCCGCAAACAGATTTTCAATTACATTTCTTTTATCACTGTAAGAAACTGTTTCCCCGCAAACAAGACGTTGAGCGCAATCCAATAGCGATTTAACCCTCCGCACGTCGCCTAACAAATCGCGAGGCGATTGTGGTGCAAACAGTACCGAGAGAGGTCTGCAAACTGCACCACATCTGTAAATACAGTACGGGTTAAGAGGACAGAGACATTGGGATAGGCATGGCTCTCGCTATAGTGTTACATGCCGACAAAATGGGACACCTGCAGTTTATCACCTTTTGTATACTTTGTGTTTAAAATTTGTAACTAGAAAAACAGCCTATTGTGTATTGTAATCCTTTACGGCAGGCATTAGCCAGGTGTGATTCTTGGAAATAAATGTTATGCGGTAAGTATTATGTCGAGACATATTGTATTGGTGCAGTATAAAACAATGCTCCAACTGAGAGATGAGGCAGTCTAGCGATAGGCACAAACGAGACAAGACGTGTGTACATTCGACAATTTATATAGTGACGGACTTTGTGCGTGTTATTCATATATCTTGCAGTTTGTACTGGTTGCGGCCAGTTACATTTGAACCTGTGTTATACGTGTTTGTATAGTTCTAATAAATTCTATAGTAATTTCAACGACATTTTAATTCGAGTCCCGTACTCGTGACAATACAAAAAAAGAAAATTTCTCTAAAATAACATTTGTATATTATTTTACTCATTAAATAAACAAATAAATTTCATAATATACTCTTACATTCATTTTCTTTTTAATGTGCTGTTTTCATTGAATAGTAAGACATTTTGTAAGAAAGTCCGGATGTTAAAACGTTTTTTACGATTTCCCAAAAATCAACTTTTTTGAGTTAAGTCAGTCTATTATTGAGCGTGCGATATGTCCTTTAAATAAACTTTAATTGAACAGATTTTTGTCTCCAAATGACTACGAAATTGTAATAAGAGAACACCTATACTAACCCTACACTTATGTCGTAGCGATGATAGTGAATAGGGCCCCCCTGTAATGAACTTGAGACAACATCTGGGGTCAGTTTGACCCATTATTCTGTTTGATGTTAATCACTCGTGTGGTTTGAGCGCTGGCGGTTTAGGGTTCAAGTTCTTAAATAAGTTATAACTTAGTCTGACAGTTTGAAGTTTGTGTTAAAGATGAACAAGCTTAGAAGTGGAATATTTAGAGATATGATGAGACAGGTCATTGCTACATTGTGTTTGGGTGACAGAAGTTGTTCTGTTTGAAAGAAAGACAATTCATTTATGTATTCAAAAATTCAAAAGTTATTATTCATAATTAGTTCCACTGGAGAACACTTTTTGAAGGTCGTATGACCTTTTTGGTATATTAAAGCAAGATGTGTTTGTTTGTGTGTGTTTTTTAAAATGTCTTCAAAATCAGCCGCTTCGATTCCTGACAAAGGTAATTGTTTTGAAAAAATTAATAACACCACTTTAGTTTTCGTCAAAATCAATCTCTAGACTAATTGAAGCGTTTTTCGCTATTTTGTATGATTTAGGATTTGGTCCTGAAGGTCCACTTAAAAAGTTTACCCGAATATAGAAACACTAGCGGCCCGGCGCGGTTTCACCTGCGCTCTGTCCCGCTCCCGTGGTATATAGCGTCATGTTATATAGCCTATGATACTCCCTGTTAACGTAGCTTTTTAACAGTAAAAGATTTTTTAAAATCGGTTTAGTAAATCCAGAGATTACCCCCTACAACGTCACAAACTTTACCTCTGCATAATATTAGTAGAAACATATTTGACATAGAAACCCCATGGGTTTATATACCATATACGAATGGACTAGTTTTGCCAAATAGTCACACATGACCCCAAAAAACGAACTTCCCACAAACACTCGTAAGAGACGACAAATCAACCCATTACCAGGTGGTAGGGCATTTGCGCGTTTGGATGGCTACCACCCCTGGTCTCGAGCATACTGCCATAACTACCCTCAGTTGTGTTCCGGCATTAGTGGTCAGGTTCCAGCCCCATATACGAGTCCAGCAGCATATTGGAAGCACCTTTAGTGTTGCAAATGTTTATAGGCAACGGTTACCACTTTCCATCACAGTTGGGCCGTCAGCCTGTTTGCAATACTCCAATTAAATAACATGTTTTTTTAAAGGTTTTTAATACAAGCTTTTGAGATCCTGGATATCATGTAGCAGCAGAGTGGTAGCCAAGACAAGTAAAACGAGCCCAAGCACGATGACGATGGGTCTTTATTATTTAGTACAGGAGTTCCTATGGCCACCTTCAACTCCATCATCAGATCAGCTCCATAGTACCATATTATTACATTTCACGAGATATGCATATGCGTGTATTAGGTTAATCTAATGTTTGGTACAATTATATTGTTTATAACCTTCTTATAATTTTAATGTGTTGTATAAAAACAAGGAACAATAACAAAGTAAGTGTTTATACAAACATCTGATACTCAAGCTTAATTACATTATTTTCACCTTTGTTATTAATCCAAAAGTCTGAACCTATAACCACTAAAATTCAAAAATAAAATGACTGTCAGTTGTTTGTTTACGACTATAAAAGCGGAAGGTTCTGCCGGCATAGATCATTATTCCGCCCGATCATGACATACGCGAGTGTGGTATTCGGCCGTGCCAAGCCTACCCTTTTATTAAATAAACTGCAAATCGTGCAGAATAAATTCATGCGCAGAGCCGTCGGTGCTCCCCTCTATATGCGAAACGTCGACCTCCTCCGCGATCTGGAGGTTCCCTCTATCAAAAACTACATTACGTCACTTTCGCGTAAGTATTTCGATCTCGCGCCGCACCATCGAAATCCGCTCGTCGTGTCCGCATCCGATTACAAGCCTCGGCGAAAGGCTCTCGTGCGACGACCGCGTAATGTCCTTACGGACAAGGTCGACGATATTACAAAACGGCTGGCCCGGATCAGCCCACCCACGGTTAGGACGTCAGGCTGGCAGGCACCGACAGACAGACACAGACGATCACGATCTCTCCACGTCCTCGTGAGGGACGCCAGGAGACATAGCCCCCACAGGATAGACTAGGCGTGTTGCTGGGAAGTTTCTTTCGCCGTTTCTTCTCTCCCAGCCATAACACGTTGCGAAACGGCAGTAAGATAGCGTAGGCCGCCGCGAACCGCCGATCCCGGTCCGCCGGGATCCTTCGCCTCGGGCTTTATTATAATATTACCCGTCACCCGTTCTCAATTAGTTCATTGTGCCGCTCTATGGTAGGCATTATTAGATTCATCCTACTCTCATGTCAACAGTCCAGCCGAGGTAAAACTCCCTAGGGAGCTCCCTAGGGACCCAAGCTCCCTTGAGCAAGTTGCCTCCCGGGCTCGAGCGCCTGAAATCCCCGGTAAAGTTGTGAGGTCTTCGGACCAACAACATAAAGTCAAGTCAAATAAAATAAAAAAAACATGGATCATTATCGATCCAGCCGTCGAAGAGTACAGAGCTCCGAAGTTGTTCACCATACCTGCTAAGAAGTTAAGTAAATTATTGTTCTTATTATATACCTATACCAATTTGAATTATGTACAAATACAATTGTTACATTTAACTTGCAAGATTCCACCCGAACTTACATACATAGGTACATCCATTGCAAGTTAAATGACAGCTTGTAAAAAGTAGGAGTAGGTATTTACAATTTCATACCATTTTTAGTACTGAGTTTAACAACGTCAACTTTGTATATTTTATGAGGGGACACCCTTATCAAGGGGATGGTCGTTTTTAATTAATTAAAAGCTAGGATCAAGTCGGAAAGGGATTCGCGATAATGAACAAGCGAAAAACTCGCTTTTTATTTTTAATTTCCTTTGCCAAAAGGTCGTGACTGCCAAGTTTGTGAATTTTCTTAACGTTGACTCGAAATGAATGTTTGCTCGCCTCGAAATGAAAATGGTGAAAATGTATCAAACACTTCACATTGAAGTGAGTTATTTTGCTTAGCAATAGCTATCCCTAATATTTTCTTAAGTTTTCGCGACTTGTATCTTATACATATATATAAAGCTGAAGAGTTTGTTTGTTTGCTTGAAAGTGCTAATCTCAGGAACTACTGGTCTGATTTGAAAAATCTTTCAGTGTTAGACAGCCCATTTATCGAGGAAGGCTATAGGCTATATATCATCACGATAAAACCAAAGGTTTTTTTTAACTATTCTACGCATACGAAGTCACGGACAGAAGTTAGTACATGATAAAACTACACGTAAACGCGGAAACATCGGAATAAAAAAAAACAAATAAATAAACGCGCTTAAAACCGTTAAAACGCAGTTTTATTAAATATCTATTCCTCCCAAATCTTTTTTACATTGTATAAAACAAAGTCGCTTTTCGGGTCTTTCTGTCTGTCTATCCGCAACATTTAAACCCCGACATGGATTTTTAAGCGGTTTTCACCATCGGCTAGATAATTTTTCAAAGAAGGTTATATATACATATTAGTTTTGTCCGTGGCTTCGTTCGTGAGATATAAAAAAACATCAAAGTTTTTGAAAACTTCTTTATCGGCGTTGGAAAATAAATTACCGTCACATGTTTAATTAATATACGAGTTTGATTATTTATAAATCATTTATTTAGTATCCTACATATATAAGTTGCATATAGTAGTTCATTTTTCGAAAAATAAGGTCATAAAGAAGTTTCACTTCTTACGTGTGTACACACTAGTACACGCACACATGTTTTTTCAAGTGAAACGGAGCTATTTACTAGGGTAGTGCAACGGGTACGCGAAAAACTCTAATACTTCACACGAGTATGATTTTTTATCACGATAAATTACGTATTTTTGTTTTATTTTTTATTGACCTGATAGTGATAGTTATAACCAACGCTTATGGACAGTTGTTACATCAACGGTGCTACCAATCCTGTCGCTCTCTATAGGGAGTCTGTAACCTGGCCACTAATACCGGAGCATAACTGAAGGTTCTTATAGCGGCATATTTTAGACCAGGGGTGGGAGCCATCCAGAAGGGCATATACCCTACCACCTGAGGCTGTGGGTTGTTTTATCGCCTCTTACGTATTTTCCGTGTATTAAAATGTATGGTAAACTGTATTCATAGTAAATAATTCGATAAAAATCTCTATTTCAAAAAATCTTATAATTTTTAAGTATTGTTACAACTTTGGTCCCGACAAAAGCAAAATCCACCTGCATATATGAAACAAAGCACATTTATTACCCGTCGGCGTTTGAACTTATTACATTTAGTTTATTTTGTGGTCATCATCTTTTGTTTACTTTATGTTTAAAAATTGTGATTAGAAAATGGCCCATTGTTGTATTGTAATCTTTTATGGCAGTCATTAGCCAGGTGTGCCGGAATAAGTCGACTTAGATAGGGGAACATTGCAGTTGCGCAGTATAAAACGATTACATAATGGAGGGGGAGTCAGTCGAGCGATAACCACGAGCGAAGCAAGACGTGTGTACTACAATCGGGAATCTAATAAGTGACGGACGTTTTATTGAATTACGACCTTCTGCATTAATTACGTTTGGATTTGTTGTGTTCGGTTATATTTGTACCTGTGTTATTCATGTTTGTATAGTGCTAATAAACTCTATAATAATTCCAACGGCATTTTGATTCGAGTCTTGCGACTCGTAACTTATAAATACTTGGATAAAAATCCTTATCTGAAAAAATCTTATAATTCTTAAGTATCTAAATTATTTTGGCAATAACATTCCTAATATGTATTCCCATCCCTACCAGCAAGCTATTTTGTTACACTGTATATTATTTATAACACCCGTTGATATACATAACACAGTTTCCCGTTTCACAGACCCTCGATATTTACGACTCAGCACGTCAGTACCCAAGAGGCAGTGCCTAATTTATTTATTGTCTATTCCGTTCCCAAGAGGGTCTATATTGAAGTCCTTTGTGCTGCGAGTACGTTGAGATTTTCTTTCCGGCCCTCGTGTGTCTTGCATGTTAGCGTGAGTCCAAGGTGTTACGGAAGAATTTATTAATTTAATAGGACACGTTCGCTTTTCGTGTTGCTTGCTTTGTACATATACGGTCTGGTAGTTATGAGAGTTTGTATATAGGTCAGAACAAACACCTACTTCAAGGTCTGGCATTATGAAACCGACGAACGACTTTTTATTATTATTTTTTCCACAATTATATTTGACTAGCTTCTGCCCGCGACTTTGACCGCGTGGAATGGTAGAAAAAAAATAAGTTAAGAAAAACCCCCCGGTTTTTAAACATTCTTCAGTGGTTTTCCGCCCCTATTGGTCTTAGTGTGATGATATAAATCCTATCCTATCCTTTCTCGATAATGTTTAAACGCGCTAATCTCAGGAACTACTGGTCTGATTTGAAAAATTCTTTCAGTGTTGCATAGCCCATTTATCGAGGAAGGCTATATAGGCTATATATCATCATGCTAAGACCAATAGGAGCGGAGCAGCAATGAAAAATGTTTCAAAATTGGAGGGGGGCTTTGAAAACAAATTCTACGCGGACGGCGTCGCGGACACAGTTAGTATTAGTATAAGATTGGGGCACAGTAAGGGCGCGTTCCCACTATGTCGTAACAATTAATTTATCGTTGGATGACATGTCGTATCTAGCTGTTCCCAATGGATCACGACGACGTGGCTACGATAGATTTGCCGTCACGATTTAGTCGTAACGATCTTTTATCGTTTTACGACTGTCGTGCTAGCTGTTCCCACTGTCATGACAATCTGTAGACGTAGACGGCAGTAAGTCGTTCTATATGTGAACACCTCCATTTAAACATATAAGCCACGACACTTGAAACTACAAATTATCTGTCGTCACGACATAGTGGGAACGCGCCCTAACCTCATATCGTGGTGGCGTAATGGTTACTCCACGCGTATTAAACTCAAATGGGGTGGGTCAAATTCTGGCCAGAGCGAATGCATCATAGAGGCAGTTTTCTGATCTGAGTAAAATTATTGAAATGCTAAGTTGCTCTTTTACAGTTGCGTAATTATTGCACTTGCTAAGTTTTAAAACTGCAAAGCGGCTCGTTTTTCGAAATAGTAAAAAAAACCAAACAGTATCAATTGTCCCATCCCTGAAGAGAGAAATCTCATCGCTGAGACCTTAATAGCCTGAGCTGACAAGATGTAAGGTGTTGAAACAGGTCTGTTTGTTTAAGCAACATTCATTCTGTCACATTGTTTATTGGGTTATCCATCAGAGGACCCTTTAGGACGAAACTTGGGTAGGTCCCCGGAGCTCTTTGGACAGCTTGTTTAGGTTTTAATAACACCTATTTTGAATATGGTTTATGTCCGACGTTCAGTTTAGAGGTTGATATTTATTTGCTGATTTTGACAAGATCCGGTGTTATATCCATTAAGCTGCGTACACATGTGAAAGCTCATAAATTCATTTATACATAATGTTACAACTCAGGTCCCGACAAAAACTTAATCCACCTGCATATCTGAAACAAAACACATTTTATTACTTGCTGGCATTTAAACTAATTAAAACTTTTTTATGATCGTGTTCTTTCGTTTACTTTGTGTTTAAAAATTGTGATTAGAAAACAGCTCATTGTTTTATTGTACTCTTTTATTGCAGTCATTAGCCAGGTGTCGCAGACTAAGTTGACTTAGATACGGGGACATTGCATTTGTGTAGTATAAAACGACGATCTGATGGAGGGGGAGGCAGTCAAGCGAGAACCACGATCAAGGCTAGACTTGTGTACGTTCGGTAATCTATTAGTGACGGACTTTGCGCGGTTTTATGGAATTACGACCGTTTGGATTTGTTGTGTTCGGTTATATTTGTACCTTTGTTATATGTGTTTGTACAGTTCGAATAAACTTTATAGTAATTCCAACGGAATTTTAATTCGAGTCCTATGTAGCTGGTAACAATAGGATGGTAACAAACTCAAATGTTCTCACTGTATTTGACCTACACACAAATATTTGAGTGCACGTCAATCTAAAAACAAAAAATCACAACAATTCTAATATTATAAACTTAAACCAATGAATTCGTAAAAAACAAAAATAGAACAATGTCAAGAAAACAAATTTAAAAAAACTCACATAACTCACTTATGATGACATGCATCAAGAAAAGGTAGTTCGCAGCTGTCACTTCAGTCCAGGTAATTAAAAATCAGAGTATAAATATTTTACCAGCAAATACAATTTTATCTCGGCAATGAAACCGTGAAATAACTGGATAAATAAACGTTGCGAATAGTCAAAACGTAGAATGCATGCTATAAAGTTTAGAAGTGCCGCGTCAGAATAGAGCGAAGGATATCCGGACGGCCATCTTGGAACCGGATGCAGCGAGATACAGGCGACACGAAACCCTCGCACCGATTGTGCTTAGTAATTATTTTGATAATACTGACAAATGTTAAAATATATACGTTTCATTGTTTGCTTATGAAGATGAAAACGTAAACATAGTAAAAGCGTGAAAAATTATTATTATTATTTTTGTTACATGCCGTCAAAGAAATGCGCACACCTGGCTGTCGTAAAACGCAGTTTATTACCTTTCATGCATTCAGAGTTTTTTTGTTTACTTCGTGTGAAAAATTTGCAATTAAGAAAAACATCCTATTGTTATCGTACTTGTTTTATGGCCGTCATTAGTGTCGAACTAATCCTTGTTGTTATTGCATTGCGTCGAAGGTGGGGCAGTCCAAGCGATAACACAAGCGAGGCAAGACGCAAAGTCCGTCACTAAAATGTACACATACATTTTAGTGACGGACTTTGCACGTGTTATTGAATTGTGA
Organism: Dendrolimus pini; assembly: GCA_949752895.1. Lineage (NCBI taxonomy): Eukaryota > Metazoa > Arthropoda > Insecta > Lepidoptera > Lasiocampidae > Dendrolimus > Dendrolimus pini. The sequence goes on from OX457142.1 coordinate 16,763,462, forward strand.
ATTACATTGGGACTAGTTATATTTATTTGTACCTATGTTATACGTGTTGGTATAGTTTTAATAAATTCTATGATAATTCCAACGGCATTTTAATTCGAGTCCTGTAGCTCGTAACATTATTATTAGGTATTTGTAACACCAAAGGTACTACTTATATGCCACATTGCTCTAAACAGAAACTGGAATCTGCCCACTATTGCAGGAACACACCTCAAAGTTGTTATGGCGGCCTACTCTAGATTAGGGGTGTTAGAGTACAATCCCTGAAACTGCTGAATCGATTTTGACAGGTCTCTCACTGGCATATAGTTGATGCTATTAGGAGTAACTTGGGCTTCTTTTTATAGGGATCCACGAAAAAAAATTCTACGTGGATGAATTTGCGGACACAGCTAGTATACCATACAATGATAAATGGACAGACGGACATGAGAAAAACATAAGGATTCCGTATCAAAATGGCTAAGAAGCTTTAATGTTTAACTTATAAATTCGATCGGGAGGTTTTGTCTGCGCAGAAAAGGGCCTACCCATTTCCGAAATGTAAATAATCTAATTTGAACTTTATTCTCAACCGCAAATGGCAGAGTGTTGCTTGCTATGGATTCATAGCTCTGTTCCGGTTACACGATTCGAACACTATACCGCGTTAGTATAATTAGTCTACTGCGCAGGTACACTCGTAGTATGAAAATGTTCGCCAGTGTTCAAATTGATTCATACAACGTTTTCCGCGAGCACATGTAACCTTTTCAAACTAAGTCACAGAGCAGACTGTTTGACAATGAAGTTTAAACCATTTAGATAAAAGTTGTTTGATTTTCTTGTCCAAGAAGATTGTTTATACATGTAAAACCAAAAGTTAAAAGTTTATTGGTTTTAATATATATGTTAAACGTAGTGATTATATCCTTTTTATTTCTTATTGTTTATTTCCTTTTTTAACCGACTTCGAAAAAAGGAGGAGGTTCTCAATTCGTCGGGATCTTTTTTTTTTTTTTTTTTGCTTTTTTTTATGTATGTTCGCCGATAACTCCGTGATTTATGATCCGATTTACGTGATTCTTTCTTTGTTCGGCGCGGAATAGCTTCCAATTGGTCCCCTAAAAATTTTACATAGTTTGGCCCAGTACTTTTTATTTTATGAACATTTTTCATGGAAATAATTTTCACTCCGTTCCATGTACATACACCGATTACTCTGAGATTTATGATTCGATTTACGTGATTCTTTTTTTGTTCGACGCGGAATAGCTGCCATGTGGTCCCCTAAAAATTTGACATAGTTTTACCCAATAGTTTTCATTTTACGATCATTTTTTTGTTCCCGGTTCTTGGGACCTATATTTTTTAAGAAGCGCGGCACCATTCGTAGGTCCACCCATACATAGCTAGACACTAAAAAGTAACAAATAAAATTTAAAAACTTCGTTTAAAAAAACCGACTTCAAAAACGAAAAAACGAAAATGTATAAAATAACTTATTTCTTAAGCTATTATTATTAATATATATTATCTAAAACATCTTGAAGTCGGTGCAAAGTAAAACATAAAAATTACTATATTTTGAAAATTACTAAGCACCGACTTTAAGATGTTTTAGATAATATTTATTAATAATAATAGCTTAAGAAATAAGTTATTTTATACATTTTAGTTTTTACGTTTTTGAAGTCGGTTTTTTTAAACGAAGTTTTTAAATTTTTCACGTTTATTTTTGCATCTATAATAATAATTTTACATCACAAAATAATAGTAAGGTACCATTTAAACCTATGAGGTTTGCGTGTGATGCAACATACCCTTGCATTTACAGGAAAACTATAAATGCAAATACAAGATACAATATATACAAATACAAGACTTGTAATCATACATTTGATAGTGTACTCCATCGTTACTATAGTGACGCATATGTTATATACATATATAAACTACAAGATAGATGGATACAAAGGTAGAGGTAGACCAAAAAAAGATGGATGGATTGTGTGAAGGATGATATGTGGTGTGACAGAAGATGAATGTCAGAGTAGAGGAGTGTGGAAGGAAAAGACATATTGTGCTGACCCCAAGTAATTGGGATATGATTAAAGAAAAGGGAGATGTTATATACATATATACACACATAGTATATTTTATAAACGTAACATTTAATATTGGCAGTATTGCTTCTTGTACTCGTGCAAGCAAAATTCGACTTAAACATTTTCATTCCGCGCCTGCACATCGGGAGAAATTATTAATTATGTAAAACTATTCAAATAAATATAGGAACTAAATCGATAAAAGCTCAACATCGCTGTTCATTTACGGTTGCAATTCAGTTTTGAAAACCTGAACTAAATTGAGCTCAAACAAGAGCAGCTGCAGGTGTACGCAAATGAATGGTTTGAATTCCGCCGCACTTGATTTTTGCACTTCACCCTTTTTTGTTCGTTTTGCTGTGAAATCATCGGTTCCATCCTATCATTGCCTCCCACACCGTTCATTCAGTCATTGAATGCCAGTAAAAATCCAGCGTAAAGTAAAAAAAGGTAAAAGGAAGATTTACACTACACGACACATAAAAACAAAATTTATTTAGAAACCAGTACAGCCCGCGATTTCGTCCACGCTTGATTGTTATTTCCACGGGAATCTCGAGACACCAAATATCGCAGCATTAAAAAAATAAATTATGTAAGAATAAGATAAATTTTATGCACCCAAACAATTTCAAACCGCTCCCGGGAAAATTCTCGTGAGGTTCCCGGGATAAAAAGTAGCGCAGATTATAATTCTAAGAATTTGCGATCGATTAGCAAAATCACATTAAAATCTGCCCAGTAGTTTAACCCCAAACAAACAGACAAGAAATCTAAAAAAAATGCATCTGTTCTCCACCATTCATATAGTTTATTCCAGCTGTTTCTTTCCTATAAATTCAATTAACAATTGTACACACATACGACATGTTTAGAATATTATAATATAATAGATTCCAAAATTGGATTCATTCAAGTGAAATTGTTTATATTATCTTAATTTGAATGGCAATTTAAGAAAAAGACAACAACGTATTTTTGGATTTAGGTAATATAGTCAACTTCATTAAATATAATTTTATATGTTCACGACACTGTAGCAACGTAAATTCTTATTTGTTTGGACTCGTGTCTCCCTCTGCTTCATTATTCGTGTTTTTTCTAATAATATATACGATATTAAATATATAATATCAGAATAAAAATTCATATACAAACATACCTTTCATTATATTTTACAATTATTTTACAACTATGTTTTACAATTAAATTTTGTGTATATGTAATATATAATAATGGTAACACACGTTACCAGGCTGAAGATCAAGATTGGAAGGGATATAACTATTTGTTTATGTTTCCGCACGGTGAAGGTGTCTCATGTCTATAAATTCTATCAAAATAAAATTAGTGTTAATATTTTTTTGTAACGTAGCAGACGGCCCACTTGATGGAAAGCGGTTATCATCGCCTATGGACATTTGCAACACCAAAGTTGCTACAAATGCGCTGCTGCTTAAGGGAGACTGAAACCTGGTCACTAATGCCGGAACACAACTCAAGTTTGTTTTGGCGACATACATTTGACCAGGGGTGGTAGCCATACAGTCGGACAAATGCCCTACCACCTGGCTTACAGTTGGATTTTCGGAAAAAAATAAATACCATATGCAGTAGAATACTCATTTTTGTCCAATTTCAAAGATATAAAACTTCCCAATAAATACAAATTATGATATTTTCATTGTGTTTACAAACACATTATATCATAATAGAATTTTACTTTTGAAATTATACTCCTTAATTGAATGATCGTGTCGTCAGGTATAAATACATCAGCTACAACAAAGGGGATAAGGGGGTAATTTTTCACGCGTGCAAGGCTGTTACATTTTCACTCCATAAAACTATTATCCGTTGTCCGTGGTAATAATGTTCTATTATATAAGCTTTCATCTATTTATTGTGGCCATGACTTGAAGTTTTTCAACCGCTTTGTTAACGTTTATATACAAGCCATCTATCTTTTTTGACATGTTTCTTGGTGGGTTAATATAGTTAATTATGTGGTATATCAGCTTTTTGTTACGACTACCTAAGCAATAATGTAGTTAGGAAATTTTGCATTAAATTTTGTTTCTAAAAACATTCTTAAGCATACATTAATATTGTTTCTCATTACGTTGATTTTACGTTACGTATCAATTGTGCGTTCATCACTTTTACGGAACCTTCGTTGATTGTGGACTAACACGTAGTTGCCAAGATATTTATGACGGAAATTTTAGTATAAACGGAACAGTTTTTTATGTGCCTCAATCATTTTTATCGGAAACTGAGCGTATAATAGATGTTAACACTGACCTATTTGATCACCTCCTCTTTGTTTACTTTTTTCTTTCACCGCATCTGTCACTGTGTAATGTGACATAGCTTACTTTCGATCGCTGATCGTGCCGTTGATTCGCGAAAATCTCGCCTCGTTTTACACCTGCTTATATTAAACCGCGTGCTGGTAGGTACCCGCTGATCCGTACCCAGCTGGTCTACTCGTCGAAAGAACCGCAAAACATGAAGAAAGCATCACGAGGAAGGAGTGCCTGCCGCTGCGAAGCCCACATCGTTTGTAGCGTGTCTGGTGCGACGCCTTATCCTGTAAGTCCTTTCTTCATCCTCGCTCCCGACAGCGTGAACAATAGATGTAATTGAATAGAAATATGTATTCTATTGCTATTATAAAGTTAAAGAACAAAGGCTATAAGTGGACATTTTATAACAAAAGCATTTTTCGGTGTTATTTAACGCAATAACAGGTGGAAAAATGTGAGCTAGGAAAGTAAAAATTTACCTCTATCACTTCAGCCTTCAGTAGTAAGGGGGGGGGGGGGGCTCTGACTACTGAAGGCTGAAGTGGAAAATTCAAGGTGGCAAATATACTTTCAACTAAAATATATTTTTTAACGGTTTAACGAATATAACTGGTGGTTTATAATTGTATATACCCACACAGTGGGAATAGTATAAATTGTAGAAATGTAAATAACTTATCTGCAAAAAACAGAAAAATGTATAAATAGAACTAATCTGAATAGATAAAGTCGATAAGATAAGATAAGATAAAACATGTAATAGATAGATAGTGAAAATAAATAAAGATATAATACATAGAATTACCTAAATCAACAAATATAAAATAACTACTAGTGATTATGAAAAGATGAATTAGAAAATATGATTTGTTTTGAAACAGAGAAAAATTGAAAAAGGACATAAAAGATTAGACTCCACTTATTATCCCGTGTGGTATAGAATAAGATAAAATAATAAGACATGAAAAGAAAAGGCTCTGTTTTGAACCATGACGTAGGACTTGGATAAAAAAAAAGAAAATCATTTTTCACAAAATCTATGAACGGGATGTTTATCAATTTTCTAGTGTTTAGTACATAAATGACAAATAACGAACGTTTGTCGCCAGTACGATATTCTGCATTGTGCATGGACTTGATCCTATACGTATTTGGCCGATTTTTTATATAGTATTGTTACATACCGACAAATAACGCACATCTGGCTGTCGTAAAACGCAGTTTATTGCCTTTCCTGTATTCGGAGTACTTTTGTTTACTTCGTGCTTAAAATTGAAAAGTCCTATTGTTATCGTACTTATTTTATTGCCATCATTAGTGTCGAACTAATCCTTGTTTTTTTTATTGAATTGCGTCGAAGCTTGCCAGATGTGCGGATTAACTCAGTGAACCCGGCTCCTTTGTCGATATTATACAGTTTAGTATAAACCAATGTCCGAACGGAGCGGTGGGGCAGTCGAGCGACGATTACGATACTAGCAAGACGTGTGTAGTACTTTCGATTAGCGATATATTGACGGACTTTGCGGGAGTTATTGAATTGCGCATTACATTAGAACTTATTGCGTCTAGTCATATTTGTACCTATGTTATACGTGTTGGTATAGTTTTAATAAATTCTATAGTAATTCCAACGGCATTTTAGTTCGAGGCCTGTAGCTCGTAACAGTATTATCATCGCACTTTACGATCGTGATAATTTTAAAAGTTACCAAACATCTGTTACGTTTGATAAATCTCGGTAGAATGACATTGCAAACCCGAGGCAGGCGTTATTTTACGGCAGACAAAATGAATGAGTCTGAGGCATTTCCTGCTCAATAAGTTTCGAAGGCACCGGACCTGAAAATCATTTTTAAAATATAAAAGGGAAACTTATTTGATACCTTTTTATCTACGAGGAGGTATCTTGTAATAATAAGATAAATAACAGGCTACGGCGCGACACCCGTACAAATGGTGATGATGATGACACACCAAACACACACTTGTTAGGTTAATCTAATGTTTGGTACATTATATTGTTTATAACCTTCTTAAAATTTTAATGTGTTGTATAAAAAAACGGAGCCAACGCAATGCCTGCGAAGGCTCCGATGGGTAGTCATCCGCCGAGGAGAAGTCGGGTAAACAGACTTTCCTGGAGACCTCAACCTCCTCGTGGCCGCTAATGTAATCACAATAAATAATACGTTAAGAAAAGCTTTTTACCCCCTTCTACAAAATTTTACGGAGGAATATGAAGTTGCGCATACTTATAATTCATATAGAGAACGAGTGCAAAATGCTAATATTTTTTTTAAATTATGCATAGAAATACGTTAAATCAATAAAAAAAATATTACACACACTATCATGTATTTGACACACACTCGCATATATACTCATTTGTTTATTGTTAAAGTCAAATTAATGTAGCCTTAGCGAAATTTGTGATAAGTATAGTCCTTGACAACATAACCTTAATAATGTTCAAACTTATAATTTAAATTATGGTCGATTTTCGACCACTGGGCGATCATCATTCGTAATAAATTCACTAAATTACGTATAATTAATTGTTAATGGCATTAAATTAATTTAATTATTTTATGAATAGTAAAATGAAATGAGACAATAAATTGAATATTAAATATTTATTGTAATTATATGAGCATCAAAATCAATAATATAACCAAATTCAATGTTCCCCGAACATTGCGACGGGCAGACGCCATAGTCCCCATATCCCCAGACCCCTAGTTCCAGTAGCAGTTCACCCCAATAGCCCGGTACTTTTTGTCCTCATTTCCCGCAATAGTCTTACACTGGCCGGGGCTTGTCTTTGGGTGCATTATTATATGACAGGGATAATCGCCGGTCAGTGTCACGACACATTTATATTAAATTTGTCAAGGGGCCTCTACGTGTTGGCCTCCCTATGGCCCCACACAAACCTTCTAAAAACCCGGGCCATTTTTATGGCCCGTGGTCTTCAAAGACATAACCAATATTATAATCATAAGATGTATATTAATGACTACAAATGGCTTGTAACCAAAACTACAAAAAAATTGTATGCCTGTCAAAGGCGAAACATATAACTTTTACCACTAAGCATCATCTGCAAAAATGTCCATGCATAAAATCTGTAGAAATGTCCATGTTTTAAACAAATAAATTACTTTGACTTCACTAATGCCCAAAGAGAAAGAAGACTACCGAGAGAAACTGGTCGCCAATTCAGGATGAACTTTTTCAATATTGTTGCGAGTCGCGAGACTCGAATTAAAATGCCGTTAGAATTACTATAGAGTTTATTAGAACACAACAAGTCCAGACGTAATGCAGAAGGTCGTAATTCGCTAACACGCGCAAAGTCCGTCACTAAATAGATTACCGAATGTACACAAGTCTTGCTTCGTTCGTCGTTATCGCTCGACTGCTCGTCCCTCAATTGGGGCATTGGTTTATACTGCACAGATGCAATATGTCTGCCCGGCCGTGTGGAATGAATTTCCTAGAATCAGTTTGTACTTTAAATCCTACACACCTGGCTAATGACTGTCATGAATGATTACAATACAATAATGGACTGTTTTCTAGAATAATTAGTAACCGCATAAGTAAACAAAAGAAGTCCAAATGTCGAAAGGTAATAAAATGCGTTTTTACAGGTGTCAGTTGTTTTTGTCGGCGTCTAGGTTGTAACAATATTTTCCGTCATGTAGGGTATCATTAGTCACACTTGGCTAATTGCAACAATACCCTTCATTGACTTTAATGATCTCTAGCTTCAATAATAGAATTAGGTTTCATGTTTCAAATTTAAATGTAATGTAGACCGGGAGGAATCGGGACACTTGTGCGGTTAAAATGCCGTTTCTAAGCTTACCGGTCTTTGAGGATATCTATTAAAATTTCTAGACCGAATTGAATGCTCACAAAAGAGATTTCTGAAACAAAATGCTAAACGACGAAAAGGTTTTGAATAGATTTTACAGATTCCCATTTCATGCTATCCTACTATTCAGAATGTAGCCTAAACTAAGTTTCTCCCGCAGTTTCTTCTGTCTCTCGGTGGTCGTCTTCCTTTTGGCCATTGGAGGCGGCGAGGAGGTTGTGGCCGCGAGGAAAACCTCTTTGCCTCGGCTTCTACTCGACGAACAACTACCCGTTGGTGACGGGGTTTGGAGCCATTGGAACTTCCCTAACGGTGGTCTCTCAACGGCTCTCGTTGGCCAGTCTGCGGCATCCGACGGCCTTCGCAGGCTTTGCGTTGGCTTCTTCTGTGGCTTAGTTGGGCATTGGTTGGCGTTCTCGGGCTTAGGGTGACCATCTGTGGCTTCGGGTGGCCTTCGCGTCCTTTGAATCTCGGGTGGTCGGCAGCCAAGTGCGTTGATGGTTGGTGGCCGCGTTTCTTCTGTATGAACCTCGGCTTGCTGTGCCTCAATGAATAGCCCCATTTGTTCCCTAATACGCTACTTCAGAACTTAATGCTATGAATTTAAAAATTTGCTAATTAGGACTTTGAATTTATGATTGATTTAAATTTTCATTTTTATTTATTATAGTGTTTCCATCAGTTTATTTTACTTTTGACGTTTGCACGTCTATCAAGTTAAATATTTCTTGACAATAAAGCCCACATGAAATAAATGACATAATAATAATTGTAGTACTTTATTGTTGTTGGTGACGTTATAGTGATGTTCCGTGTGTTACGCCACGCACAGACTATTAAACCATCGACACTACATAAATCGAAAGAATCGATTTGACGTTTTGTTTAGATTCCGTCTATACATTAATGGTCAAAGAATGGGATTATTGATAAAAAATAAACTTTTTAATTCTTACTTTTTACAGTATTTATCTAACAAATTATTTAAATTTATATTATTAATCAATCATTTCAAATTTAATTAACAATATAAATTATATTATTACATATAATTGAATGCAATGCAAGAAAACTTATTTGTACTGTATTCTACTCATATAAGACTATATGTAGAATACAGAATGTAGATCACCGTCTTCTATGGGTAAGGTGCCCAGAAGGCTGGCTACGTGTCCTCGCTGGATCGCCATACTGATCCGTTGGCCGAGGTAAGCACCAGCCCTCTAATTACCTGAAGAGTCAATGAGTCGTTTCGATAAATTTTTGGTAGAGGCTCATGGCCTCAGGAGTACACGGTCTAAGCGTCTTGACAGCAAACGGCACAAACATATAGCTCTCACTGAGGGTTGCATATTTGCGCCGCTTGAGTGATTCAGCAGTTTCCGCCGCTGAACCGGCTGATATAGACGTGTTTGGTAAATGGGATGCGGCCAACGTGTCTACGCAAGTCGCATCCCCCACCAAAGGCTTGCCACGCTACCAGGGAATAAGAGTCGTTCCGTCGGGACGCCTACCATCGGCACGCGTAATACCGTTCGGCTCCAATAAAGTATGTATTGATTCTCAGGCTGGTGTGCACCGACTTTTAACCGATGCTTAAAATAAAATAATCGCCAAAAATGTATGGAAAAACAGTGATTATTTTTGGTTAACCGTCGGTTAAAAGTCGGTGCCCACCAGCCTTAGTATGTTAATTGGTTAGTAAATTAAATTAATTGTTTGTATAATTGTTGTTAGTTGACTTATTTTATGTAAGAATGCCAGATAGAGATAAAAGCCTCCTCAGACGCCCGTCTGTCTCTGTCCTAGGTTATTTGATACCTGTTGGGGACGGCTATTTTTTTTATGTCCTCCAAAGAGAACAACATAATGGGATTATTATCATTCCTTAATATTGTTCTACAGTGCTTCTAAAATATCTGATATTTCCATCTTAGCATCTCAACCAAGAAACTAAGAGTTGAAAGCTTCGAGCATCTATAGATCCGTGCACATTCAATCACACAACGTCGGAGCAGTCATAAGCTGCGCGCTCCCAACGCGACATGTCGGATTTATCCGCGGCACCGCGTATCCGCACATATCCGCAGATGACAGCTCTATTTCTAACTTGCACCGAGTCCCGCTATTTACAGGAAAGCCTTTTGTATTTCTATACGGAATATAAACAGCTTTTTACGGTATTCGTTGGTTTGTTGAAAGGAAAATTTGTATGGAGGAATTCTATTAGAATTTACCTAGGATTTAGATTAGGGCTGGCAGCCGGATCTGTTTGTATGAGAGCCCTGGTTTAGTTGGTTTATGATGCATGATTACTGCTCAGGTATGATAGAACCATTTCTTATTTACATAAAAATACGAATATGAGATCAAGATTGTATGAAAGGCGATACGCTTTCATACACTCTTGGGCCCAGATCGTCAAAAGATTTCAAGAAGAAGCAAAAACTTTGTACCCTTTTTACGAAAATTGCGCTGACGGAGGAGTATGAAATTTCACACACTTATAGTTTATATAGAGAAGGAGGGTAGAAAAAAATATTACACACACTACTGTAACGAACCCCTTTTTGAGTCTAAAGACTATGGAATAACATACTCAAGCCAAAGCATAGAGTGAGAAATAAAGAATTTATAGAGTGGAAATTAATAAAATTTATTCATAGAATAAATCTTGTAATATTGGCCATAAATCGTAATCATCTAGTAGCAGGAACCCTCGTCGCAATACCGTTAACCCTATGTTCACAAGGTAGGTTATATAAGAGTGTCGATCAGAGGACAGGAAGACTATCAAAGGTTGATGTAAAATATATATATATATATATATATATATATATATATATAATATTGTAGTAGTGTTGTAAGTGTAAAATGCTATGCATTTTATGAATTATGATAAATGTATTACTCATGATATAAGCTCATCACCTGAGTACGCCCGTGCCTTTATTTTGCCAAAAGATATTCTAATGTAGATTCATAACAAATTATATATTTTTGTGTAAGGCACCCCTCCTAACCACCTCTCTGTTATGCCACCGCATTAGCTATCAGTAAAAGAGCTCATATCGAGATAAAAGAAGAACCTCCAATTTTTTAATTAATATTTATTGAATCAACTATAAACATTATCTAAAACTAGCGTCGGTTCACAACGTACTATTGCTGGCGAGAAGAGCCGACAAGAAACTCCCAGCAGTACGATCTATCCATTTAAAAGAAACCCGTTTGGAGTGCCTTGTGTGTAAAATGAGTTGGAAAAGCCAAAAGACTTAAGTGAACATTTCATCTCAAAGTCACCTTTCCAAAATATCAAATAATATTGTCAATATGAGGAACGTCACCTCAGAGACCTCCCCTGATGCAGTAATAAGAATATCACAGTAAATTAAAGATAAAGGTTAATTGAAGTTTAAATAGTGATACTCTCTACATCTCGTAAGATTCCCATCCCTAAATTGTCAGAGTAAGAGTTTCAGAATGTCTCTCTATGAATTGTAAGTAAATTTTAAATTAAAGTTTGGCGAGAGACAACTTCACTCATATTATAGATTCCCTTGTCAAAGACAGGTTTCAGGTTTGCCGTGAAAGTTAAAATGAAATTGAAAGTTAAAGTAAATTAGCAAAACCTTACATCCATCTAATGACCCTAGCACCCAAGAGATGAGAGCATAGCACCGTAAAAGTAAAGTTTAAAGTTGAATTTAACATAAAATGGTGATACTCTGCATCAAAGATGCCTTCTTTGGTAACAATACTCAAATGTAGATATTTTTAATCATCCTTTCCAATTCAGTCAAGTCCACTTGGCCTAACTACATCTAAGACTCTCATGAAGTCACATATCGTGGAAGAAAATAAGTTTTGATACGATTGATCCTCCTGCAACACGGTAGCTCATCCCCCTAACCAGCTAGGGCGTCATCGAGGTGCCCACGCGCCTCCAGGCTGATCCGCGATTTAACTAGTTCCTAACCTTCAGTTACCAATTCAGTTAATCTTAATATGTGAAATCATTTTAGTCTCGTGAATACACATATTATAAAAAAAACAAACTAAATTTGCTTAAAAGCTGTACGCGCGGTAATCCTTGATAATTGTCGAAAATATCCAAGGGAACGTTGCCACAATAAACAAGTGGGTCGTGAATCCCTTTGTCCAAGGTTGCAGAGCTCATAAAACCCGGTCCTAATCTGAATCTTCATAAAAATTTTCAATATGTGCTTTCACCCGATCTCGTCACTTCAGTTTGTAATAATATTTAAATGCCTATTTTATACACATTTGGTAACAGTAGAGCTGCTTGCTTAAGAAAATACAATTAATCAAAAGAAACCTTTAATAAAAATTTAAATTGTAATCAACAACTCCTTTGCACCAAACAAAGCCAAATGCCTAAGTAGACTCTCTCAACAAGAAAGTATTTAAAATATTAAAATTCAATAAAACTAAATAAACCTTAAATTTTCTAAAGTCAATTAGCCTTCCCATATAGAATGCATGATTGTTGTATAGTGTAATGTTATCATGTAATGTTATAAAACCATATATAAATATATACACATATAAAAATAGACTAATTAATAAATTATAAATCAAGACTCCGACTTCACAGCCATAGGTCAATAATAATCCCTTCGATATCAGAACCAATGAAAACTCATTACGCAGGCTGACTCCAAGCTCACTGAAACAGAAATAATAGGACAATAACAATCAACGCTCCAGTTCTAATCAGCAAACACAACAAGTAAGAGTCCATAATCAGGTCCAACAACGTGTGTGCAACAGCAAGACAAAAACTCCTATAAGTCTCCATTGACATATAATTAATCTCCCATAGTAAAGTAACTAATAATCATATTACTTGAAAGAATCATCAAAATCTCCCAATAGTTCCCGGCTATGAAGAAGTAATATTATTTAATTAAGTTTCCTAAGACAATATTATATTTAAGGATCCTTAAATGAAATTAGATTAATATATTTTATCCGCAAGAGACTATGTATCATAACTCCTAAGTAATGTATTAGCACACTGAGGCTTTATAAATAACCCTTAATCATTTAGTTAACTATGAAACTAAAACAATGTACAAACAATTCTTATCTGTTAATAACGCACAAGTCAATTAAGACATACTTTAAATTAATTCACCCTTATATAGCTCGTTCTCCATACAATATATAAATTAAGGACAGTAATTAATTAAGTTCAAAAATATATAGGACAGTAGATAGTAACTGAGCCTACCTATCTTTACATAAGATTATGTAAGATTTCATATTAAAGGCTTATGTATTTCTATAGCATTTATGCCTAGACAAATTATAGAAACGTTCCTATAATATTATAGTTTTGAAGAAACGGACCTAAGGAACCCTAATACGTCTAAAGACTACCAGCTAAGTGTAACAAAATCAATGTTACTTATAATATGTACTACTAAGAATAGAAGTTATTTGTAACTACACATTACTAATCAGGCTTTTAAGATTAATTCAAATCGTATGCATACGAACAATTATTATTAAACTACTATTACATTACAAAAGACAGGAATGCGTGGTCACGTTAGAAGAACGTCTGAAAACATAACAAGCAAGATATCAGGTAAGTCTACATGGTTAGTAAAACTATTAATGTATCAAATAAAACATGAAAACTTAGCTTGGTTCTTTGGCGAAATTTATAACATTCGTTTCCGAAATTTACATTGATATTATGATTGATTTATTTTTAACAGCGATTAGTTTATCCATTTAATTCTCAATTAGATTTTCTCCATCTGAAAATATATAAAACACAAATTTTTCCGAGAATTCTGTTCATTGTCTTCTTCTGTCAAACACGAATATTCAAGTCCTTTCTTTTCTCTGTCAAAGTTTCAAACTAAGAAAAATTCGATTATATCATACAAAGAGATTAGTAGTAAATACATATATTATGCGAAATAAAGGAGGGAATACATTATATGGAGAACAGCCATTCCTTTATAAAATAATAATAATTAATAAGTGAGAAAATAATAAATACATGATGATGCGTACCGTCACACTACCACGTATCTGACACACGTGACACACGCATATATAATCTTTTGTTTATTGTTCAAGTCAAATTAACAGTGTAGCCTTGGCGAAATTTGTGATTATAGAAGTATAGTCTTTGAGATTAATTATTAAGGTCGAATTTTGACCACGGGCGACCACTAGTATTATATATTGCTACAACTCAGGTCCCGTCAAAAACAAAATCCACCCGCATATCTGAAACAAAGCACATTTATTACCCGTCGGCATTTGAACTAATAACATTGAAATTCTTTTATGGTCGTCTTCTTTTGTTTACTTATTGACATACGGCCTATTGTTGTATTGTAATCCTTAGCCAGGTGTTACGGATTTTAAAGCAAAAGCCGATTCTAGGAAATTCGGTCCACGTTGCCGGGCGAACATATTGCATTTGGGCAGTATAAAACAATGGCTCGATTGAGGGAGGAGTCAGTCGAGCGAGAACCACGAGCGAAGCGAGACGAGTATACTACAATCGGGAATGTAATAAGTGACGGACTTTGCGCGTTTTATTGAATTACGATCTTCTGCATTACGTTTCGACTTGTTGTGTTCGGTTATATTTGTACCTGTGTTATACGTGTTTGTATAGTTCTAATAAACTCTACTCTAACTCTCTAACGGCATTTAAATTGGAGTCTCGCACTCGTAACAATATAATATAACTTGGCTTAGAAACAAGATATCGACAAAAACTGACCCTTTTATTTACTTAATTCATTTTTGACCGAAACCCTAATCGATCGGTCAAATGTTGAGTGTGTGATATATTAAAGTAGCCTAGTACAGACATCTGACAAAAAACTACGTCAGGTAAAAAAAAAAAAATTTTTTTTTGAAAATAACTAAAAAAATACGCTTTTATAGAAAACGCTTTTTTACAATAAAATCATTTTTTTCTTACACTATTTTTAATTCAAATTTATTAAAATTTACTTTCTATTTTTTAGTTGGATTTTCTATATAAGCGTATTATTTTAGTTTTTTTAAAACTATTATTTATTTTTCATTTTTTAGTTGAATTTTCTATATACGCTTTGTACTTTTTAGTGTTTTTAATTTAGTGATTTAATTCCCTTCTCCGTGGAAACTTTGAAAAAAAAAAGATATACTCTTACGATAAAATGGAACGTTATGTAAAAATAAGCTTTTAAAAAAAGGTTTTTAAATACAATCTTTTGAGATCCTGCATATCATGTAGCAGCAGAGTGCTAGCCAAGACAAGTAAAACGAGCCCAAACACGACGGGTTGTTGTTTGGGGTTGTTTAGTACGGGAGTTCCTACGGCCACCTTCCGACTCTATCATCAGATCAGATCCATGGTACCATATTATTGCATTGTCACGCGATATACACATACGTGCAAAATTTCACCTCAAGCGGAAACCGGGAAGTCGATCAAATTTAACTTGAAAGATTCCGTTACATACTAACCTACATACATACTAACATACGTATGAAGCTAATAAAAGCGTATTAAAAATAAACGTGTGCTTCTCGGGACGCCCAACAGAAGTGAGAGAAAGAGAAGCTAGACAGACTGGCACCGTAACGCGTTACGTAACGAAGCGGTTTACCCTCCCATAAGAAGTTATCACTTCAATAACAAAACACTATGCGTCTCGAGACGCCTGACAGAAGTGATAACTTAAACTAATCTTACGTGAGAGAAAGAGAAGCCAGACAGACTGGCGCCGTAACGCGTTACGTAACGAAGCGGTTTACCCTCCCATAAGAAGTTATCACTTCAATAACAAAAGAGTATGCGTCTCGAGACGCCTGACAGAAGTGATAACTTAAACTAATCTTACGTGAGAGAAAGAGAAGCCAGACAGACTGGCGCCGTAACGCGTTACGTAACGAAGCGGTTTACCATCCCATGAGAAGTTATCACTTCAAAAGAAATTGTCTTCTTCTTCTTCTTTTTTTATATTGTATACCAAACTTTGTTTTTTCCCCTCTCTTCTGTTTTTACTTACGGTAGCTAGTATAATTTCAATTATTCAATATTAGCTTCTGCCTGTGACTTCGTCCGCGTGGAATAGTAAAAAAAAGTAAGTCAAAAAACCCCCGATTATGAAACATTCTTGATTGGTGCTCCGTTCCTATTGATCTTAGCGTGATAATATATAGCTTATAACCTTCCTCGATAAATGAGCTATCTAACACTGAAAGAATTTTTCGAATCAGACAAGTAGTTCCTAAGATTAGCGTGTTCAAACAAACAAACTCTTCAGCTTTATATATTAGTATAAAATGTGGCAAATGATTTTGGTGTTGTATTAATTGAAAATACTTATGTATAAGATTCGTAATACTAAATTCTGCACAATATTGTTTTTATGTCAAAAAAGTAGCTATCGAAACATTGCCGTTATTCAAAGAAGTCACGCGAATAACTTTTTAACTGCAATTTAACAACCATCCGAGCAGGAAAGGTAAAAGAATACAATTTCCTGTGGCTATGTCGTAAGAGGCGACAAAACAACCCACAGGTGGTAGCGTATTTGTCCGTGTGGATTGCTACCACCACTGGTCTAGAGTATGCCGCCATAACAACAGGCAATTATTGCCTTTGGATGTAATTGTTAGTGTATTAATAAAACTGTTTATAGTAATTTTACCAACATACTTAACAGTTCAGCTTGATTTAGATTTTAGATGAAGCATAGCCTACTTTCACTATTAACTTACTCCCGTATTCTACTTGCAGTTTTATAAGATGCTAGATTATGTTCTCGAGGTTAAAATCAGATAAGTGCGTGTCGCGCTATGTAACTATAAAGAGTTGTAGACTGTTTATCTCAAATACGACGGAAACGCTTACATATCCCATAGAACGTAAAAGCTACTTTGTTCTGGCATTAGTGGCCAGATTCTATTATCCCTTAAGAGAGCAGTAGTTCATTTGTAGCATCTTTGGTGTTGCAAATGACCATGGGTCAGATGGGTCGTCTGCCTGTCTGCTGAACTCGTGCAATTAAAAAAGAAACCATATGAACCTCATATAAGTATTATGGATAACTTAGTTGATTTAATAATACAGAATACTGCAGCTTCGAGTTGGAAATAATCCGTTAGAGCACCAAACCAAAATTTGCATATGACTTGACGTGCACTCCGCAACTAGGATCTATTACACTTGCTGCAGACCGTGTTTTTACCCGCTAGTTGACTGAATTATTTCGATTCATTATTCCAGCATTTATATATATATCTTACTGTATTTTGTAGATTATAGTTTTAAGGACTATTGTGTGTGTGTGACAGAGAGAGATAACACTTTATTGTGCACCAAAATATACAATTACAAAAACAGATCATATTTACAATATTTTCTAGGCAATACAATGGGCGGTCTTATTGCTCAAAGCGATCTCTTCCAAGCAACCCAAATCAAAGTAATTTGAATCACGCGATGTAGGTGGTACAGGAAATATGCAATAGATACATAAATTCTCAAAGTAATTTAAGAAATAAATATACAAATATATACATGGTCATAAGTTATTATAAGAAATATATTATACTATTGCGTCCACAGTTAGGACAAGAAATGGACTAATAGCAAAGAACTTTGACCAGTGTCTAGGTAGACTTTTAATGTCGTAGAGCCACACTGAAATTGTTATCTTCATTATAATACTTACGGCCGGTTCGATCGGTGGGATACCACGCTTTTACAGAATATCGGCGTGAAACGGTTAGTCTAGAGCTAATCCTATTTCGTGGGATGGGTGCGTGTTCCGATGATTTCCCCTTCCTCCTATCCCTTGTTCCTTATCACTTCCATTCTCTTCCATTTACCCTGTCTGACCTCATATATATCATATCTCATACACTTTCATCCGTGCAGGAAAGGAGAAATAATTGAAATTTTTAGCGGTCGGAAAGCCTGTACTAGGTGACAAAACAACTCACAGCCAATTGGTGGAGCATTTGCCAGTCTGGATGGCTACTACTCGTGGTCTTGAGTATGCCGCCATAAAAACCCTGAGTTGTGTTCCGACATTAATAGCCAGGTTCCAGTCTCCCCTTACAGAGCGGCAGAGTACATTGGTAGTAGCTTTGGTGTTACAAATGTCCATCAGCGAAGACGGCCCACTTGATGGAAAGCGGTTACCATCGCCAATGGACATTTGCAACACCACAGGTGCTACAAATGTGCTGCTGCTCTCTTAAGGAAGACTGGAACCTGGTCACTAATGCCGAAACACAACTCAAGGCTGTTATGGCGGCATGCTCTATAACAGGGGTGGTAGCCAACCAGTCGTCCAAATGCCCTATCACCTAGTTGTGTGTTGTGTTGTCGCCTCTTACGAGAGGCCGCCCGGGTGCGGGAAATTGTATTCTATAATATATAATTTAGTAAAATTGTTTAATCTAATTAATTAAAAATCATAATGTTGATATTAGACGAATCAATCAAATTGTTTTAATTTGATTGAATATTGAATTGAAACGACACGACATTGATTCATCCCAATGAATAACAAAAGTGAACCGTCTAATATCTGCTAAAATAACAGAAGCCGATATCAAAAAAGCTCCCGAAAAACCAAAACAAAAAATTTTCAAAGAAAATAAACAGCGCAGATAATTAAAACATACAGACAAACTTGAAAGGATTTCCCATGGTATAGTCGATACACCATCAAACAGGGTATCGTTTCACAAAGGTATTCATAACCAAATGAGG
This sequence comes from Dendrolimus pini, assembly GCA_949752895.1. Taxonomy (NCBI): domain Eukaryota; kingdom Metazoa; phylum Arthropoda; class Insecta; order Lepidoptera; family Lasiocampidae; genus Dendrolimus; species Dendrolimus pini. The sequence continues at coordinate 16,782,518 of OX457142.1, forward strand.
CTCTGGCACAATGAACAACCGACACACCACTCCATTCATCTTGTTTGTGCACCGCAATATCCGATACATGCTTGTGAGGTGATTGTTGAGCTCTTTTGTCCGTCGTATAGAAAACTGCATATACCATTGTGGGATGTTGTAGTAAACTAAGTAAACCAACCAACCAAACCAACCAGTAGTGCTGTGTGACTCTTGGGAAACTATGCTAGTTTAAATTTAGCAAAATATTATGTCACGAAATAAATGTTTAATTTTTTATATATATTCTTTTCGGCTTAGAGCATTCCTGCTAATGGAAATACCACATTTTTCTACTATTCTTCAGCCTCCACGATATCGAGAAGATATTGTGAAACTAGAAGAATACGAATTATTGACACTATTGTAATGAAATCGTATATGTCGTATCTTTGAATATCTTCACAATGCCAAGACATTAAAATTGTAGTAAACAGTTAAACTAGTTATTATGTTTTAAGAATGTTCAGTAGTTTTGGATCTACATTTGAACGTGTAAAACAGGTTCAGCCTTGAGCGTGGTAAAGCAATTTGCTGGCTACTCCGTCATGTACTGCTGCAAGCCATAACAAACTAGTATTAAATAATGTTTCTAATATCTATGTAATAGTAAGTGGGTGGATAAAGTTGTTTGCGCAAACCGCATTGATATTGGAGCAATAAACTTGAGGTACGGGCAAATATTATTAAGTTGGAGCAGTCTTGTTCCATACAGCGGTGCAATATCCAAGATATGTTTGTATACGCCCCTTGGTATACTCTCGTCTCCTTAGGATTAGGTATGCTCGTATAAATTATTGAGATGTTGCTCTATTTACTCAACTTAATATTTTATAGCGGTATATATATACCTAGCAAGTCCTGTTACAAATGAAAATGCATTTTTTTTAAATCAAGTAATGTAATATTATTAAAATTTATACCTATATATTTATTAGTCTCAGAAAAAAATAAAACAATATTCTAATCGAATTGACTTTCGGCTTTATACAGGCGTTTAATCTGTTTGGCCACGAATCTAAGGATTTACGCACTGTTTCCAAGGGAAATTTCACCACTGCTTGTTCCACAGATTTTATAAGGGACTCAATGTCGCCGTGTCGTTTAGAGCAGGCCATGTCTTCTAAAACTGACCATAATTTGAAGTCTAAAGGGTTAAGGTCTGGGCTAGATGAGGGTCACAGTCTTCAGCTCTTAGAAAGTCCGGATCGTTGGTTTCTAGCCAGGCTTGGGTATTTCGTGCTTTGTGATAAGGTGAAGAGTCCTGCTGGAAAGTCCACGGTATATTTTTAAAAAGTGTATTGCTGAATGGTTTCACAACATGATCCAAGACTGTATCTTGATACACTTTGGGTGAAGTTTTCGCTTTTTGTTCACAAACATGTAGTTTTGTGACTCCTTGATAACACACCACCACCAAACTATCACTGACGCAGGATGATGACCACGTTGTACCTTTCCGACCACTTGATCATTTTGCTTATTGTAGTGTTCTTCAATCGTAAAATTTTTTTCAACGGTAAAGAGGATATTTCTGTGCCTTTCACCTGCGTATTGCGACAGAAGGCGTTTTGATCGATCCAATCTCTTTAATTTTAAAGATTGATTTAGAGCATGTCCTGTATATCGACGATAAGCACCAAGCTTCAGGTCTTGTTTTATAATACGCGACAGAGTCCTAGCGGGAATCTTCATTTCTCGCGATAAGATTTTTTGCTCCCTAATGGGGTTTTGACGAATTCTGGCTTTAACAGTATTAACAACCTTTGTAGTTCTAAAAGCACGCCGCCGCCCCGATCTTTTCTGGTCTTCGTCAGACGAAGAGTTGTTGTATCTGTTCATATTACGATATACGAACATGCGGCTGATACCAAGCTTTTCAAGTGTCTGGAATATGACCGAAGGCTCCATACCCGCTTTGTGCAAGGCGATCACTGCAATCCTATTTTCTTTAACACTCCATTCCATATTGTAATTTGATAATGAACACCAAAAAAATATGTAAAAATAAAATACGTGTTCCAAATTCAAAATATTTAATAAGTTGAAAAAAAGAAGTTTTTATGTAACATTATTTATGGCCAGTCTAGTTATATATATTCTTAGCTTAAAATGTGACGGGTGTATACACCATTTAAATTATTCACAAACTAAATAATAATTAAAGTATTATAAAGTAAAATCCACAATAAATTCGAAATGTGCAATTGAGGTAGTACATTAAATAAACCCTCGCCTCATTATTAAATGAAAACAACATCACTTGAGTGCATGACGTGTAATTGTCCATTCTTTTCTTTCCTACATAATTACCTATATTTCTAATAATCTTTTCTGTCGGTTTATTCGCTTCAGGCGAAAAAGACAAAATAAAAAATGTATGAGAAAGTCCGATCAATTCTCGTACAAAGCAATTCTGGTTTCAATTAAAATTTCAATGTATGGCAATAAATCAAGCTGGAATATTGTAAAAGGCTCCACAGTTTCATTATTAATTCCTAGTGAAGCTCTTAAGGCGAATATGCTTTAAGCAAAATCTATACATATAAATAAAATTGGAGCGTCTGGTTGTAATATTGAAATAACCGCTTTTTACTATATGCATATGAATATATATACAGTACATACACCAAAATAACATTTTTAAAATTTTTGTCTGTCTGTCTGTTTGTTCCGGCTAATCTCTGAAATGACTGGACCGATTTTGACGGGACTTTTATTGGCAGGTAGCTGATGTAATAATAATTTTATTTGGAATAATTACGATTTCCAATCACCACGCGGGAGAGACCCTAGTATATATACAATATGATTATTAACACGCTACGTCTATTTATACATTGAAACACTTGATCACAGACCATTATTTGTCCACTAAATAAAATTTGTTGCAGTGAATGGAATTCTATTATTATTGGCATTTAAGTATATGTAATTTATATTATTTTAATATATTTAATTATGTATGACTTGTAGGGCGTTTTCCTACATAGAATGATAATGATAGAGGTTTGTAGATGTAATTGTTTATTGTTTCAATTATGTTAATGCAATGATGGTGCTAATGATTATGCTTATATCAATGACTGTTTTGCCGAATGACCGAGTACGGTGCTAAACGAGTACTGATTTCAATATCTTAAAATGCACGTGTCGGCGTAAACCACTGACATGGCAATGTATGGCTGTTGCTAGCCCCTACAACTTTATTAGTTTATTATTGTAATTATTTTGTTTTTCCTTCAATTACGATTGAATTAGTTTCAATTTTGTTAAACCACCAATTGTTATATATATTTTTTTGTAATCTCTCCTTGGACACCGGGTTGCCTGGAAGAGATCGCTATAAGCGATAAGGCCGCCCATTGTTCTAATGGAAATGTGTTTATATTAAATATGGTTTAAGTTATGGTGAACAATAAAGAGTTTTCATTCATTCATTAACGAGAGGTCCCAGCAGACGTTGTCCTGCCCTGAAAAATTGCAAATATATGACCCGATCTCAGCGCCACCTGCCAGTTCCAATAGTGAATCTAAACTACCCACTCAAACACACACACAAAAAAACCATCAAAATTGGTAAAGTCGTTCTCAAGTTATGCGAGTACGTATATTTCTACGATTCAGTTTTATTTAATTAAAAGACTGTACTATAACTGTATTAAGTTTTATTGACTGTTAGTTTAAACAAGTGCTTTTAAAACTTATTTAATCATTTGTACATAATTTACACTATAGGTATATTTTAATAATTTATTGAATTTAGTTAGTTTTAAGGAACTACAATTGAATGTCGATACGAATATGTAATATATAGGTACAGTATTTTGGAGTCAAAATTAGCCTAAGTTACAGACTCAATCTCACATCTTATTTTATTATTATTATATATTGTGTCATAGGGCCCTATTTAGAATTGAAATATCCTGAAACTGAGGACAAGAATCTTTTAATCAACCACTCTGAGAGCTTTTTCTTAAATAATGGGATATTTCAAAAAGTTGTAGTGAAGTTGCAGACGAACGGTAATATATCATATATCCAATTAATTGGAAAAAAAACTTAGCTAAACATCAATTTCCGACACTTCGAAAAAAATTTCCCATAAAGCATTTCGCCTTATTATTGCAACTGCAGTATTGATAGGAACGGCCGAACAGATCGAGTGTTAAATTGTCCACCATTACCTCTTCGCTATTGCTAACACCAAGTTTGTTCTAAAAGTATCGTATAATAAGCATTGATGTCAAAAATTCTTTCAAAGATTTTGGTGTCATGCACGAAAAACAATTGAACCTTTGAGTCTATATTATGAACTATTAGTATAAATATAGACGAAGCTGCAAATAACGCTGCAACGGTAATATATGATATATCCAATTCATTGACTACAAAACAAATTTGCTAAATGACAATTTCTGACACCTCAAGTAAAATTCCCAGTAAAGCACTTCGCCTTATCATCGCAACTGCAGTATTGAAAGGATCGCCCGAACAGATCGAGTGTTAAATTCTCGACCATTACCTCTTCGCTATTGCTAACACCTGGTTTGTTCTAAAAGTATCATATAATAAGCATTGACGTGAAAAGTTCTTTCAAAGGTATCTTGTTGAAAAGCAACCAAAAAAAGAACTTTTGAAACGGAACATTTTATCGAATATTCACGTGATCAAAAGATTTTTGCCTGTCATTTATTTTGACCAGGTAAAATCCGTTTACGGAATGCCCATCGCATGGAGATCGCAGAGGGGAGTCTAGAGTGCTCGTATGCATTTGCACGAAGCATTTACTTAGTTCCTTTATTCATTCTATTAGATGAATCGATACATGTTTTCCGACATCAGTGGCTAGGTTCCAGTCTCAATCAAGCAGCTTCTTTCTCTCTCTTCAGTAGCACATTTGTAACACCTTTGGTGTTACTAATGTCCATAGACGATAGGAACCGCTTTCCATCAAGTGAGCTGTCTGCCTATTTGCTGAACTCGCGAATTAAATAAAAAAAATATATATATAAAATTGTTCTATTCGTGTGTATGTCATTGAGATCCTTTTAAACGGTTGGAAGGATTTTGATGAATTTTTTTGTGTGTATTTGAGTGGGTCAGGTAGGTGGACTTTATTTAGAAAAAAATCTTGAAGTTGCAGTTAATAGAATGTTTTATTTTCGTATCACAAAGCCGAGATATTAAGATATTGTTTCAGTTATTTAGGTAGCATAGTTGTTCTACAGTTATTTAGTTGTATAGTTTTGTATTATACGGTATACTATACGCACTACTATTTACAAAACAGGTGCTAATCACAGAATAAATAAAAATGTAACATTATTATTCAATTAAGGAAATGGCCGATTGTATCGTTTAGAAATAAGAGGGTACATAACAAAATTAATTATTGACTTTAAAAAGAAACATGACAAGAACAACTATGCTACTAAATAACTATAACAGTAGTTCTCTATAATTTTATGTAATAATATTTACCTCTAATATGTGGTAATTGTGTACAGATTATAATTCAAAATCTCTTCATTGTATGTATATAGACGGTATGCACTGCATTTTATTTTCATGTTGGCAGACGGGATAGATTTATACTGTGTTCGGTGTATTTTATTACATGTAAAATTTTAACTTTAATATTTTATATAATATCTTATATAAAATATTATCTAAAATTTCCAAACAATAATGTATTAAATTCCTTTCAATCAATGACTTTAATCGACTATCGGTTGTGCCAAGTTGCTAAGTTTCTTATACTGTAAAATTGTTGGAGGGATGGCGAGTTGTTTTAAAAATACTTGTAGAGTGTATGAAGTCAGTATATGGAATATGTTAAAACCGTAAGGTTCTCCCATTATAAATATGTGACCAGTTGCTGGTTTTTTACTACCATGAACCCTTCTGATTTGTTGCACGTATTACAATATATCTGCTTTCTTAAAAATACTTACAGTTGTGTTCACACCGACGAGCGACCGCGGCCCACGCCAATCTACCGAAGGGGGACGGCGGCCCGGCACATTTTAGGGTACACCAATTAAAAATAATAAGGACAGGCGTAAGAAAATCGCTGTTGCACGTAAAACTCCAGCAGGACAAAGTTGGTTCGTTAAAATTATTTTAGCTTTAAAAACTGTATTATAAGGCGAGAATTTCGCCCTAAACTTTTGTTAATTTTTCTCAACGTTTCATCACTGTTAAACAATGTACTAATTAATTGTTATATTTTGATACTTGTACAAGTTTTGTTAATACAAATCGCAGTGCGATATTGTTACAACCTAGGACCGACCGATAACGTATTGTCCTATTATAAGCGCTCATTAGCATCATTAGCCAGGTCTTGCGGATTACGTCGACTACGATATGGGCACATTTTTATTTGTGAGGTATAAAGATAAAAGGCCTGATGCAGAGAGAGGGGCAGTCAAGCGACGATTACGTACGAGCGTGACGTGCGTACAATCGGGAACCTAACAGTGACGGACTTTGTGCGTTTTATTGAATTACGACCTTCTGCATTATCAGTGGTAACCCCGCCTCATTGATTAATATTTGACCCGTAACTAATGTATATATTAATACGTGAAGCAAAAACAGGAAAACTTTTTACGAAAATTGCGCGAACGGAGGAGTATGAAATTTCGCACTCACAGTTTTATATAGATAATTTTTTTTTAATTATATTATGCATGAAAAATACATTAAGTCAATTTAAAAAATATTACACACACTAACGTGTATTTGACACAAACGATTATATATTGTTACGTACGAGCGGGGTACGCACTTATGGATTGGAAGAAAACACCAGTTTTAAATTTAAAAGCTTTTATTAACTCACACAGCCGCACGTAGTACCTCTCTGCAGGGTTCCCCCTATACGCACGACCAACGATGCACACTCCCGACGATAAGTTGTCACACCCTCAATACCGTCGCCGATATTGCGCGGACCACCTCCAATATTATCGCGCCTAGCTCGCTTCTGGTGTCCCTCTCGAACTACGCTACACACCTCCTTTGCGTATCTGTCCACCAAACTTCTCACTAAATTCACCACTTAGTTCGTCTCTGTCCTCTATTAACGTTCTCTAATATCGCACTTGTCGTTTCACCGCTCTAAAAACTGCCCGGTAGGCGCGCCTTACGCTGTTTATATACCCGGAAGAATTTTCTAGAACCCGTCTATCTGTCTCTGTCTTTTCTTTCCCGAACCTTCTGTTCGGGGACTTCTATCTCTTTCTAACATCTATATATCTCTTTCTTTCATTTATCGTCTATCTTTTTCTAAATATATCCGTCCTTGTCTTTTTGTTCTAGATTTTTCTAGATTGTTCCAAAAGTTCGAAAACTAACTAGATGGTTCCACCATCGTTCGCCACAATATACTCTTATTTATTGTAGACTTGGCGAAATCTGTGATTATAGAAGTATATATAGTCTTTAACAACAGAACCTTAATAATGTTCAAACTTATAATCGGACCTACTTATGCAAAAATGGAACCAACCCACATACTGACAGTTTTAAGAAAAAGTCGTTTTTATTAAAATTTTGCATACAAAAAAGTGTCTATATTTTGGAAAAAAAATAGTTGAATGTTGTATATTATATTTTGTCCTATATATTCAAGTAAACCTTTTAGATTTTTTGATTACCATGGGTCATGGATCTTGTTAGTTTATTATACTCTTGGTGTTTTGTGGGCTAGCTACTTTTTGATAAAAATGTTTTATTCTGTAAATGTTGTCAGACCGTTATGATTGATTATTGAGTCGATAGAAAGTGCGTTTTGAAAGCCTTCTGCATCGTTAACCCAATTTTGGAATGTTTGTGGATTGGTTCTGTTTGCATAAGTAGGGCCAATTTAAATTAATTATTATGGTCAAATTTTGGTCACGGGCGACCACTAGTTTAAATAATAACATATTTAAACAATATGATATACATATATGGTTACATACTAACGCATAAAGGAGAAATTAACAATATATAAAAATATAGGATATGAGAAACAGTAAAAAAAAAATTGTATTCCTGGATTTTATTTTTAAACACAGTTCACTTTGCACAAAGCACTGTCACGCACTAAGTACACTTAATATCCTTTAAATCCATTGTACATAACTTCACCGAATTAAATACTGATGCGTCCAACTTAAGCAATTTGAATTTGAGATCCACTCGAAATTAAGTTTCAACTCGTAAAATAAAAGGTTTTATGTACAAAGCTATAATTACGAAGTTTCAAAATTTAAACGTTGCATTTACGTAGGACAATGTAAAATTAAATTGAATTCTTAATGGATTATACTTCGGTAATACTTGCTAAGAATTCTAATACCTGAATTAAACCTATATAACTCAGCTTTTTGGCGTTAAACGAGTTTTTTCTTCTATAATAATAATTTCTTCAGGAACAGTAACCATCTGAATGTTTATCGGTTTGCCTAAATAATTACGTCACAATTCCATTAGTTCTGTAATTTATGCAATATAGTTCTATACATTATACAAAAAAATAAGCACTGTCATTGCAGGAGTTATATAACGAAAGTCGTAGAACTTTCAGAACAATTTTATTTGAATTCCGAACGATGAACACTGACTTAATAAATTACCGCGCTTAAAACCGTTAAAACGTAGTTTAATTATGTAACACTGAATTAAATTAGAAATAATTATAAGTTATAATTCTCGCACAACAATTAGCTACCCTAGACCGCTACTGTGAGGTGTGCATCCGATCAAAGTCTTGGTTAGAATGATATTTCATCGCTACACCCGCTCGCTTTTATAGTCGATTAGTAATCACAACTACCTACCCGAAATTATTACAATAGTAGGTTGGTATTAACAGAGCCGGCGAAGGAGAGTGGGTAACAATGGTTAGCTATTCGCCTTCGCCGGAATGTTCACTTGCTGTCTCTTTTGTACAACTTCCTTTTTGATCCTCGTACTATTCCTTATCTTAAGGAACATTTTGATTTCCTACATCTTTCTCATTCCATTATTTGCGCTCTAGTAATAATCTCTCTTTAATGACACCTGTACACACTTTTCCTTCGTTACCAACTCCTTCACAGCACAGGCTGTCCGTTTATGGAACTCACTGCCACTCAACATGCTGTCAGTGTCCTCTTTAAAAATCATGGTTTTTAATTATTTTTGGTCCTTCAGGTATAATAATGCTGCTTATTCATCATCCGAGCGTTCTTATATGACTATCCACGAATGATGTGGCGAGTTATCGTTTTTAACCGACTTCGAAAAAAGGAGGAGGTTCTCAATTCGTCGGGATCTTTTTTGTTTTTTTTTAAGTATGTGCGCCGATTACTCCGTGATTTATGATCCGATTTACGTGATTCTTTTTTTGTTCGACGCGGAATAGCTTCTAATTGGTCCCCTAAAAATTTGACATAGTTTGGCCAAGTAGTTTTCATTTTATGATCATTTTTCATGAAAATAATTTTCACTCCGTTCCATATGTACACCGATTACTCTGAGAGTTATGATTCGATTTACGTGATTCTTTTTTTGTTCGACGCGGAATAGCTGCCATGTGGTCCCCTAAAAATTTGACATAGTTTGGCCCAGTAGTTTTCATTTTACGAACATTTTTTTTTTCCCGGTTCTTGGGACCTATATTTTTTAAGAAGCGCGGCACCATTCGTAGGTCCACCCATACATAGCTAGACACTAAAAAGTAACAAATAAACAATAAAACTTCGTTTAAAAAAACCGACTTCAAAAACTAAAAAACTAAAATGTATAAAATAACTTATTTCTAAAGCTATTATTATTAATATATATTATCTAAAACATCTTAAAGTCGGTGCTTAGTAATTTTCAAAATATAGTAATTTTTATGTTTTACTTTGCACCGAATTCAAGATGTTTTAAATAATATATATTAATAATAATAGCTTTAGAAATAAGTTATTTTATACATTTTAGTTTTTTAGTTTTTGAAGTCGGTTTTTTTAAACGAAGTTTTTATTTTTTTCTTCGTGATATTTTTTTAGCACTGCCTCCACCTTTAATTCTACATGTGCCCTTTGAACATACAAACATTCCAATCGATTTGCACCCACTGTTAAAGCAAATTTTCATTAAGGTGCGATGTGTGGAACACCTTTTTTCTTTAAGTAGTAGCCTCTCCTGCTCACTAAATGCAATGCATTGCTCATTAGTACCAAGTTTTTCTAATATGTCACGGAAGGTCCACATATTTAAAATCTCATTGACATATAGCCGCCGATCCACATAATTACTATCAGAGTAAAAATCTAAAACTGGCGCAGCAGAAGACGGCCCTGCTTCATTAGAAGACGACATCGCTACATCAGAAGATCCTTCCTTCGCCATTTCGTTATCGCTCATTATGAAATTAAATAAAAAAGCCAAGGTCCAAAATTAAGCAATCCAAACAAAGTCCAAAAGAAAGCCGGTCAACGTAAAAAGAGAAATCGAAATTATTATAAAACACAGCACAAGTCGTCGTAAAATCAAAAATTAACAGAGGAAAGCACATTCATTCAACTACTAGAGAAAAGGAATAAAATGGCGCCAATAATAGGGGGCAATAAAGGCGGCAAACAAAAATATTTATGAATATTTTTTTTCATAGAAATATATCGATTTCTGAAAATTATATAAAACAACATGTTAATTAATTCTAAATCTTGACCTACAAGATTTCGAATTTCTTAATTACAAATCGATAAGTATTAATGACATATTGATTAATTTATTTTTATAATCACACCTTGTTAGCCAAGTCATTAAGAACAAAAGTGACACTTTTTAATCAATCGATTATATACGTCTAACATGAATTTGTATTTATGCGTCAATTAAATTTGAAACTTTATTTCTACATTAAAAACAGTTTTAGTGTTACAAAAAGTTATAGTGGTTATATGTAATTCATGAGTACATTCATAAACAATTCGTGAGTACATTCATAAACTCAAATCACGGTTTTTTATTATCAAAAGTGGCACAATTTTACAACAAAAATAAGTGAGTTTATGATTATAAACTAAAAAAAAATTAAACCCTCCGGACCTTAGGGGTTGTCGTAGGGGTGAGTATACCTCCCCCCTATTCACTACGCCCACCCACAACTTAACATTTGTGTATAAGATTCTTAAGTAGCAGCCCTTAGTTCACTAACACTCGTGGAACGTTAAATGGACCAGTTTGATTACTGGCGAACATTTTCATATCACTACTGTACATAGTTGAATAGCTGCAAAAATTATAACGATGACTAATGTCAGTTTTAATAAATCAAAAATTCTTTTTTGCACACTGCTGTCGAGTGGAACAATTTGCCGATATATAAACCAGTGGTCTTCCAGTCACGAGTGATTGTGAAGTTCAGAACTTTATTCTTCGCAGAATGCTACGCACTTAACAACTAATTTCTTTCTGTTTCTATCAGCAACTTAATATGTTGTATTACTTCTAATTAAGACTGAACAAATTTTACTCATTATATATCTCGAAAAGTGTCTTTTAAAAACTAGAACAATAAAACAAAAGTACTTTAGGAACGAAACAGATTACACTGTTTGTAAACCTAACAAATACAATGAAAATAAGATACAAATGTTTTTATTGTAATTGAAAGTTCACAAAGGATACTGTAGTAGGGTGACAGTGATTTAAGTATTTTTTTATTTATTTAAATTTTGTATCAGACAAACATGTCCAGCTATAATACATACAATTAACTTAAAATAAATACTACTAATATTATAAACACAAAAACTACTGAATGGATTTTGATGAAACTTTACAGTAATATAGCTTACACTACAGAATAACACATAGGCTATAATTTATGAAGATAAAGAGTGAATTATCCAAAATACTCGTATAATGATTTTCCATCACCACGCGGGTGAGACCGCAGGGCACAGCTAGTATAATTATATATAATCAATTGAACATACGATACATATATATATACACACCTATGGTACTGAAGTGTATATGTTGTGCGTAGAAGGTTTGCCGATGGTTGCCCCTTCCGCTACGACTGGGACCGGGGCTTCTCTAAGAGCACTAAGAACTAGTAGACCGCGGGTCGCGGTTTTGGGAAACGGGAGGGGTTGTCATCGGCAAACCTTCTGCACACAGATAGGTAATAAGGCATTTGCCCATTTGGATGGCTACCACTTCTGGTCTAGAGTATGCCGCCATGACAACCTTGAGTTGTATTCTGGCATTAGTGGCAAGGCTCCAGTCCCCACACTCCTATTCAAGGCCAGCAAAATTTTGGTAGCACCTTTGGTATTACCATTACCACTTTCCATAAACTCAGCTGTTGGCTTCTCTGCTGTACTTCACCATTATAAAAACTAATACCACTTAAATCATAAAGACAAATCGCAAATACAGATCTGTAATAAAGTTAATTTGTATGACAAATCGTATGGTCCACGGCTCCAAGGCTTGGCACCTACATCGACCAACAGGTCAGTATGGAAATAGAAGAAGTAACTTGTCTACCTGTTTTGGACACCTTCACAATAACTTGTTTTTTTTAAAGGTTTTTAAATACAAGCTTTTGAGATCCTGGATATCATGTAGCAGCAGAGTGCTAGCCATGACAAGTAAAATAATCCCAAACACGACGGGTCTATCTTGTTTAGTACAGGAGTTCCTATGACCACCTTCCGACTCTATCATCAGATCAGTACTATATTATTGCATTGTCACACGATATACATATTATGCTTGCAAAATTTCAGCTCAATCAGAAACCGGGAAGTTGATAAAATTTAACTTGCAAGATTTCACCCGAACTTACATACACAGATACATTGCAAGTTAAATAAAAGCTTTTAAAAAAGGGATTTATTGTTAGACCATACAAGAAGAATGACAATTCATTTCGAGGTTGCCTCAAGAATATGACCTCTTGGTGTCGTTAATTTTCAATGGACGTTATTATTATTTCAAGAAAATATGTCAAATTAAGTCTTAACATTTAAGATTCAATCACTTTATAGTCAAGATATTTGAATATTAAATTTTAATAAATTATTATTGTAACTCAATTTAATTCGTCTGACATTTCAAAATATCGCCATCTTTATTTACGCTTCATTTTTTTTTTAAATGAATCCTTAAATAACGCTACCATCCTTCTAGGTGCACTACGACTAGGGCTGTACTAGCTTTAGAGTAGGTTGTTTTAAACGTATAATATATTTTAATATTATGTATAGCATTACTTGTTTTTCGTGTTAAAAATAAATTATCACCTTTAAAATTGAATATTTTTACTAGATGTGCATCAAATGAATATTCTGTACACAAACTAATTACGCGCAAGTAACGCAATGCTACGTGGTAATGAGTATTCCACCATCTTTGAAAACTTCTCTTAGAAACGCAAGACAAGAGCTGTAACCCCCCGCTCCATCTCAGTACGTCGTTCAAAAAACGTTATAAAAAACCGCTCCTATATTCAAGACTGTGCGCGCGTCTCGCGAAGTGACAATATAAATACATAAATAATTAAAAACTCGTCGGATCTGTTGCCGGTGCTGAAGAAGTGAATCAAGAGCAGCAGCATACCATGAGTTCCTTCTACTCCCGAACTGAACCAACCTTTACAGTCCATAACAACGCCTAAATCAAATGGTGAATTTGTTTTCCTACCACTACGCAATAGTAGAAGGCTCGAACTCAGCAGGAGCAGCACGACGGCGACGTTTATGGGCTGTTACTACAAACACATACACGCACATACACACACAACCCACAGATATATATAATAATTTAGCATAAACCATCCGTTAGTTTATGGTTTATTCCATTAATGTCCTGTCATTGAGCACTGGCCTCTCATTTCAAAGGATGGCGTAGTAAATCTGATATAAATTTATGACTAGTGGCTGCCCGCCGCTTAATCTACGTTTGGATGGTTGTGGTCATACTATATCTTTCCTACTAATATGTATTACCAACAAGAAAGCAAAAACTACTAAATGGATTTGATGAAAGTTCAGTACCTTATATATGTTATATTTTCTAAAATATAGAATAGAATATTCTGTATTGCATACAATGTTAGGAAATAATTCGCACTTGCAATCATAATGATAAGTACAATGGACGATCTTATCGCTAGGAGCGATTTCTTCCTGACAACCCATGGATGGACAGAAATTGCGTAAATACCGTGAAAACTCTATATAACGACACTGAAGGGGCTGTGCATTTGATGGCGTTATAGAGAATTGTCGTTAAATGGAGAGAAGCCTGTTAAGTTTGTTTGAAGTCTTTTGCTGCAGCAGTAATTGTGATATTGAGGCAACTTGGTGATATAAGTAGGTACTTAGAAATTTCGGTATTTCGGAATTTCTTAGAAATTTCGGTATGCATGATACAGACAGTCGAGTTTATTACTGGCTAGGATAATAAAGCGATAAAAGAACGTACACAGCTGCACAGTTTTCGCTAATTTTAGCCTTAAAAGGTACTTATTATTACTTAGTTGTTGTCGTTATTGAGAGTGGGTGTAATGCTGTATAGAGTGTATCATTGTATGGAAGACAGCTTTTTTTTTTAGGCGGCGGCAATGCGTTTCGCACACTACCGGGTTCTTTACTAGGGATTAGACCAAAGCGACGAGAGGTGACACCACGAATGGGCACCAGAGTCAAATCGCCGGCTTGTGTGAAGACTCGACTACTCAATACTCCACTAAAACCACCCTCCTCCCATGTGCCCCGCGCTTATGGAAGGAAGAGCGTGAGACTTAGAACATAGTTACACCCACGCTGATCGTAGCGCATCAGTGCTTGAATGGAAGACTGCTAAACCAACCGAAGCCAAGTGATTTCGACGCTTAAAAGAGTTTGTCGTTAAATCGAGTAACGTTACATGGAGTTTACACTGTATCATAATATATAACTATAACTGTCAAGTATAAAAGCGACTGTTATGAGTCGAATACGATTTTTTATACAAAACACGAGAAGTAGAGATATAAAATTAAACTCAGTCACGTTCAAATTACGCAGCCAACAAGTCATATATTTTAGTTTGGCGTAAGTTTTTCTTGTACGCAGAGAACAATTGCTTTAATCTTAGTAATTTATCAAGTCTCGTAACTTGAGATATTCTAATAGAATTTTTAAAGAGTAATTAAGATTAGTGGGATGAAATGACAGATGTTTCTGTCTGGCATGAAGATATTAAAATTGTCTTTGAAATTATTTTCATGCTGTCTATATTATATCTTTTTAAGTCTTTTAAATTAAAGTTTCTTCGAGTAACTTCTTAATAAAAAGCTCTATAATTATGATTTTAAATTTGAATATTTTCGTTTTCAGTAAAATTTCTTGCTTATAAAAAGGTTGGCTAGATACCTACGATATTTTATACGCAGACACGCTTTTTGCACGAAGAAGAGTAATATTACATCCATACATACATGTATGTATTACTCTTGCACATTACATAAGTACATTTTTTTGGTACGCAAAGAATGAGGAAAAACTTGCAAGCCATCCTGCGACCTAATGTAAAAAAATAAAAATTTCTCATATTATTGGTAATTTAAAGTAATCTATATATAAAAGAAGTCGTGTTAGTTATCCTATTTATAAATCAAGAACCTTCTTGGGACCATCTTCAACATGTTGGAACCGGTAGGTGGCGCTGAGATCGGGTTTTAAAATCCTCCTAATCACCTGGACCGATTTTGATGATTTTGTTTTTGTGTGTTTGAGTCTTAGACCATTAAACCAATGGACAAGCCTCGTATGAGCATACCCCTCCGCCAAGGTACAAGATTATAAAATCTAACGCGTTTATAAAAACTAGTTCAATAATCGATTTCTAACAGTCTTAGTATCGTTATCGCTGTGTGAGGAGCTCCTCAAAAATGCCAACCTGTGCTGTTAACGTGTGCGATAAAAAGTGAAATACCTCAAATCTAGAAAAAGATGGTGTAACATTTCATATGTAAGTATTTTCTTGTCTAATTATTGCTTATTTTTAATAAAATAACTTATAGTTGTTTATTAAACTTGATGTTTAAAACATCGATTCTATAATCGAATTAATGAAACATCTCGCTTCGACTTCCGACGAATCTCTGTTTTACTTTGAACTGTTATTGCGAAGAAATTGAGTCTATATTTGTATAACAATGCCCAAATAACAAAATATTCAAAGTCTTGCCCACTTCACACACACATACACGAGACTAATGCGAAATTCTTCAAGAAATTATAGTCCTTATTGCGTTGGAGACTAATTTGAAATTTGAATATCGAAGTTTGTTTTTTTGGCTACACGAGTCTGCCTATAGTGACGTATAATCTGTACATATAACTCGTGTCGATATCGATAAAACTACCTTTGATACTGTTAGTCGAAAATATGTTATACTAATAACGACCCACTTTTAGGGTTCTATTGTAAAATAAGGAACCCTTATGATTTCGTCGTGTCCGTCTGTCCGTCTATTTTCCGAGATTAGGTCTACACTGCTGAAATTTGGTACATTTAACTGTAACCTATACTAGAAAAAATATTCAAATGTGAGAGATTTTTTAAGTATTGCTCCCACAACATGAAAAGTAACGATGGTACAAAGTACTGCTTTTACCCCATCGAATTTAGATTATTCATATATTTGTATATATTTATATAAACTTTTATAACACTACAATGTCATAAACATTACAATATACAACAATCATGCGACGTGTTTGGGAAAGCTTGACGGACTTTAATAAATTTAAAGTTTATTAGGTTTTACAAATTTTTTAATGATTTAAATACTTTCTTGTTTAAGAAGGTTTGCCTTGGGCATTTGGCATGGTTTAGTGCAATAGAGTTGTTTATTTTAACTTTAATTTTGCTAATCAGATATACTATATCAAATTATATTTATTTGGACAAAATCCTGACTGAATTAGACAGGGTTATTAATAAGAAATTATATATGAGCAGTATTACTGATGTTGACACCCTTGATGAAGAGTACCACCATTTCATGACTATTTCAATTTAAACCTTTCCATTTTACCTTTATCTTTACTTCATATTCACGGAGGAACATCCTGAAACTCTTACACTAATAACTTAATGGGAATTTCATGAGATGTAGAGGGTATCACTGCTTAATCTTTATTTAAAATTTATCTTTACTTCATTGTGATACTCTTCTTATCTTGTATCTGGGGAGGTCTCTGAGGTATTATTCCTCATATTTACTATTTTATTTGATATTTTGGAAGAGTGACTTTGATGTGATACGTTTACTCAAGTCTTATGGTTTTCCCAATTCATTATACACTTAAGGCACTCCAAATGTGTTTTCTAAAATGTTAGGACGTACTGCTGGAGAGTTTCTTGTCGGTTCTTCTCGCCAGCTATAGTACGTTGTGAACCGACGTAGCTTTAGATAATATTTATAGTTGTTTCAACAAATTATAATTAAAAGTTTGGAGGTTCTTCCTTAGTCTTGATGTGAGCTCGTTTACTGATAGCTAATGATGTGGCATAGCATCAGCCGGGTGGATAAGGAGGGGTGCCTTACACAAAATTATATAATTTGTTATGAAATCTTCATAGAAATACTTTTGGTTTAAAGGCAAGGCGTACTCAGGTGATGAGCTTCTGTCATGAGTTGATATATTTGTCATTGTTCATAAAAACAATAATATTTTACACTTACAATATAATATTACTACAAATGATTATATATATTATACACCGAACTTTGAGAGTCTACCTGTTTCTAGATCAGTGCTTCTATATAACCTACTTTGTGAACATAGGGTTAACGGTATTGCAGCGAAGGGTTCTTACTACTAGATGATATTATTTTTTATTTATTTATTGATATTATGTTTTATTCATTTAATAAATTTTATTAATATTCACTATATCAATTCTTTTATTTCATATCAATGCTTCGGCTTGAGTATGTCATTCCTAGACATCACAGCTTCCAGCCATGGTTACCCGGGAAAAGGGTTCTCGCCCGCCGTTATGCCGTCGAGATGGGGGCGCGGCGTGTTCCGCGCGCGCTCACTTCTCCCGCGAGGCGCGTTACAAACCGCCCCACGCTCGGATTAATAATTTTTCAAACCTTACTAATTGATATGTAGCCTCGAGTTAAACCGTGATCACAGCTGCTATAAAGTAGCCGAAACGTTGGCAAAATAAATAAATATCGCGCTTAAAACCGTAAATAACTTAGTTTAATTTATGTGTAACAGTCGCGAATATCTAAGAAGAATACTATAAAATAAATGAATTTAACTTATACTTTAGTTTAATTCCACTGTCATCATATCTATAGTATTCAAAATTATTTTTCCTAGTTAAAATATCGACATTAAAGTATCGATATTTACTATCCCTATGAAATTCACAGTTTTGTACAGTAGTGATACCAGCATTTTTTCCCTCAAAATAAAGGGCATTTAAATTACGTTGCAAGTAAATATTTGAATTATATGTACATAATTATTTATTATGTTCATGGATTTTTTTAGCGATTAGGATTTACATAAAATTGTGAAAGTGTTAATATCACACATCACAATTTTCATCACACAATAACTATGATCTTATTTCAACTAGTGCTAGTTTAATAAATCATCTATGTGGTACTGTTTAATTATTACAATATTAAAGTTTATTTCATAATCCAATATTATAATGAAAAATAATAATGAATATTTAGTCTATTATGATTAAATTACGAGGCAAATTGAATAATGATATGGCAATTTCTTGTATTTTGAAATGTGTGAGTCGTCTTTGTGTGCGTAACGAGTGTAAATATACGCTGTCTCTAAACCAATTTGAAGATTTGTACATGTTTGCGTTTATGACAACACAAATAATATTTGGGTGTATGCGATTGTTTCAATGTGTGCTTTACTCTTCCCCCCGCAGCAAATGGCTGAATTTTTTGTTAGCTAAATTAGACGCGAGGCTCGTCCATGGTTTAATGGTCTAAGGTGATACCAGCTAGAGAGTTTCAACAGTGCACAACAATAACTGATATATATATATATATATATACATATAACTGATATATATATATACATATAAATAACAGTACAACATCCGTTCGTCCTAGGGTGCAGTTGAAAACCAGCGTCAGGCATCCGCAGTTGCCTGGCACATGCTGAACTGCACCTATTTGGTACCACCGCGAGACTTTCTAAATCTTATTACCGTACCGTGTAATTCATTCCATCTCTGTCTCGTTGTGTGTTTACTAAATAAACGTCTTTTCTTTCTTTTCTTTCTTTTCTATATATATTTTCCAAACCGGTCTATATAGAATAGGAAGTAAAATTAGTTTTTAATGTAATGTAAGTATGTATGATTTAAAAAAATATTTTCTTTAGTGACACTACAAACTTTTAAATATGATATTATGTACATTTAGATTACAATCTGATGTCTTATATGAGTAAATGGTAATGAAGGCAAAAACAAAGAATATATCAGTCACTCTTAGTCTTGACTTTATTCGCATTTCACTACATAACTTTGTACCTTAAATACACTACCATATTCCTGACAAATTTCTCTGCAGTTATTTTTGACAGAAATACTGTAACATATGTATACAGACAAATTATTATTTTAATTAGATCTCTTCTTTACATCGGTTTGTCACGGCAGTCATGCCCATGGTTAGGGTCCCGGGGTGCCTCATCATGATGTGGAGAGACGCTGGAAGGTTTAGTGGGTAGCCTGGCGGTCGGTGCTTGCAACATCGAACGGTGCTTCTATCATCAGAAGCTTGTATGTTGTGTCAGCCATCGGAAGTCCCACTATGTATGCGGAATCCGAAAGTTAAAAAACCCCGGCTATTCCGTACAGACGAAGCCGCTTAGGATGATAGTATAATATTGCTGCCTTCAGTTGTTGTGTAAATGTTTGTCGAATAACAATCAATGAATGGAATAGACATATATAGACTCACCCAAACGAATTTTGTTTTTGTTATTTTAAATTTAATTTACCAATTATAGACAAAATTCATTTCTAATGCGAGCAAGAATTTATTTAAACAATGTAAGTAAGTACTATGATTTCGACCAGTTTGTGAATAAATAATCAGGAGCCAAGCTATGTATATACCTTAAATTTTTCAACAGTGACTAACTACCTCGGTGCCTTTTTTACATCTGAATGTTTCTTATAACCAATACCTTATTCGCGAGAACCTGTCATTGGCTTTCTTTTGTTAATAGAATACAATACACTTTATTGTACACAAATATTACACAGAAAAATACACAAATAAACTAACTTACTAAAAGGTAAAACCATGGCCTTATTGCAACCTCGATGGACAAGATTTAATAACATAGATAGCGTTGGCGTGTACTTGAAATTATAATATATATATAATATATATGTATATATATATATATATATATAGATAAGCGTGTATATATATATATATATATATATATACACGTATATACTTTCATAGACATAATAATAATAGTGAATTGTCGTTATCTATTCAAATTTATTAGGGGTTGTCTGGAAGAAATCGCTTTTTAGCGATAAGACCGCCCTTTGTACATAACTAGATATAATTTCAGTCTTTACGTTCATGTTTGTATTGGTGTACAATAAAGTGTTATCTATCTATGTTTATTTAGGTGTAGATTTTCCATAAATAAATAAATAAAATGCCTTAAAACAAAAAGGACGTGTCCGATAAAATGTATAAAGGGAAGTGATCCTACATTTGGTCCGAAGGGCATCAAGGAGCCAGTTGGCTGCACCTGCTTCAAGAGATATGTTGCCTTCACACTCCGCCGAATCGAACCTTTTAGTCGACAATTTCGTGGATCTTGTTTATTATGCTTTTAGGGTTAGTGAATAGAGTTACGCCCTTTTGATTGAAGTTTTGGAAAAACTCTTTTCAGTAAGGGCATAATCGGATATTTATAGCTTTTATTTAACTTGCAATCGATGTACCTATGTATGTATGTAAGTTCAGGTGGAATCTTGCAAGTTAAATTTGACCAACTTCCCGGTTTCCGATTGACCTGAAATTTTGCACGCATACATGTATTGTGTGACAATGCAATAACATGTACCATGAAGCTGATCTGATGATGGAGTTGGAACGTGGCCATTGGAACTCCTGTACTAAATAAATAAGATAGATCCGTCGTGTTTGGGCTCGTTTTACTTGTCTTGGCTAGCACTCTGCTACTACATGATATTCAGGATCTCAAAAGCTTGTATTTAAAAACCTTTTTAAAAAACAAGTTATTTAAACATCATATAATAGTGTTGTAATTTGTATAAAGTCGCGTGCGTGTGTTATGTCAAAATGATCTTAAGGAATAGTAAATAATCTATACTAATATTATAAAGAGGAATTTTTTTTATGTTTTTTTTATGTTTGTAACAAATAAACAACTGGCTCGATTTCTAAACTTATTTCACCATTAGAATGCTCGATTATCCCTGATTAATATAAGCTATATATGTTACTAGAAAAAAATAGGGATGGTTAGGGATGATGGATAGGAATTAGGGATGGTTTAGATTCACAATCAGACCTAGTAGGCGCTTGATCAGGTTCTATATTTTTATTTTTTCAGGGGAGAACAACGTCAGCCAGAACCGCTAGTGTATTGTTAAGTCTCAACTTCTCAATTCGCACACATAGCTAGCCTTTGTTGAACGAGATAAGGCTTTGTCGGCCGACCTCACTACAACGCAGAGGCTTCGGGTTCGATTCCTAGTATGGTAAATTTCTGAAACGATCCTTTCGTTATTTACTGTGATCTGGATGTCTGGGCTAGGTGAGTGCTTGTCTGCGGATTGTAATTATTACTAATAATTCATGGACTACGGTAAAGCTAGAAATTATTAGCTGCTGAAGAGTTTCTTGCGCCGCTTCTTCTCTTCAAGCTCTTCAAGCATAACATGTTGCGAAGCGGTGGTAAATTAGATAAGGCTCCTATAGAGTAAAAACCATAAACAAAATTAAAACTAAATAATTAACAAGAACAAGTTGGCGGTAGGCTAAATAAAACTTTAACAATACTTGTTGACACTCGACATCTTTGTCTTCCGTAATCACGGCCACTGAAAAGTGGCCGAAACGTCGGAATAACAAAAATCAAATAAATTACCAGGCTTAAAACCGTTAAAAAAGTAGTTTTATTAAGCAAAAAGTGTTTGCCAGGATCTTAGAAGGTGAAGATCCATTGTCTCTGCCTAACCTAATGGGAAACAGGCACAAGGTTAGAGGTACCCTCAAACTTTACACCCGGGAGAACATCCAAGATCTGCTTAGGAAGAAGTGGCAGAGGAATTTCTTAAATACGCAATTAAAATCGCGAAACAGTTCAATGAACGAAATCGATCAGTAAATAACACTGGTTATATATAGCTGTATATATCAAACCAGTACCTAATGTAATAGATTATAAAACTAGTACCTTAAATATGGCTGTAAGTTATGTACGAGTAGAAAATAGGAAATTAAGAAGTTGATAAAATACTGAGTACAATAAATGTAGAATAAATAGATAAAAGTAGAAAATCATTAGATCATCATTAGTTGATTGATTAATGACCAGGTTCCAGTCTCCCTTAAGAGAGCAGCAGCGCATTTGTAGCACCTTTGGTGTTGTAAATGTCCATAGGCGATGGTAACCGTTTTCTATCAAGTGGGCCGTCTGCCAGTCTGCTGAACTCATGCAATAAAAAAATATGAATAAATTTAGAACATATAAATGTAATTGATTATAAAAAAACATGTAATAGATTTTTAAGTTTCGATAAAAAGACAAAAAAACTAAAAAAAAAACAAAACATAAAAAGAGTACCTCCTACTTATTTCCTTTTAGTTAAAATAGAGTAAAAAAGAACAAGGCAAGAAAAGATAAGTCTCTGCCTTGGTATATGACGGAGGAATAGGCTATACAAAACAAATAAATAGGAAACAGGCGTGGCATCCATGTATGCAAAAAAAATCTTGTAGCTTCACTTTTGTATCTCAGGAAAAACTAAAGAAACATTTATTATTTCACAGTTTAATTCATTATAATACACATATATAAAATAGAAATACCATTTCTTTTTCCACCTAAACGCTTTTATTTTCTTACACAGTCGTACGTGATTCTTTCCTGCAGGGTTGTCCCTTCACGCACAACTAACGACATACTGCTCCGACTATGAGATATTCACTCACAATACCGTCGGGGGTATTGCGTAGACCACCTCCTGATAATGCAGTTTTCACCTCCGAATTTTCCGTCTGTAGCTCACTTCTGAATCTCCACTTAAACTGAACTAAACTCCTCCATCATTGACCTGTCCACTGTCTTTTATTGAACTTCTCTTCCGACTCTCTCGTATCGCGCTTGTCGCTTCGCTGTCTTCAACTGAACTCTCTGTTACCTGCCTTACGCTGCTTATATACCCAGAAGAATCTTCTAGAATCCCCAATTTCGATCTTGTTTTCATTATTCTTTTATTTACTGTCTATCCCTTTCTAAACTTCTATCTATTTCTGTCTTTTCCTTCCTGAACCTTCTATTCTAGATTTTCGATATTCTTTTGTTCATGGTCTATCCCTTTGTAAAATGTATCTATATTTTTCTTCCAGTCTGAAACTCCTTAAACCAACTAGTTCGTTCCATCATCGCTCGCCACAATATATTAAAAAATATAAAAACACGACGTCTACTGACGATAGGGCCTAGAGTCAGGTGATAAATTATTATTAGTATTTATTATTTTATTTAGACAAGACAAACAGAAGTATCAGAGCATCTACAACTACATTATTCGCAGTGAAAATCAGAATTGTTATTAATAAATTGATCTCACGTGACATTAATCATTCATCATAGAATAGTCTACAAAAAAAATGTAGGACAGATACAAAGAAGAGAAAACAATATATACAAGAGATAAAACATACATTGGAAAACGATACAAGTAAGAAATTGAAAGAAAAAACAGTGAAAACTATATTAAAGATATTTTAGTACGTAAATGAATATTCAAATTTTATGAACCAATTCAATTTCTATTAATATTATAAATTAACATATCATTATCCTTGGAATTGCGGAAGCAGCAATAACAACATATAACTTTGTATAAATTGGAGTGAAAATCCTGTTGGAACAATAACAGCGTCGGTTCTTATTGGGCGAGCAGGCGCCAATTTACTTAATTAAAAGGTTCTACATTAATTTGGCCTGTAAACAACTTGTATCCTAAAATGGAACATGATTTCTCCAAGGATGGCACAATCTTGGCACTTTGGAATAGGTTTTTTCATAAAAGAAAATAATTATATCTATCTACTACATCCTAAATCCTATCTAGTGCCGTGGTAGCGTAATGGCTAGCGTACACGTTCCAAATTCAAAGGTTCATGCACTACTTAGTCACTTTTTTGACCTAAGGTGCATATTGTTACAATTACAACGTGCTAACACCGGTGAAGGCAAATCGTGATGCAAACTGCACATCGAGATAACCGATGCGTCAAACCTGCCAAGCCGCCTTGTACAAGCCTGGCGGGTGTACTGTCCGTATCTCTATAACGGGAGGCCTGAGCCCAGCAGTGGGACATTTATGGGCTGTTATTATTATTATATCTTAACAAATATTATAATAAGCGTAGTAGCGTAATGGCTAGTGCACGAGTTCCAAACTGAAAGGGCGCGGATTTCGAATATTGGCCGGAACGCATGCGTAGTGCATTTAGTATGCAGGCACTTTTCTGACCTAAGGTGCATATTGTTACAATTACCACGTGCTAACAAAGGTGAAGGAAAACATTGTGATGCAACCTGCACATCGGGATAACCGATGTCTCAAGTCTGCCAAGCCGCCTTGGACAAGCGTGGCTGGCATAGTGTCCGTTCTCCTATAGTGGGAGGCCCGAGCCCATGAGTCCCACGCGCTCTTTCTATTTATTACAAAAAAATATTAATTCAAATACCCAATTGGTGGATGGTGAAAAGAAAGAGAAAAAGAAATCGGCCAAGACATCACGAACCATAAATTTATGCTCTAGATGAAATTATTGTTTCTGTATTTTTAGATACAAGACTCCAATAATAGACTTCTCAAAAACTACAGAACAGATATTGTGTAAACTTATCTAATTTTTTATTGCCTGAAACAGTTTAATTATACTGATGGAAAGTGGATACAAACTCTTTATATGTTAGTACCGGGATAGGCCCGCAACGTCGTCCACAATTTCGTTGAAATCACTCCCGGGAATAATCCCGCGGGGTTCTCGTGATATAAA
The DNA here is from genome assembly GCA_949752895.1 of Dendrolimus pini. Classification (NCBI taxonomy): domain Eukaryota; kingdom Metazoa; phylum Arthropoda; class Insecta; order Lepidoptera; family Lasiocampidae; genus Dendrolimus; species Dendrolimus pini. Next base: position 16,807,875 of record OX457142.1, read on the forward strand.
GTATCACAGAAATTATGGCCGATAATTTGTTAGCGATCAGTGAATATATTATTACACCGGGATACGATTTTCTCGAACGATTTTTCAGTCCGGAAATTTGATACCGATCAGCGAAAATCGCATCGAAATCGGCCCAGTAGTTTTAAAGTGAATCCCAAACAGACAAACTTTTATAATATAATCAATGTGAGTATGAACTACGAGTATTACCACCAAGTCTCAATGTTCTTCACAAAAAGTATACTTAAAACTTTTGATAATGAAATCGTCCTCTATATTCTAGATTGTTTGACGTTAAAACATTCTCTAATGTTTTCATGGCAACAGTACAGAGTAAGTTCAGTGGTCATAGATAGATAACACTTTATTGCACACTAAAATATACAATTACAAAAACAGACCATGTTTACAATATTTTCTAGGCAATACGACAGGCGGCCTTATCGCTCAAAGCGATCTCTTCCAGGCAACCTAAGAAATTGAATCAAGTGTAATAGGTGGTGCAGGAAAAAGGCAATAGATACATAAATACTCAAACTAATTTAAGAAATAAATATACAAATACATTCATATATACATAGTCATATATATACAATAACACAGTTATTATCATCATTATCATAGCTGGTATTAAAGTTCGTTGTGTTAGTCACAGTTCCAAGTTTAATGGGTTCGCAATAGAAAAACAAGTATTTAATATTTACGAACATAATTATCTATTTCCTTTAACATAATACGTAAAAAAACAGTTAGCATGGCTTTAACTTACATTTTAATAAGCGGTTCAAAATTTAGTTCCTACAACAGAGTCAACTATTCTCTATTATAATTAAAACAGGGTTACCAGCCGTCAAACACATGATATTATTTACTGATAAAAGAAAATGTAAACTGTTGTTGGATGCAAGATAACAGTTGGTACACAAACTTAATCTAACTCAATATGAATAATACCTACCCTAAGAAAATATTGTATACATAGACATAGCGATACTTATGTAAATATATATTATATAACACTGGAATGAAGAACTCTGGTAGCTCTACTCTTTTTCTAAACTTGAAGTCCTTTTTTTAGTTTATTTTATTGCAGGAGTTCAGCAGAAAGGTAGACGGCCCACTCGATGACAAGCGGCTACCATCGCCTATGGACATTTGAAACACCAAAGGCGCTACAAATGCGCTGCTGCTCTCTTTAGGGAGACTGGAACCTGGTCACTAATGCCGGAACACAACTCAAGGTTGTTATGGCGACATACTTTAGACCAGGGGTGGTAGCCATCCAGTCGGGCAAATGCCCTACCACCTGGCTGTGGGTTGTTTTGTCGCCTCTTACGACATAACTCTTACGACTTCTTATTTCCTTAATTAAAATTTAATAATAAAATACAAAAAGTTGTATACTGATGTCTGTCAGTGTTACTCGTAAAGTGTAAACTATGTTTTAATATTTTATAATTAATTTATTACAGAAACAATTTTCAAACTTTGAAAATGAGCAAAAACATTGGTCTTTAGAGTATTTGCGTAATATATTCATATTTTTTATATTGGAATCCAATAAACACATATTGTTTATCCCCAAATTAAACAAATTACGCTTGTGTTATAGGTAATATACAACGGGCCACTCTAGGACCGATCTCAGACACCCAGACTATAGTAAACAACGGAGAAAAAAAGGCTTAGCCCGCTCAACTACAGAGGCCGTCTATATTTGATTTTTTCCATCTATATTTGAATTTAATTGAATATAAAAATGGGTTCGCCTGTCAAATATCAATGCACAACAAAATAAACCAATTTTTATCCATAGCCTATCTATATTTTTACCTAATCTCCATGTTAATTTCCAGATCTACGAGTAAATAAATAAAATTTGTAGAAAAATTAATAATTCCTTATTTTGTTTTTTTTTAATTAGTATAACTAACTACGTGTTTACTTAATTGTTTATTTAAAAGAAAACTGGTGCGCAGACAATTTATTTGAACGTTAAGTTTTTATATCAAATTTGTTTTTGTTATTATTTAAATTATCTATTTAGAATTATCTTGAATATGTCAAAATATGTGTAATGAGCTCAAAGCTGAATTGGTTTGAACTTTGAAAACAATATTATGGGTTCTTAATTAGGAGTTTGGTACGCAGTAAAAATCTTTGAAGTTTTATATCGAGGTCTGTATCTAAGAACAAAATTAATCATAGTGATGATGATTTAATTTTTTTTTGCTGAAGCACAGAAGACCAGCTGACGGCCCAACTATATTAGAAAGTGATTACCGTTGCCTATGTACATTAGCATGCGAATGTGCTGCCGGCCTTGAAGGAGAAACTGGAACCGGAACACAACTAAATGTTGTTATGGCGGCATACAGACTAGGGATTGTAGCCATTCAGTCGGGCAAATGCCCGACCACTTGGAATGTAGTAGTGCAGTAGTGATTTATCATAGTGATTAACTTTAAGTGCACTGATCTACCCACTCTGTGCCCATAGGCTCGTAAAGTGCAACAAAGCGAAACAAATCTGTTGGAAGCTACTTGAACGTAACTTCAATCGTGCCAACTTACCCGTACTGGCTCGAGATTAATAAAACGGAGTTTCTCTTTGAAAGAAAGCGTGTATCTTTCCATTTCTTGTAAAATAGAACATTTCTTTTTGAATTTATGTGCAGTTTTAGAACTCTTAGGTTGTTTCGAAATATTATTACGACTTTAGCGGGGCTCGAATTAAAATGCCGTTAGAATGATTAGAACTATACAAACACGTATAACACAGGTACAAATATAACCGAACACAACAAATCCCAACGTAATGCTGAAGGTCGTAATAAATACTAATATAAAACGCGCAAAGTCCGTCACTATTAGATTCCCGATTGTACACACGTCTCGCCTTGATCGCGGTCCTCGCTCAACTGCCACCTCTCCCCACCAGGCCGTTGTTTAATACCGCACAGATACAAATGTGCCCGTATCGTAGTCGAGGTCATCCGTAGCACCTAGCTAATGATTCGGCCGCAAGCGGCCATATACGAGTATAATAAAACAATGAGCTGTTCTTTAGAATCGTATGCCAATAAATAAGTAAACAAAAGAAGACGATCACAAAAAAATTACAACTAGTTCAAATGCCGACAGGTAAAAAAATGTATTTCTTTTCAGATATGCAGGTGGATTCTGTTTTTGTAGGGGGGCTAAGTTGCAACAATATCGATTTTTAAATCTCCGTACTCATTTAAGCAATATAGCGGTGGCAAAATGTGGGAGGAAGAACAAGAAGAGAGCTGGACAAAGCAACTTATTCCCGACATTAGAAAATGATATTGGAGGGAGTTCGGTGAAATAAACTACTACAAAACGCAGGTGTTAACTTGCCATGGCTGCTTCCAGAGTAATTACACAGGATTAGGAAACTAGATACAGACTGCGAAAAAGTGGACACCGCGGCGTACACTATTTTAGAATGCGAAAGATGGGAAGAGGCGAAAAGATCAGCCCAGACTAATTTAGGTGCCAACAGAACAACAATTACAATGTGGGATATAATGCTTAAAAATGAAGAAAATTGAGACAATGTCAACAACGTGATGACCGAAATTGTGTCCAAAAAGACTCGTGACGAAATTGAAAGGAAATAAAATAATGTTTTTTAAAAAGGTTTCTAAATACAAGCTTTTGAAGTCCTGGATGTCATTAGCAGCAGAGTGCTAGCCAACACAAGTAAAACGAGCCCAAACAGGACGGGTCTATCTTGTCTAGTACAGGAGTTCCTATGGCCACCTTGAGACTCCATCATCAGATCAGCTCCATGGTACCATATTATTGCATTGTCACGCGATATACATATGCGTGCAAAATTTCAGCTCAATCGGAAACCGGGAAGTTGGTCAAATTTGACTTGCAAGATTCCACCCGAACTGACATACATAGATGCATTCATTGCAAATTAAATAAAATATTGTAAAAAAAAAGATTTTTTTAGAAAGGTTTTTAAATACAAGCTTTGAGGTCCTGGATATCATGTAGCATCAGAGTGCTAGTCAAGACGAGTAAAACGAGCCCAAACACGTCGGGTCTATCTTGTTTAGTATAGGAGTTCCTAGGCCACCTTCCGGCTCCATCATCAGATCAGCTCCATGGTACTATATTATTGCATTGTCACGCGATATACATATAGGTGCAAAATTTCAGATCAATCGGGAAGTTAGTCAAATTTGACTTGAAGGATTCCACTCGAACTTACATAAGTATATCCATTGCAAGTTAAATAAAAGCTTTTAAAAATGCCTCTCTTCCTATATTCAGTGAAGTAATGCCTAACGGTATAACCACTGCAGTGTGAGGTTAAAAAAAGTCAATTTGGAAAAATTGTGCCTGTATAATTTCATCAAGTTGTTGTCAGTCACAGTTTTTTTTCTCAGAAACTGTTAGGCCTGCACAGACCTAGCATCTTATGGATGAAATTTAACAGAAATTCCCAGTAAATTAGACACAAAATAAATTTTGGGAATGGCCGCCATATTTATACGGTAATGAGTTTGTACATTGAAGATTTTTTTCAATGTAAATAATTGTGTGGTGGTGTTGGTAGTCATGTCCTTAAAAAATAACGAAGATATTTTTCTTTAATTAATTAATATTTAATTAGACAAGGGGATTAATTAGATAATTGCTTCATGTTGTAAGTTCATTTTTTTTAACTTTTCACTAAGAAGTGAAAAGTTAAAAAAAATGAAGTATAGAGTTTCAATGAAAATTGGTATTAGTTTTGCATATATGTAGAGTGGTTCTAGAAATATGGGATATTTTCGACTAAATACTACATTTTTTAGATCTCTAACCAAATCACGAATATAATGATTGTTTGCGATTTTTGTGTTTAAATATATATTTGCGTTGTACACTAAAATATCTCTAAAAATGGAGCAAATGTCTGATAATAAATGTGAAATCTTCTCTAGAAAATATTTATATATTTCTAAAACCACTCAAAGTACCAAGTAAGTAGTAATATTCAATGTATAATTTACATATATTTTTTGTCATTAACAATGTCGCATCTTAAATAACGCATTAAGCTTATCGCTATATCTGCGTGACACGGCCTATATCTGTAACACTATCGCGTATGAATCCCCACCTTTAAAGAGAAGAAGCGGCAAAAAACTCTCTAGCAACAGGCTTAGTTAGCTAAACATTCTTTACGTCATATTTTCTACCTCAGGTTGTTTTTTACGTACACATTACAATTATCTTTCGAAGATCGAATGAAATTAATAATTATTGAACTATCTATAAACGATAAAAAAACATTAAATAACAAATTACATTATACTCAGGACTTACCAGAATCCACCAGGAACTTGGGCAAAGTAAATAGAATGAAATCAAAGGGGTTTCGAATCAATTTGAAAGTAAAATTTCGGTACTGCTCCAAATTGGTGAGCTCTCCTAAACAGTTTCCGGGGTAATTATGGCGTGAAATTTGCATTTTGTCCACTTTATGAGAAACATTAGGGTGTTTTAGGGAAGTTTTGGTACAGTGTTTGATGATGACCTCTCTAGGGGATATATGTGATTTTCGAGTACTCATAAATATAATGTTAAATGAGTTTTAGAGTTAAGTGGCCAAGTGCATGTCGGGCTAAGCATGTTGAAGAGTTCATTACAAGAGACGAGCGTCCAGTCGTCTACAGTTAATCATCTCTCTTTGTTGAACACAAAATCTTACGGAGGACCTTCCTTTCCGCTACTAAAAGCAAATTTTCTTATTTGAGGGTAAGCGTTCTAGCTTAGCATCAGTACATCAGGATGGGTTCTATGACGGTCTGAACTCCGAGATTAAGAACCTTATGACCAAGCTGAAAATAAAAGGAGAAACAGAAGAACAACGCGTCCGCTGGCTTACGGTCACGTAGAAAGCACATTTGGGAAGGCCGGTCCGTCAGGACAGAGTGATGGCTAACCTGTGTGAGTTTCGGGTCGATTTGTTGTTCAAATCAAATTAATAGTGTAGCCTTGGCGAAATCTGTTATTATAGAAGTATAGTCCTTGATATTCATTATTATGGTCGAAATTCAACCCCGGGCAACAACTAGTATAAGTTTAAGTTTATATATAGCACGTCGCAACGTGTTATACCTGTTTAAGGAGAAGAAGCGTCAAGAAACTCCCCAGCACCTAGTCTGGCTAAAACTTTTTTTACTTCATATTTACCTATCTCAGGTTTTTTTTTTAAATACCGAAATATGATATATATTCGTACCTACTTTTTGAAAAATTTGTGGAGAATTAACTGAACTATTCTTGGTATGTATTGTTAGAATTGTTACAACGTGAATACCGACAATAGGCAAATTTATACCTGCATTTTATTACCTTTCCCGCATTTGTACTTTTTTTGTTTACTTTGTGTTTAAAATTTGTAATTAGAGAAACAGCCCATTGTGTATTGTAATCTTTTACGGTAGTCATTAGCAAGTTGTGATTCTAAGAAATTCAGTCTACGCGGACGAGAGACATATTGTATTTGTGCAGTATAAAGCAATACCCGAATGGAGTGATCGGCAGTCGAGCGATAAGCACAAGCGAAGCAAGACGTATGTACTACATTCGGTAATCTATTTAGCAACGGACTTTGCGCGTGTGATTGAATCGTGCATTACGTTTGGACTGGTTGTGTACAGTTATATTTGTACCTATGTTATACGTGTTTGTATAGTTGTAATAAATTATATAATAATTCCAACGGCATTTTAATTCGAGTCCTGCAACTCGTAACAGTATCTTGCTTCAATCTAAACGTTTTGTTCGCTAATTAAACACTCGAAGTTTATGTATAATATATACCAGGATTTCCGTTCGATAATACGAATCGTGTATCGCCAGTAAATCTCTGGTGCAAATGAACACATTGGTGGTTCGGACGGACACAATACATCTCTCCGGAGTGGGTGCCGGCATAAATTGTTAGCGGACACCGCGAACGATGCGCGAACGATTTATTGCAACCGATCGGTATTCGGTGTGTTGTGTAGTGTGCCTTTCGGGGTTCCTTGGCCATTTTAGCATAAAAGGAACCTTTATATACTGACGCCCTACAAATAATCCAGTATTAGAAAATTTCGAAATTAACGGGATAAATATTTTGTGTTTTGGTTATCAACTTGTCAACAACAATAAATCAGTAGGTAATCGAAATACCCACAATTTTCCGAGAACTATTTTAGAGTAATATCACTAAACCAAATAACAGACACGAAATTTGATATATAATCTATATCTTTTTTTATTATTTATTGCATGAGTTCAGCACACAGGCAGACGGCCCACTTGATGGAAAGCGGTTATCATCGCGTATGGACATTTGCAACACCAAAGGTGTTACAACTGCGCTGCTGCTCTCATAACGGAGACTGGAACCTGGTAGAGCCGGAACACCATTTAAGGTTATTATGGCAGCATCCTCTAGACCAGGGCTGGTGGCCATCCAGTCAGGCAAATGCTCTACCACCTGGCAATCTTATACTAATATATAAAGCCGAAGATTTTGTTTGTTTGCTTGAACACGCTAATCTCAGGAACTTACTGGTCTGATTTGAAAAATTATTAATTACAATGTTAGATAGCTAATTTATCGAGAAAGGCTATAGACTATATATATCATCGCGCTAAGACCAATAGGCGCGGAGCACTAATGATGAATGTTTCAAAATCGGGGGGTTTTTTAAATTACTTTCTTTTAACTATTCCTCGCGGATGAAGTCGCAGGCAGATGCTATTATATTATAAAGAGGTTAAGGTCTATTTGTTTGTAGGAAATTATCTCTTGAAATACTGAACGCATTATGGAAATTGTTTCACCAGTTTTAAACTAAATCTTTCCTGAGTAATATAGGCTATATATGATTTTGATTAAAAATATTTTTAATTTTTTAATGATGTCCAGCGAAGTGGGCACGAGTCAGTTAGAATACTGTTATTTAATATAAGTTATAATAATAAGGTTATTTAATAAAATAACCTTGTTTTTGTTGTAAAAATAAGTTAGAAAAGTTATGTGCAATAAAAATGTCCTGAGGATATTTTTATAAAGGACGGTTGTGTCGTCAATATTCCATATTTTAATAATAAACTACATATAGTAATTACTAATTACGGTTAAGGGACCATTAAAAAACTCGGAGAGCCGCTGCAAGTCTAGACAAGTCGACTAGTCTTACATAATTGATATTAAGTTGGGATTCCCTTATCTCTCTATAATGAGCTGTCCACGCTTGTCAAAGGAGTGCTCTATCAAAAAAAAAATCATTAACCACACAAAGAGCATGTTCAAACGTGGCGTGTAGCTCAAAAGGCCTTTTCAGACCTGGCATTATACTGTTTTTTTTTAGAAAATGCGTTTTTATTTTTTCTTTTTGTTGAAGACTCATCATGTCTTAAGGCGACTTTTACACATATTGATGCCTACATTACGATTTCACAAACAGACGGCCTCTGTGGTTGATCGGGCTAAGCCTTTGCCAGCCTACCTCGCTGCAACGCAGAGGCTCCGGGTTCGATTCCTGGTATAGTAAATTTCGGAAACGTATTTCTCTGTTATTTACCATGGTCTGGGTGTCTGGGATTGGCCCAGAGTGGTCCGTTGTACTCGTATATTACCCATAACACAAGCGTAACTTGCTTAATTGGGGATATACAATGTGTATGCTTGTCTGCCGATTATTATATAATAATTATTACAATTATTAGTTTACTGTGCACGTGGATATTTGGGGAGGTCTACATATCTGAGGCGACTTCTGTAGATAAGCAAAGATGATGTAATTATATTTTTCCCAATAAGAGAAAATAATTTATAATGTAGGTGCCGTTGTAGTTCCTTTTGCCGACATTAATTTTTATTATAATATATTATATAATTAAAAACTAAAAATAGACTAAATTATAAATAGCTACTATAGACTGTGTAACAGATTGCTGCCAGATGGGAGCTTGCGCAGAAGGCTGGCTGCATTGCCGCGCTGTATGGCGATGCTTATTTATTGGGCGAAACATGAGCCAGCTTTCTGGTCACGGGTGGCATCAAAGAGTATTTCACAAACTTCTTTGAAGAAACTCTTTGCCGATGGACCCCACGGACCTAATGTTTAAACGTCAAACGGCACAAATATGTAACCCCTTCCTAAGGTTCCACACTTGCGCCGTTTGAGAGTTAAATCATTTGAAGCTGCCAGCCTCTAACTCAGTCATTGGAAGAAGTGACGGCGCTAGAGTGTTTTGTTTACAAATGTCGCGTCCCAAACAAGCGGCCAATTTTTTTGTAATAAAATTTACAAAACATGTATATAGTTACGAGCTACAGGACTCGAATTAAAATGACGTTGGAATTACTATAGACTTTATTAAAACTATACCAACACGTATAACATAGGTACAAACATAACTAGACGCAATAAGTCCCAATGTAATGCACAATTCAATAACACGTACAAAATCCGTCACAAAAATATAAACACGTCTTGCCTTGCTTGTGTCAAGCAGCCATAAACGAGTACAATATAAAGAATAGTGGTTTGGCCGAATATTCGGTATTCGGCCAAACCACTATTCGTGTCATCTCTATTATACCGTAAAATGGGGGGAATCGGGACACTTTTTAAGTTCGACATTGATTTTTATCGTTTTTATTGTAATTATAGTAATAAAACGGAGATCATAATGGTTCATTTGGGTAGTTTAAATTTTCATTTCTAATGCATTAAGATATAGTTTATTAAAGAATAATCATAAAAAGTTACAAAAACTCACTTGTCCCTATTCTCCCAGGCGTTGGGGTGAATCGGGTCGCTTAAGGGGTTAATAGAGTTTTTTGCTAGGGCTGACACTTTCATACTATAGGCAGGTACCTACAATACAAATTTCACACAACTTTGACCCAATGTTTTGAAGTACGTTTTTTTTAAAATACTTATGACAGGATGACTGAGTGTTGCCGGATTATAGAAAAAATATTGCAAGCTTCAAATTTAAATCCTTCCACAAAGTGTAACACGTAACATAAATGTGTATATAAGGTCGCAAATAAAACTTGAGGTTTGTCCCTCACCTCCTAGACCGTATTCCCCCCATTTTACGGTACCATTAATTGTTTAATAACTGCATATAAAGAAGCTTGAAGCCTAAATAAAGCTGACTTAATGTTACACACGAGCGTTTCCAAGCGAGCACATTAAAAGCTCGTGCCGTCGTGTCGCGGGTGTAAATTTATGCAACCGCCCCCAACCTCGTTTAGACAAATCGTTACCTCTCGCATATAATCTTCTTATATATAAAATTCTCGTGTCACAGTGTTAGTTACCATACTCCTCTGAAACGGCTTGACCGATTCTCATGAAATTTTGTGTGTATATTGAATAGGTCTGAGAATCGGACAAAATCTATTTTTCATCCCCCTAAATGTTAAGGGTAGTCCTCTGTTTTTTTTTTAATTTTTTTTATGATACAGCATTAAAAATACATACAACCCTAAATTTTCAATCCTCTACGATCAACCCCTATTTATTAATAGCGATATTAGTATTTTTATAATTTTCTACTGGGATGATTTAGATTTTAATTTGAACCAGGTAGATGGCGCTGCAATCGGGTACCAGAGTTTAGGTGTTATTTTTGTTGTTGTATGTGTAGGCAGGTGGCGCCGAGATACTCCTCCCAAACGGTGGGCCTGATTTTGATGAATTTTTTGTTTGTTCAAGTGGATTTGAGAACAGTTTAGATTAACATTTGGTCCCGGTAGATGGCGCTGGAATCGGGTTCTAGATTCTTATTTTTTAAAGGCAGGACACCGTCTGCCGCGTACAGCTAGCAAACTATAATATTATAACATTCTAAAAACTGTACGTCGAAGCTATCACATTAAATAAACAAAGGAGAACACGATGCAATTTTTTATATATATCTTGTCTGTTTGTTCGAGATTCACGTTAAAAACTAATCTGACTAACTGGTCTAAAGTATGTCACCATAACAACCTTGAGTTGTGTTCCGGCATTAGTGACCAGGTTCCAGTCTCCCTTAAGAGAGCACCAGCGCATTTGTAGCACCTTTGGTGTTGCAAGTGTCCATAGGCGATGGTAACCGCTTTCCATCAAGTGGGCTGTCTGCCTGTCTGCTGAACTCTGAACTGTTTTCTAATAACAAATTTTAAACCCAAACTAAACAAAAGAAGTACAAAAGGTAATAAAATGTGTTTTTACGGTATGCAGGTGTGAATTTGTTTTGTAGGCGTCCAGGTCATAACAATATGTTTACAATACCATAGATAATCTAATACAATGCATGTATTTTTACAAGGTTTTTGAATCTATTGAATTTTCACAAAATATTGTAAAAGTGCATCACTTACTGCTAGTCTTTTATGAATTTTGACTACACGATGATACACTGCATACAGATGCAAAATGCGACTTCTCGGATGCAAGGGATTAAGCTACAATATAAGGAACACAGTTTTAATTAAACTTAACAAGGGACGAGTCATAATAACTTGGGTATATTTGATGCTTGCATACTCGAATTATACGACGAATACACTCCGAGCCAAAAATTTGGCATGAACTCAAAATTATAAATCTGTTATTATTTCATTTGTCAAGAAGCCGTCTTATAACGTCTTCTATGGTTGATCGGGCTAAGCCTTTACTACCCTACCTCACTGTAACGCAAAGTTCCGGGTTCAATTCCTGGTATAGTACATTTCGGAAACGTATTTTTTCCATTATTTACTATGGTCTGGGTGTCTGGGATCGGCCCCAGAGTAGTCCTTTATATATTAACCCTAACAGAAGTGCTTAATTTGAGGATATACAATATGTATGTCTGCCGATTTAAATTAAATAATTCTAATGTTATAAGTAATATGTAGTAAGCAAAACGCGTTTCGTTTGAATAATAAGTAAACCAGATAAAGGCATATTTTTTTATGACAAACACATTTGGGCTTTGTTTTTCTAAATTAGCCAGCGTATTTAGTTAGGTACTAGCACCGAAAATATGTGTGGGTAGATATAATAACATTTGATCCCAAATAGCAAATTTCTTAATATGTTCTTTCGATAATAATTTTCTTTAACAGAGCTGTTTTTTACTCTCATAAAAACAGACCGAACGAGGTAAATTAAAAAATTTAAGTTATTTGAGTATTCAATATCATTTATTGTTAATTATTCCTACGAATTTTCAGCTCCTTTTGTTACATTTAATGAAAACCTATATTTAAACTAAACTATAAACTTACAGTAGAAGAAATGCTAAAAAAATCGGTTGTGTTACAATTGCTAAAACATGTCACTATACGAAGGAAACTATAAATTCTGATTACATTTAGTTAGGTCTTGACATTTTATTTGTACAGATCATCTATTGTGTAGAGTGTTCCATATATTTTGTCCTAAAGTGTACACTTAAGTACAGTTGAGTGGAGATGGGGCAAACAAGCTGGAAGCAGGATATTGCACTACTCCGTGATGCTAGTAGGTATGCTATAATATGCTAATACTACATGTTACATGGACGCCGGAGAGTAGAAATATGCAGGTAGCTTCTTGCTGCTAATCCTAATAGGGTATACTAGGTTTATCCCGTGGTTTTATCTACACAAGTTTGGACTTAGCTGAGGTAATAGCATTTTTAGGGTACTGTTGACATTTTGACAAAACGGAACTCTTATAAAACCATCAAGTAAGTACGTTCGTCTGTCTATATTATAGTCATATACAATACTAGATCATACCCGCGACTTCGTCTACGCTTGCCTTAAAATTCCCGCGGGATGCCTAGGACACATACCGCAGCGTTATCAAATAATGTAAGCTATCGTCTTAGTGCAAACTGCGTTGGAATAAGCAAATTTTTATGCACCCGAACAACATCAAACCGCTCCCTGGAAAAATTCCGCGGGAGTACCGGACAAAAAGTAGCGCAGGTTTTAAGTCTAAAAACTTGCCAGCGGAAACCGCATCGAAATGGGCCTAGTAGTTTTTACGTCGATCCTAAACAAACAGAAAATCAGACAAGAAATATATGTAAAAATTGCTTCGTTTATATAGTGTATATCAGTTGTTTTTTTAAGCTTTAATGTAGAGAATTAGAATTTAGAATTTTATAATATTATAGATAGCCATAAAGTATAATACGTATGCACGTCGCATGATGTTGTTGGATGTTTTCAAAATAGCTAAATAAAGTAACTCCTAAGTTTCATTTTGAATTAGGTCAATTACTCGTAGGTGGCGACGTCTTGTTAGTTCAATAGTGAGCAAACTAGTGGCTCAAACTCAAAAGCGTGGGTTCGAATCCTGGCTAGAAAACATACTCTACTTAGGCACTTTGCTGACCTGATGTGCATAATGTTACAATTAACACGTGCTAACGGTGAAGGAAAAACATTGTGATGAAATCTTGCACATCGAGATAATCGATGTGTGAAACCTGTCAATACGCCTTAGACACGCGTGGCGCGTAGACTCTTTGTTCCCCTATAAATGAGTGGTCCGAGCCCAGCAATGGGACATTTAAGGGTTTTTATTATTATTGCATAAATAAATCTATACATACAAATTAAATTGAAGTGTCTGGTTGTAATGTCAAAATAACAGCTTTATACTAAGGATCGCTTGCATAACGATCGCCTTTAAATAAAATTAGTAAATCATATTGAACTGCCTTAATACGTTTTACACAAAATGTTTTGATAGTTCTTTAAACATATTTAGCGGCAAATTTTGCGTTGTGCAAAGCGCTAATCGTATTTAAGAGTGTTAAATTGCGTTTAGTGTTTCGTAAATAAATTTCAGGAACTTTATGCAAGCGGCCCTAAATGTATGTATAATATAAAAGTATATATTACAAATCAGTTTTTAAAACTTTGTCTGTCTCGATGTTCCGGCTAATCTCTGAAACGGCTGGACCAATTTTGACGGGACATTCACTAGCAGATAGCAGTTGTTATAAGGACTAACTTAGGCTACGTTTTTTAGGATTCCGCGAAAAAACCCACTAAAAAAGTCGCGGGCACAGCTAGTAAATAATCACATTTCAGCGAAATTGCCATTAATTTTTCTCTTTGATTAAATCAAAACCATATCACAAACTTTACAAAACAATGTTGAACCCAATTTAATTAATTAAATATACCTGCTCCGTAAATCACCCCTTTTGATTTAACATAAGTAGTTTTGTAGCATAAATATACCTTATTACAACGGCATTAGGTTCAAATTTTAAAAACTATATGATTTATTTAAATTTGCCAAATTGTAAGTCGAGAAGATAGATGTGTTAATTGCATACAATGATAAACAAAGGATATTGTATCAGTTATGATACATATATTATGTATGGCCTTTGCGTAAAGAGATATACATAAAGGTGTTTAAATTCCCGTTGAAATATCTCAATAACAATTTATACTATTGTTACGACCGACAAAGACCACACCTGCAGTTTATTGCCTTTCGCCATTTGGACTTCTTTTATTCACTTTATGTTTAAATTTTCTAATTAGAAAAACAGCTTATTGTAATTCTTTATGGCAGGCATTAGCCAGGTGTGGTTCTTGGAAATTATTGTTATGCGGTCGAGTATTGTGTCGAGACATAATGTATTTGTACAGGATAAAAGGAATGCCCGAACGGAGGGGTGAGGCAATCAAAAGCGATAAAACAAGCGAGGCAAGACGTGTGTACTTTTAGTGACGGACTTTGTGCGTGTTATTACATTTGGACTTATTGCGTCCGGTTATATTTGTACCTGTGTTATACGTGTTTGTATAGTTCTAATAAATTCTATAGTAATTCTAACGGCACGGTTTAATTCGAATCTTGCAACTCGTAACACTATGTAGTAGGTATTGCCATGGATGAAGAATGGTTGTTTGTTTGTTGTTTGTTGGATAATTGTTAAGGAATAACAATTATCCAACAAAACAAATCATAACTAGTGACTGTTTTACGGGAGGCCAGGGTAGTAACAGCATCCAGTAGCAACGGGCTTAGCTAAAAATTCTTTCGTCACATTTTTCTACTTCAAGCTTTTTTTACGTACAATTACTTTTTTTTATTATTTTTTTTATTGCAGGAGTTCAGCAGACAGGCAGACGGCCCGCTTGAGGAAAAGCTGTTACCATTGCCTATGTACATTTGAAACACCGAAGGTGCTACAAATGCGCTGCTGCTCTCTTAAGGGAGACTGGAACCTGGTCACTAATGCCGGAACACAACTCAAGGTTGTTATGGCGACATACTTTAGACCAGGGGTGGTAGCCATCCAGTCGGGCAAATGCCCTCCCACCTGGCTGTGGGTTGTTTTGTTGCCTCTTACGACAGGCCGCCCGGCCGCAGGAATTGTACTCTTTCTCCGTTCCTGCACGGATACAATACTTTTCGATAATTTAACGAAATTTAAACTTATTCGTCTATCTGTATACAATAAAAAACACTTGAAATAACAAGTATAATATATACTTAGAACTTGCCAGAATCCACCAGGAACTTTAGCAAAGTAATAAACAGATACATAGATGAAATGTGTCAGGCTTCTATTCAAAATTGACACAAAACATAAAAACACCACGACATCCCACACTTAAAATGATAACATACAATCCTGCCTCATGGTGAGGGGTGAAATGGGGTGAATTCTACCCCATAATGACACAGTTTATTTTTTGCGGAAACTGTAAAAAAGTCGAGGAAAATGATAGATGACTTTATATTTTTTATTACGACGAAAATATTTTTTTACTATATTTGTATAAACTCATTTTTTTCGTAATTATGTTACAGCATCGGAATTTAACTACGGTTATTCTAAATAATTTTATTTAAGTCTATTCTAGTTCTAGTCTATTTTTTCCATGTTCCCCGAACATTGCGACGGGCAGACGCCATAGTCCCTATATTCCCAAACCCCTAATATCACTAGCAGTCCACCCTAATAGCCCGATACTTTTTGTTCTCATTTCCTACACTGGCCGGGGCTTGTCCTGGGGTGTATTTTGATGTGGTGTAGACAGGGACATGCTTAGATTAAATTTGTTAACGGGCCTCTACGTGTTGGCCTTCCCATGCCCCTCGGGGCATGGGAAGGCCACGCAAGCCCTCTAAAAATCCGGGTCCATTTTTATGACCCATGGTCTGGAAAGGCATACAGACAAAAAACACCTCAAACGTGCATGTATGAAAATACTGCTGAAAGTAGGTGAAGCGATAGGTGTTTCATTTATTTATTTAAGGATCACCAACAGTTTTTCAAGAACGCCCAAGTGTAGATAGAATAAAACGATACGCTTAGAAATTCGTTTCAACTTTAAGGGCTCGGTGACGATATTTCGTTTAGCGACAAGTGATATGACGAGCAAAGCGCCCGGGTTATCGCTAAGGCCGCCAATTCGGAACGGCGGGGCGTGCAGCAGAACGTTCCAGCGTGTATTGTCGCGTTCAGCGTGCACGCAACTAGTTTTCGCTAGAGCGTGTGTCCAAGCGGAACGTCCAAGTACGTTGACCAATCCGAGGCCGCCATTCAAGGGCAAGTATCATCACGTCAAAGGAACGATATTACGAGATATTCGTGTATAATTGTTGTTGTTTGTTTTGTTTAATCTACGAATGCGATCCCTCCGGGATAGTATAAATGTCAACATAATGTCATTTGAATTGATAATTAGCGAAGTGCAATCACGGCCGGAGTTATGGCTTTTAAGTCATCCATTGTTCAAAAATAGGATTGTGTCAAACTTCTTTTACTGGCAAATCTTGACACACTGAACAAAATGTCACTTGTAAACACTAGTTAAAACTCCAAAACACTAATCACGCCGCTTAAATACACGTTAAAAACGCTGCTACGAATACACCAAGAGAGAAATCCATACGTTCAGTAGACGAGCGTGCACGCTTAAAAGAACGCCCCGCTGCACGCGCCGCCGTTTCGAATTTGCGGCCTAAGTGTTGCAACCCGTGGCGTGTTTCATATATTTCATAAATTTTACTTTTATTTTGGCCGCTTGTTGCGCCACGCTTAGCCACGGCTCATAGCGACAAGGTCGTGGCCACGTCGTAAGACTTTTTTTCTTTTCCCAAAATTTTCTGTTACCAAATGCTACACTGCGCTATGTGAAGTTCATTATTGGTATCTTATGTTTACATATTCCTACTGTACATATCAAAAATCACAGGCAGGCCAAAGACACGACACCAGCATTATATAATTCTGGTATTGTTTTAAGGCTGTTTTTTTGTTATTTATTTACCTTGTTTACCTCATCATATTGTGTAAATATCGTTAAATTTGTTATATGTGTGTGGTATATGAATTTTATGCTATAAATATTGGTAATTTTATTGAATTCGAGTATAATTATTATACTGAGTTCACACACACAGCTATAACTCAGTACTATTATGTGTCTTTATTACAACAATAATATTATAATTATTTATTAATAACATAACGTGTTATTTGTCGTGACGTCGCTTTAAGGTGCCCTTCCAATCTCGGCTGCAGGCTGCGGACGCAGCTGCTGCCTGCATTCGAAGCCGGGAGTGATTCCGAGGCTGGTTGCACGTGATGCGGCAAGCAACAGGTAGCGGCCAGTCGCTTCCAATATTTCAGAATGTCGGACGTGAGGAATAGTCGGGAGAATAGTTTGATGTTATATCTTTTATTAGAAGAGGAAGAGGATGATGATGACATGTTGTCATTGTTAACTAGCCAGAGAAGAGTAGCCACACGTCCTTATATAAAATGTAGACCCACTGATGTAAGTTATTCAATACTAATTAAGAAACACTTGAAGTATGATGACGATCAGTTTAGGAATTATTCTTGATTTAATAAGGTTGGAGTGACGTAACTACGCGCGGATCGGCTTGCAGCCGCAGCACTACCGGTCTGCGATCGGCTGCGGCTGCAAATCGCAGCAGCGCTTGCAGCCGAGGCTCGGTAGCACGTGCAGCCGCAGCCGCGTTCGGAATGTTATTCACAGAAATCTATACTACTACATAGAAAACCAGTCGTGCAGCCACAGCCGGCTTCGTACAGACACCGCATGTGCTGCCTGCATCCGCAGCCTGCAGCCGAGGTTGGATTGGCACCTTTAGGGTCAAGAGGAAGATCAGCGCTGGTCTAACAGATTGACATTTTTGCTGAGCTTGGTCCAATTTTTTGGACTTAATATCTTCAGCTACTTTGTGGTTGTATTTTCTTTTTTTATCGTGCTTTACTTATTAATTTTAATGTGTTTGTTTCACTTGTATATGTCCTAAATATAAACCTGTTTTCTTTCTTTCTAAATTATTTGTCAATGTATTACAAGTATTAATTTATGACAATGGAACCTTACAGATTACTTTAATACTAGCTTTAGGAGATAAAACTAGATACTTAAAAATAAACTAAATCATAAATAAATTAATATAAAATATTTAACAAACCGCTGCCCGAGAGGCTTGCTAGATTGCCACGCTGTATGGCAATGCTGATTCGTTGCGCAAAATACAACCCAGCCTTCTGATCATGGTAAAGAGTTTCTTACAAACTTTGAATAAACCTTTTGGCGATGGATCCCATGGACCTAAAGTCTCAACGTCGTTGTTGCGTTCGTCGTTTGAGATCTTTAGCTGTCTCCTGACTTAGTCATTAGCAGATGTCATGCTGCCAGAGTGTCACCACATGTCGCATCCCACACCAGCGGCCGTCCCATCTTCCAAGGAAAAAGTGACATTATTTATGTTTAGAGGTAATGTAGATATCGAACAACCGTGTATGGCATAACTGTTTTATTTTAATCTATCTTTTTTTTACTTTATAATGAGGTACATCCACAGCTATGAAAAATATAACTTCTTCCATAAGCAATGAACTGAAAACTTCCCTTAGTTAGAAAACAGAAAAATATTGTAATAAGTCTAGACAGACAAAAAGTTTAAGCCGTGAGATAAAATCTAATTAACCATAAACCAAGTAGAAAACAGCGACATCGTGAATTCAAGGTCGAAATAAGGCGATATTGCTGTCTATTAAATTGGCTCATAAACAAAAACAAGGCTCTAACAGATTAAACAGTCGATTATGACTGCTGAAATTAAGGTAATATTTCACGCTTCTGGCTACAAGGCCTTTCGGATTAGTTTAATTCCTTTTTTACATTTCTCTAGTTCATCTGAGTAACAGTAAACTTGTGTTCGACTGTCTGCAAACAAAGATGTTTTTGTGGCAGCTCAAAAAGCCTTATCACTATACAATTGAGATTATCCACAAAAACACGCAATTTTTGTAAAAAAAAAACAACTATTGCCCATAATAAAACTACGTTTTAACGGTTTTAAGCGCGGTAATTTATTTGATTTAGGTTTATCCGACGTTTCGGCCGCTTTTCAGTGGCCTTGGCCACCTTAAAACCTTAAAACCGTTAAAACGTAGTTTTATTATGTGTACAAGTCGCGAAAACTTAAGAAAATATTAACTATAGCCCATTTGGTTCCCAGACATTTTCTGTCTTACAGAATGGCGGAGCTATTTACCGGGCGTGACTACTTCGGTACCAGATTGCGCGGCGAGAGCCGACCTCGGTTGCCACGAATGCAGCGCACTAGTTGACACGGCGCGCCATATATTTAGAAAGAATTTGCCACATGAGATTGTTGAGACCAACGATACGAATTGATCTCCGTCATCGGCATTAAGTTATAAGTACTATGTACTAAAGAAGCTATTAAAAACAAAAAAGTTCGAACTGGTACTTGCGCGAGGCGAGCGTGCCGTGGACTGGCTCATGTATTTGCTGCAGCGCTAAATACCGTCTAACCAAGCTATTGAAATATGTAGCTCTAGATCGCTCAAAGAGTGTAGTTTTCTCGCGACCCGATCACGTGTCAAGACGAGTTTAAAATGGATAATATTTCATTAAAATAAGATGTTTTACGGAGAATACAAAAAAATTACCGCTAAAAAGTCACCCCTTGACTTTATTTGAGTTTATTGAGTAGTTTTAACAGTACCTTGGTATACATGACGGCATTTTTTAATAGTTATTTTTCACATAAACACCTAAAGTACCGACAGGAGCCCGGCGCAGACTAAGCGAGTTCTAGTCCATGGACCATAACGTCATCGGTCATCGTTTGGGATTTCACTGCTGGTGGTAGTGGGTCAGATTCTGTGCAGCGTGTCGAATTTGCTAGCGGTCGCTTCCTGCTGCGAGGACGTTATGTCGCAGAAGGACGCTGCTGAAAGAATAAGGGAGGAGGATGAGCAGGCGTGGCTTTACCAATCTTGTCCCGATAACGTAGTGGAATTAAGAGGGTCCAGAGGTGTCGGAGAACACTTCTCGCGTGTCACGTGCAGTGTGCCGTAGGGTGTCTTGGTCCCAGGGACGGCCCTCCTTGTCGGCTTGTATCCAGGTGTCACGGCAGTCATACCTATGATAACGGTCCCGTGACGCCTCTATGATGCGAAGGGACGCTGGAAGGTTTAGTACCTACTAAATAGTATAATGGTTGGAGCTTGAAATGTTTTTAAAAGGATAAGATTTGATTCTATTAATGAACTATATGTGACTGTTTATTAACTCGGTAGCAATATGTGCTAGGGATTTCTGAGACCTTACTACAAATGGTTCCTTAAAACTAGTATCTGTAGCTGAAACCGACGTAATAACCGATAATTAACAGGACTAAGGGCCGCTTGCGTAACGATCGCCTTTAAATAGAATTAGTTAATCATATTAAACTGCCTAAATACGTTGTACACAAAACGTATTAACAGTTTAAATGTTTAAAGTATATTTAGTGTCAAATTTTGCGTTGTGCAAGACGCTAATTGTATTTAAGGGTACTAAATGCGTTTAGTGTTTTTTAAATAAATTTTAGCCACTTTATGCAAGTGGCCCTAAGTGTTTATAATCGCTATAATCGAAAAGTTGTTATAACCGAGGTCGTTATAAATTAAATCCACTGTACATCAAACGCATTTAGCAAATAGCGAGATTATTCATTTAATTACCCCTTCCCAATAAAGAGGAATAATGCTTGATACTAAATTTAATGAATATCTACGGTTGTAAATTAAGATTTAAGTGACATTTTGATATTGCAAATCGGGATTCGACATTGACGGGGGGCTATTTAAAGTAGCCCCGTCACATTGCACTGTAATATATCAGTTCTGTTTTTGGCTATTTCATTGTCATTGATGTCAAATAATGGAATCATTGATATCAGGTGGACAGGATTTTTACATATTCGTCAATATAGTTTCTTAGTTTAACAGTGCAACAGTGTAGTACAATCTAGGGTCTATAGGGTTTTCGATAGAATAGCACATACAGTGTTCGGCCGAATACTGAATAGCAGCCGAATATTCGTAGCATCTCTAGTTTCTCTTCGTCTTCTTCTTCGACGAAATTATTTTTGATTGAGAATCGGAGAAGGGTGAAACAAATGGTAGTCGTTACATCGAAAACCATCAACTAATTCCAGCGAGCAATAATGAGCAACCCGATTCCCGGACCATTGGAATCTTTGTCTCCATTCAATTGCGAATGTCCCTGAACAATTATTTGGCTTGTAAACATGATTAATCGCCACCAATCCGTGAGCACACCAGTATTGTTCGTTTGTGCCTTTGATTATTCTGTTATTAATTGTTGGTTGGCGGTGCTCAACGTATTATTGTAGTTACTTAGTTGTTTCTTTTTTATTTTTATAGCTGTAGTACAGCAGACAGGCAGACGGTCTACCTGGTTGAAGGCGGTTACCGTCGCCTATGAACCTTTGCAAGACCAGAGATGTCACCAACACGCTGCCGGCCTCGAAGAAATTTTATGACACCCTTTTTAAAGAACCTTATATTGTAGCGCTGTGGGAAAACCACGGCAAGTGCGCAAGAGAAACTTTCTAGAGAACCGTTGCGTACAAGAGCGAAGCGTCTCTAGGAAGTGGGGGCGAACGCCCAACCGATGGTGGGTGCGGTGCGGTGGTAAAAGGAAGACGAAGGCATGGTTCGCATAGTTAGTAAATTATTGGACAGCAGCGAACGTTTCCCAGGGACAAAAGTACTGTTTTCATCCATGTGATCAGGTAACTCAAAGCTCACTTTCAGAATATGAGGAATAAAAAATAAATTTATCTGATGTTTCACATATGAAAAATTAATTTGTCAATTTTAAATATGGATTAAACGCCTGATTACATTAGCGAAGTTTTTGTTTGTTTAACCAATCAGTTTTTATTTACTTTCCTAGTATTTGATATGAAAATCAGAGTATTTACCTCGGGTGGAAGACCTATTTGGGCACTCTTATGTTACAATCCTCTCGTGTTACAATATATCATTTAATTTTTTCTAACCAGATCACAGAAACAGTGTACCTTACTTAGCTTTCATTAATCTTTTCTTTCATTCATAGAGTGACACGCACTTGATCGAATTATTTTAATTTAAAGCATTTATTTTCTTCCTCTTGCAGCCACTACGCTCCTGTAAAAATATCTTCTAAGCATTTTTCTTGTACACTTAGGAATTTTTAAATGTGGTCTCAGCCGAGGTTAACTCAAAGCACCATGACATAGGGTTCATAAAAAATATATAATTAAATTCCTTTGAGGGTAGCAGTGAAATTGTTAATATCCATAGCCGACGGAAACCGCTCTCCATAAAGTTGCTTGTCTGCTAAGTACTAACAATTAAAATAAATTGGGTAATTGCTTGAACATCCACTATAGTTTTTCGCGGTTTCACACAACATACGTGTATTCGTGTTTTCACATTTATCCGTGCAGTACCGGAGAAATAATAGAATTTCCTGCGGCTGGATGTCCTGTCTTAAGAGATGACAAAATAACCCACAGCCAGGTAGGGTTTTTGCCAGTCTGGATAGCTACCATCTCTTGTCTGGAGTATGCCACCATAATAACCTTGAGTTGTGTTTCGGCATTAGTGGACAGGTTCCAGTCTCCCTTTAGGAAGCAAGCAGCAGCACATTTGTTGGTACAAATATTCATAGGCGATGGTAACCACTTTTCATAACCATCTGCTTGTCCGGTGACCTCAACCAATAAAAAACATGTCAAATTTTGTAACGCTATAAATACTACCTTACTATCAAATTCCATCTATATTGATTGAATAAATGAATAGATGAATCTTCTTTATTGCATATACTGATCAAATATAATCATATAACACAAAAGGAGGTCTTCTTCCAGACCGTCTTCACGATTATTAAAACTAACTTGTTAAGGTATATAATATTATTTTAGATTATGAAAAGGAAATGCAGAGGGCCATGACAAAAAATAAGGAATTCGATTTTGTCAAAAAGGTATGGAATCCTGAAAATAAGAGTTAAAAACCTATGTCCAATCAAATCTTTATTTTAACTAGACAGTATTGATTGATTGAATCTGCATTTCGTTCTAACTAAATTCTTACTTGAAACAGATCTCGAGTGTACATACAATATTGATAGTAAGTACTAACTCCAACAATGCCTTTGTTTCATCAACTTGATTGGTAACAAAAATCAAAGAAATCAATCCTCAACCGAAAGCCTGTTGCAATCTAGTAATACGGTTTGCAAACGTACGCAAACAGAATGAATGAATGAATGAAAACACTTTATTGTTCACTGAAAATTCGAAATAAGTTCTTAAAAACTAGGTAAAATAAACATTGAGTAAAGGGAGACCTTATCACTAAAAGCATTCTTCCAGGAAAGCCCTTGAACTAAATAAAACATGACAGCGGCGGTGAAGACAATAAGTAATATGAAACATATAAAACATAAATACATAAATAATAGACTTTATATACTATTTACAAACATAATGCATACAGAATTAGCAGCATTATTAGACTTGGGAGGACCGAAAGTGCGATGAGAGAGAGAAGTTATTTAAAACATGATATGAATTGACCTTGTCTGATGTAGAATGGCAGTGAATTCCATAAATGGACAGCCTGTACCGTGAAGGATTTATCAACGAAGGAAGAAGTGTGTATAGATGTTATGAAAGAGAGATTATTACTAGAACGCAAATAATGGCAATGAGAAAGATCTAAAAATCAATTCGGTATGTTTCGGCAAGTCTTCTCGACGACCATTTCAGATGCTTGAAGACGAAAGACTTCGTGAATTTGAAGTCGAAATCTTGACAATGACAATGGGACTGGTTCAGATTTAACGTCGCTTAACGGGCTATACGGGTGGAAGATACTACGGATAGAATCAGAAATAAGGATACCCATAACCAGGTAATTGACATAGAGAAAATTAGCAAGTGGCTGATCGGTCACGTCTGTCGCAGAACCTATGTCGAGTACGAGACACGAAAACGTGGTGTAGAATGACATGCAGCCTGATGAATTGACGACCAGCGTAAGGTCATCGATAGGGGTTGAATGAAAAGGGAAGACCCGGATATGTAAAATACCTACGTCCAGTAGTGGTGTTTCAATTGAAGTTAATGAACGACTGTATGGTAGAGAACCGAATGTATCTCCAGTTTAGGATGGGTAGTAAAGAAGTAACATTTTTAAGTTAATCACATCATATTTTACGGCCCTGGGACCTACTATGTCCCAATTTCGTATCTGTCGGCATATAACAAGGATGATGATAGCAGGCTTTCGAAATCTTTGCGTTGGATTTTATTTTGACTCAGGAGTAATTTTCAACGCGTGTCTTTGTTGCATCTCGTAGAGGAATGTTGATAGGTTGTCTTTTATCTGTGTTTCAAAGAAGTATTAACACAACAGACTGCATGATAAAGATCTTAACCTCCTCCGGGGGCCAATTTCATGTTTTTCACAAGCTGCCATCAAAATCGCCGCGCAGTCAAATTTTTTTTGCCTACTTCAACAAAAATACAGATAATTCAAAAACTATCCAACGAATGTAACATTACATAACATTTAAAAAGTAATCGATTACGTGATAATCTATGCCTATATTGGATACAAATCCAATTAGACTATAGTGATGTATCTGTGTTTCAAATTCTTATAAGAAAAATACACAAGGAAGAAACTCACACATGTTCACTTGTAGCATTATAAAAAAATGTACAAAGAAGTTATGTAGTTAGAGGGAAAAAGCATAAGTTTCAATTATCTGTATTTGACTACAAATTTGTGGTGCTTCCCAATTAGCCGTGTGTCAGTTCGGCAACAAATCTATGGTGGTTCCGTCTTTAAGGACTGTACACAATTTATTAAATGTTTTATTAAAAAAATATAATATTTCATTAATATTTTTAAGGTTTTCGTCTTACATTTTAGAGCTCTGGAACCCACTGTGTCCCAATTTCGTCCCTGGCTACAAATAATAAGGGGGGGGCTATAGCAGGCAGCGGGTCGACATTACTCAACGTTGCTTTTATTAAACGTCCGATGTAGTTTGTCACCGGCACAATAAAGGTCCGTGGTCCAGGTACGAGCCGCTTTGTGGTAAGTAGCTGTATTTTATTTTGTCTCAGGCGATTTTTTCAGGGCGTACTTGGTTCTTTGTTGCATCTCGTAGAGAAATGTTGGTAAGTTGTGTTTTATATTTCAAAAAGTTTATTGAGCGACTCCAAGGATAGTATTTAATAAATAATAATAAATAAATCTTTATCACATATTGTAATAAAAATCTGATACAGTAATTTGTTGAAGTCTCAACGCCCGAGTTAGGCATGAAGCCTGTGTTACGGGAATCAGTGGCCTCTCCCATTAGTATCTAGTTTTAAACTGTAATAAATAAAAATCAGTAACAGAGTGTTTACGTCCAGTGGAGTAAGCTTATGGACGTGCGTAAGCGCGCGCGTGTGTTTGTTAGGTACAGCGTAGTTTTGTTTAGATAAGTAGATTATAACAGTGCTTCGGTGGTAACCAAGTCAAGGGTAGGTATCCAGTTTTTTAGTTTAATTTAACTTCCCGACTAAAGAGTTCATATATTTTCATGTATGAACTTAATACTTATGTAGTGGTTAATTCCTTCACTTCACTCACTTAAATATTCTTCCTATTTAGGAAAAATATATATTTTTTAATAGCCTGTTCATCCGCTGTTGACACTGTTAGGGCATCTGAATTACAAATATATAAATTAAAATTAAAATCCTCTAGAATATATCTCTTGCTCACCGTGGGGATGGGAATGAGCTCCCAGCAGTGGTGTTTTCATAGCGCGCTACAATATGAGGTTGTTTAATACGGGTGTTATAGATTTTTTTTCGAAGCCGGCAGCGAGTTGTTGAATAAATAAATATCCACTTATATAATTTATGAAAAATTACAAATAAATAAATAAACCAAGAATTAATAACATCCAAGTACATCCAACAGACGATCTTGTTATTGCCAAATAAATTTTAAATATTTAAGTCCGAGTATTTGAGCTTAAATATTTAATATTTAGTAAAAAAAATTAAAGATATTTTGTCTTTGTTATGGTACTAAGTCTGTCTCATATTGGTTTCAAAACCGTTCTTTAGATAACAATTGTAACAGCGGAACGTAGAGATTAAATGATACTTAAATGGCACAGAGCAGTATTCACTGTCGAGTGCTGATGTGAACTGAAAGTGAACTAATTTATTTTGGAAACGGTCACCGCTCAGTTGGTCATCAACTCTACCTTGTGTGGCAGAGCCGGTAGGGGCCTCGAGCATGTGCTCTTTGCCCCGGTCTAAATTCGCGGGGGGCAACTACCCCCCGGTGACGGGGTACGGGAGCCGCCAGACACATAAGGGGTGTGTCGGCAGGCTCGCGTCGGCCAATCAGCGGCTTACGGTGGCCATCACGGGCTTCGCGTTGGCTCCGTCTGCCGCATGGTTGGCCAGTCTGCGGCTTTCGATGGCCATCTCGGGCTTTAGGTGGCCATCTGCGGCGTCTGGTGGCCTATCAGCGGCATTGGAGATTTTCGCGTCCTCAGCATCGCCCTAATCCGGGCGGATGAGGTCACGGGGGGTCGGTAGCCATCTTGTGGTCTCGTGATCGGGAGGTCGCGCGTGGAGGGGAGCAATCCCGTGGAGGTGCGTGTGGCGGCCATTGTCGGCGCGGTCGAATAACCGACGCGCCGACATCGCCACGAATTCCTCAACACTGGGAATGCTCAGATCGCGGGCGATCACGTCGTTCCTTACGAACCAACCCGCGCCCGTGCACACCCGCAAGGCGATGTTCTGCTGCGCCTGCAGCAGCTTCTTTCTGGAAGCCGAACACAGCGCATACCACGCTGGAGCTGCGTAGGTCAGCCTCGAGCGGAGATAGGTCTTATAGACCCCGATCTTCGTCCTCAGAGGCAAGTTGGATGAAAGTACAGGTCGGAGTAGGGCCCTGGCTGTGCGGGTCTGGTTGACCGCCTGGTCCACCTGGGGGCCCATGCTCAACGACCTGTCAATGTGCACTCCGAGGTACTTGACCGAGGTCTTCCACTCGATCTCCTGACCTCGAAGCTGAAGTGGCTCAGGCATGATGCGCCGGCGGGCGACTAGCAGCGCGGCAGTCTTCCCCACGTTGACCGCCATGCGCCACTTGTCAAGCCACGCCGGTAGGATGTCCATCATGCGCTGCATTCGGCGAGCTGCTATGTCTGGGCTGCGAGAGGACGCGAAAAAGGCGCTGTCGTCTGCGTACAACGCCAGCGTGACGTCCCTCTCCCCGGGGGCTAGGGAACCCTCGAGCGTTGGGACGTCATCAGTGTACAAACCGTACAACGCTGGCGACAGACAGCTGCCTTGGGGAACACCAGCAGATATGGTACGCTTCTGAGAGGTCGTCTGCTCGACCGAAACGTAGAAGTCCCGGCCATGGAGGAATGACGCCACGAGCTGCACTATCGCAGGCGGCGTCTCGGTGGAGAGGAGTTTGGCAATGAGGCCTTCGTGCCAAACCCTGTCGAAAGCCTTTTCAACGTCCAGGAACACTGCGATAGTGCACCTGTCCTGGTTTGACTCGTGGGCCAGGTGATGCAGCACTCGCGTCAGCTGGAGCGTAGTGGAGTGGCTGCTGCGGAATCCGAACTGCTCCGCGCGTGGCTCGATGCGCGGAGCTAATCGTCGCAGCAGCAGACGCTCAAACAGCTTCGCTAGGTGGGACAGCAGAGTGATTGGCCGGTAACTTGCGGGTAGGCGCCGATCCTTGCCCGGTTTCGGGAGCATGACGACCTTACCTGTCTTCCAGGCGTCGGGGAAGTGGCTGGTCCTGAGGATCCCATTGAAAAGGCGCGCGAGTGCCGCGCAGCCCCTTCTCGGGAGGTGCCTCAGGGCTTCCGTGGGTATCCCGTCGCAGCCCGGTGCCTTCCGTCTGGGGAGACAGAGCACCGCCTTACGAACCTCGGCTGGGGAGATGAAGTCCTCCCCGCCCAGAGGCTCGTGTGGGCGCGACAGGAACTCGGTGACCGTCGACTCGACGCTCTGGTGGTGTTCCCTTATCTCCTGTGAGACTCCTGCTGGGATCGGGTGCGGTGTGAATTGCTCCTCCAGGTGCGCTGCGAACAACTCCGCGCGCTCCCCGGGAGCAAAACACCGCCTCCCCTGTGCATCCAGCAGGGGGTAAGTGGGGATGGGCGTCCTCTGTAGAGCTCGGTTTAGGGCAAAGAGATCCGTGGCGTGTTCGGAGGCCCGGTCTATTGCACTCTCCCAGGTCTCCCCTCGCCAGGTCTTCACTGCATCCGAAACCTGGGCTGTTAAGGCATTCAGCCTAGACTTAAGCACCGGACATCTGGTTCTGGCCCACAAGCGCCTGAGTGCGCGCTTGCGGCTGATGTCCTGGCTGATCCGGGCTGGGAGCTCTGGACGTCTGCTCCGCGGTGTGAACATCGTAGTTGCTGAGGCCCGGGCGGTCTCGATCCGCTCCATGATGAGCCTGGTGGCAGCCTCCACCTCTTCTGGAGCGGAGAGCCTGCCCAGGGGAATGTTTTCCATTTGTTCGGCATACGCTGCCCAGTTTGTCCTCGCGCTCAGCGACCTCCGCGGCACGGCAACAGCCGCGAGGGCGAGCGTTACGAGGATTGGGAGGTGCTGTGAATCGAGGTCATACAGCACCTCCATGTTGTCTGGGCAGCTGATGCGTTGGTGCACTACGATGTCCAGGACGTCCGCACTGTGGCGAGGGTTTGACGGGATATGGGTCGGTGAGTCCGGGCCGAGCACGGTGAGACCACTGTCATCGACGATCTCCAGTAGTCCCCTGCCGGCCGGGTTGATGACCCTTGACCCCCACGATGGATGCTTGGCGTTTAGGTCAGCCGCCAGCAAGGTGGGGGTGGTCCCGTCAAAGATGTTGTTGAAGTCGGTGCGGACGAGTCGGGGGCCCGGCGGCCGGTATCCGGCGAAGATCTTCAGCTCTTTGCCGGCCGCCTTGACCAGCACCCCGATGGTGCGGAGCTCTTCGAAGTCTGGCAGTGGAACTTCGTCGTGCACGATGTCCCTCCTCACCAGGACGGCCGTACCCCTATACGGCACGCCCCGGGGAGAGACTTCGTCACGCCTGTACACGACGAAGTTCGGGATGCGAAAGTCTGTGTTCGGTCGCAGTTTTGTCTCGCCCAGGAGGATGACCTGCACACCCTGCGACTGGGCGAGGAGACGTAGGGGCTGGGATTTATCAGCCGCCCCCCCGGGATTCCAATATAGGATTCGTATTTGGCCTGCTTGTGTACTATCCATGGCAGATAGCTTGTATGCGGGCCAGGTTACGCATCGCGACCATCTTGAGATCTCCCCCGGTCGCGATGGTGGAGATCAGGTCCGTCAGGGCCCCACAGAATACCTCCATCCGGTCCAGACGTTGGAGGATTATCTGGAGTGGGTCCCTGGCGTTGGTCTCCTCTCGATTGGTCGTGTGTGATGGCGCAGGGGGGGCGGGTTGACGCCTGGTCCTGCTTCTGGGAGCCCTCTGGGGCATAGGTTGCATGGTCATTGGTTGGCCGATTTTGTCCCCCTTTGGTGGCTCCTGGTTGTCACACTGGGGGCAGCCCTTTGGTTGCGTGGTCGTAGATGGAGTGGCAACCGGCTCTTGTGTAAGAGTAAATGGTGGTTGCCCTATTTGCCGGGGTTGGGTTGCTTGCCTGCGTTCCTTGGGGACTGGGGCAACTTGTTCCTGGCCTGTGTGGAGTGGCTGTCTTGTGTTTCGTTCCGCCTCTCTGGGGGCAGGTGTGGACCTTTTTCTATGTTTGCGCCCCCCTCTGTGTTTTTTGCGCTTCGTGGGGGGGGCGCCTCTCGGGGTTGGGTCGTTGGCTGGTGGCAGCAGGGTGGTAGGGGCCAGGTCTGCTGGTCTCTGAGCCATTTGATGGGCGGTTGACATCGGGTGCCCTCGGTTTTCTGTGTCAAACGGGGCATCGGGTGGGAGGGGAGCTTGTGCCCGCCTCCTTTCGGCTCTCGATGGGCGTTGGGGGCGGTTTCGCTCCGGTTGTTGCTGTTGCCGGGGTCTTGTTGCCGGCGGAGGGCGTGGTGGGAAGGTTGTTCTCCTCTTCCTCTGTTCTTTGAGGAGAGCGGGGCAGCGGCGGTTACTTGCCGCGTGCGCTTTTCCGCAGTTTGCGCACTTCTCTTCACCCCTAGGTTTGGGGCAGTCCGCCACCAGGTGCTCCTCGGAGCACCTGACGCATCTTGTCGGTCTGTGGCAATTCCTTGAGGAGTGGCCAAACTTTTGGCATCTGTGGCATTGTGCCACTATGTGTTGGCCACGCCATGCCTCGATTACAACACCAGGCATGAACAGCAGCTCGTTCGTTGAGTACAGCCTGGTGAGTTCTTCCTGGTTGAGATGCTTCATGGAGATGTAGAAGAGGCATCCAGGTCTGCCTCTCACTCCTGGGATGTGGCGGACTGTCTCCACCGGGAAGTCAAGTTCCGTAAGTGCCCTCCGGATTTCGTCTAAGTCGGTGTCCGGAGGGAGGCCTCTTATGGCCACTTTGGCCGGCTTTTCCGCATCGGCGCTGTAGCAGTACCATTGGAGTGCTGGATCAGCTTGGGTTGCCTCAACCAAGTACCTTTGTACTGTCCGGAATTCTTCCGGACTGTGCGGAATGAACCGCACTCCTTGCCCGAATGGGCGGCCGTTAGGTGCGAATCCCAGCAGGTCATGAAGTTTTTTGAAGTGAAGTGTCCAATTGGGCATTTGGTCTACCACAATTGGGGGGTAGTTTTTGGACACGGTGGCAGTTGGGGCAGTTTGCCCATCATGTCCAGGCGTGGAGGTCGCCGCCGGCGTGGGCGAAGCCCGACTTGTTCCCGGCCGCTGACTCGTACGCGGCAACGGGGTCGGACTCGCACGTGGCAACGCCGTGGCTTCCGCAAAAGAAATGTTAGTATGATGGACTAAAGGTCTACCTTGTGGGTCCGCCGCGGCGTCGCGATGTTCGACGGCGGCAGTGACGCCGTACGCGGCGTCTGCGATGCCGTACTCGGCGTCCGTGACGCCGTACGCGGCATCCATGGCGTCGTGCGCGGTATCTGTGACGCCATACGCGGCGTCTGTGACGCCGCACGCGACATCAGTGACGCCGTACGCGGCGTCCGTGACGCCATACGCGGCGTCAGCTTTTCCGGTGGTGGTGGTGTCTCGCAGGCTCTCCAGCTCCACATATTATGTGGAGCGCGAAGGTGGCGTGGAGTCCGCCGAGGCTTGGTCACTTGAGGTGGGTGAGGTGGCGGTGGAGGAGAATGCCATCTCTTCCCCGCCTCCCTCTTCTGGCACGATGGGAGATGGTGATTTTGCCGTATCCCGGCGTTTCCTAGGCTCATTGTCTTCTTCAGAGGACGATGTCCTTCTAGCTTTCTCCCCAGCCTGGCGCGGGCCCCTTTCGCCCCCGGTCGGATAATAATATCCGGGGGGTGCGAGCGAAGTCCCGCCTGGGGTGGGGGGAGTGGAGGTAGTCGTTGGTGTAGTGGTGGTGGTCGCTATAGCCCTGTACGCAAGCCGCGGATCGCGGCTCGAGGGCGTGGGTTTCCTAGGCTGTTCCGCCATAGGAGCACTGAGTCTAGATTATAATAGCATTACACGACACATGAGTCACTGTCTCTAATAGAACTGCTGCCCACCGGGGCCCTTCTCCATGAAGGGGTGGTGGGCGAGCAACACAACACTGGCCGTTGGCGGCGGCAGTCCGCACAGCCAACGGCAAAAGCACTTGGGAACGCGAAAGAGGGTCCCCCGGGAGTCTCAACGCGAACGGAGTCCTCGACCGGGGAACGTTTCCGCGAACTGGAGTGCGAGAAAGAGACCACGCTATGTCGTTTTCACAGGTGTGACAGAGACGGATAGATGGACTGTCGAAACGGTCACCTTAAGTACAAATATTAACAAGTCGTACAGCTAGTGCAATATAGCTAGTCGTATAGCTAGCACAGTGTGTGAGCGGGACGGATGATGTGCGAGCGAGATAGAGCAACTATTAACATTGCGCTGGCGCGTTGCGCTAGCTAATAGTGTCGCGTCCGATTACAAGCCTCTGCGAAAGGCTCTCGTGCGACGACCGCGTAACGTAACGTAAGTCTACGTTATTACAAAACGGCTGGCCCGGATCGGCCCGCTTGCGGTTAGTACGGCAGGCTGGCAGACACCGACAGACGACAGATAGACGGCGGCGTCGCAGACGCCGCCAGTCACGATCTCTCCACGTCCTCGCGAGGGACTCCAGGAGACATAGCCCACCCACAGGATAGACTAGACGTGTTGCTGGGAAGTTTCTTTCGCCGTTTCTTCTCTCCCAGCCATAGCACGTTGGGAAACGGCAGTAAGACAGCGTAGGCCGCCGCGAACCGCCGATCCCAGTCCGCCGTGGTCCTTCCCCTCGGGCTTTATATTACCCGTCGCCCGTTCTCAATTAGTTCATTGTGTCGCCCTATGGTGGGCATCATCGGATTCATCCTTCTCTCATGGCAACAGTTCAGCCGAGGTAAAACTAGGAAGCTTACTCAAACAAGTTGCACCCTGAAAACCCCGGTAAAGTTGTGAGGTCTTCGGACCAACAACATAAAGTTAAGTCTATAAAATGAAAAAAATAGCCAACAGTGTGTTATCCGCTGCGATTACAAGACGTATGCAGCTCCCATACAATAATATTTTTGAGATGTTTTAAATGTTTGTGTTTCTTACGTTTAGATACAGGATTCAGAAGATTTGAACATAAATACCAAATCCTACGCGAACGAAGTAGCGTGCATATATAGTACAGAATGCAAAACAATGTATTATTTACATGAACAAAAAGAACTTCCTAATTACAACTCGTTTTCAAAATACCACTTTATATTACATTAGCGAGTAACTTGGCCAAATTATAACAACAAACATAAATTCATTACGTGTATCGCCGCAAGGAGAATTCTCGTCAATGAGTAAACATGTGTAGAGAAGTACATTCTGTTAACAGTTTCGTGCCTACTGGTGGTGGTGGGATAGATAATAAAGTGGTAACAAAAGAAACCGGCCTATCCACGCAACTGAAATTAATTACTATATAAGTTAGTATTTATTAGATGTTCGTCCCAGAGATATTTAAATAAAAATCTTTCTTAAAATTGCGCGTGTCAAAACAAGAATATCATAATTAATATTTTATAATTTTTTAACCTTTATTTATTTAAGGGGGTTTTCCAAATGTAAAGTATCACCGCCGTTATTGGTCTCATATGTCATCATGTTAAAACTTGGAGAATTTAAGAAATTAAGACAATATTTAATAGGGCGTTGGGACTAATAAGGCATAAGCTTTGCATATTGCAGAGTACATGCATTCATATAGTAGGTATTACAGATTGGCAGAAATGTAATTTACCCGCCAAATTATTATAGGTTTCGCTTCAAATTCATTTATTTGCAAAAATATGTTTAATTTCGATTTTTTTCCACCTGCCTTTCTATAAACGTTGGTTTTCTACAAAACGTTGGCAAAATCATTGTTATTAGTAAATGATATGATAACTCGATCTTGCAACTATAAAAAATACAACTTATTAGTATGAATTTTAATAATAAATAACCCATTTATTAAACTTACAATATCTACTAGAACATGCCCGCTTCTTTGTCCACGCTGGACTTTAAATTCCTGTAGTATTCCTGGGATATATAGTACTGAAGCATTTAAATAAACAACGCTATCAAATGAAAATTCTGACGAAATAAGTTAACTTTTAAGCACCCGACAATTACAAACCACTTCCGAGAAAATTCCCGCGGGATTTCTGTGTTAAAAAATATAACACGTTTTATTACATAAAATTTGCTGTTTTATTTTAAATTCATTATTATCATTTATTTAAAATCATTCCCAAAAAAATACTGCAAGATTCCCAGTATAAAAAGGACCGTAGATTTTATTTCCAAAAATTAGCGAAAACCGCATCGAAATTGGCCCAGTAGTTTTTACGTAAATACCGAACAAACAGATAAGAACTCTAAAACTCTAAATGTTGCATCCTATTCTCCGTCGTATGTAATCTACTCCATTTGATTTATATAATATTATATATTTTTTATTATTGCAAGAGTTCAGCAGACAGGCAGACGGCTCACTTGATGGAAAGCGGTTACCATCGCCTATAGACAAATGCGCTGCTGCTCTTTTAAGGGAGACTGGAACCTGGTCACTAATACCGGAACACAACTTAAGGCTGTTATGGCGGCATACTATAGACCAAGGGTGGTAGCCATCCAGCCGGGCAAATACCCGACCACCTGGGAATATATAGCTTCATTGTATAGACGTGACATATTTAGAGTTTTATAATATTATATATAGATACCTCTTTGTTCATTCATTCATTCATGCTTGCCAGAAGGAAATTGATGGGTTTGACACATTGGTTGCCCCAATCTGAAGGCTTCGTCACAATTGCAGGCTTCCGTATTTAGAAGCTTGTATTCGACGAGATGAAACTCGAATCACCGTGAGGGAATAGCGTTGAAGGCATGTGGGACTCGCTGGTCAGGTCATATGCTAGTGGAGGAGTTTGCCATTGCGGGTGAATAGATAAGATACAGTTATCTTTAAAACACAATAAAGCATATTCATTCATTAATTCTTAGAGTTCAAGTATCCAAAATTTGCTCTCTGGATAGCTGTCTGCTCTTTGTCTCGTAACACCGGTTAAATTTGAGCACGTACGCGTTAATGATCGCGCACCCGTGTTATTATTATATGTGCGTTAATTTCTTGTTTACTCGTAGATTGTATCGTTTTGATCCGATCATGCTTGGGCTGCCTCGTTGAACATGCAAACTTTGATATCCTACATCACGCTTGCGATGTTTGTTTCTGTCAGGAGAAGATATATGGACTTCGCAAATATGGGGATATGTGGAGGGGCCCTCGTCTTTGCCATTGCTGTCTACTGTTGAATATCGTCCTCTCCCGGTTTATGCCACATAAGACGGCAGGTCCTCAGCTATCACTTAGACACCACCGGTGAACTTATGTTGAAATTTTACTTCCTTGGTTCTACTTTCGAAAATGACGTTGGAAATATCACAAAGCTTATTAGAAGTACACACATGTAATTCACCGTAGGAGAGCAAAATCTTTATCACATAAATCACACGAAATGTTCGTCGTTATAAGATACTTGCTATGAAAGTGCACTTGGTAACGCCTCGTTCGCAGTCAGAACCCGACTGGCGTATTTCCCAACTGACCGACTCTCATCCATCTGTAAATTCGACATGGCTTCCTAGCAACATGCCGCCCACTGGTTCTCGAAATCGGTAAAATAGTCAGCTTAATGGCTTCCAACAATTCGCATGAAATACCAACAGAAGAAAGGTTTTATGACGTCTTAGGGTAGTGTGAACAAAGAGATTAGTGCGAACAAAAGGTCACTCAAATTCAAAGGGGTAATAAGAAACCTGCAAAGGATTAGTATCGGCTTGCAACAATATTTAGAAGGATTATGACAACTAGGCTTTAGAGTGCGAAGTAGTAATCCTTCACAAGCCCTTTGAACATTTGCAGAGATTGCGCACGCCTGATTTTCATAGGTGGCGCATATTTTAATTTATTTAATATTATTATGACGCGTTTCTATAGGCACACTATATAATAAATATAATAATATAATATAATAGGCATGGACAGTGAAAGATTTATTCGCGAGTAATTTACAGGCGTTTCCAGACGTATGTTTTGTGCATTCTGAGATGAAGAGTAGGACTGACATGTACGTCTCTGAAAGAGTATCTTTTAAGTAACTGCAACAAATAAATATACACATTTGCAACGCCCGGGGTGATGCCAAAGCATCGCCAGCTGTGGCAGTTTATTTTTATGTGTCTGGTGCATCGATGATGTTACCCTGTTGGATGACGGTGACTTGGAGGAAAGTAGAAAATAATACGACGATGTGTTGTACTCTCTATGTGATTATTGCTTAATTAATTTAACATTACACTTAAGATCGTCTACGATCCCATACTAATAGGTCGTTTAGAATCGCTTAGCTTTCGAAGAGACTTTGAATCTCTCTGCGTCTTCGAAAGCCTTTTCCACACCGCTTGATGGTGACGGGATGTTCACCCCATCTCCTTGAGCTCCCACATTCGACTACGTAATGGTTCTCTAGAACATTTATTTCGTGTATAAAAATGATCTGAAGAGAACTTCCCACCACAATTTTCTCTGTGCCCTATGACATGAGGTTTCTATAAGAAGTGCGTTATAAAATTTTAAATCTTCTAGTTGAATCTCCTGAACTTTTGTCAAAAATTGATTTTTCTGTAAATGTTCGACTACCCGTGCGCCCCACTCGTAAACCACCTCTTTTTGCTCCCCCACGTTATCACAAAAATTACACTCGCAATTGCTTCTTTTTTCGTTGCACCAATACATATAACCTCAACTTTATCGACATAGACATATTTAACATACTTTTATATAGGCTTAAAATTAAACTAAATGAAATATTGCATTAATCAACCTTTAAAATGGTTTATTTTCTAAATTTAAAGTTGTGTAATGTGCATTTTCACTGGTTTTCTGTTCACTTTTAGAAATTATTTCTTTTTATAGATTAACTTTTAGGCACTGTTAGATTATAAGAATAAATTTAATGTAACTGTTAATTTAAGTTGAAATGTATATTTATAATCTGTTTGATGCCAAAATAAATGAAAAAAAAAACTTAGATCGGTGGCGTATTAGCGTTATACCCCTGTTAACCACTTTCCATCAAGTGGGTCTTCTGCCTGTTTGTCTGCTTCAGGAAATAGATCCAATCTTATATAAAAAAATTGTTTTAGAATTTATTGTAATATTATGACAATGGCATCTAATGCGAGCGTGCCTCAAATGTTGCTAAAATTTGCAAATAACTACTAGCATTGCGCACATAATATGATCAAATAGCACGTTTCCAATACCTAATTAGTAATGTTGATCACGTTTAGTAATCATTGATGTGTTATCACAGAAATTAATTAGTAGTCAACACGTCCCCTGAATATGCCGGTGGCATAATTCGTTACAATTCACACTTCGTTTTATATAAGGCCATAGTATGCTGTAATGTTTATGTTAAGTGAAAATTCTGACAATATTGAACAGTTTTTAACCGAGTTAAAAAAAGGAGGTGGTTCTTAATTCGTCGTGTAAGTTTTTATGTACAAAATTCTTCTATTTGTGTTTGTATGTCACTGAATTCCTAGAAAGATATGGCCAAATTGATGAATTTTTGTGGAGCACTATAGCCAACGGCTATGTTGCTGGTTCTATGGTTATGGACTGTATGAGAGAGACATGAACTAGATTCTTCCACCAGAAAAGCAGAAGCTCCACCAATCTTGAGTTCCACCCTCTCTAGGTTTGGTCCAGGATGCGCAGAGGACCAGCCAACGGCATTAAATTCCACTATGGAGCTAACACTTTGTACAGTCTAAATATGGTAAACTAACTGTGCCCCGTGGTGTTACCCGCGTGGTGTTGGAAAATCGTTATATTTTGAATAATTCACAATATACCTTTATAAATGAAGCCTATGTGTAAGTTATATTATTGTAAAGTTTTCTCAAAATCCATTTGGTAGTTTTTGCGTGAAAGAGTAACAAAAATTCTTACAAACTTTCGCATTTATAATATTATTAGAATGTTCTTGGCACGGCCTGTAATTACAATGAATTAAGAGAATCCTATCCAAGACAGGGATGAGCGCACGTCGTCAAAATATTAACAGCTAGTCACCAAAAAATGGTTGCCCCTACCTTGCTCTATATTAGCCGTTGCGCCACCTAGTAATAGAGTAGACAGCAAAATTGATGGAACGATGTTCCTACCTACTACTTACTTCATACTAGGCAAGGCTGAACAATTTTTTTGTTTGTTTTCAAGTTTGCACTGCCAGAGTCCATGTTTCCCGAAAAGTACAATCCGGGTGTCTTCAAGTCTCGTGTGGAATAGGTATTATTTAGGTAAGCGTGCTTCATCTTCAACCGTATCATCGTCCGGCATTGGACGTGATCATGGTCAAACGCGAACCTATTTATAAAAAAGGTCAAGTGGATTCAGATTTACAATTTGACCCGACAGGTGGCGCTGGAATCGGGTTATTGGACACCATACACGTAACTTATAAGTGAACAATAAAAAATCTAGCAAAAATAAACCAACTTCACAAGTAATTAAAAAGCAAAAAAACATTTTCTGCTGAACATTGAAGCCATTGTAATTATTATTCTCTTATGATCGTCTTCCTATGTTTAATTATTTATTTGCATACGTTTCTAGAGATCAGCCTATTGTTGTATTGTAATAATTAGCCAGGTGTTACGGATTTTAAAGTACAAGCTGATTCTAGGAAATTCGGTTCACGTTGTCGGGCGGGCATATTGCATTTGTGCAGTATAAAACGATGGCCTGATTGAGCGAGAACCACTATCAAAGTGAGACCTGTGTACTACTCTAATCTAATAGTGATGGACTTTCGTAACAGTCTGTTTTCCGTGAGTGGGGTGTTAACCCTCTGCACAGGACCACACCCGTCGTTGGTCAGCGAGTCCGTCGGAATTCGCCGTAGTGTAGCTAGGCTGTATTACCGACCACTCCCCCATCCGCCACCCGGGGGACGGTGGACTTTGCGCGTTTTATAGAATTACGCCCTTCTACATTACGTTTGGACTTTGTGTTCGGTTATATTTGTACCTGTGTTATATATACATGTTTGTATAGTTCTAATAAACTCTATAATAATTCCAACGACATTTTAATTCGAGTTCGCTACACTCGTAACATTCCATATAGTGGATTAGTATATGTATTTAGGGAGGTAATGCTGCCAGCCTCCTGGGCACACTGCCCAGCAACAGCAGTCTAGTCGGGCCTGATCGATTGTTGCTTATCGTGTTTTCCTTTCTTTTTAGTCTATACATTTATTCTAACGCAAGAATCCTTCAAGACATTTTTTGTCATCAACACTCGGATGTTATTATGCGTTATCTCGGCACCTTACTCTATAGTTAATTACATATATACATACATATTGTCACGCCTGTTTACCATTGGGGTAGGCAGACACGATGGATCCCCACTTGTTACGATCTTGACAAACACTTTTCGCTTCATCAACTTTCATTAATATTCTCATACATACACGCTTATTTAAACTACTTTTTATCTGACCTTTCTTCAAAATATCTTCAATTTGATCATGGTGAATACGTCTTGGTCTACCGGCACCGACTCTTCCAGTCACATTGCTATCATATACCTGTTTTGTGATTCTGCTATCATTCATTCTCTCTACATGGCCAAACCACCTTAACATTCCCTTTTCAACTCTTGTCACTATATTATCTTTCAAATCACAACGCTCCCTTATCACTTACATTAACCTTACATATACTTCTCAAAGCTCTCATTTCAACTGCATTTATCCTACATTCATGCTTCTTCTGCCACACCCAACTCTCACTGCCGTACATTAGCGTTGGTACTAATACCCCTTGATGGACAGCCAGACGTGCCTTTACAGACACTTTCTGGCTGTTTATAAAAGAGTTCAGCGCTCCATTCACCTTATTACCTGCCATTACTCTCCTTTCAATATCACTGTCATGCTTTCCGTCTCTGGTAAACATGCACCCTAGGTAAACAAATTCTTTAATTTGCTCTAGTCTTTCATTTCCTATCTGTACGTTACACATTGTCATACTTTCATCTCTTTCAAACACCATAACTTTCGTCTATAGTTAATTATCGATTGTTATCTTTTGTATTATACGGATAAACAAATCAGTCTATGCTTCTATCAGTCAACGTCAGATTATAAGATTACTAAATGAATAGATATTAATTACAAGCAAGTGTAAATTAGCTTAAGGTAACAAATGTAATAGATTATAAGTTTTGAAAAAAAGAAAGAAAACAAAATAACTAAAAGAAACAAAAAATATGAAACAAAATAAAGAGCCCCTTAATTTTAAGATAAATAAATAAGAAAAGAGTAAAAGAACCTCCATCTTAACCTATGATGGAGGAGAAGGCGGAAAAAAAAGATTATATCAGGACATTCCTTATTTAAAATTAAACTTTTTCTTCTTCATAGTGAGCATGCAATTTAAAATGAAGGTTTCCTTGGCGGTATTTCGTCTATGGTTATAAGTCAGAGACATTACTAAACATGTGCCCAATATTTTCCCGATACGTTTTTTTTGTAACCCCAAACAAAGGCTGTCGTAAATAAGGACGTGTTCGGTGTGAACAAAAGTTTTGCGTTTTGTTCCTTGCACGCCTCCACCTGGGTCAATGAATGCAAATTGTTCGGAGCACTCTCTTTGGGTACCCCGCCCCGATACCGTTGACGCCTCTAGCCAGAGTTTTTATTTTCAGGGGAAGACGCTTCCTGTTGATGCTTTGCAGTTTGACACTTATTTTTTTTAAGGATGTCAACACCAAAAATACATGAAATTATTAGAGCTAGGCATGTTGCTGAATAATTTCTTGCCCCACTTCTTTTCAAGCAACAACATGTTGTGAAGCGGTGGTAAATTAAAATAAGCTAAAATAGAATAATAAAAATGAACAAGTTGGGGGTAGGCTAAATAATCACCTTTGTCTTCCGTTCTCATGGCTACTCAAAAGTGGCCGAAACATGGAAAGAAAAATCAAATAAAATGCTGCGCTTAAAATTGTTAACAAGTAGATTTAATTGAGCAAAATTACCTATATTATTTTTAATGATAATTGTATGTTATAAATAAATTACAAATTAATTCAAAAATACAAAGAAAATACAATTAAATTAAAAAAAAAACTAAGTTATGAGGAGGAAGCGAGCCCAGAAGCCAGGCTACATTGCCATGATGTATGACAATGCTGGGTCATAACTTAGCCTTGTAATCACGGATGGTCAATTTTATATGTATATCTAAATATATATAGGTGAACTTTTCATGTCGGCCGCCATGGCAAAATCAAAAAACTGTATAAAATATAGTGAAAAGTTCTGAAAGGAATATCGAGGCCGATTTTGATGAAAAATAAAGCGGTATAATTAAATTTTGAATAAATGAATAACCCTAGTCAGCTATCGAATCGGCTAATTTTGTAAAAACAGATATTGTATATATATAACCAACACATAGTATATAAAGACTAGCTTATAAGGGTCAATTTCTGTAAAGGTATGTCAAACGTCAAACTCAGATATAGTATTCATAGGTAGGTATGTAAATATGTCGCGGTCTACTGACATCAACTGAACACTGCCGTCATACAAATTTACAGCTAGTCTTTTTTTATGTACTATGTTTCTTGAACTGTATCTTAATGTTATGCAATAAATAAAGTATATTCCATTCTTCTCTTTTCATCCATTTTTTCTACGGACCTAAATCACCTCTACATTCTCTTTTAACCTGTGTCAGGATATCTTTTAATCTCCGCAATAGACATAACCACTTTTCTAAATCCACAAAAAACCTCATTCGGCGCGTACAATTGCGTGATCCACTCAAAATAATTACCATCAGCTGTGGGTAATTGTTTTTCGCAAACAAAAAGCGTAGTACCCGAGCGAGCAATCAGTACAATCGGCCAATAGTGTTTAATGCGCTCACATTAACGGGAGTGCTGTGGCGGTCGGGTCTCGTAAATTCTGACCATAGATATGTACTGAAAAAAAGTGTAATTTAAAAATACCATATTTACCTACTAAGATATGCCCGGGACTTTGTTCACGCTTGACTTCATAGTTCCCTGGGATTCCCGGGACACAAAGTAGTAAACTGTAGTTTTAGTGAAAACTGTGTCGGAATAAGCCTATTTTTATGCATCCGAATAACTACAAACTGCTCTAAGGAAAATTCCCACTAGATTTCCGTGATAAGAAATCTATACATATAAAAACTATAGAGGTCGAATTTTGTAAAATGAAAAAAATATGCTAACAACCGACTCAGATGGAGATAAGAAGTGAAATAGAACTATATTCTGAATTTAGATTTCTTTCAAATTTTTTGTTTCTATGTTTGTCTGTCTGTTTGTACCGGCTAATCTCCGAAACGACTGGACTCGATTTAAATGATTTTTTTATGGTAGTAGCTTACATCCGTGGTCAACATATAGGATACTTTTAAACCCGAAAAATTAAAGAGTTCCCGTGGGATAGTTAAAAAAACCGTACCACGCGGACGAAGTCGCGGGCATCAGCTAGTATCAAATATTTTATAACATGAAATTTACTATCGATTAGTGAAAAAATCACATTGGAATTTGATATTTTTAATCTGGTCATTTTAAATTGTTCCCAGAAAATATGTCCGCGGGATTCACAGTATTAAAAGCTAGAGAAGATTTAAAAAAAATACATATTGTTACATGCCGACAAAGTGAATGCACACCTGGTTAATTACCTTTCCAGCATTTGGAATTCTTTTGTTTACTTTGTGTTTAAAATTTATAATTAAAAACATTCTATTATTATTGTACTTGTTTTATGGCAGTCATTAGGCAGGTGTGTCGAACTGATTCTAAGAAACCCGATCTATGCGGGGTGGCAGCCATATTGTATCGGTGCAGCAATGGCCCCATGGACATCGGTTGATCGGCTGTCAAGGGATGATTACGATACGAGCAACACGTAAAATCGATAAACTATATAGTGACGAACTTTGCGCGTGTCATTGAATTGTGCAGTTTGTACTGGTTGCGTCCTGTTATATTTTTACCTGTGTTATACGTGTTTGTATAGTTCTAATAAATTCTATAGTAATTCTAACGGCATTTTAATTAAAGTCCCGCATTCGCAACAATATCATTCAATTAGTTTCATTTCTTAAATGCACTTAGAAAATATTTTCAACCCTCATTTGCTTGTTAACTTGTTTTCAACCATTATGTCACTGTTTTCTTTTCAACCTAGTATACGGCCATCTTAGTTTTTTCGCGATTTAATTTTTTTTCCATGTGTCGATAATGATAGACGAGGAAACTCACGGACATAAGAGTTCTTCACGAAAAGGGCACAAGCCCTATAGAAATTAACTTGCTCTATCTTAACAGACAAAGCATGATTTTCAGAATATTTTAACGTGACTCAACTTGTAATAGGTATCTTAAGACAGCTAAATATAATAGTTCACCGAAGTATGCAAAGTCAACCACATAATTCCCACAAGTTTCTCGCTAAACCTCATTTTTGGGGATTGTTTCAAAGTATCACACACTGAGGCAGTAAGGAATTATTTAGATAGGCATGTTAAAGCATAAGGACGTTGTCATGCTTTATTTAGTTTAAGGTTATATAAATTCTACCTCCCACCTATTTTAATATTATATAAAATTATTAGAACTAAGTATGTTTGTTGAAGAGTTTCTTTCGCCGCTTTTTCTCTTCAAGCCATATGTTGCGAAGCGATGGTAAATTAGGTGTCCCATAGAGTAAAAGTAACCATAAACAAAATCAAAAATTAATTAAAATGAACAAGTTGGCGGTAGGCTAAATAAGCCTTTAACAATATTCGTTGACACTTACGTCGTTTTCCGTGATCACGGCTACTGAAAAATGGCCAAAACGTCGGAATAATAAAACTGTAATAAATTACTTTTAATGTCATATAAATTAGAAGTCTAATATATAATTATAGCACACGGCAGCTCAGGAATAAGTCAAGATGGTCATGGTCATCATTTCTCTGACTTATTCCTGTTCCTGGAGTCCTTTACCACTTTAGTGCAGTATGTTTCCAGAGACTATCTGGTATCTCTTCCAGCCAGCATCTCACAGAATGATGACTCCATCAACTTTATTTTCATTGCCGATTCCAGATCTTGTCAGGCGACATCGTACTTTGGACAGTCTAGCA
This sequence comes from Dendrolimus pini, assembly GCA_949752895.1. NCBI lineage: Eukaryota > Metazoa > Arthropoda > Insecta > Lepidoptera > Lasiocampidae > Dendrolimus > Dendrolimus pini. Next base: position 16,852,220 of record OX457142.1, read on the forward strand.
GTAAATGCTGGATTGTTTCCGATACATTCGGGGCACATACACTTGCTGGATTGTCCTTATATTTAAACCGGTAAAGGTACGCCTAAAAACCGCCGTGTCCCGTTATTGCTTGCGTTAACACAGGACCCTTCTGAATCGTTCTCAGAGGGTCCTGGCGGTACGGACCATACGGGGTTACCGTACAGTATCGTGGACAGCGGCGACACTGCTCGCGAGTGATCCGCCCTGGTAGCTGCAGGCGGAGGTGCTCGCGGTAGTGCATCGCTTCCGGCAGGACATCAGGGAAAGAGGAGAGACGCCGTGTCCGGCAGAAGTAAGGAGAGTCAGGGCTTTGGTGACCGAGGCCCTGATCGAGGAATGGGCTGATGACCTGAGGTCCCCAGTAGCAGGGAAGGAGACGGTGTAGGCGGTCCGCCCCCACCTGTCTCGTTGGGTCTCGAGAAAATTTGGGACCCTAACGTACAGGCTGACGCAGATACTTACCGGGCATGGCTGCTTCGGTAAGTATCTGCACCAGGTAGCGGGGCGAGAACCAACCCCAGAATGTGCAGAATGCGGCGCACCCTTCGACACGTCGATTCACACGCTGGTGGAGTGCACCGCATGGGGACCTCAGCGTCACCAGCTGGAAAGTATTGTGGGTCCTGTGTCCTCGCTACAGCAGTTGGTAGGAGCCATGTTGTCGAGCGAGGACGGATGGAATGCGGTCGCCTCCTTCAGTGAGACGGTAATGTCCCTGAAGGAGGCCGCAGAGAGGACTGAATGCGAATGCCGACCCCATCCGGCAACGGCGGACTGGCCGTCGGAGGCGTCGCTACGCACACCTCCTCCCTTAGTGCCATCACAGGGGGCCGCGGGAACCGGGAGAACCCACGGACTTCCTCCCCTGTTGATGAAGCAGGCACCTTGCCTTCGGGGTGTCCTGAAGTTTTGCCAGGCGTAGGGGCGTCACGAATGTAGTAGCTATGCTCTAGGTCTCGTGGTGTCCCGTAAGAGCGCGGGAAAGAGGCCCATGTTAGGTTTAGTGGGTAGTCTGGCGGTCCGACGTCTCGCGACTGCTTCACCGCGGGCGAAGCCTGCGTGCAGAGCCGGCCGCCAGGAGTCTCACACACCCCTCGGATCACCCCTTCTCCTGGGGCCCGAGGCAGTGTCGCAAGAAAAGACATTCCCCCTGGGTTATAAAAAAAAAAAAAGGGGTTAACTTTACAGGGGTCCTCCAGCACCTGGGGAGCGGAAGATCAAACCCCTGTTGGCGAAATGAGTTTGCCTCTCCCAGGGCATCCTCAAGAACTGATGCGCAGGATTAGTGTAATTGAACTACATTCTAAGTCTCACGCTATTCCTACCATGAGCCACATGGGAGAAAGGGAGTTTTAGTGGAGAATTAGCCTACTTCTTTAATAGGGCAGCAAGGTGTGCTGAGTCTCCACACAAGCCGGCAATTGACTCTGTTATATGCGCCATCTTCAGTGGATAACTCTCATTCCTTTGGACTAATGTAGTAAAGGAGACCCGGTAGTGTAGGAAACGTATTTCCCCCTAATTAAAAAAAAGGGTTTTTTAAAAACACATGAACACTTATGGCATCCGGAAGGAATAATTTAGATTAAACTAAATTATTCCTTCCGGATGCCATATACTATAATAGTGTTACGAGCTACAGGACTCGAACTAAAATGCCGTTGGACTTACTATAGTATTTATTAGAACTATACAAACACGTATAACATAGGTACAAATATAACTGGACGCAACCAGTACAAACTGCACAATTCAGTAACACGCGCAAAGTCCATCACTATATAGCTTATCGAATGTACGTCTTGCTCGTATCGCGATCTTAGCTTGACAGCCGATCTCTCCATTCGGCCATTGCTGCACCGATACAATATAGCTGCCAGCCCGCATAGATCGGATTTCTTAGAATCAGTTAGACACACCTGCCTAATGACTGCCATAAAAGATGACAATACACAAATGGACTGCTTTTATAATTACGAATTTTACAAACATAAAATAAACAAAAGAAGTATGTGCGGGTATAATGCGGGAAGGTAATAAAATGCTATTTATGACCATATCCGACCATCTGCCTTTGTGTTTTGTACCATTTTAATCACAAAGGGTTGGCATGGGACAGTTGAAATTTAGTACGAATATGTAATACACAGTATGTGTAACATACACAGCATATATATTATATACGGCATATGTAATATACTCAACATCTTATACTAATATATGAAGCTGAAGAGTTTCTTTGTTTGTTTTATTGAACGCGTTAATCTCAGGAACTACAGATCTGATTTGAAAAATTCTTGCAGTGTTAGATAGCCCATTTACCGAGGAAGGCTATAGGCTATATAACATAACGCTAAGGCCAATAGGAGCGGAGCACCAATGAAGAATGTATTAAAATCGGGGATTTTGAAAACGAATTCCACGTAGACGACGTCGCGGGCACAGCTAGTATGAAATATACACAGTACATGTATACGCAGCATATGTAACTTGACCGCCTCTGTTGCTCTGCCCTCTGCTGCTCTGCTCGTTGTCTCTTGCAAGCTAAGTCTTAGTTGGCCGAACTTGCTGGAACAGGGTTCGATTCCTGGCATGGTCAATTTCGGAAACCAATTTTCTGTTGTTTACTATGGTCTGGGTGTCTGGGATTGGCCTCAAAGCGGTCCTTTGTTACCCATAACAGAAGCGTAACTTGCTTTTGACACTATGTGTGCATTAGTCGGCCGATTATTTAAAAAAAATCTTAATTTGTAACACACTAAACTATGCTAAATAGTGAAAAACACCAAAGGACTCTCGAGACAGATTTTGACGAAAAGTAAAGTCGTATTGTCTGGTATGAAATAGGCTGATTTTGAAAAAATAAATAAATACCAAATACCCCAAATGAAGGGAAAGGGTCATTGTTGAACATAATCTTCCATTTTCTGACTGATTATATCAAATATAGGCTATATAATGTGATTGCAAGTAAAAATATATCTATTGATATTTTTAATTCCTCCTTCTTTAAATTTAAACGTGAAATTCGGGCTAATATTTGCACCAATATTTCTGACATAATTGCATAATAATGTAACCTTACCACTGTAAAACTAACATTATAATAAGTCATACTAACCCATAAACATCTTGTCAATGTATGGTACATTATGTGCTCACATGTTTAGAGTTACAGCTTAGACCTAATAATTTATACATAATATAAAATATGTAACTTTTAGGTGTTTCCCGTTTCGTGTGCCAAATAAATAAATAAATGCAAATAAAACTACAACAACAAACATTTGCGAATATTTTTCCATTTATTTTCGTTTTCCAATAGTGTAGTGAAAACATTCCGACAGTTAGAAAGACTTGTAACTATTTACATTACAATTATTAATAATAAATAAAAATTCAATAATATACAATATTTTTTGTAAAAATAAAATACTTATCTAGCAACAGAACTTGAGGTATTTAATACCTGTGATTAAATCATAATTGCAAACATTAAAAAATTTAACTAACTTTAATTTAATTGATTACGTATTCACTGTACGTGTATTTTCGATGATCTTTTCAACCGTTACAGTCATATACAAATTATTACTTATATTTACATAGTTTGCGATTCTGAACTTCGAAATATCAAAAAAATGGTTAATAAGGTATGTTAACATATTAGGGCTATATATTTAAGCAATATATCTTCGGCGTCAGTGCAGGACCTTGTCACTATATTTTTCATGACGTTATGTTTTCGTCAAAATTGTGATACATACATATCACAATTTATATATATATATTATAATGTAATATGCATATATACGTATATGTCGTGGTAGCGTAATGGCTAGCACACGCTTCCGAAACTCAAAGGCCGCGGGATCGATGGTAGCCGGAACGCATGCACCACTTTAACAGTTTTCTGATGTAATGTGCATAAGGTTACAATTATCTCGTGCTTATAACGGTGAAGGAAAACATCGTGATGCAACCTGTATATCGAGATTACCGATGTATCAAACCTGCCAACCCGCCTTGGACAAGCATGTCGGTTATAGTGTCCGTTCCCCTATCATGGGAGGCCGAAGCTCAGCAGTGGGAAATTTATGGGCTGTTATTAAATATATATTACAGATACACATAATCACTATTTGTATATATTACAATGCAATATGTATATATTACAATGTAATATATTTATATATTACATGTAATATGTAAGAATTTTAACGTAAAAAACTAAAATGTATAAAATAACTTATTTCTAAAGCTATTATTATTAATATATATTATCTAAAACATCTTGAAGTCGGTGCAAAGCAAAACATAAAAATTACTATATTTTGAAAATTACTAAGTAGTAATAGTAATTAGTAAGTAGTAGTAATAAGTTATTTTATACATTTTAGTTTTTTAGTTTTATAAGTCGGTTTTTTTAAACGAAGTTTTTATTATTTTTTATTATATTATTTTATTGTTACTTTTTAGTGTCTAGCTATGTATGGGTGGACCAACGAATGGTGCCGCGCTTCTTAAAAAATATAGGTCCCAAGAACCGGGAAAAAAAAAATGTTCGTAAAATAAAAACTATTGGGCCAAACTATGTAACATTTTTAGGGGACCACATGGCAGCTATTCCACGGCGAACAAAAAAAGAACACGTAAATCGAATCATAAATCTCAGAGTAATCGGTGTACATATGGAACGGAGTGAAAATTATTTTCATGAAAAATGTTCATAAAATGAAAACTACAGGGCCAAACTATGTCAAATTTTTAGGGGACCAATTGGAAGCTATTCCGCGTCGAACAAAAAAAGAATCACGTAAATCGGATCATAAATCACGGAGTAATCGGCGAACATACATTAAAAAAAGCAAAAAATAAAAAAGATTCCGACGAATTGAGAACCTCCTCCTTTTTCGAAGTCGGTTAAATATAATGTTACTAAAAATGTAGTTACAGCTCTCACGCCGAGGATATGGAAAACATGTAAAGAGAAAACTTTGAAGCTTCTCAAATAAAACCAATAAAAAAACGCAAGATTATTATTTTTTTATGTGTAATAAAATGTGTTTTTTGCTATAAAACACGTAAACATCACTACATTTAAGGAAACATAAATGTTACATAATTCGCGTTATTATTATGGAGGTATAAACGAAATTTAGAATTATTTTAATTCAAAACTCAACATACGTAGTTAGAAGTGGCCCTCAAGGGACGCTAAGTCATTAGCACAGTTATTTCAAAGGGCGTTCATCTCGTTCTGACTTGCTTTGTCCTAATTTGAGTTGATGTATATTTAAGAGATCTCTGGGATTGTTTATTTAAATCGGAATAACTTGTCTGTGAACATTACCTTTTCCCTTGTCATGTTTTGTCGACAACTTGTATTTATTTTTGTTACACTTTCAAAATATTTGGCATAATACTGTTGAAATTATAGAATGCTAATTTCACGTGCCTTCGCGTCCATATCCCACTGCTTACAACCTGGAGCCGAATTCTGTTATTTATTATCTCGTCAAAATTTCCAGACTACTATCGTCTCAAATGCAAGATTGTATAATTTCGGTATTCTATTAATTCCAATAATGTGCCCGTGGCAAGCCACTTTATAAATATTAATAAGTAAAAATTGCAAAATTTTAGCATCATTTCAATATTGATTTCGGCTAATGCCATTTCTGCTAATGGTAATTAATATCAATTTTTTTCTATAGATTATTATTTATTGCATAAACTGTCACATACATATAATTAAAGATAGGAAAGATGTCATATTCTTTATAGAAACGACAGTTTACCTTTTGCAACGTCCAATACAGGCAGTTTATAAATGTTACCTGGCCTCTATACAATATTACTATTATCATGTCATTAAAATTATCTATTTTATTTAATACAAAAATAATAAAAAAAATCTAGTTTAAAAAAATACTTATATAAATCTAACATTAGTTACCTAGTCAATTTCAAAAAATCAAACTTCAAAAATAAACGAAAACATTACTTAAAAGTCTTATTATGGTATTTTTCTACTATTATTCCGCCGCAACGATATCGAGAAGATATTGTGAATTTAGTAGAATACGAATTTTGGACACAATCGCAATGGTATCGTACATTAAATATTTTCGTAATGCTCAGATATTGAAATAGCAGAATGGGGCCTTTTTCAAGGGAAATCCGTCTGCCAACATCCAACCCTACGGAGACTGCGACGGGGCAGTGTGGGACTCGCCAGCCAGATGGGCTGCCTGAATACCAACTAAAACCCCTTGGTGTCCTTCTGTTGCCCAAGCTTCTCTCCGCGACCCCGACTGCCTATGACAAGGCCTCTACTGTTTCAATCCGTGATTTAGAGAGGCGCCGGCGGAACACCGTCACGCCTCAATGACTTGGATGCAGGTGACAAGGTAGTGTTTCGGCAAGTCGTCACCCGCTGCCGCAATTTTACGTCGGCCGAAGGGGCCCGGAGAATTGGGCCCTTGGTCTTTTATGGCGAAGTTGGCAAACAGGCAGTCGGTCCACTTAATGGAAAGTAATTACTGTCACTTATAGATGTTTGCAATACCAGGAGCGAGTAAGTAATAATAAATGAAAATTAGCTATAAGAAGAATATACATAGACAGCAGGAAAATAGTATAAATGTATTTAAAAAGAAAATGTAAATGAAATCAGCGATAATGTAGATAAGTAAATAACTAATGTAATAGATATAAGATTGAAATTAGACTAATAAACAACATTTAATACATATAAGAATGTAAATAATACGCTGACAGATCGTGTTTGTCAGGAAGGAGAAAAAAAAAACACCAGGAGTGAGGCCAATGCATTACCAGTCTGTAGAAAGGGATGTATGGTATGGAATAGGAGGAATGTGATGAAGGGCGAGGGAGAGGAGAGATGTGATAAGGAAGTGGGTCATTGGAACAGATCATCGTATGACACAAAATTAGCTCAAGAGTAGTCTTGACTTAGTCTTGTGCATTCATATACTTTGGATAAAGAAGTGGGTTTCTATGTTTCAATTGGAGTTATATAATATTAATGTTCTTAAAAAACATTGCAGTGAAATAACTAAAGCCTGAAACTGAAAAAATAAAAATAAAGCATGAAACATTTTTTTTCTGAGTTCAGAATCGCAAAACAAAGAGAACGAATCTCAAAAACGTCACTTTAAGACACAAATAGTATTATAATATAACGATATAATACAAAAACATATTTACATGGTTTTATTTACAACTTAACATCCTTATAATGGACAAATTAATAAATTGCTTCATGTGAATGTCTCAAAAAATTTATTCCAATTTTCGGATTTTATGAAATAACATAAATACAAAAGTATTATCTAAAGACAAGAGAATAGTCACCTTGATAGATTTAAAGGCATGTTGTTATAAATCGCGCTGAAATACTTGACTCTTCTGGTATAATAGTTCTAGAATGTTATACAATATCAGATTTTGCTTGTGAATTTTTTGTTGTACAGCAACTGATTGATAACTAGGAACGCGATGAGATCGGGTGCAAACTATACACATCTCTATGGTGAATCAACATCTGAAATTTAACTGTAGTTTTAGAACTAGATTCTATAACAAGTGTTCATGCGTAAATAGAAAGTATTTGCGAATCCAATAAGTGTGTAGAGTAGACTGACATTTGAATTTTACAGATAATCATTTTAACCCCTAAAAGGAGCCAAATTTAATATTATTTATGTCCGTATTAGGCCAGCAGCCATTAAAATTGCCACGCCAAAACCAAGCGAATTATATCGTCTCTTTTACTCTTATACAAATTCTATGTAATTAGAGGGAGAAAGCATCAGTTCAACGTTCCTTTCAATTATCTGTATTTGACCACAAATTTGTGGTGCTTTCCAATTAGCCATGTGTTCGGCAACACATTTGTAGTGGTTCCGTCTTAAAAGGTTAAAACGTCAGAAAAAAGCAATCCATCTATTTAGTTGGACCTATTTTAACAAACTCTTTAATTTTGCTGGTAAAATAATATGCTTTCACTTTCATACCGGAATAAGACATAACATAAGACATAAAAATGTCAGGAATGCACGCAAACGCATTACAAATTCTTAGAGGTAATAATTGCCATATCTATTTTCATTACTTCAGATGGCCTTTACACTCGAGCATTAATATACTTCCCAACTCTTGAACAACTATTTAAAAATACATGAATTCCGAAGTTAAACAGCCGTATCCAAAAGATAATCTCGAAAACACAGACAAAACTCTCTCGCTCGAAAGTTTCCGCCTCGTCTCAAAGTAGACAAAAGATATTCTAGAACAATTAGGAATTAAACATTTACTGGAATTTTAGCGGATATTAATTTTAACTATAACATTAGGCAAAGTTTGCTTTAAATTGTTTTAATTAATCGTAATAAACGAATTCGGCAAAGGGTAGCACAAGGTGTCCTGTTAAGTCCATTTTTATTAAAAAATTATTTCTATTATTGAACAAGTTTGATACTCGTCACTATTTTGTCGTGCTAATGATCTTACAATAAAGGATGCTGAAGATTAGGTAAAATGGAAAGGAAAAAGCTTTATGATAGAATCCAGAATTTGAAACTTAAGCTCAGTATGCTACTGGGAATTGACAATATGATAAAGATGTAGTCTTAATAGCTAAAAAGAAAAGAAATTGTTCTGTAACAATTTCAATTTGTTTTTCTAAAGAAAGTCAAATAACAGATTCAGAGTAAGCTAATAAAACGTGATTTATCCATTTATTTATATAGTTCCTCGTTTAGCCCACCACTATTTTATATAAAAACTTTAAGTCATGTATTGTTCATGACTTGAGATAACAATTGATAAAATTAAAATTTTAAACTGCTTTCTATCATCTAATCCTTCTTCTAAGCCTCCAAAAGTATTTTATTATATGCACGAGTTACTAAGGGTGCGTTCCTATTGTAGCTCACAACGCTCAAAATTCTTCTTCAGCAGTTCACATTCTATATAGCGACCGCGATCGCTATGGTCGCATGGTTCGCATCGCTATGGACATTACTAATGACGTTATAGTTGTCAATCATGTAGAGCTCACAACGACCGATCTCAAGAGTTGGATAAAAGTGGGCGTTGACCACAGAGCATTCATTCTCTCTCTATGATACGTAGACAAAGCGCGATTTTCAAATCAACCATACATCAAACAATGATATTTGTGTAATACGTCATTAATGATATTAAAGACCCATAACCCGTCCCACTTCAGTTTATAATTATGAGTCTCGCAAGCAACGGAAAAAATGGCGGCCGTGAACTTCATGTGGAACGTAGCCTAAGTAGAGTGTTGTTTTATCTGTATTCTTGTACTAAATATAAACATAAATCAAAGAAAACTTATTTCTAAGGGTGTAACGTATACTCTTGTCTTATATCGCGTTAAGATATCTGAAACTCATAAAAGCTGTTAAGATGTCTTGTAAAGTTGAATAAAAGTTTTGAGACTTTCATATTGTCTTACATTATATTATTATTACCACACTTTGTGATTATTTGTTATCAATAAGATAAATATCAGTTTCGTTTTGATATAATTTACATTTTGGAAATATTTTGTACAACTGGCTACAAATATTTAAAATAATATATATTGTTACGACCTAGGTGCTAACAAAGGCAAATTCACACCTGCAGCCCTGTAGAAACACATTTTATTACATTTTCAGTATTTGGACTTATTTTGTTTACTTTGTGTTTTAAATTTGTGATTAGAAAAACGGCCCATTGTGTATTGTAATCTTTTATGGTAGTCATTAGCCAGGTTTGATTCTAGGAAATTCGGCCCACGCGGCCGAGCAAACATATTGCATTTGTACAGTATAAAGCAATGCCCCAATTGGGAGATGAGGCAGTCAAGCGATAACCACAAGCGAAGCAAGACGTGTGTACGTTCGGTAATCTGTTTAGTAACGGACTTTGCGCGTGTTATTGAATTGTGCATTACGTTTGGACTGGTTGTGTTCAGTTATATTCGTACCTGTGTTATACGTGTTTGTATAGTTCTAAAAAATTCTATAGTAATTTTTATTCGAGTCCTGCAACTCGTAACAATATTAATACTTAAACTGTTTAAAAGACTCGTAACTTTAAACTTGGTACCTAACAACGAACTTAACTAGTAAAACACGTTACGCTACACATGTTACGACGCTACGCTAGCTACGAGGCGTAGCATGCTGTATTACTACTACACAAGTGTTTTGCTTTTGTAATTTATTGCCCTCCGATGTTGCATTTCGCTTAATTTCAGTCATTTAAGGTGTTTTAGTATTTTAATTGGTATATCAATCAGATTACTGATGAACGAGTAAATTATTAATTCACACAAACTGCCAAACAAATTATTTTTTATTGCATTGTAAAGATTTACTTGCAAGCGGGAACGTTTATTTCGATTTCGTGGGATAATAATAAAAAGAATAATCAAAAATCATTTATTGAGTAAAATATAATTCACAATTTTTGAAACTCATTGGTCCCCAAAACTAAGTCGACCTGTCTCGGGGACCTCCTTCGTAACGGTACAATTCTGATTGTGAAATTATTTATTACAGTTACATTCATTTAAAAGAAAAGAAAGAAATATGTATGAGTGCGTGTGTGTGTATGCGTGCGTGTTATGTGTGACTTGTGATATTGTGAATTTGTATGTATTAAAAAGATAACAATGTCTATAATTCTTAGGGTCTATTATGTTGTTGTTGTTATATCAATTATGTACGCAGGTAGGGTATGTACGTGAATATTCTTTACATATAAAACTCTTCTGTTCGTGTGTATGTCACTAAACCGCTCCTGAACGGTTGCACCCAATTTGACAAATTATGTGTTCAAATAGGTTACATTATAATATACATGTACAAAATACATGTATAAAAAATACTCAAAATGTATTATTTTTATTGAATGGCCAGTTGTACTTAAAATAATTCCAATTTTCAAAATTGTCGTAATTCATTGCGTAATACCATAACTATTTTAATATAAATGACTATTATTATACAAAAATTGGGCATGTTAATATCTTCACAACCGTTTAAAAACTAAATTACAAAATTTTTAATTATTTCTTTCTAAAAATTAGAAATAAAATACAACAATTTGTAGGTTTGCTTCAATACGTGTCAAAATCGTATTGGAACAGACCTGATATGAAGAGCTCTTCTTAATCTTGTTAAAGCCACAGACTCCTTTGATATATTTATTTATTTTCAAAGTTTGCGATATGTTACTAAATTAACAAAAAAATAAATCTATAAGTAAAAAAATTACACAGAATCGCTTTTGGCGGGAGCATGCCCAAAATTCTGGCCGCATTTCCGCCTTAGATGGCAATGCTGATTCGTTGCCCTTAAAAAAATATTTATTTATTTATCAGTTTTTTTTACTACAATCAAGCTGCCCAAGCAAATTAGGCGTAAAAGACAGAATCTGTAGTCTCAAAACGCATAGAAAAGAGCTCTTCAAAATATTTCAATCAATAATTAAACACTATTAACAGTTTTTTTAATTGTTAATATAATTAGTATATTGATGAGAAATTAACTGGCGTCTCACTCGATTCTCCAGAAGCCAAAGCAAGGAACATAATTAAGCCAAATTAATGGTTTAATTTGCTACAATAGGAGTCGCTGGAGCGTATAATTATTAATTAACTAAATCAAAGGTAAACCTTCTATTAAGAAAGATTTTAGGGATAAATTAAAACATTTTATTGCAATACTAAATTTTGTAACTCGGAATATTTAACCATAAGAAGATGCAGAATCACTAAAAAAAGAAATATAGTTTCTCTTTTTTAGTCTCTCTCTTTCTCTTTTAAAAATCTTTTTAATGGCTCTGTATAATTAGTATACTAGGAGGGTGTCTGTGACCAAATTAGACACGATAAGAAATAGTGAAAATTCACAATTGTCGGGGCCAATTTTGAAAAAACTAAAACGGAATCGGTTGGTGTCGTTCTAACCCGTTTCCCATAGCCCTGGCATAAGGTGCAGGTAGAACACCCAGGGTTTTTTAGTAGGTATCCCTAACTGGTGAGTGGCAATAGTATGGCACCAGTTCTGACTGGGCATGCTAGTGCCATCCCGACCTGGCGAATCCCACACACGGATCCCGAACTATCCCCTCAAGCTTCTGTGCTTGTCGCGGGCTATAGTCCTCAATCGAATTTCCCTTGGTGAAAAAAAAAATCGTGTCGTTATAAAAACTACCGTTTATGAGGTGTCGTTATCAAAATTACCGTTTATGAACGTTTTTGCTTCTAGATTTTGTAAAACACTTCTGATGGATCGAGTACGAGAATTATAAATATACAATATATGTACAGTTTTATAAACAAGTTGCTAACGTATATTTAACTTTGTTAGTTATTTTTATCCTAACTACCTTCATTATGAAACTTAACCATAGATTTTGAGTGTACACTTAATTAGATTCTGGTAAAAGTTTTGAAAACCTTGTTAACTTTACATAAAACGTGAAAGCATTCAGAGCAAGCTTTTAATGGGATTTTTTGAAACTTCATACATTTAAGATATGAATTGTTTGAGTGTTTAAGTAACTTATCATATGTAATTGTTTAATATATTACATAAATTGTTACAATTACAATATAAAAAGTAAAGAGCCAATGTCTTGATAGAATAAATAGATAGTTGTCAATATCATTTTTACTGCGAAGCAGGTGTAAGCACACAGACGGCCGAGCTAATGAAAAGTGGTAATGCAAACACAGGGATAGTGACATATAGGACCCGGCTGCCAATCGATATGAATAGATGTTAGCCACCATTACGGCACTGTAATAATCACGAAATAAAAAGCCGGATTTGACACTTAAGGATGTCTATAGAACGTAACTTTGTATGAAATCAACAAAATTGAAAGCTGATAACAATTAATTTATTTGGTTGATTAATATAATTTTTTTTTTAATAATGCAATATATATATTATTATTATTTATATATATTATTATATAATTAGACTAGGGTTGAAGTCTTTGAAAATGGTAAAAAATGAAAAATAATAATAGTAGGATGAAATCCATTGGAAAATAAAGAAAATATAACAAAAATGAAAGGAAAAATAATTTACGGACGATCTGAAGTCGGGAAGTGGAATGGGGTGAGTTTTTAAGGGTAAAAAACCGTTTATCTCGATTTTCGACAAAACTAAAAGTCCTACAAAAAAAGTTGAATGTCAAAATTGTAGTTAATAAAAAGATGTACAACTTTTGTATTTATACTTTTTCTACATAACTTCAAAATTTGTGTGGAAAATTCAAATAAACGAGTTTTTGGTTTTTTATTTTTCTTTTACAAAACAAAATTCCTTTCATTTTTGTTATATTCTCTTCCTTTTTCAATAAGTTTCATCCTACTCCTACATCCAATTATAATTTTTTGTTTAAAAAAATATCGACCCTGGTCAAAATGTTATATAACAAATTTCAATTTTTAACAATTCTGATATGTCATATTAATCTATGACGATGTCCGAAAAACAGGCTCTAAGGTGTCTTATTCTTAATTTTACTGTTTCTGCAGTTCATTAATTCAATTCGATTCAGGAAAAAAAACTATATACATATTTATTCCAAAACCTTACATTATTTATGTACTTATACCATGGAAAAAGGATTTTTGATTTATTTTTTTATTGCAGGAGTTCAGCAGACACGCAGACGGCGCACTTAATGGAAAGTGGTTATCATTGCCTATGGACATTTGCAACACCAAACGTACTACAAATGCGCTGCTGCTCTCTTAAGGGAGGCTGGAACATGGAAGATACTTCCTTCCATGCTTATACTAAAACAATACTACATAATTGTAAATATATGTATTCAAAACAAATACGATTGAATAAATGTATACAAAACTTTCAATAGATTAATTGTGGTGTGTGATAAACGCATGCGGTACGCGGAAAGCGTTGTAAGAGGAAACGTTCGCGCTTCATATCGATTTTGTGAGGTATTTGTGTGACAAAAAGTAATTAACGTAAAATAAATCATACGATTACAAACTCGTATAATTTTAAATCGATTTCTCGTGATAATCGGTTAACTTGGTTAACGATTTGGAGGTTTCAATCCTTAAATACGTTATAATAGGAACTGTCAAATCGGGCTTTTTATTTTGTGATTATTATAGTATATAAAATAATTACATGTTCTCCAAGAACTTATAAATACTATCTTCACTGTAGCATGGTGCGGGTGATAACTGTAATGTAATTAATGTAATAATTACTAGGCAAGTGATATTATGCAATTCCATTTTATCGAAAACGAAGAGGATAACGTGGTCATGGTTACAGAAGATATGAAGATGCTAAATTTCCGACACTGATATCTGTTTACGTAGTTGAACAGTACATTTTATGCCATTAAGTAATAAAATGTATATAATAATGTATGTTCTGTTAGTTCATTGAACGCAACAGAACGGAGAACTCTTATAGATCTCCAAAACAAATATTTAAAATTACGTAAACTTTTTTTTCAACACATTACTAAGCCTGTATACATTGTTCGAAAGTTCAAAATTATACAGTAATTGAACGGACGGTAAAATAGATACTTGAAAATAAAAGGAATTCCACCAAGAACTTGCACATCACGAAAATAAATAAGCTAAGTAATCGAACCTCCTTGGAAGTGCTTTCGTATTCAAGTGAGACAAATTAATACTTTTGTATTAAAGTGAGACAAATTAATTGATCAAAAGCACTTCCAAGGAGGTTCAATTACTCAGTTATTTATTTTCGTGATGTGCAAGTTCTTGGTGGAATACTTTTTTCAACTAAGTATCTAGTTTACCGTCCGTTCCATTAGTAAAAACAAAGTTTGTTGCAACTTTCCGACTGATATTTATGTTGGTTTCATCATTAATTTTACTGGTTTCGCATATTTGTTGAAAAACGTTGTATGACACACGTGAATTTATTGGTTTTTACAAATTCGTGATTATGGTAAGCTTACATTCATTTACTCGTTTGTAAAAACCAACTTACCGTATTAATATAATAAATAACGACTTCTATAAAATATATCGACAAGATTTCCCATCACTAAATAAGCCTAAGGAGTTACGTTCACGCAAAGTACTTAGTTCCATTTTTCTTCCATTTCGATTTTATTAGTAGATAATAACATTCTGGTACGGTAGATTTAATTATTTATTAAGGTAATTCTGTAATTAAGGATTCCGACTATATTTTACGACTGTGTTATTTTGGATGCAAATAAAATGTTAAATCATGGTTGAAACACGCGGTAATTTTCAAAAATGACCAGGAATTGGTCGCTTGGCTTCACCCATATGTCACTAGCACCATGCTACAGTGCAAATAGTATGATTATACTTTTTGACTAATTTGCAACAACTTCGTTGTATTTAAACTTTTTATTTTTACAAAATGTAATATTTAATTCCGAATTCAATAATTACAACCAGCGAGGACACGTAGCTGATTTTATCGGCACCTCACCCATAGAAGACGGACCTAGGCTCACAGTATTCTACTTATAATCAGGACTTGAAAACTTTATCAACCTTTAAAATATAGGTAATTACCGGTAGTTTCGAAAAATATACTGTTATACCGTTATATTTTTTACATTTACGTAAGTTTTATGATTGTAACGTTAAAAATCATATGTATAACGTTAGATGTATCGGTAATTTTGACGTAATTCCAAGCGACGTTGCCATTTTTAAGAATTGGCTTTATTACGACTGCATGTAACCGAAATTGACAAATATAATTCTAAACATTACACGCGCTCTTAGCACAGTACTATTTGACAATCTTGCAACTATTGTAACAAAACATAGTTATAACAGTAAAATTACCGATAAAAATAGTACTGAAATTATATTTTTTACCGGAAAAATGCCTAGTAATAATGGTAAGTTTTATAACGATATTTATTTTTTACCGTTATATGAAATTAGCATAAATAACGATACCACAGTTTTACCGGTATTTCAAGCCCTGCTTATAGTCTTTAGGGACTATGAGTGGAATAAAATAAATAAACTAATACAATAAAAGAAAACTTAAATTAGTTAAGTTTTCTTTTATTGTATTAGTTTATAAAGTCATGTTTTAAATATATATAATAATCGATATAACCAAGAGTACACTCAAGTCCTACCAGTCACATGTCACAATTGTCTCACTATGTACACTGTCCCTATAGTTGCGTGGTCTGTCAGAGCGGCGTGTCGCGGGGTGGCAGGCGAGGGTTCGGCGCGGGCGCAGGCAGCGGCCTAGGCAAGGTGCGGAGGTGCTGCATTGGGATGCCCGTAGCTGATGATCCGCGGGGCAGAGTGCACGAGCCCGACGCGAACCTCGCTGGCGGTGGTATGCCTGGCGGTGCGGCCTGTTTAACAATAAATACACACGTGAAATGTTCAAGTCGGCCTCTATAGACAAATCCAAAACTATAGACGTGTATATCTATCTTCTATCTTCTATCTATCTATCTATCTATATTCTATACATATATATATATATATATATATATATATATATATATATAATGAAAATGGTGTTCGTTTGAGGCTCAATCACGCTTAAACCACTGATCGTATCGACATGAAACTACCACCATTCGATGCGAAATTTTTCCTAGATGGTTTATGGCTATCTATCTATCTATATATATATAAGCAAAGTTTGTTTTCTTTGTCCGAGGTAAACTCGAAAACTACTGGACCGATCAGCATGAAACCACAACCATTCGACGTGGAATTAATCGTAGATGGTTATAGGCTATATATATTTTTCAAATTCTATGAGCCCTTTGCCATGTTTTCTCGATTTGTTTGTTTATTAATTTATTTGAATAAGGCGGTACGAAGTTCGCCGAGTATATATATATATATATATATATATATATATATATATATATATATATATATATATATATATATATAGATAGATAGATTATACTTAGACGGAATAATTCTTAACAAGTCTATTAAAGGAGAATACTTGAGTGGGCTTGCCTCATTTCCAGTGGAAGCAGAGGTGTTCCATAATTGGATAAATCCATCAAAATGGATTTGGATTTAATCAAAGAAAAAGTAATAACATTATTAATAACAAGTCAAGACCTACATCAGATTTTTGCAAGCATCACAATTCACAAATTTTAAAACATTTAATATATTAATAATCCAAAAAAATATACCCTGATAAAGATTAATTAATGACCCATACAAAATAAGTACAGTCTCATCTACAGATAAATTAGCTTCGAGACGTTTTTGCGTATTTGTACATATACAGGACTCCTAAACTTAAAATTTAAATAGCCTTGAAATGTAGTATTAAAATATTAATATTTATTATTTTAATATCGTTTAATATTATCAGTTTCGTATTAAGTATCTAACTATAAAAAAGTATCTAATATTTAATTTATTTATGTACTGACATTACACTACTACAAACGCAAAAATGTCTGGAAGCTAATTTATCTGTAAGTAGATATTCTTACTGCAGCTTCATGCATCTGATGATTAGGTGGAGGTGCGGTTCTTAGTGGACAATAGGCTGGCAAGCCTCCACGAACTCCCGCTATGCTGCCCCGTGGTCGTCCTCCTAACGGCGGTGATATAGTGGATACTTGTTGCTGACGATAATAATCCATCTAGGGAAACAACAACAGAAACTAAAACATTGGAGGGCGAAAATTTTGAAAGAAATTAGATTTATTATTTTGTTTAAGTAATAAGAAAACGTGAGCTTGACAAGGAAGTTAAGGAGTCAGCTTTCGATTGCAACCATAATTTCTTTGTTATTCATTTTTACAAAGTAAATTATCAGAGTGTGCATTACCTGCATCTGATCTGTATCAGAAGGTATGATATCGGGGTTACGATCGTCGCTTTCACTATCATCCTTTTCTCTTAATTTATCAGGAGAGGCCGGCTGTGATGATGGTGGAGGAGCAGACCGAGGTTTCCGTTTAGCACAGCGTTGTCTCACTGCTACCATAAAGAGGACTAGTACCACACAAAGAACACCACCGCCTCCGACTGCTGCTGACATAGCCCCTGACATTTGGAAGGCAGTTCGTGGTAGATCTGTTGGTAAGAGTCATAGTTAGTTATTATAATAATAGTTTCACCCCTTTTTAATGTCTTTTTTACCTTTTCCTAATCATTTGAATTGGGCACAATAGGTCTTTTCCTTACTCAATCCTCTATTCTGACATCAACAATGTTATACGACAAATCATTATGTCATCCCTCATACAATCTATCTCTCCTTGGCCTACTTTTACTCTTATACTTTCCTATAGTTTTTCATCAATTTCAATCTATTCTGTTATTATCTTGAAAATATTATTGGAGCCTGCCTGTTTTACAATTTTAAATTGAGCTGAATATTTCAGATAGTCACCAATGTCTTAATATTCACAGGTTGAACTAACGTTTTCTATGTTTATTTGTGATTTTATTTGGACTGGCAATTAATGAAAAAGATTTTTAGGATTGCATCGTATTTGATATAAGATTTCAAAGGACGAATATTACTTTAGTCCGTTTTCAAGAAGGTGTGTGAAGGTGTGATCTGTGGGTTAATCAACTTGATCAGGTTTATCGCTAAAAAAATGACAATTAAATGAAATCAAAGTACCTATTATGTTTTCAGATTGTGTATATGTACATCATACATTACGGTTTTCACATTTTCAAAAAAACCAAGAAAAAAAATCTGATAAGAAGCTTCTACATGTTTGTTAGCAAAAGAAATATATTTCTATATAGACTTATTACCGTAGTAACAAAAATTATGTTTAAAACACTAAATAATTTTGAAGCAGTTCAATAACACTCACCCAGACTTTTATCATGTACATGATGTTTCTCAGGTGGACGTAATGTGTTTGCTCTTAATGGATATGGCTCGCCTCTCCCTTTACCATTATAAGCTAGAACAGCAGCAGCATAGGTCCTGCCTGGCGCTAGACCTACTGCAGTGAACCTCGGTACTGCACTTGAGACGTTGGCTACTATTTCCTGTGTGGTGATATTTAAAATTTCATCAATAACTGTGCATTTAGATTTATGTAATTTACAACAAAAAAAACTAACTTTTATGATGACTTTCATTTCATAGTTTTTGTTAACTGATTCCTTTATTTTATAATTTATTTACAGTATCCATTAATAGTGTATCATAGTGACCTATTCCTTGCAAGTAGTCTAAGCGTATTTTGCGTTTATTGGGCAAGTTGTTGTATTATATTGATTGCGATTACATTCATCAGAATTTCTAAGTTAACGTTTAGTGTTTTAAACAATGAAGATTCAAATTCAACTATTATATCAAATTTGATTCGTACACTGTCTTGATCACTGGCATTTTTATAAATTGACCATACTAGTTAAGTAATAGTTAAATTTGTGAGAAAATTACGTACTTGTGTTACAATCTCTCGGACTTCGAGGAGGAATGACTGCGGCATACCTCCGTTGAAACCTTCGGAGCATCTGACTCCGAACGAAGTGAGTGATGCATTAACTACTGTGCAGTTATGGACTTGATCTGGACGACCTGATGTACAATAGTGTTATGATTATCCATGGAAATAATATATTATCGTATGAAGGAAATAAAGCTAAAATTTGAATTTATAAAGCTATGGTAGCTTAGTGGACTGAATGCGCATACTGTTACAATTAACACCTGTTGGTGTTTCAACGGGGTAATCAACAGCGATGCGTTACAGAATTTAAATCAACTCCCACAACTACAACTAACCCTACTAACGTTCCTCCGTGTTTTTGTGAGAATATCATGGGGTATGTCATAGACAATTCGTCATGATGCCTCGACGCAAACTGTGTAGTAATGGTTTGCTCCTAGGAATAAAGTACCCATATCTCTAACTGTACTTCTAGTCCTATTCCGTCATTGGAAGAAGGTGAGCATAAAAGTGCCTTCGATCCCTTGTGTAGATGCTCCCGTCTATGACGGGGTTCCCTGACACGAGTCTGTCCTGCGATGAATGTCACCAATCGATTACCACTTCAGCTTGCTAATATAGAGAACTTACCAGCCGCAATTATGTGGTATACACAAGGGACCTTCTGCTTTCCTATCCTGTTGTTTGCCCAGCATAACAGGGTCCCGTAATCCATTTCGGTGTGTGGTGTATATGTTACTGTTGAACTGGTGCCGGCTCTCGATACGTACGTATCGGAGACTTCGTTGCTGTTTGCTGTGTTATTGAAGGTCCAACGGAACTGTGAATGAAAGAAACAAGCAATGAATTATGCCGAATACAAACCAGTAGCAATATGACTATAGAACAAAAACGCAACTGTAACGATAAAACTACTCTTATCTTACCAAATACTCTTACTCTTATCTTATCTTAGCAAATCTTCTAAGTCTTACTACAACTGCAATACTTTTAATATATTGTAAGTTTTAAAAAATTCTATGACGTCGTAAGTAAAGGAAGCGCAAATAGAGCAATAATTATAGTTTGAAATAGTTATTTACGATACTTCTGCGGTAAGTTGGCCTTTACAAACAAGACCGAAACGAAGTCAAAGGCTTGCCATAGTCATGAGATTGTAAAAACTAACAACAGCACGTGTGAAAAAAACATAAATATCAGTTAGACAGTCGCTACAATCTTTGATGTTTCTAATATGAGAAGGCGGGCATTTGCAAATGGCGACACGTGTGCGTGGTGAAAATTAGTACTACATCATTCGTCTAATTTTCTGTATAGTATTAAAGTAAGACAATATATTGATCAAAAGCGCTTCCAAAGACGTTCGATTTAATGTAAAACTTCTTAGTGGCATTCTTATTTTTTACCGTACATTCCATTGTGTGATGCGTAAGTTTTAACTGTCGAACAATGTGTACAGGTTTCGTAAATGCATGCAATTTTTTAAGCAAATGAATTGAAAAGTAATATTACTATCGTGATATTTTAAAAGCTAGATGATAAGATGTTATTTTATCATCTGTTCTTTTATATGTAAAATGTCAAATTTTATTGTAATATGTGTCTGCATCCCCATTGAAATACTATAGGACGCTAGTATAAATTTTTACCAAACAAAACAAAATAAATGTATATTTTTTATTTTAAAAGAATGGATCCTGAAGAAGTATATAAAAAAAGAAGAGGTTGACGATCTATCTGGTAGAAAGTGGTTACCAAAGATACTACCAATGTACCTACTGCCGAACAGAGTAACTGGAACCTAGCCACCGATGTCGAAAAACAGGTCAAGGTTGTTATGGCATAATCTAGACCAGGAGTTGTAACCATTCAGATGGGAAAATACTCTACCAAGTGTGACCTATGCCGTCTCTTACAATAGGCCGCCTGGTCATAAAAATTTGTAGGTATTCTTTCTCCGTTCCTTAATGGTATTCAATTAATATTCGTTCAGCTATTTATTCGTGAAAAGATGATGATCAAATTTTATGTACTAGCATACATATATATTGTCATATATGTATCCCATTGGGGTAGGCAGAGACGATGAATCTCTACATGCTATGATAATCCTGATAAACGATTTTCGTTTCATTAATTTTCATTAATCTCTTCATACATAACTACACGTTTACTGAAAGTGTTACTTTCTGACCTTTCATAAAAATATCTTTAATTTGATCAAGGTGAGTACTTTGCGGTCTACCGGCACTGAGTCCAGTAACATTGCTGTCATATACTTTCTTTACAAATAGCTTGTTTTGTGATTTTTCATCGATTTTCTCTACGTGCTTAAACCACCTTAAGATTCCTTATTCAACTCTGCTCATTACATTCTCTGTTGTACACAACGTTAACCTTACATACACTTCTCAAAACTCCCAACTACGTATATTCTACTTTCGTTCTACGTCCATTCTTCTTCCATTCCCAACTTCCAATGCCATATATGGGCGTTGGTACTAACATATACTTATTTTGTGATTTTTCATTGATTTTCTCTACGTGCTTAAACCACCTTAAGATTCCTTTTTCAACTCTTCTCATTACATTCTCTGTTATACACAACGTTAACCTTACATACACTTCTCAAAACTACTAACTACATTTATCCTACTTTCATGCTACGTTAATTCTTCTGTACCCAAATTCCAATGCCATATATTAGTGCTGGTACTAACATATACTTGTTTTGTGATTTTTCATTGATTTTCTCTGTGCCTAAACCAACTTAAGATTTCGTTTTCAACTCTTGTCATTACATTCTCTGTTGTACACAACGTTTACTTTACATACACGTCTCAAAACTCCCAACTGCGTTTATCTTATTTTCACGCTACGTGTTTATTCTTCTTCCATACCCGACTTTCAATGCCATATATTAGTGTTGATCCTAACATTCCTTGATGGACAGCCTGGTGTCCTTTTATATATATTGTCCGACTGTTCTTAAAAGAGTTTATCACTCCATTTACCTTATTCTCCTTTCAATATCAGTCTCGTGCCACGGTAATTACGAAATCAATTATCAAAGCCTAATATAAACATCAAACAAAATCAACGTGTTTGATTTAATACGAAAAATATTTTATTCTCAAATTATTTCTTCATATAATAAGGAACATATTTTAATAAAAGATGGCCGAATTTTCCTTAAGGGAAAATATGATTAATAAATGCTTTTAAAAATATTATGATGTTCTACTTTACTATAATTACAACATTCCTCTCTTTTGGGCTGTTGAATTATAATGTTATATCATACGTCTGAAGAAAATAGGGCGTTAAAAACAACTAAGTTTTTATCAAAGAAATCTTGTGTCGGACTAGTGCTTTATATTAGAGCTTATATTTAATAATGGATCTCGTTATTTAATTACGCTACAATGAGTTTTTAATTTCGGAAATTATTTATATATAAATGAGAAGAAACGTATATTAAATTTTATTCAATCTTATTTGTAAAGTTTGCATCACCAAAGGTGCTACAAATGCGCTGCGGCTCTCTTAAGGGAGACTGGAACCTGGTCACTAATGCCGGAACACAACTAAAGGTTGTTATGATGGCATACTCTAGGGCAGGGGTGGTAGCCATCCAGTCGGTCAAACGCCCTACCACCTGGATGTGGGTCGTTTTCGTAAGAACGAAAGACCGCTCGACCGCAGGAAATTGTATTCTTCTATTCAGATATATAAATCTGTAATATGACCGGTCTTATGAGACGAGTTTATATGTCAGAGATTATGAGATGTTCATCATAGATTAAAAACGTCTCCACTCAGCTAAGATAAACACTAAAAGTTCTATCAAAACGACTCACTGACTTTTCAGATTAGAAAGCTGGTGCCTACCTCGGGCAACGGATCAGTATGGCGATCCAGCGAGGTAACGTAGCCAGCCTTCTGGTCACCTTACCCATAGACGGTGACCTAGGTTCAGTATTCTACTTATAGTCTTGAGGATTTATATAAATCTATCATACGACTAGTAATGCTATATGGGTAGGAATGTTGGGCTACTAAAGTGATAAGCTACAAACGTCTCCACTCAGCTGAGATGACAATCTTGAGATGGATGTGTGTGAAGGTGAGAAATGAGTAACATAAGGGAATCTTTGAAAGTTGCACCCGTCACTGAAAAATTTAAAACGAAGAAGATTAAGTTGGTATGGGCATATAATGAGGAGATATGAAAGTCACGTGACAAAAATAATGTTAAATTACAAAACAGATGGGCACAAATATAAAGGTAGATCAAAAAAAAGATGGTAGGATTGTGTGAAGAATGATATGATGATATGTGGCGTGACAGAAGATGTATGTCAGAGTAGAGGAGTGTGGAAGGAAAAGACATATTGTGCTGACCCCAAATAATAGGGATATGATGAAAGAAAAGAGAGAGAGTCTTGAGGATTTATAGGTAGAATACAATATAACAAAGTTAAGTTTCTTTATTATATTAGTCAAAGGGGGATAGCGTGCAGGATACTTCCCTCTCTTGTCCAAGGTAGATTTGCGGGTTTGACATATGGGTTATCTAGATGTGCAAGATTCATCACGATGTTTCCTTCACCGTTAGCACGTGGTAATTGTAACGACATGCACCTTAGGTCGGAAATCTGCCTAACAGTAAGTAGTGTATGCTTTCCGGCAAGAATTCGAAGCGTTTGCTAACCACTAAGCTACCACGGCTTGGCAAGTGGTAAATGCCAAGGGTAAATGTATCATTACACCCTGCGAACAAACTTTTAAGATGATAATTGGATAATTAACAAACGTAACGAAACTTAAGTACATTTCAGGGCTTTTACGTAACGTGTTACTACGAAATTAAGTAAGTCGTCGTAACTAGATCAGCATACTTAATTAATTCAAAACTTTAATAACTTCGTACTTGGTGCTTGAACATTGAAAGGCCTTGAAGTATAGAAGCTAATATTGTAATTATTAAATTAAATTTACATTTTAAATTTGAGTATTTATGAAATTAATAGACTTTTATTATTTAAAATGGATTTTTTTTTTATTTATTCAAGTAGTCATCGTAGGCTATTGGCGGTTACCAGGGGTAAAGCCCAGGAATTAACGGCTTTTATAATGAGAGTTTAAAAAATAAGATGAGATAAAGGAATAAGACAGGAGGAATAGGACAGAAGGGATGTGACATACGATTGGAATACCGGGATGCGATATTCAAAATAAAAAGTATTTATTCAAAATGAGTTCCACTGGAGACACTTTTCGAAGGCATACATATATAGGTCAAAATTTAAATCTACTTCCTATTTATTCTATGTACACCGCTTCGCAACGTGTTATCGCTGTTTAATGAGAAGCGCCAAGAAACTCTACAACACAAAATCTCAAGGAACACGTCGATTAAAAAAAACATAATTACGTATTTATTTCATTACATAGGTATAGAAGTTGTTATAAAATTACTTTTCAAAGAATTAATGGAGTTGTAAAAAATCAAATTATATTGCTATCTTCTCAATAATGACATACTCAAAATTCATATCTATAGGATAGTATAGGGAATATAGTATAGGAGGCGAGAGAAATTGGGCGTGGGTACACTCTCTCGTTTCACGAAATAAAATTAGCTCAAAGCTAACCGTTACATGCTGATATTCTGTGAAAGCGTGCTATCACACCGATCGAACCGGCCCTACAAGCTTTAATCAAGATAATGATTCCACAGTGGATCTACCATGTTGTAAACGTTATCCATTAATTAAACTTCTACCTGGTGAAACATAGTTAACTGTCTATTTACGTATGATCAAGAGGGTAGTTGACAGTAGAATCAACTGTATTAAAATGTTTCTACCCTGATACTTTATAGTTATGATGATGACATGGTATTTACAAGCTTGCTCTTTTATGTGAACATCGTTTCAGAACTGATAGTGATATGTATCATCTACCCCATTAAAGAATCAGGGCACAATGTGCTTACCGTAACTTCTGGTGGATTGGCATCGACATGACAAGTGATGTGCGCTCTCTCTTGCTTTGCCACTCCATGAACTCTCTGTTGTGAACTTCTGCAGGTTGGTGCATCTATGAAAGGAGTTAAAATGTCTATGAAAGAAGATTAAAATACAAATTAAGAATTGCCACTTTCTAATTTACACTTTTCCATTTTTGTACACATCATCAGTCACTTGGAATCCATAACTGGACCTCAAGTCCATAATTTTTGCAAAAAAATCATGCCATTGTGAGTCAAGATCCATTGGACTGAGAGTCGTCCAATATATGTAGTCTCTAAAATTCATAAAATATTAAATAAGTCTCGTTCAAATCAAGATTGATCCAGTATTGAGCCGACATGGGTTAATGACTACCAAACTGTCAGGTTACGATTCCAATTCGATTCGATTGTCAATTTGAGTTACAAACTCGACGCCCTGGACGTAGGGCTTATTAAATTTGCACCACATATTACAGTCGACCTCTTTCTCCATTCAAAATCTAGCAGTGATTTTATACGATTAATACATAGGTCATAGATTTACTGGACTGGGAGGCCTGATTTTACCGATGTGGTCTCTATTTAACTTAACGTAGACTCGTCTGCTCTATCGGCCATCAGTCGTGCGACAGACGTGACCAGACCATTATTGCTTATCGCTTTAGTTTATTGATTTAACAAGCTATGTCGTTTACTTTGGTCTAAGAGTAAAAGTGAATATTTATTTTTTATTGTTGATCTTAATGATAAATTATTTCTTCTTTAAATATTCCTCTGCACAATTTATATATCTAATCTGTCCAGAGCCAAGTATCAATTACATTCAAAGTTTAGAATCATCTTTAACTAAAAAAAAACCGCAGCCAAATTGTCTTTTTGAGTGACGTCAAAATTCTTGTGGTAGTTGAAATGATACATTCCACCAACAGGATCGAGAAAACAAATGCACAATTCCATTTAAATAATCAATAGCCTACAACTGCAGTTGACTTTTAAATAATATCTTACATGGTTGAAAATAAATCTTCACAACAAACATCATCTATTGGTTTCCTGTCAAAACCTTCGAAATTCAAAACATCAATATCAACAAATACGATTAAAATTGAATAATAAAGACTCACATAAGACATCTAAAGAGAAAGGTTTGCTTTCTCCATCTCCTTCAGCATTGAATCCAACACAAGTATAATTCCCTGCTGTTTTCCTGCCAACTCCTTGGAGGACCAATGACTGGTTGCTTATGATCACACCTTGGCCCACGTTATGGAGTAGAGTTTTGCCCTGATAAAGAATAAAAATCTTAGATTTTTATTTTTGCTATAGACTACTTACATTAACCAAAAGCTGTGAAGTAACTAACTTTATATTTTGCATAAGAACTAGAACAGTTTAAGGTTACTATATTTACATTATGCCGCCATTCGACTTTGTAGACGTAAGGGTGTGCCTTGATGATGCAGTCGAAGTAGACATCAGTGCCTTCTCTTATGTTCGTTGGATCCAGGTTTGTTCCTAACCGAACTGTAGTTTCTGGGACATCTGTTAGAAAATATTTAAATTTTAAAGTAAAATCAATTCAGACTCAATCTCAAGTTACGGTTATTATTCAGTAGCGACCAAGACACACAAGCCTTCTTGCAAGGTCACAACGTCATAAACCAATTTGAATTCTACCAGAACTTTCTACTATTAAATAGTAGAAAATAAGAAAGTAGAAAATTAGAAAGTAGAGAACTTACATTGAATATCTAACGTCCAATCGTCTTCTAAAGCAGGAACCGATGGCATCTGAGGATTAGAAGCCCTGCAGGCTAATTTGGCTCCGGCATCTGCCTTGGTCAACTGCAACGACACTGTTGATGTCGTTGTATTGCCATCTGTTGACAACTGTAAGATAGAAATATTAGTAAAAATATTATTTCTTCAAAGCAATTCGTAACCAGAGGGCTGGCTAATTTCACACAGTAAAACAAGAATAGTAATTTCAAATCAATTCAGCGTGGAAATGCTACCAAACTCACAGGCATGCTTCCCCATAGCAGTGATCATTTCATCAGCCAATACTATAAATCCAAATATGATGTTTTTTATTGTTACCCTTAATAACTGAACGGATTATCGTGAAATTTTACGTGCACGTTGTCAGGGGTACAACAAATAAGAGGACACCTTTTATAAAAAGTTATGTTCACGAGGATTAGAAAAATAAAGAGGGCGCTGCAGTCGCGTTTTTTGACGCTGCTTTTGCAATTCAGTAACAAAAGTATTGTCATGGCACCCTTTTATTGCATTACGTCAAAATTTGAAGTAATTTAATAACAGGTTGCCAGAAAGACTTATTTTATTCAGGGTAGCTCACACCAAACTCCGCGCGAATGAAGTTATATTGGCACAATAAGTAGATAACGTTATAAAATTAAATCAACATTGGTCTAGGGTCGTCTTCCTATACTCTCGCTAAATACTCTCGCAGTGTTTTTTAAGTTACCTATGAAACATCAGCGGAAACTACTCCGAGTTTGGATTAGCGCCGATAGTTCAGCCACCGAACACGTGGTACGTTCCGCAAGAACATCATTACACTTAGACCCTTTTTCAAAAAGTCTAATAAAGTTCCCAATATGCTACTTGAAACTTATAGAATAAAGACAACATTTGCGTTTCACAATTGACAAATAGCACTAACTGGCAACTAAAGTACCCTGTACAAAGTAAACTATATATCAGATCAAGTGGCCAATAGCAAGTCTATCTGCCATATAATTTTTGAAGTCTATACCATTTGAGAATCTGTATATCACAAGAACATAAGCCAAACTTCCAAGGTGATTAATAATCGTCTTCTCTCGTCTTTATTATTCTTTTCCTACTACTTTTAGTCTGAGAGACGCTGAAAATCTTCCTTCACCCAGCCGATAACCAGATGAGACATATTTTTTATCAAACTATATTACGTCAATCGAATGGCATGATGAAAAGTGTTCATGGCTATTTTGGAAGTCTTCAAAGCATGGCAATAATATACCAATAACGGTTTTTCGCAGGCAAACCTATTTTATTAGGCTATTTTTGTAATTAAATTATTTATCTTATGATACCAATTTTTATTGGTTAGCAGAACGGTGTAGTTATCTAAATTGACTTACCTGTTCATGCCTGCTAGACAGGTAGCCATGAACAGAAATGGTGTCAAGCCTATTAAAGCATATTTTCCATGTTAAAAACTATCAGTTGATACTAAATTTGTTCAGTTATCAAATGAGTTGATAAATATGAAAGAATATATATGAAAAATAATTAAAATGAATTTAATTAAAAAGAGCCGTGAACACTTTTCGATTGGCAACCCATCATAGGTGTGTTTATAAATCAATATAATCTGATAAACTCTAGGTCCGTAGGGTCCTAACGCTCTAAAACTTTATCGAGATGTCGCCGAACGTATAATGGACCTCTCACGTGACCAAAAGGCTGGCTTCTATTTTGCTCAAAGGCTAAGCATTGCTATTCACCGAGTTAACGCCGCCAGCCTTTGGGGACCGTTCCCGGTAAGTGACAGTGGTTTGGGACCAATATTTTATTTATAATTATGTCCTCTTTTTTATTTACTTCTAGTTGAAGTGGTAACTTCTTATGGGAGGGTAAACGCTTCGTTACGTAACGCGTTATGGCGCCAGTCTGGTTTCCCTTTCTCTCACGCAAGTTATTACTTCTGTCGGGCGTCCCGAGACGCACAAGGTTTTCTTTATTTTAGGTTTCTTTTTCATACTGTAGTTTAATTTATGAATTATAATATATTATATACTTGATAAAAGATATGTCTGATCTGGTTGTCAGATGAATGAAGGGCGAACTTCACTGTCTCCTCCACTATTAAAAGAGAAAAGACAGTATAATCTAAAACAACACGACCAATTTATTCAAGTCATGCCCCAACCTTAAGATGTGAAGAAATTATCAAACGAAATGGTCTCGAGTCAATAGTAGCAAATTACTTAAAAAGACAATTTGTTAAGATGGATTCGCTTTCATATAGTTTATTAGCTACTATTTTATGGAGTCCCGGCTATTTGGGAGCCCAGAACACATTCTGTCAATTGAGAAAAACATTACTTTGAAAAACGTCTACATTTCTTGAGTGGTGTAAGTTAGAAGCACGAGCGATAAACATAATCTACTAGAGATGATGTTGAATGTTAGGGTCAATTATATAAATGTATATTATTAGTTTTTGATTTTGCATTACTCATTAAAATATGGCAAAAAAATTGTACTAATGTAATTTTAAAAATAAACTAAGTTTATTTTTAATATTTAGTGATCTTTTTGTGTTTTGTATTCAGTACGTACTATTTTTATTGATTCCTAATTTAGTGTTTATAAGATTGATATACAAAAATAGGCATAAATGATATAATTATTTAAATTAAATATTATATTGTAATTGTAATATTAATTAGTTCGTATTTATTGATCCCTTTTTCATGATATTGAAAAAAAAAGTTATTTAGTTAGTGCCAAATTTACTACTATGAGTTTATACTAATAAATTGATTGTAAATTAAAAAATGGTATATAATATCAGGACGATTGAAGGTTTTCTATCACAATAAAAATGTTCTGCAGAAAATGGATCTAATATTCATGTTACCACTACAATGGCATGCAAAATTCCAATATGAAAAATTAAGTTTTTAAGGTTGTTTATTCCCGCATTACGCTGTCGGTACGGGATGATTTGATGTTGTTATTCCTGGAATGAAACCGCGTAAATTGTCTGAAAAAAAAAATCTTTATTGATAACGTCGTGTGGACGACAGACAACAAAATTTTAAACAAAAATTATGCATGTAGATCTTGTTAGATGAAGTGTATTGAGCAGAAATTATTCCTATGTCTGTCTGTGATAATATTAGAATCACATTTCGATCTAAATCATCAATCATAAACATTGACGTAACTAAGATCCCCAGAAACCACACCGTCAGACTAATTGCCAGAAACCCGCAGTACCTTAATCAACAGAAAGGACTACGACCTTATTCAAAACATGTAAATTATAAATTAGACTGCCAAAACATTCAGTTCAGTATCAGTATTCTGAATACATTTTAATTAACGCTAACTAAATAGTAATAAATACCACAGACAGGTAATACCTATACTGTAAATTACTATGTTGATAAAAGATGAAAAACAATTTATAGGAATAACTAGGATTTGACAGATGCTATCCTACTCTGAAAAAATTAAAATCTAGAATCCGATACCCAAAGACTACTACTGGATTCAATTGTAAATCTAAACCACCTCGGGACCTATATAAACATATATAAAAATGTCATCAAAATCGGTCCAACCATTTAAAAAGAGTTCATTGACATACACCATGATTTGCCAGCATTTGCCTGACTGGATGGCTACCACCCCTGGTCTAAGGTATGTCGCCATAACAACCTTGAGTTTTGATCCGGCATTAGTGGCCAAGTTCCAGTCTCCCTTATGAGAGCAGCAGCACATTTGTAGCACCTTTGGTGTTGCAAATGTCCATAGGCGATGGTAACCGCTGTCTATCAAGTGGGCCGTCTGCCTGTCTGCTGAACTCCTGCAATAATTTTTTTTTTAAATGATACCCTTGAGTTGTGTTCCGGCAATAGTAGTCAGGCTCCAGTCTCCGTTTAAAGAGCGGAAGCACGTGGGTAGCGCCTTAGGTGTTACAAATGTCCACAGGCGACGGTAAGCGCTTTCCATCGGGTGGGCCGTCTGCCTGTCTGCTCAACTTATGCAATACAAAAATACGTGAACGGAAGAATTTTACATATAAATATAATTGCTTATAATTCAACGTACGGCATAGGTAATATTTTACCATAGTAGACCTAGGAACACATTTCTCTTTACCCGTTAGTATAAATTGTGAAATATAACTTATAGAGATTTCAAATAAATTTTAGCTCTATCTCTATATATCTACTTAAGGCAGATATTCTTTTATACGTAGATCAAATTAAACTGTGCGTAACAGTTTATTGCATTTTGAACTTTATGTTATTGATCTAAAGTGTAATTTAGATTGATTTTTTGAATTATAATGTGTTGACGGATGCAGGCTAAAGTTATTATATTTATATTAATAAAAATTAAAGAAGAATCATCTGTGAGTATATTATCTGACGTTTCACGTCTACTGCGTGTGTACTCCTCACACACAATTTGTTATAATTGGCAGACAAACACAAATATCGTATATTCCCATATTAAGCAAGTAACACTTGTATTATAGGTGATATACAACGTACTGCACTGGGGCCGATCCCAGACACCCATAGTAAACAATGGAAAAAAATCGTTTCCGAAATTTACCATGTCAAGAATCGAACCCGGAGCCTCCGTGTAGTAGTGAGGTCTGGCCTACCTCACTACTACACGGAGGCTCCGGGTTCGATTCTTGACATGGTAAATTTCGGTTAAGGTTTAGCCCGCTCAACCACAGAGGCCGTCCCATCTGCAGTCAACATTTAATTTGGAGCCCATATTTGAATAAGAGGCTCATACGACCATGCTATATGGGTCCGAATGTTGGGCCACTAAAGTGATAAACCACAAACGTGTCCACTCAGCTGAGATGAGAATGTTAAGATGTATATGTGGTGTTAGAAGAATGGATAAGGTGAGAAATGAGTACATAAGGGGATCTTTAAAAGTTGCACCCGTGACTTAAAAATTGAGAGGAAGTAGATTAAGTTGGTATGGGCGTATAATGAGGAGGGATGAAAGTCACGTGACAAACGGAATGTTAAAGTACAAGATAGATGGGTACAAATGTAGAGGTAAACCAAAAAAAAAATGGATGGATTGTGTGAAGGATGATATGATGATTTGTGGTGTGACAGAAGATGTATGTCAGAATAGAGGAGTGTAGAAGGAAAAGACATATTGTGCCGACCACAAGTAATTGGGATATGGTGAAAGAAAAGAGAGATTTCAATAAAACGCTTTTCTATTCACCACCATTTTTTTGATCATAATATCTTAAAATTTCTTTACTCATTTTATTACATAATTTATACGGCAAGTAATTTCTATTATATTGTAGTCTACAGTACCTTATATTAATATCTGTTTCCCTTTGTAAAGCTGGAGGGTGGCGGTTAATTTAATTATAAACGACAATTGCCGTAGTCGGAAAGCTGACTCATGCTTCAGTAATACCACCTAATATTTGATTGACGTGCCACATTGTGACGTAATCAAGATTGTTTGTGTGAGTAAATATTCGAAATTATTCATTTATGATGGCAGCTTTGAGAATTTACGCTATTCGTGATGTAGGTATGACGGCTTAATGTAAAGAGATGTGGAATTCTATTGAAAATGGATCTATAACCATCGGGACTGAAAATTATACATAATATAACTTCAGTGTGCCTGTGGAATGCGCTACCTGTGAAAATCAGGCGTTCAACGGACTCGTGAAGGATCACTACCTCGGGCTCTAAAGTCAATCATAACATCTTCATCTCTCTCATATTTACGTAATTCTATACTTTATTACTATGATTATTATTTATTTATATATATATATCAATATATGTATATTTTTGTCTTTTTTCCATGTCTATTTATATTGCGAAACTCACATGTTACACAATTTTTCTCTAATCCATCCTAAGGTTGTCTGGAAGAAATTGCTTTTAGTGATAGTGTCTTCTGTACTTAAACTTCTTGAATTGTATCTTAATGTTATGCAATAAAGTATATTCTATTCCATTCTAAAGTGCTACTAATTCGATATGTAGTATGATATATTATTATTAAGTTTATTTGTTTTTTACTTATTCTTGGAATGTTTTATATTATTTATTGTCTTAGTATTTTTCTTAGTTCAGGGGGTTGCCTGGAAGAGATCGCTTCAAGCGATAAGGCCGCCCTTTGTACAATATATACTGTACCTAGTTTTAATTTATGGTGTATAATAAAGTATTTTCGTTCATTCAAAATTATAACGAATGTCTTTATTTCAAAGTGAAATCTTTACTTATTGAAATTTATTTGATTACTTATTGAAAGTCATAGTCTACCACCGATTCCAAAGCAATATTAGTGACTGTTAAAGTGGTGTTTTAGTTGCATGGTAGCTTTGTGGTTAACTTACTTGCACCCCAAGCTTAAAAAACGCAGGTTGGAATCCTATTCGGAAAGTATGAACTACTTGAGCAGTGTTCTGGCTAAAAGTACCTATTGTAATAATTACAACATGCTGGTGGTAAAGAAATCATAATAATGAAATCTCTTCATCAATATAAGCTATGTGGAAAATCCGTCAAGCCACTTTGGACTAGCATTTCCTCGTTATAAATCGTCTATATGATCACTTTGTGGATTTTTATTTATGCAGGAATGGAAAAAGAATACAATTTCCTGCGGCTGCGTGGCCTGTCGAAAGAGGTGATAAAACTACCCACAGCTAGGTAGCAGGGTTTTGCCTGTATGGATGGAGTATGCCACCATAGCAGCCTTCAGTTGTGTTCGGGCATTAGTGGTCAGATCCCAGACTTCCTTTAAAGAGCAGCAGCATATTGGTAGAATCTTTGGTGTTCCTAATGTCCATAGGCGATGGTAACCCCTTTCCATATGGCGGGCAGTCTTAATGCTTGTTGAACTATGTAATAAAGAAAATTCCAAATTCAAAGTTAATTTACGCCCTGGTGTACTGTAAAAATTAAAGAGACTTTTCTATTCGTTTATGACTTGTACCACACAACTAAAAGCAGGAACTTAGGCCTTGTGTCCCTTACGAGCGTTTTGAGTGCGCTCCAAGCACGGACCGTGCCATTTAATCTGCATTTATTACTTTTACGTGCCCTTATTTTAGGTTCAGTGTTACAGCAGCCGTCCTCCATAAATGCTCAACAGACTAAACCGCGAATTTCAGAAAATTAATTAGTTCAAGTGTGTATCAAAACTAAATTATAAATTAAACTAATTAATTAAATCTAAATTAGATTATGTAGCAGATCTCTGCTAGCGGGTATTGACCCGGTGTAAGGCAATGCTTATTTGTTGGGAAAACATGTATGAGCCAACTTTTTGATTACGGGCAGTGAAAAAGATAAATGAATATTAATGTATTTATTTCAAAACGGAATCTTACATCGTACATAATTATGTATTGTTAATCATAATAATTAAAGAAAGAAAGAAAGAAATTTTTATATGCAAAAATAGTGACGTAATTACATTTCTTATACATTTTTATACACAGAGCACATTTTGAGAATTTGTACGCCGCATTTTCAGCAAACAAGGTTTGCACTCAGCATATTGCTGTGCCGGAATTATATCCGACACAACGCTGATTTTCAGTGCAAACCCTCTTTTTAACTTAAGACGAAAACGAACCAGTTTGGTTAACAAAATAATAAATAATAATAATAATAACTAATAAAACTAATTCCACTTATGGAATACTTAATAATAAACTTTAAAACTTAAAAGAAATAAATAAATTTTAATAAAAACAACTATAAATACGTTACTTTAAAACTTCGTTTAAAAAACCGACTTCAAAAACTAAAAAGTATAAAATAACTTATTTCTAAAATGTTAAATTACCTTATATATTACTATTTATTTTTAAGAAACTATCTTATTGTACTTTTGTTGTCCTATTTTACTCCATCCAAAGGTTGCCTGGAAGACATCACCAATGGCGATAAGACCGCCCACTGTACTTCTATATTGATGTTCTTGATTTTATGTAGTATTTTCCTTGCAATGTTTCTACTCCAAAAGTCACAAATATGTAATCCTTCCCTAAGGCTAAAAAGGTCTTATTCATATTGAGCTAGAGTAAGTTTGAAGGCTTCTTTATGGTTCATATAGGAGCCTTCAAACGTACTCTAACTGAATATGAATAAGACCGTAAGTGTATAGTACTGTCGCTCGACGGCCTACCTCACTGCAACGCAGAGGCTCAGGGCTTGATTCCTAGTATGATAAATTTCGGAAACAAATTTTCACCGTTATGCACCCAGAACAAGCCCCGACCAGTGTAGGACTATTGTGGTAAATGAGAACAGAAAGTACCGGGCTATTGGGGAGGTGTTGGCCTTACCATGGCCCCACGCAAGCCCTCCAAAATTCCGGGGCATTTTTATGGCCCGTGGTCTTTAAAGACAATGTCAATAATACTACTAATAATGTAAATTTAAAAAAACTTTTGGAAAATAAATTGGATTTGAAATTTGAAAATAAAGAAAAACACCCTATTAGGGCAACTGCTATTTCAAGAAACGTTCTTTTTTGATAATACCAAAATTTAGAAGTCCTCATCCGCAAAATAAAGATTGAGCGGTTGATAAACTCGGTGCCCATTATTAAATTAGCTTTCTTTTCAAAGTTCGTGGGATTGATGAGATGGGACAGGGTCTTAGCCTCTGAACGGATTCCTATCAGTATCTTGATCAAGGGCGATTAAGGTTGCTATGATTAATGGATTGGAATTAACAAGCTTTTTTGAGAGTCCTTTCTATTTAAATGATGGCTTGTAAGCCATGATTTGCATCTATATAATAATTTATTAATTTGAAGACAACACAGTCCAATACATAAATAAAATTAATTCAATAAAAGAAATTTATTTTTATTAACATTAATCAAACTACAATAACTATAAATTTAAAAATATAGTACAAACTATTCTATATAAAAACTAAAACTAAATAAAACAGGGGGAAAATATCTAAAGATATGTTATTTGGTCCCAAACCACTGTCACTTACCGGGAACGTTCCCAAAAGGCTGGCGGCGTTGCCACGTTGTATAGCAATGCTTAATCTTTGAGCAAATAGACGCCAGCTTTCTGGTCGCCTATGACGTCTTCTAATATTATTTGGCAATGTCGCGGTAGACCTCTAGAGCGTAGGACCCCAAGGATCCAGAGTTTCCACGTTTCCAAAGTGTAACCATTTCCAATGGCGGCATATCAGCTGGGCTTGAGGCACTTCTGTTCGGCTGCAGCAGCCTTATCGCTTAAAGCAATTTCTTCCAGGCAACCTAACTTAAGGAATAGTTTAACCCTAATCTGGCGATGTAGGTGGTGCAGAAGATGAAGTTAGAAAATTCATGGTTGAATTTTTATAAATTTTGTAATAGACAAATGTAACGCCTTTTTTGAGTCGGGTCTCAGCTCATTACATTTCTCCGGCTTAAAACTCCTCATCTCTTTTAATGAGTCAAGAGATCAGTCAACTTACCGTCTCTTTAGCGTTGTTGATTCTATGTCCGTTTTTCCACCACGTGATTGACGCCGGTGGTCTAGACCCTGAACTCTGACAGAGCAGGTCGTATCTTCTGCTCGCTGATAGAGGCTGGTTTGACCCCAGGATATGGACTGTTAAAGGAGGAACTGCAAAAGAACGATATCTTGAAATAAGGGTTTCAGTGACATAAACAAATGGCCGTGTGTGAGTCGGACTCGCACTTCGAGGGTACCACTACAAAATAAAAACCTAACTAATATTATAAATGGTATCTACTGTGACTTTGTTTGTTTGTGCAGCGCAATACACACAAAAGCCCTTCATTTAGAAAAAAATACTATTTCTGATGTTTTTTATTTTATTGCTGAAGCAAAGCAGATCGGATGACGGCCCCCAACTGTGATGGAAAGTGATTACCGTCACCTATGGACATAAGCAATGCCATAAGTGCTCTCAATGTGCTGTCAGCCTCAGAGGAGAAACTGGAACCTGGCCACTGATGGTGGAACACAACGTCCAATTGTTATGACGGCATGCTCTAGACCAGGGGTGGTAGCTATCTAGACGAGCAAATGCCCTACCAACTGACTGTGAGGGAATATAATACGTATTTTCCCGTTTCTTAATTACTTAAACATGAAAAATCTTAATATAACTAAAGAATATGAGATATATTAATAGAGTGCTTTGATTAATAAGTATCTCGCTCTACACTTCTGGTTTTACTCATATTTACCGGCCCTAAGAGTTGTTTTTGTTTTATTGCAGGAATTCAGCAGACAGGCAGACAGCCTACTTGATGGCAAGCGGTTACCATCGCCTATGGACATTTGCAATATCAAAAGGTGCTACAAATACGCTGCTGCTCTCTTAAGGGAGACTGGAACCTGGTCACTAATGCCGGAACACAACCTTGTTATGGTGACATAATTTAGACCAGGAGTGGTGGCCATCCAGTCGGGCAAATGCCCTACCATCTGGCTGTGGCTGGTTGTCGCCTTTTACGACAAGCCGCCTGGCCGCAGGGAACTGCACTCTTTCTCCGTTCCTGCGCGACAGTTGTGATCAAGATAATGATTCCAGCATGGATCCACCACGTACAAAATATGCAAAACCTTAGGAACATAATATGAATTTGCCCGTTTTTTTAATTATAAAACATCTCAATATAACTAAAAAATATAAGACATGCTAATAGAGTTCTTTGATAAAATATCTTACTCCAGACTTTTGTTCTTATTTATATTGAGTTAGTGAGTAAGAAAACTACTTTAAGAACCGTAAAGAACCCTACAAAGTGACTCTTACTCAATATGAATAAGATGATTTATCTTTAGATTGGTGTTTTGTCGGGCAATGTAACGGAAATGAATACTTACAATTCATATCCAAAGTAAGTGTGGTTTCCATGGGATGAGCCCTTGCATGATTTGACGCGCGACACGTCAAAGCCGCTCTTACATCAGCTCTCGTCAGGGGTCCCACCCGAAGAACACCTCGGACTCCATTACCTGATAACGGAGTCGCTGGAGTGTCAGTCTCTACTTCGTCTCTGAACCATTTAACCCATGGCCTAGGACGACCTGAAAAAAAGAAGGTTCGCTAAATATAATTGACAGATCACATTACAGCAAGCATGGTATAATAAATAGTCCTTGGTAGTTGAGTGCGCTCACTCAAGTCATATAATTTATTGCATAAAAACGTGGAGGTATTCAATTAGATGTTGCCGTTTTTATAAAGATCACATCATGTTTTGTTTTCCGAGTTACTATTGTCTTGTTATTATTTTGTTTTACCAACTAACTATTCTCTTGTCATTTTGTTTTAGCAAGAATAATTGTTGTCATTTTGTTTTACCGAGAAACTGTTGTCTTCTTATCATTTTGTTTTACCAAGTAACTATTGTAGTGTAGTCAGTTTGTTTTACCAAGTATGATTATTATCTTGTTGTCATTTTGTTTTGCAAAGTAACTATTGTATTATTGTCATTTTGTTTTAGCAAGTAACTATTTTCTTGTTATCATTTTGTTTTACCATGTCACTATTGTATTGTTGTCATATTGTTTTACCAAGTCACTATTGTATTGTTGTCATATTGTTTTACCAAGTATGTCTTTCAAGACCACGGGCCATAAAAATGGCCCGGACTTTTGGAGGGCTTGCGTGGGGCCATGGGGAGGCCAACACGTAGAGGCCCCTTGCCAAATATAATGTAAATATGTGGCGTGACACTGACCGGCGATTATCCCTGTCTACACCATATAATAATGTACCCAAAGACAAGCCCCGGCCAGTGTAGGACTATTGTGGGAAATGAGGACAAAAAGTACCGGGCTATTGGGGTGAACATTAGTGGTACTAGCGGTCTGGGAATATGGGGACTATGGCGTCTGCCCGTCGCAATGTTCGGGGAACATACCCAGTATACCAAGTATAATTATTGTCTTGTTGTGATTATGTTTTACCAAATAACTATTTTCTTGTTACGAATTTTTGTCATTTTTGTTTTTGTGAACAATAAAATGCTTGGTGTCTATCTATGTTTTTTCCTGGAGCGGCGTACAATTTTTAGTAACCTAAATTATATAGGTACTCGAGTCCCAAACTCAAAGGGCGTGCGTTCCAAAACTGGTAAGAATCCATGCAACACTTGGCACTATTTTGACGTACTGTGGCTGGGATCGTAACTTGCTTAATTTGAGGATATATAGTGTGTGTGTTTTTCTGCCGATTTATTATTATTATGAAATGTCATTATGACTAAACGAACGAAGTTTCACTGACACGTGTAGTCTACAATAAAATATATAACAAAGTATCAAAAATATTTGCTCTAATATTAGCTGCGCCAAAATTCAATTAAAATGTTCATTCATTGAAATTTCGTGTGTAACAACGTGTGTAATGTGCTAATTAATATATGTAATTAATGATGCTTTGTTGAATAATAATATGTTGCTGAATGGTTGGAAAGCAATAATATTATGACATGCTCATAATTTTAATAATTTATCGTGGTTCTAGGGTGGCACACCGCATACAGCAAGTTCGGAACCCATTATCAAAGTATGATTCCAATGCAATAGTATAAAAAATTCTTATTCTACAAAATCCACAATATCTTCTCGATATCGTCGCGGCGGAATTATAGTAGAAATACATTGGTTTGCCATCAGCAGAACTATAAACTAACTATAATTAACAAAAGAGAACCAATGCAGTGCCGTAAATAGAACGGTGCCACCGGTTCTCGGGCACAGGGCGTAGACTCTGGGGGGCGCAAGAATGGCCAGACTAGGCAGGACTATTATTTTCTCGGTTTGCTCCTGATAAGTTCCCGCTGCACCCCTAGTGCTCGATTCCAACACATACGTACCTACATGCCAGTATCATCAAAAAGGTCTCTTAAATTAGACAAAATATCGCGTTAATTTTTTTGGCAGCGCACGAGCGTGTTTGCGTCTTAGTTCTTTAAAAAAAATGATTTTTCTTCCTAAATATTAGATAATTGGTCCACCAACACCAAGGTCCTTTTTCGGTTTTTTACCACCCTGAATGAAATAAAGTAGCCCTATACATAGCATTGCTCTAGCTAGGGTACCTATAATATCTAAAAAAACAAGGGCGCAGTTATA
Source organism: Dendrolimus pini (assembly GCA_949752895.1). Classification (NCBI taxonomy): domain Eukaryota; kingdom Metazoa; phylum Arthropoda; class Insecta; order Lepidoptera; family Lasiocampidae; genus Dendrolimus; species Dendrolimus pini. The sequence goes on from OX457142.1 coordinate 16,892,671, forward strand.
GAAGCTCGCATAGGGCGCATAAAATGCTATTTACGGCATTGAGCCAATGAAAAGTTTTCACCAATAAGCTATGGGTTGTAAGTAACACTCAGACGTAAAAAAGCACCGAGATGCTTAGACACTATTGAATAACTTAAGGCTTAGACACCGCTTGGCTCCTGAAATACTCATCGCAAACGGGTCGATGTCATCGGATTTACTTACATTATTTAAATAATTACTTGATACATATCGTGACTCCTGACACCTGCACACACTTAATCATTTTATGATAACTCTTTTACAGTACAGGCTGTCAAACTATGATATGCGTTGCCTCTTACTCTCAGAGAGGCCAAAACATTACCTACATTTCGGAACTCCCTTAGAAAGTACTATCTGTCTTTAAATAAATATGTCTAATATATTAAACATTTACTTATTTATCTATTGTAATATATATTAAATAAAATGCTTGTCACATACAATGCTAACAAATTTAGATTATTTTTTGTATGTATATATATATTACTATTATATTAATGTATGTATAAAAATGATATATGCATTCAATTTATGAATGAGTGTAATTGTGTATATTTAAATTGTACAGTCCTATCTTTTTTCTGCTCTACCTATATCGCCGGAATAGTTAAGAATTTCTTTTAAGTTAAGTTGCCTGGTCGAGATCGATTTTAGCGATAAGGCCGCCTGTTGTTTTGCCAAGAAGTATTGTAATTATGCATTTTGTTTCTGTATTTGTTTATTTTGGTGAGCAATAAAGTGCTATCTATCTACTTGCTCGCACTAGAAATGAGTTTTGTCTGTAATTAGTAAAACATAAAGGTGCATCAATAGGTTGATTAAATCAAGATTAAGATAATGATTTCAGAATTGCTCTACCAATCCCAAAAGCTTAAAGTATTAGCGGGCCGATGGATCAGCGGAGTCGTGAATTGGAGGCTGCTTCTCGACAAACGTCGTACAGAGTGGCGCCCAAACCAGGGGTATTTTTTTATTGCAGGAGTTCATCGGACAAGCAGACGGCTCACTTAATGGAAAACGGGTACCATTGCCTATGGAAATTTGCTACAAATGCGCTGCAGCTTTCTTAAGGGAGACTGGAACCTGGTCACTAATGCGGGAACACAACTTAAGGTTGTTATGGCGACATACTTTAGACCAGGGTTGGTCGCCATCCAGTTAAGCAAATACCCTACCACCTGGATGTGGGTTGTTTTGTCGCCTCTTGCGGCAGGCCGCCCGGCCGCAGGAAATTGTATGCTTTCTTCGTTCCTACACGGGCTGACGGTCTTACTTCTTATATAACAGAGGCCCTGATATTTCATCAAAACATAAATAAAATAATTTAATAACAATCCTGAAATGGATAATTGCGCATCTAAATAAATTCCTTAAACAAAAGAGTAAAATAACAACACGCAATGTTAACTAAAGCCCTTTAAGGATAGAATAATTAATATATTATAAAGGCCCCCAAGGGATTGCCTCCATCGGCGATTTCAACGCGGCGATTCCACATAACATTTATTTGGTTTATTCAAAGTACGCAGACTTAAAATATGTGACAAAAAATATATAATGTTTACAATTTATTTTTACAGTTATAAAATTAGTTTGTGTAATTTTAAAATGTATTACAAAAAATCTGCTGTAAAATTGATGCCTTGATGGCCAACGTCAGATTTAAAACAAAAGGGTTTTAAAAGCTGTAATTAATTTTTGTCTAATAGTCTAGTATGATATAATATATAATAATCAAAAAAAAAACTTGGGAGGTGTCAAGGGACAGCCGGATGGAACGAAATTCCTTTTTTTATTATTTATTATGTACAAAAAACCTGTAAACACTTAACAAAAATAATCGTCGCGACACCACACTGTTCAATGCGAAATAGAAAGACGAAACGAAAATAACTGGCTTGATTTCTATGAGAGAGAGAGACAGACAGAGAAAGACGCGCACGCCGCACGGCTTACAACTATAGCAAAAAGTGTCGTTACAACTTTTGGTCTTAATTTTTTCCGTCTAGCCCCCTTTCGCAACGCGCGATAAGAAACTTCATTCCAATAATTAACCGACACCTTGAAAGGCTCTCGCTTGGTATCTGGGTGAAGGGTCGGATGCAGAAGGCAGCACTGCTGGACAAGGCCCGTATCGTGAGGAGGTTCCTGTCTCTGGAGCCTTAATCACCGGTAGCTTGGATCCTAGGTCCTGCTACCGGCGGACATCGATTATTTTTTAATATATGTTTTTTTGTATATAGTATGTATATAAAGAAAAATGTAAAGAATTTGAGACCAAATAAATATGTGAAAAAATAATAATTCTTTATTGAAGTTTCTGCGTAAACTTTAGATACAATGGTGGTGGAAATCGTCTTGTTAGTATGAAATACCTGTAACGGAAGATTCCACTCCACTTCTACAGTATAGAACACTTTCACGTTTACAAATACTTAAAACATACCTGATTTTAACTGGATTTATAAGGAACATTATATCATTAGTCCTTTATAACGCTTGAATATAAGAATTGCATTTTAATACAGTCTTGTCAACTTTTATTTAATTTGATGAGTAGTTTTTTTTGCTATTTTGGTAATGCATTGTAACGTGGTGAGTATCCGATTAGGAAGAAGAAAAGGTCAGTAATTTCATATCTCGTGTAACACTGCCAAAGCGCTGGAGGTGGTGAGATAATAGCACCGACAAATTCTTTCCTGGGTATACATCTTTCCTGAACAATCAATATCTTTCCAGGTCAAAACGAAAATATATCTTGCCTAGATTACCTAGGTGAATCAAAAAGTTTTTGGAATCAATATTAAAAAACGAATTTTTTTTCAAAAATATTTAATTTATAAGCACATAGAAAGAGAAATAAAATTGAAAGGTCTATTTGTAATGTCAAAATAAAAATGTAACAAAAGTCAAGAGGGACAATTCAATTCACGAGATTCCAAAAATGCTATTTTTTAAATTTTTGTCTGTTTGGATGTTTTGACTAATCTCTGAAACTGCTGGACCAATTTGGACGGGACTTTTACTGGCAGATACCTTATGTTTAGAGGAGTAACTTAGGCTACTTTTTGAATTAGGTTTTCGCAAAAAAAATCCACGCGAAGTCGCGGGCACAGCTAGTACTCTAGAACGTTTATACCGCCGAAAACAATGATCTGGAGAGAACTTCCCGCCGAGGTTTTCCCTCTGCGCTACGACATGGGGTCGTTTAAGACGGGCGTTATAAAATTTCTTAGAGGCCGGCAACGCGTTGGCAACGCCCGTGGTGTTGCAAACGTCCATAGGCGACGGTAACCACCTTCCATCAAGTGGGCCGCCCGCCTGGGTCCTGCTTCAGGCAATAATTTTTTTTAGTAAAGAATAAAAGCTGATCATTTCCTTTAGAGCGGCAAATACCTCACTGTAGATAGTCACCTGGGATACCATAAATAATGTATTACGAGGCGCCTAAGCCCAATGACATTCACGTTTAAACAGTAAATTATTCGACCCAAAATCCAAAGCAGGGATGAATCAGCCTTTGAATTTCAACACGGAAGAAAATACATCATTGTTACGAGTGCGGGACTCGAATTAAAATGCCGTTGGAATTACTATAGAATTTATTAGAACTATACAAACACGTATAACACAGGTACAAATACAACCGAACACAACAAGTCGGAACGTAATGCAGAAGGTTGTAATTCAATAACTCGCGCAAAGTCCTTCACTAAATAGAATGCCGAATGTACACAAGTCATGCTTCGCTCGTGGTTATCACTCGAGTGCCGCGTCCCTCAATCGGGGCATCGATTTATACTGCACAGATGCAATATGTCTGCCCGGCCAAATAGGCCGAATTTCCTAGAATCACACCTGGCTAATGACTACCATAAAAGATTACAATAAAAATCTAATCTAATTACAAATTTTAAACACAAAGTAAACAAAGGAAGTCCAAAAAGGTAATAAAATGTCTACAGGTATGCAGGTGTGAATTTGTCTTTTGTCGGCATTCAGGTCGTAACAATATGAATTAGAACGCTATACTTTATATTATGTAATACTAGAATATATATTACTTATAATGTACGTACTTAAGATATGTAAAACAAAGCATGTTCTATTCAACCACTTGAAATGTCCCTTAGAATTATTTTATTAAAACTTGTCCCGAAGTTGCCAGTATTACTTACCACCAGATACGTCGCATTTCAGCGTGAAGGTATCGCCTTCTATGTATGGGCCGACGATCGCCTGTTTCACATCCCCTTTGTCATCTATTATCACCATCTTGTTTGGTGGAACTGGGAACAGAAAGTACAAGATGGTATTATTATTAACATACTTTTTACCCTCAGCTTCCCTCAAATTAATCTAGGTTTTGTTATTCAATTCAGATTTTTTCCTATGCTTTGGGAACCTGTGAATATGCTGCTATATCTTCGGAACCCAATATCTAAGTTAAATAAAATTTTAACCATTTTAAAGCTTTACTGAATCCACCGCAAAAATAATTATCAAAATATTTTTAGTAACAAAAAGTTATAACTGAAGATATTATATAAAAAATATACATGACGAATTGAAAACCTTCTCCTTTTTTGTGAAGTTGGTTAATAAATAATATTCATTAATATAGACAAAGTACCTTCTGAGAAAAGTGGCAAATTAAATACCGATGGACAATATATCAACTCTTGTAGCGTTTCAATTTTGTTAAAACAACTACGAAATTCTTAAAGAATCTATACATTGTAAGAATTCAAACATAATATTAAAGGAGCTCGCTGTATAAAATAGAATAAGTACAGAAGACAATGTAATAAACCAGGATATTCACATTTCCCAGTACATAGACGTAATGTAACATTATCCCCCGGGATTCATGGGAATAGTGAATAAGATTATGCCGAGGTTTGTGCAATGCACGACTCCTGGACCATGCACAAAGGAAACACCACCATTATTCTTGTACACTTGAGGCCAATAAAGTTGTCGAGTTGTAAAATTAAAGTAGCGCTGCTCTGATGCAAATTTTAAACTAGTTTAATATTTAAATGTTATTTGTTGAAGTAATTTGAAAAAGTAATCGCGTATTTTGTAAGTATCTGAAACACTACGTATAATTTAGTGCCACTTATAGTTTAGGGTTGTTTAAGGAGTCAAGTAAATTGCTTTTAGATTACATGCAACTTTGGCTAGATTTAAACTCTTTTACTACAAAAGTTTACTGATGAAACAAATATGAAAAATTATCATCGTTATATCATTAACGCTTATTCAAAATACGGTCAAAAGACACATTTATAAGATACATTTATAAGATTTATCTGTGCAGGAACGGAGAAAGAATACAATTTTCTGCGCCCCGGGCCGCCTGTCGTAAGAGGAGAAAAAACAACCCTCAACCAGGTGGTAGGGTATTTGCTCGACTGGATGGCTACCAGTCCTGGTCTAGAATATGCCGCTATAACAACTTTGAGTTATGTTCCGGTATTGTTGACCAGGTTCCAGTCTCCATTAAGAGAGCATTTGTAGCACCTCTGGTGTTGTAAATGTCCATAGGCGTTGGTAACTACTTTCAATCAAATAGGCCGTCTGTCTGTTTGCTGAACTCATGCAATAAAAAAATGCGAGTTTAATTGTGTCAAATCATTTTATCATAATAGATAATACACTAGTATCTCATTATAATGATGTAACTCCGAATTTTGACTAGTGAGTATGCTTTACTTAGACAAAAAAATTGAGTTTATATATATATAGCTATAGTTATTACGTACTGACTATGCAGGAGAACGTGATTAATATTTATATATATAAGGATTGATAATGTATGAAACTCGTCATTTTGTGTTGAATAATGATAAGTGCTGTATAATGTTCATTTTTATAAAAAAATATAGAATGACTGAGCCCAGCAGTGGCATTTTTATGACCTGCTATTATTTTGCTTCCATATTGCTTTCAATACGTTAGCAGGTTAGGTTATTAATATTCTAAGTATAGTTCAAAGTTTAATTTAATGTAGTAAATGTTATAAAACATAATGAGACAATTTTATTAGTATCTGTACATTAATAGTGACTAAAATGTGTAATATTAAAAACAATGTTTATTAATATTAATTTTACCAAATGCATGAAAGCAATAACAGCTTAGCGCTCCATTAGTGCAAATGCAAGCAATTGTATAATTGGCCTTGCTGGTGCAATATTATTGCACCGCATTGTACTGTATTCTTGATATATATTTATTGTGACCACCGCAGAACATTATACCAGCACAAGAGGATATCTGTAGCTTTAATCTCGTCTTGGTATATACGTAGAATGAGTATTATGTTTGTTGAATTTTAAACTGTATTTTAAAGAAGTGTATATACTTATATATAGGTATATGTGTTACTAGCTTCTGCCCGCGACTTAGTTCGCGTGGAATAGTTAAAAAAAAAGTAAGTAAAAAATATCCCGCGATTTTGAAACATTCTTCATTGGTGCTCCGCTCCTTTTGCTCTTAGCGTGGTGGTTTATAACCTATAACCTTCGTCGATAAATGGGCTATCTAATTATGAAAAAAAAATATTTCAAATCAGACCAGTAGTTCCTGAGATTAGCGCGTTCAAGCAAACAAACAGAGAAACAAACTTATCAGCTTTATATATTATATATATAAGATAAAACTCTCTCACCGACACCACACCCTGTCAAAATCTCCGTTTCTATTATGTTACGTTGCAGAGAAATTACATTCAGTCTGTTATAAGCTGTTTAAGTAATTAAAGGTTTTTAAATATCTCACGGGAACTCTTTAATTTTTTCGGGATCAAAAGTATCCTATATGTTGACCAGGGATATAAGCTATCACCATTCAGCCACCATTCAATATATTCGTGTACTATAGCGTAGACGAATATATTAATGATAATACAATTGAATAAGATAATAATATTGACATTTTTAAATTTAATATTTTAACTTGTTTTTAAAAATTTTAACAATTCATTTAAATTTTTTTGACATGTATATTTAATTAAATTAATTTGTAAACATTAGTTTAAGATTATGTGAGTGTAAGCATTTGGACGTCATGTAAATGACAAAACATACTGGAAACTTTATATTATGTAACACCTATTCATGTACCTATGTTTTTGCAAATAAAGACTGATTGATTGATTGATCAGAATTTCATGTAAATCAGTCAAGTCGTTTCGGACATTAGCCGGTACAAACAGACAGATAAACAGACAAACAGAGAAACAAAAAACATGAAAAAAATCTATATTACATCTATTTCACTTCATACACCCCCCTGACTCGGTTTTTAGCATTTTTTTATAATTGTACATAAATTTGACCTCTACAATTTTATTATATGTATAGATATGACTTTATTTCGAATCGTTTAGATATTTTAGGATTACCCAATCCATACTTGAAACGTAAAAAAGGGAGGTTGGGAGAGTTTTAAATTTTTTAGGACTAAAGTTTAGTCAGGTTATGTCATGTATTTTCATATAAAATAAATCGTCTTACTGTATTGTCTTATTATGTTTTCACGACTAGTGTAGATAATAAAGCTACGTTTTGAGCGGATAATTTATTTGATTTTTATTATTCCGAAGTTTCGGCTAGTTTTCAGTAGCCTTGATCTCGAAAGACAAAGATGTCAAGTGTCAATAAAGTATTGTTAAAGTATTAATTAGTCTACCGCCAACTTGTACATTTAAATTGCTTAGTTTTAATTTTGTTTATGGTTATTATTTAGTCTATGGAAGTATAATCAAATTTAACTTAACTTTGAAGACCACGGGCCATAAAAGGGCCCGGATTTTGGAGGGCTTGCGTGGGGCCATGGGAAGACATACACATAGAGGCCCCTTGACAAATTTAATGTAAATGTGGCGTGACACTAACCGAGGACTATCCCCGTCTATACTTTCTACACATGCATCCACTGGCCCCGGCCAGTGTAGGACTATTGTGGGAAATGAGGACAAAAAGTACCGGGCTATTGGGGTGAACTGCTAGTAGTACTAGGGGTCTGGGAATATGGGAACTATGGCGTCTGCCCGTCGCAATGTTCGGGGAACATGGAAAAATGGGCAGACGGTGACTCGCCACTCCCTGCAAGGGCCCCAAAAAATGCCTTAGACGACAGGGGCAACATGGGTGTGAGTGGCTAAGGGGTGTAGAGAGGTGGGCTGCAGGTTCACCGAAGCTACTTCTGACGTCATGCCATTTATCACTTCTACCCCTGGAGCTTGTGTCTTACTTAGCTCTAGCGATCTCTACTCCGTGCCGGCTGGTTAAGGCAAGCACGGAGGCGGGGTCTTGCCTTGGCCCCCGGAGTTAGGTACGAGGAGTCGCTACTCACCTAAGGCTTCGCTACAAAGCCCCCTTGCGGGGAAAAAACGTAGTCATATTATTATTAAGTTATTTTGTCTTAAGAAAGAACAGACGAGCGTGCATGACAAGAGCTATGAATGTCAAAGAAGCAAGTGAGGTGTGTAAGAATAAGCCTGAATGGCGCTCTGTTGTCCGTGCCTACCCTGTATGGGACCTGGCGTGAAGTTATGTATGTATGTTGTCTTAATAATGATTTGCAGCAACTGAGAAAAAGTAAATTTCAGATGACTCATTTCTATCTGCCAATTTGGATGAATCAACCAAAGTAATCCAAACAAACACTTCTTTTTGCATGTTTGCTTGTAGGCAAACTGGGCAACGGTGCACTTGGTGGTGGGTGGTTACCGTCGCCAATGGACATTTGCAACACTACTGGAACCGATGCGTTGCCTACCTCGTTGATACTTGAAATATTTACTTACACCCATATTATTATTGGGATAACCACAAGAAGGAGTTGATTCCACGAAGCAACTCGAATCATTCAATGTCATTGAACAGCATCGTCTATTTCAATTTTGCTCTTTTCAACCTAATTATTACAATTATGAATGTCTAATATCACCATAACAAAAATACAAAATTCAAAAGTTATTTGAATAACAAATTTTAAAATTACATCACACAAAATACACGCTTCAAAATTCATTTCATACAAGTTGCTCCCAATAATGTATTTTAAATATTTATTAGAAGCCAGCACAGTCGTGTTTTAGATAACGAATTGGTTTATTCGTTACAATTGGTTCTTAAATTTATGTAGATAAAGTTCAATATCGTTCAGCAATTATCTTTTAAAGGCGAAATCTACTAAATTAGAACAAGGTGAGGCAATGGAAAAATGAAAATGAAGGGAGGAGCTGTAAATCCGCTTACTACCAGCTATCTGGGGCTCAGCTTGTTTTTCACTTATTAATATCAAATAACTTAGCTCCAAAAATCTTGGGAATTCCTTTCCTTGGATTGCTTGGCTTTTATTTTTATTTGGGAAGTATTTTTTGATTGTTACAACCTTTTTGTTACGATTATTGTTTGGTTCAGCCACATTTCTTCGTTTTTATTTTTCTCTGGTTTTTAATATAAATTATTTTTCTCTTGGGAGTTAAATCCAGGGACTATTTATTTTCTTAGACTTCGTACGTGTTATTTGATGATGAAGGCTGTCAAAAAGTATAATAGTGTGACGTGTTTAGCGGGACTCGAATTAAAGTGCCGTCGGAATTATTATAGAGTTTATCAGAACTATACAAATACGTATAACACAGGTAATGCAGAAGGTCGTAATTCAATAAAACGCGCAAGGTCCGTCATTATTAGATCTCCGACTGTACACACGTCACGCCTTGATCGTATTTGTCACTGAACTGCCCCCCTCCCTCAATCAGGCCATCATTTTATACTGCACAAGTATCGGCGCCTAGGTTGTAATAATAATTATGCTTTTTTTGAACATGTTTATTTTGGCGACTAATAAAGTGTTATCAATCAATCTTTTTATTTTATATGCCACTACACAGTGGTGTAGTGAAAACTAAATTAGGTACGGCCGACATACATCTACCTAAGCTACATATTTGTGGCTTTCAGGGTTGAGACTTTGGGGCCATGGGGACGTGAGGCTTATCAACTTTATCGCGACCTTTCAAGGCGATTGAAAGAAGTCTCGCGTGACCAAAGAGCTGGCCTATATTTAGGGCAACGGATTAGCGTTGCCATACAACGCGGGAATGGTTGCAGCATTTTGGGAACGCTCCCCACCGACAGCGATCTGGACTACATCTTTTACTTGTAAATGTTTAATTTCAAGTTTTTTTGTTTTTTGTTTAGAATTTAGTTTATTTTTTAGTATTTAGTTTAATTACAGTTAAGGTTTCTTTGGGTCAACAACATTTTTTTCAAAACAAATAGGGAGAAATATTGACGATATTTGAATATTTTTTATATAACTACATGATTCTTAAGATAGATATGGTGTAGAACTTTTGTATGTCAGAAAGACTCATCAAGTTACACAGTATACCTAGAACTGCATATCATAAACACTCATAAAATGCATATAATTTGATATGAAACACATTTAGTCATGGTCCTTGGGCAATTAGAGCCTTGAGTAGAATCAAAATAATGCAAGAAAGAAAGAAAGAAAGAAAAAGATTTATTTAGAACTACAATAAACACCACTTAAACTATTTAAATTAAAACAAATAAGTAAATGGAGTCCTAAATTGGTCATAGCTCAGCAAAGTTGCCGGCGAAGATAACCAGCGCTGATCTTCCGCTAGGACCGTCTGTGACATACACGGACACGGGCAAATGAAAAAAAAAACAGATATGAAGTGAATATACAAAAATTGAGATTGAAATAGAGAGAAAAAAAAACCATAAACAATAATAAAAGACTAAATACACATTATTTATAAAAGAATTGACAATGTTTTACATATTACTTATGGAATTAGATAGAGCGATAGAGAAGAACTAGACTAATAAATGATATAACATTTAACACACACTGACACGGGATAGATCAGGCACACCCTCCACACGCGCACCATCATATTGCACTTGTATCATCAATAAGATCGGCTTGGCACATTTGATGGTCATATAAAAACTTTTTCAGTTTGAGTCTAAATTCATGAATAGTTTTTATATTTTTTATAGGGGTGGGATATTGTTCCAGCATTTGGAAGCTGCATACCTGAAACTACCCCTAAAAGCTGCCATAATGCCATAATGACAGTAGGTGCATAGTAAGAAAATTGATATTGAAAATTTTTGAATTTTGAAATTAAAAATTGAATATCGAGCATTCCGCTCAATCTTACACGTCTTAAAAATCTATACCAATATTAATTATAAATACGAATTTAACTCTGTTGACTGTAGTATGTTTGTAATGCTTTTACGTAAAAACCACGGTACCAGTCTTGCTAAAATTTTATATATTTGTAATATTAATATCGAGAACGGACATAGAGAGGTTTTTATCCCTAAAAATGGTATAGTTTTCTTGATATCAATAAGACAATTTTGTGGAAGCGAATATCGCTTTCATACAAATTTATAATATATGTGTGTTGCTCTTAATATAAACTCTAGTAAGAAAGAAAGTCTTTATTTAAAGAAATAGCGACCTAATTATACTTTATTCAGAGCATATTTTGACAATTTCTACCTATGCCACATTTTCAGCAAACAAGGTTTGCATTCACCTTATTGCTGTGCCGGAATTATTTCCGGCACAACGCAGTTTTTATTTTCAGTGCAAACCTTCTTTTTGGCGTAAGATCAAAATGACCCAATTTTTTTGAGTAAATAATGACAGTGGAAAACTTACCGACAACAGTCAAATTGACCCTTGAATTTCGGGTCTGCGCCTGCTTGAAGTCCACCCTGCACCTATAGACGCCCTGATCAGATGCTCTGACTCGGTCTACGCCAAGCTCTGCAGGTCTTCTCTCAGGGAGGAAGTATGCTCTTGACGCAAAGACGCTCTCGTCCGACCATCTTTCTGCTACTCCAAAATCTCTTTCTCGGGCGTCCACACTAAGAAAAAAGATTTATGACACAATTAATAAGACTATAGAGGAGTCAAAATCCACTGTTTTCTGGTTTTCATAGACAACATTTTTTTTAAGAAATACCTATGTCTGCCTGTATTTTTTATTACTAATATTATAAAGAGGTTTAGTTTGTGACTTTGGATGTTCGGGGTAATCTCCAGTACTACTGATGCGAATTGAAAATTCTTTCACCAGTAGAAAGCTGCATATTTTCCAAGTGACATAACTATATTTGATTATAAATATATCAAAAAAGTAAAAAATTTACAATGTCGTTGTTTTTAATGCTTTATATAAGACGAATTCGGCCACAGTCAATGTTTTTAACATTATCACAGGTGTGAGCATTTTACGTAGATATAGCCATGGGTTTTAAGGCGTTATTTGAGATGTAACATTGTGAATACCTTTAAAGATTGACAGATAACTCATGTATATATACGAATGTAAATTATTTACGGAGTTATTTTTAACGCTAAAGGTAAATCGAGTTTGGAGATAGTCACTAATGTTAGTGACATTAGCCTAGGTGTTGGAAGGGCATAGTAGAGTCAACATGAACATTGTTCACGTTCTTAGTATATATACTTTTGGAACGTAGTTCGTTATTGCGCGGTACGAATGGTGAAAGGGGGCTAGACGGAAAATTTAAAGACCAAAAAGTTGTAACGACATACCAAATATTGTAACGACACTTTTTTGTGATTTGCCATTTTGGTGCATTTGGTGGAAGTGGGTATATATATATATATATATATATATATATATATATATATATATATATATATATATATATATATGCACCCTGTCTGTTCCGTTTTCACGGAAAAACTACTGGGCCGATTTGGCTGAAACTCAGTATATATATATTTTTTCGATGCCGAGAATGAACATAAGATACCACTCATTTCGGCCGGTGATTTTAACATCAACTTCAGTAATGAAAAATCAAAACCATTGCTACAGTTTCTAGAGGAAGAATTTGATTTAAGAATAAAAAATAATCCACTAGAATTAACAACAAAATATAATACTACTACCATCGACGCAGTTTTTTCAAGACATTTAAATAAAATAGAATCCCAAACATATGTTTCCTACTTCAGTGACCACAAGCCAATTATTACTAAAATTGAGCCTACTGATTAAGTTTATATTTCATTATATTTTTATAACTTAAAAAATAAAATTTTATTACAATTCCTTCACTAATTAATCGATAGGAACTTCGTTCCATCCGGGTGTCCCTTGACACCTCTCAAGTTTTTTATTATAATTTTTATAAACGAAATATTAGAATTTATTGTACGTTTGTAACAAATAAACTCAAAAACTACTGAAACGATTTCAAAAATTCTTTCACCATCCCAATGCTACATTCATCATCATCATTAACATTTAGGGGGATGAAAAATAGATGTTTTCCGATTCTCAGACCTACCCAATATGCGCACAAAATTTCATGAGAATCGGTCAAGCTGTTTCGGAGGAGTTTAAATACAAACACCGCGACACGAAAATTTTGTATATAATAAGATAAAGTATTGTGGTAGTCTTAAAATATCACATCAAAAAAATAAATTAAACAAATTAAGCCGTAGAATATAAAAATAAATAGTAAAGGCCAAATCTTACATTGTACCCTTAACTTCAGAGTCTAAAATTAGCAAGGATGTGAACCAAAGTCGAGTTGGCCAACTCGAGACAAGTGGGCTCGAATTTTCAACAACGCTTGAACATCGTACAAGAAACTTGCAACTTAGCGGTCTCGAGTATATTCAGTTAATTGAATATGTTCTCCAAAACACTAAATACATAAAAAATTGTTTTGTTATTGTGGTTTTGGAATTAATTTTCTTATTCATCTTTGCTCGTAACTGGACCCGTATTCTAACGACATTATTATTATCCCGACGAATTGAGAACCTCCTCCTTTTTTCGAAGTCTGGTTAAAAAAAGAAAGCAAGAAATATTAAAAATTATTTAGGACACAATATAAGAAAGCACGTGCATAATATGAACGCAAAATATAAGAATTTATTATTGTATTGACATTTGAATTGTAAATACTGTACACTCTTTTAATGGCATCACAAATCAGAATTTTTATAATAAATGATTTGTAACATTATAATCTGTGTGATCTTGATGTGCCATAAATGTATAAATAAATAAGAACACAGCTTATATTTAAAACCCAATATAAGAACGCATATAAATAATATGAATGCAAAATAAAAGAATTTATTATTGTCTAAACGACATTTGAATTGTAAATGTTGTGTATAAACACATTTTTATATTAAATGTTTTGTAATGTAACATTAAAATCTGTGTGCTATTGGAGTGCCATAAATGAATAAATAAATTAATAAGAGCACAGCTTATATCTAAAACCCAATATAAGAACGCATATTAGTTGTATGAATACAAAATATAAGAATTTATTATTATGTTGTCGACATTTGAATTGTAAATGTTGTGCACTCTTTAATGGATCCACAAATCAGAACTTTATAATAAATTATTTATTAATGTAACGTAATAATCTATGTGCTGTTGGTATGCCATAAATGTATAAATAAGAACCTAACTTGTATTTAAAACACAATATAGTAACGTAGATTATGTTAATGCAAAAAAAGAGTTTGTAATATCTTGAACACAGATGGATATGGTGATTTTTATAAGGATACTCTGTTTTTACAAAATGGTTATGTTACCCCAGAAATCGATAACTCATCAGAAACTAATTTCGATTCTCTATCAACCTTAAGCTTTCAAACATCGATAACTTATACGAAAATTATCCAATGGATTTAACAAGATATATTTTGTCGATAAAACACAGGTCTTTGCCCGAGTCAAAGTAAAGATATCTTCAATATTCTGCTATAAGTACATCGCTTTTAGAATTCTGTTCGTGCACTCAAAACTTTTTCGTATGCAGCCGGGAAAAGCAAAAATCTAGCTTTTTGAACTCTCAAATGGATTCGACGTAAGATTTTTAGCTTTTACAATATATTTGCTTGTTCCTTGAATTGATTTTGAAAAGGAGAAGTATATATTTTAATGTAAAACTAGGTTCCACATTTATTTGGGGATGGAACCGACCAAATGAAAAAAAACGTAGTGTATATAATAAAAATACGTTTTAACGGCTTTAAGCGCGGTAAATTCAAAGACAAAGATGACATTTGTCCAACAATCTTTGTCGTCCGTGACCACGGCCACTGAAAAACGGCCGAAACGTCGGATAAACCAGATTAAATAAATTACCGCGCTTAAAACCGTTAAAACGTAGTTTTATTATGTATACAAGTCGCGAAAACTTAAGAAAACTGAGTGTATTTTTATATATCATCGAAAAGTTGCTTTCTAAGAAAGTTAGTGGTGGTGCGGGTAGCAATGATAGAAATTGTCGGTAGTTGAAGGAGGGAAAAATCCACAACCGGCTAGAATTAAAGCGACACTCATCTGCGGATCCCAAATCCCTGTACCTTTAGACTACTCGGCAAGTCTTCAGATTAAACAACTGTTTAATTGGTCAAAGAGTCCACATGCCACCAATAGGAGCGGGCTTATAAATAAAAATGCGTTCGAGCTTTGCACTTAACGATGCGCGTGCGACGCCGCCATAACAACTTTGAGTTGTGTTCCGGTATCAGTGGCCAGATTCCAGTTTCTCTTTCAAGGCCGGCAGCACTTTGGCAGCACCTCTGGTATTGCTAATGTCCATAGGCGGCAGTAACTGCTTTCTATCACAGTTGGGCCGTCAGCCTGTTTGCTGTGCTTCAGTTATAAAACCGGTTATAACCGTTTCAAAGCCGTAAATTTTAAATCAGTTCAAAGCCTTGTCTAGAATATTAAAATTTGTAATATTCTATTCAATACGTATTTATCGTTCCGTAGCCAAATGAGTAAGAAAAAATATCTTCACAAAGACGTTTCGTAGCTAAATGAGTAACAAACATTTATCTTCACAAAGACGTTCCGTAGCCAAATGAGTAAGTAACATTTATCTTCACAAAGATGTTTCGTAGCCAAATGAGTAACAAACATTCCTCTTCCCAGAGACGTTTCGTAGCCAAATGAGTAACAAACATTTATCTTGCTTGCATTTATATTACTAGGATAAGGATAGGATTATATATATTATATACCTACCTATAAATAGGTGTGCCCAAGTCCTCCCTATACCAGAGCACCAGCAGCACCGCGTCGTCCTCGTCTTGAGTCGCGATGTCACATGGCAAGTACACAGGCTCGCCGGCGACTGCCACCACTTGCGTCATCGGTACTGTAAAGAAGAAAACAACAATTGAAATACTATTTTCTTAAGTTTTCGCTACTAATACACAGAATTGAAATCATAGGTCGCGCGTAAAAGGTTTGGCGATGAGTACTTACTATTGTTGCGAGTTTCGAGACTCAAATTCAAATGCCGTTGGAATCACTATAGAATTTATTAAAACTATACAAACACACAGGTACAAATATAATAACACGCGCAAAGTGCCTCCCTAAATATATTATCGAATTTAGTACACACGTCTTGCTTCGCTTGTGCTTATCGCTCGACTGCCAATCTCTCCATTGGGGCATTTTTTTATACTGCACAATAAAAATATGTCTCTCGACCGTGCAGACTAAATTTCTTAAAACCAAACCTGACTAATAACTACCATAAAAGATTACAATACACAATGGCCTTTTTTTCTACTTACAAATTTGAAACACAAAGTAAACAAAAGAAGTCCAAATGCCGAAAAGGTAATAAACTGCAGGTGTGAATTGGTCTTTGTCGGTCGTAATAATATATCAAACTTTAGACTACTGTTTCTTGCTCAATTCACTACAATAACAAAGAAACAAGTCGAACCCAACCTAATTTGAAGTACAATGAATGAGTTGTTTCCTATGACAACGTGTTTGTTAGTGAAATGAAAGAACGCGATTGTAGCGCCATCTATTTCTCTATTTTAGTCTATAACCACGTCATTTATCAGGATTAAAATTATCGTTAGTTACGCCTCGAGATATTAGTTAGCTCTATATCGAGTTTCGTTTGAATCAGTTCAATAGTTTTCATGTGATGCTCTAACAGACAGCCAGACAGACAGACAAAAATTCAAAAAAATGTATTTTCGGAATCTGCTGGTCCGAATTAGCCCCACTGATTTCTTACACATTTTTATATGCTTTGTACAAACTCGAACCATTCATAGATTTATTATATCGAGGGCTTACAGACAAAAGGGCGTACAGACAAAAGTGCAGTTTTAGACAAGGGACAAAATTGTGAATAAAACAAAATTTGTTGATTGTATAAGAGTAAAATTTGGAATAGCCTTCTTTTTAGGTACATTTGCATACTGGTAAAGTGTAACATGCACAGTTTTTAGTAAACAACAACAAATATCATTATTGCCTATCTGTTTAAGCCCTCGATATATAGTACAAATAGATAGATGTATATTAAGTCCAATTTATTGACAATCAATCAACGCTGACTAAATAATAAAAACCGTGCGAAGCCATATTAAAAACGAAAAAGCAACTTCACCGTCATATAATAATATTACGCGGAATTTCATTACCGCTCCGTTACACAAGGTTATATATACCTACACGAATAACCTTTTTAGCTATTTCCCTAAGATTAAGAAAAGCACTTTCCCTTATCACAGAGTCCCAAGTACATTCTCAAGTGCGTTCTTTAATCTACTTTTCGTGTCCAAACATCGAACTTTGGCCTTTTCGCAAACACCGTTCGATTCCTTATTATTTTAGGATGTTTTTGATAAGACTGTTCTCTATGGTAATGTGATTCTATTTTTGATTTGAATATATGTTTTTATCGGTCTTCATTGTGGTATCGTAACGTTTTCGTATTTAGTTGGTGAGTGATAAATTATAAAAATATCTACGGTTTTTTTATGAATTTTAAGAGTTTTCCAAAAAGTGTATAAATGCTGGTTACAAGTTTTTAGCGAAGAATTGTATTGTGTTATTATTTTGTTATAAAATATTAACCTGCGAAACCTTTTATGAAATTCTATTCACATTGTAACTTGCGTGTCTGTTTTTATAGCTGGTATGTTTTTATTTCATTTCGATGGCTCGAATTGTGTTAAAAGGGGACTATTATTTAGATAATGGAATAATATTCTCTTTGTGTTTTTAAAACAGAATTGAATGATAACAACAATGTTGTCTAACTGATGTAAATGGCCATAAAAAATGATAATAATTACATTTCAAACCATTTAATTCCCTCCATAAGTATGGTTTTGCAAAAATAATTATTGCACGGCTCCATCGCTGTGGTAAGTTTAAAAAGGTTCCCATTTTAATAGTTGCTTTTTGCTTTGATTAGTGAAGTATTTGAGAGTGATTTTTTATAACATTATTGAAGTGATAACTTCTTATGGAAAGGTAAACCGCTTCGTTACGTAACGCGTTACGCCGCCAGTCTGTCTGGCTTCCCTTTCTTTCATGCAAGTTATCACTTCTGTCGGGCGTCTTATTTTAAACCAAGAATTTTTTGTTTGGACTAGCTCAATATGAATAAGACGGGAAAAATACAACACCTTATTAAAACAAATAAACTCTCAAATTCTAAAAAGAAAATTAGTATTAAAGTGCATTTATAGTAAGTTCAGTGCGCTATTCCACTCTGACCATTGTCTCAATGCATCCGGTGCCTCCGGAATAAGAACGGATACAAGGAACTTCCGGATGTCCGGCCAAGTCCGGAGGCGTCATTTATCCGGTTTGTGTGTGCCAGTTCAACGGATTTATTTTTAAAAATATAGATTTTTATCGCAGTTTATACTTCCTAATGTTGATTTTGTAATAACTGCCCACAACGTTCTACTGCTGTGCTCCGGCCTCCCCAATTTAGGGAGGAATTAGGCAGTGGTAGGGTTCGTGTCCGACAGGATGGCTACCACCCCTGGTCTAGAGTATGCCGCTGTAAGAGTTGTGTTCCGCCATTAGTGACTGGGTCTCAGTCTCCCTTAAGAGAGCAGCAGCGCATTTGTAGCACCTTGGTGTTGCAAATGTCCATAGGCGATGGTAACCGCTTACCCTCAAGTGGACCTGTCTGCTGAACTCACACAATAAAAAAAAGGATTATTATCACCTATCATCAAATAGCTCAATTCAAGGCGCAGAAGTACTTATAGTCAGATTTTTTCTCGTTTCATGTTTATTTAGTAAGCGTATTGTATTAATATGTTATTTACATATATATCTTATTAGCAAATTTTTATATTTTATTAATGTATGTATTGTTATATCATGTAGTGAAAGGTTGTCTGGAAGAAATCGCTAATAGCGATAAGACCGCCTATTCTATAGTAAAATTTTATTTCTGTTAACTGTATCTTTTAAAACACATTTAAGCATATTTATTCATTCATTCATTCATGCCTGAAGGAAATTGATGGGTTTGACACATCGTTTGCGCCGATCTGCAGGCTTCGTCACAATTGCAGACTTCCTTATTTAGAAGCTTGTATTCGACGAGGAGAAAACTCTAATCACCGTGATGGAATAGCGGTGAAAGCATGTAGGAGTCTCTGTTCAGGTCATATCCTGGTGGAGGAGTTTGCCATTGCGGGGGAAACTGCTAAAACTCCCAGTGTTCTTTCCATTCGACTACATCCAGGTCCGCGGGAAATGACAGTGACTCTGCATAAGCCCTGGCAGATTATTCAGACGCTTGCACAACTAGTAAATTATGTTATTATTATATTTTTAAAGTTTTTTAAAAATCTTTCTAATCTAAATATACATATAAAAATTCTCTGACACAGTGTTTGACCGTCATTAACTCCAAAACAGATCAACGGACTTTGATGTTTTTTTTCACTTTGATGGATTTGTTCTCAGGCTTCAATTTAATTTATAACCCAATTTTTTTAAGCCGAGTGTTCGGTGACTTTGAGTGCTGCTGTCAACTAAGTTAAATAAGCGTCAAAAAGACGGCCCCACACTTTATGTCTCACCCTTTCTGTGTTAAATAGTATGTGAACCTTAATCGATATAAATCTAATATATATAAATTTGAGAACAACTTTACCGATTTTGATGACTTTTTTGTGTCTATTGGGTACCGGATGGCTTAGATTCACAATTGAAACCGGTAGGTGGCGCTGAAATTGAGTCAAGTCAAAATATAATAAATATTGCTAACATCGTCTTCTAAAACACAGGTAAAGTATTGATGTACTGTTACTTTGTTTCACAGGATTAAATCTAGCGCCATCTATGGCGCTGTTCAAAAACGAGCAAATCCTACATGGCGTGGACGAGTACTAACAAAACGAAATCTAATATTATGTTTTATAGATGACTTATTTGAGTATCACAGACATGAAAAAAAGGTATACGTTTAAAAATATTCAATATACTCTTTGGTTTTAAATGAGTTTGGAAGAGTAACATGGCATTTGTACTAGAGGCCACTGTTGCCAACTTTATTTCAACGAACCCACAATTTGTGGCGTTGCAACCCACCAGAAAACCACTAATATATTATGCTAGACAAATACTACCTGAATATTCTGTGTATATGTACGTTCGTTACGGACTCCGAAACGGCTGGATCGATTTCGATGAAATTTTTAGGAAATCTTCAGATTGGCCTAGCGGGTGATCCTGTAAGGATTTTCCAGCATATTACCAGCAGCAATCTGTGCTTTTGGGTGTACTGTCGTTTAGGCATATTATTTTTACAAAATTAATAAAGTAAAATGTGTAAAACATCCGTCGTACCGACGAAAACTATACTACCCGTTGTATTTATATTTTTGTGAAACAAACACAAACAAACCTTTCCAATTCAAATCAAACTTGACCCAGTCATCATTCGAATAAAGTCCATAATCAAAATGATTCAAGAAATCGACAAACTATTCTCGGGAAATCCCCGATAACAACCACCTTGATTTTGTTGTGTTGCCTACACAAAAATAAAAATACACTTGTAACATAAATGTTCAAGTTCTTTCCTGTAAATATGTAAATCTTGTTAGTGAGTGAATGTCATACCTAACCACTAAATGAAGCAACTTAAGCCACTAGAAAAAACCACTAGCCACTAAAACCGAAATTTATCCGCTAAAAGGGAAGTCTAAACCACCAGATCTAGTAGAAAATCCACTGAGTTGGCAACACTTTTGTACTGAATCATTACAATGTACCACTTCGAATAAGGCATGGAGATTTGTATGGATTGTACCGCGGCAGTACATTTGAAGCACTGAGGCCGGTGAGGCGGTGAGCGTCATTCCCTCATTTGTCTCGTACAAAACGTCTAGTTCAGAAATATTTGTTAAGAATCAGATGTGATCAGCCTCGATCACCTCATTTTACTAGAAATCGTACATGTCATGTTGTCCCTCTTTATCATGTGAATATTCGTAGAGGCGTTATTGTACTATTGTAGCGTAAGCCTCTTTCCGTCCTTACTCTTATATTTGAGGCGCGAGTAATATACTGAGTAGTAGCGCGTGAAAATAATTGAAGCATTACTTCTTTAGATTTTGTACCGTATCTGTACAAACAGATTTTGTACGGGACAAATGTACCGGCTCGTACGTGTCCGACGCAAGTCTATACCCAACAGAGCCAACACTCACCCTTCTAAGAACGTCCCAGTAAATGTATTTACCACTCCTAATAGAGTTCCTGTAATAAATCCCATTTAGTGACACCGCCTGGTTTCAGAGCGTCGAATTTCTCGAATTCGTCTATTTAATTGGGTACATGATTACGAGGAACTTGCCGTATCTCATTTGTTTTCCTAATATGTTGGCGTCGCGTGTTCATGTTTCAAATTATAGCGATGGTAAATTTATAAGTGGGTTTAATCGATTTTCCAAGAAACCAACGAAATTTGTATCGTATTACGCACATTCAAGGATTCCGTAGAGGCAACCAAGGAGCATTGTTTTTGTCATTCAGCTACAAAACCCTAAAACCCCCACACAAGCCCTGAGGAATATTCTTTAATTCTAAATCTCTCTCTTCAACATGTATGACAGCTACTCTTAGTTTATGCCCATATTGAACGGTTCATTTCTGTCTTTCAATTTGGATGAATCAACCAAAGTGATCGAGTCATTAGCCGAGTCCCTTCAGTTCTGTGCCTTTCGATAAAGTGGATTTAATTTTCACCGTCTGTCCATTTTTCCATGTTCCCTGAACATTATGACAGGCAGACGCCATAGTCCCCATATTCCCAGACCCCTAATACTACTAGTAGTTCAGCCCAATACCCCGGTACTTTTGGTCCTCATTTCCCACAATAGTCCTACACTGGGCGGGGATTGTCCTTGGGTACATTATTATATGATGTAGACAGGGATAATCGCCGGTCAGTGTCACGCCACATTTACATTAAATTTGGCAGAGGGCCTTTCCATGGCTCCAAGCAAGCCGTCCAAAGGTCCAGGCCATTTTTATGGCCCGTGGTCTTCAAGGACATACAATATAGTATCTTACACTAATATATAAAGCTGAAGAGTTATATTTCTTTACGCTAAGACCAATAGGAGCGGAGCACCAATGAAGAATATGTCGAAATCGGGAGTTTTTAACTTACTTTTTCTTTAACTATTCCAAGCGAACGAAGTTGCGGGCAGAAGCTAGTATAAGATAAAACAAACTGAAAATAATTAAGATTTTTAAAATATTGGATAAATACTTTTAATGTATGCAAGTTACAAGAAGAAAAAGACAAACCCAATAAAAAAATAACACCCTGACATATCGTGTCCGTCAAAAGATTTTAAAAATAAAACGGGGTAACATCATCGACGCAATACACACATAAAAATAAACCCCTACAAAGTACATAAATATTTTGGTATATAATTACTTCTCAAAAATAATGTATTTGATTCGACTATCAATTTTTATTGTGAGACAATGTACACAAGTCGACCTTTTATCTAGATAGGCCACAGACACGCCGTGAGAACCTAGTTCGCAAATTCGAAAGCTCTCGTCTCAATACATTCAGATCCCTCAGATTCTTATCGCCAACACGTCAGAAACCTTCCTCGTGACCTATCCACTGCCGGTATACGAAAATGATGCAAGACCCAAAACCATCAAAGTCAGTAACTGTCGAAAGCAATTTCTCACGCATTTTCAGCTTCGCACCAACATCTAAAGTACTGGAAACTATTCCACAAACGCAAACCCATTATTTGCCTGTTCCCGTGGTAGACACGGCATTCGGAAATTAATAGCATTTCCATACCGGCTCGTTCGACAGGCCGATTTCCATTACTGGCTTTCACTTAGCTAAACGGGTGTACAGTTAAATCCAACTGTCAATGTAACTTACACTATATTCTCAATCGTTTCTCTTTTATAACTTAAGCATAAAAGTATAGGTAAGTATTAAATATAGTAAAATTGTGCAATAAACGTGACGGTATGCACAAAGAATGGCGTAAAGATCCTAGTGATAAAATTTAACATTTAAAATATATTGAAATACGTAATAAAACAAATAAAATTATAAACTATCATAAAAATAGATACTATACAACTGAAGTTACTAAAAGTTGGGGCAACACAAAAAGACTATGGGAAATAATAAATAAACTTTCTGGTAAACTAACATATAATATAGACAATATTATAAAAAAGGCATTTTTTAAAGAAAAAGCTCAGATAAAGAAATAGCAGACTTATTTGCTAAAAAATTTGATGAAAATGTAAAAAATATACTACCAAATTGCAAAATAAAATTAACAAATTAACAAAACATAACAAATCTGGATTCTAGTTTATACCTTAAAAAAACTACGCAAAAAACAGTTTAAAACTATATTAAAAAGTTGAATATAAATAAGGGTCCCGGGACAGATGGAATAAAGATCGTCAACTTAAAATTCATTGGTGAAAAAATATCTATAGCTATTTGTAATCTAATAAATACCAGCATTAAAACTAGTACATACCCCGAAATTCTAAAAGAGAGTTGTGTGAGACCGATTCACAAAAATCAGGGTAGCAAAAATGATTGTAACTACTACAGAACTATTCATATGCTTCAGGCCATTGTCAAAATTGTTGAAAAAGTCATTTGTGAGAAAAACAATTTGGATGTCAACCACAAAAAAATACTACACAACTCCTTTCACTATTCACAGATGAGATAAACAAAAACCTAAACGACAAAAAGCACGTACTCGCTTTATTCATTGATCATTCTAAGGCCTTTGACGTTTTAAACCACAACATACTAATACAAAAATTAGAACATAGTGATATTCGAGGTCCATTACTGGCATGGTGTCGAAGCTACCTAGAGGACCGTTAGTTCAAAGTAAAAATAAATAACACCTATAGTGACAAAATACTTATGTCCCAGGGCACAGCCCAGGGATCTGTAAGTGGACCTTTGCATTTTTTAATTATGTTAATGAAATACCAAACTTAATGAAGAATTGTTCCACTTACCAATTTGCTGATGACACTTGTCTACTAATAGCCGAAAACTCCGTTGAAGAAGCAGAAAAGAAGCTAAAGGAACTCTTTGACACAATCCAAATATGGTCACACGACGTAGGGCTCGTTTTAAATACACAAAAAACAAAACTACTTCATATACACTCAGCACACAATACGAAACCAAACTCAAGGGACACGACCATACTTGCCTACACAACACACAACGCCACACATGCAACTGTAAAGTCATAGAAATAGTAAAATTTTATACATATCTAGGATTAACTTTCGACAATAAACTCACTTGGGGTACACATATAGATAAGGTTTGCATAACTAAGAGCTATCTTAGCTAAAATGCGTATACTCAAAAATAAAATTCCATTTAAAATGAGACTTCTACTATATAACGCAATGGTAGACTCCATAGTGTCATACGGGCTAAGCAGTTACGGAAGGACATTCAAAACATACATAAATAATATTTACGCTCTTCAACTCCGTATACTAAAAGTCATCGTGCCACATAATATTAAAGTTCGATACCGGAACCAAGACAGTTTACTATTCCGACACTGTGGGGTCCTACCAATACAAACGAAAACAGAATACATGATACTCACAGAAAACTACTTTAAAAACCAAGAATTACAAATAAGAGAACAACACAAAACACACACAAGATCAATTTCAAAACAGACACTATCCATTCCACCTCACAATAACTACTATGGCAAAAATACTACACACTACATCATACCCAAATTAATAAATCAATTGACCACTTCACTTCAGCAATCTTTAAATGATAAAAATGTAAAATGTAAATTAAAAAACTGCTATTTAGAAAAACAAAATTGCACATGTTATCTGCATATACGATGGTTGTATAAGTTAAAAATAAAATAAAATTGTGATCTTATTTATTTAATTTTTCTTTTTTTACTGAAATTGCGAGGGTGTGTTGCATCACGCGCAAACCTCATAGGTTTAAGTGGTGCCTTATTTGTATTTATAATGTAAATTTTTAGTATAGATAAATAAATAAATAAAAAGTGATTCCAGTTTTGTTGAGATTTTAATCTGGACGAATTTTGCGAACTGGCTGATTGAATGGATATTATAAGGTAGGGTTATTCAAATGTAATAAGAACTTATAGACACTCATAACAAAGTTCAAATATTTAAGATAATTAAGGAGGGGCCGAAATTAGCTTTGATCGAATTTCGACAGCTTGAGCGTAATTTCGGCATCCGGCCGAAATTCGATGCAAAAAAATAACTACTTGCACCATTTTGATTAAAGTTAATAGAAATCATGGTCATTTATTTTAATTAAAAACACGTTAACCACTTGCAATGTGATTAAACATATTTTTTTTTCGTTTATTTTGGCATCAAACAGATATATACATTTCAACTTAAATTAACAGTTACATTAAATTTATTCTTATAATTTAACAGTGCCTAAAAATTGTTCTATAAAAAGAATTAATTATGCTTTTAGACTTATGAAATGGTCTACTTTTGTCAATCAGAGGTCTAAAAAGGTCTATTCTTTTATTATATCTACTCGTACTTAAAATTTATTAGAGTAGAGCTTATGGTGTATAAACGCCAAGGATTCGGCGTCATCAAGTCACGTCAACAGGTTACGACGTACTCTTAAGGAATCGTGGCGAAATCAAACCGAAGTTCGGCCGAATTTTTTGTTTTAACCGAATGTTCGGCCGAAGTTCGTATTCGGTTCAAACCACAATCGGCCCATCCCTAAAAATTATTGATAAAGGGTTAATTATGGTAAGCAATCAAATTTTGCGACTTTTTAATGGATTGGAGCATTATAATTAAAACATATATTATATTAAAATCAGCTACAATCAAGAAGGTCGGAGTACCATCTCGTGAAGAAAAAAATCACAACTTCATGCATATGTGAGTAAACGAGTTTGATCGTAGATGAGAAAAAAGGTTAATTTTACATGTTGTTCTACATTGTAGTTGTAGTAGTTAGTAGTTGTATCGTTTTGAACTAATTTGATATTTTTAAAATTGTTAACAGTCACATAATTTATATATAAAACTGTACAATATGGATTTATTAATTTCTGAAATAAATGAATTATTATTATTATTATTATATTATACACGATTAGGGTTGCCAACTTTTTTCTTTACATTCTCAATTTAAATGTAAATAAACAAACAATTCATTTTTTATTAAATTTATAGATGTCCTGTTCTTTTTTCTCGCCATTTTTGATTCATTACTGAATAAACTCTTATAGCGAAAGCTGTATCGATAATAGTTCAGTCATTATGCATATAAGTATTTCATTTTACGCATCAGAGTAAATATGGAAAATTGAGTATTTTCACATACTTTATTTTTATGCAAGAGTATAAAGTATATTTACCGTAATTATAATGTATAGTTGGCAACTCTATGTACGCTATATATTCTATGTATTTTACTAGACTATATAATAATGTATTTTGCTCCGTAAGTGACCTGTATAAGTTCTTTAAGAAATAAACGATCTTAAGAAACGATTGTTGTTTAAAGAAATTAATTTTGATTATTTTTAACATGTCTATACTTTATTAAATTGTTTTTCATTTATTTACAATCAAAAATTATACAAATACTATTGTCATATTGTGTCTTCGCCCACTATTCGCAGCGTAAAATCGCCACCCAAGTACCAAATCATTATTGCAACGTACCTTACCAATCTCCAGAGGCAACTAGTTCATATAAAGAACCAACATGTGCGCAGCTCATCGCACATGTAATATTTTGTTTACGCTGATGTTATGGGCGATCGACCAGGGTGGTCGATGTAGGTATAGAAGTTAGACACTGTTAGTGGTGGAAACTTATTTAAAATCACTTTCAGAAAACAAATACGCGTGCACTCGGTTACAACCAAAATGGAGGAAACAAAAAGCAACGACAGTGTTGCAAGTTTAAAAATAATATTACCCTATGTTGGTGTTATCAGCATGCTGCGGCTCTAGAAGAAAGCCTTAAAAACGTACAAAAAGATATCTCAAGTTTAATCCCATATGAAAAGTCAAAATCTTGATATATAAAAATGAATGTTTGTCTGTATGTCCTTAACGATTCTGCGTAGACTATACATTTTATCATGTGATGATCTTTAGCAAAGTTGTTGTACATGAGCCAAAGAAGGTTTCTGAGTTGGTTCACAATAATTGGACCCGGTAGGTTGCACTGCTGCCGGCATATCAATTGAATGCTAATGCTAAAGCTGTATAAGACAAATCATACGCGACTCCAAATTCTGAAGGTTCAGGATACATAAGGATAGCTATTATTAAAATCGGTATAGTGAAGTATTAAGCATAATACAAATTGAGAACTGGCTTAAAGCAGAACTGCTTAAATATTTTTTGTTTCCATTAAAAGTTTTAAAGATCAAGCTTTGAATTGAAGCAAACTGCTCGATTTGGAAACCCAAAATTGTGTGCTGCGACAATCTTTTAAACGTTATATTAATTTTCAAAATTGCTGCACCAGCAAGAACTAAATGGGACCATCATCACATCTAATCCAATCTTTTTGTCGTCCAACGAAATTGCTCAAAAACGTTATTACAACCAAAACTGCAAGCTCGAGCTGGCAAAAAGCTTAATAAAGTACCAATATAGCAAAAGGAAATGGCGTCGCTTTCGTCCAGAATGTCAGGAGTCGAAAATCAACTTTAAAGGTATAATACCACAGTTGAAATTCGGACGATAGCGCATAAAATGTAAAGGATCGACTCGAGGGTAGTGGGATGTCATTTGAATAATTAAAAAGTAGCTTTATCTACTTGTGTTTATTCAGTTTGGTTGGTACTGGTTTTGTGCAATTGTGCCAATCTCGCAAACGAATGTCGAAGGGCTCTTGAGTTACTGCGGTGGTTTTTTCGGCTCCAAGCGCTCGATTGTTGAAGATTTTTTCGGGACAATCAGTAGAAACTTCAAACGTCAGAGAGTTGTCCAGATTATAATGTAGTTTTTGCTTGAAGAGAAATTTATAAGGATTCATGAATTAATTCAGTTTTAGAGTTCGATTGTTTAGGAACTTTTTAAAATAACTGATTAAAGCTTCAGAATCTTGAGAAATGTTCGAGATCACTGTGACTTTGAGAAAGCTAAATTTCTAAAAGGTAATGGAATTTTTGATCTATACGTTAAATTGATCGAAACTGTAATATTATTGTACATAAAAGAGTTCCATCTGTTATATTACAAAATTCTAAACATGCCGTGTCAACATTAAATCTAATAAAAATAAACTATGAAGAAGACGATGCAAGTCTTTTCAGATCTCGTGTTTGTTTGTACGGGATTCACGTAAAAACTACTGGGCCGATTTTGATGCAGTTTTCAACAAATCAGACCAGTAGTTCCTGGAATTAGCCCGTTCAACCAAACAAACAAAGTCTTCAGCTTTACGAGTATATATTAGTAAAAATAATAATTCAAAATGTACCATGGATGTCATAGCATTATACCTATAACCTGCAATAGTATAGAAAAATGTCGTG
The DNA here is from genome assembly GCA_949752895.1 of Dendrolimus pini. Lineage (NCBI taxonomy): Eukaryota > Metazoa > Arthropoda > Insecta > Lepidoptera > Lasiocampidae > Dendrolimus > Dendrolimus pini. The sequence goes on from OX457142.1 coordinate 16,921,696, forward strand.
ACATTTGAAAGCACTCTTTGAATAGAAACGAGCTCACGTATAGCGTCGCAATTCTTCGCAAATACACTGTTTGGTCACGTTGAACCAACATTTCGGTCAATCTAGCAAATACTGTCCAAGGCTTATATGAAAACTGTTGAAGTATCTTCGAATAACCAATTGGAACGAAGTTCCTTATCGCGCGTTGCGAAAGGGGGCTAGACGGAAAAAATTAAGACCAAAACTTATAACGACACTCACTTTTTGCTATAGTTGTAAGCCGTGCGGCGTTGTCAACGGGTATGTATTTAGCAAGCCCTGCGTGTTCTAACCTATACGCTGTTGTGTTTACGAAGTCGAGAGAGTAATAAAAGTTATGAATATTGTAATTTAATAAACGACCAATCAGAGCAAAGCATATGGCTCCGAGCGGGGTCAGACGCCCTCTATACTTTAGTAGTATCTACTTCGGTAGACGGAGGAGTTTTTGTGGCACATTTGGTTGGTGGCAACAGGTCGAGTTGGGCCTTTGAGAATTTTAAAGAAAGTATTGAAGTTGGAAGTATGAGCGGTGCCCTGAACCGGCTGCTCGGTCTAAACCGTAGCCATTGTGTTTTATGCTCGCATTTTATTCTGATGACGGCCACTAAACCTGCAACCAATAAAGAACATATCACGAGAACGAGGCCTTCTCCGACACACACACACACACACACACACACACACACACACACACACACACACACACACACACACTCACACTCACACACACACACACACACACACACACACACAAATATATATATATATATCTATATATATATATATATATATATATATATATATATATATATATATATATATATATGTGTGTGTGTGTGTGCGCGTGTGTATAAGTAACTTCGTTCCATCCGGGTGTCCCTTGACACTCCCTTGGGTTTTTTATATATTATCAACCTATTAAATTTTAAATAATAAAAGATTAGTTTTAAAAGAATAAATCATTCAATTATTATGAACTATGATACTGTTATTATCCCTGCAAATTGCTATTGCGCCTAGCCGCCATTTTGGTGACGTAACCGTAGCCGAACACTCAGTACTGTTAGCATCACTAGCCGGCGACTACGCGTATATATCGAGTTGCAGATGACGTCACGTGAATGTTAATTTGACAAGGTTCCAGCACATTAGCAATTTGCGGGGATAATACGACCTAGACGCCGACAAAGATAAATTCACACCTGCATACCTGTAGAAACACATTTCATTACCTATCGGCATTTGGACTTCTTTTGTTTACTTTGTGTTTAAAATTTGTGATTAAAAAATCACCCCATTGTGTATTGTAATCTTTTACAGCCTATTGTTGTATTGTGAACACTGCCAGGTGTCTAGGATTTAAAATACAAACTGCTTCAGAAAAATTTAGTACACGCGACCGGGCAGACATATTGCATCTGTGCAGTATAAAGCAATGCCCCAATTGAGAGATGGGGCAGTCGAGCGATAACCACAAGCGAAGCAAGACTTGTGTACATTCAGTAATCTATTTAGTGACGGACTTTGCGCGTGTATTTGAATTACGATCTTCTGCATTACGTTTGGACTTATTGCGTTCGGTTATATATGTACCTGTGTTATAGTTCTAATAAACTCTATAATAATTCCAACGGCATTTTCATTTCTGCAACTCATAACACCATAATAAAGCAAGCTGGATTGTCAATAAACATTCATAACCACGAAAAGGAGATACAAAAAATCATGTCTACGTAATACAGCCCAAAAAACTAGAGCAGAGACCATCACAACATTTCTTTACATTTGATACTGACGACGATACCATACAGAGATTTTCGGGTCGGGTCGTCAAATCTGCAATAATGAACAAGAAATATGATCACACACATGTAGACATTCTGTACCCTCATTCGTGAGATAGTGTAAGGTCGCGACTCTTTTATATTAGACATGTTATTCCGCGTGAGAAATAGTCACGACGCAATTTTCATACACAATTTCGCGTGTTGTTATTTTTGAGAAAAATGTACATAATAAATTTTCAGTAGGTCCCCATTTGTTTTAGAAGTTATTTCGCTAGATGAACGCAGTCATATTATATTGCTTGCAACTTGGATATAAACTGAGAACAATGGTTTGACATTTTCACAGATTTACGTTATACCGGCAGCGTGGGTGCTAATGGCTAATTTCGTTATTATTTCTTTCATCTTTATAGCAATAGAAACGAATAATGGAAACGAAGAAATAAAGTATCATACTGCGACACTTAATATTTTCGCAACTTGTACACATAATAAAACTACGTTTTAACGGTTTTAAACGCGGTAATTTATTTGAGTTTGGTTATTCCGACGTTTCGGCCACTTTTCAGTGGCCGTGATCACGGAAGACAAAGATGTCAAGTGTCAACGAGTATTGTTAAAGTTTTATCTAGCCTACCGCCAACTTGGCCAGTTTAATTATTTAGTTTTAATTTTGTTTATGGTTAAAATTTACTCTATGGGAGCCTAATCTAATTTACCACCGCTTCCCAACATGTTACGGCTTGAAGAGAACATGCGGCGCAAGAAACTCTTCAGCAAATATGCCTAGCTCTAATAATTTTATAAAATATTAAAGTAGGTGGAAGGAAAATAAAAATTATCAGTCAAGTTGGTTAGTGTTCCGTTGCACGCAGATTGAGTTCACAGTATCTTGAGGTCTAGCTGTTGGTTTCTGCTGGGTTTGGGTTTTAATAGTCTTGATGATCTGATCCCAAACAGGTGGTACTTGCCAACCATCTTCTCTATTGAAATTTGGGTCTTTTTTTAAAATTCAATAGCCTCACGCATCATTTTAGGTACGAAACGATTCTCTTTTGCGAGGATTTGTGGGGTATCGTTATCAAATAAATTACCACGCTTAAAACCGTTAAAACTTAGTTTCATTAAGAAGTAAGGTATATTATATATATACTGTCACATTTAAGCATATTACATTTCACCAACTTATTTACAGCACACCAAAATAACCAAAATTGCTATGCTTGAATATGCTGGCTCTTACTGTCAGTGAGGCCAAATCCTTGCCAACATTCAGAAATTTACTAAAAAAGCACAATTTTTTTGCTAACAGATGTAGTTTAAGTTCCCAGTCATCCCAGACTTACGTAATTTTAGGAAAGATGAAATTTTTAGGATCGGTAGTTTTACATAAATTTAGAAAGGAATGGATACTTGCTAAGCTGGATAAAAATAGGATATTGATAGTTTTTGAGTAGTAATTATGTGTTTTGTGAGAAATGTGAACTGTATAGTCAAATGCGGCCTTTTGAGTTGTCACAAGAACTCCGTTGAATGGCAGTAGCTGCACCACCACTGCACGATTCAGATATGCTGCACATAGGCTTACGAAAATGAAGAAACTATATTACAAACTAAGATCTGGTTTAAAGGCCCAGCTAGCCAAGCCATAAACCTAAAGAAATAAAATAACCTGTCATTATGTCAAAAAAAACGCATGAGTGTGCACACGCCGGTTGCGCTCCAATCAAATTAAATTAAGTGAAGTGACTAATACAAGCATCAATCTAAAGCAGCAGGACTCTTCAACACCAAGTCCTATATCCTTGTGTCCTATATCCCTAACCAAGCCAAACAGAGTGAACAATAGTTTTTCACTTATTTTTCAATATTTGAAATATGCAAGACATCCAACATTTCAACCTTTCCTCACTTCCCGTCTCCTATTTCCCAATAAAGGGCGTATCAGATGACATATGCGGCGTCACGGCAATATGGCGTCGGGCGTCTAATCCCCGCAATCCCGTTCCTCTGAAGCCTTTTATATCTCACGCGTCAGTTAAAGCAGAGACAAACGGAGATTTCCCTGAGGAGTTTAAGCTTATACCATAGACGACTAAGATTATTTTAAATGAATATATTTACACAACATAAAACTACCCGTCACATAAAGATAATATTAAAGTAGATTAAATTTACACTGTTAGGTATCTTTGTAAATAAATAACTTTATTTATTTGCATTGATAAAGATTTGAAAGCATACAAAAACGATAGTATATACTTATGTGCAAAATGGTATACACAAAGTCGTCTATGTAAACTTAATAACTCGTCAATATAGTGTTGGTGAAAACGGTTTATATATTTTTTTAAATTTTACTTGTCTTTTGTACTTGTTTACAATAGAAAATATGTTAATCAATGGATATTATCTATTTCGATAAATCCTTATCCTATTTATATTTTTTCGTTTTACTAATTCGTTATAAATCTTTTCAAATTTTAAGCGTTTTGGTTCTTTAGGTAAATAGTAATATGAGATATACAAACATTCCATTGTATATTCCCAAGCTAAGCAAATAACGTTTGTATTATAGATACGGCGGGCACTCTGGGGCCTTAAATTCCCTAAATATAGTAAATAACGGAAAGTTCGTTAATTTAGAATGCTAGGATTGGTACTTTGTAAAGCCTTAAGCTACTCAAACACAAAGGCTTTGCTTATACTCTACATATATAAAATATTGAATTTGTAAGGTATTGTCGTCTACAGTATACGCTTGAAGACATCTCAAGGTCAAAACGTGCCTCTTTTTGTCTACAGATTATATCAGGTTGCTTTGTTTTCGGTTCGGGAAGGGAAAAAATTAACGACTCGTCCGAGATTTCGGGTTATGCGGGATTCTGACTGTCTTGAGCAACGTGAATCAAGTTTCTTGCTGGATTATTTCATTGCAAGATTAATGTACGGGAATATTGGTGGGATTTTAAGTACTTGGGGTTTTATACATTGAGCATTTTGAAAGGAGTTCTTATTATAGATATGTGTCTGGGACACTGTTCCTGTTGGCCTTTGAATTTATTATATCCACGTGGTTTTTTTTCGCCGAACCCTAATTTTAAAAGTAGCTTAATTACTCCCAACAATATCAGCTACCTGCCAGTGAAAGTTCCGTCAAAATCGGTGCAGCAGTTTCAGAGATTAGCCGGAAGAAACGGACAGACAAACAAAGATTTTAAAAATTGATATTTTGATGCTAGTACCCTATACACTTTCAAATGCGTTTAGTAAAAAGCTGACATTACAAACATACATACATACATAACTTCACGCCAGGTCCCTTGCGGGGTAGGCACGAACAACAGAGTGCCATTCAGGCTTATTCTTACACACCTCACTTTCTTCTTTGACATTCATAGCTCTTGTCATGCACGCTCGTCTGTTATTAAGGCTGCTGACATCACCTTCTGCTAATACACGATCAATTTGATCATGGAAGGTGTGTCATGGCCTTCCGCGACTTCTGCATCCATCCACTTTTGCATTGTATATCTGTTTAGTCAGTCATTACAAACAGACATTCAATTTTATTTATCTGTATAGATTCAGATCTTCTAAAGCTTGCAAGATATCGAAATGGAACCCAAACGGAAATTAAAGATAATCTTCTCACTGAAATTCGTTAACCCGTTCTGGAAACTAATATTAATAACAGCCCAAAAACGTCCCACTGTTGGGCTCGGGACTCTCATTCATATAGGAACGGACAGTATACCCGCCAAGTTTGTCCAAGACAGCTTAGTGGGTTTGCCCTATCGGTGATTTCGATGTGCAGATTCTTTCCTTCACTCTTGGCAATTCGGTAGTTGACAGTATGAAAAATATAGACTGATTTTAATATATATCGTAGATTACGATCTAAATATGACAAAAATAAATTGTTTTTACTAAAATATTAGATATTAATTGATATTTTTGAGAAATAAAATTGTATATTGCAGCCATTAGCCACGTGACAATGAACGCCGATCAGAGCGCGTGACGTCATAGTGTGCAAAACACAAGAAATTATTAATGACTTCTCAGATAACACTTCAATGAAACAGATATATGTTTTGCACACTGTGACATCATGCGAGACGCCATGACAGCTTGACGCGTTTTTGTGACGAAATGTCAAAATATTTATAAAATTGCTAAATTAAATATGTTAAAGTTGTCTTTTTGCTGAAATATTAATATTTTGGCTGAAATAGACCATAAGGCTCAAAATAAATGTTTCTCAAAAATTGTCAATTAGCGAATTATGATAACCGACAGTCATTACTTTTGATCAGATAAGTCATCTATCTGCTGAAGGTACTCTAGCAATAGAAGTGTACTATTAACTATTTTGATTAGCATTTAAAAATCATCGTTTTCCCACGAAACCCCACTCTAAATTTACGATATTCTCAAGTATTACAGCTGTAATTCAACTCGTTTCCTCGTGTTGTGCGACGTAAACACGACTGCTTCGAGATGTAAATATACCCGGAAGCGAGAGCCTGTGATTGATAGACGTCGTTTGGGTATACGCAAAGAGACACAGACGGGTAACTTCTATGTAAAAACCATGAATTTGTAACGTGATGAAATCTACTAAGCACATGATAGTCCATGTACAGGAATAGATTCCGTAGAGGCGATTATGGTATATACCTATTATTGAACAGGGAAATATAATCATTGTGAAGATTTTGATTTTGGACCCGAAGTGCCATGCTGGAGTTATTATTTTGATCACAGCTCTTAGAACCGGCGCGATCAGTGTGGTAATCTCGTCGTTACAGAATATCGGTATGAAGCGGTTAGCTTCAAGAAAATCATGTTTTGTACGAGTGAGAGCTCCGATGGACCTTCCTCCTCCTTCTTTTCATCTCCCCATTTCGTCCTCTTTATCCTATCTCTCCTTTACTATCTCATCACCGTATCCCATCCTAAATCCTTGCAAACTTTGGGTCCAAACGTTTATAGGCGACGACAACCATTTGTTATTTCGAGGGTCTTCAGCCTGTTTGCCAGCTTTGCATTAACAAATCGCTACCAGAAGGAAGTGAAGAGCTGGTTGCGCTGCTACGTTAGATGACAATGCTGATTCGGTGGCGCAATATGATTCAGCCTTCTGATCACCTAAGGCATCAGAGTTCCTCGTAAACTTCGAAGAATCTTTTTGCCAATGGGCCCCACGAACATATTTTCTCAACCATAAACTGCACAAATATGTAACCTCTTAAGGTCTCATATTTGAATGGCTTGAGAGCTTCAGTTGTAACAAGAGCATTGCTAGCCTGACTCGTGGCTGTATCTTAGTATTCACTAGCCTTATCAATAACTTATCTCTCTTTTCCGTGCAGGAACGGAGAAAGAATACATTTTTTTACGGCCGGGTGGCCTGTCGTAAGAGGCGACAAAACAACTCATAGCCAAGTGGTAGAGTATTTGCCCGTCCGTCATAACAACCTTGATTTGTGTTGCGGCATTAGTGACGAGGTTCCAGTCTCCATTAAGAGAGCATCAATGCATTTGTAACGCCTTGGTTTTGCAAATGTCCATTGGCAACGGTATGGCCGCATGCCTTTTTTTGGCTAGGGGAAATCCGTTTGAGGACTAAGCCGCGACAGGCACAGAAGCCTAGGGGGATGTTCGCGACCCGTGTGAGTGTGGGATTCGCCAGATCCGGGGTGGCACTAGCGTGCCCGGTCAGAACTGGAGCCACGCTATTGCCACTCCCCAGTTAGGGATACCCACTAAAACCCTTGGGTGTTCCATCCTGCGCCTTATGCCAGGGCTACGTGTATGCGGTTTTCCCAACACCGCGTGCCCTGGCAGGCGTGGGCCCCGCTCACTGGGCGTCTTCCAATGCCAGGGGACTAGGCCCCTGGCCACTACTAGATCTTTTCGGCGTGGGGCGGTTTGTAACTCGCCCCACGGGAAGAGAGATGAGCGCGCGCGAAACACTCGCGCTCTCATCTCGACGGCATGTGCGGGTGAGTGAGAACCCCTATACCCCTAGGGGCCCCACCCCCGCAAGCCGCATGCCTGTCTTAAGTTAAATTTTAACTGGTAGTAAGGCAAATGAACGATAAATAAGATACCTAATTTTTTTCATCAGTAAAAGGATATGTTTTGTGCCTTTCACTTGCATATCACAACAGTTCAGTTAAGAAGGCGTTTAGATCGACACCCTCTCTTTAACTGTACGGATTGATTTAGCCCATGCTAAATCATATCATTCATTTTTCAGGATGAGATTTTTTGAGCCCAAATGGCGTTCTGCGAATTGTTCTTTTAAGTTCTGACAGCGCGCGGCCAGTTCAATCCTCTATGATCTTCGACAGACGAATATTGGCATATATACGTGAAAATACGTCTAATACTAAGCTTTTAAAGTGTCTTGAACATGACCGATGGCTCCATATCCACTTTGTGCAAGGAATGCACTGCAATCCTATTTTCTTTTCACTCTTCTTTCTTTAAACTCTACTCTATTCCATATTTTAATTTGATAAGAAACACGAAAAATTATGTGGAATAGTGGGAAATTGACAGTTGGTCTGGTTTCAAAGTAAACGCGTTCCAAATTCAAAATATTTAAAGAGGACTTTTCATGTAAAAGTATTCTTGAGAGACTAGTCATAGGAACCAGCTGTCAGTAATTAGAAATTATGTGAGATTTATATTAAACTATTGTTACGACCTAGATGCCGACATAAACAAATTCACACTCGCATACCTGTAAAAACATATTTTATTACCTTTTGGCATTTGGACTTCTTTTGTTTACTTTGTGATTAGAAAACAGCCCATTGTTGTATTGTAATCTTTTATGGCAGTCATTAGCCAGGTGTTACGGATTTAAAGTACAAACTGATTCTAGGAAATTCGGTCCACGCGGCCGGACAGACATATTTCATCTGTCCAGTACAAAGCAATGCCCCGATTGAGGGACGAGGCAGTCGCGTGATAACCACGAGCGAAGCAAGACTTGTGTACATTCGGTAATCTAATTAGTGACGGACTGTGCGCGTGTTATTGAATTACGACCTTCTGCATTGTCACATTTGTACCTGTGTTATACGTGTTTGTATAGTTCTAATAAACTCTATACTAATTCTAACGTCATTTTAATTCGAGTCTCGCACTCGTAACACTATAACAGTATATTGTCTTAAAACCCTTTGTCAATGCCGTCTACCCTCTGTTCTCATATTCTATGGCGTTATCCCATTTGAACCCTTATACTGCGATCATCACTTTCATAAGACACCCTATTTATATATCGCTGCTTTTTCACTCTGTGAAAATTTAGTGTTTCATGATTTTTCCCTTCAGTTTTTTATGTTTGATATTTACAGCCCTATACCGTAGAATAATCATATATGTCTGTTAAGCTATCAGTAATGGTGTTGCTTTTGTTTGTATTAATGTATTCTGTTATGCGTTGGTATAAGTACCTATATGTATAAAGTCTATTATTGTTTTTATTTGTGCTTTCATAACTATGATTTAATTTGTTAAACACCTATTGGGTACTTTACTTGTACATTGTGAAACAGATCGTTACTATTAAAAAAAAATTTTACTTAAATTTATAGTAATTTTATATAGAGGAAAGTTTTGTATTTTTGTGTTTTTGTATGTTTGTAACACAAAAAATCTTTCACCATTCCAATGCTACATTTTCCCAGATTGATATGGTTTATATAAAAATTAGGGATCCCTACTAAAACTTACCCACCAATCTAAACAATATAAATTTTTTTCTTAAAGATTCGAAAACTGGCCAACTCAGCTTACGTACTTTTAAATAAATCTAGAAGACAGAGAATATGGTTGCTGAATGGCCTGCTTGATGCACTACAAGCATTAGAAATAGACATCGTGAACAAAATAATTGAAGAAGAAAGAAAAGAAATAATCAGATAATGAAGTTACAATAATTTTGCAGGATTTTGCAGGTAATTTGAGGGTGTGTGACGTATAAAAGAAGTTGAAACATTCTTTAAGATAAGTAGGGTATAAGGTAAAAACAGTATACGATATAGTAAATTGAGAATATTGTTACGTGTGTGGGACTCGCATCAAAATGCCGTTGGAATTACTATACAATATATTAGAACTACACGTATAACACAGGTACAAATATAACTGGAAGCAACCAGTACAAAGTGCACAATTCAATAACACGCGCAAAGCGAAAAGCACTTTATCGCTCATCGAATGTACGTCTTGCTCGTATCGTAATCCTCGCTTGACTGCCTTACCTCTCCGTTAGGGTATTGTTTTATACTAACTATACAATACAATACTCGACCGCGTGGACTAGATTTTTCCAAGAAAATGTAATCGGGCGGCCATAAACGAGTACAATAACAATAGGCTATTGTCTAATTGCAAATTTTAAACACAATGTAAACAAAAGAAGCTCAAATGCGGGGAAAGGTAATAAACTAGTTTTATGGCAGGCAGGTGTGCATTCACTTTTTTGTGGGCATGTAACAATATGAACATTCCGGCGAAATGAGATAGGCACCCACTTGAGCTTTTGGCGATATTCAGAAACGTGGTATAGAACGTGGTAAAGAATATATGCTCCACTGTTCCTTCGTCTAGACCGCATTCACATAATGAGTGAGCTCGCATCTTTAAGCTCTAGCTTATAATTCGAATAGTATCGCTGAATCATCATTCACAAATCAAGCATCTCATATATCCATTAACGGTTACACCACCGAACTAATCAAGCCGGACGCAGCACGCAGTCACTTAATTGCGGCCGGCCGCTGAACAATGTTAATTGTGCTCAAATCATCCTCTAATTACGTTTAAATGTGCTCAAACGGTACTCAAATTTTCTCCTACAAATCATTCGCTTTTCATCTACAGCAAGCTGAGAGTTGAAATGAAATGAAATTGATTAGCATGTAAGTAAGTAGTACATGGTACATGAAACATGACTAAGTAGAGAGAACACTACAAATGACGTCCCAAAGGAAACTCTGTCCAGCGCTAGGTCTCCTTAGAGCTTGTGTGGCGGGCCACAGTAGGATTCGCTTCGGTCATATAATTCACATCATTGCTGATAATACATTAATGCAATGTCTTTGTGTAGTCAAATGTATATGTATATGAGTATTTTCTATTCTATAAAATTACAATTTAATATTTAAAGATGTTAGTAATGACAATATGCTTTTGTGTATGTATGTGTGTCCGCGCGTAGTGTTATGTTGGCGTAAGTGATAACTATTTTCAAATGACGGTTAGTAGAAGGTGACTAGCAAATAAATCGTAAAAGCTCTTCAGCATATTTAAATAAAAGAGAGTGTAAGTAATCATTTAAGCCTTTTCTTAATTGAAAGTGTGTCATGGTAACCAAATACAATTTTGGACCTAGAAATTTACAGACTTAGTACTAAAGCTTCAGACAGTTTGATTGCTTGAAGACCAAATCTTAGCATAGTTGAGTAGTATATGCTCGTGTTAAGCTAGAAGTTATGGTATTGATGAATTGGATTCGCGGATTCCGGGTCTACAGGGTCATATGCTCAAGGCGCGGTGCTTCGTTTATTACATGTAAGTATTAATTTATACTGTTACAATCTAGATGCCGACAAAAACAAATTCATAATTCACCTCACACAGGTAGTAAAAACACATTTTATTACCTTTCGGCGTTTGGACTTCTTTTGATTACTTATTTATAGCCATGCATTTACTAATTAATCTAGAGAACAGTCCATTTTTATAATGTACTCCTTTACGGCCGTTGCGGTCGACTCATTAGTCAGGTGTTTCGGATTATGATACGGGAATATTGCATTTGTGCAGTATAAAACGATGAACTGTTGGAGGGAGGGGCAGTCGAGCGAACCAAGACGTGTGTACTACATTCGGGAATCTAATAAGTGACAGACTTTGCGCGTTTTATTGAATTACGACCTTCTGCATTACGTTCGGACTTGTTGTGTTCGGTTATATTTGTACCTGTGTTATAAGTGTTTGTATAGTTCTAATAAACTCTATAGTAATTCTAACAGCATTATAATTCGAGTCTCGCGACTCGTAACAGTATATTCACGCTACAAATTTAAGTATTAATAATTTTAATTTATGTTGCAGGTCACGCTTGGTACGTATCGATTACAGTGATTTTAAGAATTCTTTTTATTATCTTGATATTTTATTGTAATTCTAGTGGGTTTAGTTATTTGAATGAATTAAGAATTATGAACAAATCTTGGTAGCGTAATGGCTCGCGCACACGTTCCAAACTCCAAGGGCGCGAGTTCAAGTCTTGGTTGGAATACATGCACCACTTGGCAGTTTTCTGATCTAATGTGTTTTGTTACAATTACCACGTGCTAACAAGAGTGAAGGAAAACACCGTTATGAAACCTGCACCTGACAGTATATACTGTCAGGTGTAGGTGTCTAACGTGTATTGTCAAAGTTTTATTTAGTCTACCGCCAACTTGTTCATTTTAATTATTTACTTTTAATTTTGTTTATGGATATTATTTACTCTATGGGAGCCTAATCTAATTTACCACCGCATCGCAACATGTTGTGGCTTGAAGAGAAGAAGCGGCGCAAGAAACTCTTCATCAATCATGCCTAGTTCTAATTTTTTTATATAATATTAAAATGGGTGGAAGGAAAAATAAAAGAAATTATCAGTCGAGTTGGTTTGTGTTTCGTTGCACGCACAAAGAGAATCAAATAAATTACCGCGCTTAAAACCGTTAAAACGTAACTTTTTTTATTTTTAAGATTTCTTAGCCATTTTGTAACAGAAACATATATCGCTTTTTTTAAGACATATCTCAAATCATTACATTTCTATGGCCCGAAAATTCACGTCTCCTTTAATTATTTTAAGATATGGGATATTACTTACCTTGCTAGGTTGAAAATATAGAGCGCGTGTTTGTCTGCTGATGTATTGTTATTATTACTAATTTTATGTTTCAAACGTTGGTCAAATTAAACTATTTTCGACTGTTGCGCTACAAGCCCGAATTATTGCCCGCAAACTATAATATTTGTAACGAGATTATACCCTGGAGGCAGAATTTGAACAGCTGAATCAATAAACCAAAAATTTATTACTGACGGTTGAAAACATTAGCTTTTTAGTTATTTGACTATTTAAGCATTAATTTAAACCTACTTATGAAGGTTGATAAGTCGTGGTAGCGAAATGGATAGGGCACGCGTCCCAAACTCAGAGGGCGCGGGTTCGATCCTGGCCGGACTGCATGCACCACGTAGTCAGTTTTCTGGTCTAATGTGCATATTGTTACAATTACCACGTGCTAACAACGGTGAAGGAAAACATCGTGATGTAACCTGCACATCGATCATAACCGATGTGTGAAACCTGCCAAGCCGCCTTTGACCTAGCAAGGCGGGTACAATGTCCGGTACCCCTATAATAGGAGGCCCGAGCCCAGCAATGGGATATGTATGGGTTGATATTATATATGAAGGTTTCCCCTTTTATAATAAGGGTATTTGACAGTCGAATCAATTTAAATACTTTTAACGTCTACTATAACCTGGCCATAATGTTTAGAACATGAACATTTTTTTGTCCTGGCAATATTCTCTCTTATCTATAGTCAATGTCATTGCATTATAAACAAATCGAATTATTGTTATATTAATCTAATTTTGACTTTGATACAAAAATCCACTAAAAATGACGATATATTGATATGACAATACTTAGTTTCACTCAAGCAGTGATTTTGAAAGCTTACGAACGATGTCTCGTGTGCAGTTGAATTTAAAGCAAAAATCTTTTCGACATAATTTGACAATATTTACCAACTAATTGACGACATGACAAGTTTATAATGGTTCCCTTTGCTTATTTTAATTGAATAATTTTTAAACTAATTATTAGGTGTTGCAGCTCTTGCTTACAAAATTATAGGCATTATTAATTTATCAAGCATTACAGGTTATATTGATAAAATTCGTTTGTCGTGAGTAACTTGATACTTGCATGGTTTTTGACGTTTTTGGTGTAAGTAATACTAAAAATTACTAGTAAGTAATTTGTAGTATTACGACAAACACCACGTTTTATACATGCAGGAACGCAGAAATAATACAATTACCCGTTGCCGGGCGGCCTGTCGTAAGAGGCGACAAAACAACCCACAGCCAGGTGGTAGCGTATATGCCCGACTGGATGGCTACCACCCCTGGTCTAAAGTATGTCGCTATAACAACCTTAACTTGTGTTCTGGCATTAGTGACCAGGTTTCAGTCTCCCTTAAGAAAGCAGCAGCGCATTTGTTGCACCTTTGGTATTTCAAATGTACATAGGCGATTGTTACCGCTTTCCATCAAGTGGGCCGTCTGCCTGTCTTCTGAACTCATGCAATAAAAAATGTAAAGTATCAAAATGACTCTTGACATATTACTGGAGTTGCTAGAGTTTAGACAAATCTGCGAAAGTGGCGCCCCTATTATTTTCTACTCTATTTGGCCACGCTATACTAACTCCGCGGCCTCCTAGATTTTGTATGAGCATAGCAAGTTGTGACGTCATTAGTTTGAATGACATTGTTTTCCCAAAATGGATACAGAACCCTAATCAGATATAACGAATAAATGTAATATACTATTTATTCGTTAATCAGTTGATTAGGCCGAACCTCTGGTTACTTATATTTTTAAATAACCTTCAAAGCCGGGCGTAATTATATACCTAAAACTTTTCCTAATAAAGTATGAGAGGGGAGCTTAATTTACAGCGAAAAAAATGTAATACAGAGTGCTCCTGTTTACTCGAGTTACTTAAAAACCCTGTGAAAGTTCGGGAAAAAGGGCAAATCATGCGTTCATTGGGTTTCTTTGTAAATGAATGTTGATTTTTCCAACAAAGTTTGTAAGTAAATAAGTTAGTTTCATTAGTGTTATCTTTGTGTTTATATACTAGTCTATATTCCTTTCATAGGATAATAGCGGAATTAGCTTTATTACGTTCACAGGGGTACTAATTTTCTATACTTTCCATTCCTGCAGTACGGGGCCTTTTAGACCTTGTACTAAGACTATCATTGTGGAGTACGACGCCTAATGAGCTACACAACGTTTTTAAAAAAAACTTATTTGGCCTATATCTTAAATAGTTTATTCATTGTTTTGTGCTGTGCGGTACTAGGTCAAAGTAACCCTGTATTAAGATATACCACGAAATTCTGGTTTAATAGCACAGCTTAGATTAACATAATATATTCATCTTTTTTCTACACTGAACCAAATTGAAGTTGCATTCTCCACACTACATATAAGTTCACGTTTTTCTTAGCCGAAGTTTATAAGCAAATAAGTTATTAGTGTTAGCTTTACATTTATATTACAATATATATCCGATTAATAGGTAATTAGTGGAATGAGTTTTTATACCGTCACAGCGGTACTGAATTTTCTGTACTTTGCATTCCTGCAGTACGGGGCCTATTAGACCTTGTACTAAAACTATCATTGTGGAGCACGAGGCCTATAGATACTCATAACGTATCAAAAACTAAAATATTTGTTTGGCCTTTAACTAAAATAGTTTATTCATTATTTTGTGCTGTGCGGTACTAAGGCTGGTGTGCACCGACTTTTAACCGATGGTTAAAATACAATAATCGCCAAAAAAGTTGCGCCCTTCGTGCTACAGATAAATCCACGTTTTTCTTAGCTGCAACGCAAATTAGACACGTTCGGGGCCACTTAGACCCAGTTTTGCAGTGAAATTGTGAAGCCGTAATTGACGGATTATTTCAATTTCAAATTTCAAAAAGTCCATGATCGGAATTGTGTTTAGAGTTTAAAAGTGAAATACAGTGTTGATATCATTGCAGTGTATATGATTATGTATTTCTTAAATTAGTTTAAGTATTTATTTATCAATTGCCTGTATCCTGCACTACCTACAAAGTTAGATTCAAATTTTTTTCATTTATGTTGCCTGGAAGAGATCACATTGACTCATAAGGCCGCCAATTATATTGCCTTGAAAATATTGTAAATGTGGTTTGTTTTTGTAATTGTATATTTTGGTGTGTAATAAAGTGTTACTTGTATCTCTCTCTCATGGAGAGAAGCGAAGACATCACATTGGTAGCTTTAAAATGAGATAGGGAAATGAGATAGAGTGACCAGACAGAGTGTGGTACAGAAGGGATGTGATAGGTAAGGTTCGATAGGGAGGGGGAAGGATATTTGGCTATCGCAATTTTCACTCACCGCTCGAAACACGAATCGCTCAAGGCTAACCGTTTCACGCCAATATTCTGTGAGAGCGTGGTAACACACCGGTTCAGTCGGCCCTAAGAGTTGTACGCAAGTTAATGATTTCAGGATGGCTCTAAGACATCGCAAGAGTATTGTTTGTGGTTAAGATTCCACCATAAACTCAGCTTCAATTCCAAAGCCATTCACTGCAATGGCCATTCAGACTCCAGAATCAATTTGCTCATGCAAAACCAGTTATTGTTTTAAACCCATTCGCATTCTCTTAATCCGTTATAATCGAACTTGGAAAGCGGGGGCCCAGTTGCGAATTTAACAATTTAGCCCCGCGAATCGCTCCGGGCGGGGGGACCGCTTGTTTCCCCATTTCCCCAGATATGGGGAATAAATTTACGCCCGGGGCCACGACCGGCTGAGATTGCCCCAAAAGGGCCAAGTTAAATCGACTTCCGAACTGTTACTCCCAGCATCCCGATAACGCGTATCTCGATTTTTTTACCCTTCGAAAGAAAAGGCTTTTATAATAGTTGTAATCAGTTCTTTTGGGTTTAAGTGCTTTTAGTTTTAGAACTGGTCTGTTATGTTAAGGCGGCGACTGACATGAGCATTTCCTTAATGGGAATATTCGCATTAACCTGAATGTTAAAAATGGCAAAAGGTGCTCACGCTAGCGACTGTTTTCTTAGTTTCTATTATAATTACAATGTTATTCTGTTTTACTAATTTGTGTAGATGTTGTCTTATTATTTATTACAGTACTTTCCTATTACTATTTTACTTCACATTATCCTTCTTTATCGGGTCATTATGTAACATTGTTACTTAATCTATTTCTTACTTTATTTATTACTTTTACTCTTCTTAGGGTCGCTTGCATAACATTTCTAAAATTTATTTAAGAAACACAAAACGTATTTAACACCCTTGAATACAATTAATCAATTATGGAAAGAATGTATGATGAAAGAATGACTAAACAGATATACAATGCAAAAGTGGATGGATGCAGAAATCGCGGAAGGCCACAACAAACCTTCCATGATCAAATTGATCGTGTACTAGCAGAAGGTGATGTCAGGAGCCTTAAGAACAGACGAGCGTGCATGACAAGAGCTATGAACGTCAAAGAAGCAAGTGAGGTGTGTAAGAATAAGCCTGAATGGCGCTCTGTTGTTCGTGCCTACCCCGCAAGGGACCTGGCGTGAAGTTATGTATGTATATATAATCAGTTAATTCAACCCTTTGTCATAAATATATGTCTTAGTTAGTTTTTTTTATTCCTCTACGGACGAACGAGATTGTCCGGGCTTTGTGCTTTTTTTAGGGGGTTAACATTTTTTTGTCTTAGATTAGACCCTACCGAATAAAAAAATGAAAATCCTAAATCAATATAAAGTTATTAAAGTGGCTTTTACAACAAAAATTAAACTTATGTGGATGTCGGTTACGATAAAATGGTGGTAAAGGCTCGTATATTAACCGACGTTGACCGCTGCCCCCAAATCGAGAATAGAGCTATAAATTGGGGAAACGCGTCCGTACATCACAATGTACCGTCAGATCAATGGTTCCGAAGGATTTTTGCGTGCCTGATTTGACGATGTGTAACGTAAGGGTTGGTATTGATAACATACTCGTATATTTTGATGTCGAATGGTACAGAGGATTTTATCACTTATAAAAGTTACATATTTTTTTTGTTACTCTCTAACATAAAAGTTATATGACTTGGATAATAAAGAAAGAAAATTTTCGAGATGATCATAGATTGTGTAAAGCATTTTATCCGTGCAGAAACGGAGAAAGAATACAATTTCCAGCCGCCGAGCGGCCTATTGTAAGAAGCGACATAACAACCCAGCCAGGTAGGGCATTTGCCCGACTGGATGGCTACCACCCCTGGGCTAAAGTATCTTACCATAACAAGCTTGAGTTGTGTTCTGGAATTCATGGCCAAGTTTCAGTCTCCCTTAAGAGAGCAGCAGTGCATTTATAGCACCTTTGGTGTTGCAAATGTCCATAGGAAATGGTAACCGCTTTCCATCAAGAGGGCCGTCTGCCTGTCTGCTGAACTCCTGCAATAAAAAAAGCATGGAATGAGCAGCTATCAAAGGCCCAATTCTGCTATTATTATCTCGTCAAAATCGCCGGATATTATCGTCTCAATCGTTGGTGGGACTGATTTCGGTATTCTATTAAGTCCTATATAAGTGAAATTTCGCGAAATAAATGTTTATAATTTTTGGTGTTTCGGCTAATGCCATTTATGCTGATGGTAATGCCAATTTTTTTCTCCTATTATTCCGCCGCGCGAGAAGATATTGTGGATTTAGTAGAATACAAATTGTTAACACTATCGCAATGGAATTGAACTTTGAACATCTTAGCAAAGCAGCATTGGGCCCTGGAATATAAACGCCTACCAGGGGCCAACTTTTTTGCGTTATCATCAACAAGAGCTAATCTCTGTTCTGTTTTATGTTTCTAAATTAAATACCAGAATTTTTTACTCTAAAATAGTTGTCTTTAAGTCGTAGTGTTAAATAGCCAATTTAGCCAGTCAAAACCAACAGTTAAGTAAGAAATAATAAAAATAGAAGCAGTAATAAAATGTAGTGAATATATATAGACAAGTGGAAAAACGTACTAAAAGTAGGTTAAGAGGAAGGAAGATGTAGTATAATAAGGACTCACATTTTTTATTGCAGGAGTTCAGCAGACAGGCAGACGGCCCACAGCCCCACATGATGGAAAGCCATGATGGAATGTCCATAGGCGATGGTAACCACCATCGCCTATGGACATATGCAACACCAAGGGAGCTACAAATGCGCTGCTGCTCTCTTAAGGGAGACTGGAACCTGGTCACTAATGCCGGAACACAACTCAAGGTTGTTATGGTGACATACTTTAGACCAGGGGTGGTAGCAATCCAGTCGGGCAAATGCCCTACCACCTGGCTGTGGGTTGTTTTGTCGCCTCTTACGACAGGCCGCCCGGCCGCAGGAAATTGTATTCTTTCTCCGTCCCTGCACGGATATAAATAACCTACTGTAATAGAAATAAGTTGTTTTGAGAATAAAGAAAATAAAAAAATGAATAAAAGATTATACTTTATACAAAATTAAATTTTAACTTATATTATAAGGTCATGCGACCTTCAAAAAGTATTATTCAGTAACTTATTTTGAATTTGAATTTATTATATTAGATAATAGTGAACGTCTTTTGGTGCTGTAGGTGTTCACGAAGGATAACATTAACTTACCACCAGGCGAACCAACTGCTCAATTACTTACCTTTTTGCTACTAAATGTACCAGGTTGGGTTCATAATAACCCTAAAATGTTATGCCCAAAATGTTAACATGGAGTTTCTTTCGTAATATATTAAGTTGCGTATATATTGGCCTCAAATGGATCGTTAAACCAAACTCAACGGGCCGTGCCTAGATATTGTTCTGATCTATGACATAAGTTGTACAGCCTGCAAATAGGCTATAGAAACGTTTTTATGTGAAATGGCCTTTATGGGTAGAGTAAAAAGAGAACAGTTTTCAACACGTTATATTTTCGCTAAATAGGGCTGGTGGTTACCTGAGATTAAGAATCAGATGGCCTAAAGAGGCGTTTTTACTAGGGATGGGCCTAATGTGGTTTAAACCGAATACGAACTTCTATCTATTCTATAGTATTGTTACGTGCGAGCGGGGGTACGCACTTATGGATTGGAAGAAAACACCAGTTTTTAATTTAAAAGCTTTTATTGACTTACACAGCCGCACGTAGTACCTCTCTGTAGGGTTGCCCCTATACGCACGACCAACGATGCACAGTCCCGACGATAAGTTGTCACACCCTCAATACCGTCGCCGATATTTCGCGGACCACCTCCAATATTATCGCGGGTAGCTCGCTTCTGGTTCCTCGTTCGCTACGCTTAACACCTCCTTCGCGTATCTGTCCACCAAACTTGTCACTAAATTCACCACTTAATCCGTCTCTGCACTCTATTAACCTTCTCTGATAACCCTGTAGTATCGCACTTGTCGTTTCACCGTCTTGGACTGAACTCAACTTAAAACTCAACTCTAAACTGCCCGGTAGGCGCGCCTTACGCTGTTTATATACCCGGAAGAATTTTCTAGAACCCCTCTATCTATCTCTGTCTCTTCCTTCCCGAACCTTCTGTTCGGGAACTTTCGTTTATACATCTATCCCTTTCTAACATCTATCTATCTCTTTCTTTCGGTCATCGTCTATCCCTTTCTAACATCTATCTATCTCTTTCTTTCGTTTATCGTCTATCTCTTTCTAAATATATCCGTCCTTGTCTTTTTCTTCCAGAAATTTCTAGTTCTTTCTAAAAGTTCTAAAACTGATTTACGCTGCTGGGGAGGTCCACCCTCGGTCGCCACAGTATTGTCTATGCTCTAGGCTACTATCGAGGCGTCAAACATACCACTCGAGCGGCGGTACCGCGTGCATTACTTGCAATGTGTTTACTAGGATGAGTCATCTACGCGATCAACTAACCTCTTGCCGCTAATCGTGCCATTTGTGGTAAGACCGAAGCCTTAGCGATTCTACAAACGGCTAGATCTGATTTTTGCGTTGCTTATGATTTATAATCGTAATCAGTTTGACTTTCATATATTGTACAAATGAGAAAATTTTCACCTACTCTGCTTGGATGATGTACTTTGAGATAAATTCATAAAATTTTGGGTATCAAGATTAATCTGTAACATCTTATTGTTTGTGTATCTTAATACAATTCAAGAAGTTTTAGTACAGGCGGTCCTATGGAAGAAAGAAAGAAAATATTTATTTCTAAAAATACGACACTTTGATAATGATTTATAATAATAACATTGAAATTGTTTGCCGAAATTCGCGAAATGAGGTTGGCACTCAGTTTTTTGCTGTGCCGAAACATAGTTCGACACAGCACTGATTTTCAGTTCCACCTCCTTAATTACAAAGTCATGTGACCCACGGTAAAAGCAAGTTAAATAAAATTAAATTATAATCAACATATAATGTTATACATATGCTTTTAGTCATATATATATGTTATATATATATGACTAAAAGCAATTTCTTCTAGACAACCTTAGGATTGATTAGAGAAAAATTGTGTACCACGTGTTACATACTTATGTTTTGCAATATAACTAAAAAAAAGTATATATGTACAATTTTGAAATGGCAAGTATAATAGACATAGAAATAAGACAAAAATATACATATATTGATTTTAAGACACTATTTAATTATAAGCACTGAATGTGATAGAAATATGAACTCATATTTATATATACATAGTTGTATAAATGTATATGTTATTGATTGAACACTATTCAAAAAATGTATATAATAAATAAATAAATAAAATATTATGAAAATATGTCACTATATTTTGTGGAGTGGTAGTGAAATGCGTCGGAGCAGAAAGAGTTATATGGCCAACTAGCGTCGGCATAACACTGTTTTAGCTAACAGAATAAATCTAGATAAAATAGAAAACATACGTCTTCACCCACCATTAGTTTTATAGTTGGTACATCGTGCTGGCAAACTGGCAAGTGGAATATATGGGGCGGGATGGGCGACGGTCCAAAATCGACTTCTAGCGATGCCAGATGGACGGATTGATTGGTACAGGCTTAGCCAAATCATTCAACTAGAAATATATTTTAATCAATAAAATCTTTAAGTAAGAGTAAGCTAGGTTGCCTGGAAGAGATCACTTTTAGCGATAAGGCCGCCTGTTGTTTTGCCAATTGGACGTAGTTACGCAAAAAGGATCCAACCCACAAAATGTTACTTTTGAATTATTAAAGTTTTAGCTGTATTTCCGCATTGATGTATACTTGATTGTGTCTATGGGCTCTTAGGAAAATATAAGCGTAAATGTATCATTTTTTATACAAATAAGTTTAACTGCATCAATGCGGAAATACAGCTAAAACTTTAATCTTTAATAATTCAAAAGTAACATTTTGTGGGTTGGATCCTTTTTGCGTAACTACGTCCAATTGTAATTATGCGTTTTGTTTCTGTATTTGTTTATTTTGGTGAGCAATAAAATGCTATCTATCTTTATTGTTTTTTTTATTTTATTTTTATTGCAGGAGTTCAGCAGACAGGCAGACGGCCTACTTGATGGGAAGCGGTTACCATCGCCTATGGACATTTGCAACACCAAAGGGTGCTACAAATGCGCTGCTGCTATTTTAAGGGAGACTGGAACCTGGCCATTAATTAATTCCGGAACATAACTCAAGGTTATTATAGCGACATACTCTAGACTCTAGACCATGGGTAGTAGCCATCCAGTCGGGCAAAAGCCCTGCCACCTGGCTGTGGGTTGTTTTGTCGCCTCTTACAACGGGCCGCCCGGCCGCAGGAAATTGTATTCTTTCTCCGTTCCTGCACGGATAGAATTGTTATTCAATGTCTGTGCAGAGGGAAGTGCTCTGAAATACTGTTAAAATTGGTACTTACGTCGCTATTTTGCCACACGATCTATTTATCGCTGATAGAGGGTAGGGGTTCATCCGCATTTACAGCGCTAGATGCTCCGTCCTTACTCGACACTTGGCCGTCTCCTCTATGACTTGTTCCTATGAACTTGTCTTGAACTCCGAAACAAGAACACGCCCATCTTTCTCTATGTCTTCTCGTCGATCATCCCGCAATTATTGTAGTCGAAAGTCGCGTCGTACCCATTTTGATATACGGTGATGAGACGTGTACACTGACGGTGAGACTGGTCCACAAATTATAGTCGCTCTTTTTTATATTAAATAGGTTTGCGTTTGACCACGATCATGTCCAATGCTGGAAGATAATGCGGTCGAAAATGGAGCACGCTTACCTATTCACACGAGATTTGAAGATACTCGGATTGTACTTTTCGGGAAACACGGACTATGGTAGTGCATTCCACAATTCTGCCGTACGTAGAAGGAACGTGGAGGTGAAACTTTTGTACGCACTGGTAGCGTTACCACCGTAAAACGATGGCGTAGACCAGAGCGCCTTGTGGTCCGAAGATGAAATGGTGAGCTATGGAGCGTGCTACGTTGGGTGTTTCTCTTATGGATAAAATCAGAAATGAGGTTATCCGTAAGAGAATGAAGTTAGTTCACAAAATTAGCAAGTTGAAGTGGCTGTGGGCCGTTCAGGTCTGTCGCAGGACCGTCGAGCGATGGAGCAAACCTGTCCTAGAGTAGAAATCGCGTCTCGGTAGGCATAGCGTAAGTATGTAGAGCAACAAGCCGCGTAATGTCGCAGGTAGGACTGGATAAAGAAGGAAGATCGAGATATATGGCGCATACTTAGGGAGGCCTACATTCATCAGTGGAGATTAATTAGCTGAACAAGAAGAAGAAGATTGTTATTAATAGTACTGAAATACACATACTCAAACAAACAACAGAGAAACATACGCAAGTTGTAATATATGCACATAATATGTCCCAACCGCAAATCGATCAATGCCCGCGACATATCCATAAATATTTATACACGTTAGGCATCGCCGGGGGCATAAATATGTATGCGACCATTAAACGCAGACCTGCCGTATAATACGGGGTGGATACCACGCAAATTAATATGGGGTTGGTGAGATACTGTACATAACTTTGACATGTGGTTGAGTCACTTTAGACAAATACCAATGGATGAAAAGAGGTTTCAGTGTAAAGTACATATTTTGGGATTGCAAATTTATAATTACTAGTTTGAACCTTCGGCTTCGTTCGCGTAGATTAAAAAGGTCATAGTTTGATTAGTCAAAAAAAGTTGAAGTTAAAAGGTAGACCGTTTTCCACCCCTTAGGGGTTGAGTTTTCAAACATCCTTTCTTAGTGCGCACCTACAGTATAAAAAGAACCCGCATGCAAATTTTCAGACCTAGCCCCAGTAGTTTGGGTTGTGAGTTGATATGTCAGTCAGTCAATCAGTGAGGTCAATTTATCAAATCAAGTAAATAATTGCCCAGGAATTACCAGGAATCGCCAGGAATTACCAGGAAGTAAAGTGCTGTAATGATGAAATCTATAATATAATAAATCTGTAGGGGTATTTGTAATGAATTTAAATAAGAAAAAATAGTCAGGGCACCTGAATTTTTGGGTATCAGTCAGTGTGTTAGAGGATCACGTGAAAACTACAGAAGGGATTTAAATGAAACTTTCCAGAGAGTTATCTTATATTCCATATCAACAATTAGAATATTTTTTATCTCTATAAATAACGTCTTTTCTGTGGGATAGACGAATGAGGAGGGATGAAAGTCACATAACAAAAAGAATGGTCTGCAAGATTGATGGCTACAAATCTAAAGGTAGACCAAAAATTTCTCTGGGGGATAATAATTATGATGATTGACCCCAAATAATTGGGAGAAGATGAAAGAAAAGAGAGAGACGAATATACCCGAAAAGCTGCCGTCACGTTTTTTTCGATGCTGCGCCGTCGTAATTTACTAATAAACGATGTCGAGGCAACGCGAACAAAGTTTCACTTACGTTTTACTACTGGTCAAAATTTGACATAAACAAGTAATGTTTTACTAATAAAATAATTAATCACTACCATATATCCATATAGATAAATAAAAATGAACTGTATGTTTGTAATGTCAAAACAACAGCTTTTTACTCATCGCAAATGAAAGTATATACGGTACCTACAGAAAATCAGAAAATATTTTTTTACATTTTTTGTCTGTCTGGATGTTCCGGTTAATCTCTGAAACGGCTGGACCGATTTTGACGAGACTTTCACAAGATGATATCTGATGTTATGAGGAGTAACTTACGCTACTTTTAAAATTAGGGTTTCACGAAAAAAAATCCACGCGGACGAAGTTGCGGGCACAGCTAGTATATAAACAAATATGTATGTACGCGCATAATGTGAGAAAGACTACCGATTGAGATGATTTTTTTTGTGTGTAGGTGTGGGTCTCCGGGTGGTTTAGATTCGCAATGGGAACCGGTAGGTGGTGCTGGGATCGGGTCCTAGATTTTTATTTTTTCAAGGAGGAAAACGTCTGCCGGGACCTTTACTAATATTATAAATGCAAAAGTTTGGATGGATGTTTGTTTCTCACGCCAGAACGGCTAAGCAGATCTGGATGATATTTAGCACAGAGATAGGTTATAGTCTGGAATAGCACATTGGCTACTTTGTATTCCGGAAAAATGTACGATTCCCGTGGGGATAACACTAACGAAAGTGAACCCGGGAGCAAAAGTACTAAGATATAGAAACCCTCAACATCAACTCGCGTCCTTATGTCAAGTAGTTACTTCTATGTTATCAAAGATCACCCTAAGGCTGCCTCGTCAAAGCACATCGGGGTGATAAGGGTCTATAGCTTCAAGGCAATGTCACTGTCGACATTTAAAGGATTGGTTAGCATTGCAAGTAAAGTTGCTACAAGCATTGCTTTAATTTACTTATCAAATCTAAGAAACTTTTCTTAATTTTTGAAGTGGAACTTCTATATAAACGGGGTATTAGGATTTTTTCTGTCACGTTAAAGCGTCACGGCCACGCGGAGGGAGTAGAATGTATATCGCGTGGTGAGAGGCACCATAATGTTAGAGTAAACTATGGATGTTTTCATTGGTTCCGGATCGAATTCAGTTATTTTGTTTGATAAAATAAAATATGTTTAAATAAAAAGTGCATTCATTAAAATGTACCTAACCTAACCAAACCATAATGTGCAGTTAACGACGATAAGTGGAAAACGAATCAATAGGGAATAGTCCGCCCCAATTTTTTTTATATTTTTAGATAAATTTTTTATTTGTATTTTTTTATGATACAGCACTAAAAAATACATACAACTCTAAATTTTCAACCCTCTACGATCAACCCCTATTTTTTGCCGGGCAGGACGACGTCTGCCGGGACAGCAGGTATATATCAAGGTAATTTTGGTAGCTAAGGTTTGGATCTATAATCTTGTGAGGTAATGTGTATTCATTTTTGGTTGATGTTGATTCAGGATGCATGCCTCATCTTGTGTTTTACTTTAGGATCTCCCAAAGTATTACTCAATCACTTCGGATGTTTCGAGTAGCATAGACGTGCTTTTGTTTATTGTTCAAGTCAAATGAACACTGTAGTGTTTCCTTGGCGAAATCTGTGATTATAGAAGTATAGTATTTGACATTAAGTTAGGCAATCGGTGGACATACCATTGCCCATCAACCTGCTGACTTCAAAACCACCAATTATCGTGTCACCGAATAATTAGTATTAAGTTATAATAATGTTAGTATAATTATTATTTTAATAATTTAATCTTGTAAGAACTGTCGTATAATAAACTTGTCTTAGAGAATTGTTTTTTTAGGACTTCTCCGCGCCACCCCTACTTATCTCGTGTCAGTATAATTATTGTCTGAATTTTCTCATACTATCTCGACTGAAATAGTACGCAACGAAAAAAGGAACAGTTTGTGACAAAAATCTGCAATAAGACGATAAGGGCCAAAGTGGGTCATAACACGGGACGGATTCAAAATTAGGGCAAGTCCTTCTTTTCAGCCCGATGGTAATGGGAAGGGAGAGCTTAACGCATTTCACTACACTGACGTCACAACTTAAACCGTAAAGTCTATGACGTATAACCTACACTGGTTAATTGTACTAGTACAATAAGAAATGTAGAAATAAAAATAAATGTATTAAATCAAAACACATATTAAACAAAAAAACTTTGTACAACTAGATAGTTATAATTGTAATAGATTTTAAGATTTGAAAATAAAAGAAATAAAAAACACAAAAAAGAGTCCCTCTTTATTTTTCTAAAAGAGTAGTTAAAAGTTAGAATAAAATATACATGAGAAAAGAAAAGCTCTGTCTTGCAAAATGACGGATGAGATTGGCATAAAAAACCTACACTGGTACTAAACTAGTTTGTAAAAGTCAACTTACCGCACTAGTATTTATTATAAATAACAATTATTTTTCTTTGAACCCTCCCGTACTTCATAAGTACCATACAGCCGTCTACACTTTCAACATTAGTTTTCAACAAATCAAACTATAGACCATAGGAAATACATACTTTTGAAACAATAATTCTTAATTTTGTGAATACTCTAAAAGATATAATAAAACAATTCTAGAAAAATATTTGTCTTGGCTTTTAAGTTACGTCTATGGTGCCCAATAAAACTAGTGATTTACATAAACTAGCCTGATGCTACTGAATCTAAAGCAAAAAGAGTAATGAAAATCGATATATAATAGAAACAAAAATGTTTGGTTGAACAACAATATTTACATAAATTGAATACCCTCCTATTTTAAGTTGGTAAAAATAGTAGATAAACAACCAGCCCTAATGAATCTAAACTTGACTGTACCTGCGCACGCCTTTGCTTGCAGCTAATATCATAGCCGCCACAAAGTTTGCATCGAACTATACTGTATTTATTTAACGATATTTTAACTTGGTAATTCCGCAGCGAAATAAAAATAACAGTTAACGTGTCTAACATTATTATCTAATAAACACAACTATCATACTATAATTTATTAGAGATACATTCAATGTAATTACTTTGGAATTCCGTAACGAAATAACATTAACAGTGAACGTGTTTAAAACGCATTTGACTGATGATTAAAATGTTATTATCTTACAAACTCAACTATGATACTATAACTCATTTACAGATACTTTAAATGTAATTAATTTGGAATTCCGCAGCGAAATAACATTAACAGTGAACGTGTCTAACATGTATTTGACCAATTTTGAAAATTTGATTATATTACAAACTCAACTAGAATACTGTAACTTATTTACGAATACTTTCAATGTACTTTCGAATTCTGCAGCGAATTAAAATTAACAGTGAACGTATCTAAAACGCATTTGACCGATGATTAAAATTTAATTATCTTACAAAGGCAACTATGATACTATAACTTATTTACAAGTACTTTAAATGTAATTACTTTAGAATTCCGCAGCGAAATACCATTAACATTGAACGTGTATATAAAACACATTTGAGTGATTTTTTAAATGATTTTCTTTTACAAACTCAACTATGATACTATAACTTATTTACAGATACTTTCAATTTAATTACTTTAGAATTCCGCAGCGAAATAACAGTAACAGTGAACGTGTCTAACACGCATTTGAACGATTTTTAAAATTTTATTTTGTTACGAACTGTCAAATCAGACACATTCGCTGTTATCGAACCGTAAACCTCGAACAATCGAAAAGTAAATCTTACAAAGTCAACCTTTTACAGTATTCTACGAAACCCATATAAATTTCTTCGCAAAAAATCCAACATGAGCAAGCACGGCACAATAACGGAATACATATAAAATATGTACTGATTTCATCATAAAGTATATATGTGAGACACAAAGCAAAATCCCTATGTCCCGAGACGCCTCGGGGGCCCAAACACATCCCTCAAGTGTTAACCTTTCTTTGTCCCTTTTATCAACGGAACGTCAAGCGATACGTATACCAAAAGATGCTGTTTTAATTTATTTTATTTGTCTCTTGCGCTTCTTACTTCCATCTGCATTTTGTTTTTAGTTATCTGATTGGTTTTCCCAGTTGGTTTTGGATATACTTGAAAGGGAAAAAATGTGCCTGTGTGCAGTTTATACGCAGTAGAAGTGACACAAAGTGTGACAAGGGGTGGAAGGGATTCTAAATTTCGTGACATCACATTTCATATATTATATCGTTATAATCTACTAGCTGTGCCCGCCTCATCGTCCGTGTGGAATTGGTTTTTAAAACCCCTCGATTTTGAAACATTCTTCATTGGTGCACCGCTCCTATCGGTCTTAGTGATGATATATAGCCTATAGCTTTTTTAGATAAATAAGCTATCTAACACTGAAATAATTTTTCAAATCAGACAAGTAGTTCCTGAGATTAGCGCGATTAAACAAATAAACTGTTCCGCTTTATATATTAGTATAAAATTTAGGGCCGCTTACATAAGGTTGGTTAAATTTATTAAAAAAACACAGAACGTATTTAACACCCTTAAATACAATTAGCGTCTTGCACAACGCAAAATTTGCCGCTAAATATGTTTAAGGAACTGTCTAGAATTGTAAAGTCTAAACTACATTTCATCCATATAGACAATAGTTTTCAAGAAATATGACTGTAACAAATAGACGTTAATTCATCAGCTTTATAATGATGCATGCGGAAATAAATCTTCATTACAACCAAGGCTTCTAATAATTAATCACGGTTAATACAGATTTTAGACAGAAAATACATTTCTATAATTCATCTGCTTGTACCCACGCTAAGTGTGTCATCCACCTAATTGTTCACGTATTTATGTCGGCTCGTTTATCATGCGCTTAATCTGAAGCTAAGGCCACCTGAGCTCCAGTCATAAGAAGGGTAAGGTCCCTATATTATAAGGACGCGAAACGCACATATTAGTGGTGTGGATTTCATACAACTCGATTCCCCATTCGACCTTTAAGAAATTTATGACTTGCGACCAAAAGGTCGAAAGCGCCTATGCATTCGTTGGCTCTTACGTATTTTTATTAGTGGATATACTATTACTGTATTACTATCTCTTACGCTCGGCAGCTTTCCACACTGATGTAATTGCAACTCATAACTCGATCGAGCACCGGCTTTTGTTTCAAAATATGCGCTTAGATTGAAAAATGAACAAGCTTTTTAAAATGTTTTTAAATACAAGGTTTGAGATCCTGTACATCATATAGCAGCAGAGTGCTAGCCGAGAGAAGTAAAACGAGCCCAAACACGACGGGTTTATTTTGTTTAGTACAGGAGTTTCTATTTCCACCTTCCGACTCCATCATCAGATCAGCTCCATGGTACCATATTATTGCATTGTCACGTAAGATATGCTTACAAAATTTCAGCTCAATCGGAAACTGGGAAGTTGGTCAAATTTAACTTGCAAGATTCCACCCGAACTTACAGTCATACATACGTCCATTGCAAGTTAAATAAAAGTTTGTAAATTGTAAATTCTTATAATTAAACTAGCTTCTGCCTGCGACTTCGTCCGCGTGGTGCGGTTTTTTAACTATCCCACGGGAACTCTTTAATTTTTCGGAATCAAAAGTATCCTATATGTTGACCAGGGATATAAGCTACCACCATACAAAATTTCATTTAAATCGGGCCAGTAGTTTCGGAGATTAGCCGGTACAAACAGACAGACAAACAGATAAACAGACAAACAGAGAAAAAAAAATAAAAAAATCTAAATTAGTTCTATTCAGACACAATAAGCCAATTTACGTTCTGGCTCCGAAACCTTTGGTCTTATGAATCGATGCTATTGTGACATTGACACATTGTCCAAGTGTAAATGTCACAATAGCAGTGACATATAAAGAAACGACACAAACTTCACATTACTACATTACATTACGTGACTATACGACATACGTTTTTAAATTAACGAATAATAATTATTGTAAAACGAAATAAACGAATATATATGAGAAAATTGAAAATTCAAATCATTTTTGGATATCCTCCGTTCCTGTGTCTACAAGTTCAATTTCACTTCTAACATCCCCCTGACTTGGTTTTTAGCATTTTTATTCATTGTACAAAAATTCGACCTCTACAATTTTATTATATGTATAGATACATCGCATGTTGAAGTTTTTTTCAACGACGGTGTAGTAGGCTGTTGCATCATATACGGTATGTTTTTTCAACCCTAGCCGCAATTCCACCCCCCAGCCACTGGTATAGTTGTGGTATTGAATATTCGTCAGTTTTCAAATAGATTCATATAAAGTTCCGCGAGCACATGTTACCTTTTCAAACTAAGTCACAGAACAGACTGTTTCACAGAAAATTTTGTTTAAACATTTGACAATAAAGTGTAAAATTGTTTAGCTCAAAGTTGTTTGATGTTCTCTAAGAAGTCTAAGAAGATTGTTTAGACATGTAATAACTTTTGTTTTTAATATTTATGTAAAGCGTATAGTCGGAGAGCTGATGACGAATTTTGAGAAGGTTCTTTAGGCAAGCTGAAATTGCGAAAAATTACAATTTCGTCCATTGGCGAATCTAGTCCTGGAAGTCTTTTAGCGAGTTAGCGGTTATTTCGCTACTGCGCAGCATATAACATTTGCAAAAAAAAATAAAAAAAAATATTTTGGGCAACTTGATTTTTTTTTACTTTTAATTTATTATTTCTTAGTAGTAGTCTAGTATTTAAGTCGACTTTAATACGACTCACCTGACATAAAAGATTACAATATAGCAATTGACTGTTCTCTAGAATAACTAGTAAACGCATGCCAATAAATAAGTAAACAAAATAAGTACAAATGCCGAAAGGTAATAAAATGTGTTTTTACAGGTATGAAGGTGTGAATTGGTTTTTTGACGGCGTTTAGGTCGTAAAAATTAGAGTTAAAATATTAGTTAGGACTTGTAATATTATAAAGACCCGAGAATAAAATTAAATATATTTTAAATTTTCAGTTATACTTAATAAGCATAGGTGCTTCACGCTTGATAGCTTATTGCTTCAAAAAGTAAAGGGCTTCTGTTGAATAAAGTTGAATGCCATATTCCTAAGAATTTTAATAAAACCAGGTTGCCGGCTTAAGTGTCACTTAGACTGTAAGCCCGGCTTTATTATTTTGTATGACAATTTTATATCACTTAAACAAGGATATGCCCGCGACTTCATCCATGCCTGACTTGAAATTCTCGCGGGATTCCCGGGACACAAAATACTACAGTATTTAAAAAAGAATGTAAGCTATTATTTTAGTGAAAACTGTGCCGGCCATATGCTAATTTGGTGCACCCGAACAACTACAAGCAACTTTCGGGAAGATTCCCGAGATTAAAAATATCACAAATTTCGTTACATCGATCAGTGAACAAATCTCACAGGATCCCCGAGATAAAAGTAGCGCAGAATTTAAGTCTAAGAATTTTCTGTCGATCAGGGAAAACCACATCAATATCGGCACAGTGGTTTTTACGTGAATCTTGAACATACTGAGAAACCGAAAAACAGATAAACAGACAAGAAGTCTAAAAAAACGCATCGTGTTCTCCGTCGTTTACATCGTTAATTCCCGTTGTTTTTTTTAATAGCTGCAATGTACAGACACGGCATGTGAATTTTATAATACTTAGCTGCGCCCTGCGGTCTCTCCCGCGTGGTGATTGAAAATCATCATAATTCCAAAATAAAAGATTTTTTCTAAAATACAAGTAACCTCCTTAATTACATCAGCTATCAGCCAATAAAAGTCCCGAGAAAATCGGTCCAGCCTTTTCAGAGATTAGCCGAAACAAACAGACAGACAGACAAAAATTGTAAAAAATGTTATTTTGGTGTATGTATCGTATATATATATTCATATGCATGTAGTATAAAGCGGTTATTTCAATATTACAAACAGACGCTCCAATTTTATTTATATGTATAGATAGATATTCCTGCAAAATAATATTTAGGTTTCGTAGCTTTTTGGTCAAAAAAGGGAATCATTTTTATATCGGCTCAGAACGAAATAAGTCGCAGTAGCTTAGGGATAAGGCCGCTTGCATCTCAAACTCAAAGAGCGTGGGTACTAATTGTCCTCAATTTCTATCTCACAGTTTCCGAATACAGAATCATAAGAGGCAACAATACAACCCACAGCAAGGTGTTAGGGTATTTGCCCGTCTAAATAGCTACTATACCCCTGGTTTAGTGTATGTTGCCATAACAACCTTGAGTTGTGTTCCGGCATCAGTGGCCAGGTTTCAGTCTCCCTTGAGCAGCAGCGCATTTATAACGTCTTTGGTTAACACCAAAGGCGTTACAAATGACCATATGTGATAGTAACCGCTTTCCACTAATTTGCCGTCTCTCTGTCTGTTGTTCTTATGCAATAAAATTGGTAGCTCTTTTATTACAGATGTCCATAGGCGATGGCAACCGCTTTCCAGCAGGTGGGCCTTCTGTCTGTGTGCTGAAATCATGCAATAAATAATGTTATAACTACTAGTACTGCGTACTAACAACGGTGGAAAATAGATATCAGATAATTTATGAGACAGTGGCGTGGCGGGTATACTATCCGGTCCCCTAAAAAAGTGGGAGGCCCTAACCTAGCACTGGGACCAACTCTACGCAGACTACCAAGCTCTCACTATATTTTTTTTCAATATGTTATTCGCACGATTAATTTCACGAATTAAAACGAAATTCAGTTTTACAGGCCTAGTGTGAGATCGACCTGCCTCCTAAATTTATGGGATAACTTTGGATTTTGTGACCCCTTTCGGGGCGGGGTAGGCCCGTTGCCATGGCAACCTGTCCCGGGGGAGCTCCGGGAGTTTTACGCCGATTGGATTGTCCTACCGCGAAAAGCGAAACCAATATTTTTCGTACGTTTGTTTTGGACGATACTGCACGTTTAGTAGTACCGGCTGTGCTGAAAATATAAATGAGATTTATTGAAGAGTAAAGCCTATTTTATTCGTGGTTCGATTCCCGGTATGGTAAAATTCGGAAATGAAATTTTCGTTATTTACTACGGCCTGGGTGTCTGGGAACTGCTTGGATGTCTGTTTTACCTATAAAGTAAGCTGCCCACGAAAGATAGCTCCATCTAAACAGTTCAATAAAATTGAAGTGTCTGTTTGTAATTTCATATAAAAGCTTTTTACTCAATACATATGAAAGTATATACGGTACTTATAACAAAAATATTTTTTAGATTTTTTGGCTGTCTGTTTGTTCTAGTTAATCTCTGAAATGGCTGCACCGATTTTGACGCGTCTGCCACTGACAGATACGTAATGTTATAAGGAGTAGCTTAGATTACTTTTGTCTAGGCTCCTCCTGGAGGTAGTGTGGTGTTCGTGTAGTAATTAGTAGACTGTTCTAATCGTATGAGCTTTATTTGTGACCACAGTACAGAAATTATACGCGTCAAAGGTAAACGATGTGTGGCTTAATGTATGCGTAAGCGTTGCCGGACGGAGCTGGCCGTGTGTTGCAGTATTGGCGGCTCCCCGCATTGTGGGCTGCTTGCCTTCCCCGGACTGTCGCCAGTGCGGCGCGCCCGACACGGCGTTTCATACGCTAGTCGAGTGCGCCGCATGGGCGCCTCAGCGTTTCGAACTCGAGACACACGTAGGAGCGGTCGACTCGCTCTGCAATTTGGTGAAAGCCATGTTGCATAGCAGCGACTCCTCGGGGGCTGCGGTTACTTTTTGTGAGACAGTCATGTCCCTCAAGGAGGCTGCCGAACGAGATAGGGACGGGAGCCCTACTGCGCGTGCCAATGCGTCTTGACAAGGTCGCCGGCCTTCAGCCGGCACCCGGAGACGCAGGTACGCGCATGACTTCCCACCCTGAAATAATTCCGCTGCGGGGGGCCTTTAGCTAGCTAGGGAGCAAAGGAACATCGACCCCCGTCTGTCGAAGTGGGTGTGCCTTTCCCGGGGCACATTCAGGCACTTTTTGCGCTGGATCGGACTGGGTGTAACTACGTTCTAAGTCTCAGTCCTTTCCTACACAACAAAGCGCGGGGCACTTGGGAGGAGGGTGATTTTAGTGGGTATTAGGAGCTTCCCGTGCAGCGTATCCTTGAGTCTCCACACACCCTGAGTCGATCGCGAGTGGGTTACAAAGCATGCTGTAACCTCGCTCGCGGCCGACGTTGGTCTGATCCCTTGCCAGGACCCAGTACTGTGCGTAAATAGCATTTCCCCCGCCTCAAAAAAAATATTGCGGCTCCCCTCCTTTTTTTATACAGGGGAAATCCGTTTTAGGACCGTAGGCCGCGCGAGAGGGAAAGGTCGCGGCCCGTGTGTGGGATTCGCCAGGTCGGGGTGGCACTAGCATCCCACGTTGAGATGTGAGGCACTATTGCCACGCCGCGGTTAGGGATACCTATTTCGTTTGCATATACGTTTTCTATTATTCGAATAATCGATGTCCGAGTGTCACGGCCCTAGCGGTATCGACGACACCAAATTTTTGGTGTCTAGCACGTTCTTATCCGTCAAAATCGAGAGCTGTCAGTCAGTTGTTGGATGCTACGAATCATACTACACGCGTGTGCAACTGAACAATCATTCCCGCCAAAAGTAACAAAATGCATATAACGACGATCTAAAGATGTTAGCAGCATCCAGTGAGTACTTGCTTATATCCTTACTGCTAAGCCTACAGTTCAAACATCGGTCGAGTCTGAAAAACATTTAGAAAACCAGAATCGACGTATCTTCCCATAATATAGCTACCGTCCTTTTGGATGTGTATGCTACAATACCCACTAAAACCCCTGTGCGATCACAAGCGTCCTTTGTCCGGGCTCGCTCGCGCATTCACCACCAGCCCGGACGGGGCGGCTAGCAGAGTAGAACCGGTTAAGCTCCAAAAACTTTTTTTAGTAGTTTTCTTTTCTTTCACGATATTCCAATTAACTGGGATCGACACAATATGTCTCTTCCTTCCACACTCCTCTATTCTGATATGCATCTTCTGTCACACCAAAAATCATCATATCATCCTTCACGCAGTCCATCCATTCTTTTTTTTGGTCTACCTTTACATCTGTACCCATCCATCTTGTAGTTTAACATTCTTTTTGTCACGTGACTTTCATCCCTCCTCATTTTATGCCCACCAACTTAGTCTTCTTCCTCTCAATTGTTTAGTCACGGTTTATCAAAGATTAAAGACGGATTCAATGTATAATTTTTTTTTGTAGTTAGTAGTAGTAATTTGTTTTAGTAAATCGCGGGCACATATCGTGTAAAATATAATTAGATAAAGAGTTATCTTGTATCCCGGGTCAACACTTAAAATACTTTTACCGATAAATAACGTTGTTCCACATAGAAGAATACAATTCCACGATATGCCTCTACCCATCAGAGACCTGAGATCAATTTTCAAATTCAAATTTTGTTTCAAAAGATATTTAAATACTACAATCACAGAAGGAGAACCCTAGGTACGTTTAACATTTTTAGATATTGTGCATTGACTTCCTTATAAAGAATGTGTATACTACTATTTAAAAGTCACCTGAATCATGTGCAACTCAAACTTCCCAGGGATTTGAAGGTTTTACCAATTTTTCCATTGAACTTATTATTTTTTTATGATTTTTTATTGAATTGAAACTTCTATATACACGGGGTTATTAGGTTTTTTCTGTCACGAATAAAGCGTTACGGCCGTGGTGGAAGGCGGCATAATTTTAGAGTAGACTACATGTTCTTTACGCATTCGGTTTTTTGTTTGTAAAAATAAAATATGTTTAAATAAAAGATGCATTAATTAAAATGTACGATCGGCACAACTGATTTATGACCCACTTTGCTAATAATTCCTTTAAAACCGTCAAAATAGTAAGGTTTATTGTGTGTGTTGCACTTAGGACGTTATAAACATTAATAAAAATGCGTCACTAGCCTCAGAACTACGTAATTTTAAACTTTGTTATCATTGTACTAGATATGTTTTAGATAAAACAGTAATGATTTGAAATAATTTGAATCTCGAACTGAAATCTGTCTTATAATTCTAACTCTTTTGATTATAGAAAAAGTATTATAATTTTAAAAATAAAATGTCATTCTGAAAGCATATCAGAAGTCAAGTAAAGTCAATGAGAAAAATTAGAACTCAATATCTAAGTATTAAATATTTATTTAAATTGTATAATGGGTAGTCTCGCAGAACAAAGAGCTCGGATTGTAGTGCTCAGTGAGGAAGGCTATGGCATTCGAGAAATATCACGAGTGTTAAATATAAGTCGGAACACAGTGAGGACATGGATCAGACGGCACGCTGAAGAGGGCATTCTTGAAGATAGACGAAAACATAATCATGGCGTTCGTCGAATAACAAATCAACAAAGTACAGATATGCAGCACCATTAGGAAGAACATCCTTTTTCTCGTACCCAAGATTTCGCGTCACGTTACGACGTTTGTTTACAGACCATAAGAAATCATTTACACCGTATTGGACTGTATTACCGTCATTATGCTAAGAAAGTACACGTAATGAATGCACACAAAACTGCAAGATTAAATTTTGCACGTAATTATTTAGACTTTGACTGGACTAATACCATATTTTCAGATGAAAAATAATTTAGATCTTCTCAACATGGTCGCTTAACTTTGTGGTGTTATAACAATACGCGATACACAGAGGATCACGTAGTACCCAATCAATTATCTGGTCGAATTTCAGCTAACATGTGGGCCTGGATGGGTACCGGGGGTATAGGTGAACTTGTCCAAATTTCTCCTCATCAAAACGCATTAAACTATGTCGATTTGTCGGAAGAATCAATGTTACCGACAGTGCGAATAGTGTACCCACTTGAAGAAGTCCCTGTATTCTCCTACGTTCACGACAATTGTCGAGTACATACCGCCAGAATTGTCTCGAACTGGTTTACCCAGCATGAAGATGAAATTACTCTAATTCCATGGCCATCTAGGTCACCAGACCTCAACCCAATAGAAAATTTATGGGGTTTGATGGTTCAAATGTGGGATAACAGAAACGAGAGGACAAAAGAAGCAATTGAGCAGCACTGTAATGAAATTTGGAATTACATGAGGGGAACCGACATCTGCAATCGTCTAATCGGGTCGATGCGTAATCGACTATTAGACGTCATTGAAAACAATGGTGCTTATACCCGGTTTTAGATTTAAGTAAAGTAAAATGAGTGCCATTTCTAACTTTGAAATACTACAACCAATTAATAAAATTAACAAAATATTTATTTTTTATTTTTTCCACATTAATGTTGTTAATGTTTTATTTTCTTGTGTATTTCTCCTACCTAACGTATAACGATAACCCTAATATCTAATGTTGTATATACAAAAGGTTTGGCCTGTGTCATCTTTGGCTTGTCGATTTATGACCGGTTCCGATATCTCACTATTCACTCCACTTCACTTCCCCTGCTTTACCGTAGGTTGAATTTTGACATTGCTTGTATAGAGATTACTTCAAATTTTAATCCTTAGTAAGGCAAATAAACGGTCGGTAAGATATAGGAAACGGCACTTAATCCAACATACTTAATGACAGAGATAGTAATAGCACGTAATAGCATTTGTCAGATGTTACACGAGTATAGACGAGTCTCTCCGATCTGTTTAATACAACGTAGTCAGTAACTGTCAATGTCAAATAACATGATAACAAGTTCGTTACCAAGGAAATGTATGTTCAGGCGAATTTCAACCTAATTGTATTTCACAACTGTAAGAAAATGACCTTATGGTGGGTCATGTTTGAAATTTGTTGTACCTAACCTTACCAAATCATAATTTGCAGTAAACCTGCAAAAAATCGAAATGTCTGCTGGGACACATAGTAGAAGTGAAACTTCAACGGACAAGTGGAAAAAAGAATCGCAATTTATTGCATGAGTTCAGCAGACAGACAGCCGACCTGATGGAAAGTAGATATCATCGCCTATGGACATTTGTAATACCACAGGCGCTACCATTGTGCTGCCACTGTCTAAAGGGAGAGTGAACCCTGGCCAGTAATACGGGAAAACAAGGTTGTTATGGCTGTATACTCTAGACCAGGAGTGGAAGCCTGGTAGCCATCAAAAGCAAATATCCTACTATCTAGTTATAGATTGTCTTCTCACATCTTACGACTTTCTCTCTCCGTTTCCTGCACGGATAAAAAGGTAAACATACCAATAGGTATTTTGAGAGGAAAGAATTTTTTTATACTTCGTTAAAACATTATCCAATACCCCAGTTACGTAACAAAACTGTTTCCACCAAAAAGGGGTGAAGTCTAAACATTTTAATTTCACAAAACGGTTATGGCGAAAGGGAGAAAGTTCATTTCAACAACGATAAAAATGGAATTTATCGTTTGAATCAAACGTTGCCGATGGCGAACGGTTCTTGACACTGTTTTCAATAAACATTTAAATTTTCAACCGTTTCCTACCGTCCGCTTTGTTTTTTTAACATTGTCGCGCCGCTTTGTATAGTTCATTGAAATCTTACAATTTAAGGACCGAATATTGAATTTTTTAGAGGACGCAATTTTATTTTTGGGACATGTGTGGGGGGGGGTCAATAGAAGCTTAACCTCAGGTTTGTGGGGTCGCCACTCTTGTCCCCCGGCCGCCATCTTGGAAAAAGGGGTGAAAACACTTTTTTCGCGATATCTCGGAAACTATGCGTTTTACAAAAAAAAACAAAGTCATAATATGTAGTAAATTGTTTTGCCTACAAATATGTTTATATAACTTTTTGCCCTAAATTAAAAATTAAAGAAGTTATAAGCAAAAAAGTGAGAATTTTTTTTATTCATTCCTAACTCTTTTCTTCTTAGAAAAGGTCCCCCGTTTTCCCCGCCACCTATGAGGTAGAGTCCGTAGGCGCGTTTTTTATGTATGTTCTGGCGAAACATGCAGCAACATTATGGAGATATCAAAGTTAATGGAAGAAAATGAATTTGAAGATGAACTTCCAACTATGACTCCAATTTTAACTCCTGTCATTCCTCAAACTTTCACATTTGACGTTGACTTAGATTCTGAGCCACAGCCTGGACCATC
Organism: Dendrolimus pini; assembly: GCA_949752895.1. Classification (NCBI taxonomy): domain Eukaryota; kingdom Metazoa; phylum Arthropoda; class Insecta; order Lepidoptera; family Lasiocampidae; genus Dendrolimus; species Dendrolimus pini. Next base: position 16,961,437 of record OX457142.1, read on the forward strand.
GAAGAAAAGTCGATTAGAGTAGCTAGCTAATAAGTGATTAAAAATATTATGATGTCGAGGATTACCTTATAGGCAAGATGTCCGTGGAGTAGGCCTACTGGGGATACCACGTCAAAAAAACGCGCCTACGGACTCTACCTCATAGGTGGCGGGAAAACGGGGGACCTTTTCTACCTGCTTAACATTCGATAAGTTAAATTTGGTAAGTTCAATGGCAAAGAAAAGAGTTAGGAATGAATAAAAATTTTCTCACTTTTTTGTTTATAACTTCTTTAATTTTTAATTTACGGCAAAAAGTTGTATAAACATATTTGTAGGAAAAACAATTTGCTACAAATTATGACTTTACAAATTTTTTGTAAGACGCAGTTTCCGAGATATCGCGTAAAAAGTGTTTTCACCCCTTTTTCCAAGATGGCGGCCGGGGGACAAGGGTGGCGACCCCAGAAACTTGAGGTTAAGCATCTATTGACCCTCCACACAATTCCCAAAAACAAAATTGCGTCCTCTAACAAATGCAAAGGTCATGTAACATTTCAATGAACTAGTAGGACATACTGGCGATGTTACGCCGTCAGCGAGAAATATTCCTCTTGCGTCGTTGCCGATAATTTTGTACTAGACGCATATATTTAAGCCTAGGTGCATATTCAATGACCTGATCGCTGCGGCAACCGCTGAATTGCTAATACTGCGTAGTGACTTTGTGGCTAAGGTACGTGCGTCTACTATCCTTACTATAATATTATAAACGCGAAAGTTTGTAAGAATGTATTGATGTATGTTTGTTACTCTTTCATGTAAAAACTACTGAATGGATTGTAACGAAACTTTACAAGAATATAGCTTACACATCAGAATAACACATAGGCTATAATTTATAAAGATATAGGGTGAATTATTCAAATGTAACGCTTCTCCATCACCACGCGGGTGCAGCTAGTATTATTATAACCACTATCCACGCCGGAACGGAGGAGAAATACAATTTCCTGCGGCCGGGCAGCCTGTCGTAAGAGGCGACAAAACAACCCACAGCCAGGTGGTAGAGTATTTGCTCGTCAGGATGGTTATCACCTCTGGCTTAGAGTATGCCACCAAAACAACTTTGAGTTGTGTTCCGGCGTCAGTGGCCAAGTTTCAGTCTCATTTTAGAGAGTACCTTTGGTGATACAAATGTCAATAGGTAATGGTAACCGCTTTCCACCAGGGCCGTCTGCCTGTCAGCTAAGCTTATACAATAAATAAAAAATTTGTCCAAAGATGTGATATCGAATTCTAGCAACGAATGCACGGCTTAGAAGTTTTTCTGGCTGTAGGAAAATATCTTAAAGAAATAATTTTAAATTAGCTAAGTATATTATGTATACTACCCAATCCCTTGAAATTTTATGCTAAGTGGAGGGCGTTTATGGACTGATTTTTTATTGTATGAATCCCAGTAATTGTTGGTAATTACAATCAGCTCCTACGATAATGCTTGGAAAAGGCATTCTCACGTGTTCAGTACAATACAAGGCTTATTGTACTTGTTCTTAATTGGAGCGCAACACGTTCTAACAGCAGGTTTAATCTAGTGAAAATTGAAATGATATGTGTTGCTGGAATTTCAAGAACACACATGTTGATATGTTTGAGCTTATTGATAAATAGCGAATAGAGCGCACCATTTTGTTATCTATGCTATAAGTTTTTTTGTCCTGTCCATATCTATCATGTCCTTTCTTCTTGTTAATTTACGTCAATCAATCAATCATTTAGTTGCTTAAAAATATGGTGTATACATAGGTGATATATTTCTTTTAAGTTTTATTCAATGTTTTTGACGGTCAGGCATGCAAATTGTACATAATGCTTAAAACTACTTCAATAATTATACAAGTCATATAAGATAAGACCGTCCATTGTGCACATATAGAATATTTTTAGGCTATAAGTTCATCTGTATTTTCTGTAATGGTGTACAATAAAGTGTTATCTATCTATCAGGTCAATTAAAAAAAACTGATATGTACGTATTGATATAATTACCATAATACTAAATCTTGCCTATAGATTAGATTCATTTCCATAATAATAATTTATTTATATATTTTTATTAATTTTGTTAAGCTTTTATATGTAATAATTACAATTTATCATGCATGTATTCTACTAGTATTATTCTAGTAACCTCGCGTAGTCAAAGTCGTTTTCATAATTTGTATCTCCAAATCCAAGATAATCGAGGCAAATATATATCCACAGCCTGTCAGTTAATCGCTCGGACCACTTTATAAAAACAAGACAAATATACAAGACCTTGCAAACTTGGGTAAATGTTTAATGTACCACAGTAGTCCCGCCAGCCTTGTGATTTGATGTACATTTGGACTAAAACTGCTATATGTCACGACAAATATTAATGTTAGGTTATGACGATAAAACATTAGAACTAGTAATCTATGGTTGGCTTGTCAGTTGCGTGTAATTATTGTCATCAAAGTCCATTTCTAGGCGATAGTCTACATTAAAAATAAAGGATAATTTTCCAATGAGCATTGGTATTCTATTTTCTTTATTGGAGTTCAGACTGGCAGATGGCCTACTTGATGGAAAGCGGCTACCATCGCCTATGCACATTTGCTACAACAAAGGTGCTACAAACGCGCTGCTGCTCTCTTAAAGGAGACTAAAACCTGATCACTAATGCCGGAACACAACACAAGGTTGTTATGGTGGCATACTCTAGCCCAGGAGTGGTCGACATCCAGTCGAGCAAATGCCCTACCACCTGGCTTCGGGTTATTTTGTCGCCTCTTACGACAAGCCGCCCGTCCGCAGAAAATTGTATTCTTTCTCCGTTCCTACACGGATAAAAAATAATAATATTTCTGCTTTAGACCGGCCATACTGTGTTCTTGTTTATTTACGTTTGTTTCTTATATTTAGATTGTAAGGAGTCAATATTATTATAACATACAATGTATTATTTTACTCAATTGTACCTCATGATATTATTGTAGATATCAAATAACGGAAAAAACTCTCACATTTTAGTTGCTATTCTAACCTCCCCCTTATTACTCAAATGATATAGCTTTATATACCTCTGTTCGGTAACAGAGTGCTTCGTAAATGGAAGGAAAATATTTTTGTTAGTTTTCCTCTGAGGTCGGTGCTAGAAATTTGATTCGGGTCCTCGTGGAATATAAAGCTACCGCTGAGCGATTCAGTCCTTTTTTTCGAATAACATTGTTTAAAATGAAGTGATGTATTAACTGTTTTCGATAGAATTGAATTGTCGGAATAGCGACATTAAATAAATTCGGCCGGGTGCGTGTGTCGTTCTATGCACAATGAAGGGTTCAGTATAGATAATAAATAAATTATATTTATATTGTTGCAATTGAGCCACCTGCATATTTGTAAACAAAGCACATTTATTACCCGCCGTCGGTGTTTGAGCCAATAGCATTGAAGCGCTTTTATGACCGTTTTCTTTTGTTTACTTTGTGTTTAAAATTTGTGACTGGAAAAATAGCCCATTGTGTATTTTAATCTTTAAGGGCCTATTGTTGTATTGTGATCACTGCCAGGTGTGTCGTATTTAAAATACAAACTGGTTCTAAGAAATGCTCCACGCAGCCTGTCAGATATATGGGTACAGTATAAAGCAATGCACCAACTGAAAAATGGGGCAGTCAGGCGATAGTTGCAAGCGAGGCGAGACGTGTGTACATTCGATAAACTATATAGTAACGGACTTTGCCCGTGTTATAGAATCGTGCATTACGTTTGTACTGGTTGTGTCCATTTATATTTGTACCTGTGTTATACGTGTTTGTATAGTTCTAATAAATTGTATAGTAATTCCAACGGCATTTTTAATTCGAGTCCCGTAACTCGTAACAATATCATAAACTCTTTATAGCGGTCTTGCTTTGTACAAGAACATTGTAAAGCGTAAAGTCTCCAGTAATAGATGAAAATGATATTAAACGGAGTTTATTTTCTATGCTATAAATATTCTATGCTGGTGGATATGGAATAAATAAATAATAATGAACTTGAGCTGTTTAGTTTTTATTAATTTATATCTCTAAAATTACTTGGTCGATTTTGATGATTACGACCACAGAGTTGAGCGGGTTCGATTCCTGGCCTGGTAAAATTTGGAAACAAATTGTCTTAGTTAATTTATTCTCTGGGATCGGCATAAAGTAGTCCGTTGTATATTACCCATTACACAGGTGGTAGGGAATTTGCCCGACTAGATTGCTACCATCCCTGGTCTAGTACTCAGCATCAGTGGTCAGGTTCCAGTTTCTCCTTCAAGGCCGGCAGCAATTGCCGATGCTATATTGCCAATATCCATAAGTGGCGTTAACCACTTTCCATCACAGTTGGGCCGTCAGCCTGTCTGCTGTGCTTCGGCAATAAGAAAACACAAGCGTAACTTGCTTAATTTGGGGATATAGAACATGTGTGTTTGTTTGCCGATTATTAATATACATGTATGTTTCTCAAGACTACTGGCCATTAAATTGGCCTGGACTTTTGGAGGGCTCGCGTGCGGTCATGGGAAGGCCAACACGTGGAGCCCCCTTGACAAATTTAATCTAAATATGGCTTACACTGACCAGCGATTGTCCCTGTCTACACCATCTAAAATGCACCCAAGGACAAGCCCCGATCAGTGTAGAACTCTTGTATTAAATAGGAAAGAAAGGTACCGACCGGGCTATTGGAATGAACTGCTAGTGGAACTAGGACTCTGTGACTGTGGGGACTATGGCGTCTGCCCGACGCAATGTTCGGGGAACATGGAAAATGGGCAAACTATGCAATTATTTGCATGGGCCCCAAAAATGGCATACAAATTGGCGAGGGGCAACATGGGTATAAAAGAAAATGTACTAGAATGTAAGAATTTGTAAAAAGATAAAGAAAGGAATTAAAATCTCAACCCTTTCCTTGTTGTTTGTAGAAAATAATAAATAAATATATATAAAATTCTCGTGTCGCGGTGTTTGTAGTTAAACTCCTCCGAAACGGCTTGACAGATTCTCATGAAATTTTGTGTGCATATTGGGTAGGTCTGAGAATCCGACAACATATATTTTTCATCCCCCTAAATGTTAAGGGTAGTCCACCCCTATTTTTTTTTAATTTTTAGATTTTTTTTTTATGATACAGCATTAAAAAATACATACAACCCTAAACTTTTCAAAAACACCAACATTTCCAACCCTCTACGATCAACCCCTATTTTTTCAGGCAGGACGACTTCTGCCGGGACAGCTAGTCCATCTATATATCTTAAATATAAACACTGTGTAGATATTCATAAAATACACCATAATCTATTTTATAATTACACCACAGCAGAAAGAGATAAGAGTTAGATAAACGACCAACACGACTACAAGTGTAGCCATCTTGGAACTATAAAAACACTTCAGCAATTTAATTTACCGCCATATTGTGGTTTAGGCGACCGTTTCTTTGTCAGCGATTTTCGTATACGTATAATTAATTTTCGCATATACTATTATAATGCGATGTGCTGTTAGTGATAAGACCGCCGATTGTACTACCCGACCAGTAGGCATGCACGCCTTTAAAATTAATACATGCTGACTGGAAGAAAGAATACCGTATATAAAAACCCACATCCAAATAAACAATGTTTGAAATCGGCCAAACTGCCTTAGACAAGCGGTTTTTTTAAACGGGTTAATATTGTTTGACTATCCAACTGTGTATTTCGCAACCTAGCAAGTGCATTCCATACAATTTTACACTGCTTACATTATACTTTTAAAGAATTTATAAAGCTTGTAGAGCGATATAATGTTTTGACACAGTCATTATATATCAACTTTATATATTTGAACACAATAGGTTCATCGGCACATGCTTAGTAAGGTAATAAAAGCAAAAAAAATCATTTGAAAAACGATGTCAGTTGCTAAGTTTTGTAATAATTGTAAAGCTGTATAGGCTAAGTAAATATCTGTAATGACAACCAATAAAAAAAATTGCTTCCAGTTTCAATTAATAATTATAACGCCACAAAATTGATATCTTGGTGTTTTTTATCACTTCTGTATCAGATAGTACATTAAGGGCGGCTTGCATGACGTTCCTTAATTTTATTTAAGAAACACTAAACGCATTTACCGCCCTTAAATACGATAAGCGTCTTGCACAACGCTAAATTTACTGGTAAATACGTTTACAGAACTGTCAAAGATAATCATCCAAAAATGGCTATTTAACTCCTTAAACGCGTTTAAACATTGTCACTCGTATGTCTTTATGAAATTGTCACTTATAAAAAGTCAATTACAGATTGTCAATCGTACATTATTTGCTTTAATTATTTATCTCAATTCTAAATACCCATTATTCGTCCAAACTAACATGGTAGCAGAATAATAAAGTTAAGGAATTGGATCCAGTAAAGGTATTTTAACTAGGAAAGAATAAATACAATATTCTAGCATTCTACTCGACCTGATGTTCACAATGAATAAGGCGATCGCAGAGGCTTCAAGGTAAAAATAATGCACCTGAGATGGTAAAAATTATATCGTATCGTATTGAGACAGCGTGCAGGGCAATACCCGGCCGCTGAAGAAATTTTGCAAGGAAAACTTCAAAAGCCCGATGAGCCTGCAGCATCTGATGGTGCAGATGCTAAAGCCAAATATGACATAAATTTACAACAATTTCTAAAAATTGACTGTGCCGTTTCAACTCTGATGACGAAAAACATGACGGATGAGATTCTAAAACAAGTTATGCGATATAAAAGCGCTAAAGAAGTATGGGATGAGCTAGAACGCCTATATAATGGAAGCAGCGAAGACAAACTTATGATCTTTGTCTACAATTCTTTGATTATAAAAAGGACCCTGAACGTGAGATGGGAAAGCATATATCTTCTGCATTAAAGAACATTAAAATAAATCTTTTCGTAAATTAATATTTATTATTCTTTATGAAATTGTAAGTTATTAAAAAGTCAATTACAGATCATCACTCGTGTTTTATTTGCTTTATTTATCTCAATGCTAAATACCCATAAAATCGAAAATAAAATTGCACAGCAAAAGATCATTCTTCAGGTTGCCGCCATAAATTCCGAAGTAAACTTAACCAAACGAACAAAATTTCAAATGTCAATTTGAGATAGGCCAACTAAAATCCTTTTTACGCAGGAAATAACTAACAGTAAAGCTAAATTTTGTGTGTTTGTTCGATAAAATGTACCGCCACGTGAAATGTAACACATCTGGCTGTTTTACCGATGGCATAAATACATTTTACTAAATGACATGGGAGAGTGCCTCGTGCAAGACAACATAAATGCATTTACTATTAAACGCGTTTAGAGAGTAAAATAAAATTAACTAATTTTATTTAAAGACGATCGTTGTGCAAGCGGGCCTTAATTAATAACTTTTTAAATATTAAAATTTTAATTTGATTATTATTATATCAATAATAATATTAAGCCTATTCAACATACGTCTGACCGTATTTCCCGCTACTATATAGCATTGGGACAAACGCTTTTTGAGCCATAGGCTATGTTATGTGTGCCAAAAATAATGTTATTTTATTATGGTTTTATGCTAAACTAAGCACGGGTGGCGCTAGTGGTCCAAAGGTCTTGAACTTTTATGGCTTTTGTTTGTTATGAAATTATTTTGCCGACTCCACATTTCCTTATGATATTGTAATATCTAGGGTTGCTTTAAGCTTATTGGGGCGCCGGCGATCCGAAAATCAGCTTACTTTCCCATAACAACAATATAAAACAATGTTTGATTTTTAACCGATTTAAAAAATAAGGTTCTCTTCTTCTCCTTGTATTCCGCAACTCGACGTCAAAGCGCCTATTTTGCGTCCGAGAGTGGATGAGGGGTTACTCCATCCAGCTCAGCTCCTCCAGGAAGTCCACCAGTTTCTTGACGTCGCTGTGCACTTTATGGAGGCTACCTGGGGTATCCAGATACTGCGCCCTGTATTGGGCCACCCCTCCGCGTTCAAGCAGGACATGTGCGGCTGTTTCTTCTGCCTCCAGACAGGCTCTGCACGGGGGGCTGTTAGTGACACCTATACTAAAAAGATGTCTGTTAAAATTGCCATTTCCATTCAGCCGGGATCGACTGATTCTTAGACTAGGTACTTTAAAAATATTAAAATATTTTACTCTAAGATGCATGCGAATAGTGGGATGTTTGGTCAATACAATTTGTCTGACAAATGAAATTAACTTTGTAATAGTTACCTTAACAACATATTTAATCAGACATGTGAAAATAAGAAAAGTTCATTTATTTTTTGTGGAGCTTTAAAGCGTCTGACCAAAGATTTGGTCCGTGGAAAGTGTCTAACACTTATGATACTGTTACGAGATACCCAGGACTCGAATTAAAATGCCGTTGGAATTACTATAGAATTTATTAAAACTATACCAACACGTATAACACAGGTACAAATATAACTAGACGTAATAAGTCCCAATGTAATGCACAATTCAATAACACGTGCAAAGTCCGTCACTAAAATGTACTTCGAATATACTACACACGTCTTACTCGTATCATAGTCGACGCTTGACTGCCCCACCCCTCCGTTCGGGCATTGTTTTATACTAAACTGTATAATACCGACAAAGGGCCGCGTTCACTGAGTTAATCCGCACATCTGGCAAGCTTCGACGCAACGCAATAACAATAAGGATTAGTTTGACACTAATGACGGCCATAAAACAAGTAACAACAACAATGGGATGTTTTTCTAACAAAATAAATCCTAATGCAAGAAAGGTAATAAACTGCATTTTACGACAGCCAGGTGTACGCATTTCTTTGTCGGTATGTAACAATACTATTTTAGAATAATATTCTACAAAACATACATAAAATCAGCCATGTAAATTTAAGTTAAGTAACTCTTATTTTAAGTTGCCTTACTTACCTGGTACCTGTCCAGGTGTCACAAGGCGAGCTCCACAAGTACGCAGGTAATCAAAGAGCATGAGACGCTACTGAGAACCATAGATTTCATCTAGGTGAAAATAAGTTATATCTGATCACTCTGGGATCTTAATCCATTGGTGCAAAACGGATTTGTGGTAATATAGCGCGGCAAGTGTATACGTGCGAAGGAAGTACAATCGTTGAGGACTCCGTGTTACCAATGCGGCGCCGCGATCCACCGCCACGGCGCTCGGGTCGCCTGACGCGGCCGCCGCCCGCCCCCCAAACTAGTTAGTTGATTATCAGACCTTGTAGAGTATGCTCATGTACAACTCACGCGCTGGTCTGCGCGCCACGCGTTTCCTTAATAATAGTTTTATAGTTAAGTAAGTGAAAGCGTACCTAAATCAATGTAATATCAATTAATGTTATTGATTATAACAAGTATACAGTACAAACAAGTCTTTATTATTGCAAGTGCCCGTTATAGTAAGTAATTCCTATCTAATTATAACTTCAAAAACATGGTAATGTGCAAGCGTTAGCAAACTTCATTTAGAAACCAGCTTGGTGTGGTCTAGCACTTGTACTAAGCACTTTATACTAAAACGAAACCCATATTTAGGCTGCAATCAAATATCATTTTTTCCAAAGCAGCATCGCTTTCAAACGATATCGAAAATGCAATTAATCTTTCCCTTAACAAAAATAAATCATTCTCAGAGGCCATAAGTGGCTCACTTTTTGTGGTCACGCCATACTCACATTATGCCGAAGATTGAATGACTCAGGCCTTTGTGTATTCGGATGGTTTCGGAACTTTTCGGTAATCTTCGGAATCAGGATTAAACGCATATTTTGGATACATCTATGATTAAATGCTATAAATTTCAACGTATTTGATAGATACAAACTAAGAATAATAACTTGCCCCTTTATTCATAATAGTTATATGAGTGTTAATACGTGAAGCAAAAACACAGCAAAAATTTTGTACCTCTTTTTACGAAAATTGCACGGACGGGGGAGTATGAAATTTCGCACACTTATCGTTTACATAGAGGAGTGCAGAATGCCAATATTTTTTTTAAATTATGCATAAAAAATACATTGTACCATTTAGTAAACTACCATGTATTTGACACACAAACGCATATATATAATAGGGGTGTGCGAATATCGTCCGAATCGAATCTTAACCCTAGAGTACTAATCTGAGTCATTTTGACTCGCACCGAAAATATTTCTCGTTATATCTCTCTAACGAAAGCATGGATCGTCGTGATTCTTTAAACTAGCTCAGTCGCGGGTTAGCCCTTTACGAGAGTGACAGCGTTATGTAGCTAAGCGCCGCCATTTTGTAAATACGATGCATCTCAGAGTCGGAATGACTCATTATTAGTCTTTGCGAAAAAAACATCTGCGGGGAAAATAAGATTGATATAGTGTTAACTGTGCCAAATTAATATATTTTAATTTTTTTTATAGTAGATTAATTCTTATTTTATTATAATTAAGTTAAAAAAATGAAGATTTTATCATATTTGTTGTTTTTATGTAAGAGTGATGATTGTGATCTCAAAAAATGTCCTATGAGAGTAAAACTTTTCTTTTTTCGTAATAAATGTTCACTATTTATAAACTTTTTTTCTTTAATACCTGTGTCAATATAGCGAATACCTATATTAAATAAAAAAATATAAACATAAAATAGTATTTGATGTTTAATTTATGAACTTATTCGTGTGTAGTCAAAATGACTCATGATTTGTTATATTACGCTTGTAAAATATGATTAGTAGTCTAGGGTTAATATTCTTTTGTTTCCAATTTAAATTCCATTAAATCGTGTATTAAAATATTAACAGTGTAGCCATGGCGAAATCTGTGATTACAGATATAGTCTTTGACAACAGAATAATAATGTTCAATCATGTTATTTTTCTGCTTATAATTAAAATGTATTCTTAAGAAACGTCAGCTAAAAAGCACTTTAAATAAACATGACATGACAAGATTAAGTTGGTAAAGCGACAAGTATTTGTCAGGATCGTCGCATGTGCAGATACATCATCTGTGTCTACCCCAACTGAAAACAGGTGTGACGAAATATATGTATGGTTAGTGCGGGATAAACCTAGTATAAATACAACAAAACACGAAGAACTTTGAGATTTGTTGTTTTATTTGAGTTTCGAACCAAGAATACCGATCTAAAGTCTCGCTTGCTTTTATATCTGATTAGTAAACACAACTACCCGCAAATATACAATAGTACAATAATATGTTACTTGCAACAATTAATGTTATTAGTACAATTTTTTTATCTCCAAAGTTGAAAGTATGAATAAAAAGATTGTTTGGCAAAAGTCAGTTCTTTACTTCCTGTCAGCATCCCTTATCTAGGCTCGCAACCCAAAACCTCAACGGGAAATATTCAACCAAGGCAGGGCCTGTTGATATCGTCCATTACGGGCTTATTTGATTAGGATTCCGTATTAAAAGGAAAGGACCGTGAAATCTGGTCGTCACGCGCCACGGTACCCGCTTTCGTACATGAATTGTCCCTTTTATTACTTAAGTTAAGGAATCAAAGTTTTTGATACGTCTTTTTATAACGTGATTAAGAATAATTCTGTTAGACAAACGCTTTCTGACGCAATTATAAAATTTATACAAGGTGAATTTTTTAATAGGGCTTATTGGGCCAAATCCTGTACGAAAGAGAAAAAAAAGTCAAAGAAGTCTTAATGCTGACTTTGACGAAAACTAAAGTGATATCAATAAATTTTTCGTATATCATTTTTTTTTAATATTGAAAAAGTTCACGTTTAACCGACTGATGTCAGGTGGAAATGCAGTCTAAAGTGGAGAACGCTTACCTAGAAGATACATGTTCACGCGAGACTTAAAACACCTAAATTGTAAGTTTCAGGCCAACAGACGACGAATCAGTGTTGCGATCAGAGAGCACCCCCTGACCCGCCCGCCTGAGCACAGCTTCTCTCCGCGGCCCGCATGCAGCCGACGCCCATAGCTTGCACAGTTAGCAGCTAGGTGTCGGACGGAACGGGAGATAAAAAAGCGGCCTTGGAGTTCATATAGCTCATATACATATGGCACCAATGCGCACTACTAAGTCTCTGCCATTCATCATTCTCTCTGTAGTGTATGTATAGTTTTAATTTAATAATAAATAGGTAACGTCAATAATAAGTCGTACCGTCCACATCGAGTTTCATTTTGTAGAAGCAACTGCCACCAATATATAGTGTATTTAGATGGTGCTTGTGCACGGGTGCCACGCACTCCTTGGTAAAGATGGCTCCGATTATAGAAAGATACTTTAACTTTATTTACATGCAAAAGAACACAGTGAAAACTGTGTCAGAATTAGCTAATTTTTATGCACCCGAACAATCGATTTTTGTTTAATCTGCCCATTTAAAAAAAACCCAGAAATAGCGCTGATTTTAGGTCTAAAAATTTGCTGTCGATTAGCGAAAACCGCATCGAAATCGACTCAGTAGTTTTTACGTGAATTCCGAACAAACACACAAGCTAAAAAAATTGCATCACATTCCACATCTCATCTTTATACAGTTTACTCCAGTTGTTTTTATTTTAAACTAGCTGAACCGGCGAACATCATACCTTCTATTTTCTGTTGTTCCTAAAAGTCTTTGTTCCATGACACAAAAAAAAAACACCAAAATCGGTCTAGGTGTTTAGGAGGATTCTAGAATCCGATCTCAGCGCCACCTGCCGGCTCTAATTGCGAATCTAAACCATCCGGGAACCCACTCAAATACACAAAAACAAAATCACCAAACTCGATCTAGGTGATTAGGAGGATTCCAGAACCCGATCTCAGCGCCACCTACCGGTTCCAATTGTGAATCTAAACTATACCGAGACCCACTCAAACACACACGCAAAATTTCTTCAAAATCGGATGTATAGTTTACGATTCTATAAAGGACATACAGACCAACATTCATTTTTATATATAAGATTTCTGCAACGTACATACACGACATGCTTAGAGTTTTATATATAGATTTGTATTAAAAAAGAAAATATAATCGCGAGTCAATTATATTGCCTATTTCCCCAACAAAATAGAATTAGCTTTGCAAAAAACTTTTTTAATCACAATAAATGGGTAGCACGTAAAAGACCCTTACGCCATAATGTCGTTAACAGCCTGTGCAGAGTGCGACCTTTTTTAATTAAACATTTCTAAAGGTCCTGCATTTGTGTGACGAAAAATTATCAAGTATGTACTACTTGGTGACAATACAAACTCAGTAACCAAGCTCCTGTCTTTCGTTCCAGATTTAATTTCGATTATGAATAAAGACTATCGTTGCTTATGCTTATTATCTAATACCAAGACTAGCTGTCCCGGCAGACGTTGTCCTGACCTAAAGAAATAAAATTTAGAAACCGACTGCAGAGCCATCTGCCGGGCTTATTTGTGAATCTAAACCATCCTCGAATCCACTTGAGCACATACAAAAAAAAACATTCAAATCGGTCCAGCCGTTTAGGAGGAGTTTACTGTCAACACACGTACAGAATAATTATATATATATATATATATATATATATATATATATATATTTATAAAGATATAAATCTGAAGTTTGTTGTTCGCTTAAACGCGCTTATCTCAGGAACGACTGCTCTGAATTGAAAAATTCTTTCAGTGTTAGATAGCCTATCGAGGAAGGCTATAGGCTATACATCATCACGCTAAGAGCAATAGGAAAGGAGTACAAATAAAGAATGTAATGTTTCACAATCAGGGTTTTTTTAAAGTATTCCACGAAGTCACAGGCAGAGGGCTAGTTTGCTTATATAAAGTGACATTTTGAAGTACCTACTTTAAGAAAAGTAGAAAAAAATATATAGTCATTGTGACTAAAACAAGACCAAACACAAAACATCAAAAAATACTATGTCAGTGTGTCATAATATTTTTTTGTACTACTGAGTCTATATTACTGAAATTTTACATTAATCTGTAATCTATTTGGCGATACAAACTTTTACGAAATGAAGTTAAAAATAAATAAAAACTATGTTGGTGGAAATTAAAAATATTTGAATTGCCACAACTGAAGTATTCCAAGAAGCTGAAATCGATATAACCAACGAGGTAGTCGAGGATCTTTGCATTTAAATTATGTACAATTATTTTTATAATTATTATTCACTGTGATTTATTCGTGGTGTTTATCTCAGCATTAAAATGTAACCATCAGTTATCAATCAGTAATCAATTTGTGTTGATGACCGGCCTTCAAGTAAGATATCAAAAGCTATGTTGTTTTGTATTAAGAGCTTTACAAGCTTAAAAATTTTGTTGAATGGTCTGTTCATGTTTATTATTTAAATATATAAGGTCGGCCTGTTGAGGCAGAGTTAGTTGATTTCAACTGCGATCGCGGAATTATTATATTCCATTTTGGACTTGTTATATTTGGATGTGTTTGGAAAAACTATAAATAACGTGTGTACATCTAATAAAGTTTCCGATTGTCCAAAACGACATTTTAATTCCTATCCTGCAAAAATGTAATAGACAAATATCTTGTTTAAAATAACATTGGTAACTTTGTTTAAAAAAATGTATAGCGAATCAACAGCCTTCACTTTTCCAACAGAACGTGAATACTTTAAAATGGCTGTATATTATTGTTACGAGTTACATAGGACTCGAATTAAAATGCCGTTGGAATTACTATAGAATTTATTAGAACTATACAACCAAGTATAACAAAAGTACAAATATAACTAGACACTACTAGTATAAACTGCACGATTCAATAACATGCGCAAAGTCCGTCACTATATCGCTCATCGAATCTACGTCTTGCTCGTATCGTAATCCGCGCTTGACAGCCCCACCCCTCCGTTCGGGCATTGTTTTATAATAAACTATACAATACACAACCGACTGCGTGGGTTGGGTTCTTCTAAGATAATGTATTTCTGCACACCTGCGACGGGTAAACAAGTACAATAACAATAGGCTTTTTCTAATTGCAGATTTTTAACACGAAGTAAACAAAAGAACTCCGAATGCGGGAAAGGTAATAAACTGCGTTTTATGACAGGCAGGTGTGCCTTTACCTTCGCTGGCATGTAACATTATAATAGATATACCTGTAACAAAAACAGCTATTGACAGCCTGTCATAATGATAACTAGAGTAGTTAACAGTTAATGTAATTGCAGCAACATAACTCCTTAACCGTTATAACAGTTAATTAAATTTAATTGCATTACGTTAACGGCTTCCGCGGCCTGACCTCTGTTCACGCGGTTTATTGCTGATATACGCGTCAACCGGTTAAAGTGTTGTAAGTAGGGTTGGGCGAAATATAACCGGTTATTGTAATCAATTTGACTTATAAAATAGTTTAAGTATATGTATTTAAGTTATGTCCTATATAATGCCCTGCACCACCTACGTCGAGAGATTAGTTGGAAGTATTCTTTAAACTAGTGGTCGCCCAGCGGTCGAAATTTGACCATAAGTAATTTAAATTAAAACTTTGAATATTATTAAGGTTCTGTTGTCAAAGACTATATATACTTATATAAACCCAGATTTCACCAAGGCCACACTATTAATTTGGCTTCAACAATAAACAAAAGAATATAGGTAGTGTATGTAGTATATGGTAGTTCTTTTTTGAAGTTTAGGGTAGTAACTTTTTGAAGTTATACTTCTTTTGGCGCGTTAGGGAAAAATGATGAGAGTAAATTTTTACGGTGCGCGCGCACACCGTCACGAAAAACCGTCAACATTTTAGTTTTTCTATTGTTAATGTAGTTTTTTCTACAAACGTAGAATAAGGCGAAAGATAAAAATTTTGAAAAGATTTTTATCTTGTTATGCCAAAGAAGTATAACTTCTAACGTGTGTACATAAGTACATACACACTTTTTTTTATTGAGTTAATGTATTTTTTTGCGTAATTTTTAAAACATATTACCATTCTGCACTTCTCTATATAAACTACTAGCTGTCCCGGCAAACGTCGTCCTGCCCGGAAAAGCTTCAATCGATTTACCGACAGCAGCACCACCTACCGGGTCCAATTGTAAACCAACTCAGAAACCTTCTCTGGCTCATGCACAGTAACTTTGCTAAAGATCATCACATGATCAAATGTATAGTTTACGATTCTATAACGGACATTCAGACAAACATTCGTTTTTATATATCAGAAGAAGAAGAAGAGAAGATAAGTGTACGAAGTTTCACACTACTCCGTCCGCGCAATTTTCGTAAAAAGGGTACAAAGTTTTTGTTTCACGTATTAATATAATAATTAGGTTATCTGCAAGAGATTGCTTTAAGGAATAAGGCCGCCTATTATTTTTACTACGGAAATATTATATTCGAACATTTTTTTGTTATTATTTATTTGGTGAGCCATAAATTGTTGTGTATCTATCTCATAATCTTGAACCATTTTATTTCCTTGAATTAGACTAAAGTATAGCATATTTATCCCTAACAATTGTACAGGATTTATAGGATCATTAAAGAATGTTAATAATATGATTATGAATAACACACATTGATAACTCCTTTTTAACGTACTTATAAAATTCGTATATTGTAATAAAACATAAGGGGATAAATGTACACTCCACACGACTAGATGTCACCACAGGTCGTTCTTCGCTTTTTGGCGTTTATACATAATATATCGAGCAATTGGATATTTGACACTCAAATCAAAGTTATAGCCTCCTCGATTTTATATAAGAATACTGGCTTATTACATCACAATTTTATTGAGTCCAATGGCATATTAATTGTTGAAAGTAAGATGGTAACAAGATATTGTGACGGCTGCTCAATGAATTTATTTTGATATTTGTCAAATACCCAATTGCCACAGATTTATCGTAAGCGAAACTTTTACCTATATGTGTTTATTTTGTTGTAAATAATATTTCAATCTATTAAATTTTTTGTAAAAAAAAGAAATTGGTAAAATCAAATAATATAGTTTAATGTTTCGGTAAGAAGAAGAATAATGGTTTCACCGCTAAACCGGTGCTAAAGATTCTATAATTTTATTTAATGAAATTTGTCGAAAATAGAAAATAAACTCATTAAGACAATACTTTCTAATTTTAACCTCCTGAAACATTGAATTTTGAAAATTTATAAGCTAAAACTTATATAGTTTGACTATCTTTAAATTGAGCAACCCTAGTTACATGGTGCGGGTGTTTCTGCCAAAACCTCATAAACAAAATTTAATTAAAATGTTAATATGGACACATAAAGGCCGCGGTGTAACTTGTTTATACACTCATAATTTTACGAACGTCATAAAAAAATGTGTGGCTTTGAACTGCAGTTTACATTGTTGCATCACTATAATCTATTTATAGTATGTCAAAACACCAGTCGGAACATCGACTGCTTTGACATATATGCTTTTTCTTATGTCATTCTATAATTTATTATTTCTTTGTTTTTCTTTTATTATGTCAAAATATTATGTATTATAACGTCTTTAACTACAAAATTTATGAAATTTAAATAGTGTGAATTAAGACTTCCCATTTATGATTAACTAGATGACCCGTGCCCACTTCACAGGGCGTAAAACATTTTTACTTTTTAAATTTAGTAATCACAATGAAATATAGCCTATGTCACTCGGGAATAATGTAGCTTACTATTGGTGATTTTTTTTGAAAATCTGTTCAGTAATACCGGAGATTACCCAGAAAATACAAACTCACAAACTTTACCTATTTGTGATATTAATATAAAGTCAAATGTACAAAACTCCTGTGACAAACAGATAAACTGACGCGGACAGATATTACCAAATTACAACGATACAATGGCTTCGTTTTGACAAAAATGCTACAAAACTGTATTTTGATATTATATGTCCAAAACAAAATATACATGTAAACTGTAAACAAGATATTTTTAAGTTTGCGAATGAATCGTATATATTTTATCTCCGATTAAAGTATAAATAATACAATACTTGTATTCTTGTATTATCATCTTTTCACCACATATTTACATATATTATGATAAATATTATATGCTCTTATGACGCATTATGCAATATTAGACAGCTGAAACTCCAAAATTGCTCTCGCTTGGCTCACATTAAGTATTCTGCAGAGAAATTGCACTATTCAAACATATTAGGGAGCATACAGATCCGTACGGTCTAAATCGCGTCATAATTTAGACAGAAATCTAAACTACATTTATTCTGATGCGCCCCGCGGTCTCAGCTGCGTGCTAATGGAAAATCATTATATTTTTGATAATTCACACCATTTCTTTATAAATTATAGTCTGTGTGTTATTCTTTTTTTTTCATATTACGGTCTTCAAAACTGAACACATTCAGAAACGTGTTTAAATACCTTAGGAATAAAATATTTTGTTATTTTCAAATGTGATCTTTTATATGAAGACACAGCTTGCCTTATTATCTAGTGTTTATAGCACTAAAACTAATACAAATACAAATCTTAGTAAGCCGGTGCGGACGCTTACATGCATGTGTGCACGCCCGCACTCAGCATAAAATCTTATTATAACCATTATAAAAAAAATTACAATGATATAACAAAGAAAAAAAAGAAAAAATAAATATAACTGAGCACTCAAACGATTTTGTTAAAAAATAACCTTATTCTGTATTTAAATGAAGCAACAGAACCAAAAAATATGTTTATATCGTTGCGGATTATGTTACAACCAGATGTCATGCGATATATAGGGGAATGTTGGCCAATATTGGTCCTGCAAGTAGGTAAGCAAAAAGTTTTTCGATTTTGAACTCGGCAACCCATGCGTGGTATAGAGAATGACATTTTTCCAAGAGTGTCTGGGGAGTGATGAGTAGTTTAAAGGCAAATAGGACATCAGCAATCTCTCTGCGGTTTTCTAGAGAAGAAACATTGTAATGTTGTAGTCTTAGGCTATAGCTCTGTAAGCTATGGCATTTATTGTTCGAAAACGTAACTTGATACATTAAACGTTTTTGGACACGCTCTATCTGTCCAGAGTGAACCTGATAACTCGGATTCCATAATTATGATACTACAATAATGTAGAATACCTCGTACAATCGAATTATAAACTGTAATGGATAAGTCTGGACGTTTAAATATTTTCATTTGACGACTGATAAAGCCTGACAGTTGAGAAGACTTTTTAACAATTTTATCTATGCCATGTCTGAAACTTAAAGTGCTATCCATTATTAAAACCAAATCTCGTACAGTTTTTGTTTCTTGGATATTTATAGTGTCTAATTTGTAAACAACTTTGCAAGAAATATTCTTCCTGGTAAACTTTATATGGTAACATTTTTCCGGGTTTAATACTCTTATATCTCTATCTTATACTTATTCTAATATGTAAGCTATATTATTGTAAGGTTTCATCAAAATCCATTCAACAGTTTTTGCGTGAAAGAGTAACAAACACACATACATTCTAACAAACTTTCGAGTTTGTAATATAAGTAGAATTTATATAAAATACGGTAAATCTTAAAATAATTAACATTAAATATTAAAGTGCGCATTAATATACCCCACAATTAAGTTACATTTTAAATGTTAATATAAAATAACATCAATTTTTTATTATTTTATTTATTATTGTAAAACGTAAAGTTGTTGTAAATAAAGGAATGAAGGATAATTAATTAACTTATTTTATGACAATTAGACACAAGCTATTTGCCTCTTTAAAATTATAACATCATAAAATACTAGACAGAGACAAACATTAAATGATGATGGTTGTAAAAGATGATGAAAAGTATAACTTGTTTGTGAACTGCCATACTGCTATATAATTATGGGACCTTTGTAACGGTGAGACTTAAACACTTATATATACATACTCTTACTCATTTGGAAAAGGCTTGGGCTGCAAGTAATGTATATGAATTGTAAAAATAAGGTTATTTTTAAAGATGTAAAAGGAAAACCAAAGAAAAGTCAAAGTCACCAGATACAAAAAATCAGATAATACATTTATGTATCGAGTAAATTTTTTAATTGCAGTAGTTCAGCAGACAGGCAGACAGTTCAATTGATGGAAAGCGATTATCATCGCCTATGGACATTTGCAACACCAAAGGTGCTACAAATGTGCTGCTGCTCTTTTAACTGGAACCTAGTCACTAATGTCGGAATACAACTCAAGGTTGTTATGGCGGCATACTCTAGACCAGCGGTGGTAGCCATCCAGTCGGGCAAATGCCCTACCACCTGGCTGTGGGTTGTTGTGTCGCCTCTTACGTCAGGTCGCCTGGCCACAGGAAATTGTATTCTTTCTCTATTCCTGCATGGATAAAAATACTATGAATAAGATAAGTAACCAACGAAACCATTACAGTACCCGCCACGCCTTTTTAATTAAATTTCATATCGCCAGTCAAATATGTAAGAGAAACTCCAAAATTTGATGCCAATCAACTCGCAAATCCCGGCGTACGGATGTATTACCTCCTTAATTACGCCGCACTCAAATTGCACTATTCAAATACAGGTTTATACGTAAATTCGTCTGTGTGCTATACGATGCGACTCCCCACCGATGAAGCGTGAAATATTTCGTGTTAATTAAAGAGATAGCGGTCTGGAACTGCGGTCTTACTCCCTATTTTACGTTGGAAATAGTCTGCCGCGGGTTTTACTATGTAGTTTTCGACTGATGTACAGGTTAGTGGTTATATAGAGCAACTGATATTTATTTTTATTGTTATAAAACATTTTGTTGTGTTTCGAGTGCATGTTGGTAGCAGAACATTGATACACTTTCATGTACTTATGCGAGTCATAAAGCGAGCTATACTTAGAGTCTCTTTTAAGCTGGAGCTTCATCAGCGTTAGTGGTAAAGATTTACGCTCTTTTTTTATTGCTTGAGTTCAGCAGAAGCAGCAGGCAAAGGTGGGTGGGTCATCGGAATTCTTATTCATCTTGCGAAACACGATTAGCTCAAGGCTGAGGCGGCGTCCTAATTGATAAAGATCGTACGATGACACGATGCGTTGAAATGAAATTAAAATGATTTAATTGTCAGAAATATGGAATTAAAAGATGTTATAAGTGAAATATTGTGGCGAGTATTGGTCGAACGATCTAGTTAGTTTAAGAAGTTTCAGAAAAATGTAGAAGATTCTGGAAGAAAAAAAAACAATACAATACAATAGACACATACATAAATTTTAGAAAGGGATAGATAATGAACAAAAGAAAAACGAAATGAAAATCGTTATTCTAGAATAGAAGGTATAAGAAGGAAAAGACAGAGATAGGTAGATGTTTAGAAAGGGTCAGATAATAAATAAAAGAATAACGAAAAGAAGATCAAAATTATGGGTTCCAGAAAATTCTTCCGGGTATATAAGCAGCGTAAGGGATACCGAGTAGTTCAGTTCAAGACAGAGAAGCGACTAGTGCTATGCGAGAGAGTTAGAAGAGAAGTTTAATAGAATATAGTGACAAGAGTAGAGAGTTGCAAGAAGAGTTTAGTAGAAGACCGTGACGAGTTTAATGAAGAGTTTGATAGTGAGTTTAGTGGGCAGTTGAGTGGAGGAGTTTAGCATAGTTTAAGAGGAGAGTCAGAAGCGAACTACGCAGCAGTAGGAGGTGGTGTACGCAATATCAGCAACGGTATTGTGAGTGAGACTACTTAGCGTCGGGAAAGCGCGTAGTAAGTTGGGCTTGTAGGGGCAACACTATGTAGAAGAATCACGTACGGCTGTGAAAGTTAATAAAAGCATTAGTTAAAAAAACTGGTGTTTCCTTCCAATCCCAACTGCGTACCCCGCTTGCACGTAACAATATTTATACTGAAAATAACTGAGATTATTACAGAAACATACAATCATAGCTTGAGCTTACATAATATTTATAAATTCAAAATAACAATTTTATATCTTTAGATAATATCATAGGATATAATGCGAAAATTATTTTAAAATGTCATATTATTCTATGCGTTCTCATCGCACGATGCGATAAACATACAAATTTGTTCAGCGTGTCCTAAATGAAGCTCCGAAGTCATCGCGCGAGCACAGTCTATATTTAATAATGATCGTACGATGGACGATCATCCGATCGTGTAATTAAATATACCGATCTCTTTCGAGTATACTAATTGGTCACGCGTCATCGCACGAGCACGACAACGCGAGGGCGGTGATGCGAGGCTCTGTGATTACAATATCTGCGTATTCTATTGCAGATGTAATCAAATGTTCTCTTGACATGGACAAATTATTGTAAAAAATTTCTTCATTATTTCGTACATCAAAATATTGGTTGAAAAATTCATTGCGCTGATTTCTGGATTTAAAAAGTGGTCTACATTTATTTTTTCCGATATCGTTTGTAATTTTTAAAGCGATGTTGCCCGACGGCAAAATTTGTGCGTATTTGTAAAGAGCCATTGTTAAAATGACGCTGTATGTTAATGGCGGCGCGACGATATTGTGCAATGCCATCGTGCGAGCATTTTCATCGCACGATGAGAACGCATCGTGACATCGTACGTAGGACACCGCGCAACCTTTTCAACGAGCTATAGCCAAGAGAATGATTCCAGCATCGCTCTACTATGCCAATATTCTTATCTAAAATTTAGATATAATCTAATTATATCTATCTTTTTGAAAATAAAACTACACGGGTGTTAACGATAGAATTCGTTATATGAACGGCCCGCTCGGTGATGCATGTAAAATTAAATATAAATAATATATAATTTAAATACATATAAACAATGTAAATATTTCTTTATTTACCTTTGTTCTCTTTTTTAATAAATAAATAGCAAATTGATTGCCTAGAGAGAATGATCGAATGCACGAACTTCATTCGCGATTAACCCGGAGTTAGTTGCCCGCGACCACCGACCGTACTATACGTGCTCTGCATTTCGTTTTTCTCTACAAGCAATCAAAGGCTAACTTTCAAACTCTTAAAACCTTGTTTTAATATTCTCCTTCGCACAATTGAACGTTATATCCGTTACAAAGTGGTCCTTCGAGCCGGATCTGGCTCGAAGACCACTTTGTTGAAAGTAAAAAGAAGAAGAAAGAAGTTCGTGCATTCGATCATTCTCTCTAGGCAATCAATTTCCTATTTATTTATTAAAAAAGAGAACAAAGGTAAATACTGAAATATTTACATTGTTTATATGTATTTAAATTATATATTTATATTATTTATATTTAATTTAACATGCAACACCGAGCGGGCCGTTCATATAATGAATTCTATCGTTAACAACGGGAAAACAGCGTGTTATTTTTTTTACATTACTCATTGACACTTGACATCGTTGTCTTCCGTGATCAAGGCTACAGAAAAGTGGCGGAAACGTCGCAATAAAAATCAAATTAAAAACAATGCTTAAAATAGTGAAAACATAACTTCTTATTAATTACAAAGAATTTTAGATCAAATTAGTCAGTAATGTGAGTGTGAGTTTTTTTTCAATTTCTTGACTTGAAGAATTAAAAAAAAAAAATCAAAACCATTATCATAAGTGTACGAAAAACCTTTACAGTGAGTGACAAGTATCAGTGAGGGCTAATCAAAGTTATTTGTTTTTAAATCTGGTTAAATTTGGTACATACACACATACATATTGTCACGTCTGTTACCTACTACGATCCTGAGAAACACTTTTCGCTCATTAATCTTTTCATGCATAGACGCTTATTCAAACTACAATTTATCTGACCTTTCTTAAAAATATCTTCAATTTGATCATAGTCATGTCTCGGTCTACCGTCATTGCTGTCATATCATTGCTTTCATTTCTTCTCTCTACATGCCCAAACCACCTTAACATTCCTTTTTCAACTCTTATCACGATATCTTCTTTCAATCCACAACGATCCCTTGTCACACTGTTTCATTTCATATCACATTAAATTTGCTAGTAAAAATTAATTAATTGTTGAAAATAACCAAAGCACAAACAAACTCCTCACCTTTTCCTGTATATGAGGGATTCGAAGGACTTAACTCGGTGTGTGGATTTTAATTAAATTAAAAAATAATGGACCCTCTCTCTTTTGGTTTAATTAAAGGCTGGAAAGAGGTGTCGTGTAATTTACGTGTTTTATGTTAAAAACGACTCGAATTTGTGCGACTGTGTGTCCAATTATTGTGTAATGCTAACTGCGTTTTAATGTGGGGGGGTTTTAATATTTTCGCTTGTCTGCTAATGGGTTTCTGTGATTTAACGCTTCCTTGGCTTCGTTTTATGAGAACTTTTTTAGAAACTTTTTCCCCCGGGTTTACTTTTATATTGCACGAGTTAGAAAGAAAGAAAATATTTATTTCAATTTGCGACTCACACAATACAAACTCATAAGGAAATAACAATAAAAGAAAGCCGCAATATATGAAATGAGGTTGGCACTCAGTGTTTCGCTGTGCCGAAACATGTTCCGACACAGCATTGGTTTTCAGTGCCCACCTCCATAACCTCATATGTCCTAAGACCCCAAAACCATTACACTAATAATCAAAATATATATAAGAATTATACCCTAACAAAACAACCGAATAATTAAAAGAGTTCGGATTTGTTAACGTACATTGCCGATTTTTCAACAAAAACGCAATCCAATTAGGTAGTTATTTTGCTCACGATGTTTTAAATATGCATACCAATCAAACACACTGCTTATAGATATGTTTTATCTGCCGATCAATCATGAAATCTTGCTGAACAAGTAGTTATTTTGCGGACTGAATGTTTATTATGCAAAATCATGTTAAAGCTGCCTATTTATGATTTAATTTTTGACCATTATCAAAATTATTTGCGGAACAAGGATTGCAACCTGATTTTTTTAATTGCAAACAAAATCTTTGTATGCTGACATAATTATTTAAATGCTGTTTTTTTGTGGCTCACCAAATGTTATAATTGCTAAACATTTAATTACTTCTCTTTTCTAAATCTTTATGGGGTTGTTAACGCAAAAGAGCCATCTATCTATCCACAAATAGAAAGTCAAATAAATTTGAAAAATTTCGAGTGATAAATATAAAACCTTGTCCGCATGAGCTGATTCTCAGCAACCAAGTGTTTAATGAAGAGACGGCGCAAACAAAGGGCGCAAATGAAAACCACCCGCGGCGCACTCCTTTGCTTTGCTTGTAAGCGCGTTTAACACAAACGACGTCTGATTGCGAGGCGGCATTGTTATTGTTTTGCTTGATTATGAACGTTTGATATTCTATGTTAGGGGAATGGAGAGGATCGAGTGAGCCGCGTTGTTTTGATTAATGGTACGTCTTCTTTCTTTTGTACATATCGAGAGCCGGAAAGCTAAGCGTGCTAATGGACTGTCTTTCTTCGGTTAAACTGTTGTTGCGTTGTGAAAGAAATATCCGTGCAGGAACGAAAGAATACAATTTCTTGCGGCCGAGCGGCCTGTTGTAAAAGGCGACAAAACAACTTACAGCCAAGTTATAGGGTATTTGCCCGTCTGGCTTGCTATCACCTGTGGTCTAGAGTATGCCACCATAACAACCTTGAGTTGTGTTCTATTATCGGTGGCCAGGTTCCAGTCTCCCTTAAGAGAGCAGCAGCGCCATTGTGCCATCTTTAGTGTTACAAATGTTCATAGTCGATGGTAACCGCTTCCCATCACGTGGGCCGTCTACCTCTCTGATGAACTAATGCAATTAAAAATGTATTTCATTAGATAGGGACAATAGAAACTCACAAAAAAATTTCTAGTAAAAAAGGGACCGATTATAAGAGTAACTAAAAAGCAAAAAATAGATATTTTCTACAACAATAAGTCAAGTAATTAATTTGCAGAATATAGCAATTTTTATGTTTATAAGCACCGACTTCAAGATGTTGTAGAAAAACTTTTTCTTTTTACTTACTATTGAAGTCGGTTTTGCTTTTTCTAAAAAAGAATACTTTTGAGTTACTCTTCAAGTCGGATTCTTTATGCTAGATAATTTTTTTTCACTTTTAAGTTAGGTTGGATAACATTTATATCCGGTAACATTAAAATTTATGTAAAATTATCCTGAAACTGTATTGAATCAAATGCGAAAAGAATGATCAAAATCGGTTAAATAAAGTTATTGCTTAACATAATAATCCTTTTAATACAAAACGTCTTGTCACTTTATCCCTTTCTGCCATTAAAAACAACAGTACTACGTGCTAACTCTTCCATTTCCGCCCTGCTCACACACTGTACTACATATTGTATTAGCTGTACGACTTGTAAAAATATTCGTACTTAAGGTTATCGTTTCCAAATTAAAT
Organism: Dendrolimus pini; assembly: GCA_949752895.1. NCBI lineage: Eukaryota > Metazoa > Arthropoda > Insecta > Lepidoptera > Lasiocampidae > Dendrolimus > Dendrolimus pini. The sequence goes on from OX457142.1 coordinate 16,987,775, forward strand.
AAATCAATAATAAAATATTTTTGGGGCCCATGCAGGGAGTGGCGAGTCACCGTCTGCCCATTTTTCCATGTTCCCCGAACATTGCGACGGGCAGACGCCATAGTCCCCATATTCCCAGACCCCCAGTACCACTAGCAGTTCACCCCAATAGCCCGGTACTTTTTGTCCTCATTTTCCACAATAGTCCTACACTGGCCGGGGCTTGTCCTTGGGTGCATTATTATATGGTGTAGACAGGGATAATCGCCGGTCAGTGTCACGCCACATTTACATTAAATTTGTCAAAGGGCCTCTACGTGTTGGTCTTTCCATGGCCCCGCGCAAGCCCTCCAAAAGTCCGGGCCATTTTTATGGCCTGTGGTCTTCCAAGACATACAAATTATAATAATCAGTTCACATCAGCACTTGACAGTGAAAACCACTTGACTAGTACTCTCTAACGAGAGGTGAAAACTCTCTCTGCCATCTGAAGTATCATTTAACTTCTGCCTTTCGGTGCTACAAATCTATTTATATACTTGATTTAAAACAATTGGAAGCTATTTCGCGTCGAACAAAAAAAGAATCACGTAAATCGGATCATAAATCACGGAGTTATCGGCGAACATACATAAAAAAAGCAAAAAAAAAAAAAAAGATCCCGACGAATTGAGAACCTCCTCCTTTTTTCGAAGTCGGTTAAAAATAAATGTTCGTGATCTTTTATTAAATAAATACATATTCGTATCATACTAGTTCCGAGCAGCAAAGGACCTATTATACCGCAGGCAGTTTTCATTTTCACACTCTGTTTGATCTGTTTGTTCGTTAAACACTTGGGTAGCGTTAGAGCCTGTTCTATTTCGTGTGCAAAGGCAATTTTTTCAGAAGATTTTTAGGAATAAATTCTCGTTTGAACTATTTTCAATCTACGAGATGTTTTTATTGTTTCCTTTTGAGTGCTTGTTGAATGGTCCGTTGAGAGTGATATAAAATCGACCAATTATACATACATACATACATACATAACTTCACGCCAGGTCCCTTGCGGGGTAGGCACGAACAACAGAGCGCCATACAGGCTTACGACCAATTATATACCTACAATAAAGAGTTTGATATTTTATATTACAAAAAAGCACTGTTCTCTTTATTGGTTGTTGGTATACGCTTCTTAAATAATATTCCGAATGAAATGATACATCTGTTTTTCACTAAATTTTAAGTCAAATTAAAAAGTATCTTGCTTAAAAGGGATACACTATTGAATAATATTTAAATGACACAACAACAAGAATTTTTTTTCTGTCTTTGTCTTACTGAGTTTACACTGTTTTGTAATTGTGTAATTGTGTATACTCCTGTTTAAAATTGATCAAAGGATAGAGTTTGAGCTGGATAAATAAAAAGAAAAACAATTTTAACTAAAATTGTTGCTGGGGACTTTCTTGTCCCTTCTTCTCCTTAACATCAATAGCACGTTGCGAAGCAGTGTACATTGAATAGGAAGTAAAATTCAATTTTAACTTATAAGCATGTTGACTTACTTAAGATTTAAGAGAAGGTAATACAAGAAGAAAAAAGATTTATGGACTTAAAACAACAAAGCTGTACATAAATAGGAAAAAACAGAAACAAACAATACATTTTATACAATAACAAACAAACTTGATTCACAAAATTCAAAGACTGAAGTAAATAATGATTGTACGTCGACTTTTTAATCAACAATGTTGGCAACTCAGCATTATGCTGCATCGGAATTATATATATGTTTAAATCTCTATTTGTTTTGTGCGTATTGAGCAAGACAGTGGTGTTATCTTAACAAAAACCCAATGGGTAATCCTTATCTTGTTTATGATGGCAACCTGTACATAACCATTTACCACCTGACAACGGGGAGTGTTCCGAGGAATGTTTGATCTGGTGCCAACGGCTCACTGTTACAATCGCACTCCTCACCAGCGACGGCATGTTCACCCCCATATCCTTGAGCTCCCACGCTCAACTACACAACGGTTCTCTAGAACATTTATCTATTCCGCTTACAAAAATGTTCTGGATCATCGGTCTTATATACCTCTCTTATATAAAACTCGTATCTCAAACTCTCGCAGGCTTATAATAACAGTCCATAAACGTCCCATTGCTGGGCTTGGGCCTCCCACTATAGAGGAACGGACAGTATACCCGCCCCGCTTGTCCAAGGCGGCTTGGCAGGTTTGTCACATCAGTTATCTCGATGTGCGGTTGCATCACGATGTTTTATCTTTGCCGTTGTGAGCCCGTGGTAATTATAATAATATGCACATTGCACATGTACTCAAGCAACTGCCTAAGTGGTTAATGCGTTCCAGCCAGAATCGAACCCGCGCCCTCTGAGTTTGAGACGCGTGCGCTAACCATTATGCTAATACGTCCTTATTCCTATAGATTTATCTCTTCTTAGTGTCGCTTCTTCGTTTCATCGAGTTTCAAATTACAACGATTCTAAAGAAGTTTCACTTCAAAAATATGCAACAAAGAAAATAATACCCAGAAAGGTCTTGTTTGTCAGGAGAATAAAAAATATAATTGGTATCGCCTCCGATGTTGCAGGCAATATAAATAACAATTCATCAGGTGAGCCGTGCACCTGTTTATCAGCTTTAGGCAAATGAAATTAATGACTGTATATATATATTATCTCTTTCTAACACTCATTCGACACCATAAGTGAAAATAGTTCGAATGTATGTTGTAAATATTCTAATATGATTTCTATATTATTTTTTTTTTTCTGTCAATGGCTCTTCGTATCTGACGGGTTAGAAGATGAGTATATGAAAAACCATCCAACTCAAAGCATGTGATTTTAATTAACAAGTTATTAATTCAGGGGCGTGAGTGGCAAGTAGCGTTTCTGAAGGTAGCTTCGGTTTAATTTCCGGCTCGTTCCACCAACGGTTTAATTTCGAGACGCCATCTTAGATTTCGTTTGTTTACTTCTTACGTATACATACAATTTACAAGGATTGCTTTAGACATTGGAATAGACAAATAAACTGAAATAAGCGGATGATTCATAATTTAAATGGAAATAGGGACGAGATATTTCTCAATGTACACATTTTAATTTTTGAAATTCAAGAGGCTGTTTTTATTTAAAACTAGCTGTCCTGGCAGACGTCGGCCTCCCCGGAAAAGCGTCAATCCATATGCCGACAGCAACGCCACCTACCAGGTCCAATTGTGAACCAACTCAGAAACCTTCTTTCGCTCATGCACAATAACTTTGCTAGAGATCATCACATGATCAAATGTGTAGTTTACGATTCTATTATATATTTTATTCTAAGGACATACAGACAAGCATTCATTTTTATATATAAAAATATATCATAATACATTCCGCTAAAGAAATAAAATTTGAAAAACTTGAGATCTGTACTTGACGCATTTGAGGATATCAATCAGAACGTCAAGGCTTATTTATTTATTTATTTTATTTCAGGAAAACATGTCCTTTAGTGTTAATACATATTATATTACATTATTCAGATTAAAATTAATACACAATTTAAAAAGTTACACATACACACATATTCACATTCACACTTATTCACATATATATACCACAAGTTATACTTTGGCTATACTATTATGCATAGCGCAGCAGTGCCTAACGTAGGTACAGTCTACCCTATCGGCAATCATCGCCAGGACGGCTTCCTAATGGTGGTCTGAAAGCAATCGGTGCGCGTGAGGGCAAACATGCCCGAGGCGCTGCAGTCGCGGGGCAGCCCCAACACCGCCCTGAACGCATTATTGTATTGGACACGAAGGGCCGTGTAACTTCTCTGTGAATAATTTGCCCACAGACTGCACGTGTAGAGAGATGTACAATAAGCTTTGAAAAGCGTTAACTTTACTCTCTGTGAGCACCGTGCAAATCTGCGGGCTCTTATAGACAAGGCCCTTCGTTCCCTTTTAATGTCTGCATTATCCTTAAGGTCAGACGTAACCACATGCCCTAAGTATTTAAATTGAACAACCCATTCTAAGGGTGTGTTTTTAGCCGAATAGAGGGAATACTTAGAGTCTTCTTCACATCCGGTCCAAAAAACATACATTTACTTTTATTCATGTTGTATACCAAACCGTGACTTACAGCGTACTCTTCACAGGTTTTAACTAATTTTCTCAATCCTCACACGGGTGCGCTCAGCAGTACCATGTCATCTGCGTAGCTTAAGTTGTACCCCATCAATAGAACACCCTAGATGCTGTCTGCTGAGCGCACCTATAAGCGCATTTACATAAATATTGAATAGCGTCGGGGAAGTTAGCCCCCCTTGTCTCACCCCGCAATCTAAGCTATATGATTCAGACATTGCACCCGCCCATTTAACGCTGTTAACCTGGTGTAGATACCAAACCCTAAGGATGAGAACAAGTTCGAGTGGTAAGTTCATGCTGTGTAGCTTATCCCAAAGGATGTCATACGACACCAGGTCAAAAGCCTTAGATAGATCGAGAAAGCAGGCATATATTTTATTTTATATGTAAGCAGTTTGGGCTAAATGACGCGAAGTGACCAGTGTTATTTGTTACTTAAAATGTTTGTTAGCTGAAAGGAAAGATCCATCAATCATTCATCAACATACTTAACCTTTTTTTTACGGCACTGATAGGCAGCCTATGCTCGAGTGAAGTAAACAGGACAATGACAGAAACCTCCGCATCTTCGGCAGGCGAAGACAAACTGCAAAAAGTCTTCTACGCTGGTACTGCTATGTTTTACGGAAACTGGCTTGTTATTTGGGGAACAAATGTTTTGCAATGCTGACTCCGATAGGTCATGGTAGAAAAGATAGGGCTGGTGGTTTGAAGATTGGTTTCGAAGAGTTAATGAAGTTGTAGCAAGCAATGTACAACAAAAAGACATAAAATATTGACGTAATAATAACAATACCTACTAAAAAAATCATAGAATAAAAGGCTGGAACTAACTGCAATAAAAATGCAGTTTTATCATTAAAATAACTATTCTTTAAAAGTGCATTAGAGAAAGAATAAGGGGAAAGCATAAGCAGTAGGTCTGAATATTGCAAAGGCCTTTGATTGGGTTTGGCATATTACTCTTACGAGCTACAGGACTCGAATTAAAATGCCGTCGGAATTACTATAGAATTTATTAGAACTATACAAACACGTATAACACAGGTACAAGTATAACTGGATACAACCAGTATAAACTGCACGATTCAATAACACGCGCAAAGTCTGTCACTATATCGCTTATCGAATGTACACGTCTTGCTTTGATCGTCGTTCTCGCTAGTCTGCCGATCTCTCCATTGGATCATTATTGCACCAATACAATATGGTTGCCAGCCCGCATAGATCGGATTTCTTAGAATCAGTTCGACACAGCTGCCTAATGACTGCCATAAAAGATGACAATACACAATGGACTCTTTTTCTATTTACGAATTTTACAAACACAAAGTAAACAAAAGCAGTCCAAATGCGGGAAGGTAATAAACTGTGCTTTATGACAGGCAGGTGTGCATTCACCTTTGTCGGCATGTAACATTACCATGGCACTTCTTTCGATGCTTCCCAGCTACGGACTCCCTGGAGATAGTATGCATAGGTGGCCAGCTTTATATACAGGTGGAGCATCAAGGTCTAGATTGACGGTGCATGCTTGGAGATGAAGCCTATAAATTCGGGCGTATCCCAAGGTTCAGCGTTATCGCCCACACTGTTCATTATGCATATAAATGACACGTTACAGACCGTTAACATGAATTATTATGCAGATGACTCCACAAGCGATGCTTTCTACGTTAGCCGTGTAACACAAAACATCCCCTCAAAATCCCATCCTCGTGTAGAAGTCAAAGAAAACAGACCGAATCCTTGTTTTCTTCGCATTAATCGTCTTCCATGATAAAATGGAAGCTATATATGAATAGCCTAACATACGTTTCATCAGTCATTGATCCCATGCAGTTAAGCTTAAAGCCTCGAATACACTAGGGGTACAAATGGAGCAACATGTTGCGGAACATGTCCCTCAACAACAACGTGGAGAGTCCCGAGACTTTTCCCGAGTCCCGAAATAATTGTTATGGAACATTTTACGATACGCTCACTCTCGGTCCCACTCCAAGCAACATGTTCCACATCACGTAAAATGTTGTGGAACAAGTTGCGAGACACTGAGCAACATTTGAACGTCACATAGATTAAGCATTGTGCGTCATGTTGAGCCCCTAGTGTATTTGAGACTATTAAATACCCAACTAAAATACTGTTACAACTCAGGTCTCGACAAAAACAAAATCCACCTGCATATCTGAAACAAAACACAATTTATTAACTGTCGGCATTTAAACTAATTCTAATTCTTTTATTATCATCTTTTTGTTTACTTATTGATTGGCATACGTTTCTAGAAAACAGGCCATTGTTTTATTGTACTCTTTTATGGCCGTTTGCTATCCAAATATGCAATAATTAGCCACGCGGATTAAGTCAACTACAATACGGGCACATTTGTATTTGTGAGGTGTAAAACCAGGGCCCAATGGAGACAGGAGGCAGTCGAGCGAGAACCACGATCAAGGATGAGACGTGTGTACATTCGGTAATCTATTAGTGACGACTTTCTGCGTTTTATTGAATTACGACCTTCGACATTATGTTTGGATGTGTGTGTTCAGTTATATTTGTACCTGTGTTATAAGTCTTTATATAGTTCTAATAAACTCTATAATAATTTCAACGGCATTTTAATACGAATCCCGCTAAACTCGTAACAATACCTTAACCGATTTCTTTACGGAACTCCCATAATACGTTGAAAAGGTACAAAGTACAAATTGCAGTGAATTAGAAAGCAATCTGTTCAGTTCGAGTTTGTAGCACAAAAGCCCGCAAACAATAGGGGCTAAGTTAAAAATAATAGTACCTGTGCCTTTACCTGCAAGGTTACAAATTAAGGGGTAACTTAAAACGTGAAAGGGTTCCGTGCAGACAAAGTACTGCTTTGAAACCATTTTCCGAAATCATATAATACAGCACAATCCGATTATCATTCAAACCGTCTTCCTTTTACTACTTTCTAGCTGTCCCGGCAGACGTCGTCCTGCCCGGAAAAGCTTCAATCGATATGCCGAGAGCAGCGCCACCTACCTGGTCCAATTGTGAACCAACTCAGAAACCTTCTCTGGCTCATGCACAACAACTTTGCTAAACATCATCACATGATTAAATGTATAGTTTACGATTCTATAAAAGACATACAAACAAACAATCATTTTTATATATAAGAAGAAGAAGATTAGTTTCCTTGTAATTAATTAAAATTTGATTTCATAGATTCAGTAGTTTTTAATTTCGTTTAATTAGCGACAGTTACGTTCGCTACATTGGCTAGTATTTCTTTTGCCGTGATAGCCAGTGAGAGTAAATTGCGTGGAGAGTCACTCTCTGCGTGTCGTCGTGTACGGACACACGAACAGGATTTTGTTCGTTAAATTCAGATAAAAAAATGTCGATTTTCGCTTCGTCATCGAAACTCGCAACCTTCGCCCACTAACATCGGTGCCGCATTTCATCGCGAGTGCTATGAAAACTTCGTTGAACTAATAAATATTGTGTCAGTAAGAAAATTAGTCGGATCATCGGATTTGAAACCCGCTTTTCGCAAATTCAGTTGACCATTTGTTTTATATTCGGCGTTCAGATTCCTTGTGTGATAAGTTTAAAGTAAGAAATATTTTAACTGTGGCTTTACAGTATATTTTTGAAAGTGTTCTTAGTGTTAAAAAAAATAGCTCGGATTCCCAGATTAGGTAGTAAGAAAAACAAATTATAAACTTTCTCGTGTAGGTTCCATAAAGTTTACAATAGCTTCGTAGGGCAACGAATTTATGATTTTCAACAAAATTACAGTAAATGTTCAAGAGCTTTCGGTAAACAAGTTTAAAAAAATATTAAAACAACGTGTGTGCGTGATAGCTTATTATACAACTAAAGATTTTCTAGACGACCACATAGAATGGGAATATCGCGATCGCTACCAAGCTGTTTTTGTAATTATTTATAAAAATTACTTTGATAAATCTCTTATTAGTATTTAAATAACATTTACAAAAAAGACGAGTAATAAGAATTATGAAGTAAAGATATGTAACTGGGGAGTTTGTTGCACGGCTTCTACTCCTCTATCAGTAATTAAAATTGCTTTGAAAGCGGTGGTAGACTCATGACTTTCAACAAGTAATCTGTAAGATACCATTTTGAAATAAATACGTTCATTTTCATTTTGCTCTCACTGGCCAACTCACATTTTTCGCATATAGTATATATATTCGCGTTTTCATTTTGCTCTCACTGGCCAACTCACGTTTTTCGTATTCGCAAGTTCGCACAAATACAATCAGAGCCTACTTCGATCCCAAGATTCGGGAGTGCAGGATTATTGATATCCTTATCTATAATATAATAAATCTGTTGTTGGTCTCAAGTTTGTAGACTCACGTACAGATCATGTTTTCCGTTAATGTCAGACGTCAGCTCGTGAGAATTGTATACACATTAGGTCAGACATTATATAGATATTAGTTTTCTAACAGATGGCGCTGGTAGTAATAGTCCAATTTATATAACACATGTCTTATTGGTTTCATAATTTACGACAGATGTCATTAGAAATACAATCAAATTCTAATGAATTTAAAATCAATTATCATTTTTTAATTTATATAAAATAATATTTTTAATGATAAATAACACATCTAGAAATAAATTCAAATAACTATGGCAAAGCCCAAATCTGAAAGTGTAATAGTTTATCAGTAAAGTGTACCACAAAAATGCAGAGATTGTGGGATAGTATAGGATATGATTGTCCCGGGTGACGCAGTAGGAAAAAGGTAAAACGTACACGTTTTCCGATCAATATTAGACGTTAAGAAAGAGGAAAAGAAGGAATAGAAATACAATATTCAATTAAAAGTTAATAGAATATTAACAAAAAACTAAACTAACCTACTGAACCCTGAGCCCCTGTATTCATTCCTCAGTGAGGCAATTAAGGTTCTATTTGTGAGTTTTCACCTAAATTACAACTATTAGTGCTTTGGGCGCCACAGAAACAACGTGCGCCCTCATTAATGGATACCGAGGTATGAAAGCTTTTCTATTGTATTATTTTTAGGAAGTTTTTGTAGGGGAAATTATATTGCTCTATACTAGCATTAAAGATAGGGAAGTTATTTTACGTCACCGCTATAATTTAATTTTGTCATAATAGAATCGTTTGTAACCCAAGTTCCTTACCGTAAGGTAATATAAGGGCGCGTTCCCACTTTTTCGAAGTCTTTTGTGACGACAAATAGTCGTGTAGTTTTAAGTGTCGTGGCTTATATGTTTAAATGAAGGTGTTTAAATATTGACACGACACGATTTATTGTCATTTACGACATTTTTTGCACTGACAATAGATTGTCATGACAGTGGGAACGGCTAGCATGACAGTTGTAAAACGATAAAAAATCGCTACGACTAAACCATGAAGGCAAATCTATCGTAGCCACGATAAAAAGATCGTCTCGTCGTTTACACGTGTTTTCCTTTCCCCCTCGCTTATGATGTGTAAACGACAATGCGACTGCCGTGAAACGACAAAATGTCGTCGCGGTCCAATGGAATCATTGGATAAAAAAAATTGACGACAAATAATCGTTATAATGGGAACAGCTAGAGACGACAGTCGTCCAACGATAGATTAATCGTCACAACATGGTAGGAACGCGCCCTAACCTTGTATTGTTTGTTTGACTTGTAATTATGAAAGAAAAGTGTCAGGATTTACAGTAGATTTATGTTGGGATGCAAATATTATTAGGCCGTGCAGGAACGGAGAAAGTATGCAAGAATTCAATTCACAGCCAGGTGCTTAAAAGATGAATACAACCCCTGGTCTAGAGAATGCCGCCATAACAGCCTTGAGTTGTTTTCCGGCATTAGTGGTTAGGTTCCAGTCTCTTTTTAGACAGCAAGAACACATTGGTAACACGTTTGGTGTTACAAATGTCCATAGGCGATGGTAACCGCTTTTAATCAAGTGACTGCTGAACTCGGGCAATGAAAAAAAGTTATTATTAGAATATAAAGCTCTCTAAATTTATCATTTTCGATAAAAACTCCATGAAGAATCCAGCTCACTTTGACAGTATATTATAATAGGTACATCCTTAAGACATTACATTTTTTTTAATTGCAGGAGTTCAGCAAACAGGCAGACGGCCTACTTGATGGAAAGCGATTACTATCGCCTATGGACATTTGCAACACCAAAGGTGCTACAAATGCGCTGCTGCTCTCTTAAGTTAGCCTGGAACCTGGTCATTTATGCCAGAACACAACTCAAGGTTGTTATGGCGACATACTCTAGACCAGGGATGATTGATGATTGATTTAGAGCGTTAGGTTTTTAGTCTACCGCCAATTTGTTCATTAAAAAGAACAATTTAACGGTGGGCTAAATAAAACATTAGCAATACTCATTGACACATGACATCTTTGTGTTCCGTGATTACGGCTACTGAACTGTAGCCGAAACGTCGGAACAATAAAAATCAAATAAACTACCGCGCTTAAAACCGCTATAACGTTGTTTATTAAAGATTAAAACATCCTGGCCACATTATCTCTTTGGATCTTTAGATTGAATATAATAAAACGGAAAATTTCAAACACGCCTTTATAAGTAAGTGCACAAAAACAATTATAATTGAAGCCGCAATAAGGCAGAAGTGAGAATCGAATAACAAAGAAAAGCTTCGAGGAGGAAAATTCTTGAATTGGACAAAGGAAATATATTAATTTCATTTCCGATATCAAATTGGAACATTTATTTTATGATAAATATACATTTATGTATGTATTGTATATGATTATATTATATACTAGGATCTACCTGCAATTTCTTTTTTTATAGAGTTCACAGCCGTGTTGACTGACCTGAACTCGTCTCGAAATTTGCATATTATGTACCTAGATACTAATTACTCGTCATGCAATTTTTTTGAATGTTCCTGTTAGCGACGCGAATATATATGCGAGTAGCAGTTCCATGGTAAAATGGCAACATAGGTAGCAAACCAAACAGTTACTCAGAACACTCTCCATTGTACAGACGGTAGAACGCGCTTAGAGCGCCAACGTCTCTTCTGACACTTAAAGGTCCTAAAACATCTGTAAGTTGAGAAAGAAGTTGAGAATTATAAAAGCTTCAAAGCCTCACATAAGGCTTAGTTTAGTTAAGTAATATCTACAATGGTTAAGGTTTACTTTTAAATAAATTGGATATTTCATGTTCCAACACCGTCTATTACGCTGTGAATTAACAAATGAATTGCAGATAGCCAATTTTTCCGTTCATTGTGCCCTGGATAGCTGTGATAAGGGACAAAGCTGGTCCGAACAATGCGCTGCAATCACAATACTCAGCGAAATGGTATCGCGCTTTTCAATCGGCTGTGTGACAGCAAGTTACGCCTGCCCAACCATTTCATAGTTTAACGAGTACAATATGTATATCTATATTTGTTTCAGAATCCCGCGCCAAACCCAAGTGGCTTCCAATACGTCTTCGCACCACGCTTGCCACACACACAGTAGTATTAACTTGTATAAGTAGTATTAGTAAGTTTTTTGTAATTATATAGATATATAAGTGATAACTAAAACAGTAAATATTCCCAGACAATCTCGTTCGTCCGGGCCCAACAGGAAAAAAGATACGTCTTCGCTGGAATGTTCATATATTGTCTCTTCTGTATAATACATTATTTAATCCTCAGTCCCCTGCATACCTCAAGGAACAATTTCATTACCTTTATTCCGGTAACTTAGTCCCTCAGAGCATCGGAAAACTAGATACTTAAAACTCCTCTGCATACAACTAGCTTTTATGGCAAATCCTTCTCCAAACAGTTCGTGTTTCGAACGCGCTGCCTGTTAATATCAAGCTAGCAAAGTCACTGTCTATTTTTAATAAACTTGTAAAGGATTATTAATGCCTATCATCAAATAGCTCAATTTAAGAATGCTGAAGCACTTATTGTTAGCTGTTTTATATTTATTTATATACGTTTGTTGTATAATATTTTATTTACATATATCTTACTAGTATTTCTATTGCTGAAGAATAGCAGACAGGCTGACGGCCCAACTGTGATGGGAACTGGTTTGATCGAAATGTAAAAATGCATCGTGTTCACCATCGTTTATATAGTTTATTCCAGTTGTTGTCTTTTAATAGTTTGAACGTATAGATACGGCGTTTTTAGAATTTTGCAATATTATAGATTTTAATAGAACAGAAAAATGTTGATATAAATAGATTTGTGTACTCTATGTGGCGGCAAGTAAATAAACAAAAACATCTCAATCTAAACAACAATAAAGACTTAGAATACACCTCTAAAAGAAACCTCTACCAATATTTACTCTCGTATATTGAATTTATTTATAGAAAAAACTACCAAACGACGTCTCGTCTTAAACACGAACACCCCATCACAATCTCAATTACAGTGGAATTCCATTACCAACCAATTCCGAGCACTCTGGTAACCACAGCTCGCGTGTCTACAATCTATTTGATCTCCGCTTCGGTACTCATAACAATTATTATAAAAAAATACGGAAAAGCGAGAGTAGGCAAGCTATAATGGTTCCGTGAATATTAGAAGATATGGTAATGGAAGCTTTGGGTATGTTTATTTGATTGTTTCTGTGTTTGACGGCCTCTGGGTTTGAGCGGGCTGAGCCTTTGCCGGGCGAACTCACTACGACGTTGAGGCTGCAGGTTAGATTGCTGGAATAGTAAAGTGCGTAAATGAACTTTCCCTTACTTATTATGGTCTGGGTGTTTGGGATCGAATCCAGAGTGATACGTGGTATACCAGTGTGGTGAGTGATAGTGGTACGATCTAGTTGTCATAAGCAGTTTCAAAAGAAAATTCTGGAAGAAAAGACAAGAACAGATACATTCTAGAAAGGGATATATTATGAACAAAAGAACAACGAAATAAAGATCGAAATTTTAGAATAGAGGGTTCAGGAAGGAAAAGACCGAGATATATATTTAGATATATGTTTAGAAAGGGATAGACAGTAAATAAAAGAGTAATGAAAAGAAGATCTAAATTATGGATAGGATGAAAAGGAGCATAAAACACGGGTAAAAGAACACATTGCTGATATGAAACACACAAGGTGTACAAAGTCTGCGGTCAGTGAACACACGTTGGATAAACCAAACCACTACATCGCGAAAGAGAATCGTTTCATACCTAGCATGATGCGTGAGGCTATTGAAATGAAAAACACCCAAATTTCAGTAAAGAAGATCACCTGTTTGGGATCTGATTATCAAAACTATTAAGACCCAAACCCAGAAAAAACCAACTGCCGGACCTCAAGACACTGTGAGCTCTTACTGCGTGCAACGGAACGCAAACCTACTAGATTGATAATTTCTTTTATTTTTCCTTCCACTTATTACTATTACACTTACACTTCAATATTAAAGTTTCTTGAAGAGTTTCTTGCGCCGCTTCTTCTCTTGAAGCCACAGCATGTCGCGAAGCAGTGGTAAATTAGATTAGGCTCCCATAGAGTAAATAATAACCACAAAAAAATTCAAACTAAATCATTAATATGAACAACTTTGCGTTAGGCTAAATAAAACTTTAACAGTACTCATTGACAATCAACATTTTTGTCTTCCGTGATTACGGCTACTAAAAAGAAGCCGAAACATCGGAATCAAAATCGAATCAAAAACCAAGCCTAAAACCATTAAAACGTTATTTTGTGTAGCTACGTTATTTTGTGTAGACGCAAAAATTGAAGAAAATACATTAATTTTCATTTTCATCATATTCATAAACCATTCATCTATTTTAATCAATATTCAACCTCAAACCAAAAACGACCTACGCGCAGCTAAGAATAATTAAATTCATGAATTATTTACATCAAAAGGGTTTCAAAATTTCAATCTGCGGTAAAGAACCCTAATGCCCCCTCCGCTGGGTAATATTCCCTTTTAGAGAAAAATAGGCGATAATCGCCTTCGGCTGGCTCTCACTCTAAGCTTTTTTGTTTAACGAGATTAACATAAGAAGCCTTTGTTTGCGGCTTTGCTTCAGTAAATTTTATTTGTTTTACCGATTACTCTTTTTTATTTAAATGACCATTTGTTTATTAATAAATGGACATAGCATGAACTGTTTTTATGTTTAAGACTATATATATATATTAAATTTAATTTCTCAAAAATAAACTAAAACTACAAAAAAATAACTAAAATAAACTAAATTATAAATAAAATAATATTAACAATGTAACATATCGCTGCCAGAGGGAAGCGTGCCCAGAAGGCTGGCTGCATTGCCACTGTATGGCAATGTTGATTCGTTGCGCGAAATACGAACCAGCCATCTGATCACGGGTGGTATCAAAGAGTTTCTTACAAATTTCTTTGAAGAAACCCTTTGCCGATGGACCCCACGGACCTAAAGTTTCTACTCCAAACGGCACAAATATGTAACCCTTCCATATTTGCGCCGTTTGAGAACTTCAGCTGTGGAAGCAGCGTTGCCAGCCCCTGACTTAGTGACTGGAAGATGAGACGCCGCCAGAGTGTCAACGCATGTCGCGTCCCACACAAGCGGCCTTCCCATCTACCAAGGAAATAGTTAAGAAACTTAATTGTAAAAATTGTTATTAGTGGTAAAAGTTATTTTGATTTATAATGATCTTACAGAGAAAGGTATCGGCGTCGTAGTAAATGCCCAAACATCCTCTTCTGTTCCCATGTAACCCCAAAAACCTAGATGCGGAATGTAGATACACAGTGTTTTGACCAAAGCATTAAATTTGAAAAATTCATGACATTTTATCAAGGAAACACCAACAAAAAATACCTTTGACATAAATTCATAAGTCAAGTCCACCGGGTCGGGCCCCAGAGCGCATAACAGGGAAAGTTTAAACCGATTTGAAATGCAAAACGAGTGGCTAATGCCCACAAAACTTGATGGTGACCAAATATAATCTCAGAGTATTTATGAAGTTATTTTTGTTAGTGGTCGAAATTCGACTATAATAATTTGTTGTCAAAGACTACACAGATTTCGGCAAGGCAACAAACAATAAGCAAAAGAGTATATATGCGCGTGTGTCAAATACATGGTAGTGTGTGTATGTTTTTTTATTGATTTGTGAAGTGTGCGAAATTTCTTACTCCTCCGTCCGCGCAATTTTCATAAAAAGGTGTACAAAGTTTTTGCTTCACGTATTAGAAGGCCTAGTCCATAAGTTCTGTTACAAATGAAAATGCATTTTTTTTAATATGAAGTAATGTAATAATATTAAAATTTATACCTACATATTTATTAAAGTCTCAGCAAAAAATAAAAAAATCTTCTATTCGAAATGGCCTCCTTTGGCTTTTATACAGGACTTTAATCTGTTTGGCCACGAATCTATGGATTTACGCACTGTTTCCAAAGGAAATTTCGCCACTGCTTGCTCCAAAGATTTTTAAGAGACTCAATGTCGCCGTGTCGTTTAGAGTAGGCCATGTCCACTAAAACTGACCATAATTTGAAGTCTAAAAGTTTGAGGTCTGGGCTAGATGAGGAGCAGTCTTCAGCTCTTATAAATTCCGGAACGTTGGTTTCAAGCCAGGCTTGGATAGTTCATGCCTTGTGACCAGGTGCAGAGTCCTGCTCGAAAGTCCACGGTATATTTTTAAAAAGTGTATTGTTGAGAGGTTTCACAACATGATCCAAGAGTGTATCTTGATACACTTTGGCTGAAGTTTTCACTCCTTTTTCACAAAAATGTAGTTTTGTGACTCCTTGATTTGTCACGCCCCACCAAACCATCACTGACGCAGGATGATGACCACGTTGTACCTTTCCGACCACTTGAGCTGCTTCTTTAGAACTGTGAGCGTACACTATATCATTTTGCTTATTGTAGTGTTCTTCAATGGGGAATTTTTTTTCATCGGTAAAGCGAATATTTTATGTGCCTTTCACCTGCATATAGCGATAGAAGGCGTTTTGATAGATCCACTCTCTTTAATTATAAAGATTGATTTAGGGCATGTCCTGTATATTGACGATAAGCACCGAGCTTTAGGTCTTGTTTCATAATACGCGACAGAGTCCTAGCGGGAATCTTCATTTCTCGCGATAAGATTTTTTGCTTCCTAATGGGGTTTCGACGAATTCTGGCTTTAGCAGCATTAACAGCCTTTGTAAATCTAACAGCACGCGGCTGCCCCGATCTTTTCTGGTTTTCGACAGACGAAGTGTTATTGTATCTGTTGATAGTACGATATACGAACATACGGCTGATACCAAGCTTTTGAAGTGTCTGGAATATGACCGACGGCTCCATACCCACTTTGTGCAAGGCGATCACTGCATTCCGATTTTCTTTAACACGCCATTCTATATTTTGTGATTTGATAATGAACACGAAAAAATATGTGAAATCAAAAGAAGTTTTTAAAATAATATACGTGTTTCAAATTCAAAATAATTAAAAAGTTGAAAAAAAGAAAAGTTTTTAAATAACAGTATTTCTGGCCAGACTAGTTATAGATTAGTGAAAGCACAGTGCACAGAGCGCACCATTTCGTTATCTGTACTATAGTTTATTTTTTGTATTGCCTATATCTGTCATTTATGTAATATCATGTTTCTTTCTGTTAATACACGTGGCTCAGTAAGTATCGTTTTCTTCATTTGTATCTCCAAATCCAAGATAATTGAGGCAAATACAAGTAAACAACCCTTCGATTTACGAATTTGGGTAACATCAAGTATGTTTTTGTTAGTTGGGTATATGATATTATAGGATACGCCGTATATTCTTATACACATATTGAAATACTTTACATTGAATGAACAGTAAATTAATTATTAATTTGAATTTAAGGGGCTAACTTTTATCCGTGCAGGAACGGAGAAGTAATACAATATCCTGCGCCCGGGCGGCCTGCCGTAAAAGACGACAAAACAACCCAAAGCCAGGTGGTATGGTATTTGCCCGTCTGGACGACTACCACCCCTGGTCTAGGGTATGCCGCCATAACAACCTTGAGTTATGTTCTGGCAGTGACCAGGTTCCAGTGTCCCTTAAGAGAGCAGCAGCGCATTTCTAGTACCTTTGGTGTGGCAAATGTCTACAGGCGATGGTAACCGCTTTCCATCAAGTGGGCCGTCTGCCTGTTTGCTGAACTCATGCAAAAAAGGTCCCTGCTCCATCTGGGACAATCAGTGACTGTGTCACGCAGACGGAGGTAAGGATTTTAATACGTTATTCGAAATGCCACATTGTTACTAATCGTTAATGACATTGTTATCAACTGTTAATGACATTGTTATTCATTGTTAACGACATTGTTATTAATTGTGGGATATATAATATAATTCCACTGATGTAGTTAATCATAATTAATTAACGCTTTAAGTAAGTCACATTTGGTTACATCACTGACATTAAGATTATCCCAGGTGTAGGAGGGACATAAGAGAAAACCCAACAAATACATAAATAAACTTCCGATAATTGGGATGAAAATAAAATGGAATTTCGTTATTAATTGTTAATGAAATTATTATTAATTGTTAATAACATAGTTATTAATTGTTAATGACATTGTTATTAATTGTTAACGACATTGCTATTAATTGTTAATCATAGATAACATACTTATGTCCACTAATATAGTTAATCATTATTTTTTAACACTATAAGTAAGTCGCATTTGGTCATCGATAAGCGATTACACTAATATTATTCCAAGTGTAGAAGGGACATAAGGGAAGCGCCCAAAAAATACATAAATGAAATTCAGATAATTGGGATGAAAATGGGATGGATTTTTGCTTAAAATTAATATACGAATAAAACATTATGTATAAATTAAAGTATTATGAGAAAGGAAAAATTCATAAGAGCGAGCAAATATTTAGCCATTGTAGAAACAAACGTTCAGTATTTTAATTCATGTAAACAATAAATCATGTGCAGACATTAATTTATTTACACGCAGTACGCGAATATAATTAACATTTTTTGCTCCATTCAATTATATGTAAATTATAAACATTAAAGACTCAACGTTCCTTTGAGTGAACATGAAAATTTCACTCGTAAAGTATAATTTCATACAAATTAAGCTCATACAATTCATAATTCATGAGGATAATATAATATTGTACTCGAACGCTACGCTTAAACGTTACAGTGTATGTATGAAAGTATTGCTGAAAATTACTTTTTTACAAGTTTTTATTTAACTTGCAACGTGTGTACCTATGTATGTATGTATGTAAGTTCGGGTGGAATCTTGCAAGTTAAATTTGACCAACTTTCCGGTTTCCGATTGATATGAAATTTTGCACGCATATGTATATCGCGGGACAATGCAATAATATGGTACAATGGAGCTGATCTGACGATGGAGCCGGAATATGGACACAGGAACTCCTGTACTAAACAATATAGACCCGACGTTTTTAAGCTCGTTTTAGAGAGAGAGAGAGATAACTCTTTATTGCACATCAAAACATACAATTACAAAACAGACCATATTTACAATATTTTCTAGGCGATACAATAGGCGGCCTTATCGCTCAAAGCGATCTCTTTCAGGCAACCTAAACCAAAAATAAATTTGACTTAGGCGATGTAGGTGGTGCAGGAAAAAGGCGAGGGACACATAAATACTCAAACTAATTTAACAAATAACATTATTATTTATTTTATATAACTTTTTACATATTCTTGGAATGTTTCTTAATATGTATTTGTCTTCACCGCCATTGTTGTCTTAATATTTTCGCTTTAAGCGATAAAGCCGCCCTGCCGTTGCTTCAACATTTACTGTACTTAGTTCTAAGAAAATAGTTTTAATTTTTTGGTGAAGAATAAAATGTTTTCATTCATTCATTCAATAAGGCATTATGTCATTAACCTATTAGACATTAGGTCAAAGATTGATCAGATTGCTTTATATACAAAGCTACAGTAGGCTTACCGTCCCCGTTAAACAATGGGGTCCAGTACAATGATCTTTTGTCATGACTTACTTAATTCATAGCTATTATATCGAGGGTCAGTGACTCTTCAATATTTTGCTATCGAGAAAGCTTTAGGAATTTGACATGGTTTTTATTCATCTATTATTTGTTAAGTTATTCACCATAAACCTGATATTGAACGATTCACTTTTGCCTTTCAATACAAATCAACCAAAAGGATCTATATAAACATAAATTGGAGCATTCAACGTCATTGAATACTGTTATGTTTTTTCAATTTTGGACCTTTTGTCCGCATTGATAACTGAGTTTAGGACGTGTGTGCTAGCCACTACGCTACCACGACTATTAATTAATATATTATCAAAATTTATTGCTTTGTCTCTACATAATAATATGTGGATGTACCAACTATTTGAATCTTCTACTAGTTTTAAGATGATTTTGTACATATTTTCTTGTGTCTGGGAATAATAATAATAATATTGGAAATGAAAAATAAGGTTTATGAAGTAGTTATTAAGCATCATAGACTTGTCTCTAAAACAGTATATATGTTCGTTGTTCGTCGCGTATACTGTACCCATCCACGTGCGTAGGCCAACACGCACTTGGCCGATTTCATTTTTATAATCACGTCTCATCTTCACGCTACTAATATTTTTTCAAATATCTTAATTTATTATCTAGAAAGTAAAAAAATATGTTATTATCCGATACTGAAAGACTTAATCCCCTATTGAACATAAAATAAAAATATGCTTAGCCAACTTAAGCCTTTAAATAGCTTTGAAAATAAAAAGGGATTTCTTTTCAATTTTAAAACATCTAGTAATGAATAATAAATTACTAAATTGAATACATTAAGATAATATTCGAAGCGTCTACAAAATAATTTTACAATTTAAATAGTGTTCTGTCTAGTTTCAAATAAATATTAAAATTCGTAAGTGGAAAAGATATTAACACTCTTTGACATGTTTTGCCACTTTGTATATACGCAGAACCTCTTTAAGTCGAATCTCGATAAATCAAAAACCTCCCAAACTCGAAAAAAAATTGTGTTCCCTTCTTCAAGCCCCAAAACCTCGGTCGCTCGAAATCTGAACCTTCTAAAGTCGAAATAATTAGTGAGTCCCTATAAGAAAATTCAGTACTTATTTTCTTCTTTAATTCGAAAAAATACCTCAGTACCTCAAACATAGGAATATTCGAAAAATGTTTTTTACCTCCATAATTAAAAGGATTTTTACTTATTTTAACTCAAAATCAGTTACAACAAATCTTAACTTTTACAAGTCGAATGTTTCCTTTTATAAGGAAACATTCGACTACTTAAGCCAACTTTATAATTGGCTTAACTCGAAGTCCTCCATAAGTAGAAAACTCTATAACTTGAATTTTTTGGCGTCTCCCTTCAAGTTCGACTTACAGAGGTTTTACTGTATCTTTTTGCAAGCTTTTATTAACTTGCAATGGATGTATGTAAGTTCGGGTGGAATCTTGCATGTTAAATTTGACCAACTTCCGGTTTCCGATTGATCTGAAATTTTGCACGCATATGTATATCGTGTGACAATGCAATAATATGGTAGCATCTGGATCTGATGATGGAGGACGGAAGGCTATAGAAACTCCTGTACTAAACAAGATAGACCCGTCGTGTTTGGGCTCGTTTTACTTGTCTTGTCTAGCACTCTGCTGCCCAGGATCTCAAAAGCTTGTGTTGACACACCTTTTTAAAAAAGCTTATTAGGTGTCTACTATCTGAAGTAGCTTTGTTGCTTTATGAATAAGTTGGTTGTTCAAGAACCTGCCTGCCTTATCATCATCTGATATACTGTTGAGAAAAAATTGAATATTTTTATTTATGTACTAGGATTTGCCTGTGTTAGAATCGTATTTGTTATTGTAAAGTAACCATATGACGGAAGTAGTCAATAACCGGATAGAGTATTCATTGATGTAGTAATCGGAAGTCGTATAACCGGATGTCGACGAAGAAGCCAGGTAACCGCTTTCCACCGGGTGGGCCATCAGCCTGTTTGCTGTACTCCAGCTATAAAAAAAAGCATTTATTATCAAGTTAACGGATAACGTAAATAGAGTAACCGGAAGTTATACGGATGGCGGAGTTGATTTTATGAAGGAAGTGAAACTAAAGTGGCGCCAAAGCATTGCTGGATGGTGTCACTGCGGGCCGACTACGAGGATCTTATAAATACTCGGTGTTCGGGCAGAGGGGGCCCAGTCTACAACTAGTCTACAACCAGCAATCTACCACGACAGTCTACAACTGACATTCTACGTTCACCGGTTGAACAGAGCGAAAGCTCTATTGGACAAGAGGCGCATAGTATAGTGTGGTTGATAATTACTGTTCGATAATCGCAGTATTCTTTAAGGGCAAATTGCTGCTCGACACCTGACAAGCGTGGAGACAACTCTTGGAGTTGTCCTAATATTTCTGTGTATTATTGTGCTGTATTTAATATTGTGATTGTGATAATTCTAGTCTAATAAACTTTGATTATATCATTTCAGATTAATATTATTTAAGCTAACACATGCGACTTTTTCCACGCTGGACAGGTAACAAAGATTATACAAGTACAGGACAGGGAAGGCGAGCAGATGTTAAAGTCGGCATCCTGGCGCCCAATATCTTAAGACGGGCCTGATGATTCCAGTTTTTTTTTGTATTTTATGGCTTGGTTTTTCGACCTTTAAGCAAAGTCTGTTTTGGATATTAGGCACAAATTGAAGATGTTATTTTAAAGCCCGTTCATATATGTAAATACCTAATTTAAGAATTTATTGCAAAATATGTCTGCATACCTAATAGCATAGAGAAACCTAGACAGGATTTTTTGGAATAAAGCTTATAAAAAAACTTGCTAAATATAAAATCAAAGGTTAATTTCAACAATAATTAGATAAATATATTTTTTTTTAGGGCGGTTTCAGATTAGCGTATTTTTCTGCGCGTATACGGTCAATCAGCATACGCGCTTACACGCGAGCTAAAAAACGTGCTTCAAAAACCGGACTCGCGTAAACAGGCATATTTCGGTGTGTTCGCTTGAAACGATAGTGATATCGTGTTAGTATCAACATGGATTCTGACGAAGAAACATTGCTATTTGCGTTCCGCGCTTATACGAGCTTAGAAACGCTCGTACGACTTGCGCGTGTGCTAAAAGGCGCGCCTATACGCGCCTACATCGCTTCATAAAACGAACTTATACGCGCGTATAAAACGCTAGTCTGAAACCGCTCTTAGCCGATATCCTGTCAGGGCGTAGTGTTAACACCGATTCAAGCGGCCCTGTAAGAGTTGCAATCAAAATAATTCCAGCGTTGCCCTTCAAATCTCTAGGATGATGATAATGAAGCCTTTTAAGCCTTTGCCGGCCTACCTCACTGCAGCGCAGAGGCTCCAGGTACGATTCCTGGTATAGTAAATTTCGGAAACGTATTTTCTCAGTTATTTACCACGGTCTGGGAGTCTGGGATCGGCCCCAGAGTGGTCCGTTGTATATTACCCATAACACAAGCGTAACTTCTTTAATTTGGGGATATACAATGGGTGTCTTTGTCTGCCGTGAATTATTACTATTATAAAAACTGATAGACACCTGATACAATATATATACTAGAACTAGCTTCTGCACGCGACTTCGTCCGCGTGGAATAGTTAAAAAAAGTAAGTTTAGAAAACCCTCCAACTTTGAAACATTCTTCATTGGTGCTCCGCTCCTATTGATTTTAGCGTGATGATATATTGCATTTTTTTATTTTCTTTTATTGCCTGAAGCAGGCAAATAGTCGGAGGGCCCACTTGATGAAAGGTGGTTACCGTCGCCTATGGACGTTTGAACATCAGGGCAACGCATTGCCGGCCTCTAAGAAATTTTATAACGCCCTTCTTAAACGACCCCATGTCGTAGCGCAGAGGGAAAACCTCGGCGGGAAGTTATCTCCAGATCATTGTTGTACGCGGTATAAACGTTCTAGAGAACCGTTGCGTAGTTGAGCATGGGAGCTCCAGGAAATGGGGGTGAACATCCCGTCGATGGCGAGCGGTGCGGTTGTAAAAATTAGGTGTTGGCATCAGATCAAACAGTTCCTCGGAACACTCCCCGTTATACAGGCGGTCGAATACGCAGAGGGACGCAAAGTCTCTCCGAAGGCTAAGCGATTCTAAGCCGCCTGTTAGTATGGGATCGTCGACTATACGAACAGCGCGACGTTGGATGGAGTCAAGGGGGTCGGTCCGGTAAGCGGGTGCTCCAGCCCATAGGTGTGATCAGCATTCCATATGCGGCCTTACTTGTGCTTTGTAAAGCACAAGTCTTTGCATATAGCTTTCCTCGATTAACGGGCTATCTAACAATTAAAGAATTTTTCAAATCAGACCAGTAGTTCCTGAGATTAGCGCGTTCAAGAAAACAAACAAACTCTTCAGCTTTATATATTAGTATAAGATATATCAAAATATATCTGCAGTCACACTCGAAAGTATATCGAAGGAGGCACTCAATCTCTTTGAGAGCACTCAACAATGTCCCAGCACTAGCTAACTGCAATTCAGTTGCTAAGGGCAGTAATAAATCTTGCCAAGAAAGGAAAACTTTTGTAATAGACGCTGGTATGGAGACACTGTCTTGACTTTGGCAAGTTTGTATTGATTCCCTTTGTACTTCGGTTAAAATGGTGAGCCGTTTGAATATTCATTGGTTTTGTCACTCAACAACCTTAATAAGTTCACTTAACTTCTATTTTTGGTTAAAGATGTGGTAAAGCGTTATAAAAGTCTATTATTTCTTGTATACAAAATTTTAAATATATATAATATACTATATATAATGTCTATTGAAAATAAAGAAACCTGCCTGCGACTTCGTCCGCATAGAATAGTTAAAAAAAGTAAGTTAAAAATCCCCCGATTTTGAAACATTCTTCATTGGTACTCCGCTCCTATTAGTATTGGCGTAATGATATATAGCTTATAGCCTTCCTCGATAAATGAGCTATCTAACACTGAAATAATTTTTCAAATCAGACCAGTAGTTCCTGAGATTAGCCCGTTCAAGCTAACAAACAAACAAACTCTTTAGCTTTGTATATTAGTATTACAAGATTATAAAGGTTGCACAATGAATTACAAAAAAAAATGTGGTTGTGCAGTTCACACGCAGTAGAAGTGAAACAAAGTGTGACAAGGGGTAGGGGGGATTCTAAATTTCGTTAAGTCTCATTTCAAATATCGTTATAATATATTTAAGCTTTAAAAAACGAATTTTTGAAGTATTAACCAAAAACTTCAAAACAATTCCAACTCTATATGTATAAGCATAGTGTGTAAATCTTATACTAATACATAAATGCTGAAGAATTTGTTTGATTGAACGCGCTAATCTCTGGAACTAATGGTCTGATTTGAAAAATATTTCATTGTTAGATAGCCCATTTATCGAGAAAGGCTATAGGCTATATATATATATATATATATATATATATATATATATAATCACGCTAAGACCAATATGAACGGAGCACCAATGATGAATGTTTTAAAATCGGGGGGTTTTGAAAACAAATTCCACGCGGACGACGGCGCGGGCAGAAGCTAGTTATTAAATATAATGTATTGTATCTCATTCACTCGCAGGATTAGTTCTATATAATTATGTGTTTATCTATTTTTAGTGTTGCTTTTTCGTTTTGAGTTTCAAATCACAATAATTCTAAAGAAGTATTACTTCAATAAAAAATACCGACTTAAAGAGTAGGTAACTAAAAAGAAAAAACAAATTAATTTCTACAACATCTTGAAGTCGATACGAAGTAATACATAAAAAATATTTTGCAATTTTTGTCACCTTTTTTATGTTTTACTTGGCACCGGCTTCAAAATTTGTAGATCTTTTTTTGTTTTTTAGTTACTATCGATGTTGGTTTTTTTTCTAATTTTTTTATTTTATTTTATACTTTTAAATTACGCATATGTTATGTCCAATAATAATGAACATATATGAAACTATCCTGAGGCTGTACTGAATCTATGTGACTAAATCCCATACCAAAAAGAATCACCAATATCAGTACAGAAACAAAAAAGTTTGGCATTGAACATAAGCAAAAACATCGAATTCAGAACCTACCTCTGCTTTCGAAGTCGGTTCAACAGACGGACGGACCTTTTTTTATTGCAGAAGTTCAGCAGACAGGTAGATGGCCCACTTGATGGAAAGCGGTTACCATCGCCTATGGACATTTGCAACACCAAAGGTGTTACAAATGCGCTGCAGCTCTCTTAAAGGAGACTGGAACCTGGTCACTAATGCCGGAACACAACTTAAGGACCTAAGATTTCCGTTTTCAAATAGTTTTAGATTAGATTTAGATTTAAATTAGCTCCAATCAAGTGCTGTCAGAAGCGCCTTGGGGGTTGGCATGTAGGATAATAAATGTGCATAAATTAGACAGTCCCCTAACAAACAGATGTTCTGCGGTTGTGTCTTCTGTGTTTACACGTGTTTGTATGTTTGAGTTGATGATAATCGTGACATATGACTTAGTTAACTTAGTTTCTATACCAACATGTAACGTAGGAGCATTAAAAATGAACGCTACATTTCGGATTGTTATTTGCACCAATATCTCTGGCATAATTAAGTAATGATTTTGTTAACTAACCACTAAAAAGCACTAAGTAATACTAATAATACTAACACCTAAATACTTTGTCACTGTATTGTTACGAGTGCGGGACTCGAATTGAAAATGCCGTTGGAATTACTATACAAACACGTATAACACATGTACAAATATAACTGAACACAATCAGTTCAAACATAATGCGCGATTCAATAACGCGCGCAAAGTCCGTCGCTATATAGCTTATCGAATGTACACAAGTCTCGCCTTGATCGTGGTTCTCGCAAGACTGACGATCTCTCCATTGAGCCATCGTTTTATAATGCACCGACGCAATATGTCTACCTGGCAAGCGTCGACGCAATTTCCCAGAAAACGTAATCCGCACACCTGCGTAATTATGCCTGCGTACGGCCATTAACAAGTACAATACACAATAGGCTGTTTACAAATTTTAAACACAAGACGATAGTCATAAAACAGTTTTGTCTACAGGTATGCAGGTGGCCCAACTTGTAACAGTATGTTACAATATATGCTCACATATGAAGAGTTACGGCTTAGGCCTAATAAAAGATGCCTAATTTTTTTTGCGTGAATTCAGCAGACAGGCAGACGGCCCACTTGATGGAAAGTGGTTACTGTCGCCTATGGACATTAGCAACACGAGAGGTGGTGCTAATGTGCTGCCGGCCTTGAAGGAGAAACTGAAACTTGGTTACTGATGCCAGAACACAATTGCAGATGATGATGATGCAAGGTTGCTATGGCGGCATACTCTAGACTACTGGAACTAGTATTCTTTATCCGTTTCTGCACAGAAGAAATTCAAAAGCACTCTCTTCTCTTTCACCATATCCCAATTAATAGGGTCGGCACAATATGTCTTTTCCTTCCACACTCCTCTATTTTGACATATATCTTCTGTCAAACCACAAATCATCATATCATCCTTCACGCAATCCATCCATCTTTATTTTT
Source organism: Dendrolimus pini (assembly GCA_949752895.1). Taxonomy (NCBI): domain Eukaryota; kingdom Metazoa; phylum Arthropoda; class Insecta; order Lepidoptera; family Lasiocampidae; genus Dendrolimus; species Dendrolimus pini. The sequence goes on from OX457142.1 coordinate 17,014,540, forward strand.
GATCTACCTTTACATCTGTACCCATCCATCTTGTAGTTTAACATACTTTTTGTTACGTGACTTTCATCCCTCCTCATTATATGCCCATACCAACTTAGTCTTCTTCCTCTCAATTTTTCAGTCACGGGTGCAACTTTCAAAGTCCCCATGCCCAAATTCAGAAGCACTATCCTATCAAAATGTATTCATATAGATCTAGTACTTACATACACTGACATACAAAGGCACGTCGATAAGATACCTCACCTCCCCTTACCCATCAGACAAGCTAAATCAATGACTACATTTAAACTCATACGTTGTAATGGTCACTGACCATTATTGGTCTATTAAATAAAATTGTTGCACTACATGAATTTATATATTGTTCGAATGTGTATATATATCTAATTTATAATATAGACATAGACAGATAACATTTATTTGTTCACCAAAACAAAAATGCACAACAAGACAATAGTAACTTGGTAAAACAAAAGGCGGCCTTATCGCTAAAAGCGATCTCCTCCAGGCAACCTGACTTAAATTAAATTCGTTAATTATCTATAATTATTATTAAAATTCAATAAAGGAAAAAAATAAAATAAAAATATATACATACATAACTTCACGCCAGGTCCCTTGCGGGGTAGGCACGAATAACAGAGCGCCATTCAGGCTTATTCTTACACACCTCACTTGCTTTTTTGACATTCATAGCTCTTGTCATGCACGCTCGTCTGTTCTTAAGGCTCCTGACATCACCTTCTGCTAGTACACGATCGATTTGATCATGGAAGGTGTGTTGTGGCCTTCCGCGACTT